>JAVHJM010000005.1:1484779-2969558 GCA_036971725.1 Arthrobotrys conoides
GTCGTCATCGTCCTCCTCTTCTTCCTCTTCTTCTTCTGAGGCACCAAATCCGAGTCTCATCAGCGCCAGCGCTGCTTGCCCTCTAATATTAGACTCTCGGTCATACATCCGCCGTACTAACCCTTTCTTCAATATAGCAAACGAATGCTCATCGAGGGCAGGTATTGAGCTTAGTGTCAACGCGAAAAACTGACAGACGCGAAATCGAACGATTTTGTTGGCTGCCGTCAGACCTTTCGCAAGATGTGCAAGAAGGAACCGTGTAAAGCGAGTCGTGCAAGATGGCGGTAGTTGATCGTCCTCCTCATCATCCACCTGCATTTCCACATCACCATCGCTGGTTTTTGCAGCCTTTCTATCCTTCAATTCTATCCACCACAAGTTTCATTAGACTCTATGAAATAAAGTATCCGCGCTGCCCAAACGCACCTTTCTCATAAATATGCCTGACAAACGAGTCGCAAAACCTCAATATCCGATCTCCAACAGCCTCTCCTTTCTTCACAACAAGAGCACGATTCAAACATCGTACAAATTCCACACAAAAAGCCTTCTCGGCTCTCATTCCTTCTTTAGCGCATTTCTCTTGTGTAGCTCGTAATGCGACTACGAGTTTTCGGTGCGTCGCAGTTGAACCCTGGGCAGAGCTAAAGGATGTTTGGATCGCTTGTTGAAGCGGTGTGTACTGCGGTAAGTCCGGAGGAGGTGAAACTGAAGCTGAGGCTTGAGATAGTGCTACTGCTACCGCGACTACAGCAGCTTCCTTTTCTTTGGAAGCTTTAGTAGCTTTTGTAGCTTTGGTAGCTCGTGTTTTTCGCGTGCCGGAGGTAGCGCTGGCTTTTCGAGGTGGCATTGTGAAAATGTTCGTATGTTATCGTGGATTCGAGTATGGTCCTGTGCGGTAATATACGATCAATTGGAGCAAGGACCGTAGCTTGGTCACGCGCGGGGAATTAGTGGGATGTTGCTCGGTAGCTATCCCAGCAGTTGAGCTTGCGAAGTTGCTTGCACGAGTTGTTGTTTTCTTTGTTTACTAACACTCCGAATAAGGAATATCTAATCTGATTGTACCTCTCATGAATCTAATCTGATCTAATCGATAAGCGACGACATATGCAACACATCCCACCCTGCAGCAGCCCACCTTTTTAGTCCCCTCGCGGCCGCCGATGAAAATTGTGACCGGTTGAATTGTTGGGTTTTCTCTTTCTCTACTACTCTCTGTCAATGAAGCTGGTCCGGAGGCACTGAGCAATTGAAAAGCAGGTAAGATCTATTGTTAATGTTAATTCTTTCTTTCTTTCAAGAAGCTATTGTAATTTAGTGATACTGACTACTATTGCTTCTGGCAAGTCACAATGTCCACTACAACCTGGTTCCCCCTACCAGGCTCTCCTGCTCTTTCCTCATTCCGTATCGCGGAACTCACAAAATCCATAAACTCAAAACTTCCATCTTCAACATCTGTCTGTCTGGAAACGATATCTAGTCTCCATGTTCACTACATCCAAGTTACCAATGAAAATGCTCTTGCGACTTTGCAAAATGTTCGCAGCAAGGAGCGCCAGATACTTGACCAGTTGCTCCACTATGGCGACGAGGCCGATGTTACGGATCCACCGACTCAATTGTTGAAAGATGCGATTGAAAATCCGGAATTTAATGTCAATGGCCTTGAGGATGTTCTAGTCTTGTTCGCGAGTCCAAGACCAGGAACTATTTCTCCATGGTCGTCGAAGGCGACGAGTATTGCGCATGTATGTGATATGGAGAATCTCGTCACTCGTATCGAAAGAGGTGTCGCATTTGCTCTTAAGTTTAGTGGAGATGCGAGCAAGCTGGATGTTAGCTCATTCAGCAGCATACTCCATGATCGAATGACCCAGGTTAGTATTCGTTCTCGATGCCCCGTCCGTTGAGCCTGTCGCTTATCTTTCTCATTATAGACTCTCACTTCAACTATGCCAATATCTTCACTTTCTCATACCTCAACTACTCCTGCTCCAGCGACTCAAATCAGTCTTACCACCGCTCCAAACCCTGCCGAAACTCTTGAAAACGCCAATAAGACTTATGGTCTAGCTCTTGATGCCTCCGAGAAATCCTACCTCTTAAACGCTTTCTCTCCTAATGGAGCTTGCCCACGCGACCCCTATGATGTGGAACTCTTCATGTTCGCTCAGGTCAACTCGGAACATTGTCGTCACAAACAATTCAACGCTTCGTGGACCATCGATGGAGTCGACAAACCAAACTCTTTGTTCGGAATGATCAGAAACACCCACAAGCTTAGCCCAAACCATACTATCTCTGCATACTCAGATAACGCAGCCGTGCTGGAGGGTTCGAAGGCGACTTTCTGGGCCCCTGATAATAAGACCGGAGACTGGACTTTGACGGATGAGACGGTGCATTTCGTGGCAAAAGTGGAGACACATAACCACCCTACTGCTGTTTCCCCATTTCCTGGAGCAGCTACTGGATCCGGTGGTGAGATTCGTGACGAGGGCGCTGTTGGACGGGGATCGAAGCCAAAGGCCGGTTTGGCCGGGTTCAACGTTTCAGATCTTTTGATTCCAGATTATAAACGACCATGGGAATTGGATGTTGGAAAACCATACCATATTGCCTCCTCCCTAGATATCATGCTCGAAGCGCCAATTGGTAGTGCGGCATTCAACAATGAGTTTGGAAGGCCATGCATTACCGGATACTTTAGAACGTTGACCACCAGCGTGCCGGTTCCCGTCACAGAAACGAAGGCGGAGGAAGTTCGAGGATATCACAAGCCAATCATGATTGCTGGTGGGCTGGGGACAATTAGGCCCCAACATGCATTGAAAGAGCAGGGAGCCATCAACCCCGGTGCATACTTGATTGTACTTGGAGGACCAGCAATGTTGATTGGATTGGGGGGTGGAGCTGCCTCAAGTGTGGCATCTGGCGAAGGGTCTGTCGAATTAGACTTTGCTTCAGTTCAAAGAGGAAACCCGGAAATGCAGAGGAGGGCCCAGATGGTTATTGATGCATGTACAGCTTTGGGCGACCACAACCCTATTAGGTCTATTCATGATGTCGGGGCGGGTGGCCTATCCAATGCATTACCGGAGTTGGTTCATGATGCAGGACTTGGAGCGAAATTCGAGCTAAGGGATGTCGAAAGCGCCGATAAGAGCATGAGCCCATTGCAAATTTGGTGTTGTGAAGCACAAGAACGATACGTACTTGCCGTCGCAGAAGAAGGCCTGGAAGTTTTCGAAAAGATGGCTAGAAGAGAGAGATGCGGGTTCAGAGTTGTTGGAAGAGCTGTTGGTGGTAGCGAAGAAGAGCAGAGGTTAGTCTTGACAGACAAAGAGTCAAAAGAGCATCCTGTGCCAATTGACCTACCAATGTCGACACTCTTTGGGAAACCACCAAAGATGCATAAGGATGTTAAGACCAGGAAGCTACAACTACCAACGTTCGATACCTCTTTAAAACAATACATCCCCAAGGCGCCTGAATCCACGCTGCCTGAAGCGATTGAGAGAGTTCTGACCCTTCCATCAGTTGGGTCAAAACAATTCTTGATCACGATCGGAGACAGGAGTGTCACCGGTTTAGTTGTCCGAGACCAAATGGTTGGCCCATGGCAGACTCCTGTCGCAGACGTCGGAGTAACCGCGACTTCGCTTTCTTCAGATGTTACAACAGGAGAAGCAATGGCAATGGGCGAACGTCCGATTTTGGCCCTGGTTTCGCCAGCATCATCAGCTAGAATGGCTGTAGCAGAATCATTGACGAACTTGGCAGCAGCCGATATTCTGGGAGGCCTCGAGCGTGTCCGCCTATCCGCTAACTGGATGGCCGCTGGTAGCCACCCAGGCGAGGGTGCCGCTTTATACGAAGCAGTCGAAGCCGTTGGTTTGGACTTATGCCCTAAACTAGGTGTTTCGATCCCAGTTGGTAAAGACTCAATGAGCATGAAAATGAAATGGGGCAAGAGTGATGAAGTCACAGCTCCGATTTCACTTGTTGTCACAGCTTTCTGCGCGGTAGCCGATATCAGGAAGACTTGGATTCCTGCCCTTGTCCGAGATGAGAATACCCTACTTGTGTTCGTTGATCTTGCACAGGGCGCTCGTGCTCTTGGAGGTAGTGCGCTGGCCCAAGTTTTCGGACAGGTCGGTTCTGAGGTTCCAGATGTTCGAGATGTGCCAGTGTTGAAGGGATTCTTCAAGGCCGTTCAAGAACTCCGAGAGTCAGGAATTGTCCTTGCATATCACGACCGAAGCGATGGCGGCCTCTTTACCACGCTTGCTGAAATGGCTTTCGCAGGCCGGACAGGTTTGGATATTAGACTTGACAGCCTAATCAGCGGCAATTCCGAGTCTGAAGCTATAGAAGCCCTCTTCAACGAGGAGCTCGGTGCCGTCTTCCAGATCACCGAAGCAAATCTTAACGAGTTTGGCCGAATTTTGAATGCTCATGGCATTCATACCTCCTCTATCTTCACGGTTGCTAAGCCCACATTGGCATCTCCTCAGTCTGTCAAAATCCACTACAACAAAACCACAATCTATGCCTCCACCCGTTCCGAGCTCCAACTCCTTTGGGCTCGTACCTCTTTCGAGATGCAGAAGATCCGGGATAACCCGGCATGTGCGGATCAAGAATACTCTTCCATCAAGGAGGATAATAACGCAGGTTTATCATACCAACTCACCTTTGACCCTACAGAATCGGTGATCCCCGCATCACTAACCTCCAAACCAAAGGTTGCTATCCTACGTGAACAGGGTGTCAATGGGCACGCCGAAATGGCTTTTGCCTTCCTTATGGCAGGGTTCACTCCGGTGGATGTTCATATGACGGACCTCATCTCCGGAGGTGTGTCACTTTCATCATTCACTGGTATTGCTGCTTGTGGTGGGTTCTCATACGGTGACGTACTTGGCGCTGGTTCTGGTTGGGCAAAATCAGTGTTATTACACCCACAAACCCGGAAGGGATTTGCAGACTTCTTTGAAAGGAAGGATACTTTCACTCTCGGTGTTTGTAACGGATGTCAATTCCTAAGCCACTTGAAGGAAATGATCCCAGGTGCTAAGGGTATTTGGCCGAACTTTGAAAGGAATGAAAGTGAGCAGTACGAAGCTAGAGTTTGCATGGTGGAAGTTGTAGAGGAGAAGAGTATTTTCTTCCAGGGTATGAAGGGAACGAAGATGCCAATAGTAACAGCACACGGAGAAGGACGAGCGGTCTTCAAGGGTGGTGCTAGTGTCAATGGCCTGGAAGAGAAGGGATACGTTAGTTTGAGGTACGTAGATAATGAGGGTAAGGTCACAGAGAAGTACCCCGAGAATCCCAACGGAAGTCCGAAGGGTATTACTGGTGTCAGGAGCGAGGATGGCAGGGTGTTAGCAATGATGCCACATCCAGAGCGAACGGTGCTGCTACAGGCGCACAGTTGGTTGAGCGAAGAGGCCAAGACCTGGGGACATCTGGGACCGTGGGTCAGAATGTTCAGGAACGCCAGGAAATGGGTTGGTTAAAGGAGTTTAGAAGTGTTTTCCGGGGTGTATATATATAGCGGAGAACCTCAGTTCTCTTTTGTAAAAGTTTTAGAAGATAAGCAACATTCTTTTTATGATATCCAATCTTTATTTTATACATGTTGTGTATGCTGGTTCAAAATATGTCTATGGTAAGACGATGTACTTCTCCAAGTGCGAGGGGATCGCCTTGACTAAGCCCTTACTCTCTAGCCATTTCCTGCTGAAGAGTCTTTCGGCATATCGGTATGCTCCGTCGCACAGAATAGTAACAACTGTCTTCCCCGGTCCCAGGATCTTCGCCATCTCATACGCTGCAACCACATTCAACGCTGTGCTGGCTCCCATATACAACCCTTCCTCATCCAGCAACCTGTACACCATCTCGATGCTCTTCTCATCTGCAATATGTAGCGCATCATCCACCAGTTCGATATCTGGCTTCAGATTATCGGTGACACGCCCTTGTCCGATACCCTCCGTTATCGAGCTCCCTGTTCTCTCATTTAGTTTCCCCCCAGACGTGATATATGAATACAACACCGATCCAGGTGGATCCGCCAAAAAGCTCTTAACTTTCCCGTCACTCTTCTCCTTCAAATATCTCGTAATACCCGCCAGTGTACCACCGGTCCCCGTAGAGCAAGTGAAACCATCGATCTTCCCACCAGTTTGATCCCAAATCTCAGGTCCAGTAGTTTCGATATGCGCCCTTCGGTTCGCCGTATTATCGAATTGGTTGGTCCACACCGCATTCTCCAATTTCTCGGCATGTCGTTTCGCTTGATGATTGTAATTCTCTGGGTTTTCGAAGGCGACCGCGGGGACCGGGTATACTTCTGCACCGAGAAGACGGAGAAGATCTATTTTACCCTGGGATTGGGTATTGGGCATGTAGATCACGCATTTGTAGCCCTTCGAGCGACAGACGTGGGCAAGTCCAATACCGGTGTTTCCGGCTGTACCTTCAACGACAGTACCACCGGGCTTCAGAAGAGAGCGTTCTTCGGCATCTTTAACGACATATAGAGCTGCACGGTCTAGTCTCCCAATTATGTCAGTAGATCGATATTGGTCTCTTGAGCATGGAATAAGAAACAAACCTTTTACGCTGCCACCTGGGTTCATAAACTCGGCTTTTCCGAGAATCTCACAACCGGTCTCATCGCTAAGTTTGTTGAGACGGATTAATGGCGTCCTGCCGATTGCTTTTAGTTATTAGCTGTCAATATTATCGTACTCTAACCAACCTATCATGCATTTCCCAGAAACACAGCGGGGGACGCTGGTAGTAATTAACTTAATAGGAATGGAAAAACATACCACCAACGAAGCCATTGACGGTGCCTTGTGCCTGAGAAACTCGCTGTGTGTATGCGAACTCAGAGGCCCGTGTGATGGAAGTGGAGAACTTGCGAACTGTGATGCGAAACATGGTTTGTAGAATAATTTGGGGATGTTGAGGGAGAAGCTGGAATGGTGGGTGTAACAATGAATGGCGCAATCGAGTGTGTCGCCCGGTCGGGTAACTGCGACTTCGGCCCTGCAATTCGCCTGGCGTGCAGCCGGCTTTGGGGACGGGATCAGGCCGGCTCCAGAATGGCCCATGACAAATCGATATTAGCTAAGCTGGATCTCTACGGATTCCAATGAACTCCGAGTTCTCTCTCTCTAATTTTTTTTGAAGAGAAATTTCATGATGGTATTTTGACGACGAAGGCGAGAGACATAAGAAAAATGCAACAATGTCAACACTATTCCAAAGTTATTCCAAACACAAGCCCTTTAAGTTTAAGCTTCCCAGCATGTCGACATATGTCGTCGCAGTTCAATATAATGAAATGAATATATACATAATATCGTAGTTCTAAAACTAAAAGTATTGAAACCCAATCTCACAACAAAGGAAGTATCTTGTGCTACGCAATAGAGACCAATATATAAAATTTAAAGCAGAACCGTATATAGTTTATAGGATGAACTATCCGAGCTCGTATGCGGTTGGGTTCCGATTCGGTGCATTGTCCTGGGGATAAACCCAAGGGTTCGCACTCACCGTCGACACTGGAGAAGTCACTGGCGATGAGTAACCAGGCTTTGCCGGCGAAAACTGCTCGTTAGTATACCCGTGAGGATAAGGAGCTGGAAGTGGTGCTTGACCCGCATATGGGCCTTGCATCTGAGGTACAACAGTAACGACTCTTGGATGGCTTGGGCGATAAAAAAAGAAGTAATAGCAAATAGCTAGAATTATTATAATTAGCGCGACTCCGCCAACCGTTCCGCCTACAATTATGGCAGTATTCGATATAGTTGTCTCCGAGGCGGGACTTTGAGTCGGTTGTGGCGGGGTTGGAGACTCTGTCGGGGATATAATCGAACTCGGGTCTTCATATAGCCATCCGATTTCTGATACAGAGGCGTTGTTGGCGCCCACCTCGGTGATGTTGGATGCGCTGATATTGTATAACGCAGGAGCAATGGAAAACTCCTGATTTTGGGGGTCGTAAAAGACGTAAGCACTCCTAGAGATATTTGTTAGTTCAGGCCAGAAAGGTTCAGAGTGAAGAAGGGTCTCACCTAAAAAACGGGGTGCCCAAAACGGTATTCCTATCATTGGACAGTAGCAGGACTAGATACCAAGTAGTCTCCGGGATCTGCACTATCATCTGGCTGTACGGTACAAAAATTGAGAGACCGTCAACAAACGTAAAATTCAGCCCTGAACCTTCAGGAGGGAGAGTATTAATAATATAGTCGTCACTTGCTCTTGCACCGAGATCATTCATTACAAGCCCAAATACATCGCTCGAGAGGTGGATTGCACTAAAGGGCCTCGGTTAGTGTATTTTCGAGAAAGAGATGTCAAACCTGGGGAGCAGATTTCTTACGCAGTGCCGAAGTTCAAATCAGCGACGACTGGTGATGTCGTCGGTCTCTCCAATGGCTTGGATGCCACAACCCCACCGGAGATTATATCGATACTCAGTAGATCGAGTGCATAATCGCTCCGGCTACTAAAGGTCCTCAATGGCCGAGTAAATTTCGCAACGTCAATGCCTCCAAATGAAATTGATTTTCCGGAATCCTCCCTTCCACGAATATCTCCAACATAAATTCCGTATGTAGGAGTGTTAATGATATCATTTTCTTGCATGACTTCGAGGAACGTAGGGTATGGGGTATCGGAATCGCTTCGCTCTAAGCCTATAGACGGGGTTGCGTTATAGAATCGTCCGACACCAAAATTGACATCGTCGATAGTTAGTTGCCCAAGTCGGAATTTGTCTCGACCCCAATATCCGATAGCCTAAGGCCGACAAGTTAGATATGAAAAGATCTGTCTTCAACAACTAAACAGAGAAGAGAAGACTTTAATGTGAGCCCGTACATATCTGTTGTCTCGGTATTCAATATCAAAGTCATCGCTAAGATTTCGATATGAAGAGGAGTCGGGAGGGTTCAGCGAAACTGTATGGTTTTAAATATGAGTCTTGCTGCGCATGGTAAGATATTTGACTAGTACCCCAAAGACTTACAGAATCCAGAGCCGTGTACTCTTGAGCAGGCAAGCGTTTGTGTCAAGGGTGGACAATCTTGCGTCCTATTCCATGGGCTTGCAACCCATGTGTATGGATTCTGGACGACCCCCAGTCTGAGGTTCTTACTCTTGTCACCTAGTTTCCAAAGAAGTCACGTTAAAACTACAATGTACAACCCCGCCCAGGTCTTTGACCATCTAACATACCAATATTAACCTCGACGTAAAATTGGAAGTCCGATGAATTCTAGATTAGCATGGTTAGTCACGCTATATAAGTGTTTAAGGCTTCGGCGCTGTAGCCTGTGCATCTGTATCACTAACATATAGTATATCGGTACTCCTCCACCCAGCACCTGCCTGTCGCCGAAATAAATTTCCATGGTATGTATCGGAATCCTCAATAAGGTCTAACGTGAAGGTTTTGTCCGCTTTGAGTGCTGGAGAGAGTAAGATAAAAATGTACAATACTGAAAGTATCAACCCTGAGACATTGGTCGCCATTCTGAGTATTAAGCAGGAACATCGGCATCAGCCGTCAAACCAAGGAGCTTCGGAAGGTAGAACACTAGGTCTAGTTTCAAGAAAGAATTTTGGAATATTTGATGCGGCATGGGTAAACTTATACAAATTGTGGGCGGGGTTACCTCCCAGCGACTTTCTTTCGGACAGACACCCAATACCCAATCGCCCTTATCAGCCTTCCCTTCTAGCCTTGAAGTCAGGGCCCGAAAGTAGTTTTTTGGGGGGCGAACATGATCCATGAGGCTCAGAATTCACACCCACGCCAACATGTTCCAACCTGAAAAATTACGAGAAATATTGCAAGATTGTGTGACAACAAGCCAAAAGTACTACGTACGGGATTCTTGGCCCTGCATGTTGAAAAAGCATTTCTTCACAGTTGATTCTGGACTGAGCGCCCTAGGCTGTTTTTGGCCAATTACGGTTTCTACATACCGAGATGGCTGTACCGATTGCGGAATGCAAGTAGATCAGAAGACAACCATGCCTACTGGCTACCGATGTGGCCTGGAGGCAACTTTCAAGGTTCATGGTTTGTGCAACTTAATACAGGTATACTATAGTCCTAGCCAGCGATAACAATCCCAAGTATTGAATCTACATCCGCCAGGATATTCAGACATTGAACCCCATGGCTGGATAAAGACTTAAGCAATCATAAAATTCTGAAAACTTTCAGTCACATAGATAACTAGATACAACAAGCCTAAGTATCACTAACGTGCACCGACTAAAAATGAACTGAATTTTATAAGCCCGAGATTTATGTATGTACCTCGCCTTCGGAACTCCAGCGCAAATCCCTGTTTTGGAGCCGCCTAGGCGAGGCTCCAGTATTTCGAACACTAAGATACTGAAATGTCGGAGCGGCTGAGGAATTGCCACCAGAAAGATGCGCCAAGGGTCACAATCACTTCATGAAAGACCGACCCGCAGTCTCGGCGTCGCAACTGCGAATTAATAGCCGTGATATCCGGAATTCGCCATGTGTAGCCTCGTCAGAAGCTGGGTTCGGAACTCCGAAGACTTACCTTTTAGATTCGAATGGGGAGACAGCGGGACTAAACGAGAACTAGGTCGATTCGAACGCTCTCACATCCCAATCAATCTTCAGTACATGTCGGTGGTAGCAACATGTCGTGATAGATCCAACCGCATTTATTTGATCTATAATTCGAGCGTGCACGTGTCGGCTCGAAAAACAAGTGCTTCTGCTAGCTGCTGCATACAGCAGCTTACGGGATAAGTAAGGGCAACGAATAATTTCCCCACTTCCGGGTTTTTGGGCCACAAGATCTTTCAGTAACGTCCCAGACCGCGCCGCACTAACTAAGACAACCTTTCGACCTCTCCCGCATCCAGTACTAGTGCCGACGACCTACTCGTCGTTAAAACAAGGCTGCGTTACACACGCCAAAAATCCAACACAGTACAACACAACATTACCCAAAGACTTTTTGTTATAGCCTGGAGGCCCAAAGACATAGCAACTATGCCTAGGTTCGGTTTCAATACCCCTATTTAGCCATCCAACCTTGTGGAATTGAAATTATCCTAAAAGCTTAGGCGTTTTTTACATCTTATGTGAAAATATTCTAGAATAGTTTAAGGATCCACGCCAAGACCGACCAGGGTCTAGTGGGGCTGTAGATTCAAAGCGGGGTTTAATTAGGACGATTTGGCCTTGCTTACTAGTCGATAGATTTTAGTATATCTATAAAAGTAGGTCAATATGTTCAGGGTCCTTTTTTTCCCTTACATGAGCTATTCC
Organism: Arthrobotrys conoides; assembly: GCA_036971725.1. Classification (NCBI taxonomy): domain Eukaryota; kingdom Fungi; phylum Ascomycota; class Orbiliomycetes; order Orbiliales; family Orbiliaceae; genus Arthrobotrys; species Arthrobotrys conoides. The sequence goes on from JAVHJM010000005.1 coordinate 1,496,151, forward strand.
AAGAATATTTAACGAATTCTACCTCAAGCTTGGCGGTCCTTTTTTTTGCCTAATTTGCGTTCCTTGTTGGATACACAGCTACAATGACAGTGTCTACTCGAGAAGTATCTATGGTGGAAAGCTCAATCAAAACGCTCACAATCAACGGAACCGGAACACTGCAAAATGAAAAATCCGTTACAATTGCTCGACCCGGAGAAAGTATATGCTGGAGCGAGGCAAAACTCCGTTTCAGAACGAAGATTTCACAAACAAATCCGCGTCCAAGCGAGGAAAACATCGAACGGTTCCTCAAAAACAACAATCAAATAGATGAAACTATCTCTGAATGCGAAAATCTCAAATCTGCGGCAAATCGCCAGTATCATGGTAGTACCTCCTCGAGGTTTATTGGGAAACTCCTGGAAGTACTTGTTGTAGTGAAAAATGTTGGCGATCCGTTGTTACAATGTGCTCCCGAGAGTGTGAGCATTGCGTGGAGTGCTATCAGTCTTTTGATTGGGGTGAGTTTTCATTATCACTCTATATATAAATCTACTATCGATGCATGAGAAAACTTGGGATCTTACTAACTGAATGACCAATAGCTGGGAGTTAACGACATAGAGAACTGTGGTCGTATTTCCGAAGCTTGCACCAGCATCGTAACGATAGTGTTGAATTGCAGGCTCTATGAGAACCGCTATCAAGATGAAGAAGCCAACTCTAAAATAATAGAATCTGTTCAAGAACTTCTATCTACTGTTCTTGACTTTTTCTGGTTGGCGAATAAGAAGTTACGGGATAAAAAAATCAGTAGGTGCTGCGAATGCCCAAGCAAACTAACACGAGCAAGCCTATAAAGGTTTCATAAAAAGAATATATATAAACCCAACTGAAAATCTTCTTTTTCATCTTTATAGAACGACTTTTCAAAGATATCTTCGATTCAAAAGTTAATGAGACTTATCAAGATGTGATAACACGATACAAAGCTCTCAGAGAAGATACAGATCTTGCGTTTCAGGAGAGGGTCATGGAGTCACTATTGGGTGAGTCTAATTACCTACTGAACATATAACGATTATAGCTAACACCGGGACTACCAGAAATGAAAAAAGACAAGGCAGATATCACCGAGCTATTATTCCCAGCCCTGAAAGGTAGTAGTTCAAAACCCTAGGACCTCAATCGTGTGTATCTAGCCTGCTGACTCACCCTCCGTTATATAGATATCGCATCCAACCTGGAAGACTTGGTAGGCGTTACAAAGGGAGTATTATCAGAAATACAAGTCCGGGACAAATTCAAGCGCTATAAAAGGAACTTCAAACCTGTGGATACACACTTTAGGCAACTAACTGCTACCTTGCAACCCTTCAAACATGGAACGACACATCTATGTCAATGGCTATTCAGACACCAACATTACCAATCTTGGGAGCGAATACCACCTAAGACTCGTTTGAAAAAGGAGGAGGGTCAGACGACTGCTGGAACTTATGACAGATTGCCTACTGTAGTGATCTCCGACACTGTGCCGGAAATGCCCTCTACCAACTTATTATATATCAAAGGCCGAGCAGGATTTGGAAAATCAGTTATGATGGCTTCGGTCATTAAAAAACTGCAGCAGGATTCTATTACTAATACGGAACCAATACCGATCCAAACTCGAGCCAGCGGAGTTGAGAAAGGAATAGCTGAGAAGTACCCGGTTTTGTACTTTTTCTTCAAAAGAGGAGACGATGCTACCCAGCTCACGTCTCGAGGGTTCTCAAGTCTTCTAACCCAGCTATTCGACGAAGATCATGCCAAAACAAAGGAGGAGATGGAAGCCTTTATCAACGCCGTAGATTCAGCACAGAGCGGTACTACTAGTACCACCACTCCAGGACAACCTTCGGAAAAAAGCAGCGGTGCTATCGGAGAATTAGATGCTGGGCCTAGGTCTAACCAGAAGATCTCACCAACTACATCAAATCAAGATTTACTCCAAGTCGAGAGTATCGCAGCCGCCCTTAAGAAAACAGTATATATAGTCATTGACGGAATTGACGAGTGTACAGATCATGACTCCGAGGGACTGGTCAAGGAGCTGATAAATCTTAGTCGCTCGAAAAAGGCATCCTTTAAAATTCTAATATCGAGCCGCGAAGACATGGGACTTGAGCAGAAATTCGTGAGGGAGGATGATCTCGAAGGGAGAACGAAAATAGAGCTTGCAGGAACTACTACGGTTCCAAACCCGGATCTAGACACCCAGGACCCTTTCCACTGCTTGACGCATGACGACTTCACAATATTGACTGTCACGAAGGAAACAAACTCCGAGGATATGAGAACATATCTAAACAATTCACTTCAAACAATTATGAAGCGCCGGCTTCCAGAGGTATCCCGGCTAAACAGAAAGGACCCTCGTCAGAGGAAACTCGATGCAAGAATCAAAACTATTGCAGAGAGTATCCAAAAGAAATCCGACGGGATGTTCACATATAGCGCAATGGTAATCGCCAACATTGGTCAACCTTCCCCGCTGTCTCTTACGGAGCGATTGAGGAACCTTCCTAGTGGAATGAACGAGCTATATTCCCGACAGCTCGAAGCGCTGACAGGTGCAGAACGTAAGCTAGTAACACTCGCACTAAAGAGAATTGTTTGGAGCCCTACAGATATGGGAACAGTTGAAATAGCCGAAGAATTCAAGCAAATATACCTCAAGGAAACCGAAGTAGAAAAAGAAGATAATGCCGAAGACTATGACGGCGGAAGCATTGATGGCAGCGATTATGAAGAAGAAGATGCCGCTATAAACCCTGCGGACAACGAAGATTTGGATCCAGATGAGGTTCACAACAGTGGCCCAAAGGCGACCAGACCTCCATTACACCGTTCAAACACTTATCCCGGAGAAAACCCAATTGAGAAAGCAATGCGGAACCCCGAGATTGCCGATACGATATATCACCTCGAAGGTGCAGGCCGTGACTTTTTCAAGTTCACTAATAAGAAGCATACGATCGGTTTTATTCATAAATCTGTCCGCGACTGGTTTGAGAGTGAATCTGCAAAGGCCGCTCAGCGAGACTATGGGATCAAATCAGTAGCTTCTCTATTCTCTCACGATACCGAATCAGGCGAGCTCAAATTAACACTTCCAATACCCTGTAATCATTCAAATCCCTTCTTCCCAGAGTCAAACGATTAGGTCAACTAATTATTATCATAGGGATCGTCGTAAAAGGCCAGTCGGAGTCTATGGAGTTCCAGAGCGAGAAAGATGCTCAGCTGGATATACTAATATACATCTGTAAGTGAGAAATGGAACTTGCTCCTTGAAGATAAGGCTAGACGTATTTGAAAAATAGTAGCTAATATTTCCACGCCCCATAGTGAAAGTTTTGACCCATTCCCGATTCCAAGAAGTGTACTTGCCATATCGCAATATCTTGAAGGTGGTAGAAGAAAGGGAAGCCAAGAAGCCTAAGGGCCCCAAAGCACCAACAACTGAAGAGGCTGACAGTCCAGTACTAACTACCGGGGAAGTTCTTGATGACAATCAAGAAGGCTTGGGTACTGATGCGCAGCCATTACAAGATCCGGAGGAACATTTGGGAGACCAGGTATCAAAAGAACCAAGCACCGAAGACCCGAAGGCCGCGGAGGATAAGGTTACTGATAGCCTCGTACTTGATGAAGAGGAAGAAGGAGAGACGCAAGGTTTGCTTCGCGACGGGCCCCAGAGATGCGAAATCCATCAATGGATTCATCACATCAGACAAGTTGGGAAACTCTGGCCTCGTGAAGAACGCAACGGCAAAAAATGGACAGAGCTCAAGGACCTTTTACGAAAATTCAGCGATCCCGAATACTTTAGGCCGTGGTTTGTACAAAATTATCATCAGGATTACGACGCAGATTTTACCGCAAAGGAAATGTGCCAAATAGCACTAGGTATGGATGTAATCCATATAGCCGCATTTGAAGGCTTAGAGGTCTTCGTGGAATTCCTCATCAACGAGACGGAGGTGGATCTCGGGAAAGTCTCACTAGCAGGACGGACGGCCCTTAATTACCAGGACATACTGTACTTCCCGGAAACAGTTAAGATTGTTCTCCAGAAAAATATCGACATTAACCTCAAGGATAACGCGGGATTCACTCCCTTAACTCTCTGCTTTGATTGTAAAGAGCTCAAGCAGGAGACCATCGATATTGACAGCGAGCCAGTCAAAAATTTGATCCAGACCTTAAAACATCTAATCAATTACGGAGCTAATCTCAACGACCTCATTCCAAACGCCGGGCTATATCCGGTGCACTGCATTACTGAGATTGACGACGAAAGCTTATTTGACCTGGCAATTGAAAAGGATCCCACAATTTGCACGGCATCTTCAAATGGAAAACAGCGAACTTCATTGCACATGCTCTGGGGCGCTCATATCAGGGACTCAACTAAAACCTCCTTTGCCCGGAAGCTTATTGAAGCAGGGGCAAATCCTAACGCTCAAGATTCAGATAGCAGAGCTCCTCTCTACGAGGCCGTATTAACCGGACACAAGGAAGGTGTCGAGCTCCTGCTCGAGGAGAAATACAATGTTGATATCGATGATGAAGATGTTAATGGCCGAACGGCACTCATTGCATTGGCATCTTATGATATTGATGAGACCAAATCATTGGAGTTAGTAAACTTGTTACTCGCGCACAACGCCGATATAAAACCAAGAGCCAAAAATGGATGGACGGCATTGATGTGTGCGTTCTGGTACGAGCGTTGGAAGATTGCAGAAGTCTTGATGGCAGCTCATTCAAAAGAACAACCAGACGACCATTCATACCTCACACAAAAGGACATCAACGATGAAACAATCCTGCATATTGCCGCAACAGATCCAAGATCCGGTCTGAAAATGGCCAAAATGATTCTCGAAGAGTTAACACCTGCAGAGTTGTCCGAATTTTTGGAGCAGCGAGAGCCATCGAAGGGCAGAACAGCTCTACAAAAGGCATTCACCAAACGACACCTAGAATTTGCTCTCTATATGATTGAAAACGGTGCCGACTACCACGCAGTCGACTCCTCCGGAGAATCCGTTGGGGACACCTTTTTAAACACGTGGTTGGCCTCCCGAAAATGTTCTACATATGATCTATATGATGCAGGGGATTCATGGACCAAACTTTATTGTACCATTCTGCCAACCGATACGGAAAATGCATACTTACACCAGGCAATATACAGTGGAGAGATGGCAACAATCATGAAGCTTGCAGAAGCCGGTATTGATCCCCTGAAGAAAGACTCGGAAGGTTGGGACGCATTCGATTGGGCATATACCTGTGACCGGCAGGAAATGATGCAAGAGTGTTTTCCAAACATTGAAGTCGACTATCGACTCCGGAAAGCAGAGTCTAAAGATAAATTCGCTTCGATTACCGGATGGAATGCTGAACAATCTCAACGGCCATTGAAGTTTTCGGACGTCGACAACATTTTTGGATTGGATAAGGGCTTCGCCGATACCTATGTGGAAAGTGAATCGGACATTTGCAACCGTGATTTATGCCCCTGCCCCTACGAAGTTCGCTACTCCGCGCTCGCAAACCATCCAATTTCTCCTTACGCTGAATCTTTCTACTATGAAGCAACCATTCTAAAAGCCGAGGACGAGAAAAAGTAAGATTAATTCCCGTTGTCATGATCCTAAAACTGAAATTTATAGAACTAACTCCTCATTTTTGTAGCACGAACGTTATTTTCGGATTAGTCGGAGAGGGGGCTCCGATGTTTGAATTGCCTGGCTGGGACCATAAAAATGTAGCTACGTACGGCTTTCATGGCGATGACGGCCAGGTCTATGCACCTGAGGTGATAGTTGGAAGCAACGATGGAAGGCCACTAGGCGCAGGGCCGTCACCAATCGAAGTCGGTGACACCATAGGTTGCGGATACGAACACCACCGAGTATTCTGGACGTTGAATGGGAAGTTCTTGGGGTACTTCAAAGGTTTGCGTACTCGCGGCCGACTCTATCCTTGCATAGGAGTTAGGTACTGGGTTTCAATATCTGCGAATTTTGGTAACGATCTCAGCAAACCTTTTATGTGGAATGGGGTACGAGATTTCTAGAAAGCCGCATGACTTGTAAACCTTGCATCATATCTATTGTCGCGAGTTGTAAATATCATTCTTATCATCTGCGGTGCCTAGCTAACCTGAAGGCTAGTCTGGGTCAGATGTGATACAGCACAGTATGTAACGTTGTATACTCATATGATCACAATTATCTACTGAGTGTTAAGACTATTCGGATCTGATATCAGTAAGTCAAGTGAATTTTCGTATGTATAGTCTTTTTATCCCACCCACCTCGAAGTTACGTTAGATCAAGAACGTAGGCTCTCTGGCGTCCGTATTACATATTTGAACTGGTTTCGTAACCAAGTATACATATCTTCTCAAAGCCGAGACCGCCCTCTAAAATCCGAGTTTCGCGCCAACTAAAATGCAACAAAGCACCCCCACACCCCTCCAAAACAACACCACAAATTATCTTCGACCACAAAGCCTCCCGATTCCCACCCATAAAAAACAAACCCCACGATAGATACCAAACCAATAAAGTCCCAAATTCTATTTCTATAATAAGCTTCTGTGCAATATAATATAATATCATATAATATCCTAAACTAACCGATTTCCGTACCGTCCCAACCGAACGAAACGACCACATTTTTCAAATTCATGCAATGCCACTTGGCATATGCCCCTCTACATCATCAAGAAGCTATATATTCCAATGAACTCCCACAAGCTATAATTGGAAATATCGGAATCTCTCCGATGATAGTTATTTGTTTATTGACTTTACTTTACTTTATCATCTAACTTATTTATTTATTTATTTTCCGAGTAACACCACCGCAGAGGACAGATCGAATTTTTTTTAAAACATTACACCGTGTGCTCCGTAGGACTCGGAAGCATATCTACGGATGTTACAAGAGTACATGTATTCGTACCCTGTTAAATTTCCGACATCTCCACTTGCATCTTTAACATGAAGGGAAGTAAGAATAGGATTCAGATTACTATTCTCGATCCTTCACCTACGGAACCAAAAAACAAAAACCAAAACAAAGACAGAAAGTGACAAAAAAAACTTCGACGGGGAAGCATGTAAAGTCCCCTGCAAACCTCGCCAATCTCATCTAAAGAACTCCTCCCCGACTATCCAGCATCATATACGGAATACCAGGACAGAACCACAATACCCAACCACCCAAAAAAAAAAACTTCGCAGCCTTAAACATCTACAAGGTCCAGGCTCACAGAAAAAACCCACAGGGTTTCCTTCACTACCAGGGTCACCCCTTTATCTTCACCCTCGGTCCAACTTTTTCTTCCAAATGCATCAACATGCATGGATAACATTTATGCATAAAAAAATCCTTCTAGAGTATGGAACCTAAATAAACAAACAACCCCTCCAGCCCCTCATATTCGGCAGGTAATTATGGAATATGGAGAAAAAAGTCTATGAAGTATTATCATTATCCATTATCATTATCTATTAAACTAACCCCTTCAAGGGTAATAACGGATTTCTACCATCTACCCGGTAGAAAATCCACAAAAAAAAGTAATATATATATCAGCAAAAGAGGTAAAACAAGAAGAAAAGAAGTTCAACCAAGAAAATCAGTGAATGTATGTATGAGTCAGAGAGAGATATCAATTATTAGAGGGGTGGGAAAGAAAAAGTAGAAGAAAGAGGAAACAAGTGAACTGTGAAACGAAAGGTCCCTAGGTATCAGTGGTGAACCGAACACTTCGATAAACACCCATCCAGGCATCCGGGACACAAGAGTCCCATATTGTAAACAAGAAAATAATAAGAAGAAAGATGAATAAAAAGTCTGGCTTTTTTTCCCTTTTCCCTCACTTCTTCCTTCCCCACTTCGCATCGATCTCCTCTATATGTACAAGTACATATTCTATGAATAAGTATCATATCCATAAAAAGTAAACCCTCCAAAAAAAGAAGAGATGGCCATTCTTCGCTCGCTCAAACCATTTCGCTTCATCATCGAAAAGAAGAGAATTTGAACAGCGCTGATGAAAATATGTAAAAGCAAAACCCGCTAAAAAAGACGCAAGACGCTCGCTCGAAAGGCAGCAGCACATAGTAGTGGTCTGGGTACTCGCAAAGGGAAATAAACAACGGCTCGGAGCCAAGAGAATGCGGGTATCGTATCAGTAATGCAGAGACATAAGGAAATGGAGAGCCGCATGCGTGGTAGTCACGTTCTCGCTCATTGTGCAAAACAAAACAAAAGGGAAGATAAACAGATAAGGAAAAAGTAGAACACCGCTGTGCAAAGAAAGGACGCTTTTCTTTCAAAAAAGCATACACGCTAAGAGGATTCAAGCTGTAAAGGACACAAGCTTTCGTAAATGATCCTAAATCATCCATCATTCGTGTTGGGCAGGGGGTCTAGGATCTCTAAAAGACGAGATCAAAACATAAAAAAGGGAATTTCCTAAAATACATTTTCTCGGTGGGGGAAGGTCTTCATTAGGGTATCACAGACCAGAGGGAGTAGAAGATAGGATGTAGGGGGGTTCGAGTAGGGAGGATGACAAAAAAAATGAGGCAAACGCAGATTATGCCATTGTTGTGAAGCCTTCAAAATATCCAATCATCATTTGCCCATATTCTTTAAAGGCACTTGCGGGGGCTCGTGGTTTTGTTCCAACGATTGAAATGAGAGGTCGAAAAAACTAGCAACCTTACAACTCATCTTCAACTGGATAGTGACGGCTCATCAAGCCACGACTCCACCTTCTCTAAAGATTGTCGAATATGGCTTTAGTGGGTTGTTGGCGATGAGCTGATTCACCGGATCCGAGATTGGCACCAAACTTGCCATTGAGGTAATCGTCGAGTTTCTTCATGTCGCCTCGGCGCTGCCATTGATATTCAGACTTCTCGGCATTAGATCGGGAGGAACGGTAGGGTTCCCTGGTAGCACCGTTGGCACCAAGGGCAGGAGCGGAGGCGTGGGCAGTGAATGGACGGCCGAGACGAGCAGAAGATGGCCGAGCAGCTGGCTGGCTAATGGGGCGCATGATTGGTCGGTCGAGGCGTCTAGCAGGGAGAAGTTCGGGGCCAAAAGACTCTGTTGGAGCGGGACGGGAAGCGCGTGGCAGCGCAGGAATAGTTGGTCTTGGTTGTAATTCCTCTGGTTCCTCGCCTGAGCTAGGGCTATCTAATTGAGGGTCGTGATGATCTAGGGGCTTATGCTCAGCGAGATTTGATTGAGAGCGCTTGCGCCCTGGTGTCCTAGAAAGAAGTTGGACCGCTGGGTCAATAGCGGTAGATTTGGCTCGTGGACGAGAGTTGGGCATGGTAGCTTTGGAGCTTGGGAGGCTTGCACGAGTGGCGCGGCGTCCTAGAGGACGAGCGGCGGCAGTGTCTGGAAGAGGACTAGAGTACTCAACCTTTCTGGCAAAGGCTAAGCGGCTCTTCGATGATTCGACTCTGACATTTTCGGACTGGACAGGGCTGCGTGGTTGTTTCGCAACGTTAGCTTCGATGATTTCCTCCGGCGATCTAAGCTGAGTAATCTTCTTTTGCATGAGTGGCGTCCTAGCACCCTCAGGAAGAGCGGCGGGAGTGTCTGGAGCAACGGCCTTAGAAGGCTGAACTGGCGATGCTTCATCGTCGGAGAGGAGAGCTTGACGAAGACGAGTGCGTGGGGAGAAAAGTTTGACCGGTGAAGGAGCAGCAGATTTGACGGGCAGTGGCTTAATTTCAACAATCTCCTCGTTGGGATTGATACGGACAACAGACTTCCTCTTGCGCTGGATCTTCGGTGTAGATGGGGTCATGTCGATGGCAGCAGATCGAGCGACGACATCGAGGCCGTCACTTTCGGAATCAGAACCTGCACCATCATAGGAAAAACTTGGTCGCTTTGGGTCATATTTGCGCGAGACCTTCTCTTTGTCGGAGCGGAGAATGCTTCGAATTTCATCATCGGCCACTGGCGTGGTCTCTCTGCTAAATCCCCGAAGATATTGTCGACCCGCTGAGCTAGGAGCAGCACTACGAGCTTTGCTTTCGTCAGTTTCCTTAGACTCGGCATGGCGTAGGGCAACAAGTTGCGGTTTCGATTCTTGTCTAAGCCTGTCGAGATTATCGAACATGATTTTTTGGCTAGGATCAAGAGGAGAGAGATCGTCATAATCCGTTGGCCCGCTCTGCGATGGAATCCGCATGTTCTCCTGAAGGATACGCAATTTTGCTTCGATAGCTTGGACTTCATAGGACACGACTTGCGGAGTAGGAGTTGACGGATTGGATTCCTCGATGGTTGGCTCTTGCGGGACGTGCAACGCAGAGCTGGATCGGTAGGCCTTATGCCAATGCTGATTCCTCATCTGCTCATTCTTAGTTGTCGCAAACAAAGGTTCGGCATCAAGCTTGCTCAGGACGGCCAAGCGTCTAGACCTCGCAAGAGATTCTTGGGATGATTTAGAACCAGATCGTCTGAAGGCATCTGACATTGGTGTTTCGGAAAAATCTTCAAGGTCCTGGGGCGAACGAGCATCAGGCTCGCGTGCATCGTTCAGCAGGACTGACTTGAGCTCCGGATACTCCATCATTCCTCTACACAGACGTCGAATAACTGTCAATTCGAGCTCAGGGCTAATCGCATCGAGTTCTGCCCAAGCTTTACCCAGATTTTTGATGACATCTCGCTTCTTGCCTGGCTGCAAGTTGTAGTATAGCTCTTCGATAGTCGCCTTAACAACAAAGTCAAAAGCATTTCGTCCCAATTGACCCTTAGAATCATGAGGAGCTGCCGTCTTGAACCCTGATTGGAATGGATCATTATCAAGTGTTTTTGAAGATTGGCGTTCGAGTGTATGCCTAGGCATAGAACCGTTACTCGAACGAGCCAATCGATCTGTTTGCGAAGAAGATGTGGGTCTGGATGATGATGGTTTGACAGTGGTGGTGGCCTCAGGACCGAAGTAATCGTCGCGTTGGGGCCTTTCAAGAACAGGGAATTTCGGTTGATCTCGGACATCGTAAGAAGTGTTAGCTCTCGAAGAAGTTGGCCGCGATGAAGGCAATGGGCGGTTAGCAGGAGTATCAGCACCAAGTGATTCACGTCGAGCAAGTCTATCTTTACTTTCTTGTGCTCGCGAGCCTCTGCGGACAAATACCCTCGGCCTATCTGCTGATGAGTCGCCACCTTGTGATCCAGCAAGCTCTCCAATGTCAGGGTGACGGGATCGTTCGCTCCCCAGCTTGTTCTTGGCATCCTGGCCTCGGCCCGCTCTATGACCCGCGACCCTAGCATTAACTTCAGCTGAGGCAAGCTGACGTCCAAAACTACCAGCCTTAACGGTAGTCTCCCGGTCTCGAACATTGTCCTTAACTCCAGTGGAAGGGCGACTCGCCGGCTGGTTGGTAGCTGTTGATGGCCTGGATACTGGTGTGCGAGCATCCATGGATTTCCTTCCTGCAGCCGGAACCTCATTTGTTGATGTAGCCCTACGGTGCGCCCGTAGTTGGTGTCCAAGGGCGGCTCCCCTCCTAGATTCAACATCGACATCGTTGGCTGCTTTGATTCCGGGTCCTTGATTGTGCCATGGTCGGAAAGGCCCAGGATCGATAAAGTGTGTGCTGGATCGAATAGTACCCCAATTCCAGTCCCACCCAGGATCCACTGATGCCAAGGAGTTCATCTCAGGAAGGAGTTCATACTCGCTTTCCTTAGTCTTTAATGGTGGCCGAGGATATCTCTGAATAAGTTCGACTAACTCTGACTTATCGGGGCAGTCGTCGAAGAAGGGATCCTCCAAGAGCTCATGGGCGTGCGGTCTCAACGTTGGATCTGCTTTCAAACATCTTCCAACAAATTGCTGGAACGGAACTGAAAAATCTGGGGGTAACTTTGGCTCATAACCCTTGCCAATGGCAGCCAGCGCTTGAGCGGTATTAACAGTAACATGTGGAGGCTTTCCGGTGGCAAGTTCGTAGGCCGTGATACCCAAACTCCAGATATCGATTTTGCTAGTATATCCCTTTTCCTTGCTTAGTCGTGTATTGATAATTTCCGGGGCCATCCAAAGCGGCGTTCCGACAAAAGTGTTCTTGGAAGGCATATGCTCTTCGACACGAGCAGAAACACCAAAGTCTGCCAGTTTAACCTCGCCGGTCGAACTGAGCAAAATGTTTGCAGCCTTGAGATCGCGATGTATTAAATGATTCTCATGGATATAGACAAGAGCCTTGAGCGTTTCCCGCAGTATGATCTTGCAGGTACCCTCATCGCTGTACGAGCGAGATGGTGTGTGGGAGCGAGAAATCTATGGTGGTACGGTGTTAGCATTGAAGGACAATGGCCTTTGGTTTGGAGTCGTCTTCTCACTAGTTCTGCGCACGAGCCATAATCGACGAGTTCCATAACAATCCACAAGAAATGGTTCTTGAAGAAAGATACATAATGCTCTGTGACATTGGGATGTTGGAGAGAGGACAGTATCCCGATCTCGTTTTGTAGTTCACCAATGTCATCCACTGGGCTTTCAACATTAAACTAGATCGAAGTTTCGGGTTAGTTCGTCCATTCAGCTTCTTCGGGATTTTCCGGCCTGGGAGGATGTTGGAATCGGCTTAAAAAGAACTTAAGAGATCTTCATCCCGAAGTCCTTCCCCTCTTCCAAAACCTTGACCAACACTTACCACTTTGATCGCGACTTTTCTGTCGGTAGTTTTATCCACGGCAGAATACACTGTTCCAAAAGCGCCCCCTACAGTTAAACAGTCGTATTAGTATTCAAAGATCCATAGAAATCGCTAACGGAAAGAAACGATGTCGGAGTATAGAAAAACTACATACGGCCAAGTGTCTCCAAAAGACTGTAATTTTCAGCTAGCTGTTTGCCAGAAACCACCTTGCCAGGAAGGCCATATTGCGGTAACTTGACTTCCTCCGTCCAGTCCTTTCCCATCTGTGGTTGCGACGGTGCAGAGGGACCGGCCGAGGGACCAGCCGAAGAACCAGGGCGAGAAGTAGAACGTCGAATACGTAACTCCGGACGACCAGGAGGTGTCAAAAATCGGCTACTGGCAGAAGACTGTGCACGTAGGAGAGGTCGGACAGATGATGGTGGTGGTCCAGGTTGAGCATTGTTTGAAGGTCGACTCGGACCAGGAAGGGCTGATGTCGATGTCCGAGTCGAAGGTTCAACGGCTGATCCACGCCTGGCCAACGCAGGCCCGGCTCCTGACGGCCATTCCAAGGGTATTTTCCCATTAGCTTCTGGGAGATTGGCTGGTAGAGACGGTCGCTGCCTAAGTGCTGCTCGTCGTTGGGATGGAGGCTCCCTTGGAGGCGAGCCGCTTGGGATGAATTCTTTGAAGGGCATATCAACCCACTAATTCAGGGCGTTCACCGGCACCCTGAACGAAAGCGACCAAGTGACGCAATTTTGGGTAGTTGGCGACGGTTTGGCGACAGGTTGACGACGGGAAGGATACGATGGGGATTGGCGATGGCGGTGGTTAGCGTGTCGTCAAAGCAGTTAGCGGGAGGTCGTAGATGGAAAGTCGTGATGGTGACGGGGCAGGGAGGGTTGTTTGACGTTGATGTTGAAGACGTTGAAGAAGGTGAGAGGATGAAACGCGTTGGCCAACTATTCAGGTATGCCTTCTGTCTCCTAGCTCTGGGGTAGCTGGTCGTTCATTTGCGTCGAAGCTTTACCTAGTTACCTCCCTCTCACACTGTCTCTTTGTTGTGTTTTGCGAAGGAGAGAGATCCCAACCTCCCGACTTGGTCCTCTCGGCTACGGATTGATTGATTGATCTTTGTCAATCAAAAAACCGATAACCCAGATTTAATCGAAATAATTTCCGTTAAATAAAGATTTGATGGGGACCCAAGGAATAAATACCGCCCGTACACAGAGTACTAGTCCTATGGAAGTGCCTGTTTTTGTTTCTTGCTTTGACAGGCAATAACGAAGTAATGTCCACACAGGCGCCGGGCTGATGGGTGGTGGTTAGAACAGGATGGGGGGTTCAGGAAGGTGGGAAGAACAAGAACAATAAAGTTATTTTCCTTTTCTTCCGTTCCCTGCTGATGGGCCGATTGATCGATTGATAAAGATACTTCCGCTTCTTTTGTTGCTTCTTCTTCTTTGTCTCCTTCTCTTTGTTCCCCCTTCGGTATAGATATGAAGAATAGAAATCAATAAGAAGAATAATAAGAATGAGAGCAAGAGTAAGGATAAAGATAATCAAGAAGAACAAGAATAAGGAGAAGAAGCCTCAAACATTAGGTATTAATTATTATTATTACTCGTTCGTTCATTCATTCGTTCATTCATTTTACAGGAACTTGCTGACATCAACAATACTGAACGGGGAGTGCTCCGTACCTGGGGAAGTAACAATAATAAGAATCAGAAGCAGAAGCAGAAGGTAATACAGATAAGAGGAGAAGAAAGAATCCGACTAGTTACTGAACTTGCCATGCCCATGCCATGCCACACGGCCCATGCCTGGTTTCTCCTGTTGCCCGCGACACAGAACCAGAACCAGAACCAGAACCAGAACCAGACGAAAAGAAAGACACACGCACAGGCACCAGGAACCAGGCACCCTTGGCAGTAACTAACCAGTACAAGAGTGCTCTGTACTCCGTAACTTCTCCAGTCCAGCCCAGTCTCCAACAAGAACAGAAAGATGATGATGTCGAGAAGCCGTGAAATTGCAATTCCGGCGTGGGCGCTAGCAGCAAAACAGGCAAAGCCCGAAAGTCTGAATCAACAAAATAGGGCTGGTTGTCAGGCCAGCGGGTCGCAATCGCCCAGCCCCCAAAACACGCTAATGCACCCGAAATTAAAGCTGACGGTCCAACTGGGCAACTCCAACTCCGTTGCACAGGGATGGCGCATTTACCAGCCGACAATCCTGTTCCCATCGACACGACCGCCAAATCAAAACAACTCGTTCTCATTTGGAAGGCCTCGCTAATGCCTCAGCTTCAGATCGATCGTTCGTATCGGCTGCATCACGTTTTCGTTCAGGTGGGACATACTTACATGTACATATCCTGCACAGGACTTACATTTCATCCCATGCATTGCAGCAAGATCTTGTCCGTTCGTTTGTTCTCATTCATTCAGCGAATACACCGAACTTATCGGTCTACCCGGCGGGGTTTCAAGGTTCTCCCACACTCCCAAAAACACGCAATCTCCCGCTAGCCTAGACGGCGTTCTAATCTCCGTAGACGCTGAATTTCTTGTCAAAAAGAGTGTTTCGATATTGAGTCTCAAAGAACTGACTAAAATCTTTACAGAGTAGCCTCAAACTTATTTTTGTGGGCCATTGAAAAACAAGAATCAATCATCCATACAGAGTAGGCAAAATGTGGAATAACAATACCCATGGGAGATCTTCCGACATATCGATTTCATTCCGATATCCGGATCGTGGCAACTTTTAAACAGAAACGGACTTTACAAAAGTAAAACTTCCATACGCAATTTTCTTGGCCTCGCTTCTTCTGTTCCCTTTATCAACTTTGTGGCTTAAAATCTTTTTCCTCTTTGCCCTAGTTCAAAATTAGAAATCTACCATGCTTCCATGAATTGACTGATTGTTTTGATAAATTGCCTGAGGGATATCATACAGTATACATACTCTAGAGCTCTCTGTTGCAATTGACAACAATGCACGCCTGCAGAAGAGAAAACCCGAGGATATTTATCAGAAACAATAGAACAGAAAAAGAGGCCCTCGTATCGACACCGCCCGCATCTAACATTCCGCACCTTCTCTCCCTCAAGAAGTATCATTCAGGACAAAATAGCCGACAAGATGTTTGATAAGGGAACTACTATAAATGGAGTCTCCACAAGGCTTGTTGGAGGAGGTTGGGGAAACCAAGAGTTAAGTTTCTCGATACATCGAGATCAAAAACTAATAATATTACATCACTTAATACTTTAAACTAGTTTGATATGATATGCGGGGTTCACGATTAGAAATTATTATTAAATTCCGCAGTCGAATTTGTTCATTTTCCCTCTCTTTTTTTTCTTCCGAGACTTCCCTAGTTTTCAAGGAGTATTTATATTATTTCTTCTAGCTTCCGAATATAATACTACTACACGGTAATATTGAAACACCAACTGAAACCATGACTGGGTCAATTGCCGAAGGATTTTACTTCAGAGATCAGTTGGATGTTGTGATATTTTGAATGTTGACTCAAATACACGCTTTGTCTTTCCATACCTTCCGCCATGTGGGAGCAGTTTCACGAGTACTCGAGTTTGGCAACGTCCACGTTGGAAAACCGGTTGCCACACTATAAACCAATGCCGCCGTGGACCAAAATCAAATGTTGGTCTCAGAAACGGCCGGTTCACGGTCACGGCTACCGGAGCTGTTTCGTAATGCTCTTTTACCGTTCTTACCCTTCTCCCGCGAACACGGCAAGAAGGTTTGAAAAAGAAGCTGCAGCAGCTTGGTTTATAACCGAACTCGAAGCAAGGAGTTCCCAGTACAATAGAGGTATTTGATCACCTCCAAGGCACCTCATGCATGAATTTTGTATCAAGTTTTTGAACAACAAGCTTGTTACTGACATCTGATTGATGGATCTTTGGAATGCAAGATAGATCTCTCGCCCAAATAATAATAAAAATAAAATTAAAAATAAATATAACTGGTCGCATGCGCTGTCGGTAGCTGGCTCGGCTAACCAGCTTCGAAGAGTGCAAAGAGTTCGTTGCCTTGAAATTTAAACTTAAAATATGATACAGACAAGGTGAGCTTGGTAAGCTATCGGTTCCGCCCCACGGATCTACAGAGTTTACTAGTATAGCACGCTATATTGACACGCATGCGATTTGCGCTGCTCACGAGGACCTGTTGATTTCTAAAATTATACGATAGACGTTTGATACTCCTACAGCTTGCGGGTTGGATTCAGCCTCGGTCCTTGGATTTGTTAGCCAGTACAGTCGTCAATTGGGATCTTCTTCTTCAATGACTAAGTATTTACTGTTGTTAGATGTTTAGAGTCCAATCCAATTACAATAAGCTAAACCAAGACGAGATATGAACGTGCCAATGCCCTGCAGTCAGCAGCGCTGTATCATATGGGAAGTTGTAACTGCAAGTACAATGCTAAGAATATCCAACCAGAGATTCCAGCCTCGAACTCATGCAGCCTTCTTCACACTCTAGACTGAAACATCCAATACTCTGACATCATGATGCTTCCTGAGGGGTGGTTTGTCCTTAACAAATCCACTGGTTGACCTCAAACCAAAACAAATCAACAGAACAGCCTCGCCAAAAGGCCCCAATCGCGTACTCGACCAATTGCAACACTGCAACTCAAAATGCAGCCTCTTCCTGTGTATTGTCAGCATTCGATTCGAATCCTTAACCAACCCCGCATATATGCATACTTGGTTAAGCTCTATCACACCACAGGCATCGATGCATCGCGCATCGCCCTAATTAGTCCATCCATCTCCATATTCTTTTCCAGATCTAATTAGCATCTAACCAGAAGCTATAGGTGGGGCCTTTAAGCCTAAGCTATCCAATCGTTGAAACCCATCCAAGAGTACCGCGTTTACCCTAACCGTTCAGGTAACACACACCCAATAGATGGCCGTTACCTCTATAGCTCTATGCATATTGTATTCGCGATATTAGATATCGATACGTGCCAATAACTAGCTGCGCCTATAATCCAACGCCACAGTATAATACTACCACTCCAGCTCTATGATCTCAATACCGATCAGCTATATAAAATGGCTATACAACAGCAGTCCAAATATAAACCCTTATCTCGAACCCAGACATGGTCTCCCAAATCCCATCAAGAATATACATTAGGATGGATCTGTGCCCTTCCCAAAGAACAAACCGTCGCAAAAGCAATGCTAGACCAAATCCACCCTGACCTTCCAAAACCAGCCAATGACGAGAATACATACAGTCTCGGTTCTATAGGCGAGCATAATATCGTCATAGCTTGTTTACCGAAGGATACTGTCAGTACTAATGAAGCCGCTATAGTGGCAGCACAGATGCTGAATACATTCCCGTCCATAAAAATAGGTCTTATGGTGGGGATTGGCGGGGGTATTCCACCGAGAATTCGGTTAGGAGATGTTGTCGTGGGAATTCAAGTTGTCCAATGGGATTTTGGAAAGGCTGGGATGGATGGCAGGTTTGAAAGAACCAGTGCCATACAAAGGCCTCCGAGGGCTTTGAGGACTGCGATTTCAAGGCTAGAAACAGAGCATGACTTGCATGGAGTAAAAATTCCTCAGTACTTGAGCGAGATAAAGAAGAAACTCCCAAATTTGGCACCGAAGTTCGGTTGGTCTGAAGCCCTTACAGACCCTTTGTTTAGTTCTTCAGACGACATTATCAATCAAAGCCATGGAAACGGAACCAGCCATACAACCACGGTTAGCTGGCCGAACTTGATGCCAAATTACACATGGATTGAATACCTAAAAGGCTTTTCGACTTTAAGCTTATCAACCTGGACCAATCCCATAACCACAGTCGATAAGTATATAACCACCATTCAACGAAACCCTGGAGATGTGAAAGTCCATTACGGCTTAATCGCATCCGGCAACCAAGTCATCAAAGACGCCAAAGTTCGTGATAACATCAACCAAAGCCTTGGGGGGAAAGTTATGTGTGTCGAAATGGAAGCAGCAGGACTGATGAGCTTTCCTTATATTGTGATCAGAGGAATATGTGATTATGCCGATGCAAGAAAGAATGATGATTGGCAAGAGTATGCCGCAATGGTAGCTGGAGCGTGTGCGAAAGAGTTATTGGGATATGTGCAACCGGGTGAGGTTGATAGAGAACAACCGATAAGAGAGATGTTAAGCCAAGGTTAGCCGTACGATCTTTTTCTATCTAGCAATGAACCGGCTTCACCTTTCAATTGGGGGAATTCGAGGTCGCCCTTGGCTCCATAGCAAGATTCTATAGCTAATCTGCATGCATAGTTAAATAGTCCACGATGACATCGGAGCCGTACGATCTATCCTAAACAAAAAAGAGAACTTCGAAATTCTCAATTGGCTTACACCGATCGACTACGGTCCCCAACAGGGCGACATCTTCAGGAGCCGACAATCAGGAACCGGCCAATGGCTTTTCGAATCCACCGAATATCAAAGCTGGCTCACAAGTAAACAGGTACTCTTCTGTCCAGGCATCCCTGGCGCTGGGAAAACAGTACTTACATCAATCGTCATCAACGACTTGATTACCCGGTTCTCGACTAGCACCTCGTCAGAAATTGGGATTGCATACGTCTATTGCAGTTTTAAACGAAACCATGAACAAAAACTCGATGATTTGCTAGCAAGCCTACTAAAACAACTATTACAAAACCAGACTCCACTTCCACAGGTGATCAAAGATTTACATCAAAGACATCTTGGGAACAGAACCCGGCCTTCACGAGAAGATGTCATCGAAACTCTTAAATCTGTGATTAATGCATATTCAAGAGTATTCATCATTATCGACGCCCTTGATGAATTCCCAGAATCCAACGGCCGGGCAAACTTTATATCGGAGCTATTCGACCTTCATGATAATCACAACGTTAATATACTTGCAACTTCCAGATTTATCCCACAGATTACTGAGAAGTTTAAAAGTCACACGATATTTGAGATACATGCCCACGACGAAGATGTTCAGAAGTATCTAGACAACCAGATCTCACAATCAGAGAAGAAACTATTACAAAACCATCGTGGATATATAACAACCGAGATTACAAAAGCTGTTCGTGGAATGTAAGCAATACTCCAACCTTTATCAAGCTTATATTCCCACTATAATATTGTCTACTATAATACTTCAATAATTTGGCATATAAACAACTTATCTGTTCGTTGACTATATTGGCGGTTAGCGTACTAACCAAATAATAAACAGGTTCCTCCTCGCAAAACTCCACTTCGAATCCATCCGTTACAAAACAACCCTCAAAAGAATCAAAACCGCGCTCGAGACCCTCCCAATTGGAGAAACAGCCTATGACAGCGCCTACGAAACCACTCTAGGAAGAATCAAAACCAACGAATCAGATCCCGAAAAGATTGCAAACCAAGCCTTATGGTGGATCGTCTGTTCCAAAAGACCACTCACAACCTCAGAACTCCAGCACGCATTAGCAGTAGAAATCGGTGAACCAAACCTCGACGAAGAAAACCTTCCGGAAATTCAAGATATTATATCACTCTGTGCTGGATTAGTCACAATAGACGAAGAAAGTGATATCGTCAGATTGGTTCATTATACCGCACAAGAGTACCTTGAAAGGACTTGGGAGAAGTGGTTTCCTAATGCTCATATCGATATTACGGAGAGGTGTATTACATACTTATCATACGACATCTTCAAAACCCGCGTATCGGACGGAGACTCTATAATAAGTTTAGAAGACTCTATGATAAGTTTGGGGTCCAGGGTTCTATACGACTACGCTCTACAAAACTGGGTATACCACGCTACCGCATCTTCCATCGAAATAACACCGCTGGTATTGGATTTTCTAAAGAGTGAAGCCGGAATTTCAGCTTACAGCCAGACTTTATCGATTCTTCAAGGTTACTTAGATTATGGCCTGTGGCCTCCAAAAAGGGTTACTGGTGTACACCTCGCAGCCTATTTCGGATTACACAAATCGGTAGAAGAATTATTGAAAGATAACAATATCGATCTGGAGGCTCAAGACGACAACGGCCGAACACCATTAGCGTTGGCCGTCTGGTGGGGCCATAACACAATAATACATCTACTACTAGACAAAGGAGCCAATCTAGAGACCAAAGATGACGATGATCAAACCCCACTATTACAATCTGTCATACAAGGAAGCGAGGAAGTAGTCAAGTTACTCCTTGAAAGGAACGCTGACATAGAATGCAAAGACGGATTTGGTCGAACACCATTACTATGGGCTGCATGGCGCGGATACGACAAAATAACACGACTACTCTTAGAAAAAGGCGCTGATCTGGAGGCTGAAGATATTGACGGCCGAACTCCCCTTGCATGGGCGGTTTGGTGGGGAAACGAGAAAGCAATGAGATTATTACTGGATAAAGGTGCTTACCTCGAAGTCAAAGGTTATGATGGCCAAACACCATTACTATGGGCCGCAATGAAAGGACATGATAGAACAATAAGACTCTTATTAGAGAAAGGGGCTGATCTAAACGTTGAGGATGAAAATGGCCGGACGCCATTATCATGGGCTCTATGGTGGGAAGATGAGAAGACAATAGAATTGTTAATAAATAAAGGGGCTGACTTGGAGGTCAAGGACAACTTCAATCAGACGCCGCTGTTATGGGCTGCAATGAAGGGACATGATCGGCTGGTAAAGCTGTTACTGGACAAAGGCGCAGATTTGGAGGTTAAGGATAATGATAATCGAAATCCTTCTGCACTAGCTATCTACTGGGGCCATGAGGATTTGGCGATATTGTTATCGAGGC
Source organism: Arthrobotrys conoides (assembly GCA_036971725.1). Classification (NCBI taxonomy): domain Eukaryota; kingdom Fungi; phylum Ascomycota; class Orbiliomycetes; order Orbiliales; family Orbiliaceae; genus Arthrobotrys; species Arthrobotrys conoides. The sequence goes on from JAVHJM010000005.1 coordinate 1,517,746, forward strand.
ATGAAGAGGCAAAGCAGTCGCGGGGGCATGAGGAGATAGAGAGACGAATTCTGATAGAAACCTAGGCTGTGTGTAGAAATGCCATTCCCGAAGCCGACGACGGACAGAGCTGAACGCCGTTGGGGATGACCAAGGGCAATGATAATATAATACGATGAAGGGTTTATCAAAAGACAAGCATCTTCGATATGAACCCGGATATTCCGTCGATGTCATTATCATTATAATCGCTAGATACAAACACCATCATATGCTTCTATCACTCGCTCATGCACGAAATTAATGGTATTTAAATAACCACAACTTCAATATTAATAATCATCAGAATCCTCTTCTTCCCCCACCAAAACCCCCATCTCCAACCTCTCTGCCAATACCTCAACAGTATCTGGATAAACCCCTGCTCTGGCCATACTCCTTAGCCCCGTCGTTAAAAACATAATCAATTTCTGCGCTTGTGCTGATAATCGTCCAAGCATCTGTTTCTTCCTATTTTCCTTCTCAATCCGCTTCCTCCTGGTCCTATCTGCTATTTCGTCTTCATCCCCATCTCCCCCATCATCATCAGATCCTTCATCGTCATCGTCATCTTCCGTCTCCACTTCCTCATCCTCAGAATCAACATCCTTCCTAACACTCTTCCTAAAATCCACAACCCTCTTCTCCCGCACAGCCGGTACCTTGAGCTTCTTCCTGCCCTTCTGACTCTGAGCTAGCACCACCGCCAGTTCCATGACTGACACAACAGCCTGATACAACGGTGCCATCCGTCCACTAACCAGACACAACTCCGCAATCCTCCCAAAGTGTTCTTCTTGGACATAAATCATCTCATCAATATCTTCCGCCCCTTCAAGCCCCTTCTTCAAGCTCTCGACCTGCGGCTGAATAACCAAATCCACCAGGAACGCCTGTAATAAGCTAATAAATGTAAGTAACCTCCATCTAACCGTATAGGCTATTTTCTCCCCCTGATCATATTTCACCCTGCCAGCCCTCCCCATCTTCATTTTCTCTAAAGCGCTTCGACTCCTCCGTATCATCAACAAAAATCCCCAAACCTTCTTACAGACCGTAATACTTTCTCCTGTAAAGATGTTCATTAGCGGCCACGTCAGTCGATACTCTATATCCAACATTCCCAAAGCCTTAACTCCCCTCTTGTCTCCCTCAACTCTTCGAGTCTTGACGGCAAGCCTTCCAATTTCCACCAGCCGGTTCTCTGAATAAACACTCTGCACCAACTCCGTCAATAGAAACCTATCATCCCACCTCATTCCCTTCTCAATCCTTTCAAAAAGTGTACCACAAAACCCTGCCATTGAAAATCCATCCCTCATAAAATAAACATCCACCATTCCATTCAACGAATCCCACAATCCACATTCGTAATACAGAATGTCTCGAAGTCGTGCACTGACATCCCTATGCGTTTTATCAACCCATTCGGCCATCGCAACTAGTAAGGCATCATTAAATGATACTAGGCTCCTTCTACCTTCTTTCTCCGTAAGTTCGTTGAGTTCATCCAAAGCTTCCTTCAACCCCACCTCTTTCCCCATGAACCCCGCCACATCCTCCCCAAGTCTTCGTAGAAACAGCACACTCTTTCCAACGACAAATATCTTTCTCCCATATTCTCGAATAAACGAAGGGGCAACAATCGTACCTCTCTCGTCTTGATCGAGTACATACCGTCCCCTCCACAGCTTCGCAAGCTGTGATGCTTCGCTATCATATCCTTCATCTTCTTCATCGCCATCACTGGCAAGGTGTATGAAGAACGCTCCTAACCCGTCAGCTTCTCGAAGGTCACCGAGCTCCATCCACTTCGCAATAGGACGTAGATAGATCCGTAAGCACCTCAAGAATATCCCACGTAAGAACCGAAAGATATCAAGCCTTCCGTTCGACTCGGCTTCGCATGACTTCTTGAACAATAGTTCCAAGTGGAAACTGACTCGTGCAGCTGGTTCCGAAAGCCCACCTTCCGCAAGACCTCGCTCTAATGCTGCTATAATTTCGTACAAGGGCGAGAATTTCTCAAGCGAAGGGTCGAGTTCCCTCTGCAATTGTAGTAATGAAACCATAGCGTTGTCTTTTCGATCTTTGCCTTGTTGAACATATTGTTCCTCGACTTTTGCTAGAACTTCTAGTTCCCAATCTGAGATGGCGGACTGGATCGCCTCTACGAACGATTGTGCAGGGGCGATTGCATCGTGGGTTGTCGGTGATGATCTTGCGAGAAGGCACTTCCGTTCGAGGGATTTACAGAACGTACGTAGCTTCTGAAGAATGACAGCTTTGGCGGCGAAGTGGTCAAGAATGTCGATTAGAGAGCCAGGAGAGGTGGTAGGGAGGATATAAGTTGTTAAGACCTATAAAAAAATGCATAAGCTCATACAACCAAGATAGTAAGACGTATCTTGCAGTACATACATTGATACTGCCATCATCCTGGAATTTGTATAAAGAACCTGCAAGACCGTATAATGCAAATATTACTTCTCGGATGACGTATACCTCGCCTATACTCCATAGCTCCGATATCTCCTTCTGGGCGAGGCCATAGGAGACAAAGTTCTGGGCGAGATCGGCTGGGAGGATAGACTGGCGTTTCCAGTACTGAGCTAGTTCGATGGCATGAGCAGTGGAGGCTTGTGCGACACGAATGTAGTCTTCAATAGTCTGCTGTGGCGCCGGTGGAACAGCATCCTCTGCCTATAAACATTAGAATCAGCATAAACCCCCAATATATCGTGGGATGTGGGTATTAACCTCTTCTCGCCTTCTAGCCGCCCTCTTCCTTTCTTTCAGCTTCTCCTTGACCTCAGCCTGTCTAGTAAACTCATCGTCCGCCCAATCCTCATCACTACTAGTTGCAGCAAAGTCTGGGATCTCCCATAATTCATCATCCCTATCAGCCTCCCTAGCAGCAGCTTCTTCCTCCGCTAGCTTCTTCTCTCTAGCTTCTCGTAATTCTTGTTGTGATTGTACCAGCTCTTCCAGCCCATCTAGCGAAGTATTCGCATTTTCGACAGGTAGAGTCGATAACGCCAATATTAACCGTAGTATATCCGGTATATACTGTTTATCAACCCCACCAAGATCTATATCATCTTTACCACCATCTTTAACACCTGGAACATCAAACCCCGATATTTGTTGTTGTTGTTGTTCCCTTCTTTCCTGAACCTTTTGGAGTAACCGAGCCCGTGTCGCGAGTTCATCTGCCAAGACATCATTATCATTGATCCGAAACTTCTCTTCCAAACCTTCCAAAGACTGTGAGACAGCGAAGGGATTTGTAGATGAGAATTTATGATGTTTGTAGGATTTGAGGGCGAAGGAGAGGCAGAGATTGTGGTTTTCGGTGTTGGATGGGATGCCTGTGACTGTGTTTATCAACGTGGAAGTTAACCGAGCGATATTGGAATTGGCGGTCATGGTCGGAAGAAGAAGAAGAAGAGGAGGAGGAGGATGAGAAGGATAAGAGTGCGAGAGAGGTTGGGGGTACTATCAACTGGGGTGGATTTGATAGTGTGCTGGATTTGGATGAGCGGACGAGACCATGGTGTGGTTAATGGCAATGGCAACGGGAGGAGGATGTCGTCGTTGGGACAGGCGCGGCCAGTAGCAGACGAGACCGGACCAGGTTGTTGCGCGGGTGCTCTGTTGCTGTTGGTGTATCGTTACGGTATCGTGATCATGGGAATTGCTATTCTACTGTGGTAGAAACTATATCTCTTCCCTTCCGGCCAGCAGAATATCTTTAGATAGAATCATATTAAGGGAAAGAAAGGAAAAAGAAGAAAGAATGGAGGGATGTCAACGGCGGGGTTAGAATAAGCCTTTTTGGGAACCTGGTAGAGAAAGCGCCGGTACCAACCAACAGGGGTCCCGGAAGGAAAGAAGCAGGCACGCGGAGGAAGTAAGCCATCATACGTAACGTAACTGGCTGGTCAATGGTAGACATGGGAAAGCTTAAGCGGTCCCGTTCAAGGGGCAAAGTTATATTATTTCTGCAAAGGACGACAGGGCTTTGACAGCTTCAAATTCACGATACTCTTCTTCAATCCCATCTTTTATATTGACTTCTAGCTGCTATTCCCTATTAATACAGACAACTTCCATGTTCGTATCTATTTTTATATCCCATCCCATCTACCAACAATAGCTTAAGCTTAAGCTTTCGCGTTTCGTTCGTGCGGAGATCAACACCTAAAGCTTTCCGGCTACTCCATCGAACGACGCCCCACGTGCTACCGTTCACTACACGCTGAATTCCAGCCTCAGGTAACACCTTCGCAATGGCGGCGGCGGTGCAATGGCGTCCAGCCCGCGTACTCGCCTTAACGATCGGCCTCGGTGTTATAATACTGCTGTTCAATTTCAATCTTCTCGACCGAGATCCTGTCGTCGTTGTCGGGGACAAGCGGATATCTCTTAAGAAGGAGAAGGGTAAACCGTTCGCTGTTGATCCTCTGATGAAGATGACGGGACCACCGGAAGGTAAGTTTTTCTATTTTCTTCTTATACAAGGAAGCTTGCCATAATTAAATCTAATTGAGCTATGGCTAATAATTATCATGGTGTAACAGGTATTCTCTACGGCCCCGGGCAGGCAGAACGTGTTAACGCCACGCTTCTATCACTCGTCCGGAACGAAGAGCTAGAAGGCATACTACAAGCAATGGACGACCTCGAACGAACTTTCAATTCCAAATTCAACTACCCATGGACTTTCATCAACGACGTTCCCTTTACAAAAAACTTCATGGAAGCTACAAAAGCAAAAACCCAAGCCAAAGTTTATTACGAAGTCATCCCGAAAGAACATTGGGAAGTCCCGGCATGGATCAACCCCGACCTCATGGCAGCAAGTGCAGCAATGCTAGAGCAACAAGGTGTACAGTACAGTGGCATGAAAAGCTATCATCAAATGTGTCGATGGAATTCTGGGATGTTTTATAAACACCCTGCGTTATTAAAATATAAATGGTACTGGCGGGTTGAACCTAAAGTCCATTTCTTCTGCGACATTGACTATGATGTCTTCAGATACATGCAAGATTACAACAAAACCTACGGGTTCGTGATCAACATTTATGATTCTCCACAATCGATCACATCTCTTTGGCCATCGGTCGAGGAATTTATGGCCGAGCATCCGGAATACATTCACCCGAACAATGCTATGAAATGGCTCACCGACGCCGAGAATAGACCTGAACATAACAAGGACGCGAATGGATACTCGACGTGTCATTTTTGGTCGAATTTTGAAATCGCAGATATGGACTTTTGGAGAAGTAAGAAGTATGAGGATTTTTTCAATCATTTGGATCGTGCTGGCGGGTTCTTTTATGAGAGATGGGGAGATGCACCGGTTCATTCCGTGGCATTAGGATTGATGGAAGATAAGGATAAGATTCATTGGTAAGATATATCTATTAATCTCTCCAATGGTTATAGCTAAGGTAGCTGATTACTTCTGAATTAGGTTCCATGATATTGGATACCAGCATATTCCGTACTTTAACTGTCCAAACTCGGATAAGTGTAAAGGATGCGAAGCTGGAAGGTTTACAGACGGTCAAGGACTGGATCAAGAGGATTGCAGAATCAACTGGTTCAAGTATGCACATATGAACTAATTTCCTACTTACGACCTAATCAACGTATCTGTTACTATCATTACGACTATGTTTAGGTCCTGTTCGTTTTATTATAGATTGTATAGGGTATTAATCTACGCGCGAAACCCTTGGAAGGAAAAAGACGGGACGGAAAAATACTAGGCATGCAATTGTGCTTACCTATATTATTTATATTTTTTCTCTCCCTGTCTCTTCTCTCATAATTTTGTTTTTCTTTTTAGTTTTCGGATATTTGAAGGAGTTATGGATCGGTTTTTATCTCTTTTGTCAGAACAAATTTGCAAAGCTACATAGCTTACCGGACACACAAACTTCATTCCCTGTATAACAGTAATTTCATCGTACCCATGTAAAGGCAAAATGACGTTCGTGTCATAAGTGCATACGCGGTAGTCTCTCTCCCAACAATCAAACCAATTAATATCTCTCATATAATTACGTATACATATTCTCTCCCGAATACAGCCCCGCGTTAGCTCTAGTCATGCGACTACAGGTTTTGGATACATATTGTAAGTAACAATCCTGACTTCGCTAGGCCATGGTGGTATATTCATCAATGTCTATGCAGGATAGCTCTACTAGTTCCTTAATTCCTAAAAAGAAGGAAAAATTGATAGGTAGGAACGAGGCTAGTGCCAGTCATCAATATATTTTCTAGTATCCGCCAGACTTGGCGAATCATGCATGCGGGACGTCGACAAGCTGCATGCTGCAGTAATACAAGGCTGTAACATAAAATCGAAGTGTGCGTTTGCATCCGCATGCGTGTGTGTGCTTCTTGTTGATTATTTCGAGGTTTCTTGGAAGCAATTGAAACCTCGAGCCTTTTCCGGAATTCCGGAATTCCGCTCGAATCGCATCTAGTGAACCAAATGTTCCTTGTGAAGGATATATGATTGCAGTCTAGAGAAGGATCCGGCCGGGTTAACGTTAGTGTCGAATTGCGCTATAATTCCCAGTGTTATAGCCCTAGGGGTCTCGAGAACGAGGTATAGTAGATCTATAGACTAGAAAATCCGAATGTTCGAACGCGAGCGCAAGCTATACAGGGTTTAAAGAGGTCGGTAGCATTGCATTCATGCATATGCATACCGTATACCTCCCACATCGACGTCGTTATCAATAAGTTTCGACTACTAGCTACTTGCGATGTTTCTGACCAATACCCTTTTTCAGGAGGGCTCTGGATAACTACTAAGACTTAGTTTGGTAGTTGCGCAATTGTAATCCTTCTATGAGATTCGGCTCAACGTTCTGGCTAATAGCCATAGTCTTACATGAGCATTGATCCATATGCGCATATGCACATATGCATGGCAGACGTTAGGCCGACATCATAGGTAACCCATTGAGGAGCCTGGCGACGAGACAACAAGTATATATCCGCTGTAGGATATGCGCATGCCTTGTATATGCTATCTTCGAGACTACAGGACCCACCAGTGCAATATATACAATGCAGTCTAAGGTTGGCAAGCCTAAGAACCCTGCAGCGCTCAGTCATGGCGCCATGGCGCGCCACTAGCACTTCCACTTGGCTCGAGCGCTCTAGCAGACTACTCCATAGATACTTAGTAGATATGCAGCCAGAAATATCGCTTCAAACCCAGGCGCTCGTACTTTTTGTTTCTGCCTCGATAACGCCTGTATTCTACAGGCCTGGATTCGGGGCTAATACTTTCCAACGATAATTATAACATATGGTCGACCGCGACCGGTCTCGATCTTGAGGTTATAAAAACATAATCCAACAAACAACACGCGCATGCATGCAGAATTCTAGAATCTGAAAATTCAAAAAGGATAGCCTCGAGATAGCCTCGATTCCGCCTCGAAACCAGGCGCAGCAAAAAGGAAAGAAAGAAAGAAAATAAAAGCGAAAAAAGAAAAAGGAAAAGGATGCTGCAGGGAATGTGCCTCGACTAATCAAGCTCGGTCGATAGCAGCACACGGTTATCTAGGCTAAGCTAGCTACTTACTCAAACATTAAAGCATTTAGCTCGTACCAAGCGCAGCCCTTAGAAGTGAGGATCCTAGGAATTCGTACATTAGATAAACCTAGTCTTAATACTAGGGATGATTAAAACGGGTTTCTAGGAATGACTTTCCGTATGCACAGTACGTTACAGTCGGCGTTCGATTGCCCCCCCTACCTTTATAACTCCACCTGCGCCTATTCTCGACGCCACTGACCCCTATGGGATAGATATCGATATATAAATAACTCTCACTCATGGATCATGCATATTTATTCAATGCAGTTATTGCCACACTACATTCGCAAAAGTTTCGACAAAAAATGTGACATTGTCATTTGAATCCTACAGCACTAGAATCTTTGGGTCCTAGAATTAGGCCTATAGGTAGTCATGCTTAAAGAACTTAGTTAGCTAGATCTATATAGGCTTAGAGGTTTATCCATTGGAATTATAGAAGCTATGATATACTCTGTGAAAACCTTTCTTCAAACCTATGTTTAGGCCTTCGCAAATTTAAATACGCCAATCGATCGGAAGTGAACAAATAACTTGAAATAAAACTCTTGTTTTATTATTACTATTATAATATTATACCCACCAACTAACAGTTTCTCTATAAGTCCTTACTGCATTTATTATACAACGAATCTATTCATCACAGCCAGACCACATTAAAACTTAATCCGTTATAAACGGCTTTGAAAATGGGATCACCCAACAGGACTAATGCCATGAGAAGCATGAACAGTCCAAGGCCGGCTAGCCCGATACCCAGCGGGGCCTCTAACCCATTAACAGACGGCTACACTTCTGTCAAAGTCCTTATTCTTACCTTTAAATACAACGACTTGGACCTGGCTGAAGAAACAGCCCTTGTCAAGGCCGCCTTCGAGAGCTTGGGGTACGATGCTCGTACGTATGACATCGAAATGCCCCAGATATTAGCTCGTCCCGGTGAAAATGGGAATTACTTTACATATCTAGATATGAAGCATCCTTGGCTCGAGCTTGAGAAGGAAATAGACCGATATCTTCCTCCGCTGCGGCAGGCCCAGGCTGATGCTCAGGGACCCGCTGTACCGCAGCCAGTGTTACGTGAGCTGCGAATCATATACTATCACGGACATGGGGAAAGAGCATCTGACTGCTCGCTTTTGCTAGTTAGGTATGTAACACTTGGTGTGATGTTATGGCGTATGCCGTCTCATAACAAACTATATATATAGCTACATAGCTAATTAGATATCTACCAAAGTCATGATCAGCCTGGTAATATGGGGGTTATCGCGGAAGCATTAGACTTCAAACAACGGAAGTCCGTAATATAATTCTCGTTTGGCAACTTTAGATGCATCGATGTCGATCCAAGAATACATCTAACAGATCGATAGAGGGGTACTACAGCCCATCGCTGAAGTGCGGTGGGACTATATCGTCGAAAAGGTTGGTAGAATGAACTGCGACGTTCTTGCCATCCTTGATTGTTGTGATGCAGGAATAGGGGCTACAAGGAAAGTAGACGATGGCGATGAGGCCGTTAGCAACTATCGAATAGAACTCATTGGCGCATGCGGGTGGGATGTATCAACGAAGTATCATATGAGCCCGGCGCTTTGTTCTGTTCTCAGTAGACTATCAGAACATGATGGATTGTCGCCAACCTCCTTACCTCGTGGGGGTTCGATGTCTACATCCACACTTGTTCGAAGAATGAATAACAGGATGGTAAATATCGGCAAAGACGCCCCCCAATCCGTCCAGTTCCTGCTCGAGCGAAACCAGATCGGTAGAATAATTCTTCCTCGACTTAACACCTGCATTCCAACTGGGGAACAAGAAATCTATAGGAACCTAAACGCATCCACCAACAAACTAAAAGGTTGTAACGCGCTGATCATAGGTGGTGACTCAGGGATCGGAAGATCAGTGGCTATAGCTTTCTCTCGGGAGGGTGCCGAGGTCACTATAGTATATAGTTCTAGGCGAAATAAAAAAACGTTGTCCATCAACTATTTGTCCTCCCGGAACATACACCATTACCAACTTCCGGGGGGTATCGATACGGCGAATATTGATACTACTCGGCTAAGGTCTCTCATACGACGCTACGGCCAGTACAATTTATTAGTTAATAACCTTGGTTATAAAATTCAAGAGTCTAGTCAGGACCACGAGAATGATGCTGCAGGGAGTGAAAACGGAAGGTACATACAGACCCCCCAAGTTGACCAGATGATATTAGAATGGAAGCTCATAGCATACCTCTTCGAATTGCGGCAAGCTATAGCTCGAGAGGCCGTGTAGGATTCCTCGAAGATGGGAAATTCGCCAAAGCGGCTTTACCATTTATGGGCCCCAACAGCATCATTATCAACACGATCTCATCGGAGCATTCGACAGGATCAGCACTTCCCAATGAGGAATATAACACATCAGCTAGAATCATTGAGTATTTAACTAGATACCAAGCGGCTCATGGAGAATTTGGGAACCGGATTGTTACGGCTATACTTCCAGGCTCAGATTGGCCCCCGCTCACCAATTTAAATCGGGCAAAATCGGTTTTGGATTCATTTGTGGACACCGCCGAATTTATGTTGAGCGAAGAAGGTATTGAACATGCAACGGGGAATGTTGATGGAAAAACATTGAGCATTTAACATGCTCCGTCAATTCGGCTGTGCTAAGAAATACCGATGGTTTAGGAGTGGGAGACTTTGTTAGCCTGCTAGTGTCTCGCACTAGTGCACGTTGAAATAAAAAAAATACCTTGTACTTATCAATTTTGTTACCGTATACTATCGGTGCGATGAATACAGCCAACTATAGCGAGTGGCATCAGTGAATAATACAATCAAACTTCCACAAAAGAGAATATGGTGATGACTTCCAAATTAGGCTACAAGTACAAAGCTCTAAACTCGATCATAGTCCGCTTACGCCAGGCGTACATCACCCATCTAGTGTATAGACTAGTCTGTATGCTACGGCTTTAAAATATTAGTAGGCACTTGGCCCACTAAGCAACATCCCACCTATAAGAACCAATTAGCTTCTCCTCTATGATACCAATTGGTAATTTGATACATACCGTCAACCGGAATCACCGCCCCATTAGTATACAACCCAGCCTTAGAAGCCAAATACAAGGCCGTCCCTGCCATTTCCTTCACATCCCCTGCTCTCCCCGCAGGGATTTGCTGTTCTCCTTTGTGCTCACTCACATTCCCTTCATCGCTTCCGTCAGTCGTCATTTCTGACGGGAACAACCCCGGAGCAATCGTATTAACCCTAATCTTCAACCCCGCAAACTCCTTCGCCATCATCTTACTCATATGAATAACCGCTGCTTTGGAGGTATTATATGCCAATTGGCTTTGTCCCGACTTCGTGAGTCCGGATACGCTAGAGATGTTTATAACAGTCGAAGAGTACCCCTTTGTACGTTTCCCGCCTTCGGTCAGCAGTCCAAGAAACGCCGAAGTAACAAAAAACACCGAAGCAACGTTAGTTTCAAACACAGCCTTCCAATCATCAAAATCCTGTCCAGCGTATAAATTCTCCTTGGTTTCTTCTCCAGAATCAGCGACTTTATCGACTTTTGGACCAGCTACACCAGCGTTATTGAATAAAACATTGATGTAACCTTCCTTTTCGTGGATTTGTTTGACAACATCTTCGATTGAGGCTTTTGATGTTACGTCGCCTTGAATGGGGATTATTTCTCCTGATGCGTCTGAAGCGTGGGTTTCTGCGGTCTTTTGGAGGACTTCGAGACGGCGGCCGATGATGTAGACTTTGGCACCGTTTGCAGCGAAGGATTTCGCGATCATTAGACCGATGCCCTTTTATAATAATCAATAAAGGAGCAACGTAATATGAAGTTTTGTGAAAGGGGTTGATACAGTTCCACCGCCAGTGATTACGACGATGAGTCCCTTGACTGAGAAGAGATTACAGCATGATAGCTCCTGAGTTGGTGCAGAGCTTTGTGGCATTTTGGGCGAATAGTGTGCTGTAGACGTTATCTTCGACTTTGCTACAGGATTCTGCGAATTGATAACAGTAATAGTATTTTGGCTTCCCAGTTCGAAGTCCTTTTTTGTAGAAGTGAAAGTAAATCAATTTTGTTCTTAAAAGCGTCTGGATAAAATGGCGAGGACTTGCATTCTTAAATATATTCTCATAGAACGAATGTTTAATGAGCGTATTTAATCGATATACGGTATAATGACATAAATCCACTGTAATCTGGGGTCAATAGACAATTACATCACGCGAAGTTATCGAATACTTTTTCTCAGTTTACGGGTCGGTACACGGGACAATCCATGCGATATGTCGACATCTGTGTTGCGTCTATCAATACTATACTAGCGCGACAAACGTTAAACGACTGAAAATTATTAGGCTGTAATTGTGATATATCGTATCTCATTGGTCTGGTGTATTAACCAAGTGGTTTGGAGGTACTAGATAATACTGTGTTTAAGACATCTAAAAAGCTATTGAGCGCAGTTAGCAAGTATTTTTGACAACTCTGATATTAGACGAAGATACATATATCTGTACTGCCAGGAAGGGGCAGCCTTTACCCACATAGAAGGCCATTTTCAGCGTTTAATATTCTTTTAATACTTACACAGTATCTAAAAGCAGGAGCCTAGTTAGGTATCTTAATGATAATATATACTATCAATATACCTAAGTAGTATCATTTAACTATTTTTCTTGACAATCAATATGATGAAACTCAAAGATCATGCCCTTGTGATATCTGGGAGCGAGATCAAACCATGTAGTATAATCCTATAATGTTATCTCAGATTTCAAACACTTATACGAACACCCATCTAAAGGATAATTGATAAATATCTGGCTATGAAACAATTACTTATATATGTTTACAATCATGCATGACGTCAGGCGAATCGAAATGACCTGAATTTGATCGCAAATGGCATTTGCTCGACATATCAAACTTAACTGAGTCTAATCAGCTGGCTAGAATCGAATGAATTTAAACTAAGTTTATATTTGAACTTTAATATAATTTATATCCTCACTCTTGAACTAAATATAAGTATAAAGTTAGAATGCTCAGAAGTCACATCCTAAAATGCGTTGAAGAGGTAAAATGCAACATCACATGATATTCCCTCACGATGTTTTTTTGATTGAACCTCCGACAGATAGTTCTATCTTACGTAGACACATAGACACAAGGCACATGTCCCGGGTTTCGTCCGGTGAAAAGGAAGGGGAGGTTGGGGTCGTAGATTGAAGCATTTCGTCATCCTCCGACCCGATGCAGGGCGGGTTCAAATGGAAGGTCTGATAGGGACGAATAGAGTCGGCCAGGGTTCTTCCCTTTCACATGTGCAACCTTAAGCAGGGCACAAACGTCTGGGAGAAGACGGTCATACAAAAGCACTCATTCTGCACTTGTATACCGCATATCACACATAGATATCCCATTGAAGGTTCATATGCTTTCTTTTGGATTTGGACAAGTGTTGACACTGGCACACAAGGCAAAACAAGCGTCATGATGCATCACGAGGGCGGTGACGGGTTCCTACTCTTGGCAGGGCTTCGACTTTAATTAACATCGGCAGTCACCGTGACGGGTGCGAAAGAAACGGCTGTTGGCCTTGAATCTTGTCTTGTCTTTTGGCTTGAATGAATGGAGCTAGTTAGGTGCAGCTGGGAATGTTGACTAATGCAGCCCTGGTCTGGCCTGGAATGGAATTGGCAGCGATGGCAATGGCGCATGCAGCCTGCCCCCACTCCACTCGGATCCAGTGCAATCCAGCCTTCGATGGGCTTCTTTTTATTTGTTTGAACGGGATGGACAAAGAAGATGGTGAAGATAATCTCTCCCCGGCTTCGGCTAAGAAGGTGCTGTACTGTCCTCAGGTAGTCGAGTAGTTGCTTGTTAGTCAGATCGGATCCTGCCATGTTCAGCCTTTGACTCACAGAATAAAGATATTTAGTCGGCCGGATCCCCCTCAATCAATAGCTCAAAATCCAATATGCCAATTCGAAGCTACTTTTTCTTTTCTGGTTAATCTGGAGCTCTTATTAAATATTCTGAGCTGTTTGCATGACTAACGGAAACGACTAAGAAAGAAAGACAGAAAAATTAAAATTCTGGAATTTCAAACAACCCATCGACGGCTTTTTGTATGCACCAGAACCATCGAACCATCGAACCATCGGCTGTCCCGGCATAAACCATAAACCATAAATCTCACCACCACCACCAAGTGCTCCCCTCTCTTCTCCTCTTTTCATCGTTTCCCCAACTTTCAGCACAGACCTACGACATTTTCTCCGCCTGTCCGGAGCTTCCCTAGATCTCTTTCAGATCTTGTGCCTTTTCTCCAGAACTAAAACTAACCAACATCTGCTCTGCTCTGTTCTGTCGCTTCGAACCTTCTTCTTCCCCAGTCACACTACCACACTTCCCTCCCTCAATTCCCACAAAATACACATCAGCAATCATGACCGACGGTGATAATTCACACCTCCGACTCCCAGAGGAGACTCATAGGATCATCTCCTACAACCTTCCAACCTACGATGGCTACGAATTCCCTACTGCCAGACTCAGAGAGACTCTCACAGACCCCTCCAAAACCCCACTGGCGCTTGTCGCATGTGGTTCCTTCTCTCCGATCACCCATCTACACCTCCGGATCTTTGAGATGGCAAGCGATTACTGCAAGCTCGATACCAACTTCGAAGTCATGGGAGGTTATCTGAGTGCTGTATCGGATGCTTACAAGAAACAGGGTCTTGCGCCGGCGAAGCATAGGTTGGTCCCTCCTTCTCATTCCCCACCATTCCCAAACCAAAACCCACCTGAAACCTGTAAACTCCATAATTGGAGAATATCCCAAAGTTATCATGTAATATTACTATTATTATCATTATTCCAGATCGCTAGACTAACACACCTCCCTCTGCTCTTCTTGGAGCCGTTGAAATTTACAGAGTTCACATGTGCCAAGTTGCCTGCGAACAAACATCTAGCTGGCTACAAGTCGATACATGGGAACCGTTTTGCCCGGAATACCTCCCCACCGCCAAAGTTCTCGACCACTTTGATTACGAACTGAATACCGTTCGGGGTGGAGCCAAAATTGTGGATGCAGACGGCAAGGAGATCGGCAGGAAGCCGTACAAAATCGTATTACTCGCCGGTTCGGATCTAATTATGACAATGAGCGAGCCGGGCGTCTGGGCACCTGAGGATGTATGTCGCATCTCCAAAATTTCCCTCAATTTACCCTTCGATTACTAATCAACTCCAAAAATATAGCTTGACCACATCCTCGGTAAATACGGAGCCTTTATTGTCGAGCGTGCCGGGACAGATATCGACGCTGCCCTTGCAAACCTCCAGACCTGGAAAGAAAACATATACGTTATCCGTCAGTTAATCCAAAACGATATCAGCTCGACCAAGATTCGAAACTTCTTGAAACAGGGCATGAGCGTATTGTACTTGATCCCTGCGAGTGTGATCAATTACATTGTCGAGAATGGGCTGTATGTCGACGAGTATAATAAGAAAATCGAGGAAGCTGAGAAGAAGGTTAAAGCTGAAGAAGAGAAGCTGGCAGCGAACAAAAACAAGCAGACCGCTGATGATGGTGTTAAAGATACTGATGCAGACAGCGGAGTTGAGGCTTAAAGAGGGAGAGGAAGACTTTTTTCATTCATGAAAAAAAAAGTTATACTCATCTTCAGGGGGCCTTTCGTTTCTTATTGCCTCCTATGTTCATTATCTGGCTGCCCTGCCCTTACCATGCTGTCCAGTTATATGGTGGCCGTCTGCTAGCATTGCCTTTTTTTTTTTGTTCCATGGGTTTCCTTTTTAAGTACTTTATCTTTTTTCCTTTGCGACGGAGCACAAACGGCGAATACCTTTTTTCTTTGGGACCTGATATACACCCCACGTTCATTCCTGGTTTCTTTATGGAAGGGGTTCCCCACATTTCATCTCTTTTGTCTTTTCGTCTGGGTGGGTTTGAATTTGAAATTTTACTTTTCTTTTCATTTTCTTTTCTTTTTTTCCTTGGGGATCGTATATTAATTTTCATACGGGCGTTGAAAGAGAAAGGAAGGGGATTCAAGATGAAAAAGATATAAAGTGGGGAGAGAAAAATCGATTTACATTTGGACGACCATGTGTCCCATGATGGATCATCTAATCGAGCAGGAGGGAAGTGTACGTTTAGAATGTACGGGCTATATTTCTTTTCTTTCTGGTCATACTGGTTGAATAACTTAATAGAATGTATCGTTATCTTCATAACACTAATATTTAGATCTCTATATTTCGTAAACTTCAAAGGTATCGCTACATGTTTCATGTGGTAGTACAGATGCATGTTGAATCGCAAGACTACTCCAAAATCCCGTTATAAGCTTATGAGATGGAAGAGCATAAGAAAAGACTCCGCTAAAAATGCTAGAACAAAGAGTTCACAACCTCGCCTCGATCCCCGACAGGCCCTCTCTCACCTCCTCTCTTACCCTTTGCTTCATCTTCAATCCATTAATCTCACCGTAAGCATTATACCCGACACCTCTTAAATTCCACTGTCCGGCACCGCTTTTTATCTTTTGTGTATTCCCACCTTTATCAGTGGCTTTGCACATAAAGCTCATGTCTTCGGTTACCTCTCCTCTATACTCAAACTCCCAAAGCACCCAACTCCACCTACCGCCCTCATTCAATATCCTTGCATTCTCCCAAGTATAACCGTCGTTATACGAGACTTCAACTTTAACCACGGGACCCTCCGAACCCTGCGGTAAAGCATACCCACCTATCTTCAACGGTTTAACCCTCGGATCCTCAATTTCTGTCCCAGAAGGAGGACAACATATCACGCTATTAATAGGAGTTTCCAAGATCGAAGGTAATTTATGCCAATACGCCGCAGCCTGTTCTTTAGTCTGCACTTCAGGTGGCAATATCTTATAATCCTTCTGCTGATAAGCATTACTCGACTCCTGTTTCTGAACCGTAATCCGATCCAACCACTTAACCGCCCTGGCACCCGCCACACCAGGTACGATCATACGAACGGGATACCCCCTTTCCGGGGTTAAATCCTCTCCATTCATCTTTAAAGCAATGAGTACTTCCATATCTTTATCCAACGCTCTACTTAATGGTATCGAACCACCGTAGTATCCGTCGTCCTGTGTGGCTGTTTGGTAACAACTGAAGGCTACGTGTGAGTCTTTGGTTGGATCCAGAGTGGGGTTTGCCATCGAGAGGATGTCGGAGAGGAGGACGCCTGTCCATTCGGCGTTCATCACTGCACCGTTGTGCCAGTCTATGCCCCAGACTTCTTTTTCCTTTGTACGCATTGTGTGCCGCCGGTTTCCGGCGCATTGGAGTGCGGCTAGGACGGTGTGTTGGGGGAGTGTGTGCAGGTAGGGGATTGGGAGGTCCAGGGGGTTGGAGACTGAACCGTCGATGTGCAGGAGGTGGGTTGAGGCGGAGATGTGGGGTATTGGACTGTTGTTGTCGTTGTAGGACGTTAGTTATCAATTGTCTAAAAGAGGATTTGGAAGTTTCGAGAAGGAAGGGAAGGAGGGGGGGAGCGGATTATGCGTTGAGGTTGTTGGAATATGGGATGGTTGCACTCTTCTTACCCATGGTTTCGATCGTATGCTTCACCTTCTTCGGAGATGAACTTTCCGATCAGGATATCCGGAGGGGGTTCACGGTTCAATGGTTTTTCCACGGTGCCGTCGAACTGTAACATTTTGGTACATTCTTGTTAGTATATTCTTTTCTCCCTTTTCACAAAAAACTTTTAACATTTTTTTTTTATAAAAAATTATATAAAGGGAAGATGGCTTGATATCTTGGGAGTTTCAGATATCACAGGATGCAATGCAGTGCGGTGCAAAGCGGTGCACGCCAGCTGGTCGAGCTATGATGATGATGATATCACGGCTAAACCCAATCAACAGCTAGAGGCAAATGAAAAAAGATAGACGGAAAGAACAGCAATATAAAGGAGGGGTATTTTCTTCAAACAAAAGGAGGGGAATGAACAGAGGGGTAAAAAAATTGTTTATCGATTATGCATCTTTCTCGCCATGCAGGGTGGTCTTTCCAAATTATATAGAAAGAAAAGAAACATGGGCGACGTGTTCAATGATATGCAGAAGTGGAGGGAGGAGCTTACCCATGTCGATATCCTGCCTAGCATGATTCTCTTTTGATTATTATTTATTATTTGCCTTGCAGCCCGCAGAGCCGATAAATGATCCCAACCGAAATGCAATGCACGAAAAAAAGAAGCTTAAACTTGACTAGACTCTTGCGTATTGCTTTTCGATTTCGTTGGCTATAGTAGGTATAGCTATAGTATTGGATGCTATTATGAGCTTTTTTTTCTCTCTTTCTTTTCGTATGGACTTGTTCCGCTTAGGATCGAGACCTATCGTATAGGAATATGTGTTCCCGTCCTGCTAGGCCAGCGAATACTTTTTTATTATTTGTATTCTTACTGGCTGGTTCTTTTTTTGTTGGGTGGGTTTGGATCGATTGTTTAGAGTTAGATATTGAAGCACGGGCCTGACGGGAGTTGAAGCTAAACCGGGGCTCTGGGAAAGCAAAGGCTCGAATATTCGAGAAAAGAAAAAGAAAAGAAAAAAAGGATTCTATTTTGATGCTTTAAGCAACTAAGAATGAAATGTGCATGTGCAAGATTATCGTGAGATAGGTAGAGTAAAGTAATAGTAGATCGCGGTTTGGAATGTTTTCCTTTATTGTTATTGTGCTTCCCCACGCCTACCTACGGAAATCCTGTGATTTGAAATTCGAATTGGATAATTGGAAAAGGGACAAAAACCTGGGGGAAAAGAAGGGAAAGGGGGGATTTAAAGGTTCGACTTTGTTCACAATTGTCACCGTTTAGCACGAAAATGCAAGCTTGAAGCTCCAATCGCGGAGCTGGAGGTCTTTGTAGTCTTTCTTGATGGAGAGTTATCTGGAAACATGTCGGTGAAATTCAACGAAGTTCTGGCAGACGTGTCGCAACGCAAGGGATTAGAGAATAAGGAAACCATTTAGTTTGGTTTAGTAGCAATGGTTAGTCTTTCGGAGACAATGCGTGAGGGTATGGATAGTTGCCATATGGTCATGTTGGAAACAATATGTTCCTGCTGGAAACATGTGGTGTGGGAAAGGAAGGGCAAAAGAGGGAAGTTTTTTGAGGCATATGCGGTTTTGAGAATTTGTGCATTTTGAAAGAAGCGACGTCAACGTCGTCAACGTGCAACAAAATCAGAGGCGTTTGGGAAGGCAGTGGATATGAGGAATGCTGGGTGCTTCGGCATGCCGAATGAGATGGATTTCTGTGGAAAACCGGGACATGGAAAGTTTAAGAAATGGCCTTTATCGCCGTCCCTTTCTCGCTGGCTGTGCGAGTTGACGTTCCAGAAGGTCTCGTCAAAAGCTGTGAAGTAGGAGTTAATAGTACTGGAATGTGCTCATTTCAAATAGGATTCCGAGAACTTAGCTTAGGGCCGTGGGGGGACATGTTAAAAAATACCTATTTCATGAAGTAGAAAGGTATCACAATTTTTCGATACCTAATAATTATCTTTTGCAATTCCCAATATCATCCGGTGGCGATTTTCGTTCCAGAATTCTTTATCAAGTGTAATAGGAAGCTGAATATCCAGACTCAGTGATTGGGAAGAAAGTCGAGCTCTCTCTCTTCTAGACCGTTGAATCCCAAGGGCTGTTCTTCGGGCACTAAGAGCCGCTCTAAAGGTTCCCATTGGCCACCGGTGGCAGTTTCTCGTCCCGATTAGGTCCTGGCTAGGACAGGGTATCGGGGCCTGCATGCTGCATGTCTCTTTAAAATTTTCTTCTTGCGAGCGAGAAGAAAAAAAAAAAAAAAAAAAAAAAAAAAAAAAGTTTGTCGAGATACCGAACAGTGGTAACCAGGCGTGTGTGCGTAATTTATCCAGCATTCTTCCGTTACTTTTCTTAGAAGCGGACAGCATACGATAGGTAACCTTGCCGTCTGATGTCCGTTCGTTCGGACCATCTTGAAAGAGGTGGCTTGCAGCTGTTGACGTTTTTTTTCTTCTTTTCTTTTCTTTTCCTTCTTTTTTTTCTGTTTGTTTGCCTGCAGCTCGCGAGAAAGCTGCCGACGAAGAGCCAGAGGCCTAGAGGAGGGGCTTTTTTCTTTCTTTCTCAGACAGGGTTCTTGTCTTGCTTCGCATCGAGAGGGGCACTAAACTAGCATTGGTTGAGTAAGGGACTTTCAATGATAATCGAAGGCAAGCAGCAGACTTAGTGATCGGGAAAGAAAAAGGCCCTCCTCGTCATACTATCACGATCAGCTCAACGAAAACCGTAGGGATGTTCAGCTAGCTGTTGATGCATGCGCGATATTTTGATATTTTCTTTTTCGCGTTTAAGTAACATTATTAACTGTGATGATGATGCATATGAATTAGTTTAGTTTGGTCTTGGAAGGTTTGAGGATTGTTGAATTTCAATATCAGAGACATGACAGTAGTAGCATAGCACATACCGGCGGCGAGGTTGGTTTGCATGGAGATTTGGATTTTGAATTCCGGGACTCGATTGAATTGTATAAAACCTCATTGAGGACCCGTTTGATACCATTTGATGGAAGGATGTTTTTTTTCTATAAGCTTAAATACTAGCTAGGAAGCATCAGTTGATTGAAGTTCAGAACAGGACGAATCGATTTGGAAGAGTCGAACATCATCTTCCTCTCCAGATCAACCTCGACGTCCTCTCCCATATCATCACACTACCATCCACAGACACAGACATACTACCTACCCTCTATCACATCTTCTTCTTTCTTCTTCTTTCTTCTTTTTAATTGATTCATCGTATCAATTAAAGCCTCTACTCCACTTCCCTCCGCCAATTAATTGCAGTAGACGTACAGCTGTACAGATACACCCTTGAGGCAGCATACATATATCCCCCCTCCCATCCTCTCACGACCCAACAACCTGCAGTGCATCATCGAGTAGCACGGCCTCAGGCTCCCTAGTCAATCAATTAATCAACATACCGAACCAACCTTGCAAGATATTATCAGCAAGCGAGGGGTCCAGACGGTACATTACAGGACGGTACGGTATAGTACAGATTTCCCTCGTTTCTCAACGGTGCAGTGCAGTGGTGCCCTGCAAAGTGGTGTGGCCGAACCTGAGCTCCACCAACCAACGTCATTCCGCATCCTCACATTTCTCACATCCCCTCAGACTTCCTCACATATAAACCTCCCTCTTCTTCCTCCCCTTCACGTCCAAGCAGTCCATCATAGCATCCATCCAACAGCTCTTACTGGTATAGACGGTACATCGGCCCTCAGCTTCAAAACGAGGATTGTAAGTACACATATAAATTCCATTGCTTGGTTGGTTTCGTTTTGAACGGCACCTGGCCCCGCACTTCCCTTTCCTATCATCAACATCATCAACATCATCAATATCATCAATTCTTACAAGGAACCATCAATTGAATCATTCTGACCAATTGCTTGTTGGAATCCCCCTCTTCGATTCTCTCCAGCCTTCACAGCTTATTAAAACATTGCATCTCCACCTTATTTGACATCCTGACCCTCCCTCTTTTTTAATGTCCTCCTACTGGGAATAGCTTCACAGCTGCCTGTTTCTGAACTCTGTTGAGAAAGTGGTCTGTGCAAAGTCACCGATCCCGTATTTCTGTAACTGACCGAGAACCTTCATCACTTCTCGTCCCTTTCCCTTTCCCTTTCCCTTTCTTTCCCTTTTCCCTCAATTACTATTCAAATCGGGGCACCGATAAAGCGGCCGATAAGAAAGCTAGCAGGACTTCGAGCTAACGTCTTTTGGTGTACTGACAGGCATCCGAGTTTATCAAGTAAATTCGCTCAACCCGCTTTCGCCACAGCAACCTCAGAGCACTCCATCGAACGGCATCTCATCTCTCTGCCCCTCAATTGCAATTTCATAGTCCTCTCCTTCGTTCTTTCTCCTCAATCGCATATCATACCAAAGCAAAATGGGCGACCCTAAACGAGACGTCAAGAACCACCTTCTCTTCGAAATCGCGACTGAAGTTGCGAACAGAGGTACTGTCCCCATTTCCTTTCTTAGCTATGACGTAAAGCGGCCTCAACACGTTTTTAGCTAGTCGCTTCACCACTTGTTTTCATACTAACGCGCCAATGGTCGTTTTTCTATAGTCGGCGGTATTTACTCTGTGATCAAGTCGAAAGCGCCAATCACCACCCACGAGTATGGAGCCAGATACAACCTGATTGGTCCTCTAAATAAGCACTCGGTGAGTTTTTCTACGATTTCGTAGCTTCGTCAGATAAAGATATTCGAGTGCGAGAATCCTCATCTAATATTTGGAAAAATGTACTAGGCCGCTGTCGAGGTCGAAGCTTTGGATCCTCCTCCCGGACCTCTAGCCGATACTCTCAGGTCTATGGGCGAGAGAGGAGTTGGATGGCTCTACGGAAGATGGCTCATTGATGGTGCTCCAAGAGTGATTCTCTTCGATACCGGAACAGCTTACCACTACTTGGATGAGTGGAAGACGGATTTGTGGTCGACCGCTGGAATTCCCAGTCCTCCTGGAGACCACGAGACAAACGAGGCTGTTGTTTTCGGATACTTGGTTGCATGGTTTTTGGGAGAGGTATGCCATTTTCTTGCATCTATAGCTTGACCGGAGACTAGATTGGCTAACAGAACCGGTTTTCTAGTTCGTTGTTCACGAGAAGAGTCGTGCGGTTGTCGCCCACTTCCACGAGTGGCTTGCAGGTGTGGGTATCCCCCTCTGCAAACACCGAAGAATTGATGTTACCACAATCTTCACAACCCACGCCACACTGCTTGGCAGATACCTCTGTGCCGGTTCCGTGGATTTCTACAACAACTTGCAATATTTCGACGTCGATGCGGAAGCGGGTAAACGTGGTATATATCACCGGTACTGCATAGAACGCGCTGCCGCCCATTGTGCTGATGTATTCACCACTGTTTCCCACATTACCGCCTACGAGAGCGAGCACTTGCTCAAGCGTAAGCCCGATGGCGTGCTGCCGAACGGTCTTAACGTTGTCAAGTTCTCTGCTATGCACGAGTTCCAGAATCTTCACGCTCAATCGAAGGAAAAGATTCATGACTTCATTCGTGGACATTTCTACGGCCACAATGACTTTGATCTCGAGAATACCCTCTACTTCTTCATCGCCGGAAGATACGAATACAGGAATAAAGGTGTCGACATGTTTATTGAGTCGCTAGCTCGGTTGAATCACAAGATGAAGACCTCGGGATCTAAGATGACCGTTGTTGCATTCATCATTATGCCAGCCCAGACATCGTCGCTGACTGTTGAAGCTCTCAAAGGCCAAGCTGTCATCAAGGCTCTACGAGACACCGTCCATGTTATTGAACAGGGTATTGGTCGACGGCTATTCGACCGTGCCTTGAAGTGGCATGAGGGTAATGAGCTTCCAGACGAGGCACAGCTCATGAGCTCGCAAGAGAAGATCATGCTCAAGCGAAGAGTATTCGGCCTTAAGCGAAACTCGCTGCCACCAATTGTTACCCACAACATGGCAGACGACTCCACCGACCCAATTCTTAACCAGATTCGACGAGTTCAGCTCTTTAACCACCCATCTGATCGTGTCAAGATTATCTTCCACCCAGAATTCTTGAACGCTTCCAACCCTGTCCTCCCTCTTGATTACGACGACTTTGTGCGAGGAACCCATTTGGGTGTCTTCTCGTCTTACTACGAGCCGTGGGGTTATACACCTGCAGAATGTACCGTCATGGGTGTTCCATCCATTACCACAAACTTGTCAGGTTTCGGTTGTTACATGGAAGAACTCATCGAGAACGCCGCGGACTATGGTATCTACATTGTTGATCGTCGCGGAAAGGGTGTTGATGACAGTGTCAACCAGTTGATGGAGTTCATGTATGATTTCACCACTAAGACACGAAGACAACGTATCAACCAGCGTAATCGTACTGAGCGTCTGAGCGATCTCCTCGACTGGAAGAGAATGGGATTGGAGTATGTTAAGGCTCGACAATTGGCACTGAGACGAGCATACCCACAGGCATTCGACCAGATGCAGAGTGAGATTGGATTCTTCGACGGTACTGAGACTAAGGTTTCGAGACCATTGTCCGCACCTGGAAGTCCAAGGGATAGGTCTGGTATGATGACACCCGGAGACTTTGGATCGCTACAAGAAGGCAAGGAGTTGTTGAACACAGAGGATTATATCAACTGGAAACTTCCGTAAGCTCTACCCCCGCAAACTCTAGAAAAAGTGATGAATCAAATACTAATTGAACTACGTGTTACAGAGAGGAGGAAGATCCAGATGAGTATCATTTTCCATTGACTCTCCGATCCCCAAAGCGAAGAGATATTAATGGCACTGGTACTGACGGTACAAACGGAAACTAAGGGAGGCAGAACAAAAGTTATATAATTTGCTTTTTAACTTGTTACACATATCTTGAAAAATCGGCTTGTCGTTTTGGTTAGCTTTTTCCTTTTTTAAGTATGGTTTTTTTGGTCCTGATTGGTTTCCAATTTGTTTTTCCTTTGTTCCATTTTTTTTCTCTTGTGGGACTGTTTCTGCAAAGGTATTCTATCTAAGTTGGCATCTTGCAAAGCATGACTGAGGAAGCGTAACTATGGCATTATTCGCATCTTTCTTTTTGTTTATTTTCGGATTGAAGTTTCAGGGGAGGGGGGTTAAGCGGGTTGGAGCAGTATATTTTACTAGTAGTCGCTCTTTAATGGGGGTTTTAAGGGGAGGAGCTTCTTTTTCTTCTTGTCAATACATTTTAGTTACATATCTATGTTCGAATTCTCTTACAAATTGCATAACGCGCATCTGGGGTGGATCTTACTGCTAAACCTCGTGAGTCACGAGGTTGCATACGAAGAAGAAAATGCTTGAGTGGTTTTAGGTATACGCACTCGGGTATACATTCTAGATCGGATCGTCGGTGCCTGAGGGTTTGTTCTAAGGGCTGTATGGACTTTATAGGGTTTTAACGTAGCTGATAGTAATTGTATTTAATATAGGAGGCATAAGAGTTATCCTTCGGCATAAATATCGATATACCGAGCTATTTGATGGCTTGGTTGTGAGATCCTTGCCTGTCTACCTTGTTGAACAAAGGGTCATATATTACATACCTTCCAGTACATAACTTAGTAATTACAATGTGTAAGATGTATCACTTTTGACTGCTTCCTTTTAAAGGATAAAAGAAGAGAATAGAAGAAGGAATAAGAGTATAAGGGTGAGTAAGTTAAGATATATCGAATTGTAACTATAGTCAAGAGCGAGATATTTACGGGTATATTCAACTACACCCCGAACTGTACAGTATCTGATTCAGAATACGACATCCATTAGAGTGCTTCAAGGTCTTCCGTAGCGATCCGAGGAAAAGTTTTCATGAAAAGATTTACCAGATTGTCTCTGAAGATATAGCATGCACCGGCCGTGGTGTGATCGTGGCAAGCTGTGCAAGCTGTGTTGGTGTGGCATTTTCGAATGACTCCCCAAAAAGGGCTGCCCCGCCAATTGTAAGGTCCGATTTAAACTTGCCCCGCCATCCCTCCCGTCTTCAAATTCTTCTCCTTCTTCTTTCTTTCTTGCAACATCATTACCAAATCGTCAAAAATGTCGTACACGCTTGATATCTCACACAAGGCGCCTCTGAGCGCTGTTTATCCAGCTCTCATCGCTGTCTCCTTCATCAACCACTCAATCGCCCCCGCAGCAAACCCTGTTATCGGCACAACCTTCGTCGAATCCGATCTCGTTAGCTCGGACCAGACGACCCACCCAATCGCCCTTAAGGTCGAAAACGACGAGCCAATCTTCGGTACCAAAGCCGTTCTCGAGAAGCTACTCGCAACTCATGGAAGTGTATTGAAAGGTGCAAACAGCAAAGGTGGAAAGCTTGAGGAAGAATGGATCACCTTCACCACCACCCGTATCCTCGGTGCCGACTACCGTGCCGCTACAAAAGCCATCGAAGAACTAGATAGCCATCTTACTCTCCGAACTTTCATCGTTGGGTACTCACCTTCCATCGCGGATATTGCCGTTTATGGTGCCCTTCGTGGGAATACTCAGTTCTACTCTCTCATTCGAAAGCCCACATATATCAATGTAAACCGATGGGGCAAGTACCTCGAGTCTATTCCATCGTTCAATACAGCCGTTGATGCCGCTAAGGCTGCCGAAGCCGCAAAGAAGGCTGCTGCAACTGGTGGAAAGAAGACTCAATCCGGAAACTTCGAAATCGGTCTGCCGAATACGGATAAGGGAGTCGTTACCCGTTTCCCACCAGAGCCATCTGGGTACCTCCACATTGGTCACGCCAAAGCCGCCATGTTGAACCAATACTTTGCGAAAATGTATAATGGCAAGATGATCGTTCGATTCGATGATACAAACCCTAGCAAGGAGAAACAAGAGTACCAAGATTCCATCTTGGAGGATTTAAGTCTATTGGGCATTCACGGAGATCGTGTTACATTTACCAGCGACTACTTCCAAGAGCTATACGACCTCTGTGTGCAGATGATCAAGGATGGAAAAGCCTATTGTGATGACACACCCCAAGAGAAAATGCGTGACGAACGTTTCAACGGTATCGCCTCCGAAAACCGAGACAAGTCCGTCGCCGATAATCTCCAGATCTTTACCGAAGAAATGAAGAACGCCACCGAAAAGGGACGCTCCTACTGCGTTCGTGCAAAGATCTCTGTTGATGATCCGAACAAGGCTCTTCGTGACCCTGTCATCTACCGCTGCAATGTTGAGACACCACATCACCGCACTGGTAGCCAATGGAAACTCTACCCAACTTACGACTTCGCCTGCCCGGCTGTTGATAGTATTGAGGGTGTAACCCACGCCCTCAGAACCATCGAGTATCGTGACCGAAATGATCAGTACGCATGGATGCTCAACGCCTTGAACCTCCGCAAAGTCGATATCTGGGATTTCGCCCGTTTGAACTTCATCAAGACCTTACTGTCCAAGAGAAAGCTTACCAAGCTTGTTGATATGGGCCGTGTTTGGGGATGGGATGATCCACGATTCCCAACCGTTAGAGGTATTAGGAGAAGAGGTATGACAATTGAAGCGCTCAGGGACTTTATCATTTCCCAGGGACCTAGCAAGAATATTGTCAATTTGGACTGGACTTTGATCTGGGCTATCAACAAGAAGGTCATCGATCCTGTCGCTCCACGATTCACAGCACTCTGGAAAGATGGCGTGGTTGAAGCCGATGTTATCGGTGAGGAGGCAAAGGAGAGCTCTGAGGAAAAGCCAAAGCATAAGAAGAACCCAAGCGTCGGAACTAAGAAGGTTCACTACGGACCTAGAATCTTAATCGACCAAGTCGACGCCCAGAGCTTCAAGCAAGGTGAAGAAGTCACATTGATGGACTGTGGTAATGCTTTCATCGAGACCATCGAGAAGGACGGCGACAAGGTCACCAAATTAACCATCAAGCTCCACTTGGCCGGTGACTTCAAAAAGACCGAGAAGAAAATCACATGGTTAGCCACCAACCAAGATCTAGTCGACATCGAACTCGTGGACTTTGATTATTTGATTACCAAGGATAAACTCGAGGAGGAAGATAAGATGGAGGATTTCTTGAACGATAATACCGAGTTCAGGGTTAGTGGTGTTGCGGATGTTAATGTGAAGGATGTGCAGCAAGGGGAGATCATCCAGTTCGAAAGGAAGGGATACTTTAGATGTGATAAACCGTGGGCGCAGGGTGAGAAGGCGGTGTTCTTTAATATTCCTACTGGTAAGGAGGAGAGGAAGAAGTAGAAACGGAGTTGTATTCATGGTTTTGGTGTCAACCTATGGGCTGCAGTTGTGGATTTAGTTCGATTGAACATTTTCTGGCGGAAATAGCTTACTAAAAAGTATTTAATCAAGCATTAATTAATGCTATTTTCAAAGCTTAACGCCCAAGTTTAAATATATAAGATTGTAAGACTGTAACAAAACTTTTGGTTATAAAATCACCATGCGCCCGTCACCGTCCATTGGCCTCGAAGGGCCTGTGGCACATGGGGATGCGGCATAGCACCCCAAAAGCGGGAAATATGCTGTGCAACATGTGGCGCACGTGTGTGATTTTTTTGACAGCGCGAGTTGGAGTTTGCGTTGACTAGCTTTCAGGTCAGAGAAAGTCGGACGTTGGTAGCAGGACTGGTTACGTTACGAGACTGGGACTAGTGCTGGTCTCGATAAGATATTTAATATTTAACCCAGCCTTGAACGAGAACGAGAGCCAGATAATCAGGAGTAGATAGTTCGTTAGTCTGGGGCCGGCAGATAAGTAAGTAGCTAGTATATAGTTACTGACGAGACTGGTCAAATCGCTCTATATCTACACCATAATCATCAAAAGTAAAAGCAACCACATAAATAATATATACGGAACTTTTAAACACTTTCCACCCCAAGCTCAAGCACAAGCACTAAGCTAAGTTACATATATGAAATGACAGCTATGAACCAGAAATACAATAATAGAAAAAACGCCACAGGTAAGAATTAAAACATCAACCACAACTCGGTAGGGTAAAGTAAGTTCAAAGAAAGTAAGAACCCCATACAATAATACAATTAAAAAAAAGCATTCGGCTTAATAACACGAACCTAGTGTGAATGATATCATCTTCACGCATACATATCTGACGTAATTAACCATTGCTGAAGCATCTCGCCCCGGTCTCCTCCTTTCATCCGAATATACTACCATTTGCAAACATATTCACTAAGGTGAGCTGCCACCCTTCAAGAACGCAAACGAACATGGATCGTAGCAAGTACCCCCTAATTAGATGATAGCGGATCGCACATTGCTTTCGGCAGCTCCGCTGCTTCGTCTACCCTGCTGTGCCCCGGCCGCTGAAGGTGTAGACCCGGAGTTAGCAGCAGCAGCAGCTTGCGCGCCTGCCCCGCCACTCAGGGCCGAAAGATTAACATGACTCAGTCTATCCATCAACGTCGTTGCAACTGCATCTACAGCGCCCTGTTTTTTTACAGATTTATTAGTATAATCCTCAAATACTCTTCACAAAAAAGGGAGGAAATAATGTGATTATACCTTTGGCGCTCTCAAACTCGGTCCCTCCGGCGCTGTTTCTTGGACCTTAAACAACCTAACACTAGTTCCATTCCACACTCCGACCGTCCCCTTCCCAACTTGCATCTCACTGACGAATATAAAACCCCACATCAGACTTTCATACCAACCTAATGCCATGGAACTCCACTCAAAAGTATAGCATTTGATTGGGCTCGGTTCAACGCCAGGGATTTCAGTCGTCCGGATACGTTCCAACATGGAGATATTAGTTTCAGCAGTTTGAGGAGTAGGTGGAGGATGGAGGGGTGATTGTGGAGTTGTTGTTGTCGGGCTCGTTACAGAGTTCTGACGAGAGTGCTTTGACAAAACGGCACGGAGCTGCGGTGATAGTTCTTGGATAACAGTAAGGATAGTATGCAAAGGAAGAAGAGGCAACCATGTCTCGATCTATTCTTACCTGTTAGCAAATGGAGCTATACACGTTGTATTGGTAGAACTTTCAACTCACCCATTCTGGGCTGGGTGCAAACTCCCCGGCCGCGTTATACGCCACACCATTCTGACTCCCGATACTGATAACGCTATTCTGCCTCGACAGCTGTCCGACTGGGAGCTTGCCTCTAGCTTTCTCACTCATGCCTCTCAGCTGGATCGGAACCGCATCATCAATGGAATTCCCACGCGAGGATTCGAAGGCCGTCGAAGTAGGTGTCATGACCGCCGATGACCTCCGTTGCGTACTGGTTGTGTCATCGTCAGAATCGTCCGAGTCCCCAATCTGGAACGTTTCTGGATCAGTGGGGAGACCGGGCGTATCTGGGGGCTGCATAGAATTTGTTCGAGGTGTGATGGGTGATTCGGGTTGCATGATATCGCTAGCGTTGTCCTTTTGCATCCTTCTTTGTTTCTCGATTTCTTCACGGCCGCTCTCCAGAGTGAAAGATCGTAAAGTTTCAAAGCGTTTGTGAGAGCGAAGGATTGCATAGACGAAAGATGGGTTTGCTTTCACATAAATCAATATAATGCGATCGGGTGTGAGAAATCAGGGGAAATAGAAAGATCTTACATGAGTACTGGTGTTCAATGATGCTGTTCATAGCCTCGAGCAAAGAATGTAAAAGAGTATGATTCGACTCATTCGCTAACAGGAATGAAGGCGAGCTCATCGATGTGAACAGCTGCACCAACTTCCCGCTCGCGGCAGATGATAAGTTCTGGACATACGGGGCGACATTACTGATGATGGCCAGCAATGCCGGGTATATCGCTCCGAACTTTCCTTTGCTGCTCGTTATCAGGTTGTATATAGACTGTATCATAATTAGCTCTTAGGTCAACTAAAATGCCTAATATCGGGATGTACTAACAATGATAACATATTCCGCATACGATCCTGAAAACCCAGAGATTCTAACACTGGGCGGGAGCAAATTCTGGTTCTCGAACTTTTTATTCAAACTCTTCCCAAACTTCGGCTCCGACGAGAGGGTCTGCAATACAAACACACACATGCGTACCACACCAGACTTCGAGGCGTCGGTGCGATACTCTAGAGCGTAGTATATTAGTAACACAACGAAATCAAGAGACCTGTCTGTTTCTATAAGAAAGGCTCGGAATCTTTTGTTACACTGCAGAGACTCCCAGAAGAGCATAATAGTTTCGGGGGCCCACTTCAGGGACTTTTGAGAGCCTG
Organism: Arthrobotrys conoides; assembly: GCA_036971725.1. NCBI lineage: Eukaryota > Fungi > Ascomycota > Orbiliomycetes > Orbiliales > Orbiliaceae > Arthrobotrys > Arthrobotrys conoides. The sequence continues at coordinate 1,548,303 of JAVHJM010000005.1, forward strand.
GGAGGTATGAAGAGCTTGCTTGGATGGGTTGGTTTAGAACACGAGTCATGCCATCAACAAGGAACTGGAAGTCCTGGGTTCTATGAAGCCTGCCTAAGTAGTGTCTGAAGTTGTTCTTCAGAGGGGGTTCGCCCTGCTTTCCTTCGGGAATCGGATATAATAAGAGAATGAGCAGCATGTGCAAAGAGTATGTGACCAGGACCTGCCTAGAGTCTGAAAAGACTACATGGTCGTAGGGCAGCCTCCACGATGCAGCATTGTATTTGAGAGTGGTATTCAATAGCGAGCACAGGACTGACAGGACGACTTTCTTATCAGGATTTGTGACGAGGTATGTAAGACCCCTAGTACCCTTGACCGGTAGAGAGTTCGAAGGGATGTACATCGCCTTGCTAGTAATGGATATCAAGAGGCGTAAAATCTCAATACGATTCGACTCGCTTTCTCTGGTTGTTGCCATCGATGTGTTACATCCTACACCGCTCTGCCAGATCGCATAGGTGACCTTAGTCTTCCCGGCGACCGGGGTCACCGGAACCGTGAATCCAGCGAAGAAGAGCATGTCCAGCAGGGTATCTATAAGTTCTTCGGCAAGCGGTTTGACCGTTTCCACCTTGGGTGGTTCCGGGGTTGGGTTCGGATTGGATTCATCGAATATAACTTCGCTAACCCTTCTGGTCTTCTTCCTCCTAGGTGACCAAAAGAACTTTTCCTCCCAAGCTTCCAGGGCCTCATTTTCGTAAAGATAGGGGAGTAGACGGGTAAGAACACGGATACAGTTGAGAGCTTCCTTCTCGGGAGCGGCATCGGGATCGGGGAACGCCGGGTGGTGTCGCAAGTGGAACAGTCTCGAAGTGAGAGCAGTTATGAGGGTTTCCAGATTTTCGAGGGAGCTATCCCTGGTCCGTCGAATGTCGGCCGATGAGAACAGGGTAAAAACATCTTCGGAAGCCTCTGGCAGCTCCCAGAACTAACAACATCATCGATATACAGCGTTAGCGACAACCAGACGGGTAACAACATGAGACTGGAGTAGTACCTGACGCCAGTAAGGATCGTCAACTGGGATACCCTTCTCCTCGGCCAGGCGAAAGACGCCCTTCTTAAAGGAGAGCTTTGAATCCGCAGCACCCATCCGATCCAAGCAGCCGGAAGATACTTGATCTTTCTGGGGTAACTACTGAGAGTAGCGGTGATAGTATCGAACGAATATAGCCGGCAACTATCTTCTTAAGAGCATGCGATGCGGGCTTTTTGGTAGGTTTAAAACGGGGCCGGGTGTTTATTTATTTAAGAGACAACTTGGCCGAACGATGAGATGACGTATACTCTCTCTCTGTCTCCCACCCTCGGAGTCTTTGTTTTCTGACCGGGGATAAAGGCGGGAGCAGGGACAGGAACGGGTTCAAACGGTGGTTGTTTTGGAGCAGTATGGAGGAGGATGGTTGTGGGTTTGTTGGATGGCTTCCCCAAACTGCACAGCTCTCACTGTCCTCTCTTTGATTGCCTAGGCACAGACATACAAAGCATGTTCAACTAGGTTATAGCTTAGCTCTCTCGCGCTTCGGAAACATACACTGCCGTGCGTCTGTCGATGCAGCTAACAGCGTCTAGTACATAAGCAACTGACATGTATATACCACTAGTAATAAAGTACCTGTTAAGCATAGAGACCTAGAATGAGAACTAGGACCAAGATAATCGGTACTTTCGAGGGGTCTGATAGGATAATCAGTAGAGAATAAGGGAAAGGAGGAGCAACTGTGGCAGTTGTTGTTGCACAGCCACATTCTTTGGATGCCACCACAAATGTGGCTGGTGCCCTGGAGACCGCAAAAACAACACCAACGACTCTGTAACTACAACCGCGACTTCTCCCTTCTCGTCAACATCACAGTTATCATCATCATCACCGCCTCCTCCCAACCTCAACATCAACCTCAACCTCAACGTTGACGCCATCTCCCATATCTCGTCCCCTTCGCCAACATGCCCGGTCCAACCACCCCCTCGAGGGCCATTGGCTCTAACAATCAAGGAACTCCTGGTTCCTGGAAACATCCTAAACTCGATGAAGTCTTGCGACGGCAGGAAGCCAGGTCCTTCTCTGACCGGCGAGTTTCGCGGGCCCTGAAGAACGCTGGCGCTTTAGGGACCACCTTTGTCGTCACCCATCTTTTCTATAGCTCGTATGTTTTCTCTATCAACAGATGCGAGAGAAAATTGTCCGATCGTGTATACTTATCTATGTAAATTGTGTAGACGCATCTATTCGAGTCTTCCTAGAAACGATGTCGCCAATATCTTCTACCTCGGAATCTACTATCTAAGTATGCTTCCCACCATATAACTCTACTAAATGCCTAGATATCATGGATACTGATATTCGATTATTAGTCTTCGTCGTCAGGATAATTCTCACCTACAATATCGTCTTCGCCATTATCGGCCCGCTCCTAGGCCCAGATCCTATGACCGATATCCCCCTCACAGACGATCAACGCTCAACGCTCTCCCTCCCTCCAACGCCACATTCCACAGTTACCAACCATGCCGGCGAAGTCTCCCACTACATCACCCCACCCCGTTACAACAGATCCTCTCCTCTCCCTCAATCCCCGCTATTAGCTCGTCCTACAACACCCACACAATCCACTACCACTCCAGGTCGTACATTCGCCAATGTCTCCGGTATCTCTAATATCTCTGGATTCTCTGGCGTCTCCGGCGTCTCTAGTGTTCATTATTCCGGCAAACCTCGTGTTACTGCCGCGGGTTCGCCAATTGGTCCCGGACAATTACTCGGTTCGCCTGGGAGTTTTAGATCCCCGAGTCCGGTTTTCAACACCCCCTCCCCGTTCAAGACTATTGGTTCTGGTCTGGAAAAGAGACACAGTTTTAGCAGTCCCATGAATATAGGCGCCAGAAACGGCATGATTGGACAGGGAAGCTTGGCAGGTGCGATGCAAGGAAATATGTCGCCAAGCGTGGTCGCCAGTGGGAAGTGGCTACACGAACAGAAGAATCGAAGACGTGATATCTTTTAAAAATTCTTTCTCAATTAATTACCAATTCCGAAGGAAGAGTAAGAAGATGTTACTGGTTATGCTGTTGGGACGTTAGGGTGTCTTTTGGCGTTTTGTTACCTTTGGCGGGTTTTGAAATGTCCTTTCCTCATTTTCCTTTTCAATTCTTCGACCTTTACGACCCTTTTTTTTGTCCTGTTTATTTAACGCGTGTAGTATTAGACGAGCTTTTCTTCTTGCTCTCTTCTTCCTTGAGAAGACGGACTGATACGCTCACCAGTCATCGGGAGTTAAGATCGGTCTTTCGTCTTCCTTACCAAGGGATATTCTTGTAGCACGCTTTTCAAGTATCAACATTCACCCCATATCTTGCCTTAGTTCCTCGCATGTGTGTCTGTATATAGTGGATGGTATCAAGATCAATCCATAGTATATTACAATACAAACCCCCCAAGCATATGTACAAAGATACTCCCCAAAAATTATAGCTTACTTCTTCGCCACCTTCTTCCCCTTCTTCCCTTTCTTCCCACTATCACCATCCAAATCGCCACCGAACAGCATTCTATTCTTCTTCCATCTGGTAACCACACCCTCCACGCTACCCTTATCATGCTTCGGCATCCGCATGTAATACAGCTTAGCACGTCTCGCCCTCCTCTCCTTCCTCTCAACCAAATCAATACCCGCAATTTTCGGCGAATAAAGCTTATACCACATCTCCACACCGACTCTTGTCAAATGATTTCTTAATAGGATAGCAGTATCAAGACCCCTTCTTCTGATGTTTATTAACACACCGGCGAAGGGTTCGGTGTTTTTATCTTTAAACCTGATTTGAAGGATATCGCCAGGGAGGATAGAGTCTTTGTTATTACGGGAGAATAGACGTTGACGAAGACCCTTTGGGTCGAGGAGTTTTAGTTGGGTGGTTGTGAAGTGGGATAGGACGCTGTTTGGAGGGGCGGGGCAGGGGGGTTTGTAGACTTTGATCTTTTTGGGGGCTGTTTTATACACATAATATATTTTGTTAGCATGTCTGGTATCTATAAACACAATGAAATGGGGAGGACAAGGACGCACGAGGTTTTAGAGGACTCCGATTGACTGGTTTCTCTTTTATGGGCTTTCTGGTACCCAGCTGGGCGAGCAGTTGGTCTAATGACTTTGGAATTGTGGCTAGGACGCCCGGTGGTCGCGGTTGGATGATCTTGGGCTTTGGACCGACGGGGATTGCGTCCCGGAAGCGGGAGAGGGAGGTTCGTAGCGACATTGTCGGGGATTTAGTATCTGCTCAACGAGGGAAGATTGAGCAGAGTTATACCGGGGGTTATGACATTTGAGGTTGAAGGTTGTGGTTGTTTGATATTGAGTATTGAATATATCGCCAGATGTTTGGAGTTGAAGTTGGTGACCGAATTTTTGCAAGGGTTCGGTAAACTTTTGACGACGAACCTTCAAAACCTTCAAAACCTCTTTGACTTCCAACTTCAATATCCTTGATATTCAACGACCACCGACCAATTTTCTTTCCTTTCGACAACCTAGAACGACGTCCCTTAAGTGGACGGGGGGAGGAAGAAGTCAATTGCTTCTCCTGAGGTTTTTAGAAAACAAAGAAAGAGGGAGGATGTCTGTCAATACTTTAGGTCGAGCGTTAAGGACACGGAGGGCCTCAGTTCACGATGTCTGCCACTCCAGTCTTCTATCGACGACTTCAATAACACGACCTATCCTGTGTTCCTGTGATATAAATACGACTTCACCATCCTCGTCTTCATCATCCCGAGAATTCTCAACATCATCGTCTCTCTCTGCTTCGAAACAAGCTATCCGTGAACAGAGAATCGCGAAAAGTACCCCTCCACCCCCCACCCTTATATCCTCATCTGTAACTATAACCTTTACTAACCAACTATATAAACATCCAGCCCCCCTCCCTTACTTCCCAAAAACCCACAACCAACCTCTTGATGCCCTAATGCACTCCGTCCACCGCGACCAATTCCTCATCGACCACCTCCCAGACCACTACCAACGTCTCGTAGTCCGTACGAAGCGTCACCACGTCCTAGCCCAACAAGCAGGCCAACAAGCCTTCGCACGGGGTGCAAACCCTTCAAACGCCATCTTAACAATCACTCTAAACGGGCAAACCCTTCCCTTACGTCCCCTCACAAACAGAGCCCTCCATGGTTCGAAAACACTTACTCGAGCTCTAAACTTAATCAATTCACCATCCGAATACGATTTATTACCAGGATTAGTCCAGGGCTTTGGATCCTCAAAGATTCATATCGATCCTGGCCAATGGAGGAATTTGATACGACAGTGTGGATTAGCGGGAAGACCGGGTGTTGCTATCAGGATTGCTCATGATGGGATAGTTTATCGTAAAAATGGGTTTAGTTATACCAAAAGCTCACTTAGAGAGATGGTTCGAGCGCAATTCGTTCGATTCCTCATTCCTGAGAAATCTCATGCGGAGAAATCGGTTAGGAGGGCTAGAGGGGCGGTTAGCTTGGCTAGACGCTGGAAGGAACAATTCGATGAAGTTAAGAGGAAGAAGAGGATAGAAGAACGTGCTCCGGAGTGGTTGGCCGTTGACCCGGTTGTTCGAGGTTCCTTACTGTTCTTACAAGCAGGGAAAGTGGTTAGGTGGGATGAAGGAAAGGAAACCAATCTCGAAAGAGGGGTTGTGACAGATATCACATCACTCATGGAATGTTGGAATCTAGCGTCTGCAGAAATCGAGTCAATCAACAAAGATCTCCAGGAAGCCCCGGAGAAGACAAAGGATACGAATGGAAAAGCAGCATATGCTATCGCCAGAGAAGCTATCCGGGATTGGGAGCCCGTCTTGCAGGGTTTACAATGGGCGCAGACGGTTATGCACAAAACCGGATTGAAGGATGTGACAATAGAGAAGTGGTTACCTATGGCTAGTACTTTGGTCTCTGGAGCGATTAATCAGTGGAGACCTGTGGCTGTTAGCCGTGGGAATGGGACTAGGATTGGGATGCAGATTTATGAGGGGGCATATGCGGACCTTGATGGCTGGTATGAGAAGGATTTGGAGGGGAAGGACGAGAGTGTAGTGAAGGATAAGATCGTTCTGGTAGAGAAAGAGGAGGACGATGAAGAGTAAATATTACTATGCTGCTTTTTGATACTGTATATACGTGAACCATTTGAAGTACGGGATGTTGTATATTGTATAAATTAAGAAATCTATCTTCCTGCCTTCACCTTGACTACGATACTACACAACTATCGACGAAGATATCTATATCTACATATAACTCAAAGGAATAAAGTTCAAGATGCTGCCATTAAACCATACTATAAATATATTTATATCAATCGCCAAATAAAAATTCATCAAAAAAAGAAAGAAAGAAGGAAGGAAGAAAAGAAACATCAACCCATACAGTCTCTCTAGTCTAGACAGTCTCCCGCCGAGAAACTTCCCCAAAAAACAGTCCGTTCAAAAAACATAGGACGTGAAAAACTCGTTACCTTCATATAGCATCATACGAAAGACTTCAAGATATAAAATACACCTATATCCCACCTCCCCTCCCACCAGTGACAAGGTACCCATATATCGAATGAACGTAATGAGTAGATTGGAGCGAGTGAATGCATTACCCCCCCTTTAACTAATCTGCAAACTCCTCCTCTTCTTCATCTCAATCGCCGCTTCCTTCTCCGCATAAGCCCAATACTGGTATCCCAACGTCAAATCAAACATAAACTGACACAAGCCACAGAGCTTAAAAACCATTGGAGTTTTACTATAAGTAAAGAAAACACCCTTGAGAAGATCACCGAGTAACCAGAAGACTATAACGGAGACTCGAAATCCCTTGCAGGATTGATTTCGGTAGTTTGCGATGACTTGGGGAATTGGTAGGGTGGCTTCGATTCCTAATGCTAGGTATCCGAGGAGAGAGACGAAAAAGGTGGAGGTTCCGAAGAGGAGTTGGAGGATTCCGACGGTGGTTACGAAGTAAAGGAGGAACTACACCAACTTTAATTAATACATACCATTTTCATATATAATAATAGAAAGGGTGAACATACCTCCCAGAATGGCCTCTGCTGCCGCCACTGCCAAAAGTTATAGGGACGTTCAGCATCCTGGCCGTTAAGACTCGAAAAGGGAACCCCTGCTTCAGCAGACTTGCTGGGGCGATGGTCCAGGGCGACTTTAAGCAGTATAGTCTGCACGAATACCATAATCACACCTATGATTCCCCACCCTTAGCAACCCGTAATAACTGATAACACGTGGGAACTTTCGAAGGGGAATATTACTCTGAACTAGCAAGGAGAACTCAAAGTTTATGCCGAACCAGTAGTATATGCGCAGGATTGAGGCGACAAGCATGATGAGAGGAATGTCGAGAGAGAAGCCGAGCGACGACCGTTGGGAGTGAATGCTCCATATCTACCATCACCATCGCCACCATTACCATACAGTTCTTAGTATACTTGATATAGCCATAATGATTGTCATAGCCATCACCATCACTATCACCATCGCTACCAACACTACCAACCACGAACTAGGGGGCAAGAAAGAGGTACCTGGTCGGCATAGCTGGTCACCGGGGAGGTGATGAGGAAGACAGGAGCGACATACTCCACGAGGAGTTGGACGACACCCATACCAGAGCGCTCGCTAGCTTCCCGTTGGTTTGTTATCCGGTTTTTCGTTAGGTTATCCTTGGTTATTCTGCGTAGGAGAACAGGTCGGGTAAGGTATATATTTCTCTATTTGTTAGGTAATCCGCGGGACCAAACGGATAGCTTCCTTTTCTTTCCTTCTTTCGACTGTGTTATTCCTCGAAGACTAGGGAATACGGAACGGGAATAATCAGAGGCCGGCGGTGAGTTTATCTGCAGGATTAGTTAGTTGGAAGGATGGCAGTTGTGATTGATAAGAAGGTAGTTAGTTGGAATCCATGTTGTGTCTCTGTTTGGTGAAGTTTTTGGGGAGTCGCGAGAGCAAGATAAAACAGGGTAATTGGATGGAGATTCTTGTGACCTAACGAACAATAAAAGGCCAACTTGCCGCTAATAACAGAACTCGCTAACTGGTTGACAAAAACAGATTCATGGTCGATTATTCTCACATCCCGGTTAATAATAGTTGATTCCCAGTCCAGTCTAACTACTTCTAATATGATAGCCGTAGACGTATACTTACTTAAGTACTTGTCGAGTCCTTGTATGTATGGTATACAAGGAGTGGAGAAGTTGGTATATATTGCAGGGAGAGCAAGGGCTGGAACAGGGGGAGCACGGTAACTGGGCTGCCGGGTCAGATGTTGTGGACTGCCACTTCATCATGCACCATCTGTGACATCGAGGCCACACCCCGTCGTCAAGTCGAACAGAACAATAGTATCGATATGAATGACGATGGAGAGGAGATGCCCATCTCCTGCGGCAACACCGTCGCTCCTTTGTTTACTTCCTAGGGAACCAACCCACATCCATCGATACCTCATTCCTCATATAGATGCTAGACATCTTCCCAGCTAGTTCCGTCGACATCTGCATCTCAATCCTCTCTCCCAGGCTTTGCTTGTTCCTATTCTTGTTGAGATCTCCAGACCAAATCAAAACCAATCAGATTCACCATGAGCACCGGACCCTCCCGTTCACGGCCTCGTCGCCCTGCAAACCCCCCTCCCTCTGCTTCCACCCAGTCAACCTCAACCTCAACCGCAACCACATCCTCCCACCGTCGCCGCCACTCTCTGCCCCCGGCTAACAAGCTAGCCTCCATCCTCTCCTTCTGGTCAAACACAAACACGAACTCCTCCGAGGATCCCCTCCGTCTCGCTGGCGAACGACTTTCCCGTCCTCGTTCTACTTCCCAGAAACAGACATCAGCCTCTTCTGTCTCTAGTCATCGTCATCGCAACCGTCGCAACTCAAAGTCCAAATATTCTTCTACCCCGCCTGGAACACCGCCGCCAGTTCCCGCCCGTCCCACTTCCAACTCTCCTCTCCCTCCTTCGGCTACTTCTTCTGCAACCGTCGCGAAACCCGTTGTCACTCAACCCGTACTGGTCCGTGCCTACTCCCCGCGCCCCGAGAGCACCGTGGCAACCACCATCCTGGAAGTCGATGAGACGGAGCGTGTACCTCTCCCCGCTATCACCGAGTTCTCCTTCACTGGCATCCTCAAAGCCATCGACCCAAAAGGTACTTCCTATCTTCTATCATCCATCTAATCTAAGCAATCTAATCTATTCTCTTTAATCTCATCTAACTTTTAATCTCGATATAAAAGTCTCCCGCACCATCGAAACAATAACTCATCTCTCAACAACCTATCGTTCAAACCTTACCCACGAAACCGACCTTCTAATCAGCCACCAAAAATCAATCGAATCCCAAATCCTCCTCGCCGACCGTCTATCCACCCAAGTTCTAAAAACAACGACCACCCGTTCCGACCGTTTAAAATCAGAAGCACCCTTCAAAAATGGCCTGGCAGTCGAAGACCTCGCCCAAAGCGCCGAAACAGCCTATGCCACCATCGAAAATATCATAGCTACATTAGAAGCCATTGACGAAATGTTACCCGAAGAAGAAAAACTGGGCAAATGGGATTCGGTTCATAAACGGCATTTCCCGTATACTCATTCCTTGCTTGTCGCTAAGACGGCTGATACGACCGTTAAAAGGATGGGAGGGAATGGTATGCAGATGGGTAGCACTGTTGCCGTTCCATCGCCTCTAAGCCCTCGTATGACAAGCTCTAATAGCTTCTCTAACAACCATGCGTTGATGGGTGATACTGCTACGAACAGTGGTGGAGGTGGCAGTTGGTTAATCAGACGAAGGAGGGAAGGCAGTAATGCCGGTCTTCCATCTAACCTACCATATCTAAGCCCCAACGGACCACCCATGACGGCCGAAGAAAGAAGATTGTCTTCACCGCCTGCTCTGCTACTCAGGACTGTTCATCCCGGCGCTGCGTCGATTAGGAGTAGTAGCGCCAAGGATGTAGCAGTTCCACAAGTCGCAAGTCCAAGTCCTTATCATGTTCGCAGGCAAAGTCTTGTGACGAATATACCCGTCAGGGAAAGAGACAGCTTGAGCGTGGCTAGTAATGCAGGAGGAAGTACCAGAAGCAGCTTCAGTTTCAAGAATTTGCTCTGGGGAGGAGGCTGGAAGAAAGGTGCTGGCAGTGGAAAAAGTGTCGGAGGAAGTAGTGTCGCAGGCAGTGAGAGCGGAGAAACCGCAGAGGAGAAACTAAGAAGGATTATTCAAGAACAGACGAGGAAGAGGTTGATGCTAGACAAGAAGGGAGCTGGGCTGTCGAGTAGTTTGCCCATGTAGTCCTGGGGTGGAATTACTAAGGAAGTCATGCAAGTCTTCTCTTCTTGCTTTGGGTGGAACAGGGATTAAATTGGTATTCATGAGATGATGATATGAAGTGAAGCATGGTTTGGATGTGATATGATACGATATTATGACGGGGGGGTGTTTCTATAGCGGGTGGATTTCTGCTTTTTGTGATGCCAGCCATTCTATTTGTCCTTAGCGGGAGCGTGTACAAACTATCCTCTGTTCTTATCACTATTATTCTTATTACTCTCGGGCAGAGCCAAATTTAAAATTCAAATTCTACAAATGATCAAGTGGAGTAATCAATATAGTTGATGTAGTTAGGTCTTATCGATAGGCTGCTCAAAAGCTAATTCTTAGCGTTCTAAAATTCGTTAAAGTTGGCCGCCCGCTAAACTTTTTTCCCGGCCGCAAAAACCCTTTCGCCAGTGTTCCATTCGGCCCTCCAGACAATCAATCCTCAACTCTCAACTCCACGACAAAACCCTCACACCCCCATAAAAACAAAAAAAAACAACCATGGCTTTCCCAGGCGGTGGTATGCCGGGTATGGGTCCCTTTGGACGACCTTCTGGTGGTGGAGGCGGTGGTGGAGCAGCTCCAGACTTTAACAGTCTGAGTCCTGAGCAACAGCAGATGGTTATGGTTAAGCAGGTTAGCTACTTCTCAACTATCATCCTCCCCTAAGCCCTTGGATGATTGACATCAAAATACTAATAGAAATTTGAGAGAGGTAGATGCAAGCAGCGATGGAATCATGTCCCGTCAAAACCGTGATATCGGGCGGTATGGGTTTCGCTCTCGGTGGAGTCTTTGGACTCTTTATGGCTTCGGTACCTCCTTCCTCCTTATTCTCATGCCGCCTCTCCCGCTCTCTAACTCGTTACTAAACATTATATAGATGTCCTACGATACAATGTACTCGACAAATACCAAACTCTCCGACCTCCCATGGCGACAACAAGTAAAAGCCGGTTTTAAAGACATGGGATCTCGGTCCTGGGGTTCAGCAAAGGGTTTCGGAATGGTCGGGGCGTTATTCGCGGGTACAGAATGTGTCATTGAGAGTTATAGGGCGAAGAACGATTTGGTCAATCCGATTCTGGCGGGTTGTGCTACTGGTGGGATTTTGGGAGCTAGTGGAGGGCCCACGGCTAGTGCTATGGGATGTGCGGGTTTTGCAGCTGTAGGTTTTTCGCTCTCTCTTACTCTTTCTCTTCTTTGAAATCCGAAAATTGAGGTGCTAACGAGGCATGGGGCTATGTAGTTCAGTACTGCCATTGAGTATTATATGCGACACGGCTAGAGGAGGGGGCCTTTCGAATTCGAAACTCAGAAGACCCAATAAGACGACACTGGTGGATAGCGGTTCTACGAATTCAAACTACGAACAAATATAAATATGATATTCAATTCACTACGAGGGGGCATCCTCCCCAGTGTTCGAACGAGACTCTCCACTCGGCTATGAAGAAAGAGAGGAAACATCGTCACAAGCCGTCCCACCCGAAACTTCATTTCGACTGTACATCTTTTACATCTAATTTCCCGAGTAACTAACGGCTTCAAGTCCACGGGGAATGGCGTTACGCTTCTCTTTTTATAAAATTTACTAGGGTATTTTCTGGTGCTGGAGTCCATAACCTTTTGGCTGGTTGTATGCTTTTATTTTGGTACATACCTCGTTTTCTTTGCTTCTAGATCTCTCCTCATAACCGGACTAGCTTTTTGTATCGGTTTTCTTTGCTTCTTGTTTCCGTATGTACATAGATAGAAACGTTTGAAGCGGGGGCGGTTGTATATATCTCTCAAAGAAGTATATATCCCATAACAGTATCACGAACATCTCTAAGCGCCAAATCCCCTCTTCAACCTTCTAATATACACCTATCTCCTCCTAACCAACCCCACAACCGGTATCACAACCTTCCTAGCAAACCACGGTGCTGCCCAAACGCTTCCCAGAACCCTTACCGGCATTAACGCCTTAACCACCGCCCACGCTATGGCTAAATCCATAACCCCCCTCCCATCGACCCATTCTTCCAATCCCTTCTTTTCAATATACCTTTTAAACCTTGTATACCCCGTTTCTATCCATTCTTTGGGTAGTAAGTCGGCGGGATTCCAGGATGTGAGGTTGAAGAAGGCGAAGAAGGCGAAGAGTGGGATTATGGCGGTTAGTTCGTGGAGGATTAGGAATGAGGTTATGTGTGAGGCCGGGTGCGAGAGGAGGGGGCGGGTGTAGGGATGCAGGTATTTTGGGACTTTTATATGAAGGTAGATGTGGGTAAGTCTGTGTACACTCGAGTAGCTGCTATAATATATGATAATATTATAATGGAGAGGTAGTAAGGACTTACGTTTTGAGATTATGCGGTCTGCACGTGATGGTGGGGGTGATGATGGAGGGGTTGTAAAGTGGCGGAAAGAAGGTCTTGGTCTGACCAAATGGATGGAGAAGAGAGTTTGAGGCTGGGGTTTTAGGCGTAAGAAGGGCCTACATGTCGAAAACATATTGAGGTTGAAGCCAGACTTCGACGTCGACGTCGACGTCTACGACGAAAAAAGCTATCTCGAAGTCAAAATTGTTGGATTTTAGCAAGCCAAGTCGCGTTGTCTCATTTGCAGTGCGCAATCCCGACCAGCTCCTTCGATTCCCTCTTCGATCGGGAACGGTACGGTTCGAAGAAAAAAAGCACAAACGAAAACGAAAAGAAAGCTAGAAAATAAGATTGTACGTCCCAATAAGCCGGATTTAGTTTACCCTGGTGGCTAGACGGCGGCGGCGAAAGTGTGGAAAAGACAGTCGAATGATAGGATCTCAAGACCCGCCTCGCACACCCTCATTCTTTCGCCAATATCACCTCTTCAAAGCCTGGTTGGCTATAAATCATGCCGCCAAGCCAAACTCGCCTAGGGTCATCTTTACTAGCAAACTTTCTGGTGCAATTCTGCATGCATGCATGCGGTCCTTTGGGCTGGCAACAAAAAAAAGGTCTGCGAGCTCTTAAACATGTAACAAAAGTACTTAGTTTCTTTGCTGCATTGTATACGAACTAATTGTGGATTCTTTCTCTCTGCTAATGAGGAAGAGGGTGTTAAAATTGGGTGGTCTCAGATTCTTATATGCAATGTCCGACTTGGTTTATGTACTACAGTTTCCGGATTTGAGGCGGCTGATGGGGTAGAAGGAAGGGAAAGAAGGCCGGATGGAAACGCCTTGGAAATTCTGGCGTGAGCTGGGAACGAGTGAGTGAGGGGAAAACCCCAGTCACCTGTCTCTGGTACATAAACAGCAGCTGGGGCCCTGCTTGAACCCGAAGAGATGGTTCTTGGAGGCGGATTTCCATATTCTCTTCCAAAAGCAATGAACGGATAACTCGTGATCTTTACTTATAATTTGAGATCCACAGCTATCTGGCATTCACTATTATACTGTCCAATAATAACTTTTTACTTTACGATCTCAGAAGGATATCGGATTACTCGTGTATCGCTCACGGCGGGAGGGGAGGTTTGTGGGAGATACGCTGGTTCATAGAACTGATCGATCGATGATCTGAACCCCGACTTGCGCTTGACACGATACCCATAACCAGTCATTTCAAATCGACTTTCCCTCAAACTGTTTATCTTCCTCAAATTCCGACCCATCAAATCAATACAAATCCAACCCCTAAGTTACTCTATGGTCGAGAGGCAAAAGAATCTTGACCTGAGCTTCAATCCCAGCGAAAAGAGATGCTTCAGCAGTCATAATCTGGGCTCCCCGTTCTAAACCGTAACGATGGCCTCTTTTCTACTCTCCACCTCCTCAACTATACGACTTCCTCACATCAACCGCATCAACCACTCCAACCCCCCTCTTTCTAATATCAACTCCTCTTCCAGCCCTTCAATACCTCATCCAAAGCTCCTTGATTTCGGAGTGAGGATCATAGAATGGGATGACGTTGGATAATACTCCTCTCTTAACCCTCTGCTTTACAAGCAAGAATAGGGATGTGCAGTCTGGTGCGCGAGACATATATACCTTTCTTTTGATCACATTTCTTCCAACTTTCTAAGCCTAAGCTCTTTTTCTTTCCCTTTTACCTTTCTTTCTTCCCAAAATAAACGAAACTCCTAAATTTTCCATTTGATAAACTATACATTGTATGGACTTTCTGGCGTCTTATTGGATACCACTATGTTACCTTTTCTCTTTTAACCCCCCACTTTTTGGTTTGGCGTAGCTAGTATAGGATTACGTATACAGCATATATACTATATAGCGGGCATATACATAGCTAAGCGTTCATTTTAATGGTATTTTTTCTTTCTTTCTACGAGAGTGTTATTGGTCTATCCCCGAAGGCTTCAGGATATAGTCATCTAGCTTCTCCCCAGACTACTAGCTTCTTTTTCATTTTCGTCCTTTTTTCTAGTTAGAATAAGATTTGGAAGGGGCTGGACAGGATAGGCCAATACCACTAGCTATCAAGCAATCTTTCATTTACCGCCCATTGGCACCCTTGTGTCTTGAATCCAAGCTAGCTAGCTGTCTCAGTTTAATATATTCTCGGTTCGCATGTGTAAGTGTAACCCGAGCGCTGATTCGAGCAGACAACGGTGTTGTATTTTGCTTATAAACTGTGTTGTAACTTCAGAACAGTCTCGGAACTAGACTTCAGAAATCCCAGTTAACCAGTTGTCTGGTTTACGAGACCAGTTAATTAACCACTACAATATGATGCTGCTCGCTGCGTGTGATCTTTGAAACTATTAGTTATTAGCATGTATCCTCTGTTTCTTTTCCTTCTTCCTTACATGTATTGATACGTCGATACTGGATTTATATTTGCGTCCCAACTGGTAGAAACCGAAGCTTATGCGTGGTTTTGTACTTCTAGATGGCTGTAAGCCTATTCATATCTCTATTCAATTCGCCAGGCCATGATATATCAGCAAGTTTGCTGCAGGATGTAACATATAGTTCAGTGGAAGATTGAGATTAAAAAGAAATTGATAACATGCTTTATTCTGATCGACGGCATATATCCAAAAGCAGTGCCAAGCTGATAGAGATACAGATACAGAGGGTGAGGAAGGCTCAACCCAGTATCCTATGTTCAACAGCATTTTGAGACTCAAATCTATCACGTGTATTAGACTTTCTCGCTAAATTGCTGGGCATCGAACTGGAGCCTTTTTGTGTCACCACTGGTCAGGCTTTTGAATGTCAAAGTTGTCACGTGCAGGGGTGCTTAGGTGAGCATTGCATCTACGGACTTACTTATACTTATAGTTGTACCAGAATTAATTGATCTAGTTTGAAGTTATCATTAATATTGATATTTACAATTTCTAGATATTATTACAATGTCATTAAAGCACCATCTATGAAGAACAATCCCGAAACTCCATGCGCCTCAGAATGCGATGCAGCGTTTCCCCCAAAAGACTTAAGAAATGCTAGCCTCGAGACCAGACGCAGATGAGGGCAGGGGGGAAATGCCTGGTCCCGAGGCTAAGAAATGCAAAACCAAGAATTCTAAAGCAATTATGCAATACGACACTGATCAATTAAAGAACTCTCCCTTGATGGGGTGTACCAAAGCTGTTGGCCAGCATGAATCAGGGTTCTTCCTCGCCTTATACCACTGATCCCAAAACGCTTGCGAATGTGGGTTCACAAAGAAATACTATATTTTTCGTATTAGTCCCCAATCAAGACCAATTTCATGAGGCCTTCCTTCGGGATAGAGCTACTTACAGTGCACCCAGTAGGAACCTTATCATACTGCACAGTCCTTGGATCATTCTTCCCGAGCTCTTCAAGCTTTAACGAGTGTTTTCCCGATGCTGATTTCCTTGGACAATATATCGGATGTTGATAAAAGAACGTCGTCAAATTCTCTTTGTAAGCTATCGTCGGGGCGAAGTATTCGTAGTAGCAATCTACACCTTTCGCATTATACTCATTCATTTTTTCAATCAGCCGTCTCGACCAACCCCACATGGGCCCGATAGAGGTACGTAAATCCTCTCGCCCTTCAAAATCTTTGATGCATTTATCATCAAGCCACACCCATTCCTTTCCAGGTCGCTTAAGAGCTTCAAATGTTACTAGATCTGGTGTTTCCGGCATATCTTGATCGGGCTCTTGGCGCTCTCGATGGGATTTATATTCATTATCGATGTCGGTGAGGAACTCATCCCAGCGGCCGATCAAACGGACGTCTGACTCTATCGAGTAGGTGAAGTCATATTGTTTGTTATTCGTAACGAACATTTGTAACGCGAGATGGTTGTTTTCCATGATATTCTTGAACGGCGCGGTGCCATTTAACCAGTTTTTAATGTCTTGCGTAGAAAATGTTTGCGTGAGGTTTCGAAATTCTTTTGGTACGTGGTCTTTTATCCATTTCTTACGTTTGGAGGACGATAAATCGGTGTGAACAAGGAAGAATACATCGTAGTTTGCCAACCCCGCTTCTAGAACTATGGCGCGGGCATGAAGGTTAAATTCTTTTTTCCAAGGATGGCCGGTTGAGAGACGGACGATGAAGGTGCGATTATTGGTTGGTTTGTTGTTATTGGATATGAGGTCTAGAACTTCTTCTGACGGCGAAATATAGGGTTTGAATCGGGCGGTGTAGGACCAGCAGTCTTTGCGAGCTGGTGGGCGACTGGCGGAGTGCCATTTTGTGCCGTTTTTCACACCGGTAAGGATTAAACTATCGCCGTCATTGATGCTAAGTCTTTCGATACTAGGTGTAGGCGGGTTGAATATATCAGGGATCAAAGAAGGGACGGGTTTGTCTTCGTGAATGGGTTCGAGATTTTTCTGTGGTGGTTCAGGAGCAACGGCTGCAGTGGCTGTGGTGGGGGTAGGCGAGTTCTCAATATGTATGAAACTCTGCGTACTTGGTAAATAGAATTTTATTGCAAGAAAGAAAATTAGAACGAAAAATGTCGCCGCTACGATCGTTATGATGTTTCGTAGTCGGCTTATTGGTGATTTCCTGGCTGTTACCGGTGGGGGGAATCTCTGAGGAAGTGACATATGCATCGTGTGGCTAGTCGGCAAGGGGAGAACAAACCCTCCTCACATTCACAGAGAAAAATGAGCGCGAAAATAATTACGAAAGTGACAGAGGAAGGAGAAGCGGAGTAGATAGCATCGTATGTTTATACGGAGCTAGCAGCGAGCGAAAAAAAATAAAAATAAATTGATGAAAAGTGGTCAGTTGGAATGATAAAAGTAACATCAGTTGCGTGACACGAGCGCCGTAACGTAGTATATGAGGAAAGACAAGAATTCGAAGACGAAACTTCTGTACTCCGTATTTCTGTGCCACCTGGGCTTCCGGCTCTTCAAAGGTGTTCGAAAGGCACAGACTGGGCGATTAAATTACCTGTTTCGAGGGGTGTGCTAGTCAGTGAAATGTTGGATTGGATGTTGGATGTTTAGACACTAAGCCATGCCGCGAGGCCACGGCGTCGACAGCCCCTCCTGTACAGCTGTGTTGAGCTTGTGGTATTTTTACAGCAGCTAATTCGAATATTAATTCGAATATTGAACTCAGAGATGTTCTCTTTCTTCTTCCCTTTCTGAATGCAACCTCTCCAAAAATACATAGTGAACTTTTGGCAGGCGGCTATTG
This sequence comes from Arthrobotrys conoides, assembly GCA_036971725.1. Lineage (NCBI taxonomy): Eukaryota > Fungi > Ascomycota > Orbiliomycetes > Orbiliales > Orbiliaceae > Arthrobotrys > Arthrobotrys conoides. The sequence goes on from JAVHJM010000005.1 coordinate 1,566,355, forward strand.
AATCCAGAAATATTTTTGCATAGACATTCTTTTCTAAAATATGAAAATCCTACTACCCGCGAAATAATTAATAATTGTATTGTATGCAATGAACCGAACCACCCCTCATCCTGCTCGGATTGTCTTTCGTGCTTCCGGTGTCTAAGCGAATACTACTCTACCTTTATTAAGTCAAAGTTCCTCCTGTGCCGCGCTTCTGCGTGTGTTTGGCCAGGGTCTATCATGTGGGGACCGCTCCTTCGTGAGATCCAATCAGAAAGACGATATGAATATCGAAAACCCTGGAATTCGAAGCGCCCTGCAGAGATGATGTGATATCATGTTTTATATGGGATATATAATAGACATTGTTCATTATTACTTAGGACACCATGAATCATTGGATTTCTTGAGTGGCGAGGATGCATGCGCATGAGATTAGGAACGCGAGCATGGGGCGTATCGTACTTGGCGATAAGGTGATAGAGCAATCAAGCTACTTCGGGTTCTGGGTTTAACATTTCCAAAACCGCCCCTGTGAGCTCTTACTCGGAACTTCGGAACCAAGGCGCATCGCGAAACTTAGACGCTAAGTGGGGATTATCTTATATATACCTACTTAAGTAGGTACTTAAGTAATTGTAATTGGTTTATTATCGCTGGAACTCCTGAGGCCGGCTCATATTTTTAATACAGATGACCAAACATGCCTACGATATGCATTGAATTTTATAATTATAATATCAAAAGTTTTTCCTTATAACCCTCGTTCCCGACTTGCTTGTGCATTTGATCATGATAGTCGAAATTGACAAACTGCTATGGGCGTTGACATGATAATAACCAACAAGCATTGCTGTTAATTCATGGTCTTGAATTCAACTCTAGAGAATTAAATTAAAGTAACTTACTTAGCGCCAGGGTGTTCAATATCGTAATGAAAACGGATTATAATGTTATGATCGTTTCATCACGATGCTACTATTAATATGTTCATGGCGGCGATATTTCAATATTTCAATATTAAGTTGAGATTGGAGAGGTACCCAGTATATAACCAGGTCGTTATCAGAATAACTACAAAGATGGTGCTATGAATAGATACAGCACAGCTTTTGAACACTTAAGCCTTGGGGGGCTACCTACTTAAGTGGGTAGTAACCTATACCTTGATCAAAACCTTCCCAGTCGAACGGCCAAGCTTGTCAAAAGCTTTCTGGTAATCATCCAATGAAAATATGCTATCAATCACCATCCTAACCTTCTTTTCCTCGAACAATCGACTGACGTGTGCGATATCAGACCCTTTGGGCTCCATGATGAAGAAGTAGTTGGTAACATCCTTAGCAGTGCAGCCTTCAGGCTTTCTCGGTTCCGTTGGCTCCACGATGGACAAAAGCTTCCCTCCATCTTTCACGCAATTCCATGATTGTGCCAGCGACTCCCCGCCCTTGCAATCAATAACCAAATCCACCTTTCGGCTTTCGTCTTCTGCAATCCATTCATTGAGACTTTGCTTTTTGTAGTCAACAACTTCAGTAGCCCCAAGCTCTTTGACTAATTCTACATTTGGAGTACCGCAAACACCAACAATACCACCAACACCAGCTTCTCTGGCAAGTTGTAGCAACCAAACACCAACCCCACCACTAGCGGCTATGATAAGAATTCTTTTCGAGGCATTCGCTTTTCGTCCTTCTTCACCCGCATCGAATCCTGCGATGCCACCTTGGTCGAAAAGTGCTTGGACGGCGGTAATAGCACTAAGTGGGACGCTAGCCGCTTCTACAGGATCAAGCGACTTTGGTCTGAGCGCAAGCTCCTCTGTGTATGCAATCGTATACTCTCGCGCATTACCGGAATGGGAAACACCTGTTCGGCCCCAAATTTCAGATCCTGCAGGAAATGGAGAATTCACAGGAGCTTGCACGACAACTCCTGAAAGGTCGTAGCAGGGAACGATTTTAGGATCTTTCCCGTAATAACTTAGCGCGAAAGAAGGCCAGAGAAGTTCGCCTGCGCAAGGGGAGGTGGCATAGACTTTGATTAGATGCTCATTGGAACCTGGGGTAATTGTGGGGAGGGGAACGGTGGTGAGTATGACCTCGGCCTTATTTGGGTCGGGTTGGGAGAGAGTACGGATGGTTGATGGAAGGCTAGACATGGTGGATTTGCTAGTTGAGGTTTCTCTGGAGATATGTTTTATATTGAGGATTTGGTCGTGGTGGCTTGCGCTTGTAGTAAGTTTTATATTTGAATTATTGAATCGATGAGAATGATGAGAACTGCTTCTAGCGGGTATCAATTCACACTTATATACACATCATTTTAATTGAAGCTAAGCTATTAACATTAATTATTGTAGTGCTGTTAAAATTTTGTGAAGCCTGCAAATTGAAACCCCGCGATCCGGTATATTTTCGTGAAGCTGCCTGTTACATGTTGAAGACATTCAGGGCTACCAGCAAGTTGTACTTGCACTTGGGGCTAGAGCCGCCTACCGACGCTTGGTGCTGACAGTAGATGCTGGTCGTAGGTACAAAAAGTCGAAAGTTAAAGAGTTTTCCAAGGAGAATCGGAAATAGTTTACGAAATTATAACGACATCTCGACGGTTTAAGCCGCTTGGTCAGCTAGCTCGCTGAGTAAACAATTATTCAAATTAGCGTCGGTGTAACTCAACGCACATGCATGCGGCTTACTCGACCGAGATGTTGGAGTATGATGCTCTAACTGCATGAGGCGAGCTCCATGATCCCGGTCTTCGGCTGGCTAGCCAATCGAATTTAGCATAGTGCACCCGGGGTTCCGAACCTTGATGAATAATATAGGTAGAACATTAAACTGAATTCAGCGTCCATAGGCGCGCCTCTCCCAACGGCGCGGGGACCTATCCCTTCGACCGTATCTCTCCAGCAGTGCTTTCATGGCCGATGCAGCAGTAGCGGAGGCAAAATCTTGCCAATCCTTGCTCTTATGACTATCACAATAGTCACAGACTCCCTTGATAATGATACAGGATAGGTTGTCCCATACACCTGCGCCTTCCATTTCAAAAGCAATAATGTTATCTTCCTTTGAAATCCTGTCTCGTTCTTGGCTGGAACGCATGACTGTGTCTCCGGATCCTACAGTTCCAATATGCACGTACGGTTGCTGGATCTCGCCTGCTGGTTCTTTTGATTGAAGTTTTTCATCTAGTCTTCTTCGGTGTACGAGGTGTTTCTCGTCGCAGAGAAGCTCACTGCATGCAGCACCCGTCATAGCCCTGTCGCAGGTGTCGTCTGAATCTGCATTGCAGTGATTGCAAGTATCGCAGTTGAAAGAAGCATGGTGCTTATGTCGGTACGTTGGTTCGAAAAGTTTATCCTTGTCTGCCCCTGGATAGTCGTATTTACCTATAAGCTTCCGGCGCCTCTGAGCTCTCCTCTGGAGCTCTTCTAGATGATACAAAGTCCGTCGTTCCAGTATTTCCGATCCGTCATTGGTACTCAAGGCTGCAAGCAGGCCACGGACATCGGTATTTGCCCTCCCGAGGGATTCACTGAAATTATTTTTGCGCTGAAACTTGTTTGTGTAACGTCTTCCAAAGTCATACTGTACAATGGATCCACTTATGATAACATCTCCGAGTATTATTTCTTGGCCTTTGAAGAAAGGGACGCCACCGCAAATTCCAACAATGAGAGCGACTTCAATTCCTCGGAAACTTGATCGGAATCCGGAGGCAACATTGGCCGCGTTTGCCTTTCCCATGCCCGGTAGAAGTGCAAGGACCACATTATATCTACCAATTCTTCCGGTTCTGTAAGTATTCTGGTCCTCTGGCGCCCTTCCATATCCATCTCCATCGTCATCCCAGAATTGGTCGATGAGGAGAGCGACTGCATCATATTCTGGCTTAACAGCACATATGATCGCAATCTCAAAGTCGTCGCGACTCTCAGGCTTTTCGACAGACCTTTCGACAGACCAGGAGCTTCGGCTTTCAGACATACAGGAATCTGGTGTGTGAGAGCGTGTTTCTGGGTAGATATTTGACCAGGTACGTTCGCTAAGTGTATCTTCGTCGACGTCTGCGAGGGACATTGTAATGCTTGGTCTCGTCGGCGGGCTCATTTCAACTCGAGCGGTTGAATATTCAAAAGAAGAACGACGACTAGAGTCGCTTTGGCACGCAACAGAATAGTCTTTTTGGTATGAATGTGCCTTGATTTCAGGGCTATCGTCCTCGACAACTTGCAGCATTGTTTCCTCGCCATTTGGAGCACTAGAGAGCTTTAGAAGATGCTTCAATGGGTAGACAATTTCTCTGTAGATGATATCCCGTCGCATATTAATTCCGTCCTTTGGATTGTCCTCGTCGAAGGGTGCTTCTTTGAAAATCTTTCCATCTAAGCACTTTTTGATCACCTCCTTATAGATGACGTTGCAATCTAGGGCAGCTCCGAGAGTAAGATTCCATGCATACTTGTAATACTCCTTTATTTTTGCAAAGCCATAGGGTTCTTGGTTTTGTTCATCGTAAGGCCGGCCTTGGATGATTTCAATGAGTAAAATTGCAAGGGCAAGGATATTTGGATATCGATGAAGTAGGATTCCGTCTGGGAAATATTCTGGAGTCTCTATTTTCTCATCGTTGAAGCCTGGGTGATAGTACGGATTGTAAGATGCTATTTTTGACTTGTCCGTCGACTGTTGCTCTTCTAAAAATTGGATGTTATTGTGGGTCCAGGGCTGCCTCATCCAATCCGAACCGTAGTACTGCCATACTGACTTTGCGAGGACATATGCCAGATAAAACTTTTCTTTTGTCGTCATCTTGTTCCCAATTTTGTATAGAATATTTGTTAAAGAAAGACTCTGAACAAGCTTTACGTTCCTAGAGGAACGGCCGGCGGGATCACAAGTCCTCAATACAGGGTCGGCACTTTCGAAAACAAGGTTGAAGCGGATACAGTAGCCGATCTTTGCTCCAAGGTGCCGGCAAAAATCTCCGAGGGACAACTCTGTGCCTTCTACTTTCATAGGCGCCCTTTTGGGTTTCTGACCCTTCTTTTTCTGTGGCCGATTCCTTGATACCATTAACATCGTTTGATGCCATATTTCGCAATCTGGGGAACTGCGGTCGAGAGCCGGCGATGCAGGGAAAAGGACTTCAAACGGGATCTGTGAGCCTTCATGCTCCTCTATCGAATCCAACCTTAACCTTGCAGATTTTAGATGCTGTGGAGAACATCCACAGATGGTATGCATATCGAGCGTAACGTATAGAGCCTCATTAACGTGCTGGGGGTAACCAGGAACGTTGTCCTTTTTGCTATCCGGCGAAGAGTCCAGCCCCATATCCTCTGAGGTAAGGTCCTTTATGGTCTGGGTCTGCTCCAAGACGGTCAATAAAGCCTCAAATTCATGGCTTCTTGAGAAGAATTCTTTGAGTCCGCGATGCACGTCGATACTTGAAGTCTTTAGAGCCCTCACAAGACCCTTCCGCTTGGCGACTGCGATGCCATATAATGTCGGACGGCCTTTCGTCCCCGTATTCTTTGGCCACTAGTTCGTAGTTTCCTTTCAGCAATCCGATAGCAAACCACCAGGAAATACTAGCATGTCATAATATCGATTTACTGACCATACACGCTTTTTCAAGTATGTCGAGTGAGGCTTCGATCTTGGCCTCGAATACAACCGCCTGGCGGCTGGATAGTGTTGAGACATCTTTTAGGATAATGATGTAAAGGAGACTTCCGAGTTTCCCGAATCCGCGATTTTTCGTTTCAACAGCTAGTTTGAGCGCGACTTCGCTGATTGTCGGGAAGGCCTCTTGGGCAAGTTCAAGCGGTGTGAAGTCCCCCGTCGACATTGCGGGGTTCAATCTCACCGTACTTCCCCCTAATCACTTTAACAACAGGACGCGCCCTTCACCGTGGTAAATCTAGTACATAAGGCACCGAAACACCGAGGAACTCTGGCTGGACCAAGGAAGCGTCGAAAGCATATCGATATATCAAAACTAAAGATGGATTGCAGTTTTGTCGAAGGAGCTGGATCCTCGACCGACCACGTTCGTGCGGGGCTTTATGCATTGTTCGACTTGCAGGAGGAACTCACAGCCTTGCATACCCTGGCACTTCAAAACCGTGTCAATCTTACCCCCACCGCGGGGCATCATTTCGAAAATTCGGCCTTGAAGCTTCAACCATTATTAATCCCACGCGCGTAGAGCGCCCGATCAACCTGGATAAATTCGTCAGAGTAGTACGTAGTACGGGATTTTGGCTTTTCAATTTGGACTCTTCACCACAGTCGTTCTCAAATGCATGCATGCATACAAATCTAGACATCTAGATCTGGATCCTGGCTCTCCTCAACGTTTGCACAAGGAATGCGAACGATCTATAGGGTACTATTATAGATGTTTGAAACACAACCTATTCGTGCGGCGGCGGCCGAATGTCGAAAGTCTCTTGCGACGTGTCTAGCTGTCCCACGGCTCAAGAACGGAGGATGGGCAGAGAACCGACTCGTCGACTTCAACCTTTGGGCAGCAGGGGCCGGTGTTTCCGCAAAGGGAAAACTCTCCCTCGATCAGAGACTCTCCACAAAACCGGAAGTACAAAGTACACTGGTCAATTTATTGGAACTCTTACAAATGTTTGTCGAGGATTGTCGAGATCTCGGTAAATTTATTCCTGGCGTTTAAGGGGTTGGTTTTACCGCTGACTGATTCTTACCCACTTTTATAGCAAAGGATGTCGATAATGTACCTGATGGCCCCCTAATTATTGGACAAAACACAGATCCTGAGGTTAATATAGACTCAAGCATGCAGAGAGTGGATGAAATCTCTCCCGTCGAGCTATCATCTAAGGAAATCGAAGCCCAAAGAGACGTGGAAGTCACTCTTGACCAAATCATAAGGCTTACCGTTGCAATCCGTAAAGCGGGTTCGAGTTCACGCCTGAAACGGGCGGATAGAAGTTTCAATTTGGACAACCCGAAAATCCAAGAATTGAAAGGATTTCTGGAGCTCATCGTCCATCCTAAGGGCCTCAAGGAAGATGGACAATTAACTCCAATTCAGTCACGATTAGTTGAAGCTAATCTACGACGATGGCATCGATTCTCCTACGCAAAACTTCATTCAAAGAAACTCGCACGGGCAGATACGGCTCTAATGGAAGCAATACCGGAGAACTCTGCCCCAGCTTTTGAAGACAAACCTCAAGATAATTCAAAGCCAGCAGTTTCTTTCAATATCCCGGGGACGGACCTGGTCTCAGAAGTTTTGATTGTCGCCCCAGAGGATCAACCCCCTCGAGCTTTCTCTGTTATAGCACCAACAGCCACCACAGCCGCATCTGCTATTGAAGATAATATTATCATACCTGATAAACCAATGACAAGGACTCCAGCAACCGTAATATCGAGGATCAGCTCGAAAATTGCCTATCCCCGCCCACCAAATGTGTCCCGGTATCATACAGTTTTCAAATGCCCATGCTGCCTGCAGTCGCTCCCTGTGGCTTATACTGAGCGCAGTCAGTGGAAGTATTTAAACAGTCCTTTCTTAATACTGATGCATGAAGTGGTCTGATTCATCCACTAGGAAACACCTTGCGAGCGACATCTTACCATATACTTGTATTTTCCAGGATTGTCAACAACCGCTGCAACTTTACTTGACGCGAAAAGATTGGGAGCAACATATCAAAATGGAACACGGCCAGTTATGGATCTGTGCCGTCTGCGAGCAACTGGGCGTAACAACCGAGTTCTCGAATGAAGATGAGATAATAAACCATCTCGGGACCTCTCACAAAGACTCGGTTGATAGCGACGAGATTCCAATGTTTGTTACTGCATCCGTGTCATCAAAACCGGTTGAAGTGGTCGACTGCCCTCTATGCAACGGCCCTGATGAAGGCGAAGATTCACTAGAGCACATCGCCCATTGCGTTCACGACTTTTCATTAAATTCCTTGCCTTTACCGTCCGATAGTGACGCTGAGGACGACTACTTTGATATCGATTCCAGAAACAGCGACTCACAGAATACCCCTTCATCTGTCTCAGTTGAGGAGCGGGATTTTGAGGGTCTAGCCGAGTTAGCCGATGATGCTTCAAGTGTGGATGATGAGTACAAGGTATCAGAATCGTCATTAAAAACCCTCACCCGAGACTTTTCTGGACCTACAGGAATATCTATTCTCGACTGGAAGGTAGATGAGGCGACGGAAGATCCTCAAGTTGCCGCGTCCGCAGACGCAACTGGTGAAGCATCCGAGGCAACAGATCAGCTCTCCAAACCTCGCCAATCAAAGTTAGATGAATCAAGCTTATATGGTCCAAAAGAACGTTCTCGCTATCAGATAGCGTGGTTATGCTCGACTAAGATAGATGCGGTGATAGCAGAAGCCCTACTCGATGTAGTGGATCTTGTCCCGCTGACGTCTCAAGGCTCGAGTAGTATGTTTGAATACCGGTTGGGCCGAATAGAATCACATAGAGTTGTGGTAGCTTGGCCATCGGAATCTGATCGTTACCGCGGGCCCAATTGGTGCCTTGCTACAGAGGTAATCAAAGTGTTCCGCTCGTTGGGAGTATTTCTACATGTGGGTACCGCTCCGGGTATACCATCTAAAACCTATCTCTCAGATGTCGTGGTTAGTGATAAGGGCGGGATTCATCAGCATGAGGTCAGAAATTCCAGGATATTGAACCGTAGACTAAATAGGAAGATAGGGACTCCTTCTTCAATCATGCGTTCCATTGAAAGCGTCCAGCCCGAGTTTACGCCAATACCTGACCCTGAACTCATCGGCGACAACAAAGATATAATTCCCGAATATCGATATATAAATTACGCGACCCTAATGGACGTGAACTTCGCACGAGATTTCCCACATACGGATTATGTACCTCAAGGCTTTAGTGATGAGCAAACATGTGAGCACTGCTATCACGTTTCTCCCGAGAAGAAACTTAGATTGAGGTCTGGATACCATGCGCCAAAGATTCACTACGACGGTATCTTCGCCATTAAAGATCTCTCCACCGAAATACTCTACCGGATCGGCCAGGATTTTGATAGTGAACAAATGCGCTGCGTAGATATTGAAGGGAATCTCTGGACATATACAAGTATAGACAACCTCGTCGTTATCCGCGGCATTAGTAGTTATATGGACACCCATAAGGATGTAAGATGGAAGAGAGTTGCGGCGGGCGCAGCCGCAGCCTACGCGAAGGAATTTATTCGGCTTCTGGACCTTGGTACGTCTAAATATGCATGCAACCTTCTTTCATTTCCCTAATTTTGACCCTTTCTCGAGGCTATTTGGCTTTATCTAATATTTGAAGAGTCTGCAGTGGATTTAAATTTGCCTCTCCCCGAGGATGGCCTCATAGATAACTCTGACGATGGTAGCGAAGGTGTGTGATTTCTCCCCCCTTTAGATTTCTTTATCTGAATTCAATGCGACTAACCTTTAAGCAAACCAGGCATGGGATTGAACGACATTGAGTCCTGGTCTCGCTCGGAACCCATAGCACCTAAAGCTACTGAAGGTCCCGAAGATGTACAGACCGGGGCTGCGCAAACTGAGGAAGATGCTGCATACTCTGCCGACCCCGACTCCCAAAACGACGCAATTACCGATACAGATCCGGTGATATATTCCACTTTTGATAACAGCAAAGACAGCATACAAAACGGCCCAAAAGTCAAGTGTCTATTCGCTGGATTATCTTGCCCCTATGAAACTGCAAAAAGCGACGATTTCATCAATCATATTAAAGAACATTTAGTTCTTCCAGACATGGTGTCTCCTGATTTGGGCTTACCAGTTTGGGCACATCCGCAACCGTTGTCCTGGAGTTGCGGTTTCGAGAAGTGTAAAGATTCCGAGAACCTTCCAGATGAAACCCGGAAGGAATGGTTAGAGGTAGCCCGACCAGTCAATCCCCCGGCAGTCGGCGAGTCACTCAGGGCCCTTGACATATATCGAATTCAGAACTCCGTCGAAACGGAAGCGGTGTTAGATTCCAAACTTCAGCATATCTACGGACATTTGGTTTTTGACAAGTGGAAAATTGAAGATTACCATGAAAGCGAAGATTGGAAAGAATTCTTCCAATCTGTACCAGTCAAACCCTTAGAAACTGAATTTAATCCAGAAACCTTGCAAAAAGCAGACACCTTGGACGCAAATACCGAGAAGCCGCCGAGTTCTTTCGATGTCGACTTTGGAAAAGCACACCGCAAATATATTCAAGATCGCGTAGATGGAACTTCGTCATGGTTTATGACGCTAGTGGAATTCCGAGAATGGCGAGACAACCCCGGCTTAACTCTGTTATCTACAGGGAGTCCGGGGTTGGGCAAAAGTACCATCATGGCCATGGTTTATGATACGCTTCGGCAACAATACAGTCTGGCTGATATTGTCTTGATATATTGCGGAGAAGCTCTTCCCGGGGGCGCACAATGGACGTCCTACAATTTCATGCAGTGCATTCGCAGGCAGCTCCGCCCACACGATTCTTCTATCCGATATCGATATGAGCACGAGGAGAGCCCTGAACTTACAGCAGACGGAAAACCTAAAGCCATCAGCAAAGTTTTATCATCAACATTCGACCTCTCCCGTAGAAATTTTGTTTTGATTGATAGTCCCGAGAGCCTTGAGGTCCGCGAAAGGCTGGCATTGGAATTGAAATTATGGGCTAAGAGTGGTATTAACATTTTTTATACTTCGAGGCGAGGAACAATACGGGCGGAAGATGTGAACGCCGATCACGAAATTCGCATGGAAACTAGCATCGGCCCACTTCAACAATATATTCCAACGATATTTCAACAAGATATAACGTTACTTCAGCAAGATATTCGAACGTTTTTGCGGTACGAGTTTGCGAGATACCCAGGAGTATTATCCCAAGATAATGTGTTCCAAATGCGATATATCATTGCAATCGAGAATATCGCACGTGGGGTGTAAGTTTATTCCCATTTAGAAGCCAGACATGATACTGACAAATCTATAAAGGTTCAAATTCGCAAATTTGTTTGTTGAACATATCAAGACACGCAGGTTAGAGACTATGGAAGACCTTGAGAAGGCAAAGGAAGAGGCATTGTCCACCGGCTTCTTTCGGGAATACTATGACGATTTCATAGATAGAATTGGTTCAGACCCCCGTTACTATGCCCAAAAATATGCCTTGAAAGCGATTACACTCATCGGCTGTTATATGAGCAGACCACGTGGCATCTCGTCTTTAGAACTTCAACATGCGCTCCAAGCTCACGAGTACGCAAGGCCCGGTGATAGCCAGTTCGAATTAGTATCAATCCACAATCTCGTCGCATGCTGCCAAGGATTAATCATTTTCGATGAGCTTGAAGACATCGTCAAGTTATCTCACATTACGGCATATCAATACTTCGGATCAGTCAAATGGAAATGGTATCCTGGCGGCCAGGATGCCGCACTGTGTGCGATGATCACATATCTATCGAATGGAATTTTCAATATGGGTATCTGCTCAAATCGATTGGACTACGAAAAGAGACTGCGTACCTACGGCTACTTCCGTCGTGCATCGAAAGAATGGTTCCTTTTCCCCCTAGCCTCGTCCGATGAATATCAACCCCCCGGGTTCTCTCCTGAAACTCTTGAGAAGGTTTTGAAGTTCCTTAAGAACGATTATTTAGTAGAAGCCTCCAATCAGGTTCTTAAAGTGGAGGAAGAGCATCTACCCGTCTACGAATTGTCAAAGCCAATCCATGGAATACACCTCGCAGCACATTTCGGCTTGGGTTGGGCTATTGGAAGCTTAGCTAAGGCTCAGGGAATTGAGGTACGGGACTACAAGGACCACACACCGCTAGGCCGGGCTATCAACGTCTCAAACGTCGATATAATACCTGTTCTCAGAAAAAATGGGGCAAGTTTCTCAGGAATAAAGCATCAAGGCTCAACTGCCCTGATTGAGGCAATCATGATCGGAAGCCTAAAGATGGTCGAAATGATTCTTTCCCTCCAAGACGATCCAAACGTTTGTGGGGTTCCATCTGGATCTCATATAAGTTTCCTACCTCTCAACTTGGCGATTCTCCTACGGAAAGTGGACATTGCGAGGGCAATTCTGGCCCAGAGCGTGGACCTGGACCTGCAAGACAGTAGGATGAGAACCCCGCTGATATGTGCGGTAATGGTTGGGAATATGGAATTGGCAGAGAACTTACTATTCGTTGGTGTGGACCTCGAACTGAAAGAAGAATCATCAGGCCTAACAGCGCTCGGATACGCCGTATCCACAAATCAAAGAGCCATGGTTGAGTTGCTCGTCAGAAGGCACGCCAGGTTAGATGCCGAATCGGCAGACGGAGAAAGTATTATGGATCTTGCGTGGAAACACTGCAACCGCGATATTATCCAGTTCTTGCAGGATAGCAATGCCAGGCCGTCCTCTATGCGGCGAGGGGGGGCCATTAGCAGGTTTCAGCCGAAGCCCCTATATCGCCCATCCGAAGATTTTCCTTCCGGAGCGATACCAGATGAAGAGAATCCGGGAACTTCGTCGCCAGCGGTACCCGCGACACCATCCCCATTCGTGAGACAGCCATCGGATATACCCCGAGAACCCCGGGGTCCGCGTAGACGTAGAGATTCTTTCTAGTAGATAGTTTCAACGTCAGTCAATCTCGAGTAAATAATAAATGTACCTTACAGAATATATCTATTTAAATGGAAGCTACCATAAACACATTAAGCATGCCTTAAATTTGTTTAAGGTTCTTGAGTGAGGCTTAGGCAAGAATCTCGTATATACATGTCTATAACAATAACCAGGGACCTAGCCTTATAACTAATGTATGATAAAGCTTATGCAACCGAACCCCTAAACTTCTGGCGAAATTCGTTTTGTATTGTACATTAAAACAAGTTATGGAAAGAACGTCTGGTGCAAAAAATTATATTAAGAGACTTTCAGCCTCTAGGGTGGCTCCTTGTTCAAGGACTATCGGGTCTTTGGCAAACTAGAGAAATACACAAGCTTGAGATAAAGAAACCCCCAACAGAATTAAACCCAAGGAACTACTGAAGACATCAACCTTTGAGCTCAAAAACGACCAATAACACAAGCTCTAGTGAAACGATGAAGTAGAGACCTCATAATAATCTTATTCTGAATAAGGAGGCAATATTTGGATATCAAGCCAGAACCGGAGACCCTAAACCCTAAAAAGGCTTTCAAACCCATATGTTAAAAAGGGTTCAGAGATAGATACCTATTTATTCAATCTTGGACTTCTTCTAATTGATCCGTCCTTCAGTGTCCTCTTGAATTTCGTAGAAAGTTGATTCGTATTATCCTCCGGACTGCTTATCCTTGCCCTCTTTCGTTCTTTTTGCCCAGTGCCACCGTTGTCTTCCTGATTCGAGTTATTTAGGTCGAACAATTTCTCTATATCTTGACTAGCAGAGCTGTCTTCGTCTTCAGAACCCGATACACTCGAATACCCCATCATCGCATCTAGACATTCCAAGGCGACAATGGCGGGAGTTGGAAGGCGAGGCTCTTCAACTTCTTGCCCCCCCCCTAAAATAAAATTCTCGGGACTTCGGGAAAGACTATTCTCTAATTTTGAGCCGGTTCTAGAGCTCTCTCCAGGATAATATCCAGCCAGGCCTGGCTGAGTCGCGGGGGGTGCTTCTGTCAAAGTATTAGTGTGAACCGTGTTGAAATCGTTCACACCAAGGTTAATAGCCGGGAATCTAAAAGCTTGTTGATTCATCGGCTGAGGAGCTTGTATTGGTACTTCGGGAGGCTGTGCAGGAGGTAGTCCCATGATTGCTATGATTCGCTCATTGGTTTCATACGCTTGTGCGTTCATTTCCACTGCGTCGATTGCTTTCTGTACAGCAGCTTCAAAAGATCCACGACACTGTAACTCCTCCGGACTTGGCGGGTGTCTCCGTTCATCATTTCTTGGTCTTGTAAGCGTTTCCATCCCCTGGAGAACTTCAACATTCCTGCGTAGGATGTTTTTATTCCTTCTAAGAACCCATCGGTTGACAAGTTGGATATCGAGGGCGGGATTGATCCCCCAGCTGGGAAATGTCGAATATTCCGCGTTATAATGTGGATCTAACTCTCCATCTGCATCTAACTCTTTATTGGCGTCCAATCCAAAAGGTGCAACAGGTGCAATAGGTGCAATAGGTGCAATAGGTGCAACAGCCCCACTAGGATTTGATAATCTGGTCCTCATCTCTCTCATCGTGGGGGACTTATTACCAGGGAAAGTAACATAATCCTTAAACAGTCGATCTTCCGAGATTTCGAGATCCGGTGAGTTTATAACAAATGGGAATTCTTCCAATGAATCAACAATCCTTAGACCTTTTTTTCTCTTTGCGATTGATGTGCCTGCTGCATTTAGGAACCCTTCACCCATAGGGTTAGGTATTATTGGAGCCATAGTATGAGGTGAATAACAATGATCTGACATCTATTTTTAGGCCTTTTCTGTATTTCAGCCTTGGAAAAAATCTCAGATATACGCTCCAGATCATGCATGCAGAGATAGGTCTTACCAAAACGTGATACCGCGGCGGGCGATCGGTCGAAATTTGTTAATTGAAAGCTTCCGGTATATATATATATATAGGTATATACCGATTCTTTTGTCGAAAGGATCGGAGACGGTATCTATCAATTCTCCGGAGTGAAGGTTCATAAAACGGGCTAGGTATATTCGTAGAGGCAGCCGAGGTATCTTTATAAAGACGAGAAGGAGGACTGACGTATATAATACGGGAGTTGGAGCTTTAACTTATGTCAACGGCTATAAATTTAAATCGGTATGATACCAATGATGCATTTATTTTTGCAATTTTTGAGGGATTTGCACGCCGAATATTGACAATCGACGTCGGTCTTCCATGCGACTTGCAAAGACAAAATATTCAATAACGTAAGTCTGAAATAAATTCCCCAAAGCTCGAGGCCAAACATCTACCTCACTTTCATGTAACTCTACAGTCTCGATTGATACTATGAGGTCGTAGATCACATTGTTGCATTTCGTGCGTTGCTCGGTCGAGGCCCAGATACACAATACTCATGACATAGATAAGATCTCAATCTAGTCTCGAGACTATACTCGACTCTAGCACCCAACGTTAACAAGATAATTTCTCAAATGACCATACGTACTCTACACGATCCAATTCAAAAGCCTCTATAAATTGCTAAACTGGGTATGGCTTCAAAATAAAAATATAAATATCCCATTATCTCGATCGTCAAGCCTGCCTCGCCATCCCATCATGGCACCTCCTTAATCATAGAATGCTAATCAAACACCTTACCGGCCACAAGCACACAATCCCTAAGTAAGCAAACCAAAAATATCTCCAGTTCAATCCTCGAGTTAAAATAATAGATGTATAAGAAAAACAATATTCTCTTGGAGAAATACTTTTGTCGTATCGAACCGAATATGTTTTTTGTGAATATCGCAAAAGGAAGCCACCCTTAGGTATATAGATAATGAATAGGACATAATTATATTAAAAACAGCAACAGACAGAAAAAAGAAATGGAAAAAAACCGCATGGTTTGGTATCAGTATCAAGTGAGGGAGAAGAAGAAAGAAAAAGAGAAAATGAAACCAAAGTGGAGATTTGGAAGAAGAAAAAAAGGATTAGTTGAGAGGTTATGCAGAAGTAAAGCGCAACCGAGAAACCAGGACCTGTTCTTATGTGAAATTTTTAGGTAATACACGAAAGGAACTGAAAAACCTAGTCGGTGGTATCATGAAGTTTCGTCCTGTAATGAAACATATAAGGGAAAGGATGTTATGAGAGGTTGGAAAGAAAAAAGGAAAGAAAGAAACTAGAAGGCACAAATTCGCAGATCGACGCCGTACCGAAATCCAAGAAACAGAAAAGAAAGGGAACTTATCGTAGATACATTAATGCGGAATAAGAAAGAATGGGTATGAAACAGCGAGCAAGAAGACTTCGGTTCTGAGTCTCCGTGTTTGCAATAATAGCGAAAACAGTGGAAGAGGGCCAACCAACGCGCAACGAAGCAAGCCACTTCTTTTTTGAAGTCCTGACTCTCAAACTGCGGCGGCAACGGACCGGCGGCACCTTGCAACGGGACTATTGTTTCGCCTCTCCGGCAACACTACTCGGAGCGGGTCTAGGGCTGGGTTCGTTGTCTCGGTCATCATCATGAAGTGTCGAGAATTGCTGTAAGGTAAGGGCCTCATTTGCCGCCTGTTGTGCCAGGGCAACACGTTCTGCTTCTTCGGATTGTGCCATGGCACCAGAAATATCCTTCATTAATACATCGCTTGGTTCTTGATTTGCAGATGCAGCATCAAATTCGAACATCGTGCTCATTTCCTGTATTTGGTTTGCGGTGGATGGAATATGTTCGACGTCTGGATGGAGTCGCCCAGGGATAAAGGAGACCGGAGGAGGAGAATTGAACAGAAGGCTCTCTAGAGCACGCCCTCGAATGTTGTGCCCTGGTTCCATGCTGTCATGTAGCCCAGGGCGAAACGGAGGTGATTCTTGTTCTATCTCGTACCCGCTGCTGCTATAATCGAATTGGGGGTGATGGATTGTAGAGGGAGAGGTGGAGGATCCTGGGGATCCAAGGCGAGGCGCAGGTTTGATATTCGTCGGTGTTTTCTGGGTGATATCCTTAGCTTTTTTGAACTGGTGAGCCTTGGTACGTAACTGAACAGGAAGCTCTTCCGGGTTTTCTATTCCGAGAGACATCATAAGCTTTTGTTGTTTTGTAGGCCTCGGCTTGCGAGTAGAAAGTGAGGATGACAAGATTGGTGGCGGATCAGGTGCAATTGGCATCCATCGATGCAGTTCAGCACGTAAGAAATTATGCTCTTGTGCTAACAAAACCTCTGCGCCTTCAATCTTGCGTAGATAAAACCTCATTGTCGGAACCTCCGCACTGGTCAATCCAAAGGCATTTTGACAAAATGGATGAAGGTGGTCTCTGAACTTTTGAGAAACGGAAATTATTCGCGTAAGGCAGGCCTGTTCCTCGGGTTGGAAAGGTAGCTCCAGTATCTCCGATTCCCACGCCTGGAGGTCTTCAAGTTTCGGTCGAGCTGCGTCCCTCGGGATCTTAACCCGATGGTCGCAGATCGGACAGGTGTACTTGTCCTCCTCCTTAACTTTTCCGCGCGCGATCTTCAAGCACTTCCCGTGATACCATTCATGACAGATCTCACACTCAATCATCATACCAGCCTCAGGCTGACGACATATGCAAAATATTTCGCGTAAGCGTCCTGCCTTTGAAGATTCTACACCAAAAGATGGAGCTGTAGAGTTCGGATCAGGGCTTTGCTCTCGGGACGAGGGCTCAACGGGGGTACGAGGGCGGTCTTCGAGTGCAAAGCAGGCGTTATTCCGCCCCTCAACATATTGCATATGACTAAGTAGAATATGAAGAGGAGCATTTGCCTTGCCGAACAGCTTTTTCCCACGTCTCATCCAGTCTTCGTGTCGTTTCAATTCCTTTTCAAGGTCGATAGTTCCGGCAGGTTTGACTTGACCAGCGGTGAGGGAGTCCATAACATCTCGCGCATCTTTGTAATGGGGGCGTTGGAGAAATCGTACTGATTTGGCCTTCTCAACCAAGTTCTGAACCTGGCGCTGGGCCTCGCGTTGCTTGTTCAAAATCTGGTCAACTTGATCAAGAATTTCTTGCTCGTATGGATGAAGCTGAGCCATTCTAGACAGAGAGTCGAGCTGGGCGTAATGGATTGGTTCCTGGGACATGACATCTCTCGCTTTGCTTGACCATAATTGACCGGCATTACGCTCAGCTTCCAGCCAGCCAAGGAGCTCGCCGTCTCCGTTCTTCATTCCAAGGTCGTATCCTTGATCAATCAAAGCTTGGCACTCCTTGAGCGTCACCACCTTTCCCGTGTACTTCATATCTCTAATCTCTTTGATCCAACGACACTGTTGGATAAGTTTGTCAAGTTGCTCAGTTTCCACTAAATCCACATTAAAAGACCTTCCAGCCTCCGCTAACTCTTCATACTGTTCGACGGTCATGCCACTGTTCGGCTGCGCGTCCGCAAGTGCATACCGTGCTTTTGCTTGGAAGTCGCTGATTGCTTCAGCTCGTTCGCGGAGCTGTTCGATCTCAGGAGCCTCGAAGGATAGCTGGTCGGCCTCCTGTATTAGTCGCACAATGTTATCAACCTTTCTGAGCTCTTTATCACGCTCTTCTAGCTCTGCGGCCTTAGCATTGCCCTTTCTCCAGACTTTTTCATTCTTTCTACGATTCTGCTGCTTTCGTGAAATGTAATTGGTAGCTTCCTCAACCCACTCATTTGCTCTTTCAACGAAAGACTTAAGGGCAGGTAGTTCAGGAATGGTCGCTGGAATCTTCTCCCCTTCAGCTAGAAGAGATCGCAAAGTTTTCAAAGCAGGTCTTGGGGATTCTAACATGAACTTTTGCAACTTCGCCGTCCATGCCTTCGGCATATTTGCTTTGTCTCTGACCTTGTCCACCAGCTCCTTCAATGCTTCGTCGTTGTATTTCAGGCGAAGAATATGTTTGTCTGATGCGCAGTCGCAGATATCTTGGTGGTGTTCGATGCATCCGACGTTTGTCGTGCAATCGCAGATAACCTGGGATAGATAACAGTACGACTTGCAGACTATACATTGGTACTGCTCTTCCGCAAGGTCACCTTCAACCAATTGCTCGGTAATGCCGGGAACAAGCTCACGCAAGTTATTGCGACTCTCAAGCGCGGCGTCTCGGATCTTTTCCAAGGCAGGTGCCAACCTAAATCCAGAAATATGAGATGCTGAGTGCGAAATTATTTTGTTTTTAAGGGAAGAATACTTACCAAAGAGCTGTTTTAATTGAACTATCTCTGGCAGCAGCTGTTAGTAAAAGTTCTTCATGAGAGAAAACCGGTTGCTTCCTGAATTCATGATAGCGTTCGACACCGGCCCGGCCATAGGGTTCCCAGTCAGGCGGCGCAAAGTTCACCGCCTCGTTAAAATTAAACTAAAACAGGATAATCAGTATCTTTCGATATACAGAGCATAGTGGAACATACTCCATGGTTAAATCCGGCATGATAAGCTTGAGGAAATGTGATGACGAATTGACCGGCACGTTGGTCGATAGCGTAAACTTTGACACCCGCCTTGGTCAATGCCGTCGGAGTAAGCAAAGTCACGAGCTGGAACAACAAATCAGGCTGTTGTTCAAATAGCTCGGGAACCGCTTCCCTCATCGCATTTTCAAACTTGAGAGCGTCCGAGCATGGAATTCCATACCACGTTTTTGTAGCTCCAAAGTGTTGATAATTTGCAGAGTAAGTGTAATGATCTTCGTTATGCCAACAGAATGTTGAGAAGCACATGCCAACGTATAGCCATGGTACTGTCATTCCGGAAACGTCCGACTTGATGTGTCGGAATAAAGATTCGCTATGAAGTGGGAGTATATTGAGATTCCAAGGGTCGTGGGAATATTTATTCAAAGGATCCTTTTCGATGGCCGGGAAACCACTGCCATGAGTTGTAGAATGTATATCTGCTCCATACTCGACTTCAACGGTCTCGTGTAAGCTTTCGACAAGACGCCAAAATTCTTGCTCGACATCATCTTCTGTTACTTGACGTTTTGTGTTCAGAATTGGATCGTAGGTCATCTTGGAGCCGAAGTAGTTTTCTTTGAAGTTATTCGCCTTCTCCTGAAACTGTTTCAGAGAGTAGACAGGGCCATCTTCGAATCCAAACTCCCCGGTACCGACTAGGCAACGGTTACAATACCAGTCTCTCTCTGGTATTGTCTTAACTGGCGGATCCAGGCAGTAGGTATGATATCCATGATCACATCCATCGCAGAGTAGGAGCGAGGTCGCGTCATCACCTCGTCCACACTTCTCACATTTCTGTTGCGCTTTGTGTTAGTAAAAATTGCCTTCCATAATTACTATTCTTAAACTTACTTCACCGGGTTTTGTCTTGTTTGGGCGATCAGGTCTTGGTGTCGCCGGCCTGTGGAATATCATATTCGAACCAGCGACTGTTGGCGCCTTCTTTAGTCTCTTGCTGCGGCGTTCTCCAGACTCTTTCTCTCCATCTGCTCCAGGGTCTTTGGAAGGACTATCGCTATTCTCGCTATGATGACGTTTCGACCCTCTGCTAGAGGGCCGCGGGGTTTCATTTGGCGCTGGTGTCGGTTCACTTTCTTTCTTTATCGAGTTCACAGCAGTAAAAGCGTTCCCATTGACCGCGGTGAAGCCACCCATGTTCACGGGAGTGAAGCCACCAGCGGGACCCGGGGTACTAGTTTCGCTAGCATCCACAGGCCCCGCATCAGGCATCGGAGAGTCATTATCCGAATCGACCGGCTTCTCCCGCATCCCGGAAGAATTGAGAGCAAATGCGGTACGTGCCAAGGGTGACTCTTGGATGCCGCCTGGCGACTTTATAAAATTCTTCGCCATTTTCCCTGCGGGACTACCAGCAGGAGAAGGGGTCAGAGGTCCACCATACTCGGCTTCCAATTGTTGTTGTACACCGGGCTTAGCAGTCTTAACATATTCCTCATACGGATGAAGATACTTTTGGTATGAGTTCTTGAGAGATGTCGATAGCGAAGACATAATCTTGCCACTATAACCTAAGTCGCGCCCGATTTCGGCCCATTTTTTACCTTTACAAACTTTGTCGAATCCTCCTCGAATGTCGACAGCCTTTTTTAACCTATAAAGATCTAACGGTCGCTTATCCACACTGGGATAGCGATTGAGGGTCATTCCGTGTTGCGAATGAAACTTATTGAGTTGATCAAGATAGTTTAGGTTGGCTCGAGTTCCTGTTGGTGGCGTAGTAGTTAGAATTTTGGAAAGGAAGGAAATAGGGCATCGAGGATGGCAGAGCTGTTCTTACCTCCTTCAACACTATTGAGTTCCTGTCGTCGAGTCTTGAAATGAAATCGCTGTGAAAGATGTTAAATTAGATACAATCTCGAAGCTTGTAGGGGTTTAGAGCCTGCCCGTACCTCTGTATCGATACAAAACGGTGGATTCCACGTGTCCGGAGGGATGATTTTAACGATGCCATATTTCCGACCCTCCTCAGAGATACTCTGTACGTATTTGAAAGGGTCTTTGAATTCCTCATCAGTCGGTCGATAGGTAGGGGCTTCGGTTATCCCATGAGGTCGGTCTTTCTTCGGTTGTTCCTTAATGGAGGGAATTTGGCGATGTTCGACGGAGCTCATGTCGAGTCCTGCTGCTCTCCGAGTGCTGAGGGGAACCCCTTGACTTGGAGGAATCATAGTAGTTGCCATTCCGCCGCTACCGCTACCGCCTCCGCTTCCTCCTCCTCCTCCAGCCTTCATTCGAGTCGTCGGAGTGCCACTCGAATGTCCTTGCGAGGGAGATTTTCGGGAAGAACCATTGGTTGAGGATTTCGGGGTGCCTTGAGCGGCAATAGGACCGTTACTCGAGGCACCCGCCATGGTGGATTGTGTTTTTCAATTTGTCGGTCCAATCGCCGAGACGAGAAAGTTAGGCAGAGGTGATAGGGTTGTGTAGGCCTAGGGATGGGTGGGTAGGTGCCGTGCCGTATGCTCGAGTACTTTTGTCTCGTTTTCCCTTGCTCAAAATTGGCGATTCAGTGCCGGAGACATTGATTGGGAAAGTGATCGAGGGGAACGAATGGAAGAGCAGCGATAAACGGGAACAGTAAATCGAAGTAGTGGAGTGACTAAGTGGAAGAAAATATATCTTTCTTTCTAAGTATATAAAACGAGCTAGTAGTGGCAGTATTGATGGCAAGAATTAGCTGATTGACCGATGGATGGATTGATTGATTAATGGATTGAGGGTGGTGGTAGTGGCAGTGGTGGTGAAGAGAGGAAGTGCGAAAGGCAGGCTGGGCAGGGTAAGTTTGGCTGGGATGGGATGGCGGATGGAGGGATGAATGAAGGGAAGACCAAAGGACAGGACACAAAATCAGCCGGCCGGGCGATCTGATATGATTATAAAAAGCCCACCAAGCACAATAACGACATGACAGCTCTATTCCACAGAACCATATTTATCTAGGCTCAGACTTACCACGATTAATTAAGCACTTCTTGAGAAGTCAGTTCGAATAGCTCAAAACCAGTGATCGATGGTGATGATTTGGATCAGGAGGATGGATGGTTGGTTGGTTGGTTGGTTGATGGTAAGAGGTAAGTAAGAGGTAAGGTGATGGAAGGGAAGATGGTAAGAGGTATAAGGTCGAGTAGTACTCCGTATTCTCTTCCCAACTAACCTCTTCCTATTCCCCATCGCTCCTCCTCGTTCTCTTCCCTATTCCTTTCCTATTCCTCTTCTAACCATGGTACCAGTCCTCCCCACAGCAGTGCTGTCTGTTACAGTCCCGAATCAAGTCAAGCAGGTATACGGCCTTTGGTATAACTATTCCTATCTATGGCACGGAGAGACCTCCACACACACGCACACACACTTCTAGACACATGCACGCTCCCACGCTGCACTCGCCCTCCACTTACTCAATCAATTCAATCGGTCTGTTCATCAATCGGTCATTCAGCTACTTAAGTAATTGCTGGTGTGTCTGCTTTCAAACAGTCTGATATTGGTACCTTAACCAGTCTGCATGCATGCATGTTCCAGAAGGCCGCCGGCTTTAACCATACCAAAAAAGACACCTCTTCCCCTCGACGTCCTCTCTCTTCTGGTCCACCTTTCCTCCTACTAATACTACTTATCCCTCTAGAAAATGCTGCTGAAGAAAAGAAAAGAAAAGACTGCTGTCTCACGCTTCCACCAAGAAAGCTGTACCGCGAACCTGCACCCGAAAATGGACTGGCATTGCATCGATAGGAAAAAGTTAACCAGTTAGCCAACCCTTGAACGGTATCTAAAACTAGCTGCATATCCTCACTCGGTAGTGGGGAACTCGACAGAAACTAACTAAACTACTAACTACAACCACACACCTTCCCCTTCTCTTCCCTGCCACCATATCAGATCATAATCGTACTTTCCGGTCTGATCCCATACGCTCGCGTGTACGACAGCGGCGGGCGATATCTATTGCGGGGTGACCCGAGGCATTTTTTTATATCGAATGCAGTCAGCCGGACTACGTTTGAGAAGGCTTTTCTTCGCTTCGCCCAAAAAATTAAAATCAAAAAACTTTGAAGCTTAACCACACTTCATTCTTGACAATAAAAGCCCTAATTACTCGAGTCATATACATGCTTGACACACAAGTACTCTGTATTACCAGCTGGGCGGGCAAAAACAAAACGGTTGAAACAAGATCTCGATTCGATTCTAATTGAGATGGATGGGTGGATGGATGGATGTCCTCGGGTGGGAGCCCCAGTTCAGCGACCACATCTGCATTGTGGCGCCGGCGGCAAATTTTTCTCCACAGCTGAATATAAACCCGTTCCGACTACACAACCGCACACATTTCAGTACTTCTTCAAGGTTAATTCGAATTCTGCTAACTTGATTATCAGTTTTGAGAGGTCATATATCAGAAGCCAGGAGAGAAATCGCAGAAATTGACATAATATTAATTTTTTATGAGATCGCATTGCTCTCATCCCCGTCCATCATGTGCCTGGCTGCTGCATTCCCAGCACAGACTGACGAACATTGCATGCTGCATATCATCCCATTCAAACCCCGGTTGCCTTCCTTAAGTTGGGAAGTATTCTGTACCCTCCCATGGTTTGTGCACTGCAGGAGTGTACACACGGACAGAGTACCCCTCGAATGCACGTTAATATCAGCCTCAGCGGCTACTTTTCTGACAATACAGAGGGCCGTTTTTTGACGTCCCAGATCCTCAATTTATTGCCAAAATGTATAGTACATGTACAAATACATCTCGTATTAATAAATTTGTGATTCTGCCTCTCTCTTTTATGAGCAGAGGAAAAAATATACTTTCTCACTCCAACATCCTGTTTGACATACCATGCATCCGTTCTCAGACCCAACCATGCCAAGACCTGAGGTTCAGATGGCTGTGATTATGTAAGCAGCCAACGACAACGGAACGCAACGCGCGCTGTTGATATACATTTTGACGTCAACCTCGACAGCTCCCCACCTTCAATCGACCCAACCCCTCCGCCATGTCGATTCGCAAAATGGCTACCTTCACTTCTCTCCAGCAGTTCCTTGCCGGGGCTACGCAGAGATTCAATGCATCAGCTGCTTCAAATAGTCCTGTTCATCTCGTTGTGGGCAATGAATCCGCAGGTTCGACCTCGATAGCTCACCAATACCGCTAAACACTTAAACCCACTAACATCATCATTATCATCATATGCATATCAGACCTCGACTCCTTCGCTTCCTCAATCTTATATGCCTTCCTAGACACCATAATCAAAGCTCCCGATACTCCCAAATCCCAACCAATCCACCAGCCAGACAAAGAATCAGCCGCCTTCTTCGATCGCATTTCAGTGCCCACAATTCCACTCCTCTCGATCCCTCGTAACGAGGTAACCCTTCGTCCCGAACATGCCTACCTAACCTCCCACCTTTCATTCACTTTAAACGACATGCCCACCCTCTCCGACCTCCCCTCCAATATGGACCCTTCAAAAACTTCAATTACTCTAGTAGATCACAATATCCTCCAACCACCCCTCGCACCACAGTTTTCGAACTGCATAGATTCAGTTATCGACCACCATGTCGATGAAAATGAGTACAAAAGGGCTTTACCGCGCATAATCATCCCAGCTGGGTCTTGTACCTCGCTAGTAGCAAACCATTTCCGAACTCATTATGAAACTCATTGGAATAACCTCCCAGCATCAATACATTCCGAAATCGCACGACTAGCTTTAGCGCCCATTTTAGTCGATACGGCAAACTTAAAGGCCGAATCGAAGGTTACATCGATAGATATTGTTCAAGTCACCGAATTACTCGAAAGGGCGGGCGAGGGGTTTGATAGTAATGCATTTTATAATGAATTACAAGCTGCAAAAGGCGATATTAGTGGATTAAGCATCGACGGCCTTCTCAGAAAGGATTACAAACAATGGACGGAGAAAAACGGTGTCGTTCTGGGAATTAGTGCGGTTACCAGATCATTATCGTGGGTTGTAGAGAAAGCAGGTGGTATCGAAGCCTTTTCGGCAGAACTCGAAAATTACGCAAAGGATAGAGGGGTGGATATTGCTATTGTCATGACGACAGACCATAGCAAAGGGTTTAGACGGGATTTGTTAATATGGGGAGCAAACGACAGGACCAAAGGCTTTGCGCAAAGCTTCGAGGACAGTGCGAATGAGAAGTTCAAACTAGAGCGGTGGCCAAATGAGAAAGATGGAGTGACGGCAAGTATTGCCATCGAGGGGATGAAGGCTTGGACGCAGGCGTCCCTAGATTTAAGCAGGAAACAGGTGGCGCCGATATTACGAGAGGTTGCGAGTAAACTCTGAATAAGCATGACATGCATGCGTGTGAAGGATACCACGCCTCGATCATGACTATCCCAGGTCGACCTCCATAATTGTATTGGTATAGTATTCTATGAGATTCACACCCAAATCTAAGATTTACAAACCATCCTCATCACCCGAATCTAACGACCTATATGCCGGCTCGTTCAGCTTACCCTCACCCCCAACCGACTTGTACTGATACCCTCTCAACCTATAACCCAAAACAAAGTCTCAAATATTAGCAAATCACCACCCCGCCACGATCAAAATCAAGAAGGAATATCATACCTAGGCCCCAGTCCCGTCCCCACCGGCATATCCCTCTTATACTTCACTTCAAACCCACTTCTGCCCCTCTCCCACCAACCCTCCTCAATACTCCTCCTGACATTCCCAAAAAACCTCTCCACAACCTTCAAATTATGAATCTGCAACAAAACCCACGCCGTCATCTCCTTCGCCTCCAAACAATGTCTAATGTACGCCCTATGATGCGTCTTACATGTGTAACAATCACAACCATCCTCCAAAGGCGATACATCAGTCGCAAACCTCGCATCCCACATATCAGTCGCCAACTCCAATTTATCTCCGTCGGTTTTCACAACTTCATCATCAGCTGAGAATTTGAAATGTAATGCGATCCCGGCATCTGTCATTATCCCCACGAATCCAACGTTGAATAAATCTACCCCTCGTCCAACCATCTCAAGGACTTGATGCGGCCCACCCACAACATCTGACTGTAACTTTGGTAACCCTGCCAGTTCCTCTGGTACCACATCCACAGATTCAATAGTCGTGAACACCAACCCCGACAGCTTTTCTATATTTTCAACCAAATGATTTAAATAAAACCTCTGTCGTTCCTTCTCTAAAGGTAATATAGGTGCAAAAACCGCCGGTAATTTCTTCGGTGTATCTCCTTTCCCATCCGTAGAATCCTCACCACCAGCATAAACTTTCCCCAAAAGCTCATCCAGCCATTTCTCCGTCCTATTAGCCATCTTCTGTACTCTATTCTTCCCCGGAGAAACCGTATTCGCAATATCTGATACCCCGAGTACAATATCCGGTTCTAATCTGATCACAGCGGATACATAATCCTTAATCGGAAGGTCGCGAAACCCGACTGACGTTAAAATTGAAAGGTTTATATCTGAATTCGCTTTGGGGCATGTGATATTTGGAGAGCGACGGGGGGATAAGAGGAGGAAAGTCGATGCGGGGAGGGAGATGAAGGAACGGAGGGTGGAGGGGTATGTGTAGAGCGGTGGGATACGTTGGGGGGACTTTTCTATGACTAGTCATATATCAGTATTATTAGTAAAAATATATAACAATCTTAATCCTATACAAAGGATGATTGAATGATGTATTGATAGACAATTGAATTGAGGGAAACATACAATCCTCGAGTGCTACGAAGACACCTTCGACACCTGTATTCCTTTCAAGATTATCGGGTGATAAGTGTGGTACTACACCGCGAGAAGTCGGTGCCAGGAAGTTTGGGGTTTGGACGGTGAAGCCCTTTGAGAGGTTGAGGACGCCGGTGCGCGCCGCCGTGGTCGCACCGGGTTGGGCCGTCGACGTGGCCGCTACATCTGTTACGGCGGTTTTTAGGACGCGGAAGGTGTTCATGGGGGGCACTTTTGGGGTGCGACGGAGATGGTGGGGTATTGGTGTTGATGTGGCGTTGGAAGGGGTGGGGTGGTAGTGAATGAATTTTATGTTTTAAGCTTGGAGGTTGATATAAATGGATTTCGAGGGATGAGGCTCTGGGAAATTTAGAAAGTTGTTACTCAAGTAGCTTCCTTTTTGAATTATCCCTATTTCTAAACACTTGATTTATTTCTAGAGTCGAATTTAACAGAGTTTTGCAGCTTGCTAGAGCTACTACAGACCAATCTAGAGGTTATATCAGATCACGGACACGATTACTAGCACAATAGATTCTTCGTGAGAAAACTTTATTTATTTTCTATCTAAATGTCTTCAGCCCATACAAAACAGGCATAAATTGTATCTAATCCCCCTCCATCCCTTATTTATATAAGAGCTCCAAAATGAAGAAGAAGAAGCAAAAATAAGAAGGTCAAAGTCTACAATTCATCCCGTCGTGGAACCCAAGGCATAGGTAATCTACGGCTTCTCGTAGACCCAGTCGAATTGAGATGCCTTGTAGGAGGTAATCTCAGATTCCTGAAACCACAGAGCGATTTCCTTCTCGGCGCTCTCAACAGCGTCAGAGCCGTGGCAGACGTTGCGGCCGACATCCTGGTTTGTGACTGTCAGCTACCGTATACTAGTACTATCGAGCTAAGTATTGGAAGGGGGAACGTACGATGGCGTAGTCACCACGGATGGTACCTGGGGCAGAGGCAAGTGGGTTGGTGGCACCGAGGAGGACTAGAAATATGATTTAGTAACTGATTGAAAGTGGTGGAGAGGAAGCTTGGGAGAGAAACTTACTACGACCGGTCTTGACGACCTCACGGCCCTCCCAGATCATGGCGCAGATTGGGCCAGAGTTCATGTCTGTCACAAACATCTTAGTCATAGCTCTCAGAAGCTTGTTAAGGATAGTAGCATTATATTCTTACACTCAATCAAACTACGCAGTAGAAAGGTTAGTGGTCAATGCCCCGTTCAATTGGAAGTGAGTGAGAACATACCCAGGGAAGAATGGCTTGCCAGCCAAGTCAGCATCTACAATCCATTGACACATGATTAGATATCATTGACTTCATTATACAGTATAGAAGAAACATACAGTGCTTCTCAAGGTGCTCCTTTCCGGGAGTAACGAGCTTGATAGCGATAAGCTTGAATCTATACCCATGTTAGTACCCACTTTCTTAGTCGACGGGAATGCAATGTTAAACATACCCACGCTGCTCGAAGCGGGTGATGATAGGACCGATCAAGCCACGCTATCGTTTATGTAATTGTTAGAATCGCGTTCTCCGTCTCAATTGATAACAGTTTCGAATAGCGGGGTTATGGCTAACCTGGACACCATCTGGCTTGATGGCAATGAAGCTGGATCAAAAACGTTAGTATTATTCTTAATAAGAATAGAGGAAAAAATAAAATGACAGACTTACGTTCTCTCAGTGGTAAGGCTCATTTTGACTGATTCTTTTGGTTTCGTAAGTACGAAGAAACTGGTTTCAATTGAAAATATGTGGAGAAGAGAAGATTCTGTCTGGTGGATTGGAGGGGTAAAAGTGGAAGTGCAAGTGGGATGGAAAGAAAATAGCTCCAGCCAGACTATCGCTCGAAAGAACTGGTGGGGTTTTTTCCACATTGAATTTTTTGGTGGAGCCAAAAACAGCACAACACATTTCTGCTGCATGCATCAGAATACATCCAGCTTAGCTTCCAGGCTTCACATTGCATCGACGACGGGGATCGTTACAGGCTGCATGGGAAGGTGAGGGGTTCTGTCAAATGACAGCTATCACGGTACCCCGTATTTGATGAGCTCCAGCTTAACCAAGGTATGTATCATTATCAATATTATGATAGTATACACAGTTATCTAACACTTTTGTCATGGAATATAACAAAATCTTGGTAGGTATAAACACACATCTCCAACAGCATATACTCGTATGCTTCTTGATATTTCGGTGAAATGCTAACATTGCTAGCAATTGGCAGTCAAATATAGGTTGCATGTCTGATGTTTACCCCTGCGCTAAGCAAACCAACGAAGAGCCAGTACCAATGTGAATTCTGTGCCTGTACAGTACATCCAACAGACATTGGTCGAACAGCTACTTAGTAGGTAGTTACCCTGAGGCCGTGGTTTTTGGGCAACTTCCTTCCCCCGGAAAAAGAATGCAGGTGGGCGAGAGCTCGAAAAGCTGCTTGCTCTGCTGCAGTTAGTCGGTTTCCTCGTCAGAGAATACCGCATGCGTAAGCTTCCTGGCACCTCGTCCCTCAACCTCGTTTCTGATTGGCCCGTTGACGTTTCATCTACGCCAGCGAGATCGATGCCAAACTCAGCATGGCCTCTCTCCTATGCACGAAACGAAAAGAATTTTCTTCTTCGTCCGCCGGTTACAGTTCTAAAAAAGAAGCTCCAGCTAAAATATGTCGTGGCGTGGAGCATGCTGCAGCCTTGTAATTACGGAGTGCCGTTCTCAGCGTCCACCGACGAAAAGCGCGTCGATGGATCGCAATTTCCGGACGATGTCGAAAGTCGGATTCGAAGGCCTAAGGGGAGGTAAAGGGAAAAAATATTATGCATCGTCAGGAAACATGCAATGAGCAGCACTTCCTGTCACATTGTGGGGGGATGTTTCCATTGGAACTGTTGGGGCCATGTCACGGCCACGACCTCATGAACGAGACAGAGACAGGCGGAAAGGGCTGTGCGACAGGCGAACACCCTTGTTATCGTATGGTCCTCCTGCCAATCTCTCTCGTCTCGCCCCGTCGAAGCTGGTGGGTTTGACGTCCCGACAATATACGAAGGTTATATTGGTTGGTTACTTGGAACCGGGGTCAGGCTCGCCTGGTAAAATCGCTGGCAGCCATCCCTTTATTGTGCTAACTTGGAGCAGGCCCAGAGCCCATATGTAGCCAGGCCCAGCTTCGATGCAAAAGTATGGCTGACGGCGGTACATACAGTTTGCATGCATGCATGGGATGGTAAAAGGCCTCCTTTTCTTCGCTCGCTCTCTCGCTCTCTTCTCTTCTCTTACTCCCCTTTCCTTAATAAAAAAACATCTCGCCAACTGCTTGCCAGCATCATCGAATTGGCTGCAGTAGACTTGGATCTCTTCTTGTCCTGAACGCCCATCACGAATTTCCTTTTTGTTCCCACTTACGCAACTCTGCTTCGTCACTATCACGCCCTCCCTTTCCATATAACACACTCGTTCTATTGCCACTCTATATGCGCTAGTTTGCTGTGATTGATTCTTATAAAAAAAAAAATCAAGAAAGGGCTTTTTTTGAGCATCTTGTATACTATTATTATTGTTATATAGCTGGCAGCCATGTCGACCACTACCGACCTCGTATCTCTGGAAGATACGCCTCTTACCACGCCTCAGAGCCACGAGCCGAACTCGCTGTTGGACGACATTCAATCAGAACAAATCTCGAATACTCCAGCTCTCCCCGTATTAACACCCGAAAAGACTGCTCTGAGGGTGAAAACCAACCAGTTCCGCAAATCTGTCGACTTCCATCCTTCGGTTTCTGGTTCCAACAGTCCTATCATGTCCCCCCGTCACGCAAAAAGGTCTTCCATGAGTTTTCCCGTCAATGTCACGCCATCATACTATCCTTCAACACACTTCAGCCAGCTCCGAAGCCCGATTCAACACACCTCGACTGCTTCTGAGTCCGTAACAGCCGCTCAAGTAGTTTCCGACCAAGTTGAGCCGGCCAGTGATCCTATGGGCTTCTTGACCGTTCTCGCAGGTCAAGAACGTAGGGTCCTAGAACTTAAGGAAGAATTGTTACGAGCAGATGTTGAGCTTGAAAAACTTAAGCGAAAATGGGCTCTCCACGAAGCCACTCGCAAGAGGTCTGAATCTGCTGCGGTTGAGCAGATTAGAAATCTAGAACTTGCGGATGAGACTAAGAAACACGCCCGTAGAAAGTCTATCGGAGCGGCGAGGTCTAGCAAACGGACGACGACGTTCAATGATAATACCAAACATCAAAGAACACTGTCACTGTTGGCACCTAATGGACAGCAGGCACATTCTTTCCCACAACCTGCAGATGTCGACGAGCCGTTGAAGCCTACAATCCCAAGAAGAGCAAACACGGTCAAGGAGATATCGTCGAATTCTATGGTTTATGAGAGTGGCTATGAGAAGTCAATCTACGAGCCGAGAACTGGGAAGAGAGTCGGCCACCAAGAAGCTCTCATTGCAACTGGCAAGCAGATGGCAGAAGATTTCAAGGAGGGCCTATGGACTTTTATTGAAGACCTCCGACAGGCTACTGTCGGAGAGGAAATGGCAGGTGCCGGAGCTCAGAAACCGAAAGAATCGGTCACTCCGAATACCACTCCTCTCAAGAAAAAGAATAGCAAGGCCAATCTTAAGATCACGCCAGTTTCCGGCTCGGCGATTGCGGCTAAGTCGAAGGCTTCAAAGAAATCGAAGTCGGGAACAAAAGCGACGAAGCTAGTTGATATTGGAGACGATTTCTGGTCGGAACTGGATCCTGATGGCCCGTTGAGTTCCAAGAGCAAGGAAGTCGAAGAAATCGACTTTTTCAAGCAACCTGCTCTTCCAACGACCTATAAGAAGGGCCACGTTAAGCCAGAATCAGTCCGATGGTCTTCAAGCACCATCGTCTCTGAAATGGGCAGTGACATCATGTCCCCCGGTGCATTTAGTTCCCCACGCACCAGCACCAGGTAAGCATCTAATGTTGTATTGCACTGCTTGATTTTGCTTACCGTTTTCAAGAAAGTAAGACTAACAGTCTTCCCAGTTCTCGCTCTCGTTCATCTTCTCCTCATCGCAAATACATCAACAGCGAGCCATTCCCTGAGAAGAGTCCGGCGGAGTTGATTCAGTCGCTGGCTGATACGCAACAGGCGACATGGGGAATGATCTCCGCTCCATTGGGAAACCTCAAGAGAACTGCCACTGCGGTCTTGACACAAATCGAAAAAGGACTCGGACCACCACCCGTGCAGGGTTCTTACTATGATCTGGAGAACGCCAGACATGCTGTTACCACGGAGAACAGCAAATTTAAAAAGCAACATTAATACCCGAGATATAACGAAGATGTGTACTATATTATGACGACGATCTACACCAGTGTTTTTGCGACGACGACTGTTTCTTGCTACTT
Organism: Arthrobotrys conoides; assembly: GCA_036971725.1. Classification (NCBI taxonomy): domain Eukaryota; kingdom Fungi; phylum Ascomycota; class Orbiliomycetes; order Orbiliales; family Orbiliaceae; genus Arthrobotrys; species Arthrobotrys conoides. The sequence continues at coordinate 1,598,715 of JAVHJM010000005.1, forward strand.
TCCAATTGTTCCTTTGCGATCCTACCTCAGTATTTTTTTCAGCAACGTTTCCCTCAGAACTTTAAAAGCTAATTGGACGGGCGGTACCACCATACGAAAACCCCATTATGAAGCCTTTCAGCAAAAATTTATTGCCCTTTTTTCTTCGATTTCTACGGATGACAGCATGATAGCAGTCAGGTTTATTATCGCATTGATCTTCAACTTCAACTTCATTTCTCACAAAACCCTTTGAAGATACCACTTTTTATTCAGTTCTTGTTAACACAATTGATTTGCGATTTGACTTATAACTTAGCTTAGATTTGGCTGTATATAGATTGTAGTCTAGCAAATGCATACATACTTTTTAGACTTCACACATTTCGGTTCAGAACGATCTATCCGTGCTCCATACCGGTCACTGCAACGGCCCGAATCAAATATGAGGACAAAATACTTTCATTTTTCACCCATCCCCTGGCGTGGGAATGGTCTTTGCCACTACTTTGCTAGCTATATCTTTAAATATCGGAGACAGCGCATTCTTCTGATACTTATCAAGGAGGGATTCCTTGCCCTCCTCATCCCTAGTTTCCCCTTCGATCATCATCACAAAAGTAGGATCGATTGGTACAGCTCCAAAGAAATCGATTTCGAACTGCTGTGCTAACACCTTTCCTCCACCAGACGAGAATACGTTCGTGCATTCCTAGGTACCTCCTGTTAGTTGACAAAGAATGTAAGACGTCTAGGTAATGTGATCGAATACTTACTGCGCAGTGCGGACATACAAATCCGCTCATGTTCTCGACTACACCCAGAATATCGATCCCTACTTTCTTACAGAAGTTTACTTCTTTCCTAACATCTGCTGTTGCAACTGCCTGTGGGGTTGTGACAATAACTGCACCGTCTACGATCGTTAAAGTTCGAAGCTGCTCTGCTAATGATATATGCTCGTCCGAAGTCCCTGTACCTGAGTTAGTCTTCCATAAGCTCGAAATCGATTGGTGAAGTAGTATCCTACCAGGTGGAGTATCAACTAGTAAATAATCCATCTCTCCCCACAGAACATCTGTCAAAAACTGTCGGACCATAGCCGTCTTCTTCGGCCCCCTCCAAACGACCGAATCCCCTCTATCTCTTAACAAGAACCCCAAGCTCATACACCTAATACTCCCACCACTCTCCTTCAACGTCTCCCCACCATCTACAGTTACCGGAATCCATCCTCCAGGTGCAGATAAAACGGTAGACGACTCGATACCGAACATCCGAGGGATGTTGGGTCCTGTGAGGTCGATATCTAGAACGCCGACATTGTGACCGAGAGTGGCGAGAGAAAGAGCCAGTTGGGTTGTGACAGACGACTTGCCGACTCCGCCTTTGCCGGACAGGATCTAAATTGGAATTACATAATTTGGTTAGTTATTGCGAACGGATCTAGATGGAGACCGAGCGAGTGGATCGGTGGTACACACGAGGACGACATGCTTGACTTTTGAAAGCGACGTCATGGTTTTATAGATGTAAGAATCGAGGGACGAATTAGTATATACGCCTTTAAGGTATGGAGACGTATGCGTATGAGATATGTGATAATGCGTAAATGCAGATGTTGTAGTTTGCGACTACATGATGCGTCTTCAAATTGATATTTGAAATGAAAGTTCCAAAACGACGATATCGGGCAAACCCATCAACAGCTCGAGAAGCTTAGCAATCAGAGCTCGACCTTCGATGTCTTTGGAGACCCTGCTGCCAAGGACCTGCAATCAGCTTAGTTTCCACACTGCATGTTCGGCAGCTTACTCGGGGCCCCTCGTTACGCCAAACAGAACCGGTCTGGAAAGCTCTTTTCGCAACGTGGGGAAACACGGCTGCACTGCGTAGAGGACTGACGAAACTGGGGCAGCCGCAGAGTGTCGTGTTGACTTCACGTCTAGTTGGCCTCTTTCCCACACCCTCTTGAATTCAGTTCCAACGACATAACGACATTACCAAACAGAAGTCAACAGGATTAAAACCCACATCGATTCTACGGGATCAATTGAATCCTTCGCCAGGTGCACTTTGGCCTTGATCCTCGAATAAATACCCCTCCCAATCACCCTTCCAGCTTTCCTTGGTTGTGCTCAACAACCAACGTCTCCAGGTCCAGATGCGAGTCTCCGCTCTTTCGCCATCCAATTCTGCAGGAGGCCTTACCGTCCTTCTGCTTCTTCTAGATTTCATCACTCCAGCCGCCACGGTTAAGCACGAGAACTTCAAGACCTGTTCCCAATCCGGCTTCTGCCGTAGGAACAGGGCTTTTGCCGACCATGCTCTTACCCCGGAGTCCAATTGGGTATCGCCCTACGAGGTCAAGGAGAATACCGTTTTACTCCAGAATGGAATTCTCACGGCTGAGATTCTGAAAACTGTACCAGGTCAGGCTGAGAAAGTGGTGTTACCGCTTAACATCAATTTCCAAAAGAATGGTGCCGTAAGGGTTACTATTGACGAGCTTAAGCGCACGAAGGGGGACATTGTTCTACGCGGGGAGAGTAAAGCTCGTAAGGAGCGTTACAATGAGGCGGAGCGGTGGGCATTGATCCCAGATTGGGATGTTAGGGACGATAAAGTGGTTTACGACAATCAGAAAGGGCAAATAACTTTGGCCTTCGGACCGGACTTGAAGTATAAGGCCGTTGTCACGGTTTACCCGTTCAACATCAAGTTTGAGAGAGATGGGGAAACACACGTGGTACTTAATGACCGTGGTTTAATGAACGTTGAACATTGGAGAGCGCAACCCCCAGAACCCGAGGAAGGGAAGGAGAAGAGTCCGGAAGACCTTGATGGTGGATGGGATGAGACTTTTGGTGGGAATACAGATACAAAGCCGAGAGGTCCAGAGGCTGTGGGTATGGATATTTCTTTCCCGGGTTACGATCACGTTTTCGGAATTCCAAGCCATGCGACATCGCTTTCACTCAAGACGACGAGAGGCGGGGAAGGAGCTTATGAAGAGCCCTATAGGTTGTACAATGCGGATGTATTCGAGTATATCGTGGACAGCCCAATGACTTTGTATGGATCTATCCCATTCATGCAGGCACATAGGAAAGGATCGAGTGTGGGAGTTCTCTGGCTTAACGCCGCAGAAACATGGGTCGATGTGGTGAAAGAGAAGAAGACCAAGACGGATACGAAGACACACTGGGTTTCGGAATCCGGTCAGTTGGATGTTTGGGTGTTCTTGGGACCAACTCCTCAGACTATTTACAAGGCCTATGGCGAGCTCACCGGTTTCACAAAAATGCCACCTAGTTTTGCGATTGCATATCACCAGTGCAGGTGGAATTATGTCTCTGAGGAAGATGTGAAGGATGTGGACAAGAAATTCGACAAGCACGACATTCCGTATGATGTTATTTGGTTAGATATCGAGTACACGGACGGCAAACGCTACTTCACATTCGACCCGTTGACGTTCAAGAATCCCGAAAAAATGATGAAGAACATCGACCAGACAGAGCGAAAGGTCGTCCTGATTATTGACCCTCATATCAAGAATACCGAAAACTACCCCGTTGTCGATGAACTCAAATCGAAAGAACTCGCTGTTAAGGACAAAGCCGGTGATATCTACGAAGGTTGGTGCTGGCCTGGTTCTTCGCACTGGGTCGATGCATTCAATCCAGCTGCAATTGAGTGGTGGAAGTCCCTTTTCAAGTTCGACAGGTTCAAGGGAACCGCGAAGAATACTTACATCTGGAACGACATGAACGAGCCTTCTGTCTTCAACGGTCCCGAAACTACTATGCCAAAGGACAACCTTCACTTCGGAAACTGGGAACACCGCGACCTCCATAATCTCAACGGCATGACTTTCATGAATGCTACCCATCAAGCCCTCGAGGCCCGTGATGTAGGCAAAGGCAAGACCCAACGAAGTTTCGTTCTCACCCGCGCATTCTTTGCCGGCGCCCAGCGTCTCGGTGCTATGTGGACTGGTGACAACGAAGCTAAGTGGGAGCATCTCCAAGCTGCTCTTCCAATGTTGTTGTCCCAGGGTATTGCTGGCTTCCCTTTCTCCGGTGCTGATGTTGGTGGATTCTTCGGAAACCCATCGAAGGAGCTATTGACCCGGTGGTATCAATCTGGTATCTGGTATCCATTCTTCCGTGCACATGCGCATATCGATGCTAAGCGCCGAGAGCCATATCTTGCCGGTGAGCCATATACCAGTATCATCCGCGATGCCATCCGTCTACGATATGCCTTACTTCCAGCGTGGTACACCGCCTTCCACCGTGCCTCGAAAGATGGTATGCCAATCATCAGACCAAACTTCGTTGTTCACCCGGATGATGAAGAAGGCTTTGGGATCGATGACCAGGCTTATATTGGTGATACCGGCCTGCTTGTCAAGCCAGTTGTCGGCGAGGGTGTCGATAAGGTCGATATTCACCTAGCTGATGATGAGATTTACTATGACTACTGGAACCACAAGATTTACCAGGGCAAAGGAAAGAAGGAGTATAGTGCACCGCTAGAGAAAATCCCACTTTTGATGAGAGGAGGACATATCATCCCACGACGAGATAGACCCAGAAGATCCAGTGGATTGATGAAGCATGACCCATTCACTTTGGTTCTCGTGCTGAGCCAGAAGGTAAGAGATTTTCCAAGTTTAGAACCCCAATATATGAAACGATACTGACCCTTAGTGCAGGGCCACGCTATGGGCTTCCTCTACCACGACGACGGTGAGAGCTTCGACTACAAACAGGGAGCCTTCATCCACCGCCAATTCATGTACAACGGCAATTTGAAAGCCCTAACATCTAGAGATCTGCATAAGGATCGCGCAGCCGCTGCGGCATATAGAAAGGTCGCAGGCGCACTCCAGATTGAGAAGATTGTCATCGTCGGAGCGAGCAATTCTCTTGACACTAGTGCATTGGCAAACGGCAAATCGAAGGCGAAAGCCATACTTGTAGAAGATGATAATGGGAAGGTTAAGGAGTGGCATGCTAGCTTGGCTTACACTGCTGCAGTTGACAAGGATCATGCGGATGTCCTTGTCATAAAGAATACCAAGTTAAGGATTGCGCACGATTGGACGGTTTACCTCGAGCAGGTGGGCGCTGAGGATAAACCTAAGGACGAATTGTAAAAGGACAGTCAAGGTTGCAAAACAGGTATCTGTTTTAGTTAATGTCTATCTGCGGGTAAAAGCTATTTTAACATATTTTTGGTCAGGCTCGAGAATTCCGCAATAAAAGAGTCAACTGATTGAATTTCACACTCTCTTCTATCATTTTCACTTCGCAAACTTAGATGCTGATATACGAAGTCAATCCTAATCGTGATCTTTAATTTTCCCATTCCAATGCTGCGGACAACTCTCTGCATTGTCAATTTCCTCAATACCTTCGATAAAACCCCCCCAAGAGGTCTTTGTTACCCAAGTCGACCGTGGCAACAGTTCTAGATCTTTATCGAGATACCAGTCCCGGAACCTTCCTGGTTCACATCTTGTTCCGACTTTATATCTATCATATGCACCGGCATCATCTTTCCAGCTCCCCTGAATATCGACAGAGAGATGACAATCTTTTGCTGGCTCTTTATTGGTCAAGAAATCCATTTTGAAAACTCTAAGATCTAGTTCCCCTCTCAGTTTTTCTAAGAAGCTGATCATATGCTCTCTTCTCACAACATGGCGTATTGTAAGAATACACAGGACCCTCTTCAACGACCTTTTATTAGCCAGTAAGAACTCAGTAAGAGCCTTCATAGTGACCCCTGCTTTAATAAGCTCCAGACTCTGCAAATTCGGCAGAACAGCCATCTGCGGGAATACAAAGCTAGGTTTACAAGCTTCCCAATTCACATCCAATACCCTTGTAATAACCAGAGCCTGGGCGTTTCGTATAACCGACATAAAGAGTCTTGAGACTTCACTTTCAACCTTATATTCCACAGTCCAATCGAGGGCCACGCATATTTCCAGACGCGAGAGGTTTTTGTAGGTATATTTAAACGCCTCGACGTCAACGGCGTCATGTCCTTCTCTGGGAATCCACGGATGGAATGCTAGTCCGCCGGCAGCTTGGTACCATCGTCCGAATTTCCAGAGTGGGACCGAATCGATGTTTCTGTTCCAATCAAATCCGTCCATACGGATCTCAGATATTTGGCATTGAGCGTGAGCGGCGCAGAATAAGACAGCCGGGTAGGCGTGTGAGAGGGTAAGCCCATAAGCAGAACTATAATCGGGGCTATTTTGAAACCAATCATGCCACGGGAAACTTTCTATCTCCGGATTATTCTTGATAAACGCTGCAAGGGCCGGATTGAAGGTTTTCCATACTGTTGAGATGTACTCCTTGTTTTTTTGCAGACGTGATCTGTCTTTGAAGCTTATAATCCTGAGGTTTGGGAGGAGCTTGAAGGCTTCGATTAGGGATTTGAAAAAATCGAATCCTTCTTCTTGCTTTTTTTTGAATTTCTTGAATCTTGATGGCTGTGAATCCGCATTCAATGGGAAGCTCTCGCTTAACATCGAGTATATCCCAGTGCGGGTGGTGAAGGATAAACTGCTGGATATCGATTCCGTCTCCGTTCCTGAATCTGGTTCCGGCGTCCGGCTGGGAAGTATACTCTCCGCAAGTCTCTTAAAAACTCTTGTATATAGACCCCCAGATCCCCGTGAATTCCTATCGCGATATTTGTGATAAAACTCCAATAACCTGCCACGAGTCTCTTTAGAATACCTCTGTACCAAGCCATCAAACTCATGACTAGAGATCGGTACCACATATGGATCCGCGAGGTCTATGATGACATGTTTGATACGACTTCGTTTCTCTAACGGAAGAGATTCGAGACGTTTTAGCCGGTTTATTTCATAGGGGTGTTTGAAAATAGTCCTTTGGGATTGTATTTCTTCCAGCCGCGGTGGTGGGATATTTGATGCTACGGCTTTGGAAACTAGTCGAAGGCTTTGGACGTCATCGTTGGTGAGGTATTCGCAGATGTCGTAGATTAGGTCGTAGGGGAGGGTTGAAAGCGATATTTTGATATTTGATGTCATTTTCTAGAATTATTTTTCGTTTAGAAGGAATTTAAGAAATTTAGTTTGATGTTCATTCCTTCGATGATTTTTAATTTATATTAAGGAAGTAGGTAGAAGTTCGTTTGGGCCGGGGATTGATCACGATCTGGGTGCCTTGAAGGTCCCCTGAGTTTGCCTCGTGGGGCTAACTACCCGAATCAGATATCAGTTGACACAACCGCAGTTCAATCGATAATATTATATACAATAAATACACAGGTGGACATGAATTAATATAACGCCGCCTTCAAAAAGATTAAAACAAATAAAAGCACCTGATCCTTCAGACACCATACAACGTAATACTCCTTCATATCTTAATCAATCCATCTTTTTTCCCATTTCTTTCTTTGTTTTTCTTAACTTAACAGCAATTAAGACAGTCGCAATCCCAATCCCAATCCGCCGCTAAATCGACACAAAAGCCAATGCACGCACACTGGCAAAACAGATATGTAAGAACCCACTTCCAACAGCCGTGGCAACAACAACATCCGGTGCTACCGCTCCCTTCGGTCTTTTCTTCAGAAGGTGGAAATGTAGGTTGTGTTTCGAGAACTGTGGGCTCGAGTTTCTTTTCGTAGGTCATAGGCGACTCGACAGTTGGGGAGCTAACTTCGTAGGTTGTGCTTGAGGCCATTTTGGGATATTTTGGGATTCGAAAATTGGATACGAGATACGGTGAATAGGTTATGAAGTGGAAAAGAGTATGAGATATCAAGGATATAATAGTGGTATATCTGTTCGTTCGAAGTTTGTAGAAACGAACGAGTGCAAGTCTTGAAGCTATTCCAGCTGTACTAATCCACAGGGATGGTCTTGTGTTGCGCTGCAGGTTGAAGGTTACACAGCGATATCGACGGATTGAGACAATTGCTCAAGATGGAAACTCTTTGCAAGGTTCAGTCAATGCAACAGTGCGAATACTGAATCGACGGTAGGGATATGGTATTGAAGGCAATTAATTATGATGCTGGAGAGAAAAAAGGAATGGGCTTCCAACATCATCCCGCCGGTGACGATGGGGGCTTTATATCTTCGTCCAGTCAAGTCTGGCTGAAGGGGCCGGCGCGGAAACCGACCCCGCGCGCTGCCAGTTCACTTGCATTTGCATGCTCTGCTTGATTATGTCTTGCTCCTTCTTGTCACACCTCGACAGCAATCGCGATTGGTGCTGATTCGTGAATTTTTGCGAATAGCGAGAGAAGAAAAATAAAAAAATAGAAAATAGAAACAAAAAGTTTTTGAAGATTGCATTCGGGCGCGATCGGGTCATGCATATTGCTTGCAAGGGACCCCAGCGAGGGGACTCGGTTGGCCTGTGCCATCAAATCAAAAGGTTGAGAGGAAACCCTAAGCAAGGGGTGGGAAACCGCAGATGCAGCTACCTTGATGGTTGTCACAGGTGCCCACTAGCTACATGTAAGTACTTAGACTCGAAGCTATTGTGTGCTTACTTTGGGCTACCTTCCTTAGCCATTGCATTGGCGATGGACGGTCGCGGAGTGGTATCGACACCTTAGTTTAGCGTGGGAGCAACTAAGCTACGATTAACTATCACAAAAGAATCCAGGTGGCGTCGTATAATCTGCGCGACAGAGAGCCTCGTGATAAGCATGAGGAATTCAAAGTGGGCCCGGCCGGCCAGGGAAATAGTTTTCCAGCATCCGGTTTCCGTCCATACACATACTTGATTAGGCATCCAATTCATAATACAAACCTTTGTGAATTAATTGTAATGATTGTCGCGGTCCTTGCAGACGGATTGATCAACGACGCAAGGGCTGGTGTTATTTCGGAGCACCATTCAGTCTGCCTCGTGTATAAACGTCCGCGTAGCCTTGATATTTTTAAAAACATACTGACGTATGTACATATTTGGCAATATACTCGGGTTATGCCGAACGGGATGTATCATGATATCAGTTTTGTGATCAATCTCTTCAGATTAATTATTTTATGATACTCTGAAGCCCGAAGGTTTTCTTTCAAGGCTTTCTACAAACCTCGGCCTGTCGAATGTGGTTGGGAAGGAGTCCCCTGCTCCCAGGCCGCAAGTCATTGGCCAGGCACGCAAGATCACGATAAGCGACTGGCTAAATCTTTATGGGTAGAAGCTTCCTTCCGTGGATTCGTCAAGCCCTTATCCGAGGTGGAGCTAAAAGATTTCCCGTTCTTCCTCGACAAATCATAGTGATGATTCAATACTCCCAAGCATGCAGGCCAATGCTCAATAGGGCTCTTTGGAAAGCCCAAAATTCCGACATCAACCTCTGGGTGTGATCGGATCGTCGTATACGATTGTAGCTGAATGTCCCTGGTGCTCCACATGTTCTAGACCCTGATAGGTTAAGCTCGAGATATCATGATCCCGCGCAATATAATATATCACGAAATCCTAGAGAAAAGGGTATAAGGTAGATGCAACCTGTACACTCACGTGCTCTACAGGATAGAAGCTCAAACGGGGAATTGGGGTTTAGTATTCTTTATATTTTTGTATATGTTAGTAGTGTGTGTCTAGGTATATGTATCTGTGATACAATACCGGCTAGCCATGGCCAATGAGCGCGAGCGCGGTCGAGAATTTATTCTACATCTGCAAATCATAAAAGCAAAATAAGTTAACAACCGGAGCGTGTAAATATAAACCCAAAGCTCTTCTGACAATATATATTTTCTTCGCTATTTTCTGTAAAAATCAAAGGTTGACGATCGATAAGCAAAGCAATGCTGACAAAATGTCATGGCTTCTTTGTAGAATTGTAATGTGGCTAGTAAAATGTTACATTCGCTGGCTGGCAGTTTGACGGATACTATTTGCGCAATTGTCATGCCGTCGACCATATTCAGACACACCACTACCTCTTTAGTGGACCCAGAGTCCAACCCCCCTCCATACTGGGCTAGGGGGTTCCGGTTCTTCTTGAATCGGGGATAGTCGACTGCTGCTTTTCATGAGCCAGCTCGGCACCTCGGGCGAGGTAGGGATCACGGTAAACCCAGGTTGCGGTGCCGGTAGGGGTTCTTCCACAGGTTCTGGCTTCTGTGGGAAGGATGGTTTTAACCATCCTTGCTGCTCAGGGCCCATAAAATGCCACTTCGGTAGCTCAGGGCATGGTCGTAGCGTTCGTCTTTTGACTAACTTCTCTTTCCCTTCTACCCATCGGATGAAGTTCTTGCCTTCTTTGGCCCCTCTGATCCATGCATATTTCAATCGAGACCTCCAGGTTGTCAGATAGTAACCTTCTGTCAAGTCTTCGAGATAGACGACCGGATTCCATCCGACCAGGGCACAAAATCCCGTTTCCAAGAGACGGCAGGGCGCCTTGAGGAAATGGAAAAAGCTTGCCTTGGGTCGAAAATAAACCACTTGCCAGATATCGTCCACCTCATCGCGTAGTGCTTCAAAGGTATCTTCCAAAAACCCATCCCACTCGATGTCTTTGACCTCGACACGTCGAAATCCAGCATCATGTTGCAGGTCATAATAACAATATTCGTAGCTGACAGTAACAAGACGCCTGGTGCGGATGTTGTACAATGCAGCCGGGTTGCCGCCCAAATGTCGAGATAATTTAACTTCGAAATATCGAATATCTTTGTTACGAACCAAGAAAGACTCAATGTTTGGGATTTTTGTCAGCTGTGGACGAGTATATCTACTACAGATAGAAGGCTCTTTGACGCCGTATAAAACGATGTCGAATCGGTGTGGGTCTATGTTTTGATTTCGAGGAGGCATTTTAGATGAATTTTAGTGATAAAAATCGACTGTATTGGTTGATAATAATGTAGAAAAATAGTCAAGTAGACAAGTATCGTTGAGGCTAAGAGAATGCAGGTATTTGACGTTATCACGGATGGTGACGAGGAGAGGAAAGGAGAACAAGATTCGGGTTCACATTCTTGGGATCTAGCTAGACCCATAGATCCAGTGACACCAGCGGCCGTTAACGAATATCATTCTACGATATCGAGAGTTTTTGTGAGAAACTTCTCTTCGCCGTATACTCGACCTACGATCCCTATTACCTCCTAGTGGTTAAGGCAACTCATTATAGTATGAGGGCTTATCAATGAATACTAGAGAAATGTTATATAGCAAGTATTATGATATTAAATAGATTGTACGATAAAATGGATCTATATAGATCCTATGTTCACGATGCTCATCGAGAAGTTGATCGTGTAGAATGTGCGCCAATAATAGCTAGAATATTTACTTTTTAGCAGAGCATATACAATTATCATATCGAAGGGAAATGGAGATAGATGTTCCTAAAGATAGACGAAAAAAGACTCGACCGTCGACGTCGACGAAGTTGTAGAAGTGAGCGGAATATCACCAAATGGCAAGGAATACCACAAAAACAACACAGTTACAGCGGTAGAGCATATTTAGCCGTTCTGTGCATAATATGGCTATCTGGTGGAATACCCTCGCCACCTTAAGCTTACCGCTTGTTAGTATTAAACCAAACTGATATTGATTTTTGCTTCCCTACTGCGTATATAGTTTAGCTACACTGGAGGGGCAATGAGAATTTAATACCTCTGAATCATAGTTTAAATGCTTGATGATTTATAAGAATGATTATAGTGAAACTTGAATTCAAAATTAAAAGGCTACATAACACTGGGAATGAGACCAAAATAACACTAAGTAAGCACATATGAATGTGTATATATAACTACTCTGAAGCCAGAGCTTGTCTCCATCTGCAATAGGGCATATTTCAGTCGTCAATGTAAGCACTGGCTAAATATTCCAAGAAAACCTTATTTAATTGTCCAGGGACAAGGAATTGTGTATACGAGGGGCGGCAGGGCTATACTGCTTTCGTATCGTTCTAGATTAAATATTCAGCCCTGCGCCCTGCAGATTTAAGATTGGTTTTTGATCCTGACGATAGGAATTATCCCTCGCGCTCGCCATGATGGCAAAAAGCTTCAGCTGGCGCGTCAGCAATCGTAAAGTGGCTGCCACACCCGCGTACTTGTTCCCAGTACTGTTTGTGTTATATTTTTTCGGAGAAAAAAAATGAAACTTTATTTTGTCACCGCGTAAAAGGTATGGAGAACCCCCCCCTTTTTTTTTTTCCCCTTTCCAAAATGTCTGATACCCTCAAACCTTTTTGATTTCGTCCTGTCCTTTTTGAAGTTATTTTGTAAATTCGATCTTCAATTTTCGTTATAATTGAGGAACAACACATTCATTTAAAACTGCCCCCTTTTCTCAAAATGACACGCTCTTTTTTAAACAACGCGGTTCTCGTTTATTCTCTCCTTGCCTTTTATACAGACCCTGCGCATTCGTCATTCCACAACCGCCATGCGCATATGCGTCGTACCGGTGCACTGGCCAAACGGTCTGTACCTTCCTATGACGGCTGGTCACTGACATGGTCGGATGATTTCACAGGGTCCGCAAACACCCTACCATCCAGTTCAAACTGGCTTTGGGATCTCGGTACCTCCTACCCAGGAGGACCTTCCAATTGGGGTACTGGAGAAATCCAAACTTATGTGAAATCTACAAGCAACTCTTACCTCGACGGGGAGGGGAATTTGATCATTGTCCCCATTAAAAGCTCTTCAGGGCAATGGACTTCGGCCCGTATGGAATCTGTGGGGACGTATCGATGCGTTCCTGGTAGAAAACTTCTTATCGAAGCTAGTATAAAGTTGCCAAATACGCCCAGTTTATCCCAATGGGGTATCTGGCCGGCATTCTGGACCATGGGAGCGGCTTTTAGAAACAACAACTACACCGGATGGCCGTATACCGGAGAACTAGATGTTATGGAAGCTGTGAATGGGCAAGAGACTGCGTATAATACTATCCATTGCGGTGTATACCCTGGCGGGGTATGCAATGAACCCAATGGAGTAGGATTTACCTCTTCATTCACAAAAGGTGACTTTCATACTTTTAGTTTGTTGATTGATCGTACTGCTGGCACATGGCAAAACGAGTTTATCAGCTGGCAAAGGGACGGTGTCGAACAGTTTAGAGTTTGGGGGTCTCGAATTGGAGATGAATATGTTAGTCCTTTTCTGCCCTTTCTCATATCTATTGTCGTATTCAAGCTAACATTATTGGTTTTAGACATGGGGGAACTTGACACATCTGCCAATGTTCATTCTTCTTGATGTCGCAATTGGAGGAGCTTTGCCCAATGCCATCGCGGGGTTCTGGACTCCAACTGTAGATACAATTGGAGGTCTCGGCAGCGCAATGATTATCGATTATGTTGCTGTTTATAACTCTCTGGGTAATACTACCCCATCCAGCATTTCTTCTACCACCACGACTCGAACTTCTACTTCAAGTACTACCAGTAGAATAACAAGTCAGAGTATTAGCGTCCCAACGACCGCCAGAACAAGCACATCTGTAATCAAAACTACAACCACGGTCAAGACGACTGCAAAAACAACCACAAAAACAATCACTACCACTGCGAAGACCACACCAAAGACAACTGCAAAGACAACTGCCAAAACTACTGCAAAAACTACTGCAAAAACAACCGCAAAGACAACTGCAAAGACAACTGCAAAGACAACCGCAAAGACAACTGCAAAGACAACTGCAAAGACAACTGCAAAGACAACTGTAAAGACAACTGCAAAGACGACAGCTAAAACTACTGCGAAGACAACAGCTAAAACCACTGCAAAGACCACTGCAAAGACGACACCTAAAACTACTGCGAAGACTACTGCGAAGACCACTGCCAAAACAACGGCCAAGACCACCGCAAAGACTACAGCAAAGACGACACCTAAGACAACAGCTAGAACGACTGCAAAAACGACCACAAGAAAGGTGTAAATGCCATATGATAACACATCCCTATCAATATTTTCAATAATCACCTTAAACCGGAATTAGAGTTCCTACCCCAGCCGTGGCCGGGCCACGTTTAACTCTGTGCCCCCATTTAATTATACGTCAGTCCCAATATAGTCACTTGATTTATAAAAACAAAACCCTCAGGTTGGGCGCATATGTACATATAAAATCTTTCGAATCAAGGGTCTTTTGTTTGCTCCCGGCCGTAAGATCTTTTCTAAATCTAGGATCCCGGATAATATCCCGGCTAAAATATACTGATAAAGATTTTTAAATTTTGAGAGGGATCATTGGTTAATAAGGCGAGTTTGAGGGTAGCTTTTTGCTTAATGTTTGTATATATTCATGATCGTAGTCTAGTAATACATATGTATATCATCCTTATAATTCTAGTGTCTCCCACTATCAATTGTCAGGTAGTCCCGCTTCATATGCTATAGCTGTGATCATAGGAACGATGCTAATTCTATCGGGTGAGGTATATAAAGCGTATAGTACCAGATCATGCGATACACGTACTAGCTTATCATCGAGGCAGAACAAGGCTTAATAGATCGATACGCTTGTGACATGTTCGCCAGGACGACGTCTATGGTAAGTATACGTATAACACCCAAACACGTTTCTTAATATTCTATGCGTAGTACATTAAACAAAACAATGGGATCCTTCGTTAGTTTGGTAGCTTAGTTGCTTCGCTTGACCATGTTTTGCAGCAGTTCGTATATTGGTCCAGAAGTTGCTCACGAGCCAGTCTCCTGGTTTATAGCCTGAATAATAGAGTTCAAAGACCATGCTTTCTCACCCACAAATCCAGGGGGGGCAACCTACAAACTAGCCTGTGAATCAGCCCGTGAACCTGCCTACAAGCCAGCCTACAGCCTAACAGTCTATAAACTCACTGGTAATAGCTAGTGAGCCTGTGTACGGCTGTGGGACAAGCCAACCTGGACATTACGAGCCTGTGAACCACCAGCCTACGAACCACAAGACTGTAAACCACTAACATTACCTGTAAACCACCAACATATACATTATAAACTTGTGGATTAGTCTATAAAGTAATATATAAAATGTGCAAGTATAAGTCATAGCCCAAAATAAAATAAAAAGTATAGTAAATAAAAATAAAAAAAAAAAATTCTGAAAGGTAATCAGGGCCGGATTTCTGTGCAACGTATATGATATGAAAAGACTCTGACACACCTTATTTAAACGCCATAGAAAACACAACAAGGGTAAATACGAATCTTATTAATATCTACTGATTCTCACCAACAGAATTTAGGGCTGAGCGCATATTTATCCATTGAGTATGGCTGTCGGAGACGCTGCCAAGCGTATACTGGGCAATCCTGCATATTGAGAAGAGCCGCAGCCCGTACACGTATTACCGACATACCGACGTTGACGTACGTTCCCAAAGACGCAAAAGTATCAGATGAGAATTCAAATTCTCAAGAGCTCTATATAGGTAAAATTTGCAAGTACTTAATCAAGAGATATCGCTTTTAGAATTGATTATAAATATTGTATCTAAGAAAGCAACATAAAATACCACAAATCCAACGCAACAAATATCTTTTCAGATCTGGTCCGTGGATATATATCACCCCGAGCCTCAATAACAAGACCTATTATTCTATTTATTAGCACTCTTTAAACTTATATCCACAAAGTTTCGAAATGCATTCCCTTCTACTACCCCTTCTCGTCCTTCCTTCTGTCCTTGGTGGTTGCGCTCGCTTCTCTACCAACGACCGCTGGACCGTAAGAACGAGAATTGGAGACGGTTATGCCACTGGCTACCAGTTTCTTGAGGATGGGCCCGTAATCCAAACCTCGAGATATATAACATGCAACGAAGAATATATCACCCAAAGTCAATGCAGAGGAAACTCCAGCCTTTGCCGAATAGAAGTAGAAGGCGGAGCATCAGCCTCCGCACGGTTCAGCGTCCAACCCACAACCAACAATAACGAGGCTCTCATGTCGTTTTTCGGGACGGTTAAAAAAGCAGTAGGGGCTAATGGACCCGGCGATGAAGCTGTCATTGGAATGTCGCCACAGTACCAAGCCTGTGGTAATGTTGGAGGACCCAGTCGATCATGGTGCATTGCGTCTGGTGACAGTGCATGGGTTAGATATTATCCAGAGTATCTATGTGTCAGTGGCACCACGGAAGAGTGCACGGATGGGCCGTTTGAGAGCGGAACAGAGTTGGTAGTTTGTGGGATTGGGAGGTTGCCGAGCGGGGATGTTACCTTGCTCTCTAATCGCACAATAGGCGAGGGCGCCCAGAGCTATACAGCAAGTGATGTCAATCCGGCTCTTGATAATACATGTTCGATGGGGGTGGCAGTATTTGAGCTGAAGGGATGGTCATTCTGGCTTATGGGTCTAGCAATAATTGCAGGGTTTATTTTGTAGATAGCATTTTATAGAGTATTTAGAAGGTCGTGCTACATATCAGTTGCGGCTGCTAGCTCAAGCCGGGGATTCGAATATTGACTTGGGATTTTTGAGATAGCATAGATAACCATCGACGCACAGTATTTTCATTCTTTTTTTAAGTTCAATAGTTTGATTAAAATACTTGTATCGACGCTAAAAGAAAATAAAGCGAAGGAGACAATGTTGGGTACAAAGAATATCGGAACAAATAAAGAACGCCTGTGTACAAAAGGTGGTGCACAGGAATCCAGAAAAAAAGCAGGTTGAAGGTGTAAGAAAGTCGAAAAAGCGGATAAGGGTGATTCGTGTTAAGGGTCGTAGTGGATAGAAATTAAATATGTATTTTCAATAGGAATAAGCAGCCATCGACGTCAAATATTCTTCTCCGGGAAATTGCTTCAAAACCAAAATTTTGCCACAATACACTAGCATGCTTAATTTCTCCTGCCAGTGCGAGCGGCAGAGCCTTGCATCTGCTCGAGTTCCATCTCCAAAGATTTGATGCTATTTTTAGGCATAGAAGGTCAGTATAGGATAATGGCACCTGCTTGGGGATTAAAACATACGCGGCATGTGTAGCTTCTAAGTCCTTGTTGAGGCGATCACGCTCGGAAATCAACTTCTGCTCCCATTGTCTGAACCTTTGTTCTTCGATCTTAACCTGCTCGGTGAAACGCTTCCTAAGAGCCTCTTCCTCTTCCTTGAACTTGGGGTTGTCGAGTTTTCTCGGCTTGGTCTCGCCAAACTTGCGGGTCTCCATTTGCTGGGCACGGTAAACTTCGTAGTGCTGCTCCTCAGTGGTGTGGATAAGATCCAACATGTGGGTTCGGATCAGGATGCTTCGAAGCTTCTTAAAGTCGCAGTGGTCTTCGTTTTCAACTTCGGCGACACCCCAGCTATACTGTCGTCCCTTGACGACACGGCCATCAGGAGTCTTCACATCTTTCTCACTACCGATGACGGCGAATGGCATAGCGGCCTATAGGTCGGTGTTAATATGTGCGAAAACCAAAAACATACCGATCGAGACGTACCATCAAGCTGCGGGCGTGCTGTGCGGCAGCTTCATCATCTTCTTCCACTGGTGGCTGGTAGATCTTGATGCCCTGTGCTTCAATGACGCTGCGAATTCTCTCCTTGAATCGCTGGAGGTCGGCAGGCGATAGCGTATCAGCCTTGGCGACAACTGGAATCAAATTGACACGAGTGCACAGTCTCTTCATAACCTCGATATCCAATGGCTTCAAGGTGTGTCCTGTTGGACGGATGAAGTACAAGCAGGCGTGAACACGGAGATCAATCTTGTCGGTCCTGCGCGGCTGTTGCTCTTGCAACATATAAGATTCATGCTGGTCATCCAGGAACTCGATGATTGGCATCCAGGAGTCGCGGTTGTTAACATAGTCTCCGAATCCAGGGGTGTCGATGACAGTAAGGCGAACTAAACGGGCTTGTTAGATCGCAGTATACGAATACATCAATCGGAATCGTTTACGAACCTTTGAAGAACTTCTCCTCTAGCTCAGCCTTGGTGATTTCGATCTCGACAGTCTTATCGACCTGTTTTACGATATGGTTTAGCTGGCGCCCAAGGGATATGGTTTCTAGCGATTCCGTACCTGCTTGGTGTGTCTCTTCTTATGGTCGGCATAGTTCTTGATTGTGGTCGAGAACAATGTGTTGATGAATGTAGTCTTGCCTGTTCGAGGGGGGTTATTGATAAGCTATGATAACCTAGAATTGAGCATTCCCGAAGCTCAAAACGAACCTAATCCAGATTCACCAGCAACCTGAAACAGCCGTCTGTCAGTAACGGATCGGTTGAAATACGTAAAGTGGGATGAAGATAGCCTACCATAATCGTGAAAGCAGCTCCGCGCTTGGCCACGATCTTGTGCCTGTCCAGAGTTATCTCGAGTTAACCAATTGCTCTCCAACCTTCGATCGTACCATTTCGATTACCAATCATGGCGCGTACCTTTGGTTTGGCAACTACGAAGAGGCAGGTTAGCGATCATGGTTTCCATTTAACGCGTCCTGAAGCCGAAAAAAGGAGCTACTCACGTTAGCGATACCGATGAGGTTCGCGGATTCCGATGTAGCAGGAGCCATTGTGATGTGAAGGTAAGCTAAAGGAGGGTGATACTATAATCCTCGACAAAGGCGATTGTGATAAGCTCAGGGCCGCTGGGAATATGGTTCGGACGCGATAGAGGCTGGCGAGGAGATGGTGATGGGAAGGTCGAGAGGGTAAACTGGGGCAGGATCGTTTCAGGAGAAGGTGGATTGGTGTTGGTGCCAAAATTTGGGTGGAAAGGGGAAGGCACTTTAACTCTGCTTCACTTCAACGACCGGGACCTCGCCTAACAAATTCCCAGGAACGACTCTCGCTAACAAAGCTCAGACGAGTTAGGCTGGTTGGCCAATAATATCAGATGAACCAGACCTCTCTTCCTCTAATTAATATCAACAGGAATCTAATCTATCGAATGCGGTGTCGAATATATCTCGGCGTTCGGGGCTGGTGATGGAACGATGATATACTATGTATACGTATAATGATACTGAACGGCGTCGGCTGATCGGACAGCATCATGCTCGCTTTGGGCAACCACGAGCGAATTTCACATTTAGCTATCATACTACCAAGACGAAATTGATTTTTAGTAAGCACAATTTATATTTCACTACTATGTGCTAGGCTCTTGTGCTAATAGACCGTCTATTCGTATTAGATAGAGCTATAGAATGATGTTTCTGTTTTAAGGACCAAACTACGAAGGAAATCACCTTACAAGCTAGGGGCCGGATTCATTTGATATCCCTTGCCTTGCACAATTAAGTTGCTTAAATAGGAGCTTCGACGATCAAAGCTTCTTTTCCCATGATTAAGAATATGCACATCTAAACCTATAGGGAAGAGATTAAGAGGTGCTCTGTCTAGCGTTTGAAGTTAACGGCTGTTCAAACGACTAAGTTCGAATACACGGACGGTTCCGCAAATGGTACCCCCGTATTACCTAAAGCATGATCGTATGTGGTTATATTTTATTATTCATTTCTCCCTTTCTCGAAATTTACACCGATCGTTGGTAGCAGGACGTACAAGGGCCAAGGCTTTTACCGCACGAAATCATGGCTCCTAAGCTTTCTAGGTGATGGCTCGGAACTAATGCAACCACAACAGGCGCATATGTCGGTTTCTACTGTGTATATGGTGTACAAGGCGTGATGGTCTTGGTATGTGGTAGTCTCGTATTGTATACGCGGTCCACACCAGTTGCGTATGCGGCACAGCTATGAACATGGCGTCAATGGACACAGTTTGATTTTTTGCAGCTCTCAATGCAGTGAGAAACCACAATGTGAAAGACTCCCCCAGGAGATCTAAAGCAATTGTAAGTTCTGAGAAAGGAAAATTGACGTGGCAGGAAAGGCTGATTAGGTTACCGAATTCAGGCATCTTTTCCCTCGACTATAAATCCAAGCCAACCCCGCAGTTTAACCTGAACTCAGGAGTCAATCGACCCATCGGCCATACTACCATACACAAGATTAATTGATTTTATTAAACCGGCTAGTCCTGTGATAATACCAAAACTGCTACCTGAAAATTCACGAGATACCTGGCTATCGTTAAATTTACATATATGGCGTCATCGATGGACCAGGTTCCTATCACGAGCGTTGATCACCTTAGGGGGCTTTGGGGGGTCATAGACAGCGAACTTAGCAATATAACTTCGCAACCTGATGAAGGCTCTATCGACTGGAAAGCTAAGCTGAAGTACGAATCTAACGTGGAACACCTTTTCGATTCTATAGAAGCTAACAGTACCAAACCTAGGGAACTTTTGGACGAGATTTATAAACTCTGCCGCGAAATCAGCACTCTTTTGAAGTTTATTCTCTTCACTGCAGGTGCCGCAATTTCAATCCCAATAATACTCCAGATCGCAGGGTTCAGTTTGATTGGTCCAGTCGCAGGCAGCTTTGCAGCAACGTGGCAGGCGTCTCTCGGTAATGTCGCCGCAGGTAGCTTTTTTGCCTTCCTTCAAAGCATCGGTATGGCACCTGCCACCGCTATGGTGACAGGCGCATTGATTGGGTTTGGGGCATTCCTGTGGGTTGAGCTGGAAAGGGGACCTGATTCTCCAACTAAACCCGACGATGGGAACAATGGGACTCCCAGCGATGGAGCTCCTCCGGGAGATGCTAAAAAAAGTGGAGCGGGGCGAAGAGTACTAAATCCTTTGCGCTCGGTATATGATGGATATCGAGTCGCTCGATACGGTTTCAGCGGCAAGACCAGATTCAGAGGGTGACATATATGCATATTGATACAATCGAATCTTGCAAATAGTACTAGCGCTATTGACAGATGTTACCTAATATGATGTATCCCAAAGTCAATAAACACCGAACTGTCCTGATGATGCCACGACACTAAGATATAATAGTGAATAGACAATACATCGATATCCGTAGACATAGAAACGGTAGTATTTGTGTTGATGTTGTGGTCGTTTTTAGTCATCGAGACGAGACCTCTTTCGGCTGTCGCAAAAAGTCCAAAACTTTTAAGGCTGCGGCTCCAAACGAAACCTTCAACTTCATCTTCACCCCAGTCCCAATCCCAATCCCAGGATGATGGCAATATAGTACACCATGAAGACCGACTTTAACGTGGGCCCTTCCATACCTTTGGCTTATACCTTCTATTTAGATGTCACAAAGTATCAATGCTAACTTCGAGTGCGAGCTTAACAGTTTTCAAACCTGCTGGGCACAGTCTACTGCAAAGGCAACCTCGTCTTCACCCCAGATGGCACCTCCCTCCTATCGCCCGTCGGAAATCGGGTGACCTGTTTCGATCTTGCGAAGTATGCTTCGGTTTCAACTATAAAACCCTTCAATTGTGCCTTTGTTAACTTGGAATACGAAATTTGATAGTAACAAATCCTACACCTTCCCATTCGCCCACCGCAAGAATGTCGCCCGTATAGCTCTCTCCCCACAAGCCACCCTGCTCCTCTCAGTTGACGAAGACGGTCGCGCAATCCTTACGAACTTCATTCGTCGAACTGCCCTTTACAACTTCAACTTCAAATCCAAAGTCCACGACCTCCAATTCGCGCCTGACGGGAGACATTTCGCTGTCGCAGCTGGGAGAAACATCGAAGTATGGAAGACACCGGAATTTTCCGAAGATCGGGAATTTGCCCCATTTGTTAGACATAGAGTGTATACTGGTCATTTTGATGACGCAAATAGTATTACATGGTCGTCGGATTCGAGGTTCTTTTTGACAGCGTCAAAGGATTTGACATCGAGAATATGGTCTTTAAACCCTACGGAAGGGTTCGTTCCTACAACGCTGGGCGGCCACAAGGAGTCCGTTGTCGGCACTTACTTCTCTGCGGACCAAGAGACAATCTACTCCGTCAGCAAGGATGGCGCCGTATTCACGTGGAAATACACTGGTCCTAGGAGGAACGAGATGGAACTTGAGGACGACCCCGAAGAAGCACCCCAGGACCCCTCGCAGGAACGCTGGCGGATAGTCAAGAAGCAGTTCTTCATGCAAGGCTCTGCGGCAGTCAAATGCGCCACCTATCATGCTCCATCAAATCTCTTGATCGTCGGCTTCTCAACGGGTCTCTTCAGTCTGTATGAAATGCCGGATTTCAACCTCATCCATACTCTCTCTATCTCCCAAAAGGAAATCGATCATGTCACCATAAACCCGTCAGGCGACTGGCTCGCCTTTGCCGCCTCAAAGCTCGGCCAACTTCTTGTCTGGGAATGGCAATCCGAATCTTATATCCTAAAGCAACAGGGCCATTACGATTCCATAAACTCTCTTCTATATACTCCCTCAGGGCAGCACATAATCACCACCGCCGACGACGGTAAAATAAAAGTTTGGGACACGGTATCTGGCTTCTGCGTCGTTACATTCACCGAGCACACCTCCGGGGTTACTGCTTGTGCATTCGCAAAACGAGGAAATGTTCTTTTCACAGCATCACTTGACGGTTCAATTCGTGCATGGGATTTAATCCGTTACCGCAACTTTCGAACCTTCACGGCCCCGACCCGTTTACAATTCTCTTCGCTGGCAATTGATCCAAGTGGTGAAGTCGTCTGCGCTGGTTCATTAGACTCCTTCGATATCCACCTCTGGTCCGTACAAACAGGCCAACTCCTAGACTCCCTCTCCGGCCATGAAGGTCCCGTCTCCTCCCTCGCCTTTGCAGCAGACGGAAACACATTAGTCAGTGGCAGCTGGGACCACACAATCCGCATCTGGAGCATCTTTGGTCGTACCCAGCTTTCCGAACCTCTGAATCTCCACTCTGATGTATTAGCCGTCGCCTTCCGTCCTGACGGCAAACAAATTGCTGCATGCAGTCTTGACGGTGAACTCAGCTTTTGGGCTGTAGATGACGCCGTACAGGTTAGCCATGTAGACGGGAAACGTGACGTCTCCGGTGGCCGCAGAGTCGGTGATCGTAGAACTGCGGCCAGCAGTCCTGGTGGGAAGAACTTCAATACGGTGTGCTACAGTGCTGATGGAACATGTGTTCTTGCGGGCGGTAATAGCAAGTACATTGTTCTGTACGACGTCGACACCGGCTCTCTACTTAAGAAATTCAGTGTGTCGATAAATCTCTCAATTGACGGAACTCAGGAGATGTTAAATTCCAAGAACATGACAGAAGCCGGACCGGTTGATCTAATCGACGACCAAGGCGAGGCCTCGGACTTGGAAGATAGGATTGATAAATCGCTACCTGGTGCCTCAAGGGGCGATGCATCAGTAAGAAAAGTTAGACCGCAGATTAGGGTTACATCTGTATCCTTCTCCCCGACAGGCAGAGGATTTGCGGCAGCTAGTACAGAAGGGTTGGTCATCTACTCATTAGATAATTACTATACCTTCGACCCATTCGATCTGGAGATTGATATCACACCAACCACGATTCTGGGGACACTGAGGCGGAAGGATTATCTAAAAGCCCTTGTGATGGCATTTAGGCTCAATGAGAAATACTTGATTCATCAGGTATACGAGGGTATTCCTGCAGTAGATATAAAGTTGGTGGTCAAGGAGTTGCCGGTGGTATACCTATCGCGATTACTAGGGTTTATCGCAAAGATCTCGGAGGAGAGTCCACACTTGGAGTTCCACCTATTATGGTTTGAAGCGGTACTAGGGTTGCATGGAAGGGTGCTAAGGGCCCAGCAAGGCAAATACGGTAGTGAATTGAGGATGGTACAGAAGTGTGTGGTGGCGATACAGACGGAATTAGCAAGATTGTAAGTCTCCTTCTTCCGTCCCTCTGCTATTATGTTAGGCAAAAACTAGATGCTAATATGCTTTATAGAGCCGACGAAAATATATATACCCTCGACTATCTTCTATCCACTCCAAAAACGTCCGCAAAGCAGCAGCAGGGCAAAACAAAACCCAAGTTGCTAACGGCTGGAGACGCGGGTAGCGAAGGCGGTGATGCCGGTGATATCCAAATGAATGGAGAGTCACCCGGAGGGGGTGCTGGTTGGGAAGGATTCAGCGACAGCGACGAATAGCCCTTGGGCTTTATAATTTTGCAATCAGCCTAGAGGGATGGGTTTACCGGTGATCATGTACGATAGAATTACAAGTACGGAGTAGACATTTTGGTGTAAGATTCTGTGTCTATAGACGGTGTAATCTGGAGATAATTCAAAAGCATTTTTGGGTATCATCTTAATCGGCAGATGTGGCGACTAGTTAACATATGTAATAAGAATTTTGAGACAATAAGAATTTACGTAAATAGACAATTTACAATGGGGTGAATGTACCCTCTACGAATCGGGACAGGATCATGTATAGTCATGGGAGGACACAACCTTCATTCATAAACCTCCCCCCTCCCCCAAACAAAAACGCCGTATGCAATGCTCACCTCTCCCCCCCACTCTAACTTTGAAAAACAAAAACAAAAAAAACAAAAAAACACAAAACAAAAACAAAACATCCACTATCTAACCGGTAACTTCATGAGAAGAGGTGGGTTAGCGAGCACACCTCCGGGTCGGAGGAGGAATATCCTCCTCGTCGCCGGGTTCGCGTCCTCGCTTCCGTGGGTTCCGGACCGGTCCCGGAGACCCACTCCCCACCTCTTCCCATATCTCCGTCTTCCAGGGCTCGTCGACCAGCACTTCGAAGGTCCCCTCAATCCTCGACCGAGCCGACTTATCGAGCACGAAGGTTCCATCGGACCCCATGTGGATAGGCCACTCAGTCTGGCTTCTCCACAGGCAGTCCACCTTCATGCTCTGCGGCAGGTCGAGGGTGAGAGGGTCATCGAAGATACTGGGTTCGATGCCCTGGAGTTGGACCCCTTGGTAGAAAGTTTTGGCCCGTAGGCCATGGTAGGCTTTGCATTGCCCCCTAAAGCTGTTGAGGGAGAACCCCCACAGCACAGCTTTGAGCTGTGCTTCCCCCATCCCCTTCTTCCCCCATTGGCGCTCCAGGGCCCGGTACTTGCTATTGGTCTTGTCCCTCCAAAAGGCCATTTGCTGTTCGGCGGGAAGGGAGTCTGGAGGACGATCTCTCGTCTTCCGTATGAAGTCGTCATAGGATTTTGCGAAATCCTTATGGTGTATTCGGTTAAACGGTTCTTGGTCGAACCGCTGTTGGCCGAGCAGCCCACCCCGGAAATCGGGGGTGGTACTGCTCTCCGGAAGGACGGGATCTGGTACGCACGGCATTATAGACGGCTTGGTCTCTAACGAATCTATTGGTTTGATATATTTCTCATCATTGGGGCCCACTGATGTGGCGCCCCCGGCTACTAGTTCGTTATCAACCTTGCCACCCCCTCCATTAGGCGCCCCCTCCTAGGGCTGCGCCTTGGCTTTTGCCGCCGTTTGCTGCTTCTCCCTCTCCTTCTTCCTATTCTTTTTACTCTCTAACTCGTGCCACTCCCCCTCAATATGTTTGAGGCTATATTTAAATAGAAAGTCAGTTCCACTCGAAAGTCTAGTTGGTTATTGTTTCTAAATTGAACTTACGCCGTCGTCCTCTCCATCTTCGGCTCCTTGGTCGTGAAGTATGGATCCTGCAGTATGTCTTCGGCCTTTGGCCGGTTCTTTGGATCGTATGTGAAAATACGCTGAGCCAAGGCAAGGGCATCAGCGGGGACAACGCTACAAAAAACCAGTCAGCTGGGCTATCAGTGGTAAAAGGTTGAGTGACGCCATACTTCTCAAACCTCTTCTCGAAACACGCCTCGTATTTCTGCTCCGGCCTGAGCATGGAATACCAGGCCATTTTCTTCCAATCGGGCCAGATTGACGGGCTGGGAGTACCGAGGATGCTCCATATGTAGTCGAGCTGTGTAATCTCATTCGTCCCGGTGAAAATCGCCTTCCGAGTAAAGAGCTCCATGAAAACGCAACCGCCACTCCAAACGTCGGGGCCGGTTGTATACTCTGTTTCGCCTAACAAGATCTCCACAGGGCGATACCACAAAGTGATGATGCGGTTGGTGAAGTGCTGCTCAATGTTTAATCTCTCATACATCTTATCGTACTGTCGAGCTAAGCCGAAATCTGCAATTTTGAGCTGGCCTTCTGAATTCACTAGGATGTTAGAACTCTTGATGTCCCTGTGGAGGATCCCAGCGCGATGGATATGGGCAAGTCCGCTGAAAAATTGGTGCGCAAGATCCTTGATGTTGGCGTAAGAGAGGCGGAATGTCGGATGGTTTAAAATCCCAGTAAGATCATGGTCCATGTATTCGAAAATCATATAAAAACCGTCTATATGATGTTAGCGACCTGAGCGAAGAGCTGCGATAAACGCCTGTACTTACTCGACTCGACCATGTTATCAAGTAGATGGATAATTTTATCATTATCTGTTCCTTTGCTCAAGCGTTGGAGAATTTTGATCTCTCTGGCAGCAGTGATGGGGAACTGGGCCGCAAACTGTTAGTCGAATAGACAAAAAAATGAGTATTCAAACTAGGAAAACTTACGCCGTCTTTCTCTGATGTCATGCGAACTCTCTTGAGCGCAACTAACTCCTTGCTCATCCAGTTTTGGGCTTTGAAAACCTGACCATAGGTTCCTTCACCAACCAAGCCGATGCGTTCAAATGGTGTTTTACGTGAAATAATGACGCGTGGAACAGGAGGAGCTGGCTTAGCAGGAACCTTTGCTGGAGGTGCCTCTTGGCGAGATGAAGTAGATGTAGCAGCGCCCTTTCTATGTGCAACTGGTACCGAATTGGACGATGTACCGAGACGACGGGGGATTCCGAATTCTTGGCTACGTGGCCCGGTGGGCATCTTCCCTTTCCCACCCGCACTTCCCATACTAAAGCGGACTTTACCCTTCGAGGCGTCGATTGGTGCAGGCTTTGGCGGTTCGAGTATCGATAGTTCGCTCCTAGGGCCCCTAGGGGCATTTGGTGGAGGCATCAAAGCAGCATCTCGTTCGGCTCGAGTATCTAAAGGTGGGGGCGGAGGAGGAGGGGAGGGGGGAGGCGGAGGATATTCCTCAGGTCGCTCCTTGGGACTTGGAGGCTGTTGGTCCGTGGCACCAGTATCTTCATGGGAGCTTAATATATCGTTGCCGATGCTCTTATAAGGGTCTGGAGTATGTTGTTGGGAGCCAAAATCTCGTTCCGGCGACCCTACACTAGAGGCGGATTCAAACTCTTCTTGGAGCCTAGGTCCAGTTGGGATAGCGTTCGGGCCTGTCATCATTGACCTTGGAGAAACCGAGCGTCTAAAACGGGGCTCTTCCGTCGTATATGAGTCGGCAGCACGGCGTTGCTTGCGTCTGCGACCACGGGCATTAGTAAGCGGGCCTGGGCCGGAGGGCGGTGGGCCGCGACGGTCGACTTCTTTGTCGCGAGAGCCTTTAGGAAATGGCGGGCGTCCTTGCTTTGGTCCTTCCCTTGCCCGTGGGTCTCGGGGAGGTGGCTTTTCGGCAAGATGTCGTCGCTTAGAATAAGGAGATAGTGAGCGAGTCCGGGCGCGAGGAATATATCCGATCTCCGAGGCTATCTCAACTCTTGAAGAAGTGGACTCAGCAGGAGGATGATCATTAGCTGGAGCTTTAGGTGCGGCATTGCGATTAGAGTTTTCGGAAAGTGAAGGCCTTTTGGCGAGAGATGACATGACATCGTCCGATGACTGCGTGGAACCTCGTCGCCGAGCTGGAGAAGCACTACCTATCGAGTTCGGCGAGTGGTCACGGCGTCTTGGAGAACGGCGTCGGCGTGGCCTTTTATCACCCTTGTTCTTGTAAAACGGAGGAGAACGACTGCGGCGGGGAGATGATATGCGGTCTCTGAGAGGAACCTTTGGGAATCGTTCAGGTGACCGATGTCGGGAGCCTCGAGGAACAAAGTCGTGATCACGGGAGCGTGAACGGCGGCGACGGTCAGAATCTCGGGCCCTTAGGTCGTCCAAATCTCGTTTGCCTCTTCTATCGGGCGAATCTTTGCGTGGGCGACGGATATCTTCTGGTGAACGGTGCCTCGACCTAGATCTGGATCTCTTTGATCTGTGTCGGTGGCCGGGCCCTCGGGGGTCAGGTGAATGTCGCCTTGGTGATATTGAACGTCCTTCACGTCGAGATCTCTTGGCAGCTCGGCTGGGGGAGGGGCTTCTGATCCTCTTGGGTGATTTCCCACGGGGGTCGGTCTTGTGAGCCACATCAGGTCTTTCTCGGCTTGGACGACGCGGAGAAGCTGACCGGCGACGTGGAGAAGCTGAACGTCTGCGATCTCGGCTGCGATCCCGACGGTCACGGCCCCTGTCACGGTCATCTCGCGAAGACTCGCCAGGGATATATGTATCAACGGCTACCTTCCGCTTTCGGGAGCCTGGATGGCGAGGAGGCGAGCGTCTTCGCTCTCGGCTGGGGGTTCTGCTTCGGTTTCGAGGTTTCGAGCGCTCGGGTCTCTCATCAGTAGAGGTGGGAGGCTTGCCGGCCGTCCCGGGGCGATATGAATCATGAGAACCTTTGTTCTTCGTCATGGTGAATGCAGTAATGATTAAAAAAAGAGTCGGGGATTCCTTAGACCGAGCTGGTGTATGTGTATCAGAATGAGGAAGATACTACAGCAGTAGTAACAGTCGGTATCCGATAAACAGATGATGAAGGATGAAGGATGAAGGGTGAATAATGATGATGTGAGCAATGGAAGGATGTTCAAGAGCAAAGAAGATGCAAAAACTAGTAACTGTGTAGTCAATTGCAGAGGGGAAGAAAAAAAGCCGTTGCTGAGGGTGGTTGTTGTGGGTTGCGGAAAGGTCCTACGGCTTTGCAACGGCTAGTTCCAGCACGCCGAAACGAAGGAGGAACAAGGAACGGAGAAACAGAGTTATCAGGTAGAGGGCTCGTTCGTATCTGAGGAATGATAGCAGGAGACGATGACGAAGGATGGAAGGCGATGATGATGAAGTGGCTGGGTGGTCGAGAGTTGGTGATGATGTGAAGTCGTGATGTGATGTGAGGTGAGGTGAAGAGGAGAGGAAGAAGAGGAAGAGGAAGAGAGTTGTAGGAGAGGAAGTTGTTAAGAGGAAGAAGAACTCTAGAAGAGGAAGAAGATTTAAAATGCTTCGTCGACAACGACGACAACCTAAACCTCAGCCTTCCTGTTCTCCTTCTCCTTCTCCTGCTTCTGCTTCTGCTTCTTCCCTATCTCTACAGCCCCTTCTAGTTCCCTTCTAGACAAGATAGTCCTCCACTCCGCAAGTATCCGGCCAACTTCGAGTCGTAAACGAGGTACTAGGCAAAGAATATCGTCGCTACACCGGTGGTTCAAGTAAAGGACCGCGATGCCGACGTCGGTTTCTGTCGGTGATGCTGTCAAACAGCAGGCGTCCTCTGATTCCTTCAAGACGACAAACGTCACTGTGGCCCAGAATTCCGTCTACACAACACCCGCGACGTCGACGAGGGCATCGTCAAGCCGAAACAGAGATTCCAGAAGGCGAAACCGAAAGCCAAGTCCTACAAAATGATACACCAAATGATACAAGGAACGTTGTATAGTGTTTATGAGATAATCCTACCTCACACCAGAATACGGCTGGTGGTGGCGATTATGGGAGGCCTGGACGGTGGATAGGTTGAATATAAGACCCTAAATACACACCCAAACCGAGGATAACTGTCAGTTACACCTACGAGCCTTGGCTTTATGCTTCATCCGTATGCTATCCGAGCATATGGTACTTTGAACGGAGGGGAAACCAGTCGTACCAGACTGAAACTAAGTGGACTGATGTCAACGTCGACCTGATCGATCAAACGACCGCGACCAAAAGCTTTCTCTCTCGCGCGACAAAAGGATATCTCTCAATATCCTCGTCGATACCGTTGGCAGCGGGTCCTTCGGTGAATATAGCAGAATAATCGTTGTTCCAGACCCAATCTTAGGGTTCCGATGGTACAAATATCCGAATCCGAGTCGGAAGGGCGAAAGTGTCGATGTTGAGTCGCGGGTTTTCTGGCCAGAGAAATTCGAATTCCAGAATTTTGTTTGACTGGTTTGATTCGCAGGACTCCTTTTCGGGCTTGATCCCGGGGGGGGCATCACCACCCCTGTTCCAGCCCGGTTTCCAGTTTCGGGGGTCGTTAGGCGGCTTCGCTTGTTCTCCGGGGTATGGCTGTTCAATGTTGTCCTGCTCCTGCGACTTCTCTCTTCCGAATTGGATATCCACCCAGCAATTGGAAGCATCTGCGGCTGGTTAGGGCGAGAGATGCATATCTCGATCGGCTCCATTTTTCAGCCAAAAGTGCAGGTGCTTCGTGTCCCCCCGGGTACTGCTGGCCGAACCAAGAGGTTCGGTCTGCAGCCGCCGAGTCCCCCTCTGTCATAGCGGGACAGTATCCCACCACGAATGGGACGAGCTTTACGGCATGTATCACGACTATGGCTACTATCTACAGGATGTCGACCTGAAATAACAAGATATACAACTATCCACCGCAAGTCGAAAACACCAGGGACACGTGTTTGCGGGATTAGATGGCCTGGTATGTTAAATGTCAGGCCAATGAAAGCATTGGTCACTGGTCACCCCGCCCATTGGGACATAAACCAGGGGTTGAAGTTGATCCGAAAGCAATTCAGGACGGAGAAGTATTTTGAACTGTCCGCATAGGCCTAAAAGCCGGTGCAATACACCTCTTCATGCGTCGATATGAACCAGTCCGGGCCTTTATCAATGGCCTTGACCCATAGGCTTATTCAGAAAACGCCATATATCCCCACATAGATAGACGAGTTGCGTCCAACATGGAACACCAAAAAATGTCGAAAATCCTACGCCATCGGGGTGGCATTGCATGTTTTTATTTGAGCGAGGTATAAAAACCAAATCTTCTGGGCCTTCCGCGGCGACCTAGACGAGAGCGTTTGCATTTCCAGCCGCCTCAGTGGTGTAACTCGGAAGTTTTGTGTGTGGTCGCAGCATCATATCCTCCGCAGCTCGGTCCAGAGCAGTGCCTTAAATAATCTTTCGTTCATTGGAACAAATGGCATCCTGCCATTCCGGTAGTTTGATGAAGCGTTAAAATGGTCCTAGATTAGCCGGGTCGCGATTCGATGGGGCAGGCATTTCGTTGGAGCCTCCGACTTCCGATGCGATGCAGGGCTGGTCCCGCGGTGAAGCCTTCCACAGTCATCCCATCCCTCCGTAGAAACCCCACAGCTTCGTCCTCCGCGCCAGAGAAAAGATATCCCAAATCGCCAGTCCTCATCGTCCAAACTAGATCCGACCCGCTGCTGCCGTGCAAGCTGATAGTTAATCCTGGGTTTGTACAGAGGACAAGAAAAGAGGGACAAAAAAAAACCAGGGAACCAACTTCCTTTCGCCGGTTGCAATTTTGCAGGCCTCGCGTCTTGGCATTTCTCTTCTGGCGGCGCCATTTGCAAACCCAACGTTCCCTTCAAAACGAAACATCAAAAAATTTCAGACCACTTTGCGAAATCCAACATTTCAACCCCACAACCACCCACAAAAATGTCGATACCACCAACCAAAAAGCGGAAGCTCGAGGGCGCTGCTGCTTCTGGCGCAAAGTTGGCAAAGTCAATTCCTTTAAAATCGAGCCTAAAGGCTTCTGTCCCAAAGCCGAAACCTACAAAAAAGGACCGACAACCAGCTCCAGCATCGTCTGACGAAGAAGAAGACGAAGACGAAATATCTAACAACGAAGATTCTGAAGATGAAGGCTCCGAACTCTCAGATGATAATGATGGCGACGTCTCCGATACAAATAACCAGTCGGATTCCTCTTCTTATGACCTCTCCGACGACGAAGGCGGCAATGGAGAAACCGACGAATTCCCCTCTGAGCTCGTCGAATCCAAAAAAAGAAAACGAAACGACCCCACAACCTTCGCAACTTCCATGTCCAAAATTCTCTCCTCCCACCTAACGACACAAGCCCGTAAAGATCCCATTCTCATCCGTTCCAAGAAGACCGCCCACGAGATCTCTGATCAAAAACTCGAGGCGAAGGCAAAGCGACTCATCTCGCAGCAAAAACGTGAAGCTTTGGAGAAGGGCAGAGTAAAGGATATCATTCCGAAAGACGATGCGACCGGCGAAGAAGTCAAAAATGTACTAGAGAAGGAAAAGGCACTGAGAAAGATTGCACAGAGAGGTGTAATCAAGCTGTTTAACGCAGTGAGAGCAGCACAAGTCAAAGGCGAGGAGGCGAGGAGGGATGGCAAGCTCAAGGGGACACTTGGTATTGATACTAAAAATAAGAACGGTATGTCTGGACCCCTACAGCAGCTATTGGTGCAGATTCTAACGAAGCGCTACAGTAACCGAGATCTCGAAAGAAAGTTTCTTAGATATGATCTCGAAATCGAAGGAGAAGTGAAAGAATTTGGATCGGAAGCAGATTTATGGTTATTTTACGAAGCGATAATCCGAGTGAAGATGGATACGAATCCTATATACATTACCCGAAAGGGGTTTGCGATGCAATGCCTTTAATATACCCCGATGATAACTCCTGGCTGGCTTGGTAGACCATGTGAATAGATGCACTCTACCTTGGAAATATAATATATGATACAGATGGTCAATCTCCGACCATAACACGACCGCTGTTGAATGTCGATCGTAATACTCGTTCACCAACCACTATCCTAGTGGGCTAAAAATACCTTCAATGATGTGTAAATGCCATCACTTAAAATCGCTTGCCTGTAGATTCCTTGTCATAGCCGGCAGCTTGACCTTCAATCCATCAATTTCTTTCTTCATCTTCACCTGGCACCCCAGTCTCGACCTATCACCTCTCCTGTATTAGTAATAACCCTTGGAATCCTCTGAAGAAATTAAAAATATTCGAAAAAGTGAATAAAGGTATAAAAAAACAACTTACGTCTCCGTCAATCCAAATGCCAAATCCAACATATCATTTTCATCATCATCCGGCTCCTCTAGCAGATTATACATCTCCTGATCGTCTATAATAACATGACAAGTACTGCACGCACAACTTCCTCCACAAGCCCCCTCCATCTCTAAATCATGTGCCTGTCCGATATCCAGCAGATTATCTCCCTCTGCAACTTCAAAAGTAAACTCATTCCCTTCCTTTGTAACGAACGTAACTTTGAGTTCTTCGCCGGCCTTTGGTGGAGTGAGGTGTCCGTGAGACAGGTAGGAAGTAGTAGAAAATTGTTTGATATATATCGAAGACGGGAGAGACAGTCTAGGACGGAGAGTCCGGGTAGTGAAGGCTCTGTTATGCGCACCGGAGTAGATCGGTGTTCTTGTAGTTATCGGCCGTGAACATTGTGGAAGGATGTTATCAGCTCTGTGGAACAATCGATTGCTACACTGAGACCGTAGATTCCGAAATATCGAAGAGGCACGAGGTGGAGGCATTGTGATCAAACTCCTCTTCCGAGCTGGTCCTTTTGGTAAGGAGCTTGAAGAGAGGACCGGATTTCTGAGGATGAATGAAGTAACGAGCGAATGGAAAAGCTGTGGAATGTAAGGAATTGAAAGGACATCGAAAGAATCGAAATTAGAAAACTGGGAAATATCAAAACTGCAACCTCGAAATCTGTGTTGGACCGGCGATAACTTAAGCGACCCGGTCGGCGATAATTAGTCACCCAGAAAGGTTCCAGACACGGACCGGCCTTTAAACAGACGTCAGCCTCAGCTACAACCAACCCTGTCGAACCGCCGTCCTGCATAAGCCACTGACACAGAACAGCATGAGAAAGCTGTTCAGCGTCTCCGTCGTTCGTCGGACACGAGCACATGAGTATTATCCATGACTCCGATCGATTGAGTAATTGATGTGGTATGCACTGTTTGTTTCATAGCCAGCCTGTGGATGCTGTATGGACGTGATGTGTAGGACCGGTATATAAAGGCGCTCGAGGCGTCGCAACCGTCGAATCACTCATTCTCGAATCAATCGGGCATTGGGTTTACAGCAATGGCATCGATTTGCTCCCTTCCAACAGAACTACTCTTCCAAATATTTACGGACGAGGTGATCTCAAGTAACGACCTCGCCCAATGCGCAGCGACCTGCAAGTTATTCAACGACATCAAATCACAATGCAAGATCAATTACAATTTCCGAGTAGATCACCCGTCACGATCTGCTTGGAAGCTCATTCGGCACCTTTTGTTAGATCCAAAAATCGGTGAACGGTTTCAAAGCATCACCGTCACATGGCATCGACGAGTGCCTCGCCACCCCAAAACCTGGGCCCTTGAATGGAACTGGGGAAAAACAGAGCGGCAGGAGATCAATCGTCTCTGCGAGGAGTGGGGTTTGTCAGAAGTGGCATACCATATCCGCTGCGGCTGGAATTCCGAAGCATTGATTCCTCTCTTGTTATGTTTCACTACGAAGCTGGAGTCTTTCGACTACGGCAGGTCAGTTCTGGAAATAATGCACCCAAGCCCCACTGCTCACGAAGGTATACGGGTACACGAATACTGCGAGGGCAAGAGTCACCGGTGGGAGCCGAAAGGTGATCATGACGATGGCTTCGATTGGTTTGATGTATGCTGGAATTTTGTGGAGAGTGGTACTTCATGGTTTTATTCGGTCCTCGATCGCGATACTCCATTACCAGGCTTATCCAGCCTCAGAAAGTTCTCCCACAGAGGTTGTGTCGATGATGTAAAATGGCCGGGGGTGTACCTTCCGCAAGTTATGTTACTCCCACAACTCGAGGACGTCGTCTTGATCTCTAAACCCGCGAAAGTCGGTCATCTCTATCCTAGCACGCCCAAACTCGAGTTCCCCGCTGGCAAGAAATCATCAATTAAAAGGCTTGAACTCATCGATTGTAGTTTCTTTGAAGGGGAAGTTGATGCCCTTGCCGAGTTTACGGGTAGTCTAACAAGACTCAATTACGATCTGTGTGGTTTCAGGCGGAAGAAAATCGTGGATTCTTTTCTACAAACCAACGGTTCTCTGACTAAAGATCGAGTAACCAATACACATACTCCCCAGCTCCTAGAGGAGGAGGAGGAGGAGGAGGAGGAGGAGGATTTCGGGTCATTCGACAGCGATAGTAAATATGAGTTTAGCTGCTATGACCGTAGTTCTAGTGACGACGACGACGACGACGACGAAGAAGAAGAAGGAGAATAAGAAGGAGAAGAGGGAGAAGTTGGGGAGAAGAAAAAGAAGACGGAGAGGAGCAGGACGACGATGACATTGAAGATAGCAATATGGACCATAAGGCCGAAGACGAAGACAATGGAGACGACGAGGACAACTATTTTCATGAACTGTTGCATGGACCCCGAACTATCTCATAAACCAAATGCTACCGCAGACGTCTAGACCTCGAAGGAATCAGGTTTAAGAACAATATTATTTTTCGAGACAAATTATATATTATTCTATACAACCACTTCATGATCAATTAAGCTCTAGCCATTGCATTTGCGTGTTTGTTAAGCAACAAATTCCACCAAGTGAAGCCCAAAGTGCAATCATCGAGCGTTATAACGT
Source organism: Arthrobotrys conoides (assembly GCA_036971725.1). Taxonomy (NCBI): domain Eukaryota; kingdom Fungi; phylum Ascomycota; class Orbiliomycetes; order Orbiliales; family Orbiliaceae; genus Arthrobotrys; species Arthrobotrys conoides. The sequence continues at coordinate 1,634,165 of JAVHJM010000005.1, forward strand.
TAGAGCGGACCACTTGAAACCCCATCAGCCTTGAATCCAACAGGTTAGAAAGTATAGTATAAAAGCTACCCCAGTAGCCCATACATTAAAGGTATATTACCCTTACCCCCTTAAGCTCTAGCCAGCCCGCCATCCAAATCCACAATCATACCGGCCATGGCATCAATAACCACCCTCCCTGCCGAAACCCTCCTCCAAATCTTCAAAGACGACAGTCTAACCCCGACCGACCTAGCCCAATGCGCCCAAACATGTCGTAAATTCCGCGGCCTCGCCTGTTTACCTGATCACAAGATCGATTACATCTTCAAAGTAGACCACCCATCCCATGCAAGCTGGAGACTCATCCGCTGTATCCTACTCAACCCCGCACTCGGTGAAAGAATCCAAACCCTCCAGCTCGAATGGCACCGTCGCCGACGTCGAGATAAAAGTACTTGGACCTTGAAATGGGACTGGACGGAAGACGAACTAACCAAAATCTCGGAGCTCTGTAAAAGATGGGATTTAAATTCATCGTTATACACAGCCATCAAAATCGGGTTAAACTCCGAAGCTCTCCTTCCGTTGTTATTCTGCTTTACTACAAAGCTAGAGTCCTTGGATGTTGGTAATGTGGGTCATGATATGATATCAGACGAATACGGTCATACGATTTATGATGCAGCTCGAATATACACCCATTGCATGGGAATACCGCTTCCCGATAATTACTCCCAACCATCTTTACCCGTCAACGAGCACGAAGTAAACCTCACGCAATGGTTCGAAAGCGGAGGAGCAGAGTACTACCCGAAAGGTCGGGTTCGTGAACCGATCTCTAGGCTTCCATGGGTGTATTCAGCCTTCACTCCAGGATCATGGTCACCAGGGCTATCAAACATCAAAGAATTCTCCCACGGAGGTTCGAACAGCAATTCTTTGAGATACAGACCACAATCCTTGAACGACTGGCCGAACAAAAACCTATCAAAGATCCTACAGCTTCCAAAGTTAGAAACGCTAAAGCTTTCTCATTTAAACGCATTAATGGGAACGCCAATAGTCAACCATCCGAAACCAGTACATAAGCTCAAAAGGCTAGAAATCTTTCACTACAGGTTCTACAGAACCGACTTTGAAATCGTCGCAGCTCTCACAGGTGGATCGTTGGAAAGCGTGGTATGCGTCTTATCGGACGAAAACTTTACACCGTGGGATATGCCCCCGGAACAAAAGATCTCATTGATAACCGACTACTTTGAAGAAAATAGCAAAGATACGTTGGCTAGGGATAAGATATCGGTTGTTAGGAGTTTTAAGGGATATTTTGATGATTTTGAGTTCAGGGGGAATGAGAATATGGTATTGTTAAGGGATATTAACGGAGCTAATTGGCGTGGTCCCGATCAGTACGGTGACTTCTATGATCTGGAGGAGGAATTTGTATACGACGGGGACGAATATTATCAAGAGATATTTCCCGATGGTGGTGAGGATGAAAACGAGGATGAAAACGAGGACGAACAGGAGGAGCGCAAAGAATGAAAGCAAGAGCGGGCCTGAGTTCTGGAATCTTGAGGTTTCCATCGACATCTAGCATCTTGTCATGATAATTATAATTTCCTTGATACCTAAGAAGCGCTCTTAATATAATATATGTAATTGGCCTGATTTCTACAATGCAATGTATACTGCACAAGCATATTCTCTAATTATCTGCTTAGACACCTCCTAGGCTATATTGGTGAAGGATCAATATTATAAAACATACACTTAATTGCCTAGCAGGCTGCAGTGTATCTCGGAAGCTGCCAGAAAAGTGCCTTGGGCCTGACTCACATCAACGTACCAGAAGTACATTGTCCCATGCATGCAGTTATAAGGCTTCTTAGATTCAAACATAAATAAGTATCTAAGTACTTACCTACGCCCGATCACCTCAATATTGAATCCTAGACAATAACTATAATTCATAATTCAATTACATCCGACAGAATTCAGGGGAGTGTTCGCTGAGGGAGAGCCCAAGCTTGAGCTTAAGCTTAAGAGCTTAAGAGCATGGCCTCGCTAACAACCCTCCCCGCCGAACTCCTCGCCCAAATCCTCTCAGACCCAACCCTCACCTCCCACGACATCTCCAACTGCTCCCTCATCAGCCGAAGACTCTACCACTTCACAGCCGACCGAAAAACCAAATACAGTTTCCACATCGATCATCGTTCCCAATCCACCTGGAACCTAATCACCTGTATCCTCGCAAACCCCAGGATCGGGGCCCGAATCCGCAGGATAATAGTCACCTGGTGCCGCCGAGACCCTCACAGACCAAAATCATGGACTCCGCAGTGGTTATGGAAATCCCAGGAGTTGGAACAAATAAAATCCATCTGCGAAAAATACGGTGTGGAGTTTTTATACCCCGTCATCGAAGATGGGTTTAACTCCGAAGCCTTGTTACCTTTCTTACTATGTTTGACCCCGAATTTGGAATCCTTGGATATGGGTAGGATATCGCCCAGTATGATGAAGTTCGGGTACTCCGCGGAAACAGCAGTTCGGGTGTTCAAGGCTTGTGAGAGAAGATTCATGGCACAGAACTACAAAGTACGGCACAACAAGGATCAAATGGTCTACTTCGATAGTCGATGGGGTTCTTCCTATAGACAGAACATTATGTGGACGTACTCCGCTCTAAACCAACAGCCCATCCGTCTACCGGGTCTGTTGAATCTAAAACACTTTCGACACGGCCCCAGTGAACCCCGACGGAGGGATTGCAAAGGATGGCCGGCAGAATATATTGGAAAAGTCCTATTACTCCCCAATATCGAGACGGCTACATTCTACGGAGCCGCTGCATTCGATCCAACAAAAGGTGGGAACCAATATAAACCACTCGCCGCGACTCCGGAATTCACATCTGGGAAGAAATCCTCGGTCAAGCAACTGGAAATTCTCAATTGCGATTTAGAGTGTTATGATTATTCAACTCTTGCGGAAATCACTGGATGTTTAGAGGTTCTACGGGGCGTTACTCCTGTACCTTACTGGTGGCGCATGGAGGATAGGAGGGCGTCACATATGATCGATGCTTTTAAGAAAAGCAATCCAAAGACATTATCTGCAAACAACATATCCGTCAAAAGAGCTACTTATTGTGATATGATGTTCATAACGGCTTCGGATGTCTATTTCCCTTTTTGGACAAAGGATCAAGAAGAAGATTCGGAAGATAGAGTTAAGAAGTCTAAGGACGAGGAAGAAGGACGAGAGTATATGGAAAGTCTGATATGGAAGGACGAGGAAGAAGAGGAAGAAGAGGAAGAAGAGAAAGAAGCCACCCCTGAGCCGTCACCGGAAAGCTTATACGTCTGTGACCATATTTCCGAGTGCGGTTGTGATGAGTACTTCTTTGATACTGGATCTGTATATGAATATACAGATTACTACGGTGATGCATATGATAACTATAAGTGGTTTTGGCCTGATCCGGAGGGAGATGAAGATGTAGTTCTGCGGACGAGGGATGTTAAAGGAAGTAAAAAAAGGAGTCACTTTGTAAGTCTGACTTGAATAGACATATTAACAGATCTCGTCACCATACTTCTCCATATAATTGACACTGCATTGATATCTTATATAGAAGTACTTTAAGTACTTGATTACTTTATATCAGATACGCGTATCTTCCAGAACCCCTGTCCATGTTTGCATTTCCATGTCTCAAAAACGTTAAATTAACACCAAATCACATGATCGTCTAGCGTCTATAGACGTTCCTTAATAATAATTAACCCAAACACCCAACTCTCGGCCTCCTTGCTGACTTAGATATCCAACCCACCTTGTACCCTGTACCTGAATTAGAATCAAAGATGACAACCCCCCGAGGAGCTTTAATAGCAATCGAAGGCCTCGACCGAGCCGGGAAATCAACCCAATGCGATCTCCTCCTCAAGCGTCTGCTCTCATCTGGCATCCCCGCCAAACTCCAGAAGTTCCCTGGTAAGTACCGTACCTACCACACTTAACCTCAAATGATAACTGAACTAACAGATGAAGATACGCAGACAGAACAACCCCAATAGGCACAATGATAAACTCCTACCTAACCTCAACCTCCAACCTAGACGACCAAGCAATCCACCTCCTCTTCTCCGCAAACCGCTGGGAATCCCGGGACTCCCTCCTATCAACTCTAAACTCCGGTACGATCCTCCTATTAGATCGGTACATCTACTCAGGAATCGTCTTTTCCGCCGCAAAACCTTCAAAGCCAATAAAAAACCCTAAAGAACCATTGTCTATATCATGGTGTAAATCTCCTGATATTGGTTTACCAAGACCGGATATTATTATCTTTTTGAATATTAGTCAGGAGGATGCGGAGAGGAGAGACGGGTTTGGAGATGAGAGGTATGAGAAGAGGGAGATGCAGGAGAAGGTTAGAGGCTTGTTTGAGGAGTTGAGGGGGGGTGGGAGTAATGATAAGGAAGATTGGTGGGTTGTTGATGCCGGTGGGACTGTAGAGGAGGTGGCCGAGGAAGTGTGGAAGGGGGTATTGGAGGGGTTGAGGAGGGTTAAAGAAGGGAATGGGGAGGTTAGGAGTATCGAATAGACAGACAGTCACGACAGTTTAGAGATAATACTAAATCATAGATGGTAGGCGTATATATCGAGCTTATAGAAGACCTCCTGGAGGTACCTAGTATAAAGCAGTAACAGAAGACATCACCGTCTTCATCTTGTTGACTGGTTCTTTTTGAATATTAGATACACCCCTCCACCCGATTGAATTTCTTTTTTTGAGCCCTCCAGTAAACGCACGATCCTTAGCTTGAAAATAGTAAGCTTGAATATAGTACGCCGCCAAATGGGATGAGCTGGTAAAACTAAAGAAAACACCCCTCTCTCCTACTCCCGTACCATCTTCGTTTTAATCTCTATATCCTCGAAAATCTCTTTTTTCCTTTCCTTCAACCCCAACGTCGTGACTCGAGTCCACCAACAAAAGATCATCGAACAAAAATAAAGGTGAATGCGTAGAACAGAAGCTTCCTTCCGAACTTCGAGCACCAAATGCTCCCTCTCTTTCAAGAAGAGTTGTTCCCCCCTTCTCGACAGGTTTGCAAGCAAAAGCAATCACTACGTTAGAAGAGATGACATAAAAGAAAAGAAAAACTGAATCGTAAAAAGAATAAGAAAAAAGGGTTTGCCAGGGAAAACGGAAAGAAACTAACAAAGATCAGTAACTCCGATTTTTGTATGAAGGGCGACTATAATACACGAGACATGAAGAGGAAGTAGAAAAGGAAAAACGCAGCGGTGCGTTTTCAAAAGGTATAAGCCCCCGGATATTGAATCTGGAAAATAAAGGCAGAAAGAAAAAGTTCGTAAGACAAAATAATCAAGGGGAAATCGCTTCAAAGAACTGGAAGAGAGAAAAAAGACAGCGGGCAATGGATATAGACAAGAAAGAAAGGCAAAAAAAAAAAAAAGGTTGGCAACTGTCGAGTGATCGGCGATCCACTTGTTTCGGTTCCTCTACGTAGAAAAACTCGATCTGGGTTCTATTGTGGGGAGGACATTCAAAGGAAATTCGTGATAATGACGTGGCTTCCAAAAAAAATGATTAAAAAGAACCTGCACTCGTGCTCGCTTATGGGCGACTACCATGCTTAACTGAAGAAACGGATCTCTAATCACGCTTGTCAGTTTGTTGATTCTGTTGTTGATTGTTGTTGTAGTGATGATTGTTATAGTGCTGCTTGTTTTGTTGACGGTCCTGCTTGTTGTACTGGCCTTGGGTTCGTTGGACTTGAGTGTGGTTTTGATTCTGGGTCTGTCCTTGGCTTTGGTTGCGCTCATTGGCGATCGATTCGTCGTGAGTTTTGAACAAGATGACTGTCTCTGGTGGGTAGTTGAGGACACGCTTGATAGTTTCACTGCGGACCATATATTAGCAATCGCGAAAAAAAGACGAAGACTAAAAGATAAAAGGGACATACCGTATCTTGAGGGTGACGGCGGTGTCGGTTCTGGTCCAAACGCTCAGAACGTCCTCCGCATTGCGAATGCTAAGAACAGCACCACAGACATCGTCACCGACGTCCCCAAATTGATCACCAATGATAGCCATAACAAGATCCTCCCAGTAACGGGTGCTCACCCCTTTCTTAAGGCGGATGATCCACTTGCCACCCTTGCGATTCTCGTTATCCTCCCAGACGGGTCTGATACCTTGTTTGAAAAGATGATAGTCGGAAACGTGTGGGAGACTTCGAGGCTTACGAAGATGGGAATAGATCATCCAAAATTCTTCGACAGTGGAGAAAGCAGCGATCTTCTGGGTCGACTTCTCATAGTCTTGGAATTTAGTGCCGGGAGCTCGATACCAGACGACCCAGGTGTGGCGTAAGGGTGACCTCGTGATTTCGACAGGAGCCTTCTTCTGAGTTGCAGCAGCTGCAGCGGATGCAAAAGTGGGGCCGTTGATACCAGGAGTTACGGCAGTGGAAGCCGTGGGGGTGGGTCCCTGGATTTCCTTTGGGGCACCGGCCAAAGCCATTGGATCGCCGGTAGGCGGCTTGGTGGGGGTTTTCACGGAACCGAAGGATGCAAAGGCTCCGGAGCCCAGACTGAAAGCGGTACTTGGGGATGCGAGGGTGTTGAAGGAGCCGCCGGCGCTCAATGGAGCCACAGCACTGAGCGGGTCGAAGCGGGCGTTGCCATCCCTGCTGGCGGCCCCTCCTCTCCCTCTCCCTGAGCCAAACCCTCGGGCGGATTGGGGACCGTTATTCTCGCTAGGACCGTCGGTAGTAGATAATGGCAGAGAAAGCTTTCCAGGACTGTGAAATGGCAGTTGGTTAATTTTCCCTTCTTTTTTCATTGAGTATTTTCTATTATAGGACTGTGTGTGGAATGACTTACGTTGGTCGACGGTTCCATAGTGTAGAACTCATTGGCTTAGATTAGCAGGGAATAAAGATGTCGAAAGCTTTTTTAACAACAGGCGAGTACGAAAAAACAGACAGAAACCCGGACGAAACCCCTGATGAATGCTTGAGAACGAAAAAATGAGAAACAGATAAAAAAGGACGTGAGAAATTAATTCTGGATTCAAGGAAACTCGTAGCAAGAATCGTGAGCCAACCTTAGTTCCAGTTTGCGAAGCTACTGGAGACAAGTGGGTTTTTCAAAAGAGGGATATCTGGGGGTGGATATCCGCAGATGGGAAGGGCAAAACTAAAGTATGCAAGTCGACGTATTAAAAGGAAGTTCGGGTATATTTCGGAGAGGATTGGGTTTACAAGGACGAGAAAGAGAGAAAGAAGAAGAAGAGGAAGAAGAAAAAGTGAATAGGAATAACACGCCCGATCTAGGAATCGCTTGAGAGAATGGGAGATGAATGGGAGACGAAGGAGTTTGTGTAATCGGATTGATGGAAATCGAGTGTAGTTGGAGAATAGAGAAGTTTTTCGGCGATAGCGGGGAGTTAGGAGGGATAGATGGCTAAGTCGGTTAGATGAAACGACGATTGCAGGTGGTTTGGTTTTTTTTTTTTCTTCCAGGAAGGTTCGTGTGACAAATGGCTAAGCAGGTGGTAGAAGGGGAGCCCCGGTCGGATTGGGAGAGCTTAAGAGGAAGAAGAGGAGAAAAGTAGCTGTCGGCGTGATGGCGATGCTGGTGGAGGAGGAGGTGGTGGTGGTGGTAGTGGGCGACAGTCGGCAGGCACTGTGCATGCAGCGAGCGTCAAATGGTGCAGGAAGAAGAACCTACCCAGACAGATGGGAGGGGAGAGAAGACCAGGGGAGCTCCGGGAGGAGACGATATCGAATAGTTGAACGATGCAGGAGATGTAGATAATTGATCTGATGATGTGAGTGGATGGAGGATTAGTGTTTTGTGGGGTGCACTAAAAAAAAAAAGCCGACAGCAAGGGTTTTTTTTATAGCGACGGAGGGAGACCAGAGAAGCGGGATTACGATTAAAGGTGTGTGTGGGAATATATGTGTACAGCAGCAGCAGCAAGAATGATGAAGAAGAATAGAAAAGGACAATTCAGAAGAATATTGATGGTTAAGTTGGATGAAGCTATGGCTGGATTTGACGATAGTGATATTGATTGTAGAGCAGTGGTGGTGGTGGTGGTTGTTGTTATGAAGGTTGAAGGTTGAAGGTTGAAGGTTGATGATGGTGGTGATGATGTTAAAGATGGGGAAGAAGTGAAGGAAGAAGAAGAAGAGAAGAAGAAGAAGAATTGGAATTGGAATTGATTGGAAGGGAAGAGAAGAGAAACAGCCAGGTCTTAAAAGTGTTGTCGTGTTGTTGTGCTCTCGCACCTCGATTTATCTATATAATTACTGATCAAGCAGTCATTTATATTATATTGAGGTTCTGATTATAAAAATTGATAGAATAAGATAGGATGGATTTGCAATGGATTGAAATAGCCCTGACACTATATATATCTTGAAGGTTCTACATCTTCTAGTAGTAGTTGATGGTGGTAATGTCGAGACTAGGATGGTATATTATATTATATTACATGTTGTTGGCCGAGGTATAAATTAAAAACCTTTCGCTTCTTCTTTCTAATCTTCTTCTTCTTCTCTTTTACAAACTTCAAGACACCCAACTTACTCAAATCGTCGCCTGCCCGGATTTCATTATCACTCCCACTCGGCTTGGCGATTCCGATGTTTATTTTCAAATAATATCATTTGGTGTCGAGATGAATCAAAACTGTAGAAACCCTCCTTAAAACCGTTGCTACGAGTGTCGCGATCTATCTTAATAGACCTGCAGACGCCATGAAGTCGGTGACGACCTGAAGTGATGGACATACCTTATTCCCAATACAATACAATAACATCTATAGATCTATATAATAGATCTATCTGATCGTTATATATATACTCAATTGTACCTTATGCTTATATAGGTACTTCGATACTTAGATACTTGATATACACTGTATCTGCGACTGAAAGAAATCTCTTTACAAGGATTTTTATATGAAAGGTGAGCCTCATCCCACCAATTGCCAGTCCCCCACCATTACCGGACTATTATATATCGTATAAACTGGTATATAAAAGGAGTAGGAAGATACATATTTATCTGATGAAAGCGCTATTCGTTATGGTAAACCGATTCAGCCTGGCCGTTATATACAAGGGGCGCGTGGTTGAACCTGACGCTGAAAACGGCCTAAAATTCCACTGATTGTAATATAAACTACTTCTCTCTTTTCTTAATTGATACATACTATACGATGCTTTATATTATAACTATTCTGCATGAATACCTGCTAATTGGATTATATTATCTTATCTCCAGTTCCATTTGATCCATATCAGATCGTAGACTTCCGATGGTTGTATATGCATATACTGTACATATACATACACATCTTCACATGTACCTATTATCGATATCTATATAATCCGAGTCACTCTTACATTATATTTTACCCAGTCAAGAAGTATATAAACACCGGAGATGAAGAAAGAAAGAAAGAAAGATAGATAGAAAGGAAAAAAAAAAAGAAAAGAAAGGGCAGAGTGACCGAGAGAGAGTGTTACCGGTACCGGAGTCTCCAGCTGGTATAAATTCGTCATTTCCAACCAATCCGACCTGCAGTTCTCTCCCTTCCCATCCAATCAATCCTCAATTTCTAGAAGTCGATACCTTCAAATACTCTCTTATCCTCCTCCTCCTCCTCCTCCTCTATTCAGTCTGCAGTTAGCTGCAGCATATCACATGAATTGCAAGTGCAGCAAGTACTTACTTAGATCTAGCTTCTGCACCCGTATCAGCCCTGGTCGCAGTTGCAGGTGCAGTGCAGTGTTAGTCTGATTAGATCCTATCGATATAAATTAAACCCCACACCTGCATAGATCTTGTTCGGGGTCCACAACATTACGTTTTCCCTTGGTTATCGGCCCGTTATATATATGTTCTAGCCCAATTCCCAGATTCCTTGATACCATTCAATTCATAAGCAATAACGATAGTTCGCCGATACAATTTTGTTTAAGTAAGAGGTAGTGTTTATATTTATTCAGCTCGTAGCCTGTCCTGGGTTTCTTCTGAACAATACCAAACAAACACCCCTCCAGCTGGTGGTTCCCCTCCAAACCTCAAACTTCCCCAGACTTTCTTCTCTTCCAAACCTTCAACCTCCCAAACATCAAAACAATGCAGGAGAAGATCACAGACAAAATCAAGGCTCTTCCTAGAGATGCCACCTACTTCTCCCTCGAATTCTTTCCTCCTAAAACTCCAGCGGTATGTAATTAATTCGCCCCACATCCACTTATCTCTCTACTCCTGCCTTTGAAATACCTAGCTAACTCTTGAACTCCCCTCCAAAAAAGGGTCTACAAAACCTCCATGCCCGCCTCGACCGTATGGCCAAAGGCCTTCGTCCCCTCTTTGTCAACGTAACATGGGGTGCCGGTGGCTCAACAGCCACCAAATCCCTCGAACTCGCCTCCCTCTGTCAATCCCACGGCCTAACTACCGTCCTTCACCTCACCTGCACGAACATGTCAAAATCCGTCCTCGATGATGCCCTCGAAAATGCAAAACTCATGGGTATCCGTAACGTCCTAGCACTGCGTGGTGATGAACCGCGACAACACGAGTACCTCGATGCGACAGAGCAAGTTCGTAACGGTAGCGGGGAAAATGAATTCGTATATGCAATTGATCTGGTCAAGTACATTCGGAAACAGTACGGAGAGTACTTTGCAATTGGCGTGGCTGCCTATCCGGAGGGTTATGCGGAAACTGCATACCCTGTTGCACAAGATACCTCTAGGGATTTACCATATTTGAGAGAAAAGACGGCTGCTGGTGCGGATTTTATCATGACGCAGTTCTTCTACGACGTCGAGGCCTACATTTCATTCGAGAAGGTATTAAGAAACGATGAAAGTGGTGTGTTCAAGGATATTCCGATAATACCAGGTTTGATGCCGGTACAATCCTACCAAATCTTCAAACGGACGACAAAACTCTGCAGTGTGAAGGTTCCGGGTGGCATATCCAGCAGAATCGAAACTGTCAAAGCGGACGACGAAATGGTGAAAGAACACGGAATACAGATTCTTACGGACATTATCGATAAGATTAGGGGTTCTACGGAGACTGATGGTGGTTTACCACGAGGGTTTCACTTTTATACGCTAAACTTGGAGAAGGCGGTGGCTTTCATTGTGGAGAGGTGTAGCCTGATACCTGAAATCCCGACCTCAAATGAAGTTGCCGTAGAGGACGAGGATGACGAAGGTCCTGGTTTGTTGACAATAAACGGTGGCGGAGCTGCAATCCCAAGAAGGAACCGTAGAACGAGTTCTATCATCTCGGACCCACACAACCGTGTGATCGTCGATACCGTTTCCTCAGCAAGAAGCGAACTCCAAGCCGAAGCTGGAGAAGCCGGTGTCCCCAAGATTCTCGATCCAGGTAGCCAAGAGGGCAATCTCGCAATATCCGAAGGTGAAGGTTCACTGGGCAGGGAAGCCACATGGGATGATTTCCCCAACGGTCGTTGGGGAGATGCAAGATCACCCGGTTAGTGATCATATTTTTCATTACTCCTTCTAAAAACCTTCATACATTACTGATATTTAGACCGTATTTTCCAGCTTTTGGCGAAATAGACGGTTACGGCGTCTCCCTGCATCGTACTCCAACCGAGGCGCTGAGGCTGTGGGGGAAACCCACATCTACGAAGGACATTTCGGACTTATTCGTCAAGAATGCAAAGGGTGAATTGGAGGCGATGCCGTGGAGCGAGGACGACTTGAACCCCGAATCTTTCTTGATTACCGAGGAGTTGGTTACAATGAATGCGAGGGGTTGGTGGACGGTTGCCAGTCAGCCGGCGGTGAATAGTGCTAGGAGCGACCACCCGACGTTCGGGTGGGGTCCGAAGAACGGATTTGTGTTCCAGAAGGCCTTTGTGGAGTTTTTCATCTTGGATGAGGAGTGGACGGAGTTGAAGAAGAAGTTGGAGACCGAGGGTAAAGAGGATGTATCATTCTATGCAGGGAATAAGGTGGTAAGAATAGTCCCTTTTACCGACTCGCAGCGAATTAAGAAGGCTAATATTTGCATAATAGGGCGACTTCCAAACCAACCTGGCTTCGGATTCGTCATTGAATGCCGTTACCTGGGGTGCATTCCCCGGTAAGGAGATCATCACACCGACGATAATCGAGGAGGTTTCGTTTCGCGCATGGAGAGTATGTTCCCATAAGTTTCCGAATCAAAAAATTAATCATATCTAACAATTGGGTACAGGATGAGGCATTCGATATCTGGAGCGAGTGGCAGAGGATATACCCTCTATCCTCGGCGACCTCGAAACTACTTGGCGAACTTAAGAACAAATTATGGCTGGTAACGATCATACACCACGATTTTGTCAAAACGGATGGATTATGGAAGGATATTCTAGGACTATAGCTTTAGACTTAAGAGCAGCGGGTATCTGTGAAGTCAAGGAGTTTTCCTCTATCTTTTTAGTATTTAAGGGTATTGCATTTGAAAGGCGTTCATAAATTGATTCGGAGTGCATGTGTGTACTACTTATTATTATTTTCTTGGATAATTGATAATGATTATGATCATGCTGGTGGAGATTTTTTTCTTTCTTCCTTCCGTATTGTATATTCTTCAGTATATGAAATGTGTATGAATGTATGTATGTACATCGGCTTGTGATGTAGGGCGACGCTACTGGTGTAGCTTCCAGTCGCACATGCAACTGTCCAACGGCAATCGGTGGCCGTAAAACCTTTTTAGTACCCTCGAGAATGGCACTTCTGATAATGATAAGAGGGGAGTATCTTATAACCCCCCGTGAATGCAATACTGAGAAATGATATATCGCAATGATAGACGTGTAGACACCTGTATACCAAAGTCCATCGAAAATAACTTCTATCCCCCCCCCTAGAGAATCAAAACTTGACATCAAAACTAGTCCCACACCCACAACTACTAGTCGCCGCCGGATTGTCCACAATCTTAAACTGACTTCCAATCAAAGCACTCTCATAATCAACTTTACTCCCATTCAACAACTCCAAGCTCGGCAGATCCATCACTACTTTAGCCCCACTACTCTCCTCTTCAAATATAGTATCTTCCTCCGGATCGATCTTATCCGTTAACGACATCGTATATTGAAATCCATGACACCCGCCGGATTCGACTAGTACTCTTAGGGCGGATGTTGTCGGCGATGCTTCTTTGCTGAGGATTTGGGAGAGTCGGGTTGAGGCTGCTGGGGTTATGGAGATTGTGAGCGGGTTGCCGGAGGAGTCGGTTTGGGGGTTGTGGATTTGGAGGGGTTGGTGGGTTGTTATGTGGAAGGCGTGGCGGGGTAGTCTCGGAGCCAGGTGGTGGGGTGGATGGGCGAGTAGACCGGCCTTGGAGAGGTGACGGCTGAGGAGCCGTCTGGTGAAGATGGATGCCATTTGATTATAATAATAAAATGGGGTTTGGTTTTTAAGGCAGATGAGCTCTGCAGCTGGGTGATGGGGGTTATCTCATGGCTGTGATGTTGATGGTGGTTGAGAATGATAATGAGAGTGGTTGATAGTATGTCGGGTATAGAAGAAGAGGTAGCAATAGAATAGAAGTGGCGACAGAAAAAACAGTTGGTTTATAAGCAACAATGGCGTCGTCTCGAGCCGCGGTTCGGCCGGTTAGCTTAGCTTTGGTCTGGTTTGGTTAAAGATCTTATCGAAAAGTCTCATGCACCTGGATATTTAAGCTATAAACCCTGCGTCATCCCCCCTTTTCTTATTTCTATTGTCGTTCTAACTACGCAATTGCCAGAATCCCATCTTATACTAAAAAAAATCTTGGATTTTTGTTTCTTTAGGGAAATTTTGATCAGTAGTACAGATTACAAAAATGGCCAACGAGGGATTCTTAACCAGAAAGTTTGGCCAAGGCGTTGAGGTAAGTGCAGAAAATACCACACGGTCAACACGATCTCTTCAATATCTCCAACTTCAGCCTCAATCCTATATAAGTACTTAAGTACTTATATGATGCTTTATGCATGAGCTTATGAATCTAATTGATATAAAATATAACAACAGAACTACTACTCCGGCTCCCCCCTCAACCGCCTCGCCTTCCTCCGCACAAACCACTCCTACCTCTCCACCGCCCTCCAACACCCCTCCACCCGTTTCCTGCTCCTCAACAACCTCGACCCTCTGGCATCCACCCCTTCCACCCTCGCATTCGTATCATACTCCGACATATCTCCTCTAATCTCAAACCCCTACTCCACCACTGAGAAAGAAGCCCTAGAAGCCTTCACCAGCACCATCGACCGTCCGGTCCTAATCTTCCTAGGAATCGACGAATCCGCGTCATCGGAACACACAATCGCCACACCAGACGGTAAATACACCGGTCAAGCCTATTTCTCACTCGACGTAACACCATACCCCCATATAAGCTATTCTTCAACCGCAGCTTCGATATTAACAACTATTAAAGAAAATTATCCGACTCATGAGTTTAAAGCTGCAAGGAAGGATTTGAATCTGGGGAACGAACATGCGGCGATTTATGCTTCGGCGAGAGCTTTGACGAATTGGAATGTTACGGCGCCGTATTGTGCCGGTTGTGGGCAGAAGACTTTGAGTGTTAGTGCTGGGACTAAGAGGGCTTGTCCGCCTAAGGATGGAGGGGTGGAGACTAGGAAGTGCCCTACTCGAGAGGGGGTGCATAATATTAATGTATGCCCCTTTATTTTCTTTTTCTCTATTCTTTTTTTGGGGGGGACTTTGTTCTGATATGAATATATTGGTAGTTCCCACGGACGGATCCGACGGTGATTATGGCGGTTATAAGCTCTGATGGGTCTAAAATCCTATTGGGAAGACAGAAGAAGTGGCCCAAGTAGTAAGTTCCCTCTCAACTCTCCAACCAAGCAAAAAGATGAAAAAATTACTAAATGGTATAATATGTAGCTGGCACTCAACCCTCGCCGGCTTCCTCGAACCCGGCGAATCAATCGAAGAAGCCGTCCGTCGAGAAGTATGGGAGGAATCCGGCGTCACCGTCGGCCGCGTAGTAATTCACTCCTCCCAACCATGGCCATTCCCCGCAAGTCTAATGATCGGAGCCATCGGAGAAGCTTTACCCGGTAAAGAAGAGATTTATTTAGGTAATGATCCTGAATTGGAAGGGGCGAAATGGTTTGGGTTTGATGAAGTTAAGGAGGCTTTGGGGTTTACAAGCGGACTTTATGAGGGCGCTCCGGAGGGATATAAAGAAGGGGGGTTGAGGTTGCCGCCGAAAACTGCTATTGCTAATCAGTTGATTAGGGCGGTGGTTTTGGGTGAGATACATGTGGCTAAGATATGAGTGAAGGTCTTTTATGAAGTGTGAGATATGTCTATAAACTTCTTTTCCTTCTGGATATATTATTAGATCGTAGATTGCGGGTAGATGGTTATTTTAGTACCCCATATATAACCTTTCAGCTTAACGAAGTTGCTTAAAGGCTTCCCGATCCATCGTCTGTTCCATCATCCGTTTCACTTCCAGTACTATCATCCTCTGAATTAAAGCTTCCCCTGTCACTTCCACCTATATCGCTACCCCTCCACCTCCCCCTAAAGTCACTATCACACTCTGAAGCCTCATCAGAGTCTCCATCAGAGTAATAATCTAGTTTATTACCATAATCCAGATCCCCCGTACAATCAAACACCCACCGCCCACTACCAGGACCTTCATCCTCACCAACCCGTGAGATCCTACACATCGCCTCCTTCTCAACCAACCCCATCCCAAACGGTCTATTAAAAACCGTACTAATCTTCATGGTTCTCAAAAGTTTCAAAGACCCGCGGTTTAACCTCCTTTCCAGGTCCTCGGTTACAAACCGAAAACTTTTATAGTAATCAGGTCCAGGTTCCATCCATACTATTTCCAAGTTCTTGATATTAGGAATCTTCTTCGGAATCGCCTTTTTAACCCACGATATTTTCGGTTTGGGAAAGGTATCTCCTATCGTAAGTTTTAGTGAATCTAGGTTTGGAAAGTGAATTTTTAAAAGGTCGGAGAGGCGGCGGTTTGTTTCGGTCACGCGGTTGAGTTGCAGAGTTTTGATATTTTCGAAACAATAAGATTGTCTTGGAGTCTGGATTATAAGATCGGTATCCGTAATATCTTCCAAACAGAGTGTATCTATCCCCTTGTTCAGCACCAAAGGAAATAGAAACAAAGGATCCCAATAATCCTCCTGTTTCACCGTAAAAATATCAAAAGTCCTCAACTTCTTCGGAAACGGAATTTCCCCCGCTACTAGCATATCCAAAAACTGTTCCGGAGATATATAATACCCCAAAAACTCCTGCTCTTCTTCAGGAAGCGTCAACAACCTATACTCATAGAGTTTAAAGTCACCGGACTCGGTATCCGTTCCTTCTCTTAGAACCAGCTTTTTTCTCGGTTTTCGGAACATGTCTATAGGAGTACCGCGGCCAAACATGTTTAATGCGTTAAGATCGAACTCTTGACCGCTTAGCCAGAGAGCAAAGTATGTTATATTGTGGTAAAACGGTATTGATACTTCCAGGAGTGGGAATATGGCGGCGTAGATGTTTCTTTCGAAGGTGCCGGTGTTACTGATGCTAACCGCTAGACGGGTTATATTTGGGAAGCGAAGTAATGAAGCAGGCAAGGGGAGTATATCCCCAATGTTTTTAGCTTCTAATGTTGCCGACCTTATATTATCTAAATGTCAACATTGTCCCCCTTTCTTGAACGGTACTTTGATGAAAAGGATATATGAAAGAAAGGATTAACATACCGAATATAATGCCTAACAGGCGCCATCCACCCCCCATCATCGAATAACTCCAACCATCCATACGATTCATCTTTATACACCCTAACCCCACGCTCTCGAAACCGTAAAGGGAAAATAAAAAAATAAAAATCCTTAGAGCATTTTGCAAAGCTTAGTCTATCTCTATCTTTGTCTAGAAACGATAGAATCGAATACCGAAGCTCGGTGGCGAGAGAATGGAATCGGAATTGCTCGGTGCGCGGACCCGGGTTGAGGATGTTTGGGTATTGTGATGTTTGTTGCATTTTTTGGGGGCGGTGGGCGGCCAGTATAGTACAGTCTCGTAACCAAACTGTGACTGAGTAACGTATAGTAGGGGGATACGGATGTTCGTTGAGAACTTGCAATGCTCTGAAGTTGAACTCGCTCGCAGTTATATATGTATGGATGGACTGTGTATTTATATATATATGTCTCGAAGATCTATAGATCTAACGGCGTTGGTACTGATCATGAGATACCGTTATGAAGTAGACTTCATGTACACTAAAAATCATTAATCAGTTAAATTGATGTGCCATGGAAGCTCGCCAAAACAACAGCAAGGGTCCGAGCGCCGGTTCAACTGATGAACTCCGGTGCTCTGCGGACATATATCCACAAGTCAAAAGTGTGCCAAAAAATTGGGTTTAAAAAGATCTGCCATTATATGTAGCTTCCAAACTTCGAATTGACTATAAACTGGGAGTAGATATTAATACATACTAGGCTACTTAGGGTATATATCGATAAACTAACATCTCCATAAAATCAAGAAGCCTCAATCGCTATCGAATTTATCATCAAATGTATAAGTCATAATTGCCATCGTGAATACTAATATGCATATACGACGGATCAACGCCTTTCACCCACACCATATTCCAAGCACCCTCATCCTCATAAGCCTTCCCCTCGCCGGTTTGTCGAATGTAGATATATTCCCTTACAACGCTATGGGATTCCTTTCTCTGCCACCCCCAAGGACGATTACGCATCAAAATAGTCTTTAAACACGGAAGCCGGCCTTCCGGGATCCCTTGTTCGAATTCTAGTATTTGTTTCCTCATGCTCAGAACTTTAACATCCCGTATTGTGAATGGTGATGGAATACCCACGATCTTGAGTGTTGGTATTTCGGGGATTGTCTGTGCCCAAGACTTCTCATAGTCGAGGTATACGTCGTTAGGCACGTATTTCGATTCTTTAAGTCTGAGGAACTCTAGGTTTGGGAATTGAACCGGTAGCGTGGAGGGTATGTGACGGAATTTTAGGAGATCGGTGAGGTAGAGTGATTTAACGGTTGGGAAGTTGAGGAGTCGCGGTTGGCTGTTGTTGCTGCTGCTGCTGCTGGGGATTTCTTCGTTTCCTTGGACTTCTTCGATTACATCTTCGATGGAGAGGGTGGTTAACCCTTTACACCGTGTTAAAGGGAGAAGGAATAGATGCTCGCATGTATCCTTTACCAAAACCCTGGCAGAGAAGGTGAAGGATTTTAAATTTTCCGGGAAATGTATTTTTGTCGTAACTCGGACCTTGAAAACGTCGTCCGGGATATAAGGCCCTAATAGCTTTTGGACTTCACTAAAAGAGTATGATCGTTTATAAATACCATCTATCTCGCGATAAAGGTTTTGAATTTCCGAACTCGAATCCGTATCCGAATCCGATGGGCTTGAATTCCGAGGTAGAGCCGGATAATTGTGCAAGGCGAATAACCCTCCCCATTCAAGAGATATAGACGCCAATTCCTCATACGTCGGTAAGAAGGTCTTCAGTAGTCGGAATATTGCGACGTATAAACGTCTTTCGATGGAACCGGACCTTATGATCTTAATGACCAAGCTGGTAGCCCCTCGAGAACCGAAATATCGAAGGGAAGATAGCAATCATGTCACTAAAATCTTCAACATCGATTGTTATCGACCTTTTACAAATAGATATACGAAGTATTACTTATTAGCATTACTCTTATATTTCATCAATATAATATGAGGCGGGGAGTACAAACCGAATACATTTCCTAACAGGCGCCAACCACCGTCCATCGTCGAATAGTCCAATCGTCGATGCCTCTGACTGGTCCTTATACACTCTAACTCCACAAAACCGTAGAGGAAATGCAAGGAAATAACAGCTTTTCGAACATTTTACAAAGCTCGATAGATCGCCTTTGTCCAGATGTGACAAAATCGACTGACCAACCTCGGCTGGGAGGGAAAGCAATTGTAATTGTCGTTGTTGTTCGCGTTCAGTTGAGGTTTGTTGCATTTTGAGGTGTGCGTATACCAGCGTAACTGGCCGACGCGAATCGTGATATAATCTCAGATACGTATACTCGAAGTACTCGACTGGGTTTCTCTGTGATTATGCCTGGAATACTCAATCTAGGCTTCTCCTCTAGTAGGGCAGGAGCTTATATAAGCACCTTGAGCAAAAAAGCAGCCCCCTAATCATATCTGATAACCACTCTACCCACTGGTGTTCAAATCACCGTTCGATATAATTTTAAAAGACTTCCGTCACGTTACATCTCGAAGGATAATGGGCTGGTAGATGCTAAAATATACTCATTTATGGGAATCATATAGACAATACACATACAAAATCTGGTGGTCATTGAGCTGTCATGAGGGTTCACCAGAACATTAACCAGGACTCGGCCTCAACTCCAATACAGCATGAAATCTGCCACCGACGATATATCCCCGAACATTTAAGAAACTCTAGACAGTAATAAAATATAAAGGCAGATCAAATATTGAAACAAAATGAACCCGACTTTTAAGCTTGGGAGAAGAGAAAAAGCTATAGAGAGACCGAACGCCAAAAACACCTTCAACTCTAAGCGAGAATACTTCAATTCTATGAAACCCTTGATAGAAAAATGCGAAAGACGATGCAGACAATCCCCTCAAGAGACTTCGCCATATGCCTTTTTGTTAATTAAAAAAGGAGAAGAAAACAGGCTCTATCAAAAGTTCAAATAAAAGATAGAGATACAGAGTAAAGACAACGCCTTGCCTGCCCTCGAAGCTCAAATATTAGTTCCAAGCAAGCCAAATTTACAAATGCAATGCATGATAATGGACTCCCATCCAGGCAAACAATCTAATTCCACATGCCCTTATACAAAGAAAAATGCAGTAATGGTAGCAGCAGTAACAGTATTAAACATTGAAAACTCCCCATCCAGGCGCCATTAACCCACACCCCACCCTCGCAAGATTTTTTTGTTTGATAGGAATAATGAAAAAAAAAAAAAAAAAAAAAAAAAAAAAAACCATGAAAAAATATGCCCATGACTAATATGAGAAAGAAAAGAAAAGCAGAAAGAGAAAGAAAGGTTACTATAAATACCCGACCGTTCCTTGTGTATTCGGCTAGAGGATTGCTGCTGCTGGTGATGCGGTTGGTCTACTGGGTCGCTTCTCCGTGCTCCTGCGCCTCTGCCACCAAGCTCTTCTTCGCCATGGCTTCTGGATACCCGCAAACATTGATCAAATAATCCAGCCTAACTTTCGATTAGCAAAGAACTTTACGCGCATGACGTCGGTGTATATATACTCACTTAGCCTCATAAACATGTGTCAATTTCACATCCGCATACTTCTGTACCACATTTCTCATAACTTCCTCTCTCTTCCTCTTATTGACCGTCTTGACCCTCAACTGGAACACAGCACTAACCGGCCTATGATCCGAAGTATGCACTTCATGCCTCCTGTAATCGGTCTGTCGAATTCTACCCAAACCTCGATAAAGTATTCGATCGCACCAACTCGGCATTCGCTTTTTCTCGGAGGTATCGTAGGTGTCGGTGCCCACATCGTATTTGTATGTTGGGGGGAATGTAATCGGAGCCTCGTTAAAAGATCTCAGGCGGAATCCCGGGTTTCTCTTTCGCTCCATGAGAAGCTGGTCTCGTTCCAGAAGCTTCTCGTAATCATCGTGTTTGATGGTGTTGATAACGCTATCGCGGTGCTGATGGTCGATACGGTAGTTGAGATCACCATTGAGAACACAAATTTCATGGTCGAGGATACGACTGCCATCGCCACCACCGACGAAGGAATAGGCACGTATACTGGCATCTGTTTCCACAGAAAGGTTGTTTGCTTCCAAAATATCCGCAATATCATTGTTTCGGCTTCGAGTCCCGGATTGACCAGCCGCAAGATGGCAGTTGACAAAGCAGAGCGAACTATCATCGAGGAAGAAGCGGGTTACAAGAGCTCCCTTGTTGCCGTGAATACCTCCAAGACCAGTCTTGACGGTGCAGGCCCCGAAGTTTCGGATGCTTAGACGCTCCTCAGCTTTCACGAAGATACAAGTGAACAGGCCAACCATGTTGGCAGAATGCAACAATTGGTATTTGACTTCACCCTGCATAAATTTGTCGATACAGTCGCCTAGGTACTCTTGCCAGACCCGGTATTGCCGGCTCATATGCTCTTGTACACCAGCATTGAGATGCTTCTCAGACTTCTTGCCTTTGAAGAGAGATTCTAGAAGAGAGTTAGTTGTGGTTATAATAGTGATGACTGGGTGCTGTACGTACTAGCTGTGAGCTTCTTGTTCTCGAGGTCGACAAGCTCTTGAAAGCCAAACACAATAATATCAGGATCACTGTCGCACGAACTTAGAACATTGGCAATGAACTTGTCGTCATCACGATAACTCCTAAGATCGTACGGCTTAGAAGCCCCGGCGTTCCATGAGCATGTCAGCAACTTAAGTTGTCTGAAGTCGCAGAAGTCGATGTCACGCCTTTGCATCTCATCCTCTACAAGTGAAATCCACATATCAGCAACTACCCAAAATATACAAGGCCCAATCGTAACTCACCTAGCCAATCATCCTCCATCATTCCATCCCACACTTTAATCACCATCTCCGAGCTTAACGAGGCGACTTGCAGTCGATCGATCTTCCAGATGCTGCTCCGGTCTACAATCAATTCCGTCACCGGCTTCTCGTGCGCTTTCCAATCTTTGATAACTTTCCAAGGCTTCGAGGTCACATCGTATACATATATCATCCCAGTCTGGTACCCTGCCCACAAGTAATCACCAACTCCGGACATCGTGTTGATCTTATAGAGGCTCACACTGACCACCTCCAAGCATGTCAAGGTCTTCTTGGAGTATATCGATACTTTCCCGTCGTTGTGTCCGAAAAATACCTTATCCGGCGCCGAGTTCACCAATGCTCCAGAGGTAATTTCTCCAACATGTTTCGGCTGAACAATCGGCCTGTCAACTAGATGAAAGCCAACTCCGGGATCAGCACTAGGCTGGTAAACCATCACGTCTTTTCCAGTTGCGAGCCATAGTTGCGAGCCGGAGACTAGAGAATAGCTGTGTCCAGACTTAACCCTAAACGTCCTAGGCGAACCTCTCAGATTCGGCTCCCTCGTTACAGGATCTGGCGGCCAGACTTGCAATTTCCCGCTGTCGTCCAAACTCCACAGCTCATAGCCATGTCGGTGAATCTTTACAATTTCGCGTTTGGTATGGGCGCTGGAGCGGGTTTCCACGAGCTTGTGGGATCGAATGTCGATTTCCATCAATTCGCCGAATTGGTTACCTAGCCAGAGGACCGAGCCTTCGTTGTTGATGTCGGCCGAAGGCTTGAAGGCAATGGCTGTGATTCGAGAGGTTTCACCGTGGTTGAGGGCCATGATTTGCTCACCGGTTCGGACATTCCAGACGGTAGTGACGTGAGAAGTGGTGCAGACGTACTGTCCACAAACATCGAATAGCTTGACTTCGTTTTTGCAATAAATTTGGGATGGTCCTGTTTTGAAGACAGGGCGTCGGCGATTGGCGCCAGTTGAGTCAGGATATTCGTTATTATCGGAGGATGGGGCACCGGGGTCTGAATCATCGTCGTCATCTCTGGTATACGTCGTTGTGGCAGTCCTGGTTGTCATGGTAGTCGTAGTCGAGCTGATTGATGCACTTCTAGTGGATGATAAAGATGAAGGGTGGTGCATGGAGGCGACATCCATCGATTGGCTGTGGATGTGACTAGTCGAAGCTCGAGCTGGGCTAGAGGACTTGAGGTTGGACTGTATCCGTTTCGGAGGTGGTGGCATCTTAAGAAGCTCGTTGGGGTCAACATTCGGAGAGGCGATCAATGACGGCTTCGGTGGGGACGAGCTACGGCCCCTATTGGCGATGGGCCTTCCGATATCCATAGACGGACGGGGTGGCAGTGAAGGTCGGAACTCTGTCGGCCCAACGTCCTCTGACCGGGATCTTTCCTGGGATAACGAAATTCTTGATATGTCTCTTGGTGACGGCTGTGGAGGTGCAAATGAAGGTTTTGAAGCTGTAGGTCTCGTCACCGGAGGCGGAGGTGGTGGAGGTGGTTTCGTGCGCTTGTCAGTGGACGGTGCGGGAGGCGGTGGATTTGAGAACGGCGAATAGCCTTCGAATTGCTTAGACAGCCGGCTTGTAGGAATAGGAATTGGTACGTCTGCTGTAGCCTCATCGTCACTAGGAGGAGAACTAAATGGTGACAATCGCTCTTCTTCGCTACAAACCGATGTTGCCTTGCTTCGAGTCCCATTCGTCTTGACCGATAACCTAGCTGGCGGAGGTGGTGGTGGTGGTGGCGGCGGCGGCACGGTAGCCTGTCTTACTTCCTGCACAGGTTCGATGCTCGACCGACTCAGCAGCGATTCTCGAGATCTAGCGGGTCTTGGAGGTGGTATCGGAGCCAAAGGTTCGCTGGTGGAACCGTTTCTTCTAGCATTCAAAGCACTGGGTGTCGGATAATCTCGCAGAGCTTGCATCGTCTGACTCAACGGAGCCTTCTTCTGTGATATGCTAAATTCTGGTCCTGCAGCTTCCTGTGTGAAATACCCATCTGGTTTCGCAGCTAAAGATTTCGGTCGGGGTGCTACCGGCGGCGGAGGTGTCCTCGACGGAGACGGGTTTTTGGAACCCCTAGGGGAGGGAACCGGCGGTACACCGGGTGCGCCATGGGTCAAGGGTTGCTTGGGAGGCGATTTCGGCGATTCAACAGTTACGGTAGGTGGGACAGTAGATTTTAAACCAGCAATTGACAGGGGACGAGCTTTGGGAACAGGTGCCTTGAGGGTGGTATCCGGTCTGGAGGGAACAGGCGGCTTTTCGGAGTCTCTACGGATGTCCACTGAAGGTCGGCCGGTCCTCGTCTCTTGAGCAGGCTGGTCAAACCTTGAACGTAACGGAGTTTCGACAGGAGTTGCAGCACCAGAATCGCGAGCTAAAGGAGTAGTAGGGCTGGAAGTAGACGGGCTATTCACGGTGATGGATTCGAAGCGTGAGCGCAAGCTTGATACGGACTTCTAAAAGGAAAAGGTTTGAGAAGTCAGCAAGCAATGGATGGTCAGCAATCTCACCCAAGGCACCGACTAGCCTTTGGACGAAAAGAAAGAAAGAAAGGAATAAAAGATTCAGCCGTACCTGAGGTGAATCGTCCATGATGGCGGTGAATGAGAGTAGAACAGTAACATCTACGGGGAAAAGAGCGTGGTTGTTGTAATAATTTTTGAGATGGAAGGTAGTCGGATGTTGAAGGTCGTTCGTTGAGGAGTTTGTCGGTTCAAGTTCGAAGCAGAAGCAGGGCGAAGAGTTGATAGGAGAGGTTATGATATGGTTTTGCAGAGCAGCCCAGCTGATTAATCCGCGACAGTTAAGAAGGATAAAAACTAGCAGGAGAAATATTAAGAGAAGTAGAAGAGAGAAGAATGGGATTCGAAGTCGGAGATATTAATATTATCGGGGAGAGAGAGAGAGAGAAGAGAGAGAGAGAGAGAGAATAGAAAATTAAAGAATGTGTGCGTGTGCGTGTCAATAGAAAGGGGAATCCGTGACCAGGAGAAGCAGGCGGCAAGCTAAAATTGCAGGAAAGTGCTGATCGATCGGAGCTGAGCATGCAGGAATTCGAATTCGAATTTATTGAACAGCAAGCAAGAATGAAGCTTGTAACTTGGGTCTCAAGGGAAGTTCGTAAGAAGATATTAAATATTATGTTATCGGGTCAAAGGATCGGTTTTGTTTAAAATTGTGAAGGAGATGACGACTAACAAGGTGGACTGGCGATAATAAGTGTGGCGTCCTATATTAATATCCAGGAGCAGTCTAATATATGTACCTTATCCAATCCATATCCACCGCAAGTCGGAATATATATATCCTCCACATCATACTTTATATACGTAGGACATACATAAGTAGGTACATGTACATATAAGCAGTAGGTAAGTAGGGTAATAGGTAGTTACTGATGAAGTTGGTGGGAATGCCATTAGGGAATCGTCCATTCCAGCCCATGGGAAAATAAAGGGAGACGTCATGTCATGGCTGGTCGTGGAGTATATATAAATATATCATCGGTACGGTGACATGACATCGCCGATAGAAACAATTATAAAAGTTACTTACGTACGTACTATCCACATTTACATGTACATACATGTACATACCTACTTAGTAGGTACATATGATACATGTGTCTATTTCAGGTAATATTATCCTTCACAGGGCTCTTGGGGCTCTGTATGATCGGGGTTAATGAATAATATCCGAGTTTCTTCGGAATAAACCGGAGATCTTCAGTACGGTAACAAAGTACAGAACCACATGTCTGTGGGAGTCCTTACTGTACTGTGTAAGTAAGTAAGTACTTACTTAGGTAGAGAATATTAATTGGCAGGTGACTGCGCCTTCCCAGTGTCGCGGCCTGGCCTCGTTTATCTGAACTCCCTAGGCCTCTGTATCAGGCCCGAAAGAGCACGCGCGACCACTGAAACCCCGGTTGCTCATTAAGCTGCCATTTAATTTATTTTTTTTCTTCTTCTGTTGCAAATTGGCCGGTCAACACAACAAATTCTCCCACCAAAATTATACCAAACCCTCTACAGACTACCACTAACGACACTCCAGAGCTCTTGTCTCCCACCCACCCCCCCCCCAATCTCTATCGATATCAATATCGATATCTCTATCAATTGGCCCCCCTTCCCCCTTCCCCCGCCAATGCTCGGGTATCACGGTGTACACGCTTGATTGCGACTTGTAATTGGTTCTTCCCTCTGTTGTTATACTGATATAATGGAGCCGTCTACCCGACCAATGTCACGCAGCCAACGGTAGCATATCGCCATACATATACCACATATCATAACCTCATACCTCAGTATTCACGACCTACTTAAGCTAGGTACTACGTAAGAGGTTAACAGTACCTACGAGTCAGTATATTCGCACTTACGCTGTGCTGTCTGCTTCGACATGGCTAGCTCTAGCATAAGGGCTCTCACCTGCAAACTCCCTCTCCGGAAATATCAGTCATTACTATTACTACCCTCCATCCGTCTCTTCGCTACCGTCTCTCAGCCGGCCCCTCAACCTGCCAGTGACAATCCACCCGGTCCTCCACCCGGTCCTCCACCTAGGAAAAAACCACGTCCCAAAAAGAATGCAAAAACTGTTATTTCGACTAAGCAGGAGCAAAGGGGGGATGGTGGCACTATCACACGAGGACCTAGGATCACTAAATTACCGAATAGAGGTTCCAGGTGGGAATCTAAAGCGCCCTATAAAAACCAGTCTGCGGACCCCCCTGCTGAGCAACTTCCCGGTGAAGATGAGGACTGGTCCCTAGCAATTGATGAAGTCGTCGGTGGGTTTCCTGGCGATGATCCGTGGCCCCAGCCACTAGAAACAAAGATTCAGTCGCAGGAGGCGAAACCGAAACCCAGGTCAGAAGGAAAGGAACCTAAGCCACGGGAGAAAAAAGTCCAACCAAAGTGGAAAAACCCTCAATTGCAGGAAACTGAGCTTCAGGCAAAGGAAGCTGAACTCCAGTCACAGGAGCCAGAGACAAAAGATAGTGATCTGAAGGAGAAACCAAAGGACAAGAAAAAGAAGAAGAAGAAGAAGAAACAACAAGATGATGAAGAGAGCACAAAGGTGGAAGAAAAAGCGGCTGTATTGAATCAGGCGGAGGACTCGGTCAAGAATGAAGTCGCTGAAAGTCACCATTCAAACAATCTTGCCCCTATCTCATCAATCCTTGACTTCGGGCTCTCAAATCGAATCGAAAAGGATCCTCTTGTCGCCTCCGTTAATGATTCCATCTTAGGCAAAGAACCACAGAATCGGGATCACGATGACAATAGGGGAAAAAGAATCTTGGAAGATGTTGAAGAGCTCAGTCTGGACGATTTGTTCCAAAGGTTCGAGTCATCTATCGAAACAAAGCACTTCCCGAGCAACAGAAAAATAGTTCCCGAAAGCCAGGACGATAAAGTGGTAAAAGCAGCGACTAAAAGACGAGAGAAACATAAGAAACTCGATGAAGTGTGGGAACATTACGAACAAAACCCTGTATCACGGTCACCAAAGGAAGGGGAGGGAGACAACCAGTTAATTGAGCCAAAAAAAGATAAAGCAGCGAAGGAGGAAGATACAACTATTACTAAGCGGGAGGATGTGACAACGGAGGCGGAAAGGCAGACAGAGGAGAAAGTAGATGAGACTCCAGAGAAAGGAATAACAGCTGAACATCTTACAAACTGGTTAGACCGACTTGAAATACGCCGAGCGGAACAGAGGAAAAAGTGGGAGGAAGCACGATCCCAAGAAGAAACACTGGTGAAGGAAGAATCACGACCGAAAGAGGAATTAGACGCTTGGTCGTCCGAGGGCCGAGAACTTAACACATCAATCATCTTCACCCAAAGTGTACAAGACCCGGCCGAAGTAGACTTGGTGTGGTATAATCAGGATAACTACAGGCCCACCCGAAGCTACACCCGGCCATCATCTTCCGAGCACGAAACCGTTCTTGGTAGGCGGATAGGGGACCCAAATCAGCTACTATCCGCTCTGTCCAACGGACGTAACGAATATCATTATTCTCTTGAGAACCTGAGACTGATGAGGCAAGGTATGGAAGTCGCCGGTCTACACGAACGTTTACGCCGGACGAAGCTACCCTTTCAGTTCCCAGCCATCAAGTATGAGGATATTGAAAACATTTTCCGTCCAAAGCTACCCGTAGGAGCCCAAACAGCATATGATCCCTTCCCGATCATCGTACCGCAGGAATCCGCTGTTGAAATCCCGTTCCTATGGCGTGTTATAGAAGAAAACTCCAAATACCTTGCTATATACGGTGACGTCAAGTCTTGTCAAGGCTACCACCCATCGCCCTCTCAATATTTTAACAATTTCGTTCTCAATTTCTACGGCTATCTGAGACCCACATCGATCATGACCGACGCAAATTATCGACAACCCTACTCGAGGCAGCAAACCATCCTCAGTTTTATGGGCATCCCAACCATGGTAATCCTCACCGTCCCCAATCAATCAAACTCAGAACCTATCGTAACCCGGAACCTCCTCGCCCAACTAATCGCAGAAACATTTTCATGTCACTACTACAACCGTGAAATCATGCAAGCTCAAGCCCCCATAATCGGTCTTCTACATCACGATGCCCGGCTATGGGTGGTTCTGTATGACCCTGTGGCCGACATCCCATACGTTTCGAGAGCCATCAATGCGGATTTAGATATTCCGCCATCACACGATATACCAAAGCCGCTGAGATATCTATCTCTGTTCGTTAGCGACGCTTTTACTTGTGCTGCTATTAACGGTATCGAAGCTATGCGGCACCGGGAGCGTCGAGAAGGAGAAACCGATGGAGTGTCAGACTGGCTTGAAGCCTCTACAGGAATGTGGGATGCTCTCGAAGCTAGACGGATGACCTATATACAGAACCCGAGTGAGGATATTCCCGTAAAGGCGTATCTTAAGATGATAAAGAATATGGATAGGGCCCGCCAAGGCTCGCTAGCTGCTTTGCAGTCCATTCCACCACAGTACCGGATTTCGATAGGAGAATCGGTAGATCGGTGGTGGATGAAAACTACGAGACCAACATGGCAGGACCTTACAGAATCTCTTCCAAAACCCAAATCGCATAAAAAGCCCGCCAATCAGAGTTATCAAAATGGGGGTGACCGACCATCTAAAGAGCCGGTTTACCAGAAATATCAAAATGAGGATGGCCGACCATCTAGAGAGCCGGGTAACAGGAAATATCAAAGTCGGGATGATCGGCCATCTAAAGAGCCTGTTAACCGGAAATATCAAAATCAGGAGGGCCGTCCGTCTAAAAAACCGGATAACAAGATAACTGAAAAACCTAATGTGGGAGAGTATGAGTATTTAATGAGAAAACCAAAGAGATTTTAGGGGTTTAATTCTGTACTATGTAAGTAAAGGAAGTGGTTGGCTATGTATATAATTGATCATATGTATGTATATACTTTCGCATTCGTTTTAGCTTCGCAGACGTCATAGGTGGATGAATCTGTGCCCCTTTAGATGTCTGGTAGGATCTGTACTATATCTAGTCTACCCATCCGGTCTCATGTCTATTTGATTCAGACCATGTACATACCTCGGGCGAAATTTCATATTATATTGACACAAATTGATATTAACAAGCATCCCGAACCGCCCGAGATCTGCAACAATCGAAAAATAATATTAGATGTAGTACTTAGGTATGCACACCCTCGGCAATATACATCCGAAGGTAGATTGATCTTGCCATAGCTATCAT
This sequence comes from Arthrobotrys conoides, assembly GCA_036971725.1. NCBI lineage: Eukaryota > Fungi > Ascomycota > Orbiliomycetes > Orbiliales > Orbiliaceae > Arthrobotrys > Arthrobotrys conoides. The sequence goes on from JAVHJM010000005.1 coordinate 1,663,668, forward strand.
TGCAATGTTTTGATCGGGTACGTCACAATCTAATATAACATGTCTTGCAAGGCGTTTTTCAAGGGACAAGAAGAAAAGAAATTTAAATGTGTAAAGTCGAAACATTGAATACTCCACGATAACTTTTGTTTAAAGTAATAGCGGTTAAGTACAAACCGGAAGAGTATCACTTTGAAATCATTCGGCTCGCGGTGAATGGTTAAGCTGACAGAGTATACCTTTGGGCAGTCTAAGCTGGTATTGTAGCACTAACATTGTAGTAGTGTGTGGTATTTTTGGCAGGCTGTTGCGGTTCGAAACGTGTTGGGCTGTACTATTCACAGTATAGTACTAGTACTAGTACAGGACGTCAAAGATCGTGAGAAAGATATAGAAATCCAGGGCAAGAAAAAAGCTGGTTAACTTCGGAAGACCGGCAAGCAAGTGGCTGTGTCGCTCTATCTTTTTTTTTTTTTTTCGCAACATACAAGGTTTCTTCAAATGTCCGGTTCCTAACGGCGTTGATGTCAAAAATCTTACAAGTCGTGCCGCATTGCATCTTGGTTTTCTTCACAAGAAATACAAAAATACTAAGTATCTAGATCCGGGAAACCCGAGCCAGGCGCATATATTCCGACAAAATGTTTAGTTATAATAAACGAAACAGATAAAACATGTGTCCCCTTCTCTAACCCCTAGTTACCCTTTTTTATATCCCATCCTCAACATCTCGAGAAACTTAGGAGTTCCGATAGCGCTACAGCCACCTGCGGCCGAGGCTCCCCCAGGGACATGCACGTCTGCCATGCCGCATTTATTTCCAGATCTAGTAATTCCATGCGTTAACTAGTTAGAATGTTTTATCGCAAATTACCCAAGGGAGTGTATTGTTAGACCTGTTTCGGTATCATCCGAAGAAACTGCTAAACTTTATATGGGAAAAACGGGGCCCTTGTGGCAGGGGGCTTTGCGTGCGGTGCGGTACGTGGAGCTTTAGTCTTTTGTTTCAAACTAGGTTTGGGAGAGAGACTAGACGACTTCATACAAGAAACCCGCACTAGTGTGCTGCGAACCACCAAAAATACCAGCAGAAGAAGACTAAAATTATGGTTTACAAGAAATTTGGCTGCTTGGCTCAGCTGGACGGTGAGGCATGCATGTCGTTTTCTTGCGGCGGGATAATAGCAAAACTAAACTAAGTTGTTTCAATGGTAAGAAATGTTTATAGTGGTGAGTAAGCTAGCTTTTGTGAGGAAGTTGGGTATATAATCCTAACATCGTCGCTTTCTTTCTGTCTCGATCATCAAGCAAGCCTTCGATCTTTCAGCTCACAACATCAAAGCACTTTCCTTTTGTATTCAATCTTTTCTTCATTGGCCCTGGTGGTCCCTTTATTTTCTTATTACATTCTCTATACGATCTTGACGATCTTTGGTTTCTAAAGCTTCAAACTATTAATTCCATTTGCAATTATTCTTTCGATTTTTTCATATATATCCATTACCTTCCCAAACTTCCTGAAAAGATGCATTCCAAAATCCTAATCTCCGCTTTTCTCTCCGCCTTAATCCCCTCCATCTCTGCTCACTCCGTCATCACCGTCGCAGTAGGAAATGAAGGTGGTCCCGTTGGCGCAGGTCTAGGGATGGACCCCTCAATCCCACGTACAGGAACCGGCAACCAACCCTTCCAACAAGACTCCACAGTCTTCGCCGGCCAAAGAGACGTTCAATCCGCCAAAGGTTGCGGCCGTACCCCCAAAGGCGGACCCAACAAAGTCCAAGAACAAGTCCTCGCAATGGCCAAAGCCGGAAAAATCCCCCAAGTCCGGCAGGGCGGAGAAATCCGTTTCACCCTACACCAAGTCAACGCCGACGGCGCGGGTCCCTTTATCTGTATGATTGATACTACGGGTACTGGAAATAGCTTTGTGGCTATGGAGGTTTCTCAACAGGTTGCTGGTGCTGGTGGTAATAACCCCGCTCGTGAGGCTTCGACGAACGCCCTTTTTGCGAAGTTCGGCGCAACTACTACTTGTACCGGTGAAGCTGATGGCGTCAAGAACATCTGTATGGTGAGATGCCAAAATTCTGCAGGCGCCGGCCCCTTTGGAGGCTGCGTGCCAGTTCAGATTGTTCAAACCGTTGGTGCTCCGGAGAATACTGCGAAGCCGGTGCCTCCTGCTGAAAATGCCCAAGGTGGTAATGCGGGAAATAACAATGGAGGTAATAACAATAACGGAAATAACAATAACCAGAATGGCAATAACGGCAATAACAATAACGGCAATGGGAACAATAATAATGGCAATAATAATAATAACAACGGCGGCAACGTTAACAATGGAAACAACAATGGAAATAATAATAACAACAATAACAACGGCAATGGAAATAACAATAACGGGAATAACAATGGCAATAACAATAACGGCAATAACAATGGTAACAACAATGGTAACAACAATGGTGGAAATTTTAACAATGGTAATAACAATGGAAACAATAATGGAAATAACAATGGCAATGGCAATAACGGCAATAACGGTGGAAACTTCAACAATAACAACGGCACTGGAAACGAAAATGGAAACAACAATGGAAACAACAATGGAAACAACGGTGGAAATGGTGGAAACTTCAACAACGGCAATGGCAATGGAAACAATGGAAACAATAACGGCGGTAACTTCAACAACAACAATGGAAACAACGGTGGAAACGGTGGAAACTTCAATAACGGGAATGGTAATGGAAATGGAAATGGAAATGGTAACTTCAACAATAACAATGGAAATGGCAACATCAATGGAAACAATGGTAATGGTAATGGTAATGGTAATGGTACTGGTAACGGTAACGGTAACGGCAATGGAAATGGAAACGGTAATGGAAATACTGGCAACAAAGCCAAGCGATCCGAAACCTCCTACATCCGCAGACGTTGGTTCCAGTAAGGACCTTCACCACCATACCCTCTTAACCATTCACTCAACCATTTCATAGCAACTATTTCATATTTCCAAATTTCTTTCTGTTTTGCATTATTTTACGAAAGTGTTACTTTGTCTTTTGTTTCGATTCCCCTGTTTATGAGCTTGTTTCTTTTACTTTAGCATTTTTTATGTACGCATAGCTAGCATAGCGATACCGGAGTTTTATTTTTCTCGAAAAGAGAGGATGCATGATGCTTGGAGCGAAATTCAATGGCTTGATCAATTAATTTTCACTGTTCCTCTTAAACTATAAATCGTACACTGTGACTTCGCTTACAAGTAACTGGTACTTAAGCTACTGCAGCAATTCTGTGGCGCAGGAGTTTTTATACATGTGATAACAAATTTTCAAACTAAGAGATGGCTTATTTGGATAAAATCGAACGTTACATCGTGGGAATGCGGGTATCCAGCTAATACTTCGACCCAGTGTATCGATATGAGTTGACCCTGTTGTATTATCCTGTGCAACCATTTGATTGGTCAACAGCAGTCTCGGCCAAGTTGTCTAGTGTTGAGACTGGGTCAACAGCGCCCATCCAGATTAAGAAGGTGTTGACCATCAAACACCTTCAACACCATATATCTTCGCCACAAGGGAGCTCGAGACTCTAAAATTCAATACAGCTTAGCAATATACCCCCAAGCTTAAACGTTCTAGATTACCCCAGCAGAGCATCCTTCAGCATTTCGATATTCAAACCTCTTAAACATCCTTACCAGTTACATATACTTCTATAAGGTCGCGATATTAATCATAGCTTCATTATGTGGTTTGTTACACACAGCCTCCCCTCCAGGATTCGAATACTACCTTCTGCACGAGATAATAGCTAACATCCTCCCTTGCTTCAAAACAGTAAACACATTCTAAACGCCCAAGTCTCCATCCGTTCGCCTTGCTGTACTTCCATCCTCTCCATATACCTCCAGCCCCTTCAAATAAGGAAAACAAACGCTTACACTTCTATCTAATAATTTTTTTTTTCTACAAAAAAGGCCGAAAATGGTTCGACTGTCCAGACTGCCACGCCGAAAGCGAGACACATCCGTTACAAAAGGCCGCGGAGATAACATTAATCTGTAAGAAGTGCAAAAAGGCTTTTAGGAAGGACTCGAGGGAGTTCGAGGAGGCAGACGAGTATTGTCCGCATTGTGATAATCATTATGTGCTGGAGGCGAAGACGCCGAAGGCGGCGTTGAGGGTGGAGAGTGAGGACGTTAGAATGGATAGTCGGTGAGTGTTTCTATTTTTATACTGCTATCGGTTTTATCAGGAAGACTAGGAGGGGGGGGGCGCTAATGTGGATTGTGCGGGGGAAATAGGTTTATTAAGGATGATAGATTGAAGGATTTTGATGAGAGTGAACTGTTCGATGTGGCTGAGACGGCAGATAGGTTGGGGTAACATTACAAGTTGATGGCATTTATCTGCACCTGGAGTTTCGTCTTTTACAATTTCTATGAGGTTCTTAAGCGGTTCATATAGGCGTTCTCTTCTTCCTCTTGGGGGGTTGTTTCGTGTGCTGCATCCCAAGATAAACATCCTTGGTATCCTTCATAGATTATCTGTCTATATCATGATATCGATCCACTAATAGTCTTTTCTATTACGGGAGATGTAAAAAAACTACGACCCTGTGACTCCTCCACTTGGTGTGTTGGTGCCTGTGGCAGCAGACGCGGATGCGCCGCCTCGTCCTCCCTTCTTCTTGGCTGCTTCAGCGGCCTTTTCGGCCTCAATATCCTTGACGTAGCCTTCTATCTTTTCGGCTTCCAGGTACTGTTGTTGATGTTAGCGTGGTGTTCTATAACTTTTTGTGTGCGCGTGAAGTATGTACTCACTTCAATCTTCTTACCCGGTGCCATTATCGCGATTTCGATGTTCTTGGCACCGGTTTGTACTACCTCCAGTAGCGACTTGACGGTAAGCTTGATCGTCTCTTCACGGTCCATTTCCTCCTTGAAGTTTCTTTCTAGAAACTCTCGTACGGTCTTGCTCGATCTTCCGATAGCGTTTGCTTTCCTATTCCGCTAGTTAGCGGTTCCATCTCGACTTATGTTTCCTTATATATAAAGGAGAAGGAGCATACCAAGCAGAATAGATACCCGACGGCTCAGTCTGGTATAACCTCGGCGTCTCATCCTTCGGATCAAACCCAATAATCAAAGTACTAATCCCAAACGGCCTAACACCCCCGCTTTGCGTATACTTCTGCTGCACACCGGCGACATATTTGGTAATATACTCAATAGTAACCGGATCCTCGACCGTCAACCTGTGGGATTGGGCTTCGACACGGGCCTTATCGATCAGAATTCTTGCGTCGGCGTTTAAACCGGCGAAGGCGAGACAGACGTGTTGGTCTACCAGACCGATTTTGGATGGAGTGATGCGGGTGTCTTGGAGTTTTACGGCGGAACGCTTTTCGCAACCGAGGACGGCGATGGTTTTTCCTTTTACACCGACGGCGCAGGTACCTATTGAGAAGTTGTAGAAAAGTCGGTTAGGTTTCAGGTTCTTTTTGGGAGGGATTTTGTATGGTGGGGGTGTATGTGACGCGTAATGGATGTACCTCTTTTGACGGCTTCAAGGGCATATTCGACTTGGAAGACGTGACCGTCGGGACTATATTACTAAATATTAGACTGTGCGAAAAGTAAGGTATCGACGGAGTATGAGGTAGAGGGAGTACCTGAAGACTGAAGCTTGATGTTAGCTAGCTGCGAGGATAGCTTCGGAGAGCTTTACATACCTGAAAGAGCACGATCGTAAGAACCGGCCATGATGGAGGATATATGGAGATGAAGGTCGACCGGTGCGGGGTAATTGCAGGAGCCGTAAGAATTAGAAGGGGATGATGGATGTGATGTGATGGACGGGACTTTCTGAGAAGAAGGTATGGAATGGGAGTAGTAATGGAGGGCTGCGTAATGAGGAGCGTCGTGGGGACCAAGGACAAGCTTCACAGGTAGCTTATGTGTTGGGTGTTGGTTGCAGACGACGTGTTTGTCCGCCAAGACCGCGCCTATGGCGTCTATATTGGAGACAGAGTCCAGGCGCGGTTGTTCAGAGCATTGGATTACATAATCAGATTCGTTCATGTACCTTGCATTGGCATGGAGTTATAGTTCTAACCATAACGTGCTGGGATGGCGAACTAGCTTGTCGGCTGCCCCCACTCCTAGCTCCTCTTCCCGAAGCCCATCTGCGAGATCGGATCAAGATCAAGCTGAGCCTGAACAGAGCAGGCATGGTCAGGTTCTTACTTCTTACCATTGACTTACAGTTTTATACATCCTAATATATCGATATTTCATACGAGTTCGAATCTAAACGGCTGTTAAAAATACAACAGCTGCAACAATTGAAATACTGCGAAAATGCAGTCTCTCAGTCGCGCGACACTAAGGACGCTGGTGCGCTCTAAGACGGCAAGAGCGACCTATCCTTCAAGAACGACCTCGGGAAAGGTGCTGTCTAGCAGAATATCGCCGTTAAATTTATCTGTTACTCCTACTTCAAGGACATTTAGTACACAATCTGCAAGGTGCTACGCTGCTGCGAAAGAAGTTAAATTCACAGCCGACAAGTACGTCTTCAATTCCTCGAAATCATAACTATACGAGTACTGATTTATATCGTATTCAAGCTATCCAAACGTCCAAAGAGATCCTCGATTCTCTAAAGTCAGTGTTCATCCCACATCTATCTCAGTATCTACAATCCTGACAATACCCCACTTCAGTTAACCCGCGAAGACGTCGACCACTTCAAATCCATCCTAAGCTCCCAGTCATCTATAATCGACGCTCAAGACGATGCATCCGAGCTCGAAGGCTTCAATACCGACTGGGTTCGAAAATACCGTGGCCAATCGCAGCTAGTCCTAAAACCCAAGTCTGCAGAGGAGGTCAGCAAAATTTTGAAGTACTGCAATGACCGGAATCTTGCCGTTGTGCCACAGGGTGGAAATACTGGACTTGTTGGTATGTCCATCCTATAAAGACATCTACCTTGGGGAAGGTTGAACTAAGGCGAACAAAGGCGGCTCTGTTCCCGTATTTGACGAAATTGTAATCAGTCTCTCTGCCATGAACTCGATCCGCAGCTTCGACGAAGTTTCCGGCGTTCTCGTCTGCGATGCTGGTGTTATCCTAGAATCTGCCGACTCATACTTGCGAGAACGAAATCACATTTTCCCGTTGGATCTCGGTGCGAAGGGTTCTTGTCATGTGGGTGGTAACGTCGCAACAAACGCCGGGGGACTACGACTTTTAAGATACGGAAGCCTTCACGGGACAGTTCTGGGTGTAGAAGCCGTTCTGCCTGATGGAACGATCCTCCACGACCTCCAGACTTTGAGGAAAAACAATACGGGATTCGATCTTAAACAAATCTTCATCGGATCAGAGGGTACCGTTGGAATCATCACCGGAATCTCAATTCTCTGTCCTAGGAGATCAAATGCAGTCAACACCGCTTACTTTGGCCTCAATTCCTTTGACCACGTTAAAAGGGCGTTTACAAAAGCCAAGACCGACCTCGGGGAGATTCTATCCGCATTCGAACTCATGGACGGATTAACTCAAGATCTTTTCCACCAAACCACCGGAAAACCATATCCACTATCAGATCGTTACCCCTTCCACGTATTAATCGAAACCAGCGGTTCAAATGGCGAGCACGACTCCGCTAAACTCGAGGCGTTTTTGGAAGAAGTCATGGGTGAAGAGATTGTTGCGGATGGAACTGTAGCCCAGGATGAAACGCAGGCTCTGACGTTATGGAGATGGAGAGAAGGGTTGCCGGAGGCTTGTGCGCATTGGGGTGGGACGTATAAATATGATGTTTCGATCCCTCTCAATGATTTTTATACCTTAATTGAAGATTGCAGGAAGCTTTTCGATGAAGCCGGGCTAGTTGGAGGTACGGAGGATGATTCTAAGCCTGTAATTGGGGTTGTGGGATGGGGTCACATGGGAGATTCGAATTTACATTTGAACGTTCCAGTTAGGTGGTATGATAAGAAGGTTGAACGGTTACTAGAGCCATGGGTATATGAGTGGATTGAGAAGAGGAAGGGTAGTATTAGTGCAGAGCATGGATTGGGGTTCGCAAAACGTGATTTTGTGCAGTACAGCAGGGATGAGACGGCTTTGGAGATCATGAGGCGGGTGAAGAATACTTTCGATCCGAAGGGGATCATGAATCCGTGAGTACCTTTCATTTTCATCAAACCTAACGAATATACTCGGAATAGATGCTAACGAAGGTGATAGGTATAAATATATCCCTACGAACTAAGATGCGCATATGCTGAATATCAGAAACATATTGTTACATTCTTATCATCTATCAAAAGCTGCACCCCGAGTAGATCAATATAAAATTTACTCAATCCTCCAAATAACCACCGTCCCATCAACCCCAGCAGTAGCCATTTCCTTCCTCCCATCATGAACTGCAACAGCACTGACAACTTTGCCGGCATGCGCCGCTTCCTTAACTACATTCTTCCCTTCCAGAATATCCCAAGCCCAAACCGTCCCATCCTCACTCCCACTAACCACGTAACTATCCACCATAGCAAACGTACTCGAGATTCTATACTCCTTATTCTTATGCCCCTTATAACTCATCAAACACCCTCCACTAGCTTTATCCATCAACCGAATCGTTTCATCCAAGCTAGAAACCAATACCGCATTCCCATCCATCGTTTCCGTAACGCTCGTGATCGGATGTCCAATAACATCCACATGAATCTGCCCCATCCTCAAATCATACCGTCTCAACTTCCCATCCACACAAGCCGTAATAACCTCTCCATCCCCAACCGTCAAGGAAGTAATACTATCCTTCGCCTCGTCCCACACCATCACCGGTTTATTCGCATTACTCTTTGTATCCCAACACCTAACCGTTGAATCAAAGCTCCCCGTAACGAGAATACTAGCATCGTGATTAAACCCACAGGTGTTTATTCTAGCGTAGTGACCTGCAAACCGTCGCAGCGTTTTTGCACTGGCGACGTCCCAGAGGAAAGCGGATTTATCACCGCCTACAGATGCGAAACGGGAGTTGTCGGGGGAGACGGTAAGGCTGAGGATTTCGTAGCCATGGGCGTCGTAGGTTTGGATATGACTGGTTGTCGTGGAGTTGAAGAGGTGGATTTTACGGTCTTGACCGCCGGTTAGGATCTTTAATTCTCGGTGTTAGTAGGAGTATTTTAGATGGGAGAGACGGTATTCGAGAACATACATATTGGCCGGCACCGGAACTGTAGGTTACGCAGTGGACGGGCCCTGGGGAGAATGGTTAGCATCTACCTAGCTTGCATGAGCTTGAAGGAACGATTATAACCAGAGGTCTAAACATACCAACATGACGGGAGATGGTAGCCGCTTGGTGGCTTGGAAAGAGGACCATTACAACGCTACATGAATGGATATGCGATCAAATTCAAGGGTTTGGAGGTGTCGACATTGAAGTAGGTGATTTGAGGTCCGAAGCGCGAGGTTTGGAGGTTAGTACTGTACATGGAACTGGGATAGAAATGACTAGGCGCGCTTTCTCTTATGTACTGGGAATAAGCTCCACCAACACCTTTTTTTCTTCTTAGTCATTTGCTCATTTATATTCTGTTGATAACTGGTACTCTTTGGATTGAACGAAAGGTCGAGATCTTGGCAGACTGGAAAGACTGGTCGTCCGATTTGGTACATTACAGCGAGGTTTTTATATGAAGCTGCTATATATATTATACAAAGAAAAAGAAAGGGAAAGAAAGAAGCATTCAAAGCGCCAACTAACCCCCAGATGATAACCGCTACAATAGAAAGAACGTGAGTCAAAAAAAGCATTCAGTCTTCATCGTCAGATTCGACACGTGCCCTCTTTGTGTCTTTATGCCTGTCCGTTAATTCCAAACCATGTTTCTTCTGTTGTCCGGCTTTGACATCCGCCAAGAATGCATCGACGTTAAAGGGATCAATGCCCGAGGATGTATCCTTTTCAAACTGCACTGGTCCTTCTCTGGCTTCCTGGTCTGCGGCGCCCTTGAAAACCCCACGGCCTAACACATCAAATCTCTTCTCCTTCGAGAATCGCTCCATATCACCATCGCCTTCGTCGTCATCTTGATGACCTGCAGAGGGTCGGTAAATACTTCTTGAGATCTCGGCCGCCGCAAACAATGGCTTGTCGTAATGCTGGTCTTCGTTGAACTCAGCTCCTATGCCCAGCCCGCTGCTTTGATTGAACAACCGGGCGTCAAACATCGATTCCGCAGACTGTGTAGGCTTCGAAACAAGTCCCAATGCCATCTTCTCGCCGATATCACGATTTTGCTCTCGGGCTAACATCTGTACACGACGTTCTGTACCCATTCGTTTCATTCTTAGCTCTCGCTCTGCCTCCTTACGTCTTTCCCTCCTCATCTCTTCTCTTTCTTTGATAGCCTTTTCTTCATCAGATTCCGAGCCTCTAGAGCTCGATCTTCTCCGTCTAGGTGTCCGACTTCTGCTCCTACTATCAGAACGTTCAGAACCAGACGGCGACCTCGACGAACGATCAGCGATCCTCCCTCTCGCGGCAGACCTATGCTCATCCCTCGCCTGCTGTGCCAATTTTCTCAGTTGCTCCTCCTTCGCCATCTTCTCCTTCTCTGCGAGTTTCTGCTGCATTGTCGAACGCAACTTAACTTCCTCTCTAGCATGCCTATCTGCAATGAACAATGCTTCGGAAAACTGTGCAAATTTATCGTTGATAGTGACATCCTGCAATCCTCTCCCGTCTGCCGCCAACCGTTTATCCAGTGGAACTGTATAACCTTTTGGATTCTTCCAATTCGAAATGGGTGGCGGGATGGTCCAGGCCTCTTGATCCGCCGCCGTCAATTTCCTAGGTGGAGAATGCATAATCGGTGGTGGCGGTGATGGTGGCCCTCTTGGGATTTTCTTGTGTTTAAACTTTGGTGGTTCCATTGGGTCCTGCTGTTTTTCTACAATTTTTATAATCCTATCATTCTTCTTCCCCGTCTCTCCCATCTGATTCGCAGGCGTATACCTCACAAAAGTCGGTTCAGGCCTATTCGTTCCCTTAATATTCTTCGGCTTCTGAGCTGCCACCGCACCGGCAACAAGTTTCGCAAGCGCAGCTCTAGTCTTCTCGGTTTGCTCTGCAACCTCTTCCTCAGATGGTCTTTCCAACGAGATTTCACCAACATCGGCACGTTGTCGTAGGGGTATAAGGTCTTTGAACGACGCGTGAACAATCCGTTTGTCGTTATGACCTTGCCTTGCTATCGCGTCGTATTTTACAATCCCTTGTTCGTCGACTTCGAGGGCTAAAGCGTTATTACGAGATTTGGAGGCTGTGGGTTTTCGGCCCATTTCGAGGGGGTATTGGGCTATGGGGATTTCGGGGAAGGCGCCACCGTCGCCGTAGTCTTCGACGGATTTGGGTCGCCATGAGGCGCGTTGACCGTATGGCGGTGGTCCCGTACGCTAGAAAAAGGCCGGGAGAAAAATTAGTTTCCATTAGAATATAGGAAGAAGGGGTAACGGGAGGGTATTACCTTCAATACGAGCTGTGATTCAGCGCTGTTGGCGCCGACAATTCTGGGACCGGCTGGTTTTTTGGGACCGGCATCGTTGGTGGAGGGTTGTTTAGGTGCCGGGAGAGCGGAAAGGAGGGATTTTGTGAGGGTCGCCATGGTCGGGAAGTCGATGGTTGGTGACGATGATGGTGAGGTTGAAGATGAGTAAATGATGGCGAGGATGAGAAAGGTCAATTTTCGAGACAGGAGCCATGCAAAGGCGAGTGGTGTCTTGGCAGCTGGCAACACAAATCCTGCTGTCACACGAGTACATCTCGATTTCTTCATGCTTCACTTTTCGGAATATGATCCCTAAGGGTTGGTTTTAAAAAAATGGTAATTAATTTAGGATTGTATTGGCTTCGATGATGGTAGTAAGCACTCTCCCCGTATAGTACAGAACCAATGAAGAAAAAGAAGGATATATGCATGTATCAACGAAAACTGCTGCTGCATCAATGAAAACCCGCTAACATTCACTAACAAGACAACCCCCAATAGCAATAAATTTCGTATCAATTATAGAAAAGAAAAAGGACGTGTCCTCTCTCTAGAGAACCATTATTGTCATATCCCATCTAAGTTCCTGCGTTCGACCAGCCTCTCCAAATTGTTCCCAAGTTTATTGATCTGTAATATCGTATCAACCCCATACGACGCCAAACTGTGAAGTTTCAAGCTCCCAGCCCAGTACTCTGCATATACTCTACTCAGAGGAAGCCCCAACCCCAGTCGCAGGTTCGGCGGTCGATGAGAAAGCGGTGCGAGTGAGGTTCCCCTCCGTCGTTTGCCATTCTTGTCGATGACTTCTCCTGCACCTGTGTGGAACAATTCCTGAAGAGTGGCAGACATTGTCGGGACTAGAGAGATGTTTTGAAGCTGTTTTTGTCGGCGAGGTCCTTTACTAAAAGACCAGATGTGCGGAAAGATGTCTTGAGGGATTCCACCACCCTGATCTGAGATTCTAAAGATTACGAATTGCTGGGTTTGGCAGATTAGGACGTTGATTGGAGGAAGCTTTGTTTTGGGATCGCTACCGTGTCGTTCAATAGTCGCTTGGATGGAGTTCCTAAGAAGTTCGCCAATGATATATTCTAAATGGCTGGGAATGTAGGGAAATGTGGCTTCGGGATGCCCTTCGATTATTATCTCTGGAACCGGTGAATCAGGTCCGTTGGCCTGTCGAGAGAGGTCTTGACAGAGCTTTCCACACTTTTCAACGACCTCTCGAGCATTACATTTCAGGAAAACTTCGCCAACAAAGTCGACGCCGTTAGTGTGGTCTACACCGTTGCCTTCGCCATGAGGGTAGAAGAAAGGGGAGTTGAAGGTCTCGGTGAGGGCGACGTGCTGTTCGGCGATAGTTCGACGGGATATTCTCTACATATTTTTAAAAAATATTAATTGAGATGCTTAGGCCAGAAGTATCAGATTTAAGAATTCCGGTAGCTCTTACACTCTTGAGCATGGTTTTCAGAAAGTTGTCTAATTCAGCAGCTGGTACGAAATCACGACACTCCAGAACACCGATGGCGAGGTCCGGAATGACGGAAAGGTTGTTATTCAGCATTCCCTTGATAAGCTGACAGAATTTGTCGTTCTCCTCGGAAGACTTGATTTCCGAAGTCTTTCTCAGCTGTTCGAACGAGTCATAGTATGTCTCGTAAACCTTTGAGATGTTGGGATTGGTCACGACAACATAAGGTAGACGCTGCATATCACGGATCCGGTGGGCCAGCCGGGTTGGTAATTCGGTCCTGACATAGTTTGCAGAGTCGAGAAGACGTTCGAGAGTGAGATTACGACCGAAGAAGGTAAGCTGACGAAGGGAGATGGGACGAGCTTCACGGGCGACGTGTTCTTCGAGGGCAGAAGAAGGGCGCCATGGTTGATGGGTTGATATGGAACGGTTTGAGACAAGACGGAGGAGAGAAGAGCGAGTTGTTGTTGTAGTGTAAGTATGAGCAAGAGAGGGCCTCGTCAACCGGGACAGCGAGGAAGCAACGGCTTTGGACATCGAGAAAGTCTATCCTCCATGGACGGTGATGAAGGTTTTCTTTTTGAAGATAGTTTATTTTTTATTTTTTTTATTTTTTTAAAAACTGTTTGTATTGTAAATTTATGAGGAAAGTAGAAGCTCGTGACTATTCGGGGGGGTTTATCCTTTTGGTGTTACCTAATAATGGCAATCAAGTGGATTAGCTCAGGAACTATCGAATCTCACATGAAAGAGAAGTAAGAGACACGTACAGCAGGTTATGAAGAGGAAGCCGGAGAGCCATAGCCATGTCTAGATGCGTGGTCTTGGTGAGGCATTAACAGGTAAGAAGGTATTCTGTCAAGGACAGGAACAGAAGGTGGGAGTGTGGGGTAGCTGCAGTCTTATAGAGTAAATACTGAACTAGCTAGTCCCGTCCGGTTCGCTGGGGAATCGGCCTAAAATCGGCGACACCCAGTTTGGTCCAATATAATAACTAATAAGACCATTCACTCTAACTACTGTGATTACATCTAGACTCAATTTATAGTACTATTTATTAAGTATCCCTATAGTTTTAGTGTCCTTAATTTATAAATTTCACTTTTTCCGTTTAAATTCGCGATTTTACTTGCTTAGTAGTATTATTGCTTTTAAACTGCTCTCTATATATTCGCTACGCGCCATACTACGTACTACTAGGTCGACTTGAGTACTTAGGTACCCACCCACCAGCCTGCTCATTAGCTATCCGATTCTAATATGTATGATATCATTACTAGGTACCTAAGAGGTAGTATATAAAGCATCTTAAGTGGGTACCTGGTAGTATAATTGTATACGGTTGAGACAATTCATTCTGACGGTTTAGTGAGTACTCAAAATGCAACATCTACAACACGGGTGGTATGTGCAAAAGATGCATTGATATTAACGCGAATAGTGACCAAGATCTCCTAGAAGACTAGAGAGTATTTCCGTATAGCTAAGAGACATTCGAGCTTTGTATTTAAGAATTCAGCTTTCAAAAGCAGATGGATCATAAAAACTGTAATATGTCATCGACCGTAGTGTGTTAAGCGGGGAGAGAGTTGATATAAATTATAGAGTATAAAGCAAATGCGTGTTTTCAAGTTCAATTTGTCGTATTTGACTTAGTATTGTCACTTGGGTATAACTGGACTTCGTCTGGCACACCGCAAGACCAGGTATAACTAAGTCTTTAACTAAGTAGATGCATATAAGCTGTATTCGTTGTCCTCGTTGGAATGTTAAAAACTATATGCATCCGGCCTCTTCTATCTAATCTTCCTAACTGTAGGGGTCTAAGTACGACATAATAAGCTTGGTAAATCTGAAATTATGTAGGTATGAAGACAAAGGGTTTAGGGAATAATTGAGCGTTAACAGAACGCGTTAACGGCATGCTAGCGCTAGATCTTTGGAAGTGAAGTATGAATTGGAACGAATTGAGTAGAAGCTGGCGACCTCTTGACTTCGACCGGACCAGGTATCTCCCTGATATAGTAAATCACCAAACTTTCAGGCAGGTAGATAGTGGGCTGGGCTGTTAGGTGGGTTGGTACCTACCAAGGCACGTTATTGTATGGTTGTAGTTTGTAATAGTGTTTGATGTGTTGAGCACAGTATGTGGGTCAAGAAGTGAAGGGAACAAGACTGCCCCTCTGCAGCTCTGCTCTGGAACAAGTTCCTAACCTGTGTTTGGGAGTAGATACCTGGGTATCAATATAAGATAAATAAGGTGGATTTGGTGGGTATGATACAGGCAAGGGACCGGTACAGGTGGGCCAGGCCGGTCAAGGTGCCATGAGACTGTACAGTCCTGTGCTACATCCACCAATAACCTAGGTACTTAAGTAGGTAATACCTAAGCTAAGGAATTAACAATATACATACCAGCATACCTATCCAAGCACCAGGTAGTAAGTCAGCAAGGACCTATTAGTAAGCATACGTACTAAGTACTCAAGTAAGGAACTACCTACCTGATGGTAAGGGTATTAATGTTGTGTGCTCGCTTGAGCAGCTGGCCGGCATAACATGACGAACACCGGCAGCATGCGTGTTTGCCTGTCGCAAGCCTGGCACACAAACTTATCTTCCTTGTAAGGAGGTATATTAAAAATAGAGAAATAGGATTGTATCTGTTTGATGGGAGACAATGAATAATACTTCCTCTAGATGTGTCTGAAGCGACGTGAAGTGAAGTCAACGTTGTGGTTGAAGTCGTGACCTAGTAAGTCTAGCCCAACATATGATCTAGTCCTCATCACCATTCATCATTCACCATCACCAACCAGTTCAACAATCTTCAACTTCAACTTCAACCTCTCTCTCTCTCCTCCTTCATCATAAATCTACTTACTTACCCAAGACCTTTTGGCCCTATTAGGTCACCGCTTTTGTCGTGGAACTCCCACCAAGAACTTCAAACGAGGGTGTTTTTTTACCTATCAACCATTACCCAGCTGGTTACCTGGCAACCCAACCAGGCAACGCGAAAGCAGAGTCGCACCGCACGCAGACAAGCTTGGGACCTTGAAACACACCTAATACTCTGGACTCTGGACTCTGGACTCTGACTCCAACCAGCCCAGCCCAGCCCAGCCCAGCCCATCAACCACCACGTCCAGCCCGCTCCACCAGCTTACCCCGGCAAAAGCTGGGAGCTTCGGTACTACATACAACCTTTTTCCCCCATCATCATCATCCTCTCCCTCCTCCTCTTCCTCCTCTTCCTCCCCATCTTCCTCCTCCTGCTATCTCGTGCACTATCGTCACTATCATCTCCATATATACTTATATACTATATATCCTTCCTCTTGTCCTTGTTCTTCCGACTTGTCGCTGACGTATTACCTGCCGACTCCCGAAAATTTAGAGATAGAACGTACTTCTTGGAGAGCATCCGTCCCCCACCTACTAGCTTCAAAATCACACACCCCACCCGCCTGTACCCACCGAAATCTCTACACGCGCATCATGGACGAGGTAATCTCTTGACACGTCTCTTTGGTATATTTCCATACCTTCTGCTAACATATCTTCGGATGCTAGTCGATTGAGGACCACGACATGCTTTTAGATGCCGAACTAGACGACAAGGATCACAAGGATGTTACCCTCATAGACGCCCCTGCCGAGGCCGACAAGCTGGAGCCCGAAGAGAAGGAACCTCCAATACGTGCCGACGACTGTGAGTCCGGTCTAATTTGCTTGCAGTCGTCCCCCAAGAGTGATTCCTAACACTTTTCTTTTTGTCTCCAATAGTCGCCAAAATACTCGAGAGGCACCTACCGAAACTCCCCGATCTTGAAACCCTCGCCGAAGGGCATTTCACTTGGGAAGTTGATAATTGGTCCACTCTACCTAAACGTCTAACAGGCCCTACGTTCACCGTCGGCGACACTCCATGGTTCGTCTCTTTCCTCTTCTTTTCTTTTTCCTTCCTTCCCCCCTTCTTTCTAGATACTTACACACAGCCTACAGGAGGATACTCTTCTTCCCCCACGGTAACAATGCGGATTATGCATCCCTATACTTAGAGCATGGTTTCGAGGAGAAACCACCAGAAGATTGGTACCGTTGCGTCCAGTTCGCCCTTGTTCTGTGGAATCCAAACGATCCCACAATATATTTCCCACATCGTAGGCATTTCAAGAATCTGAAAAACCTTGGTTACGTCAGCCATTGACATTGTCTAATTATAGATGCCCACCATCGATTCCACATTGACGAGGCCGATTGGGGTTTCACACGATTCTACGAGCTAAGAAAACTTCGTGCGAAGGAAACGGACAAGGACCGACCTATGGTAGAAGATGATAAAGCCAATATCACAGCATATGTTCGTATTGTCAAAGACCCGACTGGCGTCCTCTGGCACAACTTTGTCAAGTACGCGTGAATTTCTTTCCTTTCTCTCGCGCAGACCTTTTTTGGGGGCCCTAGACTAAGACAGGCTATAGTTACGATTCGAAAAAGGAGACCGGCTATGTTGGACTGAAGAATCAGGGTGCAACATGCTATCTCAACTCATTAATCCAGTCACTATACTTCACAAAGGCTTTCCGAAAGGTATCTTTTTCGAACACCTCCCCGAAATCCTTTTATTGTTCTTCCTTCTAACCTTCGCTAGTCCGTCTACCAAATTCCAACCGAGAATGAGAAGACCGATAACAGCGCCCTGACGCTGCAGAGACTCTTCTATCTCTTGGAAACCTCTACTGATGCTCTTGGAACCAACGAACTCACTAAGTCTTTTGGATGGGAAACTAAACACATCTTCGAACAGCAGGATGTTCAAGAGTTATGTCGAGTTCTCATGGAGAAGCTTGAGGAAAAGATGAAGGGTTCCGAGGCAGAAAACGCGCTCGCCAAGATGTTTGTTGGGAAAACTAAGACTTATATCTCATGCATTGACGTCGAATACGAGTCGTCGAGGATAGAGGAATATTGGGACATTCAGTTGACTGTCCGCGGGAAGAAGAATCTCGATGAATCATTCCGAGACTATATCGCTTACGAAACTCTAGAAGGGGAAAACAAGTACTTCGCCGAAGGCCATGGACTGCAGGACGCGAAGAAAGGTGTCATATTCGAATCTTTCCCGCCTGTATTGCACGTCCACCTAAAACGATTTGACTATGATTTCATGAGAGATGCTATCACAAAGGTAAGCATATGCCTGATACTAGTATCGAAGGGTGCATAGCTGACTTTTAACAGGTCAATGATTTGTACGAGTTCCCAGAAGAGTTTGATGCATCTCCATATCTATCCCTTGACGCCGACAAATCCGAACCATACGACTACGTACTGCACGGGTAAGTGTTCATTCCGGTATAGGGGAGAGGTTCTTGGTTTTTAAAAAAGACACAAACTTAACCCCATTGTAGCGTTCTAGTGCATAGTGGAGATTTCAACGCCGGCCACTACTACGCCTTCATCAAACCCGAGGCCGGCGGCAGATGGTTTAAATTCGATGATGATAGAGTAACACCAGCGACCTTGAAGGAGGTTTTGGACGACAACTTCGGTGGCGAATTCCCGGCATCACAGCTTCTCGGACCCTTACGAAATCCATATACTAGGACTATGAATCTTAAGCGATCAATGAGTGCCTACATGTTGGTATATATTCGCAAAACCCGCATGGACGATATTCTTCCTAAAGAAGACTTCGCGGCTCCCTCTCACTTACGTAGGCGTTTTCCGTGTAAACATAGCTGGGTGTCGGAAAACTAACAGTCTCATTTAGAAAAACGTTTGGACGAGGAGAAGGCAGCACGGGAACAGAGGCGGAAGGAGCGAGAGGAATCCCATCTTTACATGGTCGCCAAGGTTATCACGAACGAGCAGTTCAAATCTCACCAAGGGTTCGACCTAGCAGCGTGGGAGCACCAAGCCACGACTCTGCCGAATGCTCCTAAGCACCACCGGGTTCTCAAGACATCCACTGTTAGATCGTTTGTTACTGCACTCGCCAGTGATTTGAAACAGCCAGCTGAGAAGTTAAGGCTGTGGGTAATGGTTAACAGGCAGAATAAAACAGTACGGCCTGATCATCCACTGGCCAACTTGGACATGAGTATGGCGCCGCATTCTTGTTATTTCCTGAAGATAGGAGTGCTGATTTAGAAATTTCTTTTTTCCTACAGCTATGGAGGAGGCCGGAGGTAAATATGGAATGAAGGGATTAGACTTCAGATTATGGTGTGAAATAGCCTCTGGTCCAGACTCCGCCAAAGTAAACTGGATCGAAAGCTACACCTACAACTCCGACGTCCAATCCATTCTGTTCCTCAAACACTTCGACCCGGAAACTCAGACACTCAAGGGCGTCGGCCATGTTTACATGAAGAAGAATGATAAAGTCTCTGAACTCTACGGGGCGATCCAGAACGAAATGGGATGGCCGTCGAGTACCCAGGTCAAACTTTGGGAAGAAATTAAGCCTTCAATGATTGAGCCTATGAAACCGAAACAGACGTTTGCCCAGGCCGAAATTCAAGATGGTGACATAATATGTTTCCAGAAACAACTACCTGAGAAAGAGTAAGCACACGCTATTTGTTACCAATTTTGACGAAATTCTAACAACGGCATTAGGCTGGTTGATAAGATACCTGTGGGGGGCTACGTAGACGCCAAGGAATTCTACGACTTCCTCTTGAACCGCGTTGTTCTCCACTTACTCCCCAAGCGTGGTCTTGCTGAGAAAGGGAACTTTGATCTGGAGGTCAATAGGAGGATCAACTACGATCAGGTATTTTCGAGCTAATGGTAGAAGACCGAGTATTCCCTGACTAAACTGGTTCTCTCTCTAGCTTGCTAACAAGGTTGCCGACTATCTCAATGTTCCTCCAACGCATCTGCGTTTCACAACAGTAGCAGCTCATAGTGGACTGCCGAAGACGATTATCAAGAGGGGCAATAACTCGCTCTCACTAGCCCAAATGATGCAATCCTCTTACATGCAGCAGGTTTCGCAAGACGCATTATACTATGAAATTCTTGATATGAGCCTCACGGAGCTAGAAACAAAGAAATTGGTCAAGCTGAACTGGATTTCGGAAGGCATTACCAAGGAGGTAAGACGAACAAGAATTTTTATATATATACGAAAAAACTAACGATTTGGTGCTAGGAACCCTTGGAAATCCTGGTTCCCAAGAATGGGGTGGTTTCGGATGTTCTCGAAGGTGTAGCACAGAAAGTAAATGTGGCCGATGAAGACGTTGAGAAAGTCCACTTCTGGCAGGCGCATGGTAGTAAGCACCATAAGGATCTCGCCCTTGACCATAGCGTCGTCGGAATACAGGATTTTATCACACTATATGGTGAGGTTACTCCGGAAGAGGCTATAGTTACAGACCCCGCCACAGAGCAGCTCGTTCAGTGCTTCAGCTACTCCAAGGAACCGAGCAAGGCTCACGGTATACCGTTCAAGTTTGTCGTCAAAGAGGTATGGAGTTGCAGTGCAGCAAATCTTCTCTTTTGGAATCGGCAATTACTAACTTAACTACCATAGGGCGAAATATTCTCCGAGACTAAATTACGGCTACAGAAACGGACAGGACTCAAGGGAAAGAATTTCGAAAAGATTAGGTTCTCTATCGTCAAACGATCGTCGTATTCTAAGCCAACATACTTGAATGATGGTATGTTTTCTCTCTCCCCAGCCATATATTACTATTGGGGATGCAACTAACTTGTGCTTTTTCTATAAAATAGAGGACATATTGTCAGATCAGATCTCCGACGTCAATGACGACCTATTAGGCCTCGACCATCCAGACAAAACCCCACGCGGCGGGCTATTTGGCCGGCAAGAGCAGTCAATATTTATTCGCTAGCGTGATTTCATGTGGTTTTTGTTGGAGGGGTTTCCATAATCGGTCGTCTTGATATTTCTTCTTTGTTGTTATCTGCCTTGGGTATCATTGGGATTCCTTTAAACAAAAGATAGCGATAAGAGAATTGCTCAACCTTGTTTTTACTTTTGTGTCTGGAGGGCGGCACCTTACCCTTGCTTTCCTCTCCGTTTGTTATGTTTACTGTTCCTATATCCTCCTACGCCGGCATGGGAAAAATAACTTTTTTGTCTTCCATTTTCCTTTGATGGTGGTAGCTTGACTTTCTCTCTTTTGACACCTTTGTTTATAGCTGAAGAGAGAGAGAGATAAATAATTCCTCCTTTTTTTCGCAGACTATACTAGGAAACTGGAAGGGGAAGTAAGGGAAAGAAGGGAAAGGAACGGTCTCCTAGTGTATATCACAAGACTTCTGTATCAAAATGGAATAGATACTTAGATACCCGTAGGTATGAATTTATAGCTACGTAGCCAGAGCATACATGTTACACCTTGCCTACGCGATGTTTAGGTTGTGTATAGATCTGAGGCGCCTAGGCTTTATATCGGTGAAAATACAGGAGGTAGGTAGTCAGGCAATAATTCGATTCTCTACAATTCTGCTTATTTTACTCCATAAATTTTTTGATAGTTTTTTTTTTTTTACTAGGCACATTCCCCCCCAAAAAAAAGTAAAAAGATTATATGTCAAATGCTTGATAAAAGAGCTGTAGTAGAGTCTATAGGGTAGACCAAAGAGCTTTTGGTGTATAAAAAACCGGGTGGGTTTTATACGTTAAGGAATAAAACTATAACACATATCAGATCTTCTAATTTCTTCACATTTGGTTCGACTTGTTCAAACGTATCCTACAAAATAGCAAGCAGAAGTTAGTAACCCGCCGAATAAGCTGACTCTTGGCAAAGAGAGAAGAATCCATACCCTTCCTAGCACCCTGGAAAAAGAATCTAACGATGAAAACCTGCAAACAGCTCATAGTAACCATCATGAGACTCTCGATGAGCGAGAAGTTCATTATTCTGGTGTCAGTAGATTTGACGGTAGAGAAATTGCGGTTTTCACGGGTACGGAAGTATTTTTGGTTTCGGGAGATGGTGGAGAGTTGGCCGGAGAGTTTGAAGATTGATTCTTCGAGATTGGTGGTTTGTTCTGGGGTAGTTCCTGGACGGGTGGGGAGCTCGGCGCGTTGTTCGTGTTCGACCTGGGTAGTTTATCATGGGTTAGTATTTGGCTACTGGATATGTGGTCCTAGAGAAGGAAGAAGAACAAGAAGAAGAACAAGAAGAAGGGGGGGGTCAGAGGGTGGGTTATGTACAGCGATCTCGTAATCCACGAGCTTTTCGGCAAAAGTGGACATATCGTTGGAGAAGCAGAAGGAGTATTCTCCCAATTCGTTGGCAGTGAAAACGAAGTCTCCTTGACGCTCCTTAGTGCCGTCGAGGACGATTACATCGTTGGGGGCTTTGACCGTGTAGTCTACATCGAAGGAGCCACCGGCTTGGACCTAATTCCGTATCTCATGTTAGTTACTTTAAAAGTAGTTTAAAAAGGAGAAACAGGAAGCATACGGCGAAGTAGAAGGCTACTTTGACGCCCTTTTTGTCATTATGGATGAAGACGCAGTGCTCTTCGTTTGCGGCGAGCTTGTAGGTTAATGCCGTCGCGGATGTTGGACGGGTTATGTATATGAGCGAGAGGAGGGTCGCTAGGAGGTATGTATGTAGTGGTGCCATTGTTGTAGTATTGTCGGGCAAGCGATGCGCCGGGGAGAGGGGAGGAGGGGGGAAGGAGGTCAGGGGGGAGGGTTGAGGTCGTGTGGATGTAGATGTGGATGTTTTGAGGTTTTGGAGATAGGTAGCATTGAGCTGCCACGGGTTGGACAGGACATGACAGGGCCGGTTGGTAGGGAGTGGCTTCGGTGGTCTTTTAGGTAATGTGTGACAACGCGGAAAATGCAACAAAGTGCCTTAATTTATCTTTGGTCTCGAAACTGTGGAATAGTTTATAACTTAGAGAATCCTATTAACTATAGTAGATGGTTACGCTTACTATACATAGATATATATATACTAAAGTAAGTACGGAGTTAATGTAGCTCAAAAATGTCATTTTAGTTTAGATGAGACTATTCAAACTCGAAGAAGCCTTCACCAGAGGAGGATAAGAGCTATGGGTGTTGCATTGATACAGTAGTTTGTATACGCAGGATAATATTAAATTCAGGGTAGAGATTTGAGGTAATGCTAGTTAGGTATTAGTGTCTAGAACTAAGATTAAGATGCTAGGTGGTTTAACAAGGTCTTGTGATATCGATATCCACCCTAGGCTGAACTCCTTAAATGTGGCCAAGTTTAGGCCATTTCCCAATGTGGAACAGCATATCCTTGGGTTTTAAATATTTCCTGTCCGAGTATACGTATTTAGTGGAAAGGGATATATACTATGTACTTAAGTCAAAATTTGTATACTGCATTCTATCTTACCATCGGTTTATACGTATAGGGGAATAGAAGAATTTTACCCGGAAAGACAACTAGCCCAAGTCAACTTGAAGTTTTCGCTCGCTTACACTTCAGGTTTCTAAAGCAAGCAGGCATGAAGGCAATCAATCACAAATCTGATACATTTATTTAGAAGAAAATACGCTGCCGAACGGCAAAGCTGTTTGTAGCTAAGAAGTCAAATTTAGTGCGACTTGGTCTCTTTAAAATTTTGTGCGCTGCGCACGGCCAACCGCTCCCGAACAAGGGGGTAGATAACCGAAACTTGGGGATTGGGAAATGCGAGCCATCCATGGCATGCACATGGAAGGTTTTATATCTGGCTGTAACGTAAAGCATACTATAGTCCAGGGCATCAATATTACTAGTGCTAGTGGTTTAACGTTTGATGTGATGAGTATCATATCTGATATATCGTATTATCCGGCCTATTGAAATAAATGTTGGTATGAAGGGAATTTAACCTTGTATCCCCCCCCGCGCCCTCCTTTTAATTGTTCTCCTGTCCAACAATCTCGTACAGCTCCGTGTAGTCTCGGGATCCGTGCAGTCTTGTGGCTGTCCAGCTGATTGAGGCTCTGGACATGATCTTTGCGTTGTGGCCAATTACCAATAAACTTGACTTCCTTCTCGAACCTCCAACCAAACCACCATCTCATTTCCAACCTCAGATCCTGCATCCTGCTGTTTTCTAACCTCTACAATCCCGATAAGCAACCAACCTACCAAACTACCTCGACCAGAAACCATCACCGCTCATCCGTTGCTCTATTTTAAAGGCATCTAATCCTGTTCGATCCGCTTGCCGACTCCCGGGAACGCACGCACGCACCCAAACCAACGACTTGTTTGCAAACCTTCAACTCCCAGGCGCGTTTGCAACGAAAGTCGATCACAGAGGCACACACACACACACATATACCGCACGCTTGCGACTTCAAGACAAAAAAAGGGCAATCATAGGAGTATACAATAACCCTGCGATTTGTTCAGGTCCTTACTTCTCACATTCTACTTCCATCTTTCCAAATCGAACCCTTTGGCCCGACAGCAAGACAACACCATCAAAAACGACAACCCGTTCTCGACAATCTGCAAACCTACAGGGACAAACGAATACGTTTCTGGGATATCTTTAATGATCCATTGACAACCTTATAATGCGCTTCTTCTACGATAAATTAAGCCCTCTAATATCAGCAACGAATAGATGATTGCAGAAGCTGTCAACTGGATTTGCCAGACCATAGGTGTAAGCCAACCGTCGAAGGATACCTTCGGGGAAGCTGCCAGTATGCCTCTCGATGGAGATAGAATACCTGCAGGGGAACTGGTCGGTTCTTCTACACGGCAGGCTGAGGAAAGGAAGAAGATATCTTCATCACCGAATAGACGACCGGCACAAGGGATCCATCGGTCAGGGTAGGGCAACTCGTTCTCCAATCATCTGGGTGGTGCTTTCAGAGCCTAAGCTAATCGTAGCAAAACTAGGAACCCGAGAGGTGCGATTAAAATAGTAGTACGTTATTTCCCCAGGAATAATGTCCAGGCTGGGTGGGGTCTTCTTCGCTTTCTGCTAACAAATTTGTCTAGGTTGGCGGTCCACGGCCACAAAATAACCTGAATATTTCGAGGGGATCGAGTGCTGCAAATTATCAGCAACAAGGATACTCTCAACCAAGAAAGCGTCCCAAACCAAGTACACCACAGCTTACCTATAGTATGGGCCGGACAAATCCGAGATCTAGCCCGTCGTTTGACCTCACCGAGGACATCGATCAACAGGTAGCTGGTAGCAATGGCGAACCGACGAATGGGTATGGCTCACACTCACCTAAAACAAGACGAGGGCCACAAGGCCACCCTATGCTACTGCCATTGCAATTCCAACCCGAACGACAAACAGATCATGGAGTCTCCTTTGCCGACAAGTCCGAGGATACTGTGAAGTGGGTGAGAAAAAGGCAGGGAGAAAGGGATGAGGTGCACCTCGAAGGCTCGAGGGCTACGAAAAAACGGGCAGCGGAAGATTATTATGATGTTCGATGGGAAAACCCTAGCTCGTCCGATCCGCAACCTACGACATTCGGTAGGAAAACTAGGCAGGTGCCTTCGTCTCCAGTCTCTGTTGGTCCGGGACGGCCTCGTAAATCCGAACCCGCAAAATCAGAACATTTCCTTCATCCTAGGACAGTGTGGCGCGGCAAAATCTGCATCAAGGAAGGCAGTCCGTATATGGGCCTTATAGTTCGAGTTCAAGATACAGGAATCTCCGTCGTCAAGGGCCCCGATATTCAGCCGAATCTTAGTTCCATGTATGAAAACATAGAGCATGCTGCGGTAAGATTTTTATAATGCACTAATAGGGAGGTTCTATAAACCGTGGGTCTAACAATCCTTAGTATCTCGGCGATGATGATAACCTAGAATTCCGCAATTTTGTCTTCCTCAAGTTGAAAAATAGGGAAAATGGTGTGTGGTTTCTCATAGTGTTCTTATTTTTGAAGAAAATACTAACTAAGGATATTAGGCCTAGCTAGTGGGATTTTGCTAGAATTCCGAGCACTTCCCGAGCCGGTAAATCCCAGCCAGAAATCCGACTCTGCACAATTCAGACTGTGGCTGGAAGAGCGAAGGGTCAAGATAGAACCAAAAAACCAGTGCGTATATTTTAACTTTCCATGATTAAAAAGTTAGAAAACTACTTACATCCGTTTAGTCAGTTCATGCAGAAACGTATGGAGGAGACTAAACAGCACCAATTCACTCAGACGGTGTCGGAGTCCCCAGGAGCCCCGTGGCAGAATTCAGGTCTGACCTACCAAGCCCGCCCAATTACACCGAAGCTACAGCTACGAGAAGTCGACCGGCCAAGAACACGCTCTAATCCAATACCCCTCGACGAACATGATTCACATTGGCAGGACCATCAACAGCTAGGGACCGAGAGACCCACACGCAAAAGTGCTAGGACCACCTACAAGAAGGAAGTTGTTGAAATACCAAAGCCAAAACCGGCTCCATTTCCACATCAGACATGGAATCAAACTTTGAAATTTCCCTTTGAGACACAGGGACCTTCGGGGCTGCTTGATGCTTCGAGCCTTCGAACCCTTAATCACGATGAATTTCTGAACGATGAAATCATCAATTTTCATCTCGCTATCGTCAAGGCGCGGCTTGCAAAAGAGAATTCGGAACTTGCACTGAAGGTCTACATTGCCAACACTTACTTATTTTCTGCCTTCAGTACCAAGACGGAAACAGGGCAATTCAATTACGAAAAGGTGAAGAGGTGGACCAAAAACGCGAATCTGTTTCAGAAAGATCTCATTTTCATCCCAATCAATGAGAAGTATCATTGGTTTGTTGCTGTTGTCTGCAATCTCCCCGCTACATTAGAGGCTGCAAAGGCTAGGGAAAAGAAGGCCGCCATGACCGACGAACTCGTTGCTATAGAACCAGCGCAGAAGCCGAAGCCAGCGCTTAAGAATCGTCCTGTTCCACCCGAGCAATGCGCAGTTGCTATTCTTGATTCTATGGTTGGATATCACACAGCTACTTTGAAGGCTGTTAAAACTTACCTGATATCCGAGGCGAAAGAAAAACAGAACGTCACACTGGACCTGGAGGATTTTACTGGGCTAATGCCCCGGAAATTACCAGGCCAGGATAATTTCTCAGACTGTGGACTCTTCATGCTCCACTACATTGAAAAGTGGCTCAGCGAGCCGACTAGAATCAAGGAAAAGCTATACGAAAGGGATTTCGGGAGTGAAGAAGATGCGAGAAATTTATGGAGCATATCGGAGGTTGCGAACAAGAGAGAGAGAATGTGGAGGTTGTATGTGAAGTTGAATGAGGAGTACGAAAAGTGCCTGAAAAAGGAGGCATTCAACGAATTCCCTGAAATCGTTGATGCCCTGATAACCCAGAGCGAAAGCCTGGACGAGAAGGGGGCCGGCGCTGTCGCCACCGAAAGACCAACCAACTCCCCCCTCATCACCCAAGATTTAGAGGTGACGGGGTTGACGGAAGCTGCTAAGAGGTCTAATTCTCCGGCAAAGAGGAAGTCGGATGGACGAGATGAAGCGGATCGTCCTCCGAAGAGGGCGAAATCAGATAGCCCGGTGGTTGTCGCGGAACAACCCCGGGTAACTGCTGCACCTGGGCTTAGGCCCAGGATGGCGTCGCCTGAGATTCCCTTGAGCGACGATGTGCCTTGTGTCCTGGAAGTCCCAGAAACGCAAGAAGACGTGGACCTCCAGCGAAGAGTGCGAGCTCTCGAAGCCTCAGACATGCCTCTAATCGCGGCCAATGGCCTCATCTCGCACCCCTCCCCCGGCAACTCGGCGCGGCAGACCACTGATATGTTCGAGCAAATCGAGCAAATGGGGAATTTCAATCCCCCCTCCGCAAAAAGGCAAGCCATCGCCACAACCCCTCAGTCAGATTCTATAGCCACCCCATCACACGTTGCTGCGGCTTCGTTTGGCGATCTCTCAATCGACAGCAGGCTTGACTATCAAGCCGAATCTAGGGGGGCTGATCCTACCAAGAGCGACACTACCATGCATGATGCAGTTCCTCGCAAAGCCGTGGAGGAGATCGAAGAAACAGAAGACGAAGATTTCGGGGAGCTCACATACAACGGGAAACGAAGCAAAGGCAAGTCGATCCATGAATTGGAAAATGACCGGATAATGGACACACCATCATCTCAGGATCATAGGGAGGAATCAAACCCCCCTAGCCATAAGCATAAGCAGCCAAACACCCCTAGGAGGGGTACGGTCGGTGATCCAATCTGTATCGACAGCCAGTCATCACCCAAACGGACTAGTCCTAGGACAAAAACCACCAAAGCTACGAAACCGTGATAATAGATATCATAGCAATGGCGTTGCGTTTAATGAAACGCTCCTGTGGTTTGAACCGCATCTCATTGATGGTATTTACGTGGGTGTTTTCATCTTCCAAGTGGAAGGCGTGTGTCTCTTATTGAATTCTACTGCTATCGGAAGTTCCTGTTTTACCATATATCCATGACTTGCATTTTAGCCTGGCGTTCTCTTTTTTTCTTCTTTTTTTTCGTCTTTTCTTGCTACTTTTTTGTATCATTCTTTTCAGCATACCTGCCGTTTCCTATCTCTACGATCAGAGCATTTTTTAGTGGTGTTATGGGGAAAGAAGAGGGAAGGCGGGGTCGATTATCATTATGTTATCTGACCTTCTCCTATAGCTTCTAGCAGCGGGCTACGGGGCTTTCCTTTCGATGTAGCATATTCTTTTTTTTTTCATTTGAGGGCGTGTGTAGATACACCCCGCTTTCTATAGATTTACTACATGAGGTAGTTAATATAGTTATAGACCATTACGTTTCTCCCTTATTCGAGGTGATATCGTTTCCAGAAGCCGGCTTTTGGAGGTTATGATGTGGAGGTGGCGATTGGTTTTTGCCTCCCCCGATTGGATTTCTCCTGGAGGCTAACTGGCGATTTTCCTTCTCGATGGATTATAAATTAACTGCCAGAAAAACGAGGTTAATTAACCCTCATTATTGCTCATTGCAATTGCTGATTATTCTTATCGAGGGAATCTCAGAATAGCAAATCAATCAGTAACTTTGAATTTTGTGATATTCGATCGAGCAATATATAGGTGGCGTTTACTAGCGATTGAAGGATCATAGCCACCAGATCGAGATTGAATCCATCCGTGGCAAGGTTCGAGATAAGATGAAATAGTAGAAATGTCAGAAATCAAATAAAATGAAAAAGAGGATGAAACATGAAATTCAAAGTCTTAGAATTCCGGTCGAGGATGAGTTCATACTTGAGTAATTCTTATAAAACTCCTTGTCTTCTATATTGTTCTGTAAGTAGTGTTTATATGTCAGTGTACCAATACGGAGTGATCGGTGGGTGGAGTTTTGCCCCCGAGAAGCCAAGGTCCAAAGGACGATTGACGCCATGATCCTGGTATTACGGCAGTTAAGCATATATTTGATCGGGGAGAAGAAGCAAATCAAAGGAATTACAGGATTAGGTAGTATACTGGCTAAGTTACCTATTCCATACTTCTTTTCTCTTGAAACGACTCCTGGCCAATTAGAGTGTCGGTTGACTTGATACATCCAATGGCAAGCGCGTTTAACGTATGCATGAATTCCATTGAGAAACAGACGTATGGGAATTTAAACGCCCTCTTTGGACTATTCCCAGATTGTGTATATCATATTATTACATTCCATGAATTGATACTGTTACACGATGTTCATAGGTTATGTATTAAGGCACCGGTTAGCGGATGATGCTCTGATGATGCTGGTACATGGCCATATATGCATATGGTGTTTTCATCTCGGAGATCCTTCTTTCGGCAACATTCTCCAAATACTGACCTGATGGACCTTCGGACCTTCGGACATGCTCGGGTGTAATTAATTGTGAACTTGATACTTTCCGAATAGAAGGCTCCTCATAATTACAAGCAAGTGATTACTATACCTCGAAACCGGATGGAAGTAAGCCGTATACGTATGTGAATATAATTGATTTGTTGCGTTGACTGTTGCAATCTCAACTTCACAAAAACATTCCTTCTGCGAACGGAACAGACGTCATACGACATGGAAAAGATAGCGCCGCAAGCCCCCCGCCCGGAGCTCAAGCTAAGCTAGGTAGCTGCTAGCTGCCGCCTGAAGCTGGTGATGCTTCTTTTCAGGAGTAAGTGCCCGAAATCCTTTCAGGTCTAATCCTAATGCCTTGGTATATAACATGCATGCGGATATGCCAACAGATAGATATCCGTATTTCCAACCTGCAGCAAAGCGTGCGAGCGAGCATGGTGAAACGAATAAGAAACTTGGAAGAAATCCGCTGTGTATCTCTGGACCTAGCAGGGCTGGAGATCTTGCTTTTCCCTTCTTTCTTTATTTTTTACCCCGACTTCGGCGGGGGAGAAAGTGGGAATATCCTTTTCCTTCGTCAAACATGGGAAATTCCAGAATGCCCATGGGCAATACTGCACAATTGCGATTTGCCCATGATCGGGTCTTGAACATCATACGGGAGATCCGAAAACCATAGCTTTTCTTTTCGCAAGTGTGACTTCAAAGCTAAGGCTATACCAGGGAATTGTTATAGGGGAATGTCATCTCGATCTTAAGCTTAAGGCAAGAGGCGAACATATCCCTAAGCATCGAAATAGTTTGATTCGAACATGTCGACGTCCCGAATCCTGGTCAGGACCCTGAATCTCCTCATGCATATCCTGACGAAAGGGCTGGCAGGGGGTCTTCCAACCAAGGAATCCACAACGCTAGCTGGGGAGCCGCCTTCCTTTGAATTCGCCAAGGTAGGGGGTATGACGGCATATGGGGCAAACAGTGCAGCTCCCGCCCATTTGCAACAAGATGCTTGCGCTTGGGCTGCACAATGTTGGATCCGTCGAACTAACTATCTGCGAAACGTCGTTTCCGATTTCCTTGGACCTGTTGAACCCAGATGCGAGGACGAAAATCCACAACCCCCCCCTTCGCATCACACACTGGATAATTAAGTTAAGAAATTGCTTATCACCAAAAAGACTTCGTTAGAGGGAACTGACCTCACATATTACGGCATTGTGAACTGGGATGTGTGATTTTTAGTGACGACAATGCGGCCAAAAGCTTGAATCTCCCTCCACCATCTACACTTTTTCGATTTCCAAAACTTGGGTCTGGAGTAATGCTGTTATCACAACAAAGATTCTAACAGGATGACCAATTCCCCTCGGTAATGATCGGAGGTCATGGAAATGACAGCACAGTGTCTAGACTATTACCATATGCAGGCTTCCGACTAGGACCCTGTCCCTGCCCTGTATGACAGACGAAACAGAAACAAGGCGTGCACATGTCTCTGCAACTACACGAAATATTATATTGGGATCCCTTCTCAAAAAACACTGTGGCGTCGACTACTGGCTAGCCTGGCGGTCTAATATGCTCGCCGTCATCATGGCCTCATCGGTCTAACCATGATGCCGCTTTTTTATTTCTTTTTCTCGACGACATCAGGGTGGCAGGTCTGCATATGCCGCCCCCTGCAAGTCTTACGAGCCGACAACAAAACATTAACCACCCCGTCGTTGAAAGATTGGCTTGTCCTCTGATCTTCACGAGAAGAAGCAGGATCGACAGCTAGACCCCGGACGAAATGAGCCGTCTCCTTCAGACGTAATAGCCTAACGGTGGGCCAGCTTGGAAAACTTTTAGGCCGTGCGGGGGAATGGAAAGGGAAGAAAGGTTTTGTAACGAAATAACGAATCCCTCTTCCCGCCCTTTTTCTCTTTCTGAAAGAATACTTACTGATGCATATGCGGAAATACTTAGTCAAGTTGGAAAGGAGAAGAAAAAATAAATAAAAATAAAGCCAGGTTTGGGCTCGAAGATCATCGTGACAATCCAATATAAGTCTTCTCAGAGTTAAGGTTTAGGAAGAGCTTAAAATCGCCTCCACTCTGACGAACTGGGCTTTGCTTTTGGTACCCTTACTTCTCTTTTCCTTTCTCAACAACTGGGAATCTTGTGGCCCGTGTCTGATATCATATTTCCCTCGAATCGTCGTCCTGTTCCAGTCTGGTTGCCTGCCCTTATACTTCGCCTGCATCCTTTTTTATAAGCTAGCAGATGTGGATATAAGAAATCAACGAACGACTTCCCATTCCCCTCATCACTTTCCCTAGCTTATAGATTTCAAATAACGGTATTTTCCAACCTTTCGATTCAAGACTTTAAACGGCATTCACAGGATCATCGTCGTCACTCCCCCCAAGAAACCTTCTCTCAACCTCATATAATTTCATCCTTTCCTTCCTCTATTCTTTTCCACCTAAGGTCATATATATGATTCTAGGGACCTACCTCAAGAAGCTTCGACTGAGAAGAAGTTCCAAAAATAATTCTAATCCTTCTTCATTTCCACAAATCCCTACTATCCATCTAACCCTTCCCACTCCACACGTCGAAGGAGCTCAAACTTCGACAGTATCAAACAAAATGGCCTTCTCAAGAACTACCACATCTTCATCCACAACAGAATATACAAACGGGTATCATACACCCACATCACCACCGGCTTATACAGATCACTCAGTACACAGCCACCATGGTCATGATCACGATTCATCAGCTTCACGACAAGAGTACGCTAGGATACTTTACGAACATACGATGAAGCAAATGGAGAGGTTCGCACAAGACGCACAGTCTCGGGGAACATTATCAATGGATCACTATCTATATCAGCAGAGAGCTGCTGCATTAAATTAAAAAAAGAGTAATACCAAAAATAACTAGAAACTCTTTGATCTATTTGATATAATGTTAGCTTCCTATACATCGAATGGAAGCAAAAAATCTAGTTATCACCTCCTGCTCACACCTCCAATACTTGATCTCCACTTCAATACATTTACTCACCACCACCACCACCACCACCATCACCAACCAATTGTTTGTATAAAGCTTGAAATATGACCCCTACCACCACCATGACCACCAATCACAACTACTATTCCTGCGTCGCCAAATCCTAATACCAAACGCCTGCGAAGTCTGTCAACATGTTCACTCGACAGCTTTACTACACTTCTCTCCTACTTCTCTAACGATTATCATGAATCTCACAATTTCCTACCCCATTGACTACTACTACTATTAATCCTTAAACGACTTAGCGGTGTGTTTCCTTTTATGTCAAGTGGGACACAATCAGGTTGCTTGAAAACAGAGATCAACCAGGAACCAGAACCAAAAAAAAAAAAAAAAAACTTGAATCGATCTCTGTCGTCATCACCAACCAGGGCGCCGACCTCTATTACTCCTCATGGTCACAAATCTTCGTTTGTATCTACTGTTACATTATCCCTATTTACAGCTATTATTATTATCTTTTATTTTCTTCGAAAAAAAACTTTTGTTCGCGTATATTCAGCTTTTGGTCATGATTTTAGCTTCTTCCTTTTGGTCGTTCACAATACCCTTTAACCTCGTCTTTCGCTATATTTTGGGTATGTATTCCGTTTGAAGTTGGTATATTCGGGGGGGGGATAAGACCGTGGTCCTTTTTGTTAGTTTTTACTTGGTTTTTTTGGAAATTCTTTTCCTCTTCTTTGAATTATTTCTCTCAAAACCGGATTTTTATATGTGTATCAATTCTAGGGATTTCTTATTTTTTTATTTTTTTTTCAATTTTGGGACCTGAAAAAAAAGGGAGGAGAGAGAGAGAGAATATATGTGTGTACTAGTTTACTTTAGCCAAACTTTCAATCAATTTCATAGACTTATCGAATAGGAGATTATTTTGTCTAATCATAAAGTTTGATCTACTGAGTTCTTGGTAACTTATACCGGCTGGGTTCTGCATCTAGCCTGCTTCAGTTATAAGGTGAATAAGCATGGGATAACATAAAGGCTCGGCCATCATCTTCAGGTTATCCCATTCCGTAAATATATATACTTGCACAATAGCCCACATTATTTACACGTGTAGTTCGATTGGTAGGTGCCAGTTTCAAGATCATAAAAGCCCAAGTGTGAGCAGTGCTCATGTAAGCGTAATTAGAATCTCCAAACGAAGAAAACCGGGTAAAGAGAAAATTCATATACTATAAACCTGTAGGTACAAAAAGTTTGGAAAAATATTCGAGCGCCACCAGTTTATCAACTCCAAAAAAATGAAAAAAAAAAAAAGGAGGGGGTTGTTGAAATTGAAGACGGTTGAGTGGTGCTTAACGCGCTAAGAAAGATTATTTAGAAAGGGTTAGGAAAGCTTGGTCAATGGCGACGACATAACAGGTTTTTTCGAATAGAAGGGAAGTTTATACACTCATTTCTTTGTTTTTTTGATATTGGAAGCTGCTCTCTGGTGACTGACCCTCTAGGCACTTTCACTGTTGCGTAGACTGCGGTGGGTGGTTATAGACGGGCTTCCAGGGCGAGTAGGGACAGGACTCGATTGAGCGCCTCGAGGGGGGATGCTTGACGACCTCGTTTGCACACCACGCGTCCTCTCCACCCGCTTTTTCTCAACTTCTAACGAAATAATCTGCTTGCTAGCCCTATCTAGCTTCGCATTTAATTCACTGATCCGATGTTGATACTTTGAACGCTCGCGGTCCATATTCGCCTTTTTCAACTGAACTTTGACCATATCAGCTTTGCGTGTGAGATCTTCCACCTGTTCTTCAAGCTGGTTCTTCTCCGCTATGAGGATATTGGTCCCTTGTGAAGCCTTTTGGTAATGCTCCCGAAGAAAGTCTGCCTCCTTTGCAGCAGATTGTCGCTTATGTTCAAGCCCACTAATCCGACTGTTAAGTTCCATGTTCTGGATCATCATTTTCACTCGTTCGGATTCCCCTTCTCCAGAGTCCTTCAATGCTTCTCGAAAACGTTTCAGTTCGTCACGGGCTTGGTCACGTTCTAGAATCGCATGTTCTAGTGCAGTTTGTGATTTATCCCTTTGTTCAGTCAAAACCTCGATCTGGGTTGCCTGCAACCGAATAGTCTGCTTCAATCCAATGACTTTCTCACGTTGTTCTTGGTAGTCGATTTCACGATTTGAGATATGTTTTTCAAATTCGTCCGACCGAACTTTGCTCTCCCATAAAGCATCCTGGTATTCACGAAGAAGCGAGACTACCTCATCCTTGCTCTGTTAATTGATCGAAAAGAGTTAGCTGATACTGAAAGAGCGAATAGAGAGACCAATAACACCCACCAAACGGCTTAGTATCTCTTCATCATTTTCTTCATCTTCATCGGGCTGATCCGTTTTTAATCCATCAGCTTCTAGGACTGGCTCTTGGCTTACTACTACAAGATCTTTATCGGCCGTTTTCAACGCCGCGGATTCTCCCGCTAATTGAGCCGCCTCTTGTGGGGTAGTGCTTGTGACATTCGTAATTTCGCCTGAAATATCTGCTACTGAGGCGGCTGCAATATCATTTCCCAATCCTCTAGAAACATCATCAGAATCGGGCATTGGGGTATCTCCACTGCGTCCTAAAATTGTCTGCTCCACCTCAATTCTAGGCCTCTTGTGTTTGGCACCCGTGATGCTAGTTGTAGCACTCTGGGACTGTCAAATAAATAGATCTTTAGTACCTTGAATAGGGAATAATTATAGAGAAGCGTAGGGAAAAGTGAATGGCGTCGAGTTGGTTGAACCTACGAGTATTCTTTTCCTGGCAGGACTAGTGCTCAAGCCTTCACCCTGTGCTGCAGGCGTTTCTCCCTGAATATCTTGCGACTTTAGAGGTAGAGGTGGAAGAAGGCTATATTTGGTGATCATTAGCTCCTCAAGCCATTCGAAGATGTCGCTACCGGACAGAGCTTCTAAGGGGCTCTGAAGACCCTTTGGCAGGACACCTGCTTGCTTCCGCAAGAGAATCGCGGCATACAAAATCGGATTCAGATAATCGCGGATGGTATCACAGATTGAAGACTCAGAAGAACCAGGGAGGTATTGGCAAATGTGAGCGACAGTGTTTACCGGTACTAAATGAAGAATCGGTGCTTGGACGGAGGGTCCCATGTTTCGAAGCTGCTGAATATGTACGCGGCCCGAATTCAAGGAGGAGTCTACAGCGACGACGAGATTGGCGGTAGGCTATCGAATAATGGTTAGATGGTGCGAATTATATGTAATAGATAACTAAAGTAGCATTACCATAGAAATTCCTGTGGCCATATCGTGGGATGGTACTAGAAGGAGGCGGAGTGTTTGGGCATCTGGGGTTGGGGTGATAACATCTGCCCCGTTTTCTGCACTGAAGCGGGTAAACTGGTAACCCGCAGACCTCAGGAACATATCTATAGAATCCTAGTAGTATGTTAGCCATTAACTATGTGCCTAGGGATTCGAAGCTGCAGTACCATAAGCATCCCAGTCTCTAGTACAAGAGCAACGGAATAGGACTGATTCCGAAGCTTCCCCAAGAGTTGATTTAAGAACTCGAATTTAGACGACTGCCAGCAAGACCACTTCACAAACTTGGGCCCTTGATAGTTTCTCTTGAAGCCCGGATCATAAGAGAGCTGCGAATGGCTAGAAACTCGATCAAGATCACAAACGATGTTCTCGATCATCCCCGGACTGATATCTCCGCCTTGTTTCTGGGTATTATTGATCCCATAGAAAGCCTCAATTTCTCGATATCTATCCGTGATGGTTTCTTGGTACATGAGTTTTTGGCTTTCTGTAAGCGGAATTGCTAGAAATATTTCGTTCGAAGCTAAGCGGGGCGTTTCCTGTAACAAATAGAGTGCTTGTGATGCGGCAAAATACTCATCATCGATGAGCAGAACCTCGGGATCAGGGGTCGTTTGTCGGGCATTTATAGCTTCAAGGCCTGATGGCGTATGAATTTGCGCATCCTGAGGACCGATAAGAGGTTCTGATGACGATGATGACGAGGGTAACAAACCAGGGGATCTTGTAGATACAACCTGCCTTTGAGGGCTCGGACGGTGCTCAGGTGCAACGGCGATATCAACCGCCTTGAGGAGTGGGGATATTGGACCTGCAGACATAATTTCCTTATTTGGGGGTATATTGGACTGCTCCTGTTCGTTTGAGTAGGACCCTCCTGAAAGTGATGGGAGGATTGTCCCTTGGGGCTCTTCGGAAACAACCTGATAGAGCTGAGCGTCACTGTCCACGATGCCGCTAGGCAAAGAGTGCTTCCCCCCCTCAGAAGTTTTCTGGATAGGCCTTCGCGATTGCAAGTAGCCCAATACCGTTACAGGAGTGGGCCGAGCACTCGCGGGTATTGGGCCACAAGGAGTCGACGAAGCAGAGCGGCCGCCTTGAAGAGGGTCCTCTGCTTGAACTGGTATCCCAGGGGACAAAGCTCCTGGTGAAGGATAAAACAAGTCAGGGTTTAGACCAGTAGGCAAAGGTTCGCAGGATTCCTGGTTGTGAAGTTGTGGTGAATTGCTAAGTCCGGCAGCTTCACCTTGTCCCTGATCGTGCGACGGTGTATTTTCCAGCTGCGCCGGCGCGATTATTTGATTTTAGCACTGAACCGCAACATTTCTAAACTTATAAGAAGCGAACATACCTGGGCTGGTTGTATGGGAGGTTCTAAATCCGAATCCACGATGTCTTCGGGACGCGATTCTACAGCTTCCTGTAGAATTCGGATGGTATTAAGTCTGTGTGATGCAAGTGGTTCGAATGGATGTTCTGGAGCTGTTGCTAACTCCAGAGCACCATCGATACTACTTTCAGGGAAACTAGTAGGGGTTACAAACGAATCTTTATCAGTAATAGAAGCGCTTTGCTGTGTGCGGCGTGGTATGTTGGTCGCAGTTAAAGGTTCAAGGTTGGTGGGAGGTGTTTGTGACTGGAAAGGTCGATCTGGGTGAGAGAAGGACGAAGCCTCACCCGCAACACTTTTCCCAGCCAGCGCACCTGGCTGTGCTGCTTCAATGGATATAGCTTTCGATACCTCTCTGAGGCTCTCCCCATCATCATCAAGTATTTTCGGTTCGGCACTATCAGGGAAGCTTTGGAATGATGGCGTTACGCCAACTTTGCCTAGACTTAACTGCGCTGATGGTAAAGAAGCACGCAAGCTTTGTTGTGATTCTTTGGAACTCTGGCTCTGTGCCTGGAGCTCTCGGACATCCTGGGAAAATACTCGATTTGAGGAATCCGGAATACCTTCATAGGCGTCTTCAAGATCCGGCTGAGAAGACAGTGAATTCGAAGCAGCCTCCTCTGGGGCAACTTCTGGAACGGAGAGCAACTGTTCAACAGGGGAGTGAATAGCTGTCGCCAGACTGTGTAGGGGAGTCTCAGGCACTGGTCGCTGGTCCGCCGGGGTCAGGTGGATTGGAGTCGCCTCAGAAGATTGCGAATCCGGTATTTCCTTTCTGCCTCTGATTGAGCTCTGCGTATGAGCTACCTGTATGTAGCCATCGTCAGAACGTCCAAAGACTGTTATCTCTGCAGGGCTTCCTTCTGGGTCCTCTGAGTCCTCTATTTCCTCCATGTCACCGAGTCCCTCCTCCTCAAGACTAGATATGCTAAGGGGAGCCTGATTTCCATCATCTTCTCTGTTATTCGGTGTAGATGTTGGGCCAGGGAGGGAGGAATGGAGTGAATAATCAAGCTGGTGTCGAACTGGTATCTCAACCGCCACAAACTTCTCAGACAGTGGTTGTGAATCCTCATTGTTCGTATTGACTTGCGATACGTTCCCCCCGCTTTGGCTTGACTCCACGATTTTTCTTCGGCGAGACGTAGTCGCCCGAGGCTCAACATTATCTTCAGAAATTTCCCCGGCGTCCGCCGCGGACTCTTCTTCTCCCTCGTTATTTGGGACTGGATCTTGTGATCGGTGTTCTGGAATCGTTCCGTCTCTTTCCTCTTCATCCGAAGTTATCACAATAGGATCCTGAATCGAGGTTTTGCGCCTTTTTGCACCTCTCCGGTACCGTTCGATATCTTCTTTAGATACCCGAACCGGTTCAGAGACACTGGCTTGGGCCTGGGGACCGGGACTGGGACTGGACGAAACCCTCCCTCTCTTTTTTTTGGCCTTTCGCGCCTCCCAATCTTCTACAAGCGCACTTGTAACCCAGTGGCATGGTTTCTACTCAATTATATTAGCATAATGGTATATATAAAAATTAAAATAAAGCCTAAGAAGGATAAACTTGAACTTACCCATTCTTGTGGCCATGGTTCACCGGTTTCCTTATTAACACCCTCCCATTCTACTCGGTATTCCTTTTTCTTGTTTTTGCGTCGTTCTGCAGTGATTCGTTTTACCTCCCACCAAAGACCATCGCCTTCGCTAGATTGGGTTGCTGCTGGTGATTCTTTTTCTGTGTCGGAGCCGTTTTTATATCCAACGGGCGACCTGTTGCGCAGCTCGTGTGGTTCTGTGTTGGTGTTGGTGGACACCCGGGGAGGTCGGTACGGTGCCTGGCTTTGCGGCAGCACTGTGGTTTTACGCGCCATCAAGTTTTGTGGCAGGCATGGACTGCATACAAGTGAGAGAGTATGTTCCTGTTCGGGCCTGTACCTTTTCTGGCCTGGTAAAGATGCTTGGAGATAAGAAGAAAGGATGAAGTCGCCGGCTACCAGTAGACCCGGAGATGGTGAAAGGATGATGGAATGATATCTCAGTGGAGCTTAAGCCACTGGACCTGCCGAAGGGTTAGGAAATTTACATCTCCATATAAGGTATCCCGACCAGAACTAAGGGGAATTCTACTACCTTTTTTGCTCGCCAGTTGCCCAGACTATGGGGAAATTTGGCCTCGCCAAACAACAACAGTGGTCAAAGCAACGCAGCTGAGCTGGGGACTGAAGACGGCGGTGGCTGACGAAGAAGGGTTTATGGACAGAGTCAGGAGGTTTGGAGGGAAGTCTGGTTGATGAGAGTTTGGTTTTATGTTAGGTGTCGGGATGTCGATGGGAGGTTTCCCTCTTTATCTGATATTTGCACCACCAGCTTTTGGCTATAATTATAACGCCTACACTGCAGCCGTGCATTCAAAGCAAAGGGGCAGAGATTGCTATATATATATACTACCTCTTACCTACTTACTAAGTCCTATTTAATAAGTACTACATTAACTAATATAAAGATAGAAAAATTACCACAAACGAAATGTATTCCTGCCTACTGGCTTGAATTTCCTAAATACAACAAGAAACGCTTTAATATGTCTTTATACGTATGCTGCAGGCACCCGATACCACGATGCATGACCAATTGTTTGCCTATACTTCTTTATCATCTTCATAATGAAATCCCAACTCTTCCAAGGTTTTAACTATCCGTCCTTCAGACTTTGCCACCAAGAAAGCCGCCTTTATCTTGGGTGTGTTCTTGCGAATCCACCTTTCCTTTTGGCCCCATCTGGTGGGTTGGTATAATCCCTTCTTACCATCTGCCTCCCCTCCACTCCATTCGTTCAACATGTCCATATAGTCTGCATCCTGTGGGAAACCGAGAAAATGGAAATGTCTGTCCCCGGGCTTTTGTTCCAGTAGATCTCTCTCCCATTTATCCATATGCTCGTGTGAGGGTAAGTTCAAGCGACCGGAGTATACACCAGCAACGACAGCTGCTTGGGTTTCTATAAAAGGGAAAGGTATGACTTTCGTAGGCAATCCCACGATTGACAGCGTCGGCTGTGGAATATAGAATAAATGCTGATATAGTCGGTGAATATAGAAGCCATCCGTTACCATCCGCTCAGATGGCTCGGCTGACTCTTCTAGAAACGGTAGAGAATGTAGGTACCCTCTAAATTCACATAATCCATTCATAAGCACCGAACTAGATATTTAGGATAAGAATAAACGGGTCTGGTATTCAACTTACGTGCAGAACAATATTGCGTCTATGTTTTTCTCAACGGTCCCATCAGAAAAGTTAACAGTCCTATCTTCAGGTACAAACTTCTCGATAGTGGGAACGATTTTAATCTTCTCCGGGACCAAGAGTGGAAAATCCTTGTATGCACCCTTACTCCTGCAAGACTGGTACAGTGGGATCTGAGAAACCTCGGAGATTTGGGATGAAATGTCAATCCCACTTGCAGAATTTCCTACCACGATGACTTTCTGAATTCATGAAGGACTGTCAGTATAGTCCTGTATATTTGATTAGGAAGGGAGTAACAGGAACTGGATAGGACCTTTCCCTTATATCCGTCTGCAACTCGAAAGTACTTCGAGTGCAATATCGATCCCGGATGGCTGCGCTCAAACTCCTCAATACCATCTATCGGTGGAATATAAGGAACATTGTAATGTCCTGTCGCAATAACAACTGCATCGAATATTTTCTTCTCAGTCTCTGCTGATACCACATCTTGCGTTTCAACCTCCCACTTTAACCCATCTTTCCGGACAAGCTTCATAACTCTCCGGTTGAATTCCGTGTATTTTTCAAGGCCTTTAGAGAATTCTTGAACGTATATTTTGGTATCCTCATGGCCTGGGAAAAGTTGTAACTTTTCGCTAAACGGCGTCTTACTAAACACCATGAGATCCTTTGGAATATTGGTTTCCAACTCGTTGTATATAGGGCTCATGAATACCGGTTTTCCTGAGCCATGTGAGTCCGGAACCGGTTCATCGTCGAGATTCGGGTCTTCTTGAGGAATATGCTCAAGGTGTGATTTCGTCTCTGGGGTGTAGTTCCACACCCCGCCGAAACTAGGCCGCTGTTCGAAAATCACCGGAGTGAGGCCTTCTGATAGAAGACATTTGGCAGTTACTACACCGGATGGGCCGCCTCCCAGAATTGCTACTCTGCCGACCTTGGGAATCATCCTGGTTAAAATCATGTGCGGAGTGCAGTGGAATGGAAATTAAATATCCCACATCATTGTGCGTTGCTAAGATAATTTCCAACAAACCGGATTGCGTGCTATTATTAATTATTTCGGCGACGGAAATCGGGCCTGACGGATCCCGGGGTAGATATCAAGGCGGTTAAACTACCTAGGTAAGTAGTCTCGAGGCTAGCTATATGTTTGTTTTATCTTGCTTCGGGCAATTTACGGAACAGCTCAAAATAATGCATTGGTAGTCTAGTGAAACTGGGAAAACTTTGAAGAATTGACGAAAAAATGTATATAAAAAATTCTATCTTAAAAAATATATTTTATGGCATGCCATATGATTTATATTTCAAACTCGAACCCCGACTATTGTTATTATAGATGACTTTTTCAATTAAAAAACAAAAAACGCTCTCGCAAACGGTTTACTGATATCTTGAGTGTAGGAAGTGCCGAGGAGGCGGGGTGCGACATCTCGTGTTCTCCGGTGGAAAGAATACCGCAGAGGGAACACGACGGTATTTCCAAAGTACTTGTTCCTTTCCATCTTCATCGTCAAAATCTGAGTCTGGTACCATATTAATAGTATTCCGGTCCAAGAAGTGGAAATATCTCGAAGTCCATTTCGGGGAATCGTCAACTAAAACAGTAGTAAGACACACAAGTACGCTATTTTTAGAGGACTAGTGGTGGTTTTAGTTACCATCAACTTTTAGACTAATATCACAGTCAATCTTATTGTTAGAGTAGAGTAGTAACTGGTTTTCTATATCTTCAGCTCGAAATACCGGAGAACCGGCTGGTGGGCCATCCCAGGTTCTTGTGATTTTTGTCGCTATTATTTCAGCTGGTTCAGGCTGCTGGAACAGATGAAGCTCGTATGCTCCAGTTGGGGATATACCTAGAATGATAATTATAATAAGGCATTAGCTTCAATATATTTCCACTTTGGGGGATGTTAACTGTCCAAATTTAGCCTATAGAGAAATGAATTCTTACAAGCCCAAATTCCTTGATAAGGATGTGTATCAGATGGCTCTATATTCTCCTTCTTAATCGCCGAGTAGGTGAATGTGTCATTGCTGAATTCTAGCATGAAGGAATTTGTCGGGAATTCAATTGTTTTCTGTTGGAGGGTTTTGCCGCGCCGCTCTACTCTTTCTGCGGAGGGTATAGATGGCGGAGGCCAACGTAATCCTACACCAACAAGACTGTACAACGGTGTTTCAAGCGACCATGCCTTCGAGACCTTCTCGATAAGCCCTTTACCCGAAATAGCGAAACAAGGCGTCGTCGCCAGAGCGGGGGTTATTTCATCATTGG
This sequence comes from Arthrobotrys conoides, assembly GCA_036971725.1. Classification (NCBI taxonomy): domain Eukaryota; kingdom Fungi; phylum Ascomycota; class Orbiliomycetes; order Orbiliales; family Orbiliaceae; genus Arthrobotrys; species Arthrobotrys conoides. The sequence continues at coordinate 1,706,809 of JAVHJM010000005.1, forward strand.
TTGAGTCATATTTTATCTCGACTTCGTGCATGGCGACTTCCAGAAAATGCCCGAAGGAGAGTTTTTCTTTGATCCGTTTAGGGACGAATAGTTCACCGTCGATGCGGTCTCCTATCCAAACCTGTTCATCCCATTTCAAAACATTTTGAATAATACGTTGAGATTGAGGTAGATGAGTGAGTCGCTGTAGGTTATTCCGGACGGCAAACTCGGGGAACTCATTTGAAGACCCGATTATGAAATTTGACATCTTGGTCCTCCCAAGAGTAAGCCTTTCATGAAATGTTTTGTCTTCGAACACCCGGACGCTACCTATATAACGGCATAGCAAAGTCTGCCCACTTTGGGACTCTAGTTGGGCAGCTGCAGACGCAACAGGTAAATTATCCTCAATGGTTGCTACTAGTAGAGCAACCATGGGAGTCAATTCCAAAACAAGGCAGTTGTGCCATTCTTCTTCAAGTGCAGCCTCGATTTTGAACGAAACGGATGGGTGTGTGGAGAATGGAATAATACGACGTTGGAGAACGTCCTGTTTGGTAACCCTCCGATACCACGTGTACGCCGGTAGTTTAATCGCGCCATTCCGGATCAGGCCCTGATGATATCTTCCGTGGAAATCGCTGGGTGGAGACGCTGGCATATCATAGAGAAATTTTGGGCACCAAGACCACGGCCCACTTTCCGAAAGTGGTGTCTTGTCGTGCACGAGACTCACGGGGTTGATATACTTGAGTTTTTGGCAGATCTTCTTGGTAATAGCTGCTGCACTTTCACTGTATTGAACCTCTACGCCAGCGAGTAGCCCGGCGATAATCATGCGGTCTCGAGACCAGGATGTACTTCGAGGTTGGAGAACTGCTAAAAGATCACTGACATTTTGGATGATGTCTTTATTCTCAGCAGCTTCAATATCACCTGTGGCTTGGTTAGGTTGACGCAGGCGGCGAATGATAGTAGACGCAATCCAGTGACCGCGGGAGCAGCAGCTTGGATCTTGTGCCAGTACTTCCTCATCAAGGTCTTTGAGTAATGGCTCGTAGGTGGTAGTCCCCGGTTTCTTAAATATAACTTTGATTTTCCGTGACATGATACACTCGAGTGCCGTCCAGCCACGAGTAAACCAAGGCGAAAGAATAACTGCAAGGCACGGAGTTCCATCATCGGCCCATTCGAGATTAGCCAGATAACTGTCATGTAGAACAGTAAATTGAGCATTGGAGTAATTATTGTGCATCTCGTTAATGGCTTTGCCCCGGAGCTTAGGGTCTGTCGGAATTGAGATAGTATCCCACCAAATTCCTTGACACCTAAGGGCCCTTGCCATTCCAGCGAAATATTCGAATAAGCAAGCATTTACTTTCCCGGCCGGCTCTAATCCAATACCAGTGCCATCGGCCCAAACATGGGATATCGCGATATATTTCTGGTCCCGAAGAACTTGAAATGGTGCATCGATAGACCAAACTGTGCCCCCTCCAGATTCTATTGATACTTTCAGGAGGGTTGGATCGAAATGAAGTTTAGTCATCCTACAATCTGCGTCTGTTTCGGGACATTGGTGAAGCTGAGTAACCCTAGTTGCATCGAGTGAAGTAAAGTCGCACTGCTCCGGAGTACAATTTTCATGACCGGGGTGCCGAAGTTTTGCATATCGTTCACCAATCGCCAAGTTGATTAAGGAAGGGATATCTTGCTCTGCCCTTTCACTGACAAGAGTAATGTTCCATAGTCGGTTCAAACAGATGTTGCCGGATGCTTTTCTTGTTGCATCTGCAATCGCTTTAGCCGCTATTTTGACGGGTATAATAGCTTTCTTCCATCCTTCACCAAAGATGTCTGGATTTTGTCCAAAATATATTTGGACTATGACGGCCCAGTATATGATTTCGAAGATCGGGAAGATGTCGATGGTATCCGTCTGACTAAAGTCATCAACGGTGAAATAAGTGCCCGTGACTTGGACGGAATTAACTCTCATTGTGCTATCCAAAGTCCAATAGAAAAATTTGATAGCATTGGAAAGGTTTTTGAAGGCGCGGGTATCTCTGTCTGCCAGAGGAACAGACTGCTGACACGAGATGATCTGTAGGATCCATTCTCTAAACGGGTGCCATGTGCTTTCTGGAACAACATTCTGCCTTTTTAAACTGTCTAGGTTCCTGACGCACTCGGCGTTTGTGCATGCGTAAGTTTTGTAGATTTTGCAAATAGCTGCGAGATGGTTCAGGATTGGCCAGTTGCTGTGCCCTTCGGTCGTCGTTGAGTAATTGGACCAGTTGTGTTGGCCTAGGTTATATACGTTATAGCACCGGCTACTTTCGCTGTTTGGAGGTTGAAATAGAAGTGGTTCCGCTAGATTGAGGCCAGCGAGTACGAACTTTGGGGCTTTCCAAAGTCCGTGATCAAGCTCAAATGCCTAATTTGGAGATGAGGGGTTAGATTCATGTCGGTGATAGGTAATGCCCGAGCCTGAAGAGCGACAAACCATATTGAGTATTCTTATATGTGATGTTTATCTAACAGGGCTTGTGAATGGCCTAAGATCTAGGCCTGATCGATACCGACATATAAAGAAACCAGAGAGGGGAAATGTAAGATCTAGAGTTCCACCAAGGCTACACTTGCCAAATAGAGGTCAAGATACCGAATGCCTCGACTATATATCGAAAACATTTCATCTTGTTATAACCACCCGCTAGGTGCATGTCACAACTTGTTTCTGTTCGATGCACCAGTCAAGACGCATTCCTTAAATGCTGCAGGGCTTAGCGGTAGCAAAGGCATAGAACCCGTGATATCTGACCCCCCCCATTCAATCAAATCATCTCCACAGCACTGGCTTTACATCTGAGCACTTGAGATTTGCTACTTCATTCCAGAATCATCAATCTCGGACGGTCCCATACCTATGATCTCTTTCCCATCCAGTTTGACCATCCAACGACGATTCGAAATAGGCTCCGGAAGGTCTCCAAGTTGTTCTAGTGCTCGTAGCACCCGCTGTGATGCCCTTTCCCAGCACGCGAAGAAGGCTTTGATTCTATTCAAAAGCCCCGAAACCTTCAAAATGAAATGTGGGGTTTGTGGCATGCCACTACGGTGTCCTATCAACTCCGTGAATCCATCAGTGTCGAAATATTTCACAGCGAGACTTGTCCCAGCTATTGCGAGAACCCTCTTTCTTTGTGCTTCTTCAAGGAGTGATTGCCAATAATCAATGAATAGTGGCCGCGAGTTAGAATCGATTTTAACATCTTCCATGAGATTAGCGCCGGGAAGCGTAGCCCCTTCTACCAGCCGAGCCAGAGCTCGAATGTTATGGTCTTCGAATGATGTAGGGTGTCCGACGCTAGGGAATTCGTCCATAAGTTCCCCAGATTCCAGAAATTCTGCTATCATATTCTCGTAGACTGTTATCGTCATGATGAGCCTCCGCTCAGAAACCAAAGCGTTTTCGATATCTTCGAATCCAAAATCCTGGAGGAATTCTCCCGGGTCCGATCCTAATTCGGCAGCATCCGCCGCGTTATCTATTGCCGTCTGGAATCCCTTCAGCGCAATCTTCAGGGTGTTAGTGGAATAATATAAAGATGTTGGGATCTCGGGGTCAACGACCATGTGGTCGTTTGGACCTCCGACAGCGCAGTGAGCTTCCCTCGCGGTCTTGAAGACTCCGATTTCCAGGAGAATGTTTTTCAGGGCTTGAGAATTTTCTTCAAGATATAACTCCCAGTCCCATGTAGAGATTCTTAATTGTGCGGCATTGGTACAAACGAGAGTTTGTAAAAGGATGTAGGTAAGACATAGAAGCGCCCCATGGCTGCAAGTAAATGCCTTCATATTGGAGAATTTTTACAGATTCTTTCGAATATTGTAATGCAATGCATCGAATCTCAGTGTGGACGACAGGTCTGGACAAAGAAATATTTCCATGTCCAGTAATCGTTCTCAAATGGACGCGCGCTAGCGCCTCCTAGAAATTGTAACTCCTTCATCTGGGAGTCTAATTTTCTCGTGGGATATAAAAAACAATACTCCTGAGGGTGAAGGGGAAAAATGGAGGAAGTATGTTAGCCCTCCGCTTTTTAAAATGCACAGTTTTATGATCACATATATATCGACTGTAAGGACTTCCAGACAGTTTTGATATAACGGAGTTTGCTCACAATCAGATGTAGCTAAGCGACCTTAACTAGCAATTAAGATATCCTCAGATATCCAATAAGAACAGAGGGTAATTCTTTCGAAAGATGATTGTCGAGGTGCTGGATTTCATATCATCCCGTTGAGGCGCGGTGAACAAATTGTCTCTGGACTTGGTTTGGGGCAGGTTGTTGTCATGGAAGGGTTATGATGTCGTGCAGTCGCGTTGCCCAAGCCTGTGATACCCACCCACGCGCCTTCTACACCCAGCTGAGTGCCTGATTTCCAACCACAACCACCATTCATGCAAACATCATCAACAACAACTATCTCCGTTGAAGGTCTCGTAGACCTCCGGTGACAACATACACAGGATGGAAGCCATACCAGGCCTCGTCGAACTCAGTTCTATATCTCTTGCTTCACTAGAACCATCCGTCAATCCTCAAAGCGAAATAACAGCAACCGTTGCTTCTCTATGGCCTTATAGTAGTTCCGCACTTAAACTTACTGCGATTATAGTGGAAACAGACTACAAGAAGCGTGAGCATCGAGGGGAGCTGAAAGTTTCCTTTCATGGATATGCTGCCGAAAGTCTCAAGTCACTTGCTATTGGAAATGTGGTGAAGATATCACTAGAAGGCGCTACTTGGGAAGAGCTGCCTGATCCTGAAGAAAGGGATGTACCTTGGCAATTAAAGTGGGAGAGGCGGCTCCGGGTTAGAGTAAGAGTAAATCCGCATACTAATAATTCATCTTGCCTCTAACCCGTGGAATAGGTCTTTAAGGACACCTCTGCCACGGCGCCAAAGATCGAGATTGATACAACCTTTGATCAAGCTCATAGATCCGGTATCTTTGAAAGGATAGCCGCTGCAGAAGTTATCATTAACGAATCTCAATTAGAGCAAAATGAAAACGCAGATTTTGAGGGTGGAACACCTTTAAAACATTCCCAACTGCCGACATCATGGTCTACTTCATTCCGAGATAGTCCCGGTGGGGACTCCCAGACCCCAATCAATATATTTGCACAAGGGCGCCGTCGCCTCTTCTCCCTTGGCAGTGATGATGAGGACGATGATATCGACGCAGACCGTACAAGGAAAAGACCAAGGCTGTTCGAGCCGCACAAGAGCTTTCGTTACGTATCAGACTCGCTCGGGGACACAACAAAAAAAGAAGCAGAGCCTCAGACTGTGAAGCGAACTGAAGACCACTTTTTCGACGAGAACAGTTTTAGGGAAAGTTTTCAAGGGAGGGAGTCTATGCCAACACCAAGGCTTTATGTTCGGCCAGACGACTCTGGGGAGATAGAAGTTGAAAATCAGTCCCAGAGGGCAGCGTTAGGGGATAAACCGCGGGGATCTAAGCTTTATGTCCGACCTGATGACTCGCATGCCGATGATCAGTCTGGATTATCGACGCAGCATATGACGCCCCAGACCACAGAAGAACAGAAATCCAGACGGAGGACGGCAGATATGGACGATGAGATTTTCAAAATCATATTTGGCCAACAGCCCGAACCCCCGGTAGCTGCACCACAGCCCAATGAGGACGAGGTTTTCAGTCGTTCCTTGACTGAATTTACAAGTCAGGAGACCTTCTCGACACAGGTTCATCCGATGCTACAAGCCGGGTCGGAGAGCCATGCCTCTATCGAACCTTCAGTCGAAGGATATATTACCCCGGCGTTTCCAATAGAACATTCTACCACACCCCCATTTCCGCCACAAAAGTCCACTACCTCCCCATTCGCGGCGGAAACATCATCTACACCTGCATTGCTTGAGACCCTGCACCCACTCGAGCTAGACTCACAGCCAATGAGCAGCTTCACACTTGATGCTTCGCAAGCTCCCCGCCCGATAGCTAGTGAGATGCCTCCACCAATTTCGCAACCTCACTCCATTCCACGCCTTAATACTCTTTTTTCAGATCGCTTCGACCCCCTTACCCCGGTGTTAAAGCCGACGGCTTCCCCAGCGCTTCCGCTTCCCTCTCCATTTCCTAGTTCCGCATTAGAAAAGGGCACAGTTTCTTTTTTCCCGAGTGGACTTTCACAATCCATTACGGAAACGGCTGAGGACAATCAAGTAGAAAGTGAGCGTGAAGGATCAGAAGAATCTGCCACATTCCTTGATGTGGTTTCGGCAGCTTTTCAAAATTTGGAAAAAACAGCACAAGTAAAACAAGGGGTTGGCTCCCAGGATGCAGCTTCAGCAGCATCAAGCGAGGAACTCGATGGTGGCAGCCAAATTGTTGAAAAGACGATAGAAATAGCGCGGGAAACGATTACCGTAGTTGAGCACGCATCTTCCCTTGCTGACCCAGAAAGTCCGCGACAGCCTGAGGCACAAAAATTTGAAGACACCAGGATGAAGACCAGCCAATCTGTTGTCAAAACTTCTCACCCGGAAGTTATTGAAATATTAGATTCCAGCGATGAAGAATCTGCAGAGGAACATGAGACAGAGGATGATGAGCAGGAGGGAGAAAGTGATGAGGAGGATGGAAATGATGATAAAGAAGACGCCGAAGATGGAGAGGAATATGGGGAAGAATATGAGGAGGAGTACGAGGAGGAACACGAAGATGCGGAAGAGCGAAAAAGTTCACAAGAGCGTTACGAAGAGGCACTTGCAGCAGAGAACGACGAAGAAGATCATTATGTTGGGGATGACGAGTACCCACAAGAGGAAGACTTGGCTAGAACGCGCATGGATGAGGATGACAATGTGGATGAATACGGAGATGAAGAAGGGGATGGGGATGAGGCCGGAGACGAAAATGAGGATGAGGACGAGATGGGTGAGTTCCCCAACCATATCGGCTCCTGTGTGAACCTCGAACTACATATGTGAGGGAAATATACTTGTACTTACAATTGTTGATCGGAACTGTAGAGTATCGATATTATCAAGCTACACCCTCACCTGATATAGAAGAAAGGGAATCCCCGTTCGTATCCGATGATGATGAGCCGCCCGAGGAGGAAACATCATCTGGGGAGGAAACATCGCCAAAAGTGGGAGAATCCTTAATATCTAGTCGTAGTCCAATTTCTTACATCTCACCGTCACACAGAACAGTTGGTGCTGAAGTAGCAGCCCTACCTCTTTCGATACACGAGCGGAAAGACCCCGCGATCCTAGGAACCCCACAACTTCGTGGGTCTACGTTATTAAATTCGCAAAATATGGCCTTTTCAAAGTCACAAATCTCGACAATTTTGGCCTCAGGCCGCCTACCCCCTCCTAGTGCAAATAGCGCAGCCCGACTATCCTTATCGCCTGAACCATATGTGCCCCAATCATCTTCGTCATCTCCTCCACAACCGCCCACACCAAAGCAGACGAAGCTAATTAATATCCGGACGCCGGCCCTCGAAGATAACAGCTTCGAGTTCGTAGAAAGTCCGGTAAATCGCAAAGTTCCCCTGCCAATTGGCGTTGAGGGCAGCGCCTCAAGCCAACTTAGGAAAAAAAGAGCGCTCCCTTGGTTAACCCCACAGATGGCACCGAAGAATGCGCATATAAAAGACGCTACGGGGCCCAATACAGTTCCACATAAGTTGCGAACACCTTCTGCTGATACCAAAGTAGCCATTGAAGAAATGGTTAAAGTTGCAAAGAAACTACGCGACCAAGATCCAGCGAGAAAGCCGATTCTAAAACCAAAGTTGGATATAAACCCTGAGGCTATCAGGAGGCTCAGAGAATATAACGCTAATTGCGGAGTTACGGGTGGTGTCATTACTGACTCGTCTGAATTTGTCCCCGTACATGAGTTACTAAAAGTCGAGTGGGAGAAGACTGTGGACCTCCTTGCCGTCAATCTTCGAGAAGGAGAGGTCATCCAGCATGAAAAAAAGCCGAAATTCTTCGAGCTTAAGTTATGGGTCATTGATCCATCATGCGGTAACGGCAAGCCAGTACCGGTAATATTAACTCGGCCGTATCAAGAAGCACTTCCGAGAACTGCCAGACCCGGCGACATTGTTTTACTCAGAGATATAACAATTAAAAGTCAGGATAACCAACGATGCGGATTCTCTGGGATGACCTCCGGCTGGAAACTATGGCGGCCTAGAAGGGCGTCAGATGGGCAACAACAGATGGTAGCAATACCCCATGACGGACCTAACGCAGAGTGTGGTGCAGAAGAAGTTGTATTTGTCAATCGCTTGTGGGAATGGTGGAGGGGCATTGATGTGGATATCAGGGTATATCTGATCAACAAAAAGGAACGGGGGGCACGGGAAAGCAAGGTGGCAGATGCATAATACGACATGGGCCTTGGACTGGTACTGCCTGGTATTGGTATCTTCATTAATATTATGTCCTTGTATATATAAGTACACATCCAGCTGAGCATAGGCTCTAATAACCCCGGGTCTAACGATATAAGATAAGTGTACTCCGTAATAATAGTGAGACTTGGGGAACGTTGGGACTTTCGCACTTCGGGTGCTGCCGTGCCGATGCACCGACAAGTTCAAGACAGGCGGATATTAGCCAGCCAAGGCCCACCGGGGAAGAAGGGAAAAAAAAAAAAAAAAAAGTGCGATTCCGAAGGCAGCAAGTGTTCTTCCAGAAGCAGGATGCCCGGTATCGGACCAATCACAAACTATGAGCCCCGGCTCTATCAGACCACCAAAGCAAGCCAAGAGAAAGGTTTTTATCAGATTGATCAGAACCCAGAGATTAGATCTTTCTTCCCTCTCTTTCCCACCCATTCCCACTTTATTCCCGCCCTACAAATCAGACTGCGAGGGTATTTTCCGCCTGCCTGCAGCCCGCCCAAACGAACAGGTATGTTTTTTTTTGTCAGCCAGGCCAGGTATGGACAATGTCATGAATGAAGACACTAAGAATGTGATATTCTGGAGATGTAGCTGGGACAGAATCCGAATTATAACCACCAAATCGAACCCACCTTTTCTTCCTGTCAAAAGACAAGAATTAGCTGGCCCCAGTGCCCTTTAGCAACAGCGGTTTAATGCGCATGCAGACACTGCAAAGATGGCGGGCGGCATAGCCTCGGGTCAAGGTACAAAATCCAACACCGACAACGCACAATCCCACCCTTGTTTCCGAGTTTTCCAAATCCTCGAAAATACCGCTCTCTTTTGCCACAACGTCGACGTCTGACATACTTATATTACCATGTTCATGTCGTTTTCGTTTATGCAATATATGATAATAGACTGCGCATGCGTGAGCATACAGATGATATACAGATACTAATACACTAGCCGTTATATTAACAGTCCTCTCCCCGTCTCCATCCACAGGAGGCACTCCGACTCCGACTCAATCCTTAGCCCCTCGACCGACGACCATTGCAATTGCGCCCAAGGCCATGTCCGAAGAGTCGCAGCCACAGTTTATACCAGCTAGTACCAATGGAGTGACACAGAAGGATTGGGTCATCCCTCCCAGGCCAAAGGTACTTGGGCTTCCCCGCACGCGCGCGAATCCCTTTCCGATCCGGTACTAACATATCTATGACCCCAGCCCGGCCGAAAGCCAGCAACCGATACCCCGCCCTCTGTATGCTCCTTCCATACATCCCTTGCATATACCGATCACAAACCCTAACCTAACCTCTACAGAAGCGCAAAGCCCAAAACCGTGCGGCCCAACGAGCTTTCCGTGAACGCCGAGCCGCCCGTCTCACAGAACTCGAAGAACAGATCAAAAACAAAGATGATGTCAAAGACTGCGTCCTCATGGAGCAAGTCTCCAAAATCACTGTCGAAAATAACGTTCTTCGCGCCACAGTTGCCGAACTCCGCCGTGATATAGAAGCTCTACAACGCCGTGATGCCGAACGAATCGGATTATCGACCCCGACTCATACAAGCCATGGAAGTTTCAGCAGTACCTCCACGGCTCCAAGTTTCGCCCAAGCATTCGCCGGTTGTGCAGTTAGCCAGATCGCCAGTCCAGCACCTAGCCCACGATCTGAAGCCGTTCCATGTTTCGAAGAAGCATTCGGTCAAAAATGCTGCGGGGGTACTTCATGCCGCAACAACCTCGACACAGTCTCCACCCTCTCACCAGTACCGCTATCACGCCGGGAATCTCAACATCTTGAAATGGAAATTGATTTCACAAATATGTTTAGCAGCAGCCGACGGAATAATAATAACAACACTGTCAGTCTCCGAGATAGCGGCCACACAAGAGAAAGCACCGCTACACCATCGGCAGCCACCTCTCCTGCCCCACTATCTACCCTCTCCAACCACCCAGATGAATCATGCGGTTTCTGCTCCGAAGGTACGGCCTGCGTATGTGCGGAGATGAAATCAATGGAGCGAGAAACAGAACGTCTCCGACAACAGAACATCGCAAGAGAAGCCTTCATGCGACTCAGTAATAGTAGCAGAACACTTCCAGACCCAATATCCTCTTCGGGAAAACCGGCAGGGTGCACGGGAGAACCTGGGAGTTGCGCACAATGCCAGACAGATCCAATGAGTACCCTATTCTGTAGGACGCTGGCGACGAAGAAAAAGTCTTTTCCACCAAGTAGGCAGGGTAGTTCTACACCACGGTCGAACGATAAACCAGGCTTTGTGTGCTGTGGTGGTACCGCTTGTGGGAAGAATCCCGGAATTTCATCTCCCCTCGCCAGGAGTAATGAGGACCTGGATACAGAAATGAAGGATTCTCCCTCTCTAGCCGCTGTAGAGCCTCGAGGGACATACATCCCATGTAGTGACGCATATCTAAGTAAGCTTCTTTCAAAGAAAACCAATTCCCCCCCGTTCCTATATTAAACTCTGATGATCAGGTCTTTCCCGCCACAAACGCTTCATGGACGCCGACCTCGGAACCGTTGTGAAGAAATTAAACACTAGCGGACTTGGAGTTGAAGTCTCTAGTGTTAAACAAGTACTAGAGTATCTCGAAGCGCTGGAGTCATTCCAGAACAATGACTCGAGGAAAGGGAGCATAGACGGCGGCTCAGGATTGTAAGCTATAGGTAGAAACCGAGTGACGATAGATAACAAGAGGAGTACTGAGGGGTCTGTATACTTACCTGGGTTTTGCTGTTCTTCTGGAAAGGCTTTTTTTCTAGCCTTCGTTTTATATACCAAAAAAATGGGGGTGAATCACGGCTTTTATTTTCTTATTAATGGTAGCGGAACCTAAAAACATAACCTAATAGCGATGGAATATATAAAAATCCATCCGGGAGCTGGTATACTGTTTCGGATGTGTATATAGTCTTTTTTTTTAAAAAAAAACAGCAGCTTCTTCAATTAAAATATATCTAAGTTATTAAAGTATGTGCGTCGCTCCTATCGTAGTTGGCACCACGTATACAAAAATATATATGAAATACGATTAACATCTTAAACCAGCCGTAAGATTCGTATATATATATGCTGAGGCGTGAACGAGAATCGTGTCCACACCTTTATCGCAACATGGCAGGAAGATCAAATGCATGGCTAGGAAAAGAGCAGTAGCAGGAAAATCAAATCAAAAGATCCAATCGTGCTGAAACAGGGTGTATCCAAAACAAATAAAAAACGCTGACTTAGGTATCAAGTATGCAATATAAAAATAAAATGTGTACAGATGAATCGAAAGCCTCCCTTAACATCAAAGTATCAGAAAACCCAAACGCCACCCATTATGCATCAAACATAGACCTCGTCTAATCTAAGACTGTCATAATCATGCTTAGGCATTGAATCACACACAATGCCACTCCGCAAAAACACACCACCTAGCACTCCTATCAGCTAGAATCAATCCCCTCCAAGGTCCGCGCTCTGAAACCTTGATCGACTGTTCAAAGACTTGACCGTGCTCGCTGCCCAAACTATCGGCTCTCCGCCCGATCTTCATGATCTTTCCAGTAGGTGTTTGAATCGCCAGTTTGGCTCCCTTAAAAGTCGCCATCTCCGAATTCGTCAGCACTGTAGACGAATGTTGTCGGATTGAGAATACATAAGAATTGTCGAATGCAAGTCGTAGATTCTGCGGTTGAACAATATACAAATCGTGCCTTTGGGCATGGGGGGTTGGATGACGGGTCACAAAATTGTATGTCGGATTGGAGCCCGTATGAAAAATCGGTAACGAGAAAGCCATCGGATGAGGATTGTCTTTAATCGAATGCTAGTATCAAAACATTGGTTAGGACATATAATAGAAGCGTAGTTCCTAAGGTGGGACAAAAAACTTACCATCAGGCCCCTGGGTCCTGCGTATATCTTCAGGATCCCATGTCCTTCATCACCAGGTAGAACCGCCTTCACTCGATATGTCTTCTGAATATTGCCTAACGGGCCCTCCCAGGCAACCTGTGCCAAAGCCCCCTTTTTCACAATATCTCCGCTCTCAAAGATATCACCGTCTGCGTCGACGGCAAATCCCTTCGCCTCCACTTCCGCTATACATTCCACATCTATCGGTACCTGGAAGTCTATCTGGACAATTTCAAGATCTTCTACTCGAAGAAGTGAAGTATCGAAATTTATCAGATGTATTCCGTTTCTGAAAAACCCAGCGCTCGCACAAGGCAAAGCCATCAAAACAGAATGTGGCATTGGTGGTACTAAGTGCTGCTGCTGTGCTGTCAGTGGAATATGCGTGAAACACGCGTGTAACGGCCTCATTAGAAAGTAATGAGAATCAGCCATGTTATTTGGCGCAGAGCTATACAGTCCTCTTTTTGGATGCGTCGGACTAGCGAGAGAAGCATCAATGATCCTCCATTCGTTGTCAATAACAACTGCATTCCAAAAGTGGTTCGGGCGTGGAACAGCGTCAACGGTTTCTGCTGTTTCACCTGGAACCTTAAGATACCCTCTAATGATTTCACAGCCGATTCCAACTGAGTGGCACATCTGCATGAACATTATAGCCACTTCTTCTGTTGTCGCCTTGAGGCTCTGAATCACCCGTCGACAATCTTTATTGTAGTCAATAGTACCTGGCGAATCAGGCCCCAGGCCTGTTGGACGCTCCCAGGATAGTTTCTCTGCCACCCATGTGAACATCGCTCTCAGTCTTTGTACATCTGACCTATGAGGCCTACATATGTGAGAGTTGGCTAATATGGCGGGCGTAGTGCCTGACGGGAGAGACCCGATGAAACGTGCCGCTTTATCGACTTGTGTCATATTAACACTTGTAAAATCAGCAGGAAGTTCCACAATGCCGCCGTCCAACGCCTCGTCTCCCTCACACTCCTCTTCCATAAACTCAATTGGCCTCAACGTGAATTGATCCATCATCTCTTGTTTTTCTTGTCTTTCTAGTCTCTCATTATGGGATATGGTATTCGAACGGGCCACATCTCTACGCACCTGAACCCAATCCTGTGATTGGGGTGCTATGGAAATATTCCCACCAGCGATACCAGTCATCCCGAGAGTTCCGTATCCAGAGTCCGACTCCGGTGTCGGCGAGGCGGCCATCGATCTGGCAGTAGCAGTCGATGCCTTAGCTGTTGCTAGAATCTTCTTGAAGAATCCTCCCTTCTTTTTCATCGGGTTTGCATTCAGTGTGGATAGCCCGCCAAGCCCATTTCCAGAGTTTATGTTGTTTCCCCATGTTTGGGCCCTCGGTACAGACTGAGGGGTTACATTCGCAGAATGAAAAACGATACCGCTATTCGTTACCATTTGCGATTCTATCGGTGATAACGCTGAAAATGGACCTGGTTTTTGTGGTGCAAGTTGATGGGAAAGTGGATGCGGTCCATTTTCCGGTATCCCCATAGCTGCACGCTGCTTATGCCTGATAAAGCTTCCTGCGCTTGTCGCACTAAAACCTCCCGCGCTCATCCCACTCATGATGCTAGCGCTAGTAGCGGCCGTAGAGTTACTTGTCGTGGAGAACACCGCGGATGAGCTATTTGACTGCAGGGTGCTTTGTCGAGACAAATTTGGCTGCCTGTCGAAATCCCAAACGGATCTACGCTTTGGATTTGCGTTCATGTTCGCGTCTGATTTCTGTGACGATCCGGGCCGCGTAGTCATCATCACAGAGTTGGGGCGTCCCATATTTTGCTGTTGTTTGAGCTGTCTGATCTGATCGAAAGTCTCATCAGTTGAACTGTAGTACGATGATGGACCTTGGTCCATAAGACTGGCCTCCATTCGCTCTACGAAATTCGATATGCCGTGATTACGCTGCGGGTTTGCACTGATTTCGATGCCGTCAAAGCTTCCAAATCTTCTACGTGTATCGCCTTGGAATCCCTGCGAAGTGTGAGATCTCATTGCAGTAGCTGATGATCCGCTTAGATTGTCATAGTCATCCGGACTAAAAGGGATTGGTGACTTTTTTCCACTGTCAACTACACTCATTTCTTCTAAACTCGACATAACATCGTCCATCGCACTTCGCAGCGGACTCGGTGTGTGTGCCAGCCTATTCGGCGAAGGTTGTGGGGTTGGGCCTCTGGACGGAATTGGGGATCTAGCTCCATTCATCTTCTGAAAAGAGGGAGCAGGTGAGGCAGCCCTCTGGTAATAATTGCTAGTGTGAGCAGGTGGAGGTGGTGGGGGGGTCTCTTGGTTGTAACCAGAAGGTGTGACAGGTCTTCCCGGTGACGGTGACACGGCCCGAAATTGGGCCGGGGACTTTGCTCTCTGTGGCATATGGAACGGAGAAGGAGACGGGCCTTGGCCTGTATGGTTCTGATAGGGGTTCGGAGTTCCAGATCGGGATATTGGGGGATTGGGAGACACGGGTCTATGTTGATGCATTTGCGTATTCGGAGTCGTGGGACGGGCGGCTTGTTGGTATCCGTGATTTTGTTGGTATGGATTCGGAGAAAGTACACGGCTACCCGATAGCGGCCTAGGAGATACTGCCCTAAATTGATTATTGGGGCTTCTTGGTGACACCACTCCTTGTTGTTGATAAGGATTTGGAGACACCCCTCGATTTTGTGCATACGGGTTCGGAGAGACTACTTGATTTCGAGCATATGGATTTGGGGAGGCGGCACGGTTCTGAGCGTACGGGTTAGGTGAGACTGCTCTATTCTGATGCTGCGGGAATGGATTTGGAGATGCAGCTCTGTTGTGCTGGTAGGGGTTCGGAGATGCGCCTCGATTTTGCTGGTAGGGATTCGGAGATGCGCCTCGATTCTGTTGATATGGGTTTGGAGAAGCTCCTCTTTGCTGCTGATATGGGTTCGGAGAAGCTCCTCTTTGTTGTTGATAGGGGTTCGGAGAAGCTCCTCTCTGCTGCTGATACGGGTTTGGAGAAGCGCCTCTATTCCCATACGCATCGGCATTGCTTTGATAGGAAGCCTGTGAACTTGGTCTCTGATTTGAATAGTCATATTGTGGCTGCTGCTTGACAGGCGATGCGACAGGTGTAACAGGACGATTATCTGTGACAAGTTCAACGAAATTACTCGGGAAGAGACCAATCTGGCGGCGATCCCTCTTCAGCCTTCCCATCCACCATGCGCCGTCGCCAGCATTGAGGCATTCAATGAGGTCGCCCTCAACGAAACCTAGATCCCGTTTTGTCTGCATACATATAAGAGACGATTAGCGATGCATGATTAGTGATGTAAGCAGGGCATGGATGTAGAGTTCCGTCATACCTCTCCACCCCATGAATAGATAGCTTTGACCCAGCACGGAAACTGTGTCGGCAGTGTTTGAGGCTGGACCCCGGGCATTATAACGTCGATTGGGTTTCCTGCAGCAGCGATATCGGAAGCATAAACCCAAGATTAACCAAAGATGATGCTGATGTAATCAGCTTTGATCGTATCGCAGTTTAACGGACAAAGGTAAATATCGAGAAGGTCGAAGGCAAGGACAAGCCTATCCGGGAAGCAACTTTCTTTCGGGACGGATAGAAAAGTCAATTGATGCCTCTTATCGAAGGATATATTGATTATGATTATTCGTAAGCGATTCTGCCTCGTCGTCGTCGTTGTCGCATTAACGAAGCATCTATGTAATCAGCATCTATGTCGGCGCAGGTACATATGCATACAGTAGAGTATGTCCGTAGGGGTATTGTGTAGGGAGGAGGCAGGCCGAAGAGGGGACCCAGCCGGGATGATGATAAAGATAGATAGGTAGATATAGACAAGATGAAATGAGACCGGTGTTGATAATGAAGTCAACAAGGCGTCGCTATACTCGAATCGGGCTGGTAACCAACATATGAAGCTGAGTGACAGACCCCACGACCCACAACAAACCGCGGTGTTGCGGGTCTCCACAGCAACCTCGGCCGCTGCCAGATCGGGCCAACGCCGCACTGGATGCCGCATTCGGCTGGTCACACAAGCAAAATCAACACCCCGGGAAGCATCCCAGCATCCCTCATCCTTGTCTCTCACATCATGCTCTGTGCTCTGTTCTGTGTGCATGTTCGTATCTTTGGTGGTATAGTAAGGTATCGCCAAGTGCAGGCGTGTTGAAAAATTCATTTCCGGTCCCGTCCATTAGCTGGCTCCCGTCGGCTTGACTGTGTATGTATCTCGGCTTCGGGTTCTTTGTCAAAAGGGAATGAATGGGTCAGCCTAAGCCTAAGCCATGCTTCAATGCATCTCAAACTCGACAGCATTTTTGGACGGGTTATTTTTGGTCGCGTGTGGTTTGACTTTGCTGTCGACTGGGTGACATCGCATTCCAAAGAAGTATCATCCCGAGATCCTTTAGCTTCTCCCGAGCGAAGCCGCAACCACTAAGCATCCGCCGTTTCCTCTCTTTGTTCCGAGTAATTATATCCTTCGTCGATACCAACTTCCTGCATGAGGCCAATTTGTGTCATCGCCCAGATTTCCCTAGGGCGATTATTCATGAATTCCAGCAAGATAAGCATCGATTGAAGCTAAGCAGCTAAGCAGCCTGTATCCTTAGTCAAAATGAATTCGTATGAATCGATTTCAACAATGCGGAGCACAAGCTGCCAGGGTGTCTTGTACAGCCTAGAAACTTTCTCGAAACGAGCTCGAGCTTATGCAATTTGTCCCCTTCCATAATCTTCTTTCTGCTGCCGGGTTGCCGTCTTACTCAGGCCTGCAGCTGCTGAAGCTCCAGGTACCCAGTAGCTCTTCGATGCGGCATATATCTGAGCTCTGATATAGAAAGATCGATGACAATCCGCAATAGTAGGCACGCGATACCCAGCGCATGCTGTTTTTTAACTTTGACGCAAAAATTAATGCGAAATGATTTGCATTACAGCCGTCAATGGTCAGGCTACAGCCGTCAGAAAGCTTTCCCATTCAGTACCTTCTCTGATCTTGTCAACCCGTCTGTACCATGAATTTCCTTCCGCCCGTCGTAATCTCGCCTGGTTTGTCCATCGATACCACCCCAGCCGCTATCATACACGAAAAATTAGATAAAGCCAGGTGTTTGGGACGATCGCTTAGGCAAAGTAATCATAAACGGTTTTAGGGCTGCGTTCCGATGATTGGAGTGGCGATAAAAGCCCCGATCGTTCCTCAAATATAGTTTGTCCGAGTGGGTCTTTATACTATTAAAAAGTTTTAAAACCGAGGTCTTGTGTCGAAAGGAACAAACCCCCAAAGAATCCTGCTTCTAAATGTGGGGATTCATCGAATGGAATAAGCACA
Organism: Arthrobotrys conoides; assembly: GCA_036971725.1. Classification (NCBI taxonomy): domain Eukaryota; kingdom Fungi; phylum Ascomycota; class Orbiliomycetes; order Orbiliales; family Orbiliaceae; genus Arthrobotrys; species Arthrobotrys conoides. The sequence continues at coordinate 1,724,554 of JAVHJM010000005.1, forward strand.
GGTGGTCATGTGCAGGCATGAAGCAGTATGCAAAATTTGGAGTAGCACAGGAAGAGTAGAAACGTGTGCATAGTCCGGTCTGTTCCTGGCTCTCGGTGACGTTCCTGATGCTTGATTGGGCGCCAAGTACCAGCTAACCTGTCGAACACCCGTACTAAGACGAAAACGAGGAATGCGATGCGATGGATGATTAATGTGATGGCGGTGTTTTACCAGCGTATCGTCGACGACGGACAGGTTGACTAAACATGGATTAGCCCTGTCTGACACAAGCTTTTCGAAACGTACGACCGAATATGGTATCTCTCTTTCTTTGCTTAGACAGGTGTGCAAGCGATCCCATGGATCACACCGTTGGACAGGAGCAGTTCTTTCAGTTGGGTCCATCTGAAACCATACTGTCTCTTCGATGCTGGTTTACGTAGTAGGCTGCATGCACATATGTATGCATGATATCGAGAGACCCGTCGGCCAATGGGAGAGACCTAGTTATTTGGTAAGTTGTGGACCGATAAGCACGATGGCGGAGCTGAGCAGACAATGCAGGGAAGCCGAATCAAATCGAAAGTTGCGACGATAAGGCCGGTCACCGGATCACAGGTCTGGTCGTGACCAGTGTGGACCAGGCCATCCATGGTAAGTAACAATTTAATTCTCCCGGACGTGGACCCCATTGATATCATAGGCCCACGAATTTCTTTTCCTCCCGAACGAACGAAAAAGTAAAGCTCCGACTTCTTTTTTTTCCAGAAGTTCCCTTTCTTTTTTCTTCTTCTTCTTCTTTGCTTCTGAACTGACCCGGGGACGGCGCGAAATGAGCGGAAGGAACTGTGCTGCCCTGAGTCAAAGTCGAAAGTTAAATCCCCTGGTGGTTGTGGTTGTGGTGCTTGCCTTGCCTTCGCCATACTCCGAGCACCCACGGCCGCAATATAAAACTACTACATTTCGCACCCTTTTCCCTCCCATCCCATATCCTCACACTCACCCACCACTAGACCAATATATAATACATACATCCAGCTGCACAACCACAAGTACAGCTCTTGGATAGCTATCACCACTTCTATATATAAAGCTCAAAAGTAGAGATATAAAATCTACAAACCCGTTCCAACATTAATTACAACACAATTGAAACCGCAACTATGACTAATATGGAAGAAGAAACCTTCACCTGCTTTTTTTACGGTAAGTATTCCTTTATATGCATGAATTCTTAGGATATTTGGATTAATAGATAGTAGGAACACTCATGGCCTTCCCAATCCTTAGCCGAGTCATCTATGGCACTCAGCACCCGGACCCATGGCAGAGGGACCGCCTGCGTATCCGTCCTGCAATTTTGCACGACCATTGTCGCCATCGCGTTAAGAACGTAGACTACCCCGGTGTAGTTGCCCAAACTGGCAGTTCTGTCCGTGGTACAGTTGTTGAGGGGCTTTCCAAAATGGACATTGATCGCTTGGACAGCTTCGAGGGTCATGAGTATGAAAGGAGACAAGTCAAAGTTTCTCTTTTGGCCGATGAGCGAGCCTTGGATATCAGTCACTCCGGAAGGGAAACCGGTGATACTGTCATGGCAGGAACTTACATATGGACGGCGGGTAATCAGTACCTCGAAGATGCCGAATGGGATTTTGATCATTTTGTCAAGCAGAAGTTGAGAAATTGGGTCGGAGATGCAAAGAATTTTGAGTTCCAAGGTTAGTTTCCTTACATCACACAGTCCGTTCTGCTACGAGGGGGGCATAAGCAAGAACAGACAATCTTGTCGTTTTTTTCACGATTGATATTTTGCGGCTTCCTTTTGTCGTTTTTGAAGTTACGAAATTTCTTTTTATGCTTTACTGCCTTGTTACGCGATCTTGTATTTGCGAAGCAACAGTGTTATAAAAAATGCATATATCTTCAAGAATTCCAAGAGGAGCAAAATCTTTCGAGAGAAACTTTTGCTTCCCCTAGACCGACCCTCAATACTAGGAGAATGACGGCTCACTTCTCAGGTTTCTTACAGAATTTGGTACGCCCGACCCAATGGGTGGTCGTTGGTGGGCACGACCAGATGAGGTAGATGCAGCCGCTGGATCCACTGCCGCTGCCACGGGGTTAGATCCACCAAAGAATCTCAAAGGATGAGCGGGATATTTATGCTGTCCATGCGAAAGTTACGTTATGGCCCGCCGAAGGACGCACATCTGCCGCATCACCCGACGAATTCCTACTGGATCCCAGACCCCGAACACTATCAATCCGCAAATTTTTTTCGTTCATGACAAGATATCCTCCGTTTTTCGGGCCATTATGATCAGGTGTTTTTCGGGCTCTCATTTTCTTTCCGGTATGGCATTTTCACGATAAAGGATAGATTTGGCAATTGCATAGTTCGGTCGTCTCAGGTTATCTTTGACCTTTTCTCTCGGTTTCGTTATCCTTATTCCCTTATCGCTGCACATTCTGATGGAATATATTTCCATGGTTCGCGGATCGGGTTTAGTATTAGACATTACAGTTTTTCAATTCTGTTTCACTTGCATATTGTTCTGTGCTTTTCTGTAGCTTGTTGCTCTTTGTTCTTTAATACCAATTAGACCACTCCATGTATCTCTAGCCAGTTCAGTCCCCTTGCATGCTTCTAGGTTCCTCCAGCTGGGGTTTTGTATTCTAGAAGTATTTTAACTGCATGCTTAGTAGTTATTCTTGTCCTTCAATCGCTTCCTTATTCTTCATTCGGTGCCCGCCCTTCCAACTTAACTATTTCTAGACCATGGTTGTTATAACGCGCATTCGAACGGGCACTATAAAACGACCATGCAACCATAAAGCAGTACCCAAGCTAGAGGTTTTCTTAAAAAAAGATCAGACGAACTTTATTGTCAGATTCCCCATATATAACCATGGTTCAAGATCAATAGTTAGACTTTTGGATTATATCTGGTCGAACGACGTACGTTTGCGAGAAAGGATTTGATAGTTAACACGGAACAAACCGAATCAATTCGCTAAATAACCCGCCGTTAGCGGTTCCAAATATTAAATAACCAAGCTAACAGCCAATGCAATATGCAGACTACCTTTAAAACGTCATGAACACGACCAGATTTCTCTTCAGACTAGATTTCTCTGCATATTGCATTGGCCTAATCGGATTCTTCCGAGCTCAGTGCGACAGGTGATCAAATCGTTCAAAAACTCCTGTCCATTCAATGACCTCAGACGAGTGAAAGCGCAAACAGGCTGAATCTCAAGACCACTCCATAACTCCCTCGGCCTTCCTATTTCTGTATCTTTTAGCAAATAAGTTGCTAAGATTCGTACATACATATTAATATTTCGGGGCTGATAAGTGAGCTCGACTTGAAGCCTGAACTGACAGCAATGCAATTGCAATATGATCCGACACGCCATGTTTCTCGGGTATTTCTGCTTCCCATTGTGGGCCTATCGGGGCTTCAACCAGCCGACTTGCCTACCTTGCTAGCGCCAGCTCGCAGCTGCCTTACAAGGTGCTTAACGTATAATCCGGAGTCGGGGGCACCCACGACATGAGTCGGATTTTATGCCCACCGGCGGCGAATGACCCAGTGTTATGCTAGTATCTTTGGAATCAATGCGATTTTAAGGCTGGAGAAGTGAGGACATTCTTTAAATCCGATAGATCAGGCAATGCCTTTGGTACCTGTCCATCGCTTTTGGATTGGACAATATTTTGACATGTTGAACGAGATCGATTTTATATGAATACTCCTAAGTAGAATTATACTATATCGACAAAATTACATTAGCGCCAGCATTAAAATAGGACAAAGTAACCTGGAGGACGAGATATATACGAAAACCCGGGACTTGTTACAATAGCAGAAGAATCTTACATTCTACCGGACGGCATTCTCTAAATCTTTTTGCAAGTTTGGTCAGGGTTGGAATAAGTCCGGTTGCCGCATAGTCCTTGGCGACTTATAATAGCTTTACGCTTTCGATTCGCACAGGGCGGATCTTGATCGATATCTCTGGCTTATCCTGAGCACGCACGGGTAAATCTTGCAGGCTTATAATTGGCAAATGCATCATTGTGACTATTAAATAAGTAAATACCTTAGGCTATGTGCCTAGTAATCAAAGAATAAGTCGTTTCAACAGAAGAAAGAGCGAACGGGACCGGCATCTGAAGCACGGAGCCGTTTAGTTGGTTGGCGACGAAGATGTTGTGGTTTTGGTGTTGCTTGAGGCCACCCTGACTCGACATAGCTGCTACCATGCACCAGTGCACTCCGCTCATTCAACCCACCCACGTCCAGCAGCATCATGGCCGCGCGCTCCAAACCTACACTTCTTCTCGCCACCTCCACGTCCGACTCCGACCCCGAGGACGACTTCTCGTCTCTTCCATTCCCACAGCCTCTCCCCCGATCCGCTTTCACAACTACAGACTTCTCTGCGTCAAGCTACCTCGCTAGCTTACACCGGCATCAAACTCTTGAAGACCTTCGCGCTGAGCTACGAACACGGTCGAAAGATCTCGAACGGGAGCTTGTAGAGCTTGTAAACCGCGACTATGCCGACTTTGTAGGCTTGGGGAGTAGTCTGAGAGGCGGTGAGGGTAAAGTCAATGACTTGAAGCTTGGAGTAATGGGGTTTGCAAGGGAGATTGAGGGTGTTAAAGAGAAGGTTATGAAGGTTTCAAATGAAATGGAGAAAGACATGGCGGTTAAGAAAGAGATCGCGAGAAAGAAGGTCGGTTTTCTGCTAATACTCTGATTCAATTGATCAATTGGCGCCGGATATATTAGCTAACATTTCTACAGGCTCTCGCTCGAAATCTATTGACCCTTGACGCCCGTCTCTCGCAACTCGAATCTCTTCTACTGTTGAAGGGCCAGCATGAAAATGATGATCACATCCTAACCTTGGATCTTGATGAAACTTCAAACTCCTCTCTTACTTCCCTCCCGCGGCTGCAGAAGCTAGTTACATCTTATTTGTACCTCAAACATGTGCTCTCAAAGATCCCACCCGCTCATCCGTTCATAAAAGCTCAAGGGAAAAGACTAAAACAAGCAAAACAGACACTTTCAGACGACCTTTCGAGAGCATTGAAGGAATGTAGAGCTGAACTGAACGACGGAGAGTTAGGCGAGGATGAGAGAAAAGAACTCGAGGGCCGATTAGTAGAGATACTGAAGCTCTGGAGCGAAGTAGGGGAGACAAGAGACGCTGTCAAGACGCTAAAGGGAAGAAAGTGAACATTCCTTTTTATGTTCTATGGACTTTCAGTCGATATTTGATGGAAGCGGCATCCATTTTCTGTAATATGTACAATCTCTGATACCCAAGATAATATAGAAATACTTATATATAGCATGTAATGATACAAACGACTTCTCTACAAAACTGCCGCCACTGGCGCCTCCTCTGCAGCTACAGCCCCTTCAATTACCTCCGGCGTGATATCAAGATCCTCTTCCCGTCCAATATTCCTGAACTCACCGCTTAAACTGAAAGCAGGGCTATTTGTGCTACTCAGCACAACCTCGTTAATCCGCTTGTCAAAGTCCTCAATCCTAGCCAAATCCTTGGCCAATTGATCCATAAACACCTTGATATTATCTCTCAATTCATCAGGTGAAAAACCTAGCTGCCCTATCGCGATTCTAACGACACCCTGACGTTCACGGTAATCAGATGCACCAATCATTGCGGAAATAATGGTCGCCGGATTGGTGACCACTGTACCCGTACGAGGGGAAGGCATTAGACCTTTGGGACCCAAGACACGGCCTAAGCCGGTTTTTTGAAATTCTTGGAAGACATCACTGGCGCAGATTACACGATCGAAATTGATGATACCTTCCTTGATCTAAATTATGGGTGCATCTTAATCAGCATATGATAAATGGATTTTGAACCAGTAAAGCCTACCTGCTCCCAGACATCCTTCGTTCCTACAACCACCGCGCCAGCCTCTCTGGCAGCATCAGCTTTCTTCCCGTCTGCAAACACGCAAATCCTTATATCGGTATTTACGGCCTTTGGCAGCTGTATTCTGCTCTTGACTGCAGGTCCATTTTTCTGGGTATATATCTTCACCGCAAGATCATATTTCGCCTGTCGCACATCATTCCCAACTTCAAAGGCACGAATATAACGCATAGCCTCGGTGAGAGCGTATTTTGGAAGTTCGGCATGGTTCCAGATTTTGAAATGGGTCTTCGGCTTCTTCTTTTTGGTCTGCTTTAGTTTCGAAGACTTCATTTTGGCGCGGTTGATGGCGCCACCACCAGCTGGGAGGGAAGGTGTCGTCGAGAAACCAGAAGTAAATATTAGAGATGGGACGGTCGATGTTGTAGGGAGTAGTCGGTGGATATCAGAAGTCGGGCGAAGGAGACGTGGGGTCCTGCCGACGAGGGTGGAGGGTCTTGTGAGGCAGGCGCGGCATATCGATATCGAGGATGCCATTGTGAAGGATTTGCGGCCAATTGACCGCCTGCAGATTGATGTTCGCTCTACTAATTAGTCGGGGTGTTTAAGAGGCTATAAGTTGTTCATTTTCGGGATGTAGGTCGGTCGTATGTGGTTTTACGCAATGAGGATGTTGTGGCGGTGTTGATTTTGGGGTTGAGATTTTTCTTAAATTCGGCTGGTAGCACAGTTGAGCCTCATATGTGGCTAGTGCACAGCATTCTCACATAAGATTCACATGATTGTGTGTGATTTCAGAACTTTTGAGTCTTCTTCCGGGCTGGCTCATTAAATATCTTGGCCCAACCGCTCATATGAACTAGCAGCCAGGTCATTTGATACAAAATTGTCCGTGCTGTGATGATGAGTATATAGGCCATCTCAATTGAAATTGAAATTGTGGTTGCTCGATGTTGGGTTTTCCGTGTTGTCTTCACCCCAAAGTAGCAATAATATCCCGACAAACATAGCTACAACACAAACCGCCACGGTTTCTGCCAATGCCCTACAGTATCCAGTCTGCGACAGCTTGCCACTTCTGAGCCACCACAACCTCACCTTGATCACTCATTAGACAGCTCGGCCCTTATAATCATACGACTGCCAACCCGCCTCCTGGACCCAATATCTCACTACTGCCTAACCCATCTACTGAAGACGGAACTCTCACGCCATGGTTCTCGCCGATTTAGGGCGGCGGATAAATTCCGCTGTTCAGGACCTCACACGCTCGAATCTAGTCGATGAGAAGGTTGGAACCCCGTCGATTTTATTATAATAGGACTTTCAAACCAATTCTAACCGTATTCTTTACCGTGTAATTTAGGCCTTCGATGGCATGATCAAAGAAATAGGCAACGCCCTCGTCGAAGCCGATGTTAACGTAAAACTCGTCGCCAACCTACGTAAATCCATTCGACAAACCGTAAACTTCAAAGAACTCGGCCAGGGCGTCAACAAGAAGAGAATAATCCAGAAGGCAGTCTTCGATGAATTATGTAGACTGGTGGACTCGCATTCGGAACCTTATAAACCGAAGAAAGGGAAGACAAATGTTATTATGTTTGTGGGGTTACAAGGTTCCGGAAAGACAACGACATGTACAAAGCTGGCGAGATGGTATAATGCACGAGGGTTCAAGGCTTGCTTGGTGTGTGCCGACACGTTCAGAGCCGGTGCGTTCGACCAGTTGAAGCAGAATGCGACCAAGGCCAAAGTACCATACTACGGATCGTACACAGAGACGGATCCTGTGAAGGTAGCGAAGGCAGGTGTGGACAAGTTCAAGAAAGAGCGATTCGAGATTATCATAGTAGACACTTCTGGAAGACATCGACAAGAAACCGAACTGTTCGCGGAAATGGTGCAGATACAAGAAGCTGTACGGCCGGATCAAACTATCATGGTGCTAGACGCAAGTATTGGCCAGCAGGCAGAGGCACAAAGTAAAGCGTTTAAGGAGAGTGCAGATTTCGGAGCCATTGTTATTACAAAAACGGATGGTAATGCTGCAGGTGGTGGTGCAATATCTGCGTCAGTACTTCCCAATACCGCCGAAACAATAGTATCAATGCTAATCGTGGTACAGCGTCGCCGCAACAAAAACACCAATCGTATTCATTGGTACCGGTGAACATATACTAGATATGGAAAAGTTCGAACCACAGAGGTATATCTCGAAATTGCTAGGCATGGGTGATATGCAGGGCTTGGTAGAACATGTTCAGTCGTTAAAATTGGATCAAAAAGATACAATGAAACATATTGCTGAGGGTCTTTTCAGTATGTCCTCTACTTTCCTTTTCGTATGATATTACCGCATACTAATCGGCTTGAAACAGCGGTGCGTGATCTTCGAGATCAATTAAATAACATCATGAAAATGGGTCCTCTCTCTAAAATGGCTGGCATGATCCCTGGTTTATCAAACTTGATGGGCGATGTCGGGGATGAGGAAGGGAGCATGAAATTAAAACGCATGATGTACATCATGGACAGCATGACAACAAAGGAGCTAGATTCGGACGGGAAGGTGTTTGTACAACAGCCCGAACGCATGACGAGAATTGCACGTGGCTCTGGTACATCAGTGAGGGAAGTGGAGGATGTCCTGACACAGCACAAGATGATGGCGCAGATGGCGAAGAAGATGAAGGGAGGCATGAAGGCAATGCAACAAGGAGGCATGGGAAGAGGAGCACCGAATCCTCAACAGCTCGCTGCGATGCAGAAGAGGATGCAAGCTATGGGAGCCGGTGCACCGGGCCCTGGAGGTATGGATATGGCATCTATGATGCGGGCACTGGGTGGTGCTGGAGGTGCTGGAGGTATGGATATGAATAAGATGATGTCACAAATGGCATCGATGTTTGGAGGCGGTGGTGGGCCTCGTCGTTAGTGTCACTTGATGTAGCGGCGTAATTAATACCACAGTACCATAATACCAATATGCTCTGCAGGCTGGCATTTATTCATCCAAATTCTAGTTCTCCTATGGAGTTTCAAGACTCGATATTCATAACTACGCCATCTGTGGTCTCTCCTTCCTCCACCACCCCAGCCTCTTTTAGGATCTCAATCACATTCTCCACCATTCCTAAATCTACCTTTCTCACATCGTCTACAAACTTCACGCCCTTCCTCCATTCCCTCGCATCTTCGTCGCTGTATTCCAGATTGCTGGTAATCCACTTGGTACTTTCCTCCACATTCTCTCTGAAGTGTGCGATCCCCTTATTCACCCCATCCAAAAACGCACCTAACCTCGCATCATTGACCTGCAGCAAAGAATCATGTGCAGTAATTAACCAAGATGGCCAAGGTGTATAAATCTCTCCAACCCGCTTGATCTCTCCAGAATCATAAAACTTCTTCGATGTAAAATGTTCCCACATGAAAACATCCGCCGTCTCATTATTAACCGCATCCCTCAAATTCTTAAAATTATCCAAAACCACAAAGTCAAAGGGCTCCTTTTGTCCGGCAGGTGGGATCCAACCTCTTTGTCTAGCGAGGACAAAGCTCATTATGTAGCTTCCGCTGCCAATTCGACTGACTCCAACTTTTCTACCGTCTTTGAGACTTTCCACCGTTGTATCTCGAGATGCGCCGGCAGATATCGCCCAGCAGAGTGGTGAATCGACGTATTGTCCGATAACTTTGTACCAATCTGCTTTCATGGATCCTTTGATCCCTGCGATCCAGCCTTCCGTTAGACCGATCGCTACATCGATATCGTGAGATTTGAGAGATTGGATCATATGGCCGGTCCCCGATGGGAAGGGATGGAAAGTCACATTGAGATCTTGATAACAGGAATGGATTTGTGCGAGGTGAAGCGGCGTTGAGAAGTGCTCTGTGGCAAAATTAAAGTTAGCCTTCATTAATACGCTGAAGTTCGGAATGATTGCTTTAGTTTACCGGGGACGTAGCCCACGCGAAGAGGCTCCGATGATGATACCATGCTGTATTGAAGGGAAGTCTTTTGTTTCTATGTGGTTGTAGATAGAATTTAGAGAAGGGTATTACAAGTAGGATCGAAATTATTTAGCGGCGCAAAGGTGGGATATTGGCGGGTTTTGAGATGGAGGGGCACTTCTTAGCGCGTTTTAGCTCGGATAATAGCTTCCGGAAAAAGAACCGCCCAGAACGAAAACATGTCGCTAATATGTGAACCATGCATGCAGAAGTATATACAATGAGATTTCAATTTACAAATCACCACCCTCCACCTCGGTTGTTCCACCCGCCACGGCCTTGATAGCCTCCACGGCCATACTGCTGCTGGTTACCATATCCATGATTTCCACCTGGTGGTGGCGGGGGCGGGGGTTGGTTGTTATACATGTTCCCCTGCCCCTGATTGCCCCATTGGTTGAAGTTATTTTGCGTTCCCGGGGCTGGCATCTTGTTGAGCTGCATATTCATACCCCAGGGTTGCGGGGTAGCGCCCATAGGCTGAGGCATAGTCGACTGGAAGAACTGTGCCATCTCTGGTGGCATATGCATGGCGACTGGGAATTGTTGGTTGAAAGGGAACTGTGGCGGGACATTCATTACTTGTGGTAATTGTGGATGTTGTATTGGTTGTGGTGGGGGTGGGGGTGGAGGCGGTGGTGGGGGAAGCTGTTGGGCTTTTTCCTTCGGAGGAGCTACGGCTTCGAGCTTGGGTGAATAAGGTTGAGAGGACCCGGAAGAGTTTAGTCTTCGTCTGGTGTGGGATCGGGAGCGGCTTCGGGAGCGGCTGTACGAGCGTGAGTAGCTTCGTCTCCGTCTTCTCGATGACCGGTAGTGAGATCTTGACCTCGACCTCGATCTCGAGCGGGTTTGATATCTCCCACGGCTACGGCTTCCACTCCCACTTCTGCTGTGACCATCTCGGCTCCGGCTTCTGCTCTGGCTACTGCCTCCACTCCTAGATCGGCTCCTGCTCCGGCTTAAACTCCTGCTATAGCTTCGGTCCCTCCCACGTCCTCTTAAACCCCCTTTCGGTTTCCCAAGCTCTCCCTTCTGTCTCTTCGTCATCTGAATTGCAAATCCCCGCGACCAGCCGTAATATCCTTCCTCCTTGTTTCTCACGCCCTCCGGGTCATCTAAAAACTCTTCGTCTTGTGTATCCGACGGTTTGATGATATCTACTCCCAATTCATCTACATCTGAGAGAACTCTCATATCTCCGCCGTACCACATTTTGTCCACACTTTTGATAAACACATCCACTGCTTCTGACAGTTGTTGCGAGGGGGGTCCGGCTCTCATTGCGATCGGCTTTACTGAGCGGGTACTGATCGGTGTTGGCGAGTTCGGGCGCATTAATGGCAGCATGGTAGTCGCTGGAAGATCATGGTACGGGGCTGTCGGGTCTCCGTGTAATGCCGGCAGCAAAACCTGTTGTTCCTTTGACTTGGCATCCTTGCTATCTGAAATGGCTTCTTGGGGTTCTGTCGATTCTAGGAATGACTTGCCAATTTCATCCTTCCAGCTTGATATCCTAGCTTCGGAGAAATAACCCTTTGTTGACCATATGGATAAGAGATTCTCCAACCTCGCTCGTTGCTTCTTTCTCGTCGAGTCTTGAGCGGATGCGAACAGATCCTCCAGAAACTGTTCCACACCCTTTGCAAACGGCACTGCGGGGCTCGAGTAGAATGTTGTATGGTGAATGGTATCATTCAGCAGATACAGGATGTATAGCCGCCGTCTTCGGCTACTAGGTGTCATTACATCGGCGGACTGTGACTTTAACGAGGACGATAGGGCGACCAGATATTTTCCAAATGCCGTGACTCTATGGCTCGACTGAACCAAGTGTTCTAGAAGCCAGTGTTTGCAGGTCTATTCATATATGTATCCAAAAAAAGATCCATCAATATAAGTAAACAGCCTTTCCAATTTATAGAATCTGTAATTTGAATGGGTCCCATATTGGAGCCGTCCAGGAAGCAGAAGGAGGAGTAGGGGTTTTTGACGGCCATTCGGGAGTAGAATAGAAAGATTGCATCCACGAAAGACTGAGTTCACGTTTGAAACGGTACCTTGATATTCTCGGGCGTGCAAATGGTGAGGCATTTGTCAAGGAGGCTGTGGAGACGCGCGATCTCATCGCCAGGAACGGGAGTCGGGTCTGCGCGTAGGAGAGAGGCGGATAAAGCCGCTTTGGCGATTGCAGTGCCATGACTAGCTGCCATGTTGGAAGCTTGGGCGATGTGCCTGATCGATGGGACGGTCGTCGATGATATTGAACAGTTTAAAGATGTCGTGCGGATGAGAGAGGATGGGCTGTTGGTTGCTTGGACAGATCTGGGGAATTAGGAAGTCGGGCCTTTGTTGGTGGGCGAAAAGTGCAACAAAGTCAACACGCTCAACAACAACGTGATCTGCTGTAGAGCTATAGAGTCGCAGTCTTAGATATCCATATTTACTTCTATATAATATAGGATGAAAAAATATAAAAGAAAGAGAGTCCTATGGTTAAAAGATACCTAAGTAGTAGATATCCTCATTAGAGGGCCCCTTTAATCATTCTTCTTTGACCTCCAAGTTACTTAATAACTAGCTCCGAAAATCAAAAGCAATGCCGCCCAAAAATCCTCCTCCACGGGAGCGGCCTCGAGTCCGTGTACCAACTCCAGATATTAGATCCAAGTCTCCTATAAGCGGAAGTAACAGTATGAAGAGGTCATACAAACTCCAGACCAGTGTTTCAACACCCTCACTCAAAGTACAGGAGGATAAGGCGGCAAGATCTCTGAGTTCTCCTTCAAAGAGTCATAAGAGGACCAACTCTAGGCAGGACTCTAGGGCCAAAGGACCAATTATCTACAGACCTCCATCGTCTCTAGCGGGCTCTAGATCTAGGTCACAGAGCCCTGCGGCATCCCGTGTCCGGACTCCGAACATACAGTATGTGGAGCGTCATTTATGTTACCATTCGTACAATGCACGCGTTATATGCTCACTGCTCCTTTTTTTAAAAAAACTAGTCAGCAAAGATCAGCAGCTACATCCGACAGACGAGCTAGACAAACGACTTTATATCTCAACATCACCACTGCTCCACCCCAAACAAGATCTCCTCTTGGGACTATAAATGCTAACAATTTACCGCAAATGAAAAACGCACACCGAGAGGCCGATAGAGACCAGCAAGAGCCAATACAGCCGAGACAAATGGAACATATGGATTTGCCTTCCAATTCCTTCCGCAAGCTTGATTTCGAGAGAGTAGACGAAAATCAACGAAGCTCTCTATCACCACAACTGTTTGACCCTCCAGATCTCTCATCTAGTCCTCCTCCAATGCTAGACCTCGAAGACGAAGACCTCGAAGACGATGATCTCGAAGACGATGATTCCTGGGACGAGAGTTCCTTTCTCCAGCAGGCTAAAAATATCCTTATAGGAAGAAAGGATGACGGCGATGACGCACCAGTGTTTTGGACCCCCGAAGATGCAGATATTCCTCTCGCCGCAAGTAATTCTCTCGATGCAAATACCTCCTTACGTGCAAACCCTATCGAGGCGGAGCTTGGTAAGAATAAGTGCAAACCAACAAACTGGAAAAATAAAGCTTATAATTGCTATACCTGCAGCGAATTTAGAGCGTCTATCATATGAAAAGGAAGGGCCTAAGACGAGGCCTGGAACCCCTCCAAAAGTCGTGAGTTTTCGCCCTTGATAAGTGATGGCGGCAACTAAAATTAAAACTGAGGAATTTTCAATCATTAATGCTGACCTTCATAGAAAACTCCTGATCATCTATATAACGAACCTGCCCCAAAAACCATACCTTTTCTCACAGATAATGATGCCCTCAAACATTATGAAACCATCAATTTCAATAGCGATCCCCAATGGCACCATGTCGTTCAGCTCCATGAAGTATATAAAACACGTTGTGTCAAGTTTGAATCGGTGAAACAGGAGGATTGGGATCTGTGGTTTGCTCCCAGTACCTCCGATCAGCCGATTATGCTCAAACAACAGTGGAAAAATTGCAGCCCAACCGACATTCGGATCCTTCGAGATATTCATTGTGCCTTCTACTTGGCTCTTCGCAATGTCCTCTCAGTTGTCAGCGATATCGTATCAGAAGGGCACATCTCAACTGCTTCCGGGTGGTTGGAAGTATGTGTCTCCCCTGTCACATTTCTCAGCGAGATGAGGGCGGCCCTTCAATGGGATGAGGAGATCATCAATAGGTTCCGAGTGGAATATGGCCTAGACCTTCTTCATTTTGTCGACACCCAGTATGAGCTTAAATCCAGGACCAACTTAGGAAGGCCGGACGTTGATCTAACAAATGATCAAAACGGCCATGGATATTTCCTGACTTGTAAGAGAACTAGAGCTGGGCAATACAAGCTCCAGCTTTCTCCACCCCAAATCTGGACCCAGTGGTCTATCAAGCAGGGTGACAATGGTGTTGAATGTATAGTGAAGCCGACTGCTTGGCATCCTCACTTTTTATTTTCCATCACAGCTGTCACCCCCCGTTTTTCTGTTGGTCAAGGTTTTGAGTGGCTCGAGTGGGATAATAAGCAATTCTGCTTCAGTGGAATCGTGCCGGACGACTACCAGCCTCATATGGACCCATCGGGTAACTTGTGCGTCAGACTCGATATCACGATGAACTTCACCCAGTACTTTATAGGGAAAATGCCTGAGGGGCCTCATTTATTATATCTTAATGAGGGTGTTACTGCTCGTTCCTATGGAATCCTTCCAGTAAAGCCAGCAGCCCCTCCAGCAGCCACCCCGACGATATACTCACCAAATCCACTCCAACTAGTTTGGGGCTCCCATAAACTTGGGTTCGATAAACGCCACAGCGAGTTTATTTTGGGAAAGGCTCGGGAATACGAAAGTGAAATTTATCAGGGCCGTGCCGGCGAAGATGCTAAGTATTTTGCTACCCACGGGTTGTTCCCATGGGATCCAAAAGAGCCTCAAATCCAGTCATGGGGACGAGTTTCTTGGTGCGATTTCTTGGAACAGCGAAAAGCCCGAGCCGAATATCTAAAGAAAGATCCCAGAGGGCGAATGGAGGTGATCGAGGATATACGCCGAGGACCAAGATTAGGTCCTTTGGATCCGGGATACAAAACTTATTCGGAGGAAGTTGATGAAGATTTAGAGGAGATGAGAAGGGTATTCGAAAATTTGAACCACGAGGCACATGCTATAATCTGGTTGCATACCTTGTACCGGGAGACAGTCCAGGATAGATTGGAAGACGAGTCATGGGATATGGAGAAAGCTGGGTTGCGTAATCGCCAAACTCTAGGACTTCACCTTCGATCGTAGAAGGGGGGAAATGGTTTCTAGAGAAGGTATACTTATCTGTAGTTTGGATGGGGCTAGTTTATCTGTTTTTCAAAAGTTGCTTTGGGTTCTGTAGGGCGATCGGGGACTGACCTTTTCTTTCTTCAGGCCATTGTGTATGGTTTTGAAAAGGCATTATGGATCGATTCTTTAGGCATCACCCTCGAGAATTGTAGTCGTTAGTTTTCTCTTTTTTTGTGATAATACTACGCCCATAGATATTAATAGGGGGTCTCTTTTTTCTTCCTCTTTAGCTCGGACTATTGCATTCAAGATAGATGTATAAAAACTAAAAAAGTTGCACGATTCATCTATTATGTGTATATATAACCCTTTATATACTACATTTCGACAATTAATTCAACTAATTCCCTATAGCATGCATAGGTCGTTAAACGTCCCTTGTTAGTAATGTAAAGCTGGCGAAATACCGCACCCCAATTTTGAATATGGATATTTGTTGAAATTGTTGCATTTTCGAGGTCTGCAGTGTATATGAATTCGAATTCACCATGAAGGTATTTCGATATATTACAGCAGAGGCAAGGCGGAATTATATTATACAAATGAAGTCAGATCTGATCAAACTGATGCTTTGGACTTCGTAATTATCAATCTCAAGGCAAGCCTCAGGATAAATTAAATTTAATGATCATGGCCATGTACATGTACATTACATGTATACGGCCACCGTCATTCCTGATTCGTTCGCCTGCTATTATCGGACCCTGGTCCCATGCACATGCGATGCCCGCCATCTTGTGACGTCAGCTGGCTCGGCCTGACCCACAGCTCTTGTAAACGTAACTTGTGCGCCGCCGAAAGCCAAAAAACGAAGAATTTAAAAAGGCAAAACTTAATTAAAGAAGTCTCCTCTTCCTCCTTATTTTGCCCATATGACGATAGCATCTATTCGGGGTTAGAATAAAAAGGGAACGCGTAATCGGAAGAATTCCTGGATCCGATTTAGAAACCTTACATTCCTTTTCCGCGCGTGCGGAGAATCGCTTATTATATCCTATTATTATATAAAACAGCATTTCTCTTGTCGTCATAACTTTATAACTTTCTCTTTCTCTTTGATTCTTCGGAAACTTCCATCGTTTCTTATTATAAGTACAACTGATAGTAAAAGATCATATTCAAATATCCCACAAACCACGCCTTAGACTTCTAGATCGTAATATCGATATCCTCTATCAGACGTCCCGATCATAATATTCTTCTATCGACCGAATACGTACGACTAAAGTTCGACAAAATGGGTGTCATCTCCACTGTTTTCCTCATCCTCATCACCATCCTCTGTAAGAAAAACCTAAATACCCTTCTAACTACCTTTATCAAATTCTAAGATTATATCCCATAGTCCCTCCAATCGGTGTTTGGGCCGTTGCCGGCTGTGGCGCAGATTTCCTAATCAGTAAGTATTCCAGCTCCTTAATATTTATATATCACTTCGAACAAGGCCTCGTTTCAGCTAACAGATTATACCTATAGATATTTGTCTCACAATCCTCGGTTACCTACCCGGTCATGTACACGCATTCTACATAATATACGTCTATTACGAACGTAAAGAAGCTGCTATCGCGGGTGTCATTCCGCAACGGGATGCACCGGGGGTTTACTCGCACAGGGTCAATACCGGGGGTGTTAGAGGGTATGGAACATTACAGGATCAACCCGGGCCTCAGAGGGTCTAAAACTCAATAGTAAATGAAGTCGGATGGGGAGTCTCAATCAATATATCAGCCTCTGAATTGATATAATTTCCCCCCGGGGGGGGGTTTACTTTTTTATTTCTGGCTTTTCGGCGAAACTCGGGGTGTTCATTACACATGGGAAGGTCGTTTCATCTTTTTTTCGTTTCACTTGCGCGCTTCAACAGTCCATTATTTGCATTCTATTCGTTTCGTTCTATTCATAATACCATCGGTTTTTAACTCTAAAGGCACCAAAATACCTGCATTCAGTACCCTTTACGGTGGCAATGTTCTCGGAGAATGAAGCTCGAACATCAAGTATTTCACTATCTATATACTAAGGCTGAGGTACATATACACATGCTAGTATCAGTTCCTTTTGGTAGCTATAGACGGGGCTCACTCCTTCTAGATCTTGCGATAACGACTGCATACCGACGGGATTGTTTGGAGCACCAATGAGAGTTTTCTAGTATCTCGGATGGCGACGTAATTAAAACTTCTAGTCTATTATATTTTATCGCATATATAGTATATAAGCTTGGGCTTGAATCGAATCATGATCTATTCAACCAGCATACGTATACCTACGGCCCACTCCTATCACGTATTTTAATATTAATTATGAAATAACAGTATCTTGCATTCATCCACCAACCTCCAGGAAACCTAAGCTATCCTCCTTGGAAACATACATGCAAGATATAACAGGCTTAACAAAAAATCGACAGTACGCCATGAGTTCTAGTCTTTTCAACGCCGAAATATGCACCACCGCCACGCTGTTCAACATGTAAGCAAGGAAACGATTCAATCACTGACAAGATATGGTGTTATACATTAGTCCATATCCTGTCAGCGGAAGAATCGTTCCTATACAAACGCCTGCCCATCATACCTTGAACGCCACATATGCATATGCTTGAAAAGCAAAACGAAAAGGAAAGAAAAGGAAAGAAAAGGAAAAGGAAAAGGAGAAGAAAAATATTAAAAACACCGATCATAACGCCGTTATCCTTTTCATGTTGAGCCGCCGCGCCGCGCTACGCACCAGTACTCCGAAGAACACGCTGCACAAAATCATCGTAAAAAACAGATTGGCACGAAGGCAAGTCTATCCTGGGGACCCCATAGACAAGCTGAAAATAGTTAGAATATCTTTTTTTTTTTTTTTTTTTTTTTTTTTTTTCATTCACATTCTGTGAATCTCATCGCGTTCTCATCGAGACCTCCCTCTTAAATCATCGCCATTCCTATCATCCGGCTCACTTGGTCGAAATTATTGTGGACCAAGGGAGGAGGAAAGTGTATGATTTTGTTTAGAAAGAGGGAACGCCACCATGTGGTGGACGGTATTGCCCCTGTCCATGGAACTGTGGTGGTTGTGGACCACCCTGCATACCTTGGTCATGGAACATTGGCCCTCCATATTGTTGTTGCATCTGTTGATGCTGGCCGTACTCCTGGAATCCACGACTTGGATGAGCTTGGTCCATGTGGTTCATACGGGGTGGTGAAGCGGGCTGGTGATGCCCTTGCGGAGGTGAATAACGATGGGGTGGGGGATACATAAATCCTCCTTGTGGATGGGGTCCCATGCTCGGGCCGTTGTTACCAGTATTAGCCCACTGGGGTGGGTGAGGATACATGCCAGGCGGCCCACCTGCAAAGAACTGAGGAGGGAACCCATTGTTATCTCCGGGGTAACCGTATTGGCCGTTGTACATGGCTGGATCGTAGAAGGGCATTTGTCCCATCTGTTGCATACGCCCGTTGATGTGACCCTGGAATAGATGGGACATATCGGGGATTGGAACAAAAGGTGCGAAGCCTGGCTGACATTGGGGCTGTGGGCATGGGCCATCGCAGATCATCGTTGGCGGGTGCGGTCCTGGAGGTGATTGGGGACCAAAATTAGGAACAACCTGTGGGTTGTATTGTTCGTTGTAGTGGCCGTGGAATCCTTGGAAACCTGGGGCATGTTCCGCGCCACGGGGATACTTTGAGTTAGGTGGAGATGTCATTCCTCCATTGTTGTGGCCCTGTCGGTGGGCCGGGTCAGCAAAGCCTTGGTTTCCAGCGTAATTGCGTTGATGCTTGGGGAGCCCGCCATAAAAGTTCTTCGATTGTTGGCTCGGTCCACCTCGTCGGCCACTACTCCCATTCTCGCCGTAGTAAGCATTTTGTTCGTCAGTGTCTAGAACTGGAATGCTGTGGGTCGTGTTGATAGATACATTTTGCACGGCCTCGGGAGGGCACATCAAGATAGTGGGGGCCTCTGTGGAGACAGGAGCTGTAATATCAGTTGGAGCAACCTTTGGGATATCATTGGAAGTTTCCATGGAAATCGCAGCCAGAGTAGGAGAATGCGCCTGGGCTGGGCAGAGGACTTCATTGGTCTCGCCCTGTGCAATGGTTTCTTGGGGCTCCTCGGGAACCGTCGTCATTACTTTGTCCCCTTCTGCCTGAATGTTTTGATCCTCTACTGTTGCTGGCTTGTTTCCCGTAAGATCGGAGGGTGTGATATCTATAATTGATACCCTTCGTGACGGTGCAGGAGCAACAATATTGCTCGCTTCAGCTTCGGTCTTCTGCTCGCCCTGCTTCACTGTAGATTCATCGTTGTTCGTCGTCGGGGATGGCTCGCGAGTGCTATTGCGAGACTCGACATACTGATCAACAGCCTCCATAACCTCTGTAGCTCGGATAGTAGAAGGAATTTTTGGTCCAAATTTTTCCTTGAGAGCTTCGGAGAATTCCTCTTGGCTGACACGAGAACTCGAAGAACTAGTCGAGTTCCGGGTGTCTGATCGAGTAAGTGAAGCTGGCAACCCCTCTTTGTCGTCTTGTGACTTCTTTTCACTGACCTTGAGGGCCTCAAGGATACCTTCGCCAAGTTCTTTTTTCTCGCTATCACTCAATCTCTTACGTCCAGGAATTGGAGACTGATGACGATCCGGGGGATCACGCTGTATAGCATCGTCGGAATCCGTGCCATTAGAATCACTCGTCTGAAGACCCTTTAAAACAAGCTTAAGGCGGTCCTCCTGAAGATCTTATCAGCTCTCCATACTAATTGATTAAGTGTGAACTATTCTTGGGGGGGTTTACCTTAGTCTCCTTTAGCAGAGTAGCTGCAGCTGGGGCGGTTCGGGAATCATTCGAAATGACAGCATTCTCTGGCCTCTCGACAGAGACAATGGCGGGGTCCTTGGAGAGTCAGTATGAATAGAAATGAGGGGACAGCAAATGGGAAACATACAAGTTTCATGGCTTCTTCTGGTGTGAGTCTTCGGCCAATGGACTTGCCTCTTGATCCATTCATTTCCGCCTCCTATGTTTTCAAGTTAGCACCGAAAAACCTAAAGCTTTGATAATTACACACCAGAATTTCCCGGAGCTCATTGGGATTAACTACAGTGCTACCTCCTTCTGCATCGACTTTCTTTGCGACCTGTACAATTCCCGGGTGGTTAGCAGGGAATGGATTCTTCGATTAAATGTTGAACCTTGTCAATGACTTACCTCAACCTTGTCTTGTTGTTTCTGAGAAGTTGTAGCGGTAACTGATTGCGCTAGGGATTGAACTTCCGCGGGCTTTTCAATAGGGACAGCTGGTTCGACTGACTGTTTATTGATCTTCTCCGAAGTACATTCATCCTTTGGAGCCTCAGACATCTAGACTCTATTAGTCCTCGCACCCTTTGGAACGTCTAATTGGGGTTGACGATTGTTGTATTTTGGGATATACAACTTACCTTCGCTTGTTCATCTGTTGGCTTTTCAACTGGAGTGTCAATCGTGGCGTCCCCATCTGCCTGAGGCGCAGAAGCCTTATTCTTCATTTCCTCGTCAACTTGAACTCCCTTTTCCGGAGTTTTGATTTTATCGCCCTGTTTCTGTATGAGCGGATCTGGTGGAGACTTTTCGCTTTGTTCGGTGCTGCCTTGATCGTAAAACTTTGCAAGACGAGAATGACGGTGGTCACTGGTCTCTGCGAATGACACAAAAAGGCGCTTACGGCCTACAATCTGGAGGTTGAGTTCCTCCTTTGCTTTTAAAGCCGCTTCTGGTGTCGTAAACTTCACGAACCCGAATCCTTTAATGAGGCCGTTGGAGTATGCCGGCAAAGAAATCGAGACTACCTCACCAAACTTTTTACAGTACTCCTCGAGGTGCTCTGGTTTGGAGATCAAGTCATCGTCAATGTTTTTAATGAAGATATTCGACGGGTCCTCGGGGTCCTTAGTCTCTGGGACCGTCACAGGCAATGTGGGTGGCTCGGCCGGAGCTGTCTCGACAGCCTGGAATTGTTGGCTCTGGTGCGCATGATGAATGTCCAACGGATGGACATTCTCAGAGATATGTCCGACGTACTGATATCCAGCTTGACGATAATGGCCAGATTGAATGATGAGAGGTCCTCCGTGAATATCAGAGTGACTGGTAGGGATTGTCATAGAAGATTCCCCCGAGATCTTGAAAATACTATTTGTGTCGTTGGAAGCCGAACTATGCTTACTGTTCGGGGAGTCGCCAATAATGATGTTCCCACGGGCATCAAAGCGATGCGGGTACTCATGGTTACCAGGGTAGGATATGTGACCTCCATGCATAGGATGCATTCCAGCTTGGTTAACCAGTGGTGGCGAAGGATATTGCCCTTGGATTCCATGAGGAGGCATCTGTTGGCCATATGGCATTGGTGGAGAAACAACCCCAGAGCCGTAATGAGCCTGGCCGGCCACATGATGATTCATGGCTTGTGGGTATTGCGGTGGGAAAGGTTGAGGGTAAGCCATCATTTGAGGGTCATAGAACTGTTGCTCAGACGGGTAGTTCTGGTGGGGTTGTCCCTGGAATTGAGGCTGGTAGCCGTTACCCTGATGCTGGAATGGCCCACGCTGGTTGAAACGCCCCATGCCATTGTTAGCCGGATATCGACCCCCTCTATTTCCGTTAGGGAAACGCTTAGGGCCTTCAAAGGGACGTTGTTGTTCATGACGATGGAAGTTTTGAGGGCCAGGGTTTGCTGAGCGGAATGGAGGAGCATTATTGCGGCGGGCAACATTGAACGGCTCGAAGGTAATCTTGACAGCGCACCCGTTCCAAACTTGACCATTTTCCTTGTCATGAAACTAAGATAATCTGTTAGCTATTGATTCTTGACTATTTAAAGTACGTGGATTTGGCGGAGGGAAGAGGGTTCCCTTACCTCTTCAGCAACGCTAGAAGAGTCAAAATTGATAGTCCCGAAACGACGACCGTCACGATCCTTATACTCAAAGATATGAGCATTGATGACTCGCCCAAACGAATTTCCACGCTCCATCAAATCCTGGACCTGAAAGGTCTCCGGGAGGCCGTAGATTGTGCAGGTCGAACTGGAGGCACGAGTGCCTCGATTGGGGCCAGGGAAAGGACCTTTGTTCTCGAACTGAGAACCGTTCGATTGCTTTCTAGCATGAGTTGGCCCTTGTGCTTGGCCGCGAACAGACGGGGGTCGGTCCGGAAGGGCCCCTGGACCGTTGGGGAGACCAGTTGAACGAAAGTCGCCACTGGTACGGGTTGGCCCTTGGTTTCGATGCTCTCTGGGGCGACGAGCATTGAGATTCCTAAAAGTGATGTTAGCAAGACAGGTTGATTCTGGATGTATGGATTTGGTTAGATTCGACCATTATACTTACAATCTGGTATCTCCAACGAACATCCACCCGGCATCTAAGGCACGGGTGACGGAATCCTCGTGCTCGAATGTTAAGAACCCGAAGCATGGAGCGTATTCATAAGCCTTTTCGTGGTGCCTATTGACTTTGAAAAACTCCTTAACGGGGCCTATATGAAGGACAGTTAGAACATGCTGTTTCAACAGAAGACAGAAAACAAAGAAAACGAGAAAGGACACTTACCAAACTGCGTAGCAGCTTGCTTAACAACATCCTCAGGCATCATCGGAGGAATGTTTGCGATGTGGATCATGAGTCGCTCGTTCTGCGGCTCACGATCAGGGAATCTTCTCCCTCCCATTGGTTTGGGTGGAAGTCCTTCATTAGGTTGCTGCTGCATCTTGAAGGTCGAGATGCGAGCTGCGAGCTTAATAGAATCTACTAGCTTTGTTAGAGATGCTAATTGTGATAGATGATGAAGTCTTGAGATGAGTTTGATGGAAGGGTAAATGACGGGTTGAAGGGAATCGGGTTGCTCTATCTTCGCGTCTGATGTAGAGAGCTAGACCTCGGCGATGGTTGCTCGTGGTCAAGATTACAAAAAAGACGTTGCAACGATAGAAAGAAACAACACCGGGAGAGTTCCAAAGAGGCTACAAGCAGCAACCCGATGGATGAACCTGAAGAAGCAAGCAGAGATGGGTTGCAAGAGGAGAAGATGAAGGAGAAGAGAGGGAGGAGGAGATGATGAGAAGAAGAAGTAGAAAGGAAACAGAAGAGGAATATAGGCAGGTAGCTGGGTGGAAGGGACAATGGCGATGCAGCCGGGTAGCTAGAAGAAAACTTACCAGTGTTGGTTTGATTGTCAGATTTACGTGACTAAGATGAGTTGAGAGAAGCTGAAGCAACAGAGAAGTCAGAATTGATGATCACGATGATACAAGGAAGACGTTGCCAAAGCAGAAGGGCAGAAGGGGAGATGGGGACCTCGAGGAATTGCTAGGGAGGAACTTGGTGACGGAACGTCAATTAGCTGTCGTTTGATGAAATTGTCGATGGTTGTTGTCGATGGGAGGAAGAATGAGATGTGATCTGATGTGATGTGATCTGATCTGATCTGATCTGAGGAAAAGAAGAGAGGAACAGGAACAGGAAGGAAGAGATGAGGTGAGACAGAGGTTGCGATGGGGAAGTAGACGATGAACGGGAAAGTACGAGGAAGTTTGGAGGGGAGGTGAAGGTGATGTTAGGGGAACGGAGATGGATAGAGGTTGTACAGAGAAGGGACGGATGTTAGCTGGGTTGACTTATTTATGAAATAATTAAAAGAAAAATATTGAAGGAGTTGCCGACGGTCTTCCTCAACACACCCCATTCAGACACCCCCCTCCACTTCCACTTCCCCTTGACAACCCCCCAATCCTGTACACTTGCAACGCATCCAATTTATTCACATCACTTTCATGTACCGATAGACTAGGTAGTCTACTGCTAGGCCCTCGAGTTCGCCAACTGAGCCTATCTCGATCCCTCCTTACAATAGTCCCGTGCTATGGACTTCGCGCCTGGCAACAGGTGACAGGTACCTTACCGAAACAGGGCATCCAATCTCCTCCCAGATACCTAGACAGCCCTATCGTATCACTCTTTAACACTGACTTTTGTTTTAATAGCTTCCCATACAAGGTACCTGTATCTGATACCACTATATACAATAACGTCGCCCTCAATTCACCAAGCTCTACGGAAGCACAACCCAATCGGATACGTATAACCACCCGTCTTATATCCGAAAACACCGAGGCTAAGAACTCTCTGTTCGCCTGTTATCTACCGAAGCGACTCTACAATAATAGCCGTCTTCCTACTCGACAGTTTCTTGGGTGTACCTCTAGATATTGCGGCAGTAGGCCTCTTCACCGAACGTATGGATATAGCGAGGAGACACAACTATCCCTCCGCAACACAACCATTTTGTTGCATCTTGAATATCCCTTCATCTTTACCTTTTGTGGCGAATTGCCTTTTATGGCGAAGCGAGCTTCAAAGCCTGTCCGGCATGGCATCTCTCACGTGGGAGGCAGTGATATCTGCTTTCTGCACTTGGTGGCACCAGGCTTTTTACCGCATTTTTGCTCACCTTTTTTTTTTTTTTTTTTTTTTTCCCCTTAAGGGTACTATATTAGGTATCTAATCTTACGACTAATATATACATATGGAATTAGTACATATCGAATCTCGACTTGTATAGAACCACCGAGCTTATAGGCCTTGTCATACACGAGGTGTCTTCTCAATGGCGATGTGAAGAAGATCCTGAACTCAACCCCCTGTTCTTAGCCTGACATTCTAAAGCCTTGAAGTTCCAGATATAAACTCCTAACAACTGCCCACTAAGAGCCCCGCGCCGGGATCTCCCCTCTAGCTTGCTCCTCACTCTTTTTTGAGCTAATGTAGCACTCTCCACATTCTTGTGTAACCCACCATCCCGATGGAAATTCAACGTCCGTGTCTAAATTCTTTCGGTCTCGTGCGACCAATTAACTACTTAAGTATCTAACTCTGCCACTTCAAAACCTATTCATCTGGCCGGGATATCCCCAATAACCAACATATCCTCAGCGATATACCAGAAACAACGAGGAATTCCTGCTGTGCTTTCTGAACTATCCCGATGACGTCAAGATAGCGTTGTGCAACCGAAATGCATGAGGTATTCACCATGAGCTCCTCGAAAAAAAAAAAAAAAAAGAGGTGCTGTGCACAAGAGACAGCTAAAACGGCATAAAATTCGGAGAACCTATGTTCTTAGCTTTCCTATGCATACGGGGTAGTCTCTGGAGAATTCCGCGAAGTAGGAAGTAATGCCGAATCACCCCAAAATCGGCGCGTAAATTTTCTTCTTCCAACGATTCATCCTAGGGGAAGCTCGTAAAAGCAATCGTGTTATAAGTCTATTTGTCTGTAAGGGCGCTCATTACCGTTCGACCTGGTGCATCTAGCTGCTGCGCAATAACAATTTACCATGGACGTGCAGAAATGCACATAGCTACGTGCATATATTACAGCAGGTCGGGCGATTTCGGAGCCAAAGAATTGTCATAAAGAATACGGTCAACAGTAGCCAATTGTATTCTTTATCGTTGATATTCTTTTGAAAAAAATCTCGTCAAGTTCATAATAGGCCAGTTGGATTTCACCAACGACTCGACTGTGTAACCTCAAAGATGTGATGCGTGATGTCGAGTTAGGGCTAGCTTTAGCGCTGCCAGCTGTATGCTATAGCTGCGTAATCTCGGAAAATTGTTCAATGGCTTTTCAACAAGCCTTACCGTTTTTTCTCTGCATTATCAGTCGGAGGAATCCCCGACAATAGATACGCAATGTCACCTTGGGGATCATATGACCTTCTCGAATTATCTTAGCATCACAACTATTCCCTAGCTTCGTGGCTACGCATCGACTGCAGCTGTGGACCGCATACAAAGAAACAAAAAGGGGAGGAAGGGATAGGAGACGCAAGCCAACACCACAAAGAAATAAGCTCCACAGATCCAGAATGGGACGGGATATCGATGCCCACCCCCACGTATACTCGCGGATATTCGAGGGAAGGTCTATGACGGCTAAGCTAGGTTGCCGTTCTCAAGGGTCAACGTCCATAATAGGAACATGGGGATAACAGCCGTCGCGATTTAATCTTGTATCAATATTGATATCAAATTCTCTCTCTCAAAAATAAAAATAAAAATAAAATAGAATAAAAAATAAAAAATAAAAAATTCAACTTTAAGCCACACGTTTTGCGCTAAGCTATTCGGCGTTCGGCAAAAAGAAAGAACTTCTCGAAGTATCGCCTGAGGCCAAACGTATCGACGATGGACACCCTAATTCGTTACTAGTTAGCGTGGGTTTTAGCTTCGAGGGAACCAGGATACAGCAGGAAGGTGAGAACCTATGTACCAACCAGTCTAACTGCAGTACTGGTGCATGGAACAAAAAAAAAAAAAAAAAAAAAAAAAGTCGCAATCAGCACCCTGCTCTATCGTGATAATCACACAAAATCACTAAGAGATCTCATCAGAATATGTCGACAGCAAATCTGCCTCTGATGAATTTCATTTCGTCACATCACATAACCCAGCTCGCACGATCTAAGATACACGTTAACTAAGATTATAAGCTCATCCCGACACAAAAAATTGGCAGCTGGAAGAAGATCCGAACCCAACGGGCTGTGTGAAAGGCAGGCCCCCACCTCAAAGCACCTCGTTTCGCAAGCCATTAAATGCACATCCCGGGCAATATCCGAGTCGCAACTTTACCCACATGGATCTTTATTTACCCATAAGCAAAAGTACCGAATGTTATCCCAACGTGCTTGAAAGCTTGAACTTCTCAACCCGGCGAGGCTCACTGTCAGCTGTCGCCCCCCACGAATTGAAGCGAGAATACCCGTTCACCGCTATACTTGGCTACTTATGATAGCTTGGTTAGCCCGTAGAATAGAATGCCTTTTTTGGTGATGAAACAATTTTCTTTTCGGATGGAAATTTTTTAGTTCGCGAGAATTCGAAGCTTATCAAGACCTGTTATCGATATCAAGGGCAAGGTTATCGGTTAGGTTAGTATTGGCATCTTGGCTCCCAAGTTTGGGGGTTTTCTTTTTCTTTTTCTTTTTCTTTTTTATGGTTCATTGTTTGCACGTGATCGATCGATCGATCAATTACCGCTTCTGAATTCTGTTACGTTACACGGAATGCTTCTTGTTTCTAGACTCGAGCTCGGGTAGAGCTATCGAGGTCATTATATACACTTACCTAAGTACTTAAGTATATATATTATATATTTCGCGCCCCTGGCACTTATATGTTTCGAAAATATATACGACTTCAAATAACTAATTATACTAGGGACTGGAGCAGTCAACTCCAGCTCAAGCCCCAGAAGTTGACGAAAGCACTGCCGCCTCCCGAAAGAGAACAATTTCGAACGTCCTCGACTTGATATATATGATCTGTGTGGTGGGAGGGATTGTAATTCTCGCGCTTAATTGCGTTGCCACCTTTGGGAAGGCACCTTGGGCAGAGTTTAAAACCAATATGCTATATTCTTTGGTAGTCTGGGATATATATCTACTTCAACGGATCAGAAAGACACCTATTTTGGAATTCGATAGCGACATGTACATACATGTTCCTGGGTTTGGAACTTTTGAATTCTGTGACTGGGTTGGTTACCAGTTTTATCAACCTTGCGATTGCATTCGTGGCTCTTATTCGTCACCAGGAGATCAAGACGTTGACATGAGTTAGAAAATTAATAAATTGGTATTTCGACACACAGTTTGGGAAGCTATTTACTTATATATTTCGGAATAGAAAGGCTTTTTATAGATGCACCGTTTGGCGTTAAGAGTCGTAAACCTCCAGCATGGGATGCCCTAGCTCATTTGAAAGTTCACAGACGTCGGTGTTTATTAATTATTATCGTAGAGTCTGAGCCGTCAGAGTTGGGTTTTTGTCTCGGTGACACCAACAGGACCTGCATATCTTGTGCATATCCGCAAGAGAAACTTCAATTGCAAACCGCATATTGTAGCATTTCGGGGCGGCATATTTTCGGGTTTCCTTCGATACGAAAGGCCGAACCGGCCGGGGTTAAAGCGACGCCCCGAAGCACAGACTGCGCCAGGTAACTTTTCAACCACACTGCTGGTAAAGACGCCCCCAATTCTGTCCAGCGGACAGCCCTCGTTACGACTTTCCCAAATAGAAAAGGCGGAGAGCAGCTGGACATTAACTAGTCTGGAGGTCCAAGACCTCGACCTGAATGAGTTCGAAAGGGTGTGGGATGTCCATTTGCATTGCATCCAACTTGTTCCCCAAAAACAGACAAGACCCGTTTTTCCCTCTCACGAGCCTGGGCTAGGCTACAAGGAGCTGCCTCGACTATCGAAGCCGGTTTGCACTCGGAGCGACCCCCAGACTAGAAGCAGAATACCCACAGACACATGGCCTTCGTTGAGACTAAGAATCAGAAAGACCATTAACATACGCTCGTTCGTTTTAGCGCCAAAAGGCCAATGATCTTCTGACAACCTTTTCCCCAGATCAAGACTGACCGACCATAAGAGACCCCCAAAAGAAGCACAGTCTCTTTTTTTTTTCGACCTACCCTCCCATCTGGCTGGCTTGACCCAATCGTAGGGGAACGAGTCTTGCAAAATTCCATTAAGTAATTCTTCCTGATTATACCTTCCCATCCCTTCCCCAGATTTTTCTTCTTCCCCGTTTTTTTTATTTTTTATTATTATTTCTCCCTGCGCGGACAGATATCCGTTTTTCATTTTGCTGCTGATCTTTTGCTGACTTCTTTGCATTTCGTGGGGAAGACACTGTCGAAACCAAGCCAAGTACCTTTCTGAACGGATTCCCTTATTTTCGGACGGGCATCCCAGGACGCCGAGATTATCCTGGCCGCTTTCCGTCCGCCGTTTCACTGAGTGGAAAGACCCGAAGAAACTTAGAAGAGGGTGGTACTTTGCTGCATCATAGTGAGATAAACGGGGTAAATCGACGGGGTCGGATTAGAACAGTCAAGTCAAGGGCAAGTCGAAAACTGGGCTGAGAAGCGGTTTGGTTTAGCTCTCTCTGCTTTGGCTTAGCGAACGGGAACGTCCTTTCCAACGGGGTCAACACGTTCTCCCACTCCAACCGGCCGACCTTTTTCTTCCCCCGATTGATCTCCTTTTCTCTGACAGCAAACAATACCTTTCTTTCTTTCTTTCTTTCTTTCTTTCTTTCTTCGTTCTTGGATCTCTTTGAATTTTGGTACAAAGCGGTAGCGCGAGCCAGTGGTATCGGCGTATTGGTTTGAATATGTCGATCCGGTTCCTTGTTAGTAGGCCACTGCTTTGATTTGTCCGCTTGCTTCCCCATACTCCACTCTTCTATACTTGACATATATTACCCTGCCTTGATCCCTTCTTGGATCCCTTCTTGGATCCCTTCTTGGATCTCTCCTTGGATCTCTCCTTGGATTCTTTCTTGGATTCCTTCCTGGATCTCTGCCTGGGTTACCCCCCCCCTGCACGGACTAAATACTGCACTCGATCTCTTTGCCCCCACTTGCACCGGCCCTCCTCAATCAGCCCCATCTTCTCCCACCCCCTCGTCTTATATTTTATATTAATCTTTACAAAATTACCTTGTCCTTCTTCCTTTCCTTCCTCAAAAAAAGATAAAAAACCCCCCTATCATTATACATACCATGCCATCTTCTTCCCCAAGTCGTCTGTCTGAATTATACCAATGGAGTTCACGAAGCGACAGAGGCAGCATATCCGGTTCCTCGAGCGATGGAGGCTCCCAGCCCATCCCTATGAGTAGACCTCCAATGTCTCTACGAAAGCTCTCGTTGAGATCCGTTCATGGGACCATCTATGAAACCACTCCACCCGCATCTCCATCCTCCTTCAACTCTATTTCCGCAGGCGCAGGATCCACCACATCTTCAGATGTTGAATGGAGAGCAAAGCGTATGAACGGGAGCGTCAATTCCAACTTTTCCAGTGTCAGCGACAGTGCGGATAGCTTACGAACTACTGTGCGGTTCTCACAGGATTGTCGACTTAGCCTAATTCACATCCCACGCGAATTGTACCCGCACTTCCTACAACCGATTTTAAAACTTGTCCTACCCACTCAGGATTCAAGGAAAGATGAAAATGGACAACTATCGACCGTCGACGAGGAGGATCGATACTATTCGATGACGGAAAGTGGGTATCAACCGAGTAACGGAAGTTCAGATGTTGGTCAAGTATTCGTCAATGTTTCGATAACACCAGTCGAGTGCTCTATTGTATGTGCACACGACACCGCCCAGGAGTTATTTCAACCACTATTGGACGCCTTGGAGCCGGAACGCAGAGAAACCGTTGTGATATCTGAAGACGAATATGTGGTCATTCAGGTTGACGGAGAAGGATTCGACGCTGGCCAAAGAGTTCTTGAATTGACCAGCCCTTTGGCTATGGCTGGGGTGTAAGTTACGACAATCAATCACGCTGACTATAACAGATACTAACGGCGGCTTAGATCAATATTCTTTATTACAACATACTTTTCAGATTACATCCTCGTGCCAGCTCGTAATCGTTCTAATGTAACGAAGGCTCTCCAACGACGAGGGTTTGCATTTGAGAAGCATATCGACGCCTATGTCACCCATCATCGTGCCCCAAGCGAATCACAACCACCCACACCTCCACCATCAATCACCATTCCGGAACTTCAGGAGCGCACATTCAGTTCACTCAAGCAGCATAATATAATGCCGCAAGTTAGCCGAAACTCCGAGCTCCTTCTCTGCGCAGGCCGCCGGAGTACCAGTCTAACACCTGACGAAACAATGCACCTAGGACTCGTGCAATGCTTGATCAACAAACCGGATTTCCTATCTGTGACCCTTACAGATACAGAGCCACCATCCTTTCTATTGGAAAGACATATGCTCCGCCTTTTTGGCCCCGAAGATACTCTATTGGGCAATAAGCACGAAATCCTAATTCCAATTGTACTGGACCTTCGAGACTTACCGGTTGAATCGACTGGCATAGTGTGTGGTGTCGCAGGTAGGCTCTGCGGGGATACTGGAGGGTTCTTGGAACGGACTGATCCAGTTGAGATGTCATATCTTAGCACGGCTCGAGCCGGTACCGTTATGGTTGCTGAGGACAACATCGATAGGGCAATGTTAGCCCTCCAATTCTAACATAGCATAACAATCATCATGGGGATGATTTCCTTCCCATCGACCACCTCAGCTCTTTCTTTTTTTTCTCGTTTTCATTTTCATTGTCATCTCTTCAGCGTCTTCAATGGTTAGTGTACATCATAGCATAAAAAGTAGCATATCTATTTCCACAAGGTTTTTGTTAATGTCTATTTCCTTCAACCTCAAAAACATATTCCTTCGAATGCTTGAATATGGCACCTATTTCCCTTTCGATTCCCTTTTTTATCTCACAAAAACCAGCATCATCTCCACTAAAAAAACGAACATCAAAATTATGCTCACCCCGGCGTTTATCTACTCCTTTCCTCCTTCTTGTCTTTCCTATTCTTGTAAAATGTCTTCTTACTCATCATTGTCTTCCCTTTCGTTCAATTGTTGCGTTCCCAAAGAAGTATATGCATAGGTCAGAGACCTCGAAGCTCGAGAATAGGGAGCAGTCATTGAGCGTCAAATTTCCTTGGAGGGCTTTGTCTGTATATATACTAATCATAACTATTGCATCATGATACCCCCCCCCCCCCCTAGTTACTTTTTTCTTGACCTTTAAATTCACAGTTTGCTTAAGTCTATATACGTATACCTACCTACTTAGGTGTATCAATCAATCGAGTTGAAATCTAATGATAATCTAGAAATATTGTGACAAAGTGAACTAAAGATACTGACAAAGCTTAACCATCTCCAAGAGCACTTGTAACTACTTAGTAGGCTATTAGATTTTTTTACCTTATAAATTTATCTCATATATTGAATATAACAATTGGGCTAGTCAATCAACGAAGCCGAATTCTACAGTGATCGAGGCACTAGCTCTGTAGAAGGTACACCAACACATTGTGGCGCCAATCGCGTTGGTCCGCCACGATACCCTCCAAATTGTGGCGCACCCAGCAGCTCCCCAAAAGGACAAGTCGACAAGCTCACGATACACCAACTCGCTCCAGCCCATCTCGAGAATCGGACTACACCATCCACCACATATAACCTCCCTCCCTCCCCTCCCTCCCAGTCCCCCTCTATCAAAGCCGTCAAAATGCATAGCTCGTAAGTTTACCCCAATGTCGCTTCTATCATTCAAATTCTCAACTAATCAATTTGTATAATCCCAGTCTCGTCCGTCTCCAACAAGTCTTCGGCTTCCTCACCACCGTCAGTTTCGTACTGGCGACTATAATCGCGCTGACGTCGTACACTTACCCCATGAACCCGACGGCGTCGATAAACATCAACGATGTCGCTGTGTACGTTTAATCAGCCTCCGTCCCAACAGCTACCAATTGCTGGCCCCCAAAAAGGGTACCTCGAACTAATGCCGGATATATATATATATATATTGCTCTAGTGTTAAACGACGTTCCGGCGGATACTACTCGACAAGACAGAACGAATATGCGAACATAAAATTCGACTTGGACGCCGGTACGGGACTATACCTTCATTCCAAAAACAAGAATTCATACGAAGTGCTATACTGATATAAATCTAAAATCAGACTTCGAATCACTATACAACTGGAACACAAAGCAAATCTTCGTCTGGATCTCTGCAACATACGGCGGTGATAGATTTGTGAGTTCCCCCGGTCAAGCATTTCTTACAATTTCCCGAATTAATTAATTGACCAATAACAACAGCCGGCAAACGAAGCCGTAATTTGGGATAAAATTATCCCCGCCG
The DNA here is from genome assembly GCA_036971725.1 of Arthrobotrys conoides. Taxonomy (NCBI): domain Eukaryota; kingdom Fungi; phylum Ascomycota; class Orbiliomycetes; order Orbiliales; family Orbiliaceae; genus Arthrobotrys; species Arthrobotrys conoides. Next base: position 1,757,684 of record JAVHJM010000005.1, read on the forward strand.
CCGCTCCTTCTAAGAAGCTTGCCCTCAAAAATATAAAAGCAAAATATAACATTCACGATATTACCGGTGAATACGCTCATAGGAATGCTACATTGAAGTTATCGTGGAACGTACAACCTCATGTCGGTGTCCTTCTGTGGGGCGGTGTAGGGGAAAGCGTAACGAAGAGCTTCATGTTCCCCAGCCAGAAGGCTCGGAATGCCGTATAAATATTATGAACGTGCAAACAAAACACGACGGTTGTAGTTACAATGTTGAAAATAATACTTTTAAGAGTCTGGATTTAGCTTTCCAAAATAACGCTCAAGTACGAGACTAGGGTACTATTTACTAAAGGGAGTTACGTGCTTAATTTTAGCTATTATACAAATCTACGAGTCATGTATCTTGAGAAGTAAACACAAAGCCATTTTTAATAATCCCAGAAGACAGTATACAGATGCCCTGGTGCCCATTGATTGCGTCTTTAATTGCACTTCAAGATTCAAGACCACTTTCAAAAATACCATGGTCTTGTCTGTGCGCGTTAGAATACAGGATATTGGATTGAATGGGGAAAATAGATTTGCAAGGAAAGTAATGTATACGTGAATCCTTCCTGAAGAAATTGAGCCCAGATATAAAAAACAGTCTGGGACAAAGTCCTAATGGTTTCTAAGCGACTACGCCGAATCATATTCAGTTCAAAAAGCTATCTAGCCCTAATGCATGATAGCTGATTTGGCCCCTTGTATGAATATATGGCGATTGTTGTTATAGACTTCGGAAGAAGAGGGTATGCTGAAAGGAAAAAACGGGTTTGAATCATGATAATAGGGAGAAAGTATTTGTGCAAAATGGGAGCGTTGTATAAATAATGCTCTCGTTCAATAGAATCGCCTTCGTCGATGATACTGGTGCTCGTTACCCTGAGTATAGGTATTAGCGCGAGGATGAAGATTTTGAGTATTGTATGCGTTAACACGACGGTCGGTACGCAGGTTAACGTTATATTCAACTTGTGGATTGGTATGCGGGTTGTAGAGACGGTGGTTCTGTTGTCGATAGTTTTGTGTGTGATGAGGTGGTTGCTGATAGTTTCGGGCATAGCCATGAGCCTGGGCGTTACCAGGGTGGGCATTTTGGTTGGGAAATTGTTGGAAATCACGGTTATAACGCTGGGGTCTGTTAACGGTGATATAAGGGATATTTTCAGCGTTCGGAGCAATGGTTTGTTGCGAGTTGACCTGTGGGGCAACTGGCTGCGCCTGCGGAGCCGTAATCTGCTGCCAGGTCTACTGTTCAGCAGTCGGTTGTGCTGGTGCGGCTCTACCTCGACCACCACGCCCGCGCCCGCGTCCTCGAGAATTGTTAAGATTCGGGGGTGGGGGAACGGCATGGTGCCCTTGAGAAGAAGCTTGCTGTTGCTCTTGCTGTTGTGGTTGCGGTTGCTCTTGCTGCTGCTGCTGCTGCTGGGAGCGAGCTGGTTGGTGTCCTGGGCCATTATGTGGCCGCCTTTGGAGGATGACTGGCTGACCGTTTTGGAAACCGCCTCTGTTGAAAGCTTGAGGTTGAGTGGGTAGTCCACCACCATTAGCGTTATAATTTCCGCGGTTTGGACCCCCTCGTCCCCGAGGGTTCTGGTTTCCGCGATATGCACCTGGTCCGTGCGCAACGTTATTCCCGCGTCCGTTTTGTCCACCATTGTTATTCCCACGTCCATTATTACCTCCGCCGTTGGTAGTCCCACGGCCACCAACAACACCGCTAAATGACCCTCGCAAGGGGGGAGGAGCGCTTGCGGGAACAAATTGAGTTCCATTAACATCTTGAGGAGCTCCATTCGGAGCAGCGGCCTGAGCACTAGCCTTAGATATTGCGACAACCTGACGTGCTGTAAGATTTAAAACTGATGAATACGGGACCGTCATCCCACGGAATGGACTACATCGGTCTCCCAGTGTACTTCCACTCATGAAAGAAACGTCGAATACGACGTCTAATAGTGTGGTTCGAGCCGTTTTTGTGATTCCGACAACAGTTCCCTTGGTAGCAATCGGTACCTTTCCCGAGTCTTGGACGTAAACGATCCGGTCTCCAAGGTGGAATCTTTGATTGTGAAGGCGATGCTCTGCATCCGATGGTTTTAAAAGCGCCTTTCGAGGAACACCACGGACCTGCTTAGCTTCCTGATTATTCCCGAGTTGCTCGACATACTTATCGGCTTCCTCTTCGATAATTCTGCATGAATGAGCATCTAATTGCTGCGCCTCCAATGGCACCTTCTCAAAGCTCTTAGCCTCAATTTCCTTCAACCATGACTGGATCTCCTTGATTTTCGTCTTCGCAATACTCGCCGGATAAAAATCTTCGGCGGAGTAATTATCGGCAGTCGGCCTGCGTTCGATTCCGCGGAAAAAATCGGGGAATTTTTGCATATATTCGCGAATCAGCTCAATAGCCTTGCTGCTAAACTCCCATCCCGATCCTGTCTTTCTTGAGTATCCGAGGACTTTAAGCTTTTTAGCTTCGAATTTGAGATTCAAGCCAAGATTCTGGCGTGTATCATCCACCTGCACTTGAAAGCTGGATGTGACTTTGCTCAGAACGAGACTAGTGAGCCCCAGCTCCTTAGCCACAGTATAGGACGGCTTATATTCTGCGACCTTGTCGATAAGGAAGGCAACCCGATTTCCGAAGTCTGGCTCCTTGGTCCTCTGGAGGAATAATTAGTAATTATTGATGCGGACGTAAGAAGTGGTAAACTTACTAAAATTGAGATCCAAATATCCGCCCGGTCATCACGGTGACCAGTAACTTCAAGCGGGCGTCCATAATTGTAATCACCTAAAAAGAAACATCGAGACCCAATAGGAAATTCTGTCGCGATATCGACAGCGGCTCTCTCGACAAATCTCTCATCTTCGGAGACCTTTCCTGAATCCACGACAGTTTGCAATGCATAGTCGGTATCCTGCCCGAGAATATTCTCAAATTCCTTGACCATGGCGCCATCATCGGTTCTGCGAAGCCCCTTGAGATGGTTGACGTGAACTACTATGTCAACACTACCGATGATCATACCCATTCTTTTGCTGTAATTATTTTCGAGACGATCAGCTTTAGTTCGCCACAGGTCTCGTCCTTTATCGGTATGAGAGTTCTTCTGAACGTGACCCTGAGCGTCGAGAGTATAGACGAATAGTTCATCGGATATAGCGAAGACTTGTGCTTCTCCTAGGAATGGATAATTGATGTGAACTCGCTGGTTAATTTTGGATTGTGCAATGGATTCAGCCGTGCCAGGCTTTGGTGGGTGGATCAAAGTAACGACCATGCTTTCGTTCTTGCTATCTTGTTGGAACACATTAACACTGTGATAGAGGAGCTGTCCTGTGTGGTCCAAGGATTTCAAGCTGGGGAATCCAGCCAAGGCATTGGGGCCAAGCCGAACACCTTCACACAAGCCCTGTATGAGGTTCAAACCCCCGTCGAGAGTCGGGAGCTCGAACTCGTTCATGACGCAGTGGCAATGCCCCAAATCTGGGAAGACGCCTGGCATAGATGAAGAGTAGAGGAAGTCCACTGATTCCGAGTATGTAAATTTCAGAGTTATTCCGAAATCGTTCCTGCGAATTTCGTCTTGTGTCAATAAGTGCTCTCTCGTCCTCATTGCGGCGAGCAGGCGATCTTCTTGGATGAAGGGAATCTTCACAACAGCTTCCCAATCCTGCTTCTTCCCGTTCATGTCAAGCTCAAAGTCACGTGGGTAAAAGTCTAGAATCTGGGAGTCTGGGCTTGTCATGAGGACCTGTATTCTGTCAGTTTTGGAACTTTAGCTTCGATCAATTCAGATGCATACTCACATGGTACGGTTCTGGGACAATTTTTTTGCTTCGGTCCGGAAGCACGCCCATGAGCTGTTCAAACGGACGGAAAGGTGATCCCAAGCGGAAATTTAAATTCGCGCGTAAACCTTTCTTCACGTCTATATTCGATATGTTAGGAGTGTCTAGAAAGAAAAGAGATTTCCGAGGGCATACCTGAGATTTTTGGAGCGTAGTGGTAGCGGAAGAACCAGCCCCACGAGGCGACGCCGCGGTAATAGTAGAAAAGAACCCATTGAATACCCTCGATGTAGTTTTCAGTCAATCCTCTCATCTCTTCCGTGTCGTCCAAGCCAAATCCGAATTTCGCCTACGCCCAATTCGTGAGTAAGTGGAAATCTAGACGATTGGGGTAAAAGAGTCGACATACCTTGTAATAACCATCTCTCCATGCTCTGAATTTCTCTTGATAAAGGCGTTCCATTTCGGCCTTAGCCTCATCAGCACTGATATCAACGATAGAAGCCTTCTCAAAGGCCTTGAAAACACGTTCTAGGGCCGCGGCACCCTCTTCGTCTTCAAATTCCTCATCTCCGTCAAGGGAAGGATAAAATGACAGACGAGAAAACTTATCAGTGTTCTCGTCAGTAATAGTAATGTACTGGAGACGTAAACTTTGGGCGAGGTCTTCCACAAATTTCCTGTCGGCAGCATTAAGGCCCTTGAGGTCGAGAAATTTATCTGTCTCTTCCTTTTTCCGGTTTTCGATGAATCTTCGGACTAATTTGTATAGTCCCTGCTGAATGGTTGTCATAACAACCTTTCCATGCTTTTTGGGCTTTGCTGCTGCTTCCAAGTCCTTCATCTGCTTCCCTCTTAACCAACTAGCGTCGGCAGTTTCCATCTCAAAGAGTTTGTACTCGAATTCTTCCATTTCGTCAAGGACTAGCCCCAACGTTTCAAGGTTTACCTGACCATGGTCGTTAATGTAGCCTTTGGCTTTGGTTAGAACCTTCTTGTAGATCTTGAACATGAGGGATAATGCGCCCTCGTTGATATGTAAGCCGGGGAGATGAGGCAAAAAGTCATTCCCCACGAAGAAAGCGAGCAAAACAAAATCGTCGAGAATTCGTTCAAAGTCGTAAGGGACTGACAACAGTCCAGGTTGTTTGAGTTCCTGGAACTCCAGTTCTAGATACTCACGCACAATACTAAGGTGCATGAGGTAGAAGTTCTGGTGCTCGAGTTCCTTGGATTTCTTCTGGTTGTTACGGCCAAAAGTGACCTCCTCTCGGAGGAGGCAGAAGTGTGGGTCGTGGCTGAGCAAGCCGAGCATGATAAGGTCTGCGTCCAGACCGTAGAGGCAGTGCCTGAGATTAGGATTGTATCCAGGCTGAGCTTTCGTCAGCCGGATGTATTCCATAATCTTGTGTTCACCTTCACCGGGAACCTCATGGCCGGAAAGGATGATTTCCAAGCCCTGCCACTCCGCATCATCGGACACCTTCTTATTGATGAAGTATTTTAATTGCTCCGAGAGCTTCGCCATGAAGTCGGTGCCCGGAGTGATGCAATTGCTATCAAAGGGGTCTTCCTTGGGCATTTCCACGCCCTCCTTGACCGCCTTTTGATAGGCTTTCTCGTTGTCTAGAGCCGTTCTAAACCGACGAGCTCTCTGCTGGTTCATCTTGGCCCGAGGCGCAACGCCGTCGATGGCCATAAAAAAGGTTTTCTTGGGTTTGATTTTCCCGAACAAGTGTTCGATGTAGTTGAAGATTGCTATGAACATCTTCTCTTCTGTCATTCGGAATGTCGGACTATCCGAGTCCTTGTGTGTGCAGTTATGGATGATACCGTTCATGTCGAGGTATAAAGCGTCGAACTCGGGTATTCTGTTTTCGGCAATGAGTTGTGATATTGCAGGATATCTAGACGGCACAAAAAAGTTAATAAGACAGCTTCAAGATACGTGGAAGAGGACAATGGGCGAGCTGCCACCTACCTCTCCGACATCCATCGGAAGAATTTGGGGACACCCATGGTGATTGTGGTTAGGAGATGAATTAAGTCGTTGGAATCCGACGATGAAGCGTCCCGAGGGAGAGTAGAATATGTAGAATAAGTTATCTTCGGAAGTTTGCAACGAGGTCAGCCGACAGTCAATAACGGACACCTTGCTATTCAAGGAGCACCACGGGAGCACCGAGAAGGACTGAAGTTATTCAAGCTTTAGAGATGGACTTGAAGTAATAAGGGAAGCATACCTGTGCGAGCGATGGTTATCGTGAATGTTGGCTGATGAAGGAAGAGGAAGGAGGATGATGAGAGATGGGACAGGGTTGGTTGGTTGAGACAGGTTGGTTGATAAGTTAAGTTGGAGAGAACTGATTCATAGCTCCCGCACTTTGTTGTTCGGGCCTGGTTTCGTGGTCTTGGCGACTGGAACCTCGAATTGTTTGCCCCGCCATTCAGCCCCGTGTGTTGCCAAGACCTGGCCATGTGTTGTCCCAGAGCCTCCCTGTGTTGAGCCCTGTGCCACGCTATGCAGCCTCTCTGCGCGCCTTTCGTTTGCGAACGCGTGCTTTAAGTTCAACCTGGAAACCTGTCGCTCTTCCATACATTCTCCACATCATCTACCAAAAAACCCACCATCAACGCTGTCACATCCTTCTCTCTACAGCTGCCAATCCACTCTAATCTCGATAACATTCGCTCCTCCTTTATATTTTTCTTTTTCAATATAGCTTTTCGCCATGCCGCGCTCTGAAGATGAAGATCTCATGGACGACGATGATGGTTCGTTCCCTGGTTTCAATATGTACTGCGCTGAATAGGTACTAACAGTAACTATAGTCGAAGTGGAACCAGCCAGTGCTGAAGAACAGATCGTAACAGAAAAATTGATTAACGAAGGTACCTTATCATCAAATCAATCTGTTCATACTGTATTGTTGGGATCTGGACTGCTTTATGAGACCCGGATGGCTAACAGTAAATACGAACATTAGAATACAAAACCTGGAAAAAGAATGCTCCCTTCCTCTACGATATCATCATGAGGTACATCCGAGTATCCTTTTTGCTATTGGCTAGATCAGATATGCTGATTAATATTACATAGCACTGCTCTCGAGTGGCCTACTCTTACGACACAATGGTTTCCTGACAAGCAAGAGTATGTCGCTCCCATATCCTATCTCCGACATAGTTCACGGCCTAACATCTACAACTATACAGACATGAAGGGAAAAACTACTGCACGCACAGGTTGCTTATCGGCACTCACACGTCCGGTGAACGACAGAACTACCTACAAATTGCCGATGTCCAACTTCCAAAACCGATGGGTGACATCGATCCTAAGGATTACGATGAAACCCGAGAAGAAATTGGAGGCTACACTGGCAGCGATGAAGCTAGATTTACCATCAAACAGCGAATCGTTCACGAAGGCGAGGTCAACAAGGCCCGATATATGCCCCAAAAGCCCGATGTCATCGCTACAATGTCGGTTAGCGGCGCTGTCTACGTCTTTGACAGAACCAAACATGAGCTCGAGAGTACCAGGTTTAAGCCACAGATACGATTGGAAGGTCATGGAAAGGAAGGTTACGGCCTAGACTGGAGCCCTAAACTCGAGGGTCATTTGCTCACCGGATCCGAAGATACGACCATCTGCCAGTGGGATATCACCTCCTACTCCCGCAGCAACAACAGCGTCATTCAGCCTATTAAGACATATAACCTCCACCAGTCTATTGTCAACGACGTTCGCTGGCATCCAACTCATTCAACTCTATTCGGATCGGTATCTGATGACCGTACGTTGAAAGTTACTGACACTCGTACCGGAACAGCAGGCCACAGCGTTGTCGCGCACACAGACGCTGTAAACAGTCTTGCCTTCCATCCAGTAAGCCAATACACTATTGCCACGGGTTCAGCCGATAAAACAGTAGCCCTCTGGGACTTGCGCAACTTCAAACATCAACTCCACTCACTTGACGGCCATCAAGGAGATGTTCTAAACTTGCAATGGCACCCGCATGACGAACCTATTTTGGCTAGCAGCAGTACTGATCGCAGAATAATCTTCTGGGATCTTACTAAAATAGGAGAAGAGCAAACCCCCGAGGACCAGGAGGATGGACCACCCGAGTTGTACGTTCTAACTTATGCATCCGATCCTAATAATTGTCGGGCTAAATGCTTATTTACCATTCTTCTAATTTAGATTGTTCATGCACGGCGGCCACACAAATCGCGTCTCGGATTTCGCCTGGAACCCCCATGACCCATGGGTTATGGCTTCCGCCGCCGAAGACAATCTACTCCAGATTTGGCGCGTAGCTGGTGCTATCGTTGGCAAGGACGATGAAGAGATCCCCGAGGAAGAATTAATGTAAAGGAAGTTATATTTATTAGCCGAAGAATCTCGATCTTTATTTACGCTAAAGATTATGGATATGTGAACGAAGAAGTGGAACTTTTAGAGGAGAACCTTGTACTACTAGCCTTTTTTTAACCTCTCTGATGGCGTTAATTCTATGTTTCCTCCTTTTCAACAAGTTCATCACCTAGCTACAGAACTAACTTCCGAATGCTTGGATTGTTAGGTTGTAAGTAACCTTGAAACCCATTTATATATAATAAGGTCTCGCGAGGAGTATTCGAGTGGGTAGCTTAGGCTTGTGGGCCATTGGTAGCCAATGGCTCTACTTCAACCGGGTTCATAACATCTGCCCGATACATCTAAGTCCGGCCTGGAAGTTTCTATTTAGGCTCTCCATAATTAATAAACAAAGGTTGATTCTAGATAGCTAGCATTTTGGAGAACAGCTGGTAGACCGGGCCGTCTATAGTTATGCGCGCTAGCTCGAGCTAGTAACACAGCGTTTTCGAGGCCTCTAGCCACATGCAATTGGTCGGAGGTAGCCACGCCTGGACGTTGCATGAACCCGCGATATCAAATATAGATCAGCATTTCCCCTCGCCGATACCCATAAGCGCATATGCCATAAACCAAACCAAACGGCCCATACAAAAAAACACACAATCTAAAATTCTAGGTCCACTTTTGAACAACAACCGCATTCAATAACCCCGCGTCTTTCAAGATTTGATCCATCTCTTTGAGCTCTTTCGGTGGGAAAGTAGTCTGCAGGACATAATTTCTTGACCGGCTGGCGGTATTAGAAGCATTGACAAAAGCGTAGATATCACCAACGGTATGCGTATGGTTAAACCTGCTGACAAGCCTTGTTCCGTCTCCAAGTCTGATCTGTACGCTCGTCGTCGGCGCAGAAGAATCGACGGTAACTGTCTGGGGAGCTGGTTGGACCGGAGCTGTAACAGCAGCGGAAGCTGAAGAAGAGGCAGGCGCGCTATCGAAGCCTGGTGTTGGAGCACCCAGTCTTTGCCCCGATCCGCCGAATGGCACAAACTTCTTCTTGGGTGGAACGTAATCTTCATCCATCTTTCTGTGGACATTTACATCAGTTGGCTGACCTGGCAAGACACCCATAAGATGCAGGGGCGCCCGACCGGCTTCGATTCCCCGAAGCGTTTCCTGGTGGGCTGGGTCGTCGTAGCGTAGAAGAGGTCCATCCTCAACAGAGAAACCGTCACGCCAGAAATAGAGGTTTCTAGTAACTTTGGGAGGTGCTCTAAGAATATCAGCAGTAGGGTCTTCGACCACTTGAGATGGGGCATCATCGGACCCAAGGGTCATGCCACGCCCGGTAAAGCGAGAAGCTGGGGCTTCATCTTCGTCATCATCATCTTGCTGTTGTTGACGAGCCCTACTTCCCCTAGGGGCAATAAGGAGTTAGCAATAGACCTGAAAACATAGAAGGGTCTTTCCACGTACTCCTGAGCTTGCTTAAGAATGTTCCGAACGCTATCAAGACCGCGTTGGCCCGGTTTATTGGGATTTTCGACCGCGAGACCACTAAACCGAATAGTTAGTCACTTCGCACCAAAAAGTCGATCTATCAACTAGCTTACGATTTTTCTCCACCAGCAAACATATCCTGGCCACCCTCCTCATCGCTATCATCCCCCGGGCTGTTCCCATGGCCTGGTGCTGCCGAACGGCCGATGTCGCCCAACGTCATCATTCTGTAACCTTTGTCAGTTCCATCAATCACCTTTTCCGGTTGCGGTTATTAACATACCCTCGTCTTCTGGGTGGCTGGACTGTAGCTTGGGTAGGTCTTTCTACTGGCTCGCCAACAGCTTCTCCGCCTAAAGTTCTTCCAAGGCCAGCAGAAGCTCCGGTAGGAGGCGGCGTAGCTTTACGCAATGCCTGTGGAGCTTCCCAGTCGTCTTCTTCCATGTCTTGGGCTTGTGCTGCAACAGGTCTCGATCTGGGGGCACCGGCGTCTTCTGGGGCAGCGTAAAAGAGATCTAAGGCTTCCTTAAAACATAAATAAGGTTAGGATATTATAGTATTTAGGGGTAAGGTTGAGCATATGTATAATTACTTGAAGTTGCCAGTTCGAAGACTCAAGGATAGCTCTTGCCTAGATTATGAAAGTTAGCTTTGTACGAAAGCTACCGGAAAAGAAGACGAACATTTTCTGGAGGTGCTTGTGTCAGTTCGACGAACTGAGCAACAATCTCGTCACGGTCTGCCATATTTTCGGTGTGATGGCGGGGTAGCGGGGCCTGAAATGATTCAGCCGAGCGAGTTCAGTTACTGTAGGTCGCTGCTAGCTTGAGGCGGAACGTAGGTATGTACGGGAGTGATTCTTTTCTTGTTGCTTGGTGGTTAGACAGATACTGGTGGGTACTTAAGTACCTAAGTAGATAATGAAGTGGATGGTGTTTGAGTCGCGATGGTTTACTTTAAGAGTAAGAAGGATCAGTGGTAGGTTGAAGGGTTGGGAGGCAGTTTCCAGGTTGGACGGTGACGCGTAGGAACAAGCAGCTAAGCAGGTAACCAGAGCTACCCAGGCAAGCGGGCGGTATCTGCAACACCCGGCTGTGTTGCTTCGTCGGCATCCATCCAATTGTCTAACCTCGCCTCCTCAAGCCCACTCCCCTTCCAGGCCTCTTCCTCCTTCAAAACTCCACCTCCAACTTCGAGCCCATCAGACCTATCTAATCCGAAGATGTCGACTAATCAGCCGCCCCAAACTGTCTCTCTCTCCTCCTCCGCCGTGCTCTCTGCTCCGTCCGACCCGGAATCTACTAATCCTAATACTACAACAAACTCTCCATCCACAGACTCAGCACCGTTAATTCTCTATAACCCTCCCACATTTGTCTCTATTATCCGGTCGGCAGCCATCAATCTCTTTTTACCGTTCGTAAACGGCTTGATGTTGGGTTTCGGTGAGCTTTTTGCTCATGAAATTGCCTTCAGGCTCGGTTGGAGTGCAACCAATGTAAAACCCCAATCTGCATAGCCAGAATGGAATATAAAAGCTAACCAAAACTCCCAAACTAGGTGTTCCCCCTCTCCCGGAGATCCCAGTCACATATTGCTGCCCCCGGTGTCGAGGTCGTCGAGAACTCATTCGAGAAACGGAGGAGAGGAGGCGCGGAACTACGGGATCTGACAAGTCTGGAGTGATTGCTTCAGTAAATACATCAGTACCCACTACTATCACACGGGAGAGTATAACATTGTGAATACTGGAAAGGGCGGAATGCCTGAATATGATACCGGAGGCGGTCATAAAAGGTATATAGCTGTCAAAATGGAAGCACCATTGTATTTGATTTCCGCAGGTTCAGCCATTTGAACTCTTGAAGACCTATGTACATAAAAGTATTCTTCCTTGAGAAGCCTTGCTCGTCATATATTGAAATATCATTTTTTCTTCCCCACAGTGACTATTGGAAGAGGAATGAAAGAAAGAAAGAAAGAAAGAAAGAAAGGAAGGAAGGAAGGAAGAGAGTGTAACAGGTTGAATCCTGACTATTGGAAATGTCGTTCGAGACATAGCGGGGAGAGCCGTATTCTGTTCCTCGTGACAAAATAATAAAGTAACAAGCGAATTATAAAGCATAGAATCATAAAAACCCATTTCTTTTCCCATAACACCGGAAGAAGGAGAAGACATTAAAGAAAAGAGAAAGCAAGTGAAGGTTGTATCCAAGAAGACAAAATCCGTGCGCAAGAAACCCGCCATCAGTATCGACAAAACGAAAAAGGAAAAAAGAAATGTTGCTTAAGTTAAGATTTCGCCATCCTCAGTCCTTCTTCTTACCGGAAGCCCACAGCCAACTTCCCCGACCACCTTTCTTGCTATCGTCGTCATCCTTGCTCTCTGGAGCGGCAGCGGGAGACGACTTAGTCTCAGCCTCGCTCTGTTTCTTATATTCCTCAATTGCGCGAATAACGGGATGATTGTCGCTGTTTCCACTTCGGCGGGTTGGAGGAGGTTCGAAACCACGGAAGTATTCTGAGAGAGGACCAAGCCCTGCTGCAATTTCCTCGGTGTGCTCTTCCCTTTCCACCGTCCCATCCGAATACCTTCTTTCACGGACTTTCTTCAATTTCGTGACACCATCCGCACCCGCTTTTGTGGTTGTAGACAGAGACTCTGAAACCAATTTCTTGCTATTCGTTCTTGGCTTATCTTTGTCCGCCAATCCTGCAAAGAAATCATGTAACTCCAGTTCTGTCTTTGGCTCTCGCTCCTCTTCTGTTCTTTCCGTTGAATTGGAGCTAGGGAAGCGCATCCCATCTAGTAGTTTGTTTGCCTTGTCTTCCAGCTCCCTGTTCTCCTTGATCATCTTGTCCAGGTTTTTTCGCTTCTCCGCTAGTTGTTGCATGCGCTCCTTAGTCGCCTTCTCTCTCTCCTCGTGCATCAACTTTTGAAATTCCTCAAATGAAGGATTATCCTCCCGCTTGTCGTTCCAAATATCATTTTTTACCCTGTTCATGACCCTTCCTTTTACGTCGAAGCGACCCGGATCCGAACTTTCATAGATCTTCTGGATCCAAGGAGCCATCATCATCTTGAAAATTTGCCCGAAAGGATTTTCATGTAGAGGGAAAATCGGGGCCATATTCGATGGAGTAGGCGCTTTCCAGCCACCAACAACTTCTGGAGGTGGCTGTTTCCGTTTATAATAGCGCCCATCAGGAAGAAACTCATCAAAGAAGCTTGTAAACAGAGGATGCTTTCGTTGTGCTCCATACATATCTTCGCCGAATAATTCTTTTAATATTGATGTCTGTTGCTGGCTCGTCTGTCTTGTGACCGAAAATTTTGGCTCGCCGCCGTTGATCTGAGTTCCTTTAACTATCACTGCTTCCGCAGTTATTCCATCCTTCAATCTTGAAGCTCTTGCTTCCTTTACCCTAGCTTCCATATCAAGTAATCTTTCAAAGTCGTTTTGGAAAATACCGTAATCCTTTCGCTGTTTATCCGTCGAGATTTGCTTTTGCCGCTCCATTTCCTCTTCGATGAGCTTTTCAAGCTGTGCGATATGGCCACTAAGGTTACGATCTAATGAGTCGATAGCTCGTAACCCTATGTCAAACAGGGGTTGTGGGAGCAATACCTCTGGCGGCATTGGTATATTTGGAAGAGTGATTGTGAGAATGATCTCGTCATCACGGTCCTTGTTCGAAGAAGTGTCGGAGGATGAAGGTGAGGAGGGATTCTGTCCGGAACTACCGGAACTACCGGGACTGCCTCCAAAGCCAGATATGCCGGATCCAGTGCTACCTCCACCATTGTTTTTCCCATCACCATTCTCACGGTCGCTGCTAATCCTCGGTTCGTCTCTTCCGTTCCCACCTTCCCGCCGGTTCATATTCTCGAACCTATTTCGGTCTGCTTCGTCTCTGATCCAATTCGAACTCTGAGGTGTTTGTAGGATGCTCGGGATGCCGAATACAGAATGTAAAGCAGCGGAGATGTGCTCGTCAGCAAAACGGCGAACGGAAGCAATGAAGTCTTCCTGTTGGCGGGGTTGAGAAGCGGAGGGGTTGTTGTTGGTAGTGTCTGGGGATTTCGTGGACTTGTCGTCGGACATGACGAAATGCAAAAATCGAAAAAAGCGTAACTATTGGCACATGCGAAGTTCCAGCTTTAAGGCAAAATTGTCGTCGCCGTCGTCAGTTCCAGATGCTAGTAATTCCAATGAAGTTTTTCTTTTTGTTTGTTGGTCTGCTCGGATTGATGGTTGGAGATGGAGAACAGGATGGGATGATGGAGTGGATGGCAGGCAAAAGGATGGTTAAATGGAGTGGTTTGTTGGGGGCAAAGCGGCATTTGGCCGTCGGCTTAATCGATCGATCAACCTCTCGACAAGAACACAAAGCTGGAATTCGAACGCGATATTTCTATATCACCAACCAACATCGCTCTCCTCGCCAGATCAAGGTATCTGGAAGAGTAGCAGCAGCAGCAGCAGCAATGTCGACACCAGCAGGCTCTCCGCCAGCTAGTGGCTCGCTTTCCATGCCTCCACAGAACAAGCGTCGCATCTCTTCGAATCCTTCAACCCCAGGCGCGTCGACTCCAGGAGGTCCTTCATCTAAGAAATCAAAGGTCTCCGGGACTCCCTCGCTCTCACGAAAATCGTCCATTGCGGCTGCAGCTTCGAAATCCCATCCATTGCGACAAACATCATTCCCTCCTGAGAACGCTGATGCGGCTTCACGACGTCGGAGAAGTGTTAGTGTAACTTCAAATGCGACTACGAGCTTCACCCGAGGGAATAGCGTTGATCGAGTGTTAGTTCCACCGCCAGGGAATGGAAAGGATGATACTGCTGCCGGCAAGGCAGGGGAGGATGATGGAGATGGGAGTGACGAAGATATCGGCGACGATCTGTTGACTATTATGAGGGTCGGAGATATGGAAGACCGAGAACAGCAAAAAGCGGAAGAGCAAGCCAGTCTAAAGTACGGTACCGCCGGCCCCTTTTTTTGTCACTATTCAAACGAAGAGGTGTACGTCTACTAACAAGGAATAATAGTGTTCTGATGGACAACTTCGACGAAGATCAGATGGCCCGTTACGAAGCATACCGTCGTGGGACTCTACAAAAATCAGCCGTCAAGAAAGTAGCCAACCTCGTGCTCGGGCAATCTATTAGCGCCAATGTCGCATCCGCTATCGGTGGCTTCTCAAAGATATTTGCCGGAGAAATGGTCGAACGAGCCAAGGAAATCCAGAAGGCTTGGGGAGACGACAAACCCGGTGCACCTTTACTCCCCGAGCATATCAGAGAGGCTGCCCGACGGTGGAGACTCGAGAACGGGAAAACGGCAGGGGATCATGTTGCGGCTATGGAAAACGGGAATAGGAGGAATGTTGTCGGCGGGATGGGGGGGAAGCTGTTCAAGTGATGATATTCTTCTTAACAATGAACGACATCATATGATCCATCACACAAACACACAACCTCTTCGTTCCCCACTTCTTCTCCTCCCCTTCATATTTTACTTACTCATGCATTGCGATGGCGTTAATCCGGCGAGGGGCGCTTGGGATATATCGATAGACGGATCTGTTGCTTATTGTTATTCTTGACTGCGATCCTATGTACACCGCTTTTACCTGCATCTCAGGCTGTTTGCAAAAATTGACGTTCCCCCACATGGAAGGGCTCATTTCCTACAATCAACCAATTTGATATCATCATCATCATCCTTGTCGTCCCTGTGCATGTCATCTGGGGGTTTGAGGCAAGCGGCTCGGTTGTCGCGAAATCGAGCTTGCATGCAAGCTAATACCTCAACCCTTCAAGCGAGCCGAAGCAAAATTTTGACCGCAAACTCCACCGCCACTTCCTCAACCACCAAAACCACCAACGATCATGTTGTCCAGAATTATCCGTCGGCCATTGTCGACACGGCTTCCACGGACCTCAATAAGAGCGGATTCCGGACTGCTATCGAGTCCTAGGCAGGTACTTTGCTCCATTCAGCCGATTATATTCGCAGAGTCTCAGAACATCCCACTTGGACATACTAACGTGAACTTCCATCCGTCCAGTTCTCACAGCTATCGTCTACGAGGCATCCCACATCACGATGGACCCCATCAAGACCGACTGCTCTAACTTCACGGTCCTCAATTGCTCTTAAAGCATCTACAACCTCTTCCATTCGCTTCGCATCCACCGATGCCGCCGTTCCTTCAAGAAGCACCCCACCACCCGACCTCGACCTCTCTAACTTCGCCCAAGAAGTCGAAACCCACTCTACTTCCTTCGTCGACCGTTTCCTTCCTGCCATTCCTTCCGCCCACGGAGTCACAGACCACCCGCCTGACACATTTGGCTATCTCTACGCCCTTGGCTTGGATAACGGCTGGGGTCCAACTACCATGATGCAAACTGTCCTCGAATCCCTCCATGTCTTCGCCGGTGCGCCCTGGTGGGCTGCTGCGGTCCTGGCGACCGTCGGTTTGCGTGCTCTATTCCTCCCCATCTTTATCAGTGTCTCCGACAATACCGCTCGAATGAAGGAACTCCAACCCCTCATGCTCCCATATATGGAACGTCAAAGAAACGCAGTCAAAAACGCAGACCTTCAAGCACAGCAACAGTTAAAAACTGAAATCATGAGTCTTTACAAACGTGCCGGTGTATCCCCGCTCAAATCGCTATCCAATCTCATACAGATCCCCTTCCAGTTCGGATCTTTCATGATCCTTAGACAAATGGCATACCTCCCCGTTCCCGGCTTGGAACATAGTGGTATTCTATGGTTCCAAGATTTAACCAGCGCGGATCCACTCTTCTTATTGCCGGCGTTATCTAGCGGCTTCCTTTACTTGAGTTTGAAATTTGGTGCGGCAGATATGCCTAACCAGCAAGTCGGGAATATGATGAAGTATCTCAGAATCGGTCTCCCATTATTCAGTTTAGGGATTACATGCACTATGCCATCGGTATATTTTCCCCCTTCCGTGTATTGCCATAACCATCTTACCTGTCAGGTAAACTAACACAAGTGCCAACCTTCAAAAACAGCTCCTAACACTATACTTCCTTACCGCCTCCTTCCTCGCATTTCTCCAAGCTCTAGTCATCCGCTCCAAAAAAGTCAGAGCCTGGCTAGGCATTTACCCTCTAAATCGGCCGGAAATCGCAAACCCCCTCGTCAAATCAAACCTCTCCGCAGAAGCTCTCGCGAGAATCAAAGCCGATGAGGCCATTGTCCAAACCGAAAAAGAACGACGGATTAGGGAGTCCAAGGGCGGAATGCTAGGCGCGGCGATGGGAACGAAGGGTGGGCTCATGGATGGCGTTAGGGAGCAGATGAAGAGCAGCTCAGAAGAGAAGAAACATCAGGAGTATGAGAGAAGAGCCAAGGAGGAAGACGAGTACAGGAAGGTTATGGGCGGGAGGTAATGTAGCTCGTAATTTTGGTTGCAAGAGACACTATCGTGCCGCTTTTGTACATATATTTAACGTCTAAAACTGTATATTTACATTACATTCAAGTGATCAAAGCCATATACGACATATGATAAGGATGATGATGCTGAGAATCAACAAAATTGGTAAGGATAAGGTATATAAGATAATATTTAGAGCTATCAGAAGGTAGATAAATCAGGAACACCCACGCTGCGCTAAAAGATCTCAGCCTCAGAACGAACTATAAAGATACCACGGCTAAATGTAACCAGCGAAACTTGAGTGCTAGTCCCAAATTCCAGACAGTGCAAGTAGGCAATAAGAAGGTAAAATATCTAATACATCCAAGAAAGAAACTAGGAAACCGAATATCACTTCAGCATATAACTCATATCGGGCAATAAATTGATGATTTCATTAAAAACTGAATCTTCATCTTTCTTCCCGACGATAGGCGACATGGTGACACTCCCTCTCGACACATGCTTCGATGTTCCAGTCGGCGGTAGCTGCGCCCCTATATTTCCCATGGAGGCAGTAGGTCGATGACCCATCCCCTTAACGCCAAGCCCCTTAATAGGAACCGCCTCTGTATCGACAGCTTTGGGAGTAGCATCTTCGAATGCCCCAAAGTCCATGTCACCCCATTCAGATGCTAGCGGGGATGATATGTTTGGCTGTGGCGAGGCCGTTGGCCTTGGGGGTGCAGGTTGAACAAACTGCTGTGTTGGGAATATTGGTGTCGAATACCGTTTATTCGCTGTCTCGTCTTTTTTTACACTCAATGAGTTCATAGAACTTATGGAAGAAATCGAGCCGTTTCGGGCAATTGAAGAGTTTTGGTAAACTACCTCTGGCGAGTCCTTAACTGGGGGTGGGTGTGTAGCTATAGTTGGGGTTGAAACCCGGCTCGGAACAAGGGTATTCGGCGAAAAGAGGGAAGCAGCACCCGGGGATGGTGTCCCAGGTATTATTGGCATATTATTGATTTTTTGAATAGATATCGGAGAAGGAACCTTTTTCGCCGATGACGGTTTTGGGGTCGGCAGAATATCTTGAGGGTTGGCACTCGTGATGTTTTCTTCGGCTGGAGCTCCGAACATATCTAATGTCCACGACCGACGGCGAACTGTCGGTGCTGGCTCGGCTGAGACGGAAAGTTTTGGCGCCTGGGATTCTGGCCATTCCACTGCCTTTTTATCAGTAGATGGGGTTGAAATCATCTCACCCCAATCGTCAAAATCATCATCTGCGATAGCTGATTCATTGTTCGTGTGTGTAATTATAGGAGGTGAGAGAATTGGCAGTGCAGGTGGTTTGGCTTGAACCTTTCCATTGGACCTGCTCGACAACGGTGGAAGAGAGGGGCGACCCATAGGGGTTTTTGGGGTTCTAGGAGGAGCTGGCTGAGGCGCTGGTTGAGCCTGCTTAGGAGCATCAAATATATCAAATGAACCCCAAGGGTCGGTAGCAGCTTGTTGCGCCACAACTGTAGTAGCGGCCGGGGCCATCGCCTTGGATGTTTTAGTCATTATAATATCGAAGTCATTTGATTTTGTTGCAATATCGAAAGAGCTTCGGACAGGTGGTTCAGAAATCATTTTGACGGGTTGCACCGGTGCCGAAACATAAGGTTGCGGTGTTAGATCGGAAGGCATCATTGACTCTAGACCTGCTAATGTGGGTGGCTTAGGTTGTGGGATCTGTGGCGCAGCTTGGGCATATGTCAAGGGGACTGGAGGGACCGGTTGGGGAGCGGCTCGTGGAGGTGGAGGAGCAGCTTGCAATTCTGGGCCTTCAAAATCACCAAAATCGTCGTCAAATGAAGTGTCGGCCGGTGCTTCTGCTGGCTTCGACGGCGAACTCTCGAAAACTGACAGGTCCATACTCGATGAAATCGGATGGGCCTTTAGTAATACAGAAGCGCGAGTTGGTGGAGCTCTCATTTCAGCAATTGATAGCTCCCCGAATAAACTCTTTGGGCCAGGTTCAATGAACATAGACGTTGGCCTGTTTGATGATGGAGTCGGCTTGGGGCGCGGGATGTCCACCGAGCTACTTGATGTATGCCTCGGGGCTGCGGCGTGCCTCGGAGATGATATAGGCGGAAACGTTGAATTGCTAACCGGGCTACTTACTCCAGGAGGACTCGCTAGCTTTGGAGAAGCAGCCGATGACTTCGAGTTTGTTGAAGGGCTTCCACTTGACCAACCAAAAGTCTGATCCCGAGGGCTTTGCGTAGAACTCCAACCGAAACTTGGTGACCGAGGCGATGTAGGCGATTTAATGCTTGTTGACATTCGCTTCGCAGGCTCAAAACGAGATTTGGGAGGGTGGAAGCCCGACTTTGTAGGGCTCATCGCGCTAGAGCGCGGCGAACTAGAATTCCAATCGAACATTCCGGCGCCGCTTGCGTTTCTTCCCAACATTGTCCTTCCACCTATGCGGTCTTCGGATATCCATCTTTTGACAGTCTCGTGGACCTTTTTCTGGGTTTCGGACCCAGTCCACCTAACCCTTAGCACATCTTCGCCTTGGATGCTGTTACGAGCTGACTCTTTTCTGATAAGCTTGTACCACGCCTTTCGCCTAGAAACCACAAAGTCAACGATGATTTCCAAACAAGAGCAACCTGCAAGTCTACTTACTGCGACGTCGTTGAAATGATTTCCGAATTATCAGAGGCGGGAAGCTTGAGGGAATTGGGTTTGTAAAGAGCGTCTAGCGCACCAAGGTTTCCAATAGCAAAGTTATCGATGTCGATATTTCTTATATCGAAGGGGGGAAGAACCGGCATAGTAGGTATTGGAGCTTCCACGTCGACGGGTGCCGTCGTGTCTTCGGCTTCAAAGTCCCCAAAGTCAGATCCCATCGATATCGGGGAAGTAGACCGAGAAGGTACCGTTTCAGGTACCGTCAAACTCAGTTTTTCCGGTTCCACAGGTACAGGAGGGGGTGGTTTTTCCGACCCTTGTGTATCCGGGTCAACTTTATCTTCGCGCGTAGTCCCGTCGGTTTGTACTTCTGCGGGTACCTCCGTTGGTTTCTCCATTGGCTCTTCTGTTGGTCTTTCTGTTGGTTCTTCCGTTGGTTCCGTAGCACATAGGACCGGTGAAGGGGGGCCTGGAGCAGGCTGGAGTTCGATATTAAAGGTTTCCGCATTGTTTTCTTCTTGACTCCTGTGTTCCTCTGCTTCCGGTGGGTTCGTCTCAGACTTCCCCCAGTCGTCCGGCTTGTTCCAGACATTTGAAGCATCTGACGGAGCTAGACTTTCCTCCGATTTTGCCCATTCGTTCTTGTACGTCGTCCAATGGGCCCCACCAGGCTTTAGTTTGTCCTCGTCGTGATCCGGTGGATGGATCACAGCAATCCCGTTCCCATTCCCGTTCCCGTTCCCGTCCCCGTTCTCATTGCTGTTCGCGCCGGAACCCGTATCCTCCACTTTCCACCCATCGCCGCCGCGTATATCCGCATGGTGGGCATGTGAGGCATCATGGTCGTCGAAACCCCAACCGTTGGTGAAAGACTCCTTATTCTCTTTAAACGGGGTGAATCCATTGACAACTCCACCCTCCAAGCCGACTCCGCCTCCACTTGTCGTCGTCACCCCTTTCTGGCCCTTGGAAATTGCAGGTACCGACGATTGAAAATCGGCGAAGTCGTCGTCATCGTTTGTAGTTTCAGCCCAGGGAGAGCTTGTTGCCCAATCGTCCATCGATCAAACGCGAGGTGTGCAAAGAGCTACTTGCGCGACCCATCGAGGTCGAGTTGATTTCAGGGTTTGGCGGTCACTTTGGGAAAATGCTGGGGTGAGCTTTGCCTTTGGATGTTTGGCTTTAACTAATCCAGGGAAGCTTGTGGCGCTGGAGCGTGGACGACACACAACGCAAACATCTGACCTCTCTGACATTTAACTGATACCTCCTAAATAAGTAAGTAAGTATTTAGATCAATGATATTACTTACACATGTAGTAGATACCTGGGTACTTAAGGAATATTCAGAGAGATATTCCGTAGATAACATCACGTGGCCCCAAAAATGGTAAAAGTGAGTGAGATGAGATAGCTCTTTTGTTTGACTCATACATGTCGTTTGCTCATGAGCATCAAACAGAAGAAAGACCTGCCGAACAAGGCAAGCACCGACGGAACTAAAAATTAAAAACAGAACAGAACCAAAAAGTTGCAAAAGAAATAGGCGAATTCACCCACTGCAAGACTCGAACTTGCAGCCTCCTGATAGAACCTCTGGGGATAGAAGTCAGGTGCGCTAACCATTGCGCCAAGTGGGCGGCTGATGGAAATCAATCTTTGATTTTGGGTACATGAAGGCATCAGCACGTCTCTTTTAGGAGAAATGTGTTGAACAAGGTGTTGAACAAAGTGCAGAGCAACCGGGCCAGTCTTGTAACCAAATTGCGCAACTGGGTAGAGGCTGCCTATTGTAGACTAAACGAGTCTTGAGGCCAGTTGTAAGTTGACAACGATCTTACTGAGTTTAAGTACGGTATACAGACGGAATACGTCGAGTAGTACAATACTTACTTAAGTACTTAGTACTTACCTACTTACTTAAGTAAGTAAGTACCTACCTATGAGCAGTACACTGTCAATACGCCTTAGTAAGGCATCTAGTAGTGGGTATATTCAAAAACTCGAGTACCGGTCAATACAGCTGGCATGTTTTCATTGGAAAGCATGATTTAATTGCTTTGATAGATCAACTGAGGCAGTTGAGGAACCTTGTGGGAGGTCATGACATGCACCAAGATAAGCTTATTTCTGAAACGAAGCTCGGTCTGAGGGATATTCTGGAGACAATATAGGTTATTGTGCAGTATCGATCACGACATGAATCTCTGATCGACAAATACGCCCGCATCGTTGCGGTTACCCATGTTAGCACCTTGGCCATGGCCATATGGCCCCAGTGTTATATTATAGTCTTCTCGAATTCTCCTGCGCTGCGTTATACGTTAATATTAGTAATATAATCAGTCGGGATCACTTAGTATCCAAGCGGCTTAGATGCTCAACGGTGGTCAATCAGGAAACCAGCACCACCTGACTGAATTTCCCTAGCTCTGAGTGATATAATTTTTTTTTTTTTCACTTGGATGCTTGATAAGATCAAACAGCTCCCGGTATCGTGGAAATTCAAATTCCACACCTACGTACACAAAACGCACGCTGCACTGCACTGCATCCTCTCGCCCTGTACAGGCGGGTCCGGAATGTGCCAGGGCTTGCATTCTCTGATGCACAAGGGTGAGCTTAAAATCTATGCAAAGATTCTGATTGGCATTTCGATACCGGCATCGCTGTCATTCGTTTATTTCCTGAGCTCTGGAAGCTGCATGTTTGCCCGCCCTTTACATGTGTGCAACCTAAAATCAGAAGCCAGAAGCTCGAGGCCCCCTCGATTCGATTTGCAGTTTGCATTGCGCGCATAAAAAGTGTGACGAGCTGCACAGCTTGGGACGGATATTGCGGAGAAGGCTAGCAGCTATGTAAAGCAACGGGCAAAAAACCAAGGGAGGATCGATCGATCCTAGAACGGAGATGATGTCTCCTACCTCACAGGATGCATGACGACGGATATACAACCAGTAGGCACCAGAATATATACTTATCGACCAAGCTAATCATATCAGTATACTAGCTCGGTGAAGGTAGGTGAAGGTGAAGGTGGAGTTTTCGTTGACCGGCCCCGGACAGGACTCGGTCCCTCGGCAAAAGGCAGAATTTTCCAAGCGACCAGGTACCAGATTTGCCTTGTTTGGACGGCACCGGATTTGCCAACTGTGTGAGTCTGTAGAAGGGCTGTACTGTGACCATGCGTCACCGCCCGCTGTGGATGTCTGAGATGAAAAAAAAAGAGAGAAAGGATGTTACTTTTTTTTAACCAGTCTTTCTAGAAGTCAAAGAGCGTTAGTGTCCAGCATGGTTATAATTTGTTCTCACCGCCATCTGCAAAAATACCGCATATAAAACTTTTTCCCGCACAAATCCAGTCCAGTTCCAGTTCCAATTCCAGTTCCAATCCAGTCCACGGTTCACTGCATCTGCTGTCTCAACCAAGACTTATCCTCTCGTCTTTCAAGTTGTAACGTTATTTGTTGGTTGGAGTACTGTGAGTCTCTGAGAAAGAATAAATTAAAAATTAAAAATTAAAAAAGGAGCGGCTGGACTAGCGAACTGTCTCGAACTTAAATCTGCCAGATCTTTTTTTTTCTCTTTCTTCTTTTCTTCCTCTCTATCACTTCATCCTTTCATCTAGTGAATAATTCACTGCTTCAATTCGATCATCCGTAATTCTGCTCAAGTAGCTTTTCTTTGGATTTGTGTAGGTGCCCCTCCATAGCCATCGTTATAGCTATCCCCGACACTCGACCTGTTGCCAGATTGAGCTTTTCCAACAGCAAAAACACACACAGAAACAGAACATCGCATGTATCAGACCAAATATACTAATACATCGGACGTCCGAATGCGATTGTAGACCCAAAGAAAGCTTCACCGATTCATAAAAAGTATCAAACAATAACCCTGCTCTCAGTATCTGACCCGTAAAACGGTCGGCTCTGTCAGCTACAGTTCTGGCGACCTTACTCCATTTCTGATTCCCAAAGGCTGTAAAGCCGCAAAACCACAACCTACGAGTCTACAATCCTTCGGACTGGGACTCGTGAACAACCAACCTATTTTGTAAAGCGTCCGCCTCATATGAGCCCGAAGGACCTACTGCGATACCTCTCCAAGCCCGCTAAGTATGTCAATTGATTCCGTTGTTGAAGTTCAAAAGGTATATACGTATATATACTGACAATGAAACCAGGCCCAGATAACACCCGTCCAAGGACATAACACATCACAGCAACCTTTCTTCTGAACATCAAAATTATATTCTAAACAGAACGAGGACCTCCTCGTCTGCTCTTGACCGGTATCGCTTTCCCACGATATCGGCTTCTTGACGGCGAGGACGGGGCAGCCTAATCGCCAACATCCTTTGCTGAACCACTTCCCCCTCACCTCCCTTCCGGGGTAGATACCGCATTATCTATCCTCAGGGTTAACCCTTCATCTTCATCTTCATCTTCATCTCCATCTCCATCTCTATTTTCATCTCCATTTTCATCTCCATCTTCGTATTCACCTTCACCCTTCATCTTCATCCCCACCCTCGTTCTTAATCTACTACGGTTAAGTAGCTGTTGGAACATCACCCAATCGTCTTTCTACCTGCTCTTTCTCGCCAGCTCACAAACTAAACTTCTCCACTTCCACGAGAATGGTTCAATTCAACCCAGCTGATTACCATAATGAGTCGACTCATCTGTCAATCAATCATGAGGCGACTGTTGGCCTAGATTCCACCAATGCCTTTGAAGGTACATTATTCCAACATTCATTTTCGTGTTGAGATGTGGTAGAATGCCTCTGCGGAAGAAAATAGCGTAGCTAACAACAAGTGTCACACTGCTAGGCCCAGAAAAGCTCCTAGAGGTTTGGTTCGCAGCCTCACCAACCGATCTACCAGCCACTTGCGCTCCTGGTGGCCTCAAAAATGTTCACGAACAGCGATGGAAGGACATGCTTGACCTTGTCAAATGCAAGGTTCTGTCGGTCGTTACATCTGAAGACGTCGATGCCTATCTCCTCAGCGAGAGCAGCATGTTCGTTTTCCCCCACAAGTTGATCCTTAAGACTTGTGGCACCACGACTTTATTGCAAGGGCTTCCCGAAATCCTCGAGATTGCTGCTCTTGATGCCGGATTCGCATACACTCCTTCCAGAACGGGTAAACGAGCTGCAGCTACAACCTACAGGGTTTTCTACTCTCGCAAGGCCTTCATGTTCCCTACCAAACAACTCCACCCCCACAGGAGCTGGAACGATGAAATCGCTTGCCTCGACACCATGTTCATCAAAGGAAGTGCTTACATGATCGGCAAGATGAATGGGGAACATTGGTACTTGTATACCACATCTCCAAACCAAGAGTTGACCCCTCCGGCGTCACCTATCGAGGTTGAGCATGGCTCCAACGGCACTGAGACAAAGATGATGTACTTTCCAAACAGTATCAGAGGAGAAGACGAAACCTTGGAGGTTCTCATGACGGACCTTGACCCGGTGAAAGCCAAACAATTCTACCTAGATAACGCGAGTGCGGTCGCGCATAAACAATTCTTTGGTACGAACGGCTGCACCACCACCAATGGGTACGTCGCCGAGAGATATGGACCACTGTCCTCTCGTCTCGGAGACTCTGACAGCTCTGATTCCGAGACCGAATTGGAATGCCCGGCGGAATTGACGACGGAGGGCCATGCCCTGGGAACCGTCGTCGCCGAAGGTTGTGGATTGGTTGATGTCTACCCGAAAGCCAAATTTCCAGAAGCCCGGATCGACTCTTACCTTTTCACCCCCTGCGGTTTCTCCGCCAATGCAGTCATCCCAACGGAGACAGATACCCACTATTGGACTGTCCACGTTACCCCTGAGCCACACTGCTCTTATGCCTCGTTCGAAACCAACGTCCCTGGGAACCAAACCGGTCGTGAGACCGTGGATGTTATCCAGCACGTCGTTGATATCTTCAAGCCGGGCAAGTTCTCCGTCACGTTGTTCGAAGCCCGTCCCTTGTTCGATCCACGATTCCAAGACGTCGCCACCCTTAAGCGTTCCAACAGAATGGACAAAATCAAGGGCTACAGACGTATTGACAGGATTGTCCACGACCTGGAGGGCTACGACCTCGTATTTAGGTACTACGAGCGTGAGGATTGGAACGGCCCTTTGGGGAAGAACATCGGCTATCATGAGTTCTGATTCGTGCTTCTCCATCTTCTCTACTCCTCTAAACCTTTCCAATGTGGGTATCTATATACCTCCAAATCAACTTTTTTTAACATGCCACCGCGTTTCTGTCTTTCCTTTTTTTTTCCCAACTTCAATC
Organism: Arthrobotrys conoides; assembly: GCA_036971725.1. NCBI lineage: Eukaryota > Fungi > Ascomycota > Orbiliomycetes > Orbiliales > Orbiliaceae > Arthrobotrys > Arthrobotrys conoides. Next base: position 1,783,798 of record JAVHJM010000005.1, read on the forward strand.
ATACCACATAGCTCGTACACGAATTTGCTATGTCCATGTATATGCCCCTTCACCAGACTACTGCTTAAGTACGCCGCATGCCTTGGAGCTCCACCAGACCATGCTTAGTGCTTAAGTGCTTACCTCAGTACGGTATAGTACATGTTTATTTTGTGTAACTAGCTATTCTTTGTTCTTAGCAGGCGAGAAAAACTCCAAATCCAAACTTTCCGTCCTTCTTTATAATCCGTACAATATCGGTATCGAAAAACAGTAATCACTTCCGTAGAATACACGCCATACATATACTAAAAGGTTTCTTCGGTGCTAGCGGCAATACTTACACGTAGCCAATAATACAACTCCGTTTAGTGTAGGCACAAAACGGGCCCCCGAAAACGGATTGACGGAAGTTCGGAAGTTCGAGAGAAAGAGGTGAGCGAGTTAGCGATGCAGCTGAAAGCCTCTTGATTAGGCTTTGATGCCTGAAAAGGACAGAAGAACCTTATATCATGAAATATTGTATTAGAAGCAGTCTGGTGACAAGGAAATCGAGCAAAAGGCTCCATAGAATGCGACATCGGTTTCCCGTCCCTGCAGCCTCTAACCGACTGCTAACGAGCTAGCGCCGCTATTCTCCGCAATTGCACCTTAGCGTATTTAGCTTGACCGCCGGCTAAGCCAGTTTTCGTCCGAAGGGCCCGCTAACCTGGCTAGTTTAAAAAATTCTTTTCGGACTGGGACCCAATGCGGGTATTCTGGATGGGCGAATGAGACGCTGTGGTTGCTCATCATGTTGCGGTTTCGCAGGGTCATATTAATTAACATGTTGATTGATATTGCTCCCTTCGACAGCCACTTCGATACTTCTTTCCCTGAATCCTGTAGACTTTCCTTCCATCGCCATCTGCTTCCTGTTCCTGAGTACCCGAGTCTATGGTTAAGTAGGTTAGGTGATTTTCGATACGAATTCAAGTGGCATGCGACCTGTGCCCTGATGGAGTATCCATTGCCTCTGTTCATCTCGACCTCGACCTTATAAATATTCGCCCTCGCCCCCAAAAGAACCTTGCTCTGGACTCAATCCAAATCCTCATATCTGCCTTCTACCAGTCTATTATATTAGCCGTTCCTTCCCGTCTTTAAATACCCTTCGGTGTCCCTGATTCACTTTTAACTAAGTACTCAGGAAACCTTCTCTTCAGACAAAAAAAAAAAAAGTCTGTTCGGTTGATGGACCATACAGCCTTCCAACAACCACAATTCGCCGCTCAAACCACAGATCCATCCAAGGACTTCATCACACCTCTCAACCCTCAAACCATAAGCACAATGACTCAAAACGACATTGTATCCTCTGCGACAGCTCCAGAGCAGCAGCAGGAAGCTTCGGCGCTCCCACTTCCGCCACCACACCTCGAGACAAACCCGCTGTTCAGATCGATAGCTGCAAGCACATCTGTCTATCCACATTTGCATCCCCGTCCACTACAGGACCCTCCAGTAGATATCAAAAACGCTATTGTCCCGGTACAGCCTCAGACCAGGTTCCAACTTAACGGTCATGAACCTACGAATGCGCTGGACGCCTATGGAGCACATACTCCTGCTGTTTCGAGGCCGGAAAGTCCTTTTCGTCTGGCCACACCGGTGGATTATGATGGATTAAGTTGGCCGAGTATGTTACACAAGAGATTTCGTGGGTTGTATCTTTGCTTTAGTATCGTCCTACTGACCGGGGTATCTTAGGTACCGGAACGAGAGCGAGGTTGGACGAATCCGAGGAAGAGAAGGCTGCAAGGGTTAAGAAGATGGCTGGAGCGTATGTCTCGAAGCACCTTCTTACTATCTATACTCTGCTCTGGGCCCATGTTAACACCTTTGTGTAGTATCCAAACACTCCTTGAGTGTATCGGCGAGGACCCATCGAGGGAAGGCCTACTTGCGACCCCAGAGCGATATGCCAAAGCTATGCTATTCTTCACCAAGGGTTATGAAGAGAACCTCCGTGATGTTGTCAACAATGCAGTCTTCACAGAAGATGCAGATGAGCTAGGTATATATCCAGTCGAGCTCGTAAACGAAGTTGTTGGCAGTCTCTAACTATTTTTGAACAGTTATTGTTAAGGATATTGAGATTTACAGCTTGTGTGAGCACCATCTCGTTCCATTCACTGGCAAGGTATGCCTGATTCACTCATAATTGAAAGTCGAGCAACGAGACCAAATAATGGGGACTAACAATGTCTATTCCTTCAGATGCACATCGGCTATATCCCCAACAACCAAGTCATCGGCCTCTCCAAACTGGCCCGTATCGCAGAGATGTACTCCCGTAGACTTCAAGTCCAAGAACGTCTCACGAAACAAGTTGCTCTCGCTATTTCAGAGATTCTTAAGCCTCAGGGTGTGGCTGTCGTCATGGAGAGCACGCACATGTGCATGGTCATGCGAGGTGTTCAGAAGTCTGGCGCCGTCACAACCACCAGCTGCATGCTCGGAAAGATGCGACAGGCTGCTAAGACAAGAGAGGAGTTCTTGAACTTAATCAAGAGGTAAATGCTCGAAAGCATCTCTCATATATCTTGGTTTTATCTCATGATCTCGGCAAGTATGGTTTCACTATGTTTTGGCGACGGTGCAAACCGTTTGAAGTGCCACCCGGCGTACTATCCTTTATTTTTTTTTTTTTGGCGAATTATTTTTTTACTTCCATCTTGACGCTCTTGCAAAGCCGGTTTCAACATTGGGTGGTACCTTTTGGTTTGATTTTTAACATTATTCATTGCATCCTTTTTTTGAATTATCACGGAGCTGGGGGGGTACAATGTCACATCGCTTTACATTCAACATTATAGAAAAAAAGGACCATGCAAGAGCTTACGAGAGAAATCGGGAGTATTCACTCGCCTCGAGACCCTTATGTATAACACCGTTTCACACCCAAGGTTCCAATTCGCACTGCCTTTTTTGGTGGACAAAATGTTCCTTACTATCTCTTTTTTGTTTCTACTATCTGTTTTCTTTTCTAATTGAGCAATTACATGTGTACGAGTCCTCTTTCAACATTGTACCGATGTATTCTATATACTTTTAGTGGGGTGGATCATGGGAAGGAGTTAGGACGGTTGAAAAATGATGGGAGGGTTTCTGGGAAGGAAGGAAGGAAGGAAGGCGTTCATCACGCCCATATACTTATTTGAGTGCTGTGCACAGTTGTATACCTAGATTTTTATGTTGTATAGTGCTTCTATTATATATATTTATATCAGTTCTATTCTATAGATCGAGATCTTTGGTATATATACTGAATTATATGATAATCTGATGGGTTCATACAGACCTTGAGGACAGCTACTCGAAGCTATGGGTGACATAAAGACAGAACAAATCAAATTACTCGACTAATGGATGGATGGATGGATGGATACCACGTGCATAGTCAATTCTATCATAGCTAGCTAGCATCCGGTTCAGCATCTATAAATTTAATGTAGCTGTGGGACCTCTACTGGTCTAAGGCCTCAATACTCTACAAACTGATCTTTATGGATATCTACAACCAGAATTTCAGAATTATAAATTCACAGGCTACGCGGCCAGTTTTATTATATTTATATAATTACTACCATCAATTTATATAATTAAATTCTTGCTCTAAACCAATGTTCAACAGCAGCAGCAGCTCTGCTGCTGTTTATCTGTCCCGATGTGCTAACACCCTACCGCTTGTGTTAAAAGTTACAATTCTCATTTGCATTCTCATTGTTGTAAAATTGATTCTGACACATTTGGGACGCTTCACAATCACTTACTTATATACATACACAAAATTGTAAATGAACGTCCCTGTGGATCATGATAAAAATGAGAACGCGCATTAGGAACAAAAGACTGGGGGGAAACTCTCCTTCATCTCATATCCTCCGTAGACACTTTCCTTCCTTCCTTCCTTCCTTCCATCTCAATATTAATTATTCGACTCCATTCAAAAGCCATCTCGACGCACCCCTGCTCCCACCCAAAAAATACAACAATAACAACGCACTACTGCCACCAACGTACCCGCGAACACAATGGAGAACAACAGATTATCTCTCGACGAACTCAAAGAGTTCAATTTATCTGGTGTCCCCATTATTCCAGATTCTACTAGTCCTCACCGCCATCGTCACCGTGGAGTTCAAAAGTACAACGATGAACTTGATGAAAACCTCGAACAGAAGCTGGCCGAAATCGACCTTAATGCCAATGATTCCGTTCAGCTGCAGCGAGATATCATCAGCAATCGACAGCCTACCGGAATAACTATCCTCTCAAGGTCCTCCGAGAAGCATCGAAATAACGGCAATCCAGCTACTATCCCAAATGCCTACGGCAAATCTAATAATCCCAAGAACCAGGGGTCCAAAAATGCTCATACTCCACGCTACCAAAGCTCTGAGAACACGAACTTCAACAACCTTTCGAAGACTCAACAGCGAAAGCTGCGTGACCGTGACAGGTACTTGGCCCGTGTTCAACAGCGAATCGACGCCAACGGGAAATCAGACTTAAAGAACACCGGATTGAACGAAGAAACTCGAAAGTCTGAAACTTTTACCCCCTCTAACCCTAAAAACTCTGATCACCATTCCGGTACCCGTGGTCCTCAACCCGTTCCCAAGTTCACCATTATCCAGCGACCCTCCCGTCCCGCCAGAGCTCCTTCTCCGGTTCCTCCTTTAGTTCCTTCCTCGGTCGACGCGTGGTTGCACGAGCAAAGCACTTCAGGCCCATGGGACCCACTCAGGTTGACAACTGAACTTAGCCCAAAGAGTAGCCGAGACCGACGTCGTGAACATTTCCAACAAATCCAATGGGAGACTGATAGGGACCTTGCGGAATTGGACGAATATTTTGAGACTTTGGAGACGTCGATTAAAGAGGACTAGTGGTCTGTCTGATTATGTTAGTTGCTTCAACCCCAGTTTATAGCTTTGATTGATTTGAATACCTGGTTAGTCACTAACGATTGGAGTTTCTTTTCGACTTCTAGAATACGTTTTCACAAATATGGGTCCGAATAATGTCTCTTGGGTCCGAAGTGTCTGGAAAGCAATCTTGCTTGTTTGTTTTGATTTTGACTTGATTTTATCATTTGCCGGTAATATTAGCCTCGCTAACTTCCACAAACTCATTAACTTCCACATTACCCTCCCACGGCTTACATGAATGCCTACTTCACTACCCCAATTTATTACATACATCGCTGATAATACTCGTTGCAATGATTCATGTTCTTATTTTCGATTAATCCCTTCCGTTACCTGTTTCTACAAATATTCAATATTGTATCTCAAGCGCAGCGATTAAACCGGCATAGATAGCTTAGGATTCCACAGGAACCAGGCTTCTTTGTTATTTCATTCTTACTACAATTTTTTTTTTTTAACAATAAGAAAAATGGAAGAAAAATGGTTCACAAAGTTCGCATGATTACTTGCTTTAGTGCTATAAAGTAGGGTTCGCTACTAAGATTCATAGACGTCATAAAGTAGATCAAGAGTATGAACATGAATATAGGCTGGTTAAGTCTTATCATGAAACCAGACGACAAGGAGGAAAGCGAGAAGGCGCATGCATGCAGGGCAAACCATTCAATGCAAAAAAAAAAAAAAGCCAATTCCATATGTCCCCTCTAAAACAGTAAGAAAAAACCCGGAAACAATACTGCCCCGCTTTTGCAACTATGTAAAACGAGTTCGGTATGTCTAAAAGGCTAAAGGGAAAAAAAGCATTGTAGGAGAGAACGGAAGCGATTAAAAGAATAAGGAAAGCTGGTGGTTAAAAAGAAGGGGGGAGAAGAAAAGGTATCACATGCCAAAGTTGTGCGAGAATGCTGAAGTAGAGGTCAGACAAGCTTACTACAACTTGGAGGCACTCCATGGGAGTGAGAGCTTGGAAGTAAGCCAGTTCCACATCTAGAAATTATTTTTTAGTATCAATCGGCAAGTAAAAGTAAAGGAGGAGTTTATGGGTTGTGACTTACGCCAGGGTCGGTCTCCTCAACCTCTGTAGGGACGGCAGTAGGGTCATACATCTTCCCCTTGATGTACTCGACCAAAGTGTCATCATCCATTCCCACAATCTCAGGGTTGCGAGCGAGATGCTATATAAAGGTTAGTAAGTTTTAAATTAATAAAAGCTTCTGTTCGGCTTTGGTACTTACGTTACGTTCGGCGGCGCGGACAACACCAAGAGCAACTCTGGCGCTAACATCCCGAATTCGATCAATCCTCGGGTATATAAGACCATCGTCACGCTCCTCTTTTGTTAAGGATGTAGCGAGGTATTCGGCAGAGGCGTAGATCATGTCTTGGTTGATCAAACTGGCCTGAGAAATGATAGTTCCCATTCCAATGCCTGGGAAAACATACATGTTGTTTCCTTGACCAGGCTCATGAATCTTACCATCCTTGCCTTCATATGAAGGGAAGGGACTGCCCGAAGCGAACAAAACCTTCTCATTCGTGTATTTCATGGCTTCGTCAAATGTACATTCAGACTTCGATACGGGATTGGAAAGCGGGAAGATGATTGGGCGCTCGCTGTAAGTAGCCATCTTCTTGATAATGCCCTCGTTGAAAGCCCCACCGATGGTAGAGAGACCCATCAGGATAGTGGGCTTGACGTAGTCAAGAACATCCTCGAGAGACTTGTACTGTTGTCCATTGTTGTCGCTGCGAGAGAAAATGAGCTTATGCTCCTGGAGTTTGTCACCACGATCATTGGTAACGAGACCCTTGGAGTCAACGAGGTAGAATAGCTTTCTCGCCTCATCTTCAGAAAGGTGACCATCCTTCTTGAACATCTCCATGATCTGGCGGGCAACACCAACGCCAGCTGACCCGGCACCGAGGAAGACCAAGCGTTGGTCCTTTGGAGCAATTCCAGTATCACGAACAGCGTTGATGACACCAGCGAGAACGACGGCACCAGTTCCCTGAATGTCATCGTTGAAGCATGTGTACATGTTCTGGTACTTGGCGAGGGATGGGAAGGGGTTCTTGAAGTCCTCGAACTGGATGATGATGCTAGGCCAGCGGGCTTTCAAAGCAGCCATCATCTCATCCAAGAACTTCATCATATCCTTCTCACCAAGACGTTTCATTCTGGTTCCGAGGTACAACTCATCATTAAGGAGTCGCTCATTGTCGGTACCCTATCGCGAGGTATTAGCCTGAATGTGTCTACGCTAAACTATATATAGTTTCTTATAGAAGAAAAACTTACCAAGTCAATGACGATAGGCAAGGTCTTTGTTGGATGAATACCGGCGCAAGCGGTATACAAGGCAAGTTTGCCAATGGAGATTCCTATACCTCCAACACCCAAGTCACCAAGCCCGAGAATACTAATTATAAGTGTTAGGACATGTATGCTATATGTATAAAACAGGGACCCAAACATACCGAGAGCCATCAGTAACGACGCAGATGTCAACCTCCTTCTCCGGCCAGTTTTTGATCGTCTCGGCAAGATTGCCACGCTCCTTCCATGGAAGGTAAAGGCCTAATCGAAATGTTTAGTAAGTTAAGTCACCATCAAGTCATCATCAAATCAGAAGGCATATATGCAGATAGTCATAAGGCAAGTGAAGTCAAAGACCCAGTACCCAAGGACCTAAAGACCCAAAGCTATGTTCCCAAAGGGTGTTGGTGGGAGGCCCATGTGTTGAGACATGTTTGACCAAGTGAGGTCGGGCCGAGCTGATCAGCCACGGCTGGGGTCTTTGGAGCCCGTGTAACAACCACCAACATCATCGACCGGGATCGGGATGCCGAGAAATTTTTAACAAGAGCGGGGGAGCTCACCTTCAGGTTCAGAGAAAATGTGGCTCCAATTTTCGCAAGCATCGCCAACCTATTCGGATATCTGTTAGCAAATCGGGTGCACACTTTTTACGATAGCCTGAATCGGAATGTATGCACTTACGACGGGTGTGTAGACAAGGGGAGTAATATCCTGCAGAGTACCCGAGACTAAATTAGCCTTCCCGTTCGAATCTGTGGTACGGCTTCCATTTTTCCGAGCGTTCGGTAAGAAGCATATGCGGGTTCATCCCGATACCCTTGCCGAGAACCAGATTTAAAAAGATCCGACACCCTCCTTTCTAATTCGGCCCTCGGTCTGCTCCTCACCCAATTCACTTTTGCTTTCACGGAACGGCTCGAAAAAAGAAGAGGATGCGGTTTTCGATAGGGGGACTTTAGTTTTCACTATACCTTCATATGGCCGATGAGGAGGCGGTAGAAGAGGTTGAAGTTGGAGTTGCGGAGATGCGACAAATAGACATACTTGTCGAGCCCGGATTTCTTAGATTCCAGGGCTTTCAAGCATCTTTTGATCTGGATGTCGTAGGTCTCGACGACTAAGAAGAAAAAGCAGTCTTAGAGAGATTTACCTTGAAAGCCTTTTAGCAACATCAAGCTCGACTTACCTGGGGGAACGAGGCCGCTGATATGAAGGTGCTCCCTCAGTTCTGGCTCATACGAAGTATCGAAGCGGGTCGACATGCTGTAGGATCAATAAAGTCAGCTTCACCAAGCTCTCATCTATCTTCTTACTAGCTGGCTGGCTGGCAATAGACTTCGACACACACACACACACACACACACACATACAAGTCGAAAGGGATAGTGGAAGGACTTACGTGATAGGATTCTTAGGAACAGTATTCTGTGGCAAGGAAGCAGTGACCTTCTTCTGATGTTCTTGAGAAGGATTCTACACAGAAGCCGTCAAATAATTATCAGTTGATAAGATCCCAACAGATTCTAACTGTCAATTGGAAGAAGAAAAACAGCAGAGGTTATCAGGTCCTTACACGAGCAATACCGTCAATAGCGTCGGCACTACTGTACTTGAGAAGATCTTGAGTGGAAGGACTTCTGCTGAGAGCAGCTGGAATGGTGAGACCGAGAGGCATTTTCGCGAATGGTCTGGCAGACGGGTACTATTTAAAAAAAAAAAATCGTTGAGATGCGATTCGTCCGAAGGAATTGGTAATTCTGAGGAGCTTGTGAGTCGTACTGCAAGGAGAAACTGGAGACTAGTAAAGGCCGAAGGGGTTCGATTGCGAACTGTTCCGAAGGTCCAAGGTACATGTACCTGCTTACCTCTTGAGAATAGTGGAACAAAAAGAACAAGAGACCAAAAAAAAAAGCCCGCGTGGAAAGTACTCAATCCTTGCAAGGATGTTTCGGAAGACAAAAGTGACTAAAACCTATGAGATATCAAAGGGGATCAATGGCGAATGGGACTTTGGTCAGCGATTGCTTTTTCTTGATGCTTGGAATGTGATATTTGTCTGTCGGTCTGTCTGGGGGTCAAGCTAGCAACCAACTAACTAGATCTCCGACGCTGGCTGGATGAATTCCGAAAATTCCAAAGGGTGGAAGGAAAGAAGGAAAGAAGGAAAGAAGGAAGGGTCGAGCAGGGTCACGAACCTTGCTTGCGCACTATGGAGCTGGTGCCGGTGCTCGTGCTGTACGAACGGGAGAGTTTGGAGGGCCGGTAAAATCAATATTGAAAGTTGAGGTTTTATAAAAACCAATGCAAAGGGCGTAAGTCAAGTCAAGGCCTTGAGGTTAAAGAGAGAGCTTTTTAAAACCCCGTGGATTCAGAGCTAGCTAAGTATAGCTATAGAGGGCTGATGAGGGCTGATGAAAGAAGAGAGATATCGATAGATGGAAATGGAGATGAGGGAGAAGGGGATCCGGGAAAGGAAAGGAAAGAAAAGAAAAGAAAAGAAAAGAAAAGACTGAAAGAAAGTAAGTTGAATGGAACTACCCCACCTGGATGGCTGTCTCTTTGATGGCCGGTCTGACATACGTTACAAAGAGGAAGTGTCGATTGTTCAGTTCAGTTCAGTTCTGTTCTGTTCTTACTTCCAATCAAATCGCCGTCATCAAACACAAATCAGCCCGGCTCTTCTTCCCCGGCCATCATCAACCATCACCCATCAACATCACCACCAACATCAGCATCAGCATCAGCATCCATCCTTTTCAGCTACATACAAAGCAAAAAAATAAGCTAAGACCAAACGACAGCTGCAAACTGCACTGCGAAATGCATGCAAGACCGTGGACAACCCCAAAGTTTGGTTAGGCCAATGGCCTGCTCCGGGCGCTTTACAGCCGATACCTGCATGGGATTAGCATAGACGAACCAGTTTGTCAAAACCGGACGCTGTTGGACATTTACGTGCCTCGATCCGTCTGACCGTCACACTTCGTCTCAAATCTTATGTAACAGAATACGGTGGGTTCTCTAAGCTTGCAGCTCAACGTTGAGATCGAGGCCGAACTTGTGACAAAGTTGCCTGGAATTTGGCCTTTTGGCCTCGCCGTCCTGCCGATGCTTTTTTCTCCCTCTCTGTTTTGCCCGCCGCCGTTCTCCGTTCTTGGTTCTTGCATACTTACATACAAAAATCAGTAAGTAAATTGCTGGAAGCTCGTGTCGAGGGCCTGACAATCGGACCTTCATTACGTACCCACTCTTTACCCTCACTACTAATCAAATTCATTCGAATTCGACGGAGTACATATTTATTGTTTCAATCGCCCCGAAAAACAACTTGAAACTTTAGCTTCGCCGAATCCATGTCTTAACATCTTCAAATTGTCTTTTCGCTTACATCGCCATGAAGATACCCCGAAAACGTGCCTGATTCTTTCTTTTCCTTTCTGGCTATTCTAGAAAACCGCGGGAATTTCTCCATGCAATATTATTATTATACCTACCAGACTTGTTAATGACTTGGGGATATTAATCTTCGAGCGGAAAAATAAAAAAATTTTCATCCCATTTCGACTCCACAATAACGTGCGTCCCTTAATATTGCGAAATAATCACTCCGGCGTCCTGGGCTTCAAGGCTATACCATACCTACCTAGGTGCTCTACTATACCGGCGTCCACAAAATCTGCCCGCCGATACACAAATTACATGCATCGAGTATGTCCGAGTCTTCGGTTAATCGGGTATCTGCAGGCAGTTACTGCAATAGGAGAGCTGATTGATTAGTCCTGATAACCGGGGCAATCATATCTCTTGGTCCTGCACATTTCACATGTACAGAATGGACATCCGTTTGTCCTCCATACTATTTACATGTAATGGACTTTCCCTTTTCCATAAGGAAACCCTACAACTCTACAAGCCTTTGGTTGCCCGATAATCGGACTGGTTGAATGACTCAACCGATTCTTACCTTGGTTAAGTACGTTCGCCATCAGTTTTCGAGCGATGGTTACACATGAAGATAATCAATATCAATCCATCAATCAACCGTTGGGTTTTGATACAAGTCCATGTCGACCGGGTCTCGACAAATTCACGAGATCCTGTGCACACTAGCTGGCCATCGGAAGAACTCGGGACAATGACCACCACCACATTTTGTGGCGATGGGAAACCTGGCTAAGTCCGTTTCTTCCAGGATGATACAAGAAGATGAAAAAAGCAATAGATGCGTTTTTTTTTTTTTTTTTTTTTTTTTTTCCCGTTCAACAGCATCGTATTCTCACAGTTGCTATCCAATTTAGTTATATTTTTTTACCTCTCCTAGTATGCCGGTGAACATTTTTTTCCTCCCTCGCCATTTAGATGTTTCGGAAAAATCGCGCAAAGAAATAGGTCGGGCCTTCTTTGGGGGCCTTTCTAATGGTTCCCGTAAACTAAGCTACTTACCATTGCCAGGGTGGGGGCTAACCTCAAATGAAGAAAGATGTCTGCCGACATTATCATGCAATGCACAGCTAGGAAAATCTTACAATGTTGCATCGAGAGCCTAGTTAATAACGGCCGTGGGATGTTAACCTTTTTTCCTTTTCTGTTTCTCGATAACCCCCCAAAATTCTATACCCGTAGTCATCGAGCTTCTAAATGCGAAATATTAACCGAGTTTAAGGGACCGATGCTGCCAAAAGAAATGATGCCTTGGGAGCCACAGCCATGTTTTTAACAAACTGCGGCTCAGTTTCAAAGCCACATGTATTGTCTCGTAAACCAGAAGGGTAAATCTGTGAAGCGAAGAAATGGTGTATATACAAAGAATAAATGGTGGTAAGTAAACTTAAGCTGTAAGACGCTGTAGCCACAATACAATATACGCCGGCTTGGAATTTTCATACTCGAAAAAAGTAAAGACCCCCCGCTTGATACTTCATAAATTGACAAAGGAAAGTAAAATAAAAGCCCGCTTGATCTCCAAGGATGTGTCTAGCCGAGGTAGACATATATATTATGAAATGTAATGGAGAATGATGGTATGTAAAGATCGGGGACAGGAAAGGTACAGAGAATACAGTCCCGCCCGGTGTACCTTTTTTATCAAGGGAATGAGAAACAAGAGAAGATGAAAAAAGGATGTTTGAAAAGCTATTGGACGATGTTCAAGCTTTTATTCAAAAGAGAAAACTTATAAGGAAACTCGTTCAAACCGTAAACCGCTCAAGGATATATTAGATAGGTAAGGAAATAGTGGTGGAAAGGGAATGTATGACATCATGAAAAGATATCCTAAAGCAACTATACGGATGATTAGCAATCTCCTATAGATAATTGAGTGAGTATGGTTTATAAATCACTAACCTCGTTGCTCCAGCCGTCTTGCTGCGCCAATTGGTCTATAATCTTCTTTTTTATATCAGAGAGCTTGTTTCCAACGCTCTGCGACCACTCTTCTTGAACGATCTTGACCTTCTCCTCCCAGTTCTTTGTTTGTTTAACTTCCTCCTCTTTCTTCTGTCTTTCAACCTGCCAAACAGCTCGCTGCTCCTCTTCCCCGGCCATGACTCTCTCACTGTCCCCCAACGCCCATTTGGTGTTGGTCCAGAGCAGCGTGATATCTACCGAAAAGTTCAACAGCCGCATTTGCGCTTGTGCATGTTGGTATATAGAATTTCCCACGTAGTCTAATTTCTTTTTGAGATATAGCAGTGGGAACTGTGCGTAGTTGGAATTTGAGTAGAACTCCTCGTCCGGAATAATCGGTCTGAAGTTCGACAGGTCGGTAGGAATCTTCTCAAGAAGCTCCGTAAGAGTAGGTGCAACATCCCAGAAATTTGAAACTTCGCTTTCTACCCCAATAATAACGTCCCGTTCCACTTTATCGAGGAAGGATTTTGCCCTTTCCACTGCATCCTTATCTGCCGTCACCTGGGTCTGTTTGGCAGCATCCGAGAAAAACTCCTCTGCTTCCTTTATCCCGTCTGTATCCCCTTCATTAAGAAAAGGTGCGATTGTAACCTCTTTATAGCGGCTATCTCTATCGGCAATCAATATATTGATTTCCCCGTAGAGAAGCTCTCGAGTCTCAAAAATACTTCTCATGATGTTCAGTTTTTCCAAAAGCTCGGGGCCTTCCCTGATACTGATATTTGCTTTGGCGGAGGAAGAGATGTCGGTTTGGATTGTTTCCATGAGTGAAGTTGCTTTTTCAATCCTATCCATTAACTCTGTATGACTTGGGGTCACAACTTCCTTCTGAAATCTTTCGAATTCCTTCTGCAACTCGTCGGCCTTAATGTCTCCTTCTCTTCGTTCAAACTCTGCGGTGAGCCTATCCATCTCTTCATATGTAACCCTGCCTTCATTGAAAAGTCTCTGGATATAATCCTGATGTGCTACCTTCCTAGCTCTAGCATTCGCTGCGCATTCATCTTGAACTCGGGGGACGGATGTTGTGAAGTCAAATTTGAGCTTATGGATGACCCTTAAGTCCTTCAAGTCTGTAATAGCCTTTCTAGTCTTCTGTAAACTTGGATGTGAGTTTTCGCTCGCTGGAAATTGTCGAGGGTATGGTGGGACAATGGACAGCAGGGGTTGGATATCAAGAAGAAATGGTTCAACAGTAGGCGAGATCCTGTCTGACTTCTCAAGTGTATCTACTGCAGCATTTTCAAACCAACTCGCTCGCTTCGGCTCTCTCGGAGTAGTAGGATTCGATCTTGACCGCCGACTTTCCAGGTATTCACCAGCGCGGGCCTTTTGCTCCTTAATGGTTTGTCTCCGCTTTAACGAGCCACCGCCACTACTAGAGCCTGAGCCTGATGCAAACTGATTCATCACTCTCTTTTCATACTCCCGCCGTTCGAACTCCGCGACTTGTTGTTCTGGCGTCATATATTGCGGGTCGTCAGTTGGGAAGAGAGATAGCCCCGGCCCAAGAACACCCAATGCATTATTATAAACCTCGCCTCTTATTCGGGCTTCTTCTAACACGTAATCGACAAAAACATTTAATCTCTTCTCGTCTGTTGCCGCTGATGCCTCTGTAAGAATCATATCGGTATGGCGCTCTATCGCCTCATGGTAAAACGGTGGAAGGTCGAGGTCTTCCGGTTCGTCTTCAGGGAAGACCCTTGCTGCCGACGACCCTGACTTCGATTCCAGCATTGGTCCCGAATGCATCGGTGGAGTAATGGCTTGTGTTTTCTGGCTATTTGTTTGCCCATTCATGCTCGCCATCTTTTCTTCGACCTTCTGCGATTCTGGCGAAAATGGCGGGGTCTGGGCGACGTGAAACCTTGATTCAGTAGGTGGTGCACTCGAAGGTGTAGGCTTGTTGAATACAACTTCCTTTTGCTCCGTCCAATTTGTTGTTGATACCCTTTTTAATCTCAAGTCGTCGTTTGGTATGTCCTCCTCGGCAATAGATGCAAATGGTGGAACTTGCTGCGAACTGATTCGGGGGCGACCTGGTGTTACAGGGGTCCTTGGGGTTGTTGGGGCTGCTGCTGCCACAAATCCAGGGCTTGGTTCTACACCACTATTTCTCTGTGATTCTCCGTCCGCCGTACTTTCGTATTCACTTTCATCATCGGGTATCACGAATCGCACATCTTTCGGAGTGGTGGTCCTGAGCCCGCCTGATGCTAGGTCACCAGAAGATTTTTGGGATCTCATAATAGACTGCGGTTGAATACTTGCAGAGCCTGGGAACCCGGAGCTATGTGGTGTGGTACCGGAGTTTGGTGGAGAGTTTCTACGAAAAGGTAATGTTCCAGCACTGTATGGGGCAGAGGGAGGGGGGCTTGTCATTCCACGTTCGCTGACGGTATCAGACGCGCCATCATCCCTCGTGACTCCTTTGCCTTTCTCCCGTTTTTTCCCAAGTGGGGCTGGCTGGAGTATGATTGACTTTGGAGGCGGGCGGCTGGGAGGAGGGGGAAGAGGCGCCCCAATTGGCAACTGGCCCTGTCCCGTAGTAGGAGTTTGGGTAGGAGGGGCGGCACTGTTGGAATTGGTGGGCTGGGCCTTGGGGGCACTCACTGGTATACTGTCCATTGTCTGTCGCCTTGTTGCCGTCGTCGAAGGAGGTGGGCCACTTGGGGGAGGCGGTATTGAGGGTGGTGGGGGAGGAATAGGCATTGTGGAACGTCTGCTCGGAGCTGGATTTTCATTCGTATTGGTTGCAGCGGGAGGCGGGGCCCGCCGTAATGGCAGCGAATCACGCTCTCGTGCGGATCCAATGGGAAGGTATGGCTGGGATGGCGGGGACGTAGGTTCCAGGTCATCTGGAGACCTCGCTGGAGCGGTGCTCTGGACAGCTATGGGACGTTGAGAAGGGGGGGCCGGTGCAAAACCTTGTTGGGATTGTATAGTCGAATGCCTCTGTGGGGCATATTGTACATTTTGTGAAGGTTGGGCTGGTATTTGTTGGGCTGGGGCTTGCACTACCTGATGATTATAAGCACCTGGTTGACTAGTGACCCTCCTTTGATCTTGAACAGGATATGTAGAAGCGGGCGCCTGCGCTTGTGGCGGTGGTGCCTGCTGTTGCTGTTGCGGTTGCGGTTGTGCAGGCGGAGGCTGAGATGGAGGCCCCATTTGTCTCGGATTCGACGTATTTAATGGCGATTGAGAATGTGGCTGATATGAATTACTAGGTGTAATTGGTGTATACATATTATTTTGAACATTCACTACTCAGGCCCTGGTTAATGTCAAGCGCGTAGCAGAGGATCGGGACTGAGACAAATTACCTGGAACTTGCAAGTTGGGGGGCTGCATCTGCCTATTGAAAGGGCGCTGTGGGGGGGAATAAGGAGGCGGTGCTATCGTCCTTCAAGTTAGCCTCCAGTTTCGATGATAATCACCTTTGATATCTTTCAATATGATATTATGGACAAGTAAGGATGCTTAACATCCATCACAACATCAAACGTAGTTATGAAACTGCGGTTGAAAACAGACTAACCTTCTTGCTGATTTTCCTGATCCAGTGCCGCACTTCTATTCACACCGCCAATTACACCTTGAAGATTCGCATAAGGAACATATCCCCCAGCTCCAACAACTGGCTGCGGAGTCATTCGTCCAGGTGGCCCAACAGGGTGCGCGGGTATATAAACATTGGGATTATAGCCAGAGTGGGCTTGTTGAGAATTTACTGGAGGAGAAGGAGGGGCTTGAGTCGGATGATATGCTGCCGGGTTATAACCAGCAGGATTGTACTGCATGGCTTGCCGTTGACCGGCCTGGGGGCGCGGTACATAGCTATTTGGTGGCGGGTAATACTGTGGTGTAGACATATCTGCGACTGACATATGACACCTTGAGAACGACGTAGGCTCGACTTATGTTGATTCCCAGTACATCCGCCTTGGAGATAGTACTACCGAGCTGAACTGTGGTCGAAATATCCTTCTGCTACACCTATCAATACAATATATCGAAAAGCATGCCAAGACAAAGGTATATTGAATTCGGTGGACGTTAAGTGATGTTTTCGTGGTGTCGCTTGAACGTCGAAGCGGTCGGAATTATGTCGCCGCGCTCTGTGGCTGGTCGAAAGCCCAAAACTTGAGGCTCCGTGGGCAATCTAAAGGGCCCTTCACGACTTGAAAGCAATGGTCGAGGCACCAGTTCTGCGACTACCGTCGACTGGAACCTAAGATAGTCGAGGGTGTCGAGAGATATCCACTGACTTTCAAGATGTCCCGCAATTCCCCGGCGACCAGAACTCCAAGTACGCTTACTATTCGAAAGGCAAAGTTCAAGTTCCTATCAAGCGGCTTATCCAGATTCCAGCGAAGAGAAGCTATCGAGAAACCAACATTCAAGGAGTAAGCAAACATACAACGCCAAAAGAGGGGAGCATAAAAGAAAAAAAAAGGATACTAGTCGACCGGAGCGGGAAACACACCTCCAAATGAAATCTCGATCGCTGGTCCCAAGCAAGAAAACCTGACCCACGCACACAACAGAATGCAGGTGCTGGCGGAAAGAGGGAAGGGAATCGCTCTGCTTGGGAAAGCGGTGAAGAAGTGAGATATTGTCAACGACAAGAGGCCGAAGAAGATGGGAAGACATGCTGGAGAAAAGAAAGAGGGACGTTTAGGTTGACCAGCTAGAGGCGTTGGCACCACCAATGGTTGACGAGCCCGCAGCCAATCGTTGACTCCACCCAAAGGCTCCCGGTCTCTGGGGACCTCTGGCTTGGACCTCGAGGGTCTGATTGGTCAGATGAAGAGGTACCTGTTAACCCTCCCTCTCCCGTCCATCTGTGTTCCAATCCTTTTGCAGTTTTTTTCGGGGGGTGGGGCTGCGACTACTTCTGGGAATACCAGGGGTCTGGTTGTCCCCACCCACAGGCCATACACAGTACACAGAGCAACTGACCGTTTTGAGGATTCATATCTGTCATGCCGTCGAACAATGGTGTTTTCTGCAGACCACGATATCCTTTTGGTAGGCATGCCAGTGGCCTGCAGAGTAAGTCGAATAACAGCTGAGAACCATCCTCGAAGCGGCATTCCAATGTCGTGGAGCATGATACTTGTGCACCCGTGCCGCGTCGTTCTATTGGCTTGACGACCTGAAAACTAGAACTTTGCTTGACGGCCTGTTGACATTAAGCTTCTTGTTGCTATCATAAAGAGGAAGTCATTCCATGCAGGTCCTATGCACGTTAGCGCCCAGCATGGATTCCCCAACTATCGTGGAAAGTTCTGAGCGACGTGCTCGCCGGTGGCCGTATGTATTGGCTCGCCTGTACCTTCACACATGCGGTATTCCGCATGTTCCTTGGGCCAGGAATCCTTGGGCGGCATGGTTATTTTTAGGTGCGCCACACCTGTAGCTGTGATGAGCAGCTGTTTCGTGCGATTTCAGTGCTTTAGACGCATGCCGTTTCTCTGCGAGAAACAATGGCTGTGTACCAACCTGTGGTCTTCCGCGATCGCGGATATTCTCTTGAGCTCGCGGCTCTCTCGATCTGCTTCACGACATATTTGTTCAAATCCTTTCTACAATCACCTGGAATCAAAATCGACGGGAACACGTACCAACTCAGGTCTCCCCACCTGTGAGCTTCTATAAATAGGGCAGAACATGCAGGATGACTTTTTCGGTAAGATCTGGGCGGTTAGGCAGGTCCAGCTACTCCTCGCGTTCGATTGGCTGGCTTGAAAACGTGGAAGAGTACGACTTGCAGGGGACGGCGCCTAAAAAGGTTTCTGAAGGTTGAAAACCAACACACGTTGATATTCTGACAGGACGGAAGTCATATGAGCCGGTCTCATGTCGGGACCTGTACAGCGATGTTAACTGTTGGAAGAGACATGCAAGCTTAAGCCTTCGATTTCATGTCGGCCAACAACGACACCAGTCAACTGTTGCAGAATTCCCAACGGCTTGGGTCGCTTCTGCGGGAATATTGTAGGCATCGAAATTAAAATCCCACCTGATGCACCTGTACCTGGCGGTTCGGACCGCCGCCAAAAGCTTGATACAGAGTCAAAGTGGCTCTGTCATTATCACGATTGTATAAAGTAAATAAAATGTACAACTGAATTACTTGATATATGGACATTTGCCGAGTCACTGGAAGGCTGGACTCGGAAGAAGCGCTCAAAACAATAGTAAAAACAATACACCCATCCACTGTATCGAAAATGCGGCTGTAGACCGCATCTAGAAAAACAAAAGAAGATTTTTTGTTTTTTTGTACAAGGTCGAAAGTGAGAAATCATTAAGCAAACGAAGCCACCGCTTTGGACTCGCTTCCTGGCGCTAATTTGGCTGCGGAACATCTCGCCATTGTCGGGGAGCTATCGATAAATGTTAGTGCAATCACATACAAATAAGTGCAAGCCATGAAGATACTGACCTTCTCGAGATGACATCCGTGAAATAGAAATCTTGGATAACCCTCTGAAGAGGCTCGCCAAGGGCCTTGGATCCCTTGTTTGCCTCTACGAGAGAAGTCTTAACACCCAACCCTGCAATTTCCTTGCTGGGACCCTCCAAAACGTCGTAAACAACGAGAGTCGGGCTTATTTCCGACATCCTCTCCCTCAATGATGGCAGATCCTCGTATTCTAGTGGCTTTCGCAGGAATTCACTAACGGCTCGAATAATCTTCCAATCCTCTCTAGCCGCACCAGGTAATGAAGTAGCCGCCCTTGTGATTTGGGTCCGTCCTTCTGTATTTACGTAGGTGGCGTTTTTCTCTGTGTATGCCGCTCCTGGGAGCACGACGTCTGCGTATTGGGCACCGGTATCTCCGTGGTGTCCTTGGTAGACGACGAATGCACCAGGGGGAATGTCCTGCGACGTGACTTCATCCGCACCGAGGAGATATATGAATTTTGGAATCGACTTGGACTGTGAGGACGAGTGGGGTACGAATCCAATATCGTAAGCAGCACCCCGTCCCGCTGCTCGCTGAAGAATATTGTATCCGTTCCATTCGGGCGTTAGGAAGGTAGCGGCATTCTTGTCTACGAAAGCACCAACTGTTTCATAGATAGATTTCGCGTCGAGATGCTCCGTAATAGCGCTACCAACAATGATCATAGGACGCTTCGCAGCAGTAAGCTTCTTTCCGAAGGGTCCGGTGAGGGCCTTCTTAAGCTGAGCGGCGGTTTGGCCGAGGTGTTCATACTCGAAAGTGCTCTCAAAGTTTTCGCCGACCAACCCAATTTCAAGATCGGAATAGAGCCACCTCTTGCGGATTCGAGCGTTTAGAACGGCTGCCTCAAGTCTAGGGTTGGTCCCAACTAAGAGGATGGCATCCGCCTCATCAATCCCTTGGATGGTGGAGTTGAAAAGGTAGTTAGACCGGATATCGACACCGTGGGCGGGGGGAAGATGACCTTGAGGTTGGTCGACAGAGAGTTGTTCGGATCCAAGAGAGTTAAACAAGTCTTTGAGGGCAACCATAGACTCCGCATCCGTCAAATGGCCAGCAATAGCCTTCATCTCCTCTCCGTTGGGTTGAATCTTTTCGTACGCGGAAGCAATTTCGGCAAGAGCTTGCTCCCAAGTCGCCGGATAAAACTTGTTCTCTCTCTTGATCAACGGCGTGGTTAGTCTTTGGGTTTTCAAACCATCACAGGCAAACCTGGTTTTGTCGTCAATCCATTCGATGTTGATATCCTCATTCAGCCGGGGTATAACTCTCATAACTTCTAGCCCTCTTGTGTCGACACGGATTGCAGAACCCATTGCGTTATGGACATCGATGGTTTCAGTATTCTTTAGCTCCCATGGGCGGGCCCTGAATGCATAAGGCTTAGAGGTAAGAGCGCCGACTGGGCAAAGATCGATAACATTGCCGGAAAGTTCGGAATTCAGGTTCCTTTCGAGATATGTACCGATTTGGAGGTCGTTGCCACGACCAGTTGAACCAAACTCTGGTGCGCCGGCGACATCATTTGCAAATCTAACACATCTCGTACAGTGGATGCAGCGATTCATCGAAGTCTATCTGGTTAGATACATACCCGTGTTGAAATCTATCGGTTTTCTCACCTTGACGAGGGGTCCAATATTTTTATCTTCGACACCACGCTTACCCCCAACTTCGTGGAATCGTCCCCTATCAGCTCCATATCTCATGGATTGGTCTTGAAGATCGCATTCTCCTCCCTGGTCGCAAATTGCTAAACCGTATATAATCAGTATGCTTGACTAATACATGTGAGTTGGACGGTGCATACGGCAATCAAGTGGGTGATTCTATATTATATTAAAGTTAGCGCAAAATGGTTCTAGCCATATCGCAGGGTATACGCACCGCTAGTAAGAACTCCATGATACCCTCTCGAGCCTTGTGGACGAGCGGAGTGTTGGTTTTAACCACCATACCCGGCTATTGCATCTATCAGCATAACACCTATGATACCGCTAGAGGAACCATGCACAACGTACAGTCACAGGCCATGCACAGCTTGCAACCGGCTTCGGTGACCTCTCGACTTCGACGAGGCACATTCTGCAATTACCAGCTATCGACAGCCTCTCATGATAGCAGTATCTAATAGCCTCCGCATATCAGCCATTGCCAATGACATCGTTTCA
Organism: Arthrobotrys conoides; assembly: GCA_036971725.1. NCBI lineage: Eukaryota > Fungi > Ascomycota > Orbiliomycetes > Orbiliales > Orbiliaceae > Arthrobotrys > Arthrobotrys conoides. The sequence continues at coordinate 1,805,137 of JAVHJM010000005.1, forward strand.
ACAACCTAGTCATCCGAATTGGCCGTACCTCGGTACTGTAACGCCGACCTTCTCGCAGGCTTGAATCAGCGCAGACCCGGCGGGGACGCTAACTTTGATTCCATCTATATACCCCAGATATGTCAACCAGACTGCGAAATTCAGGCCCCGGGAGCCAAACAATTGATTCTCTCACCAATGGTAATCTCGACATCCTGGGTCGCGCTTCGACGTGGCGTGGCGGAGAATGCTCTGACGGTATTGAGGTGGGACCTGGCCGTCCGCCGAAGGGTTTGTCGAAGCATGGTTGTGAGGCCTCCGGCAGCCAGCAAAGGTATATCAGTTCGACCGATAGTGGAGAGTCCGAGGACTACGAACAATCGATGCGGGGTGGTTGTGGGGTGCGAAGACGGGTAGTGGGAGTGGTGAAGTCTATGATGTCGTCCAGCCAAAATAAGTCCGCAGTCAACGGTTTAGCGGCAGGTTTCCAAATCCATGCAACCTGATTGGCCAACACATCACGACCCATTATTATATGCCGGCTACTCTCTTTACCTTGCTTCTTATATACTTACTTGGTTACCACATAGACGCAAGTAATTCCTGATAGTAAGTAAGTACTTAAGTAGTTCCCTTTACTAAATACCAACTTGGTACGTGGTTTCTTAATCCCAATATATACAATTACTGTTATTACAGTTGATCCAGCTAACGCCCAATTGAATGCAAGACATAGTCCGGTATTGCACCGACTTCCAAAACGGAACTGAGGGTGAAACCGTCTGATTGGTTTCTGATATCATATATACAAAGAAGCCTGCGGCTTCAGTCTGTGTGTATTGACAGATAGTCCCGATAGACTCGTTCAGTGAGGCCGCAAAATATTCCCGGAACGTCGGTTTGGATTCGAGCCATACGTCCCAGCGGACTAATTGCCATAACCAATGCAGAGCTTTCGATAGTCCATTTACTTCCGCTTGGACTTCTTCTTCCCGGCTGTTCTCTCTCGTCCCAGCTTGTACTTCTTGGGTTTGCCTTTTCCTCGTAATTTGTGGCTAGAAATAGACATGTCAGAACATCTCAATGGCTTCTCTACTTCGGTATTCCCAGTCCACATACCTTTCGACCGATTCCAATCTTATTTCTTCCTTCTCATCTGACATGGACAGGTCTGGGAATGCTCGCTTGAACTGTTTGATCGAGAATTGTTCCTTAGGGTAGTACCGAAGAAGGGTTGGGCCCTTTAACCGCTCTCGCAGAATCTTGTTTCCGGTACGCTCTCCAGTGGGATTGAAGTGGGTATTGAAAAGCCTGCATGACACACGCATGAGGTCTAGAATTCGGGCTCGCGGGGTCGCCATCGCGGTTTGACAGGGTGGAGGCGTTCGTGGGCGAGTCTCGAAGCTGTTATTATGTCATGAGCATGAACTCAGGTCTGTATAGTCGGTACCGGTGAGGTTGAATTTGATGCCAAGCCTGTCCTGCAATTTGCAATTTGTGTTGTTCGGCGCTTCTTTGTTTGTTTCGAACCCTTCGACGGGCAGCGATGCAGATACCATGCTCATGCTTCACCTTCAAATCCACGACAATATTAATACTCATACGACCACCGCCCTGGCTAATGTAAAGGCACTACTGCAGCTGTATCAACGCTAGTGGCCGTCGCTGAGCTGCTCTCCAGATGGTCAACCATCAGTGTGTCACGGGTTCTCGCAATTCCGCCAATCTAATATCAGTTAATGTTGACAGAACATATACTGCCTGAAGCTTCGCATCAGCGATCTCGATCTGGATCAAAAGATACATCCAACTCGATGAATCCGACGAATCCGACTCCAAGGAAAGACGATAAGCGTCCTATAAACCACGCATCAACATCAATCCAGCGATTTCATATCCAGCGACCTACGGAACAGCAATCCAGGTTTCAATCTCCGACACCTCAGTTGACAAATTCAAATCAGGCTTCAGCTTCAAGCTCCAGGTTTTCTTCGCCAGCCAGCCAGGGCACAAATACAACTCGCATCTACAACCCTCCTCCAATTGCAAGTCCCCTGCCTAAGGAGCTCAGGGATAGATGGCGGGTTGTAAACACGTCTGCGGGCACCGGTAGCTCCGATACAAGCAGGGCAGCTAGTGTGCAAGGCTCCCCGCAGCATTCTTCACCGACACTCAAGCGCAAGTATGAAGCAATATCGGTAATAGGGAATTCGAATAACATATCGCGGAACTGGTCTGCTGTTAGTACCTCGCATGCGCAGCCTGCACCTATCGCGCCTGGTCCAGGATCAGCCAATAGTATCGCTTCAAACCCACCACAGCTTCCTGTCCGTCGCGAAGTCACAACAAATGCGCCTTCTGTGGCTACTTCGCCTTCACCAGCATCATTATTCGTATCAAAGGGTATATCGACCCCATACCAAACTACAATCGTTCCAAAAGAAAAAGGCTATTTGTCTAGCAGCTATCTAAGTACGCAGTTGGGAACATCCTCAGAAGCTCAACATCAAACTCATCCTAGCTCTGAGAAGACGAATGCATTTCTGCCGAAAACATCGAAACGAAGTGATAGTCGATCTGTTTCTAGGCAAGATAGTAATGGACTGGTAAATGGCGTCTTGGAGCCTCCGTCGCTTGCAAGTGGAAACAGACGCACAATGCCGCTGCTTGGGCCTTTACGGCAAGATGAACACCAGGCTGGGGCTCCAACGGTGCCTGACGACACATCAGTGCAGCAATTCTACCCTGAAAGGACGGAACACTCAGTACTGACCGGAAAACGACACCCTAAGGACATACAACAGATGGAAGATAGCCCAAGTGACTACGAAAGTGACTGTTTCGAAGATTATGACCCCTTTGACGATGTACCTGAACTACTTGAAGCTCTTGAAAAAAGAGACAGGACGAGGATCGAGATTCGGCTCCCAGTTTCTAGTACCTCTCAGTACAAGCCAGCTAAGAAGATCTCCAGACCGAAGCCTGATGAATCTCGACTACCCTACTTGTCTCCCGAAACACGGTCATACTTTCGAGAGGGGAACATTCCCTACCTTGATTCAATGAGTAAGTACACAATGTATATGCTTAAGTTTCTTACTCTAACGTCATAGTAGTTGGTCATCGAATACATGTATCATTCTCTGAACAGGAAGCGAGAGCGGTCTGGCAAACAGCATACATCATTTGTCCCAACCTTGCGAAGGAAGATTTTTTTACGGAAGAAAAGTTTTCTGTGCAAGTTGGAATAAAAGTTTTGGCAGGATTCTTGAAATCGTCGGAATTCTCCCGGAGTAAAAAATACGAGACCCTTATGTCCATCGCATCTGAGGTCGTCTTAGACCACCCCAGGAGAAAAGAGGAGGACGTACACCGGTATATAATTGAGGTTATTCAGAAGGGTGATCCTATACTTCGACCACAGGATATTGTTATTGTTTCCAAGGATAAGCCTGATCGTGAAAAGTCGTGGTCATCACTAATTCTCGCCCGCCAGTGCACAGAGGGGATGTGGGCCCGAAAGCATCTCACGAGTCATGCACACGTTCAGTCAGTCGGATCTCGGAAAGCCCTCCGGCTCCTACGACCTTTTCGAACCTTTACTGAAGGATCGAGTGATGTTGTAGATTGTGCTTGGGATTCTAGTGGTCGGAATTTTGCATTGGCATGCACCACTTACAATGACATGTACAACAGGGTTGGGAACCTCATGCTTGGGAATATCGATGGCCCAATCAAGTTTCTCTGTGGGCACAAGACTCGAAGGCCCACCAATCAAGGAAATATCGCAATCCTCGGCCCTTACCTGCATAGTACGGTGTCTTCTGTAGACTTTTCCGGCGATTCTCTCTTCTCTAGCGGCTTTGACAATACCGTCAAAATATGGGACAAGAACGACAAACTATTAAGAAGGTCTGTCCTTTTCGACTCCCCTGTGGTACGCATGAAGATGAGTGGTCTTTTCCCAAATACCGGCACTGTTTGCCTCCAAGGAGGTGGAGTCGTTATATTTCGGTCCAGCTTAGATTATAGCGAGGAACCTGAGTCTCGCCATGTTATATCTGCCCGATATGACTTTCTGGAGCCAGCGTCTGTTGTGTGGGTTAATGGAGTAGCAGGACGTAAGGGATGGGTTTTCGTAGGATACGAGAACAAAGAAAGTGATAAACGCCAGCCTAATGCGTACCTGGGCGATCTGAGACTCTTTGATGCAGAGCATGGGCAGGAAGTTCAAGAAATCAGGCCAGGTTCAACGAGACAGTTCGATGTCAATTTAGATGAGAGCGGTTCATTCCTTATTACTGGTGCAATTGTAGGCGCAGCTAGGGGGCCAACGCTAGATACACACTCTTTTGTTAGAGTGTATGATATAGAACGATCGCCTCGCAAGACGCTAGAGCTCAGCTGCCAGCATAAGGATATCAATAAAGTCACAATGAGGTACGTTGATATCTACAGATTCTGACTTTTTCTCTCTTTCTTTTCTAACTAATACTTTGCCTCTATGCAGTCCTTGCAGAAGATATGTAACTTCATCTGGAACGAATGGTAAAAGCTATCTATGGGATATTAGAAGAGGAAGTGACCCTCTCCATGAGCTTGGACATGGCGGTATGTACTGAGGAACCAATCCTCTGCTAGGTTATGCATGACTAATAATTATACATTTATTAGACTCTAGAACACCTCTTAGCCCGGATAGAGATCGCGAAGAGGTAGACACTGGCGTCACCTTTGCTTCCTGGGTAGCGGATGGGGGTTTATTTGTAACGGGGAGTTCGGATGGCATCGTCAAAGTATGGGACCCGGCGAGAGCTGACCCATTCTTGTACAACTTGGCTACGTTCGACGATCCCGTGATGACCGGTGCTTTCTCACCAGCTGGCGATTGTTTGATGATTGGTGAGACGACCGGCAAAGCGACTTTGTTATCATATATGGGGCGACACGGTCCGCCAGAACCATTTGTGCAGGATAGGACTATGCTCGCACCCACTGCCTCCGAAGGTTAGGACAGAGGCGTCGAAAACGCCAAGAATATTCTAAAATACAGGTACCTTGTCGACCTCGTGAGCGAGGATGGGTGGCAGTAAAAGATGACGTTTTTGATTCGGTCTCAGCGGGCAGACCCTTTGGTGTGTCGGGTCGCTTTTTTTTTGGAGAACCCCCACTACTTTGCTTCTTGTTGGCTTTTAAGGATTTCATTCAGCTTGCAAGCTCGTTGCATATACCCTCTGGCGTTTCAATACAGGTTCCTTGGGTGGGGAAATGCGCTTCTTCTTTCTGATGCATAAAATCTCCTAGTGGTGTTTACCTTCTGGACGGCCTGTGCTCCGGCTCCAATGCCGAATATGCTATGATCTGACCCATACCAATAGCAACCACACCTATCAAATGGGCAGTTCTTGCCCTAACACCTACTTACGATCAACCGAAGGCCAAAAGCAAGTCGGCGGTAGAAGCTGGAAAAGAAAGTATGAATAAGAAAAAAAAATGAATACAAGCAATCCCGCTTGGCTGAATACCTCGGACAATGAGCCTAAATGGATCGAACTTCTAGAATGCCAGCAATATCTTCAAAACGGAGGAGCAGCCTGGGACCTAAGGAGACATCTCAAGGGCCTGTAATCTCAATTTTCAGGATGATCTCCTACCCCAAATCTAGCTCCCCTTCATCAAATTTAAAGTCAATATCTTCCCTGCTGCTTCAAACGCCTAGGATGTTTTATATGCTTTAATGTCAAGCCGTCTTGTGAAGACTTGGGCAGCATCGACGGACTGGGCGATCGCGGCGTCGAGGCTTGGGAGAATACACCATGATATCGAGAAACATCATGGATACCACGATATGGCAGTATACTGTGGGAATACGGTCCGGCAGACGATGCTGAAACACACAGACCATGCATCTGAAGAGTGCCAATGCTGCCTCCAAGCCCGCCAGGTTCACAGCTTAGCATCGCGACTGCCCAATAAGCGTAAACGCCAAGAGCCGCCCGCATTTCCAACAAGGGCAACACACCCAAGAAAGATACCCTGACAGGGGGTATTCCCTGGCCTGGTCCCATCTTTTCTGAAATCGAAACCAGAAATCGAGGTCCTGCGGCTAACAAATTACCCCCCAGGAACGAATGTATCATCCGATATATCCAAAGTACCATTTACCGTGTTTTGCTCTTGGCTATTGCATTGGCGCGAGGCAGTCCAACCATGGAAGGCACTACATTCCTTGCCAGTTCTATAACAGATTGGCCACCTCGATTCACGTACCGATGAGTATAGTGGTAAGAGCTAACCCAGCTGTGGATAATATCATATAGTATTGGGCACGTTTTCAAACGCGACACAAGACTTTGGTAGGCGGGACAAGACTACATTGTTCCGATGCAAGAAACGACTTGGATACACCCTGCTGTTCTAGATCTGGTGACTGGCGGGCCAGCCTCCTCGAAGCATCTTATTCATGAAACGACAAGACCGAAGATTTATGTAGTCTGTGTTATACTTCCTGGATATTATACACCTTCTAATCTATTAGCAAGGCATGCATAGCGTATGTTTACTGGGGTAGCTTCCCTTTGTAGTGAGAAAGTTGGGAAGAAGAGGGGGGGGTATATATAGACCTTCCTGCAGCCATATCTATATCCACATTCTCTTCATCCTCCACCCTACCATTGTCTAGCGTTTCAACATATTGCTCGAACTTGCTCGAACTTGCTCGTCGGGTTGTTGAACGATCCCCTTTTAACTATAATATTTCTTTTTTGACGATATAATTTCCTAAGTTCTCTGTGCAAATATGAAGGGTATTGCTAGAGTCGCTGCCGCTGCGGCACTTACATCCTTGGTCGCTGGTCACTCCATCTTCGCTGTAAGGCTTCTACGGACCCCCCTTTAACTAAGTTTAAGATTTCAAATTTGCTAATATATGAATGTATAGGAATTCGAAGTCAACGGTGTCAGCGCCGGAAAGGAGAATGGTTTGAGACTACCAACCTACGACGGCCCAATCGAGGATGTCACCAGCGCAGCTGTTGCATGCAATGGTGGACCAAACCCTCTCGTCAAGTTCTCCCCTAACGTCATCAACGTCCCAGCTGGTGCCGAAATTACCGCCAGGTGGATCCACACCCTGGATACCGACTGGCGTACCGGTTTGATCATTGATGCCTCCCACAAGGGACCCATCATGGTCTACCTCAACAAGGTCTCCAACGCTGCTACCGCCGCCATCCCATCGTCCGGCTGGTTCAAGATCCACGAGGAAGGTTACAACTCGGCCACAGGAAAGTGGGCCGTTGACCGTTTGATCGCTGATCGCGGTTACAAGTTCAAGATCCCAACTTGTGTCGCTCCAGGAAACTACCTCATGCGAGTTGAGCTCATCGCTCTCCACGCTGCTGGAAACTACCCAGGTGCTCAGCTCTACATGGAGTGCGCCCAGATTAACATTACTGGTGGTGGTTCTTTGAGCCCCGCTACCGTTAACTTCCCTGGTGCTTACTCCGGTTCTGACCCCGGTATCAAGTTCAACCTCTACACCAGCCCAATCAACTATATCATTCCTGGACCTCGTCCAGTTACTTGCGGTGGAACCCAGCCAACCACTGCTGCCACCACTGCTGCCACCACTGCCAGGACCACCACTACTGCCGCAGCCACCACCCGTACTACTACTACCACTACCACCACCCGTGCTGCCACTACAACCAGCTCAAGCAGCGGTGGCCAACAATCCGCTTGGGGACAGGTAAGCTTACACCATAAAACTCCTATCAATAACTAACAAAATACTAACAACTTTCTCAATAATAGTGTGGCGGTATCGGCTGGACTGGTCCCACTTCGTGTGTCTCGGGATACACATGCAAGGAGATCAACGCTTACTACTACCAGTGCACAAACTAATATAGTTCACTCATTTGAACCTGACAAGAATACCCTTTCTACTGCTCTGAAAGTGTCGTTTCCTCTGTACATAGATACCAAACATATTTTTATTTCCCTTGGATGTATATATTCAACAGCATATCGGGGTGCATATTTAGGAAGGTTTACGTAGATACCAATAAACAGTTGATTTTACCTTCCTCAACCAGCTTCTATGTCAAAGATGTTGCGTTTTAAGGTTTTGCAGCTTTTAGTATTGTTGATGTTGGATTTTGAGGGCCATTTGATGCTGAAGGCCATGTTGCATATTGCGATATTGCTTGCATGAGAATATGAGAGTGTGCTCTACACATTGGTTCCACTCTTTGTTCCTTCTACTGAGAAGACTAATTATATGTATCTGACTTCGGGGGTTCTTCATTGGCAGGTGCGCCCTGATCTGAGATCTCTCATGCATGGTCCTCGTGAAATTCCATAAATTTAGTAATACAAATAAACCACATTGTGCAAATGTTCAGACAACCGCCAAAAGGACCAGAAAAAACCATAAAATATCCAAAACGCCATGCTTTTCCTCAAACGCCCGCCAAAAATATCAAATATCCATGCACCGAGTAACAATAGAAGCAGAAATCACCCATAGAGGGAACACAAGTAAATCGTGACTAAAAGGTTCCTCGCTCAGAGGAGGATAGAAAGTAGAAGGGGAAAAAAGGAAATCGGAGAAGTCATAAACGATGGGAGCATAGCTTCCATGTCGATGCACTCTCAGAGGCAGGAAAGAGAGTATTAAAGATTATTGTATGTCTGGTACGTACTTGCCAGCAGCCCTCACTACTTCGATGAAGCTCGTATCGTTTCTTAGAAGGATAGCGTTAGGAAAGGATCTAGGGGAGTTCGCTTCGCATAGCGATCCCGGAGTCGGAGGAAGATGGCGGGCAGCCTGACTGCAGGTGATCTTCGTACCACTTTTGTTTGGCACGTTTGACTTCGCGAAGAGCAGCCCCTTCTTCGAGAGCGTTCATGGCAGCTCGAATGCTTGCATCCCTACGTCGCAAAGATAGATTAGCTCCAAACTATCAACGGATGGATAATTACAATTTGCTTACGTCTTGTTAGGCCCCCATCCTTTCCCAATGATTTTATTGGTGATTCCCCACCCGGTGAAATAGATTGTGAAGTTATATCCGCCTTGGTTGCCTCCACCGCCTCCTTCCCATTCATATCTAATGTCAACATTCTTGCCGCCGACCATACTCGAGATCTGATTTTTTGCAGCCTTGTTTAGCGGCTTCTCTTTGCCGAACTGCTCTGCGGCTTCCTTCATCTTTGGTTCCATCAAATCTTTGAGCCACTCATCAACGACATCTGGGCCGCTATCTAGAAGTAAGCCACCAATGTAGGCTTCAAACAAATCGGCGAGGGTCTTGGAGCGGTTAACCAATTCGGAATGTTTGCCTTCACCGGTGATCAAGTATTTCTCCAATTTGTACATGACACACCATTCGTAGATATTCTTATTACCAACGATGCTAGAGCGTATGCTTGTCATTGCGCCCTCACGGAAATTTGGGAAGCGAGCAAAGATGTAACGGGTAACGATGGCACCAAGATAGCTGTCACCGAGAAACTCAAGACGTTCATTGTGGAGCCCGGCTTCGCCAATCATGGTGGAGGCGCCGTCAACAATTGATTTGTGAGAAAAGACTTGCTTGCGGATGTCATCATTCTTGATTGGAGGGAGCTCTGGTGGCCAGATTTTGGCACGCTTGGTTGTTTCGACGGGGTGGGTGGAGAATGGGACAGGCGGAACAGAGCTGGCTGTGGATGCGGAACGAACACTACTCGCTCCTGAAGCCTTTCTCGAAGTGGTCCCGCTGGGTTCGTGACTGGTGGAACGGACTCGAGGCCTGATTTGTTCCAAGGTCAAGCCACTGGTAGTTTGGATAACTCTGGAAGGGGCTACGCTCTGCTCCGGCGAGGGTGCTCGAGTTTTGACTAGCCATGGGAGTGTGCCTTCGAGTTCCATGGCCTTCATGGTTTTGACAAAGCTAGAACGTTCCCTTCCGAGGGTTTTGTCGAGTAGTGGGAACGACTTGTCTGGATCTGCATGGATGATAGCGAGAAGGCCTGAAAGCGCAGCGTTGAAGGTATTGAAAGTTTGGCTAAGCTTGTTGGCAGAAGCATTGGATGAAACTTCGCCAACGTCTGCGCCAGTGTCAGATAGTTCTCCATCTGAAGGAATATCGTCGAGAGAATACTCTCTCTGGGACCGGTGTCGCTTGCCTGGACGGTCGAAAACTTCACGCTGATCAAAGCCGCGAGTTGGACCCTGTATTCACGAATAGACATGTTAGAATGGATACATTGATGTATAACAGGGGGGGGGGGGACCAATTGCAATTGCACTTACTTCTTGATGACTACGATGTCGTCTATGGCCTCCTTGCAAGGGGTGACGAACGGGAATGGGTGACTCGCCCGAAGTGTACTCGACGTAGCCGCCATAAAGGACTCGAGGATCGTGAGGGGTCTGCGGATGGGGATTATGATGAGAAGGGGGAGGACGATGATGGGAGGGATGAGGATTTCCCGATGATTGAGGAGGGCGAGAGAGCTGAGGAGCAGTTGCATGCTGCCTGTGAATTGTGGGATGGCTGCGGTGACGAGACTGATGAGACTGATGAGATTGATGAGATTGATGAGATTGATGGTCATGCTGATGCTGATTCGAAGAATCTGGTGGAGCAGCATCAGCATGCTTTCGCTTTCGTTCCCTGTCGCCGTTCGTCATGATGAGCGTCTCTCTCTAGTCTCCGTATCTTGGTGAAGCCGGTAGGAGCGGGAATGATGGTGGTGGTGATGGTGATGGTGATGGTGATGGTGATGGTGATGATAAGAACGTGGTGGGTGACAAGAACGTGGATGATGGTTGGTTGGCGGGGCGTAGTGCTGTGGGGGATGCGGAATCAATTTTAACTACTTAATTGTAAAAATTTATCTGAGGTTTGTTTACTTTCGCCCGACAACTGACGTCTGACCGACCGTCGAAAACCGAGCCGACAGGCAACTGACTGGCAACCGACAACCTTGCAGGTAAACAAAACTGGGTCTTATCGATACCGAGCCAACACCTCAGCTGCTATCCGCATTCCATGCACGTGCCCAGCTCAGCACATGTAAATTACAAAGCCAAAGTGCTCAAGTACCCGATATGATACGACGTCATTCATGTACCTCAATTACATATCTACTTCTGTATTTAATATCAATCGGGATGCATAGATGGAATGGTGAATAAAATTCAGTTCGCAGATTCTGCGACGCTTGTTCATTGGTGGTTTGTTTGCGCTTTGTCGGCCTAAACCAAGTCCAGCTTGGTCTGGTCTGGTATGGCTGCTTGGCTGGCTACTGTGTTTGACGCAATGTAATAGGCAGTAACTTAGCTCCACTTCTCAACATCACGCTCTCCTCACCACCACCACCTCCTCCAGTCTCCTAACCTCCAACAACGGCCACGATGACTTCAATACCAATCGTCCGGCTCACGAGCCTACTCCTACTCCTCCTCTGCCCGGTTTTCATCCATGCCGTAAACATCGTCGGGAGTATCAAGCCGAACAATGTCCTCCAATCACTCACACTCCTCCCTCCCTCGATGACCGTATCTCTATCCGGTGCCAGCCTAGCCGACTCCCGTACATCCCACATCTACTCCAACGGCGCTTTCAAATTCCAAGATGTAAAACCTGGATCGTACCTACTCGAAGTAAACTGTAGAACCCACTTGTTCCCTTCGTTACGCGTGGATGTTAGCACCGATGGTCTGGTGGAGGTCTACGGTACCTTCAGAGGTAACGAGTGGGACAACAAGGGAGAGAGGAAACCACATCCTATTGTTAGTTGCCTTTCCTTAATCATATAGAATGTAATTGATCAGGTGCTAATAATCCGTTTGGATTTTGTACTAGGACATTTCTCCAGTCAAAGGTTCGGACTTTTATATAATCCGTGAGGGATTCAACCCCATGAAGCTTCTTAGCAATCCTATGATCCTTATCGCTATCGTGGCTATTGGAGGAATGACCTTGATGCCAAAGATGGTTGAGAATAGTATGCTACACCCCTTTCCGCCTATCAAAGGCACCAGCTAATAGATGATAAATCCTCAGTGGATCCTGAAACCCGTGCCGAATTCGAGAAGCAACAGCAAACCTCAGTGCTCAGCTCCCAGAATAATCCCCTCCAAAGCTTTGATATGGCCGGTTATCTAGCCGGTTCTTCTAACAAAGCTCAGCCAAAATCCGGCAATGGGTCGAAGCGGAAGTAAAAAGCATTTAAGACACTCTGATGTATTGAATACAACTATTGGGGATCCTCGTTAGAGACAGCAAAATATAATTTTGATTGAACCATTTTCCCTGAAAGCCTGCGGTAGCATTTGGTTTACGAGATAACTGAAAGCTGTGCTGGAATAAAAAGTTAACTTGACGGACATCATTCCACTCCCCCCAATACCCCACCGAACACCGGATCTTCAACCTTCAACCCTGCAGTTTTCCTGACCCTTTCATCGACCCCTTCCTCCTCTCCCCTCCCATAGCACATATCCCACTCCTCTCCACAAACAGGGTAAGCGCCAACCATCGTAAACCCTTCTCCAGCACCCCATCCCCTCCCTCCAATATCCTTCAACAAACGATGTGCCACCCCAGAAGGCATAAACATCGCATCACCAGTATTCGCTGTGATTGTAACAGCATCTGGATTATCATCACCACCGATCAAAATCTTTGCGGTACCGGAAATCACCACCAGAGCTTCGTGAGTGGTGCTGTGGAAATGTGAATCTGTGTACATGGTGTACCGCCATGATGGTGTCCAAGAGTTTGTTCGTAGAACCTAAATTTTATCCTCTTACTATCTATTCTAGTATAAAAAAGATGAAAGGCGAGAACATGTAATTTTATACTTACATCTTCGATCTTGTCTGCGTTGGTCGGCTTTGGGAAAGCATATTTATAGTGTATGAACGGGATATCATGCAGTGAGGTATTCGGAACCCGTTCATAACGAGGAATCTGGTACTTCTCGATGTTGATATCGCAACGTGGGTTCGCCATTTTTGCCGTAAAGTCAAACTTCCTGCTAAGAACGTTGAAGTAGCGCAAATGCAATATATCTTTCTTAGGGAGTTGCATCATGTTGGGTTTTGGTATAATGACGTCGGTATATATCCATGCTGATATCCATACCACTCATTACAAGTCTAGGTTATTCTAGCAATATCTTGATCATCGTCGTGCACGGTTCTCAGACATTATGGCATTAAAGGGTAAGGAGTATATACAATTTTAAAACTCAGAACTCCCAGGAACAATGCAGGCACGGTAACAAATTGACACACAGACCTAAAAACCCATCCATCCATCAGATTCAGACGAAACCCTCTCAGCAAATGTGTCTGAGTTTTGGGTTTACCATTTCACGGGAAAGAGAAGAGGGAAAAAGAAAGAGAAAAAAAAGGATAGTTATAATAGAACAACGGGATGAAGTATAAACTGTACCCATATGTCATGGGCCCGAGCCGATTTAGAATCTAAACTTGCTTTCTTTCTTCTTCCTTGCATTGTCCTCTTCGCGCTTCTGTCGTTTCCGACTTTCGGAGGCGATGAGGTCCGAAAGATCCTCTTGGAATCCTTGTTTATCGCGTCGCTGCTGCTCTATCTCTCGTTCGTATTTGGCCTTGATGGCCTCTTTGCTGAGGCCGTCATCCGCCTCGAGCGTGGATGCATCGATGGAAACTTCAATATCACCGGGTTTCTTGCGCTGTACACCAATCTGTTAGCTTATCTATTTCTTGAATCACGGGAGATGGGACAAATTGAAACAAACCTTTCTATCTTCTTGACCAAGCACTGGCATCTGGCCAGACTTGATATCATAGGCATGCTGTCCACCGAACAAACCGCGCGATCTGATCTCTTGCTCTGGTAGGACGGAGTAAAGTGACTTAGGTCCCTCATCCTCATCTCTATCCGGCCTAGCCTTCCGTAGATCAAGATGCTCGGGAGCGTCAAATTCGCTCGGTACAGAGCTAACCATTCCTGACGGCGTGGCCATGCCAGATGGTGTCTGCAATCCAGCGCCAACTTCTTCCTCGTCGTCGTCCTCCTCTTCTTCGTCCTCGTCTTCGTCCTCTTCTTCCGACTCGACCTCCTGAAGCTCACCCCATATAGTCCGGTCCACGGGTTCCTGGTTCTCGGCGGACTCTTGCGGTTGCAAGACACCGAAAACATCGCCGTATAACGGCCTGTTGAACTCATCGACCGGGGGTTTCCCCCAACCTCCTGGGTGAAATCCCCATGCTGCACCGGCTGGGATCGGTGCGTTTAATCCGGGAATTTTCATGGACGGGTAACTTGGCGGTGGGCCGACTCTCTGCATATTGATGAGCCATGGAGGTGGTGCATTCGGCGGCATGTTGAGAGCTTCCTTAAGTTCGTCCGACAATTCACCAGGTCGGCGGTCTTTAAGATTCGTTTCCATCTCCTTTCCTTCATAGTATACTTCTCCATACATGGTCAGTGGGGGTTTGACTTGGAATCTGAAAAAAGCATCATGTAGCTTCTGATAATCGATATCCAACTTTCCCATCTTCGGCTGAACACGCTCTCTCTGTTTCTGCTTTAGCGAACGCTCGTCCTCCTTGGTATTATCTCTCATTTCCATGATTCCGGTGGCTTTGATGAAAGCCGGAAGATCAAAGGGCGGCTTCTCTACACCACGCTTCGAAGAAAGGTATTCACGCTTTAGGGACCAGTGGCTGGGAACCGGGACGCAATTACGGTATGATTTGAGGTGGACCAGTAGTCTAGGGTCGGAGGATGATGTGTCAGTCCATTCTACAATTTCGGGTCTTTTGACTAGCGTCTGATTTATCGAATTGTTATCATTAGCATCTTGACACTCTTTTTCGCAGGAATGAGAAAGTAAGGTAGGAAACTTACCTTGAGTTCAGCGACACTGAGTTTGTCTCGAGCCTTCCTAGCCTTCTTGCTCAGTTTGGCTTCCACGTCGACCTGCTCAGCTTCTTCGTCTGGGATATCGTCCTCGTCGTAGAAAACCTCGCCTTTCTTATCCTCAACATTTTCCTTATTATCGTCCTATCGTACCGGTTAGCAAATGTTCCTTTTGATTTGACTTGACTTGACATAGACAACGGATACGGTGACACATACCCCGGCGGAAAACTTTTGCATGATCCTCTTGTAATCGGCAAAGGCAGCGTCATCTTGATCGAGATTCAGATCGCTAAGGTCAAAGTTAGGTGTGACTTCAGGAACAAGTGATAACTGGACTTGTTGCTGCTTCTGACCAGGTGCAAGAGCGAAAGAACTAGAGGATGTGATGGTGGCTGTGGAGGCGACCTATACAACGAATGTTTAGTTATACCAGCTTCTCTGATGAAAAACTGACTGTCATGCGACAGGGAAAACGCGATGGATTGTAGACGTACGGATTCGGTATCGGAATCGGCGACACTGGAGGTATTCTGTTTCCTCGCGATTTCCTTCTTATGCTTCTTTCTCTCGCGTTTTAACTGATTTTTGGTCAACTTGCGAGGTTTACCGTCGATGGTCGAGGACGCGGTGGCAGCAGACCCATTAGCGATGGGAGTCGACGATGCTGACACTGGCTCCGAGGGAGCGGCAGTGCCGTTGATAACCTCGGCCATCGTTGGTCAGAGCGACCTTGTCTGCGTATCCTATCGTGAGACGGTCGATGTAACCAGATGATGATGATGAAGGCGTGGGGGGTTGGTTGATGATTGATTGATTGATTGATTGATTGATGGTGGAATAATTTCGATGGTTAAAAACGAAAAACAACGTGCGTGCCAGGCAAACTACGGAAAGGTGCCTTGCAGCCGAAGCCAATTACCACCTCCCATCCCTCCATCCTTTCGTCTTCACCCTCTAAACACTTCTGTTCTCTTCTGTTATATCCAACCTCCGTCCTTCGTTCCCGATCCTTTGGTGTTTGTATAAATCTATTAATATAATCGGACGACTGTGGCCGTACTGCTCCGTTCTGTTCTGTTCTGTTCTGACCGGAAACTGCGACCGGTTCGCGAATGCAACATCGATTTCGGTTTCAATCGATCGATCCACTTGCCTCAGACCAACCTCCTCCGACGGCCCTTTTTTGACTTCCACCTGAAAGGCTATTACGACGACTCTTCAGATACTATATCCCGGCCATCTTCAGACTTCACGGACTTTCACTCGCCATTCCCCTGTTGTTCACGCCGTTACGTTTGGTACAATACCTATAACGCTACCTCATACTCTCGACAGCCTTCCCACCAATAGATCTATCCGTCTGCCCCTTACCAAAAACCCGGTCCCACCCCCCCCACGATAGCTGGAACCCCTCCTCCTCACCGGCATCATCCTTCACCCGCTCGAACTCTGCTCGTTCGGCCTCCCAACAGGCCATGCGATCACCGCAAAGTGCATCGTCTGGCAAATCCGTTGCTTTCAACTTCCCTACCCAACCTGGAAGCAGCGGGACGAATGGCCACATATTACCCAATGGGAACTCATCGTCCGCTCGAGAGATCTCTCCCAACAACCGCAAACTACACACCCGCACAAATTCGATATCGCAGGTTATCAAGAATGTCAGGAAACGGAGTGGTTCTACCGCTGAGATAGTTGAGAATCTCAAAGCTCCGATATCGTACAGGCTAGTGGTACGTTCCACCGAGAACATGAAACTCCCCTATTTCACTCGAAGTTTCTCTGCAACTACAACATATTCAATCGGGACATCTGTTAACTTTTTCCCCCTGTTGGTTGTTCTCTCTTAGGCAATTTGTATCTGTTGGTACGACTTCTACTCTTCTTTTTTTTATTTATTTATATCCTCCCCCGGCCTTGAAATCGGTCGTACTGAGTCCGTCCGTCTAGGTACTTTTCGTCGGCACTGACGAACACTTCGTCGAAATCAATCTTAAATGCTTTTAAGCAACCTGTCACTTTGACAATCGTCCAATTCGCATTCGTCACGGGATGGTGTCTTTTGTTATCGCTCATCGGCCATTGGCTGCCAGGGACCGTCATACCGGGAATCCAAGGTGGCCTCAAACGGCCGACAAGGGAGATTATCAGAACCACAGCGCCCCTGGCACTTTTCCAGGTTGGCGGGCATATAACGTCCAGTTTTGCGACAAGCCGAATCCCTGTATCACTCGTTCACACTATCAAGGTGAATACACAGCTCACAAATAACCAAGAATGGCCTCGAAGCTAACGCACCAAATGTCTAGGGTTTGACTCCTCTCTTCACGGTCTTCGCATATAGGATATTCTACAAGGTCAACTATCCTCGGGATGTCTATATCTCCCTTATTCCTTTGACCGTAGGTGTCATGCTTGCTTGCTCCTTTGAATTTCGCGGGAATTTCATCGGAATCATCAGCGCCCTCGCCGGTACCATCATCTTTGTCACCCAGAACATCGTTTCAAAGAAGATTTTCAACAACTCCGCACGAACAGATTGGGATCGAACTCAGGGTGTTAAATTAGACAAGCTTAATTTGCTTGCCTATTCCTCGGGACTAGCACTTATGCTGACCACTCCGTTGTGGTTGTCCTCGGAAGGATTCTCGTTAATTCGTAAGTATTATGCGAATGAGAAGCTCATCCTTGAAGGCCCGAACAAACTCAGTGGGATGGCGCTATTCTGGGAATTTGTTTTCAATGGAACCTCCCATTTCGGTCAGAATATCATCGCATTTGCGATTCTAAGCATGGTTGAGCCAGTTACGTACTCTGTCGCTAGCTTGATCAAGAGAATTTTTGTGATTGTGATGGCTATAATTTGGTTTGGTAATATGCCCACAAGGATCCAGGGATTTGGTATTCTATTGACGTATGTATCTAAGGATCTCCGCCAAAGTATATAGCGGTCCCGATGCTGATTGACATGTTGATATAGTTTCCTCGGTCTTTATCTCTACGACAAAGCCAAAGATCTCGACCGTCGAGAAAAGGCTAAGATCGACCCACGGCCGTCGCTTTTGCCATTGTCCGTAGACGGAAAGTCTAGAACATCGCCTGTCCCGCCGCCCTACGGCTCCCAACATAGCAGCGCTGTGAACACACCCATCAACGGTGGAGCTTACCATCCCAGGAGAGGGAGTGTGAGCAATGGATCGGCGAATACTAGCTCCGCTGTGGCAGAAAAGAAGGCTGCAGCGGCGAATGGGTATTCGGGATTAAGTAGTGTCAATGAAAACGGAGGACTGTTACCTGGGACGAAGCAAGAGAGTACATGGAAACCGAATGAGGTTTGGGTAAATGGAGTTACGGCGAAGACGAATGGTATTGCAACATAGACATGGAGGATTTCTTTTAAATAGGGTTACTTTGGAGGATTCCTTTTCCACAGGAGGTCCTAAGCTATCATTAATGATAATAACGTCATAGACTTTTTCTTTTCTAGCTGGGCTTGGGTGTTTTCCCGTCAAATATTCATGCGTTGATGTTGCCCTCGGGTATGGGTTTTTTTCACTATTCAAAGGGATTTTACTAGAGAGAGACGAAGGTGTTAAAAGTCGAATGGGTTATTTTACAGTTTCACTTTTTTTTTTGTGTATACTTAGTTCATGATGATGATATCAGTCTGGTGGATCTTTTATATATATTCCAGGGAATGGATTGGTGGTCTTGATTTCCTTTGGGTGTATTCGGATTTTACGAAGCAAAAGGCAGACAATGTGGAAGATGACCCAAAAGCTTATTTCTCACCTGGGACCAAAATTCAGACTATACTTTTTTGGATTTCAGGACATTCTCCATCTTATAGAGTAAACATCTTATAGATTGAAAAGAGCATAGTAGCCATTATAAGGTTCTGAACTCTGGCAAGGTTTGCTACGTAATACAAGAAAACAGTCTTTTTTTAATTTTTGATCCCTAGACTCCATATTCAAGCAGATTTCCAGGGTATTCCAAACGATAATTATAATGCAATGCTTCAAATTCAAGGGGACGCCCATGTAAAGTCCATTTTTTAATTATTTTTCATGATTATCTTGTCAAAGAGTGAAAGGTCCTAATCAACCCCCTCACAAAGGTTCATTTTCAAGCATGTTGACTCTCTTTCCAACAACATTTGTCCTAGGATCGAAAGACTACAACTTGGATATTAAGCTCAGATTTTCCCTCCTCCAAAAGCGGTGACCTGTATTGTGAGGCATATTAGTTAGGGATAAACAGACTTCATGGGATTGATATTATATAGGAAAGCTTACGGGTCCGTCTTCTTCTATGGTGGGCTTCCATTCGGCTTGGATCTGGGTGTAACCCTCAAGGCCTTGGAATTGCTTCCTGTTTTTTAATTTCTTGTTAGTTACTTGACTGTTCTAAAGAAGATAACTAGGATAACCCTAAGATAAAGAAGTTAGATGGAGAATACTTACACGGCAGATTCGGTGGCCTTGATGACGAAACCCCTAATATCAGTGAAATCCATGGTTAGATACCAAATTTAAATCGTGTTCGGAACGAGGATTTATAATTTACTTGATGATAGCTATATGCATGTGCCCCGGGAGTAGTTAGCGTCAAAGCACCGCTAATGTTGTACCACATACCATGGTGAAAGGTACTGGATGGAGAGGATGGAAAGACATACAAAACTCATGAGTGATTTCGGCACCAGCCTCTCTGAGGTTCGTAACGGTAAAGTCGATGATGTTTTGTGGAGTACCGTCCTTGAAGCTGACGACCCAGTCGACTTCGCCTTCTTTGCCAGTGAGGACAGCGGCGGCAGAGACGAAGGTTACGAAAAGGCAGATGAGGAAGGAGAATAGTTTGAACTGCATTTTGACGGTTGAAGTGATTCGATTTGGGGTTTGCTATGTGTGGTTTTGTCGGAGGTTGGATAGTTTGTGATGGTGATCGATGGTACGATGATGATGGTGATGGTGATGGTGATGGTGTGATTCGAGGCGAGAGAGAGGCGTTTCTTGTTCTTGTTCCTATTCTTATATGGTCGTTCTGTTGCAACTTCCCAGTTCAGTCCGGTCCAGTTCAACCCGCAGCAGAAAGATTATGTTTCAGGCTGCTTCGTTCCGCTCTGTTCCATAACGAAGTACCTAGGTAAATAGCTCCGTTACAGGTAGCTATTGGTGCTTTAGGAATTATTAGGTATATTCCGAGATGGGATAATATAATGCAATGACTCGAAGTCACCGTACTGTGGTGCCATGCAAATGATGCCGCCCTGCATTGTAATTTGGGTACCAGAATGCACGGGCGTCACGATACTAGGTATGCAAATGCGCGCCACTAGTACCGAGTACCAGATACCCAACGGCCTCCCGTCATGGGGAGTACTGTAGCTCTGCACTCGGAGCGACCCCAGACTAAGAGTACTGGGAAGGGCAGCTTCGAGGCTAAGAACTAGCATGCCCCAATGCAATGCGAGACAGTCTTGGCGGGCAGGGTTTTTGTTCCTCAAATCTTCATCCCAGTCAGCAGTCGGTTTCCATTCACTCCTCGCGTCTGGTGCATCACCATATCACCTCCCTCTCGACTCCTCCCTCTCGACTCTTCTCCCAACTACCACCTCTTTTATCGACCTCTTGCTTACTCTGCTGCCTCTCCCCTTCCCCGCCTCTCTCCCCTTCTCTCTCACACGCACACTCCCACAACGAACATAGAGGTTGCTATTCGCGGTTGGCTCCCTGCATCAACGATCCCCAACCAACCAGCAATTGCATGCAGGTGACCAAACGGACAGGCAACTCCAAAACCACCCTGCTGCTGGGCAATCGTCCCAGGCCCATCTCCAACAATGAACCGGTACGCTCCGAGCTACCGTGACGATCGAAGAGATCGAGATCGAGACCGAGACCGAGACAGGGACAGGGACAGAGACCGAGATCGAGACAGAAGGTCGCCTTCCAGGGAAAGACGGTACAGATCACCATCTCCGAGACATCGCCCAAGTAGTCGCTCTCCATCCATCAGAAGGCCGAGGTCTCCGTCTCCGAGGAGAGGTATTGATTCTTACACGCCCGGCGGCGGCGGTAGTGGCGGTGGTTTTGGTCGCAGGAGGCCTAGTCGTTCACCTCCACCGCCTCTTAGAGCTGACTGCTATGTACCCTCTCCAGCCGGCGGCAGCGGCGGCGGTGGAAGCTGGCGACCTGGGGATCGTTCACCCCCGTTGAGGTCGCGACGAAGATCGAGAAGTCCATTGTTTGGAAGACCAAGATCAAGGTCTCGAAGGAGGTTCAGTAGATCTAGGAGTCCCATCAGACGCCTGAGGTCGAGAACGCCTCCTCTTCATCTCCGACGCCCTCGGTCTCCAAGGCTCAGATCACCTTCCCCCAGACACGCCCGACGATACAGATCTCCCAGTCCCAGAGGAGCCCGTTCACCAGGTTACAGGAGAGTGTCCAGGTCTCCTGAGAAAACAAGCAGGACCCCCTTGGCCAATGCGAAGCTGCCTGGGGAACAGTCCAAGAGAGCCGACAAAGATGCTCCAACGTCGCCTCCTCGCTCTGAGAGGAGACCGCCACCTCCAACATCCGGCCCTGCATCTACAACCCTACCGACATCCACAGCTACAGCTGCATCTACATCTACATCTACATCTACAGCTACAGCTACAGCTACCATTACGGCTGCAGCATCCGCATCCGCATCATTGCCACCATCATCAGCTCGACCGGCAAGGCCAGCTCGATCACCGTCTCCTCGTCCGTCTCGTCAACTAATTGCTCCATCCACTTCTACTTCTTCATCGCGTCCTCTTTCGCCATCTTTAAAAGCTCCCTCTAGACCCCGTTCACCCCTTCTTAAAACTACCGCGAGACGACCATCACCAGAACGCGCTACATTGATCAGATCAAAACCGGACTCTCCTTTGTCCCGTACCCCTCGTCACCGTTCTCCTCCTCCTCATAGATCTCCACGAGACCGTTCACCCATACCTAGCAACCGAAACCGCGACATGCCACCCCGTGGACCCAGGGACGGTACTCCCAAACGACCACTTTCCCCCTCAAGGGCTCAACACCCCTCTGCCTCTGTTGATGACCACAGAGACAGGGATAGCCGAGATACAAGACCACCTCGCGGACACAGTCCCATTCGTACCCCGGTTGCGAGGATTAGGACTCCTCCTCGTGGACCCGCCGCCGATCGAAGAGGACACAGTCCTCCTCGTCAACCACGAGTTCTGCCCCCTCGTGATAGAAGCCCGATGCAAATCGATTCCAAGGAGGTCGCTCCCAGAGACGCTCCCAGAGACGCTCCATCACGGCCAAACGACCATCAGGTTAAGACGCCTGTCACCCCACTGGGCCCGAGAGCAGGGCCCCGTGGCCCCGCACCTTCTACTACCACACCCGTTTCGTCAAGCACAGCTGACAGCAGCTTTGCCCCTCCAACCGGACCTAAGAATATGGTTGTTCCTACCGGACCGCGCGCAGGAGGCTATCACCATCATACACCATACCGTGGCGGATACCACGGAAACTCAACCTCCCACCCTCCACCTCCACCTCGTCAACCACAACAACCTCCACCACTTGTCGTCGGGCCACCAATCATCAAAGGTGGCCAGCTCCTCCCTCCCATCAATGCTGAAGCATCGGAGAGATTGCATCGATTGCGCATCGACCAAGTCAAGCTGGATGAGGAAGTTCGCGTTGCCCGTGATAAACTTCGAAAGAGTTTGATTGAGTGGGAGAAAGGAGAGTTGGAGCTCCAAATTGTGTCCAACAGATTAGACATATGGGAGAAAGCGGCGGAGGAGGGATATGTCGAGGACCCTGACCTTGAAGGGTATTCGAATGGAACCCACGATAAATGACTGACCAACCAACGACGACCTGTATTTTAAACGTATACCCCAAATGCTAACTATTACTCCCCGAACAATAAATTTTTTTTTTTTAACAAAAATTTCGTCCCTTCTTTCGTAACTGCCGTCCAACCAAATATATTTTCCCTTGCATGAGGGCGTTTAAACCTAAGTGAACTATCTTATTTCCGAATCCAGGACGAAGTGAGGATTCCGCCGATTACATAATTGCTAGCAGGGCAGGCATTAGGTACCTAAGTAAGTATGTTGTAACAATAAGCATGGCTTAGGTGTGTCGCCGCCACCAAAAAAAAATAAGCGTGGTCCCAACCATGAAATCAACCAGACCAGGCCGGGCTCCGAGATTAAGGGCAGCTGTTGGTTCGGGGTCCTCAACATCTCCCAATGCAATGCTTATGAGCTCGGTGTGTAATCGTGACAGGCCGATTGGGAGGATGGATTGATTGAATCTGTCAGGGGTCGGGTATACCCATCTGTACATATATTGGATCTCACCGACTATCGAGGTCCAAAGAAGATACCTGATAGATCTCTAGATTCTTCTTGTAGTTTCTATTCTGGACTTTGTAATATATCTACTTGATATACGACAGCATCCCAAGAAAAGACCACTGGAACAGCGAGACCCTGGGCTTAGAGATTGGCAGTGAATCCAAGTGGGCGGTTTCGCGGGTCAAAAAAGTCCCCAACGAAATCTCGCCGAAAGCAGCGACCGCCGACCCTTCGAGAATCGAACGCGCTCATCCAAATCATATCATACCATATCATATCACAGCCCTTCTTCTTCCTCTTCTTCTTCTCTTACTCTTACTCTTAATCTTACTCTTCTTCCTCATTTACCCCCCTTCGAATCACCCAATTGACACTACACCTCAACTTCATCTCCATCTTCATCATCATCATCACAGTATGTGTCCAAACCCTAGTTGGAAAAGCTGTTTGTTACCGAGCTACTCAATGCAAAGCTACTAGGTAGCTCTGCTCTGTGGTTTAGCGGCAGGTACCTTTTCGGCACCTGATTCTGGGCCAGGGGTCTTCTCTGGTCCCAAGCTTCCCTTTACACCTCCTTACCTTACCTAATTACCGGTCCGTACTGACTGTTCTTCTATCTATCACAAGCCAGAAAATTCACTTCCTTTTTTTCTCTACGTTTCTCGCGCGATAGAATTTCAGACCCTTGTCCGGGAATAACCATCTCTGTGACATTTTTCTGTCCATCCGCCTGTCTCTCTCGGTTCTCCTCCTCCTCTTAACGCTCTCCTGCGATCAGACCTTTCTATCTTTTATCTTTTGTTCGGACTATTAGAACCTCGATTCAATTCTACTCCTTCACTTCATTCTCAACGTCTAGACGACTGCCCTCCTTTGTCACATACGATATAATGTCTGGAGCCGTAGTAGACAGCCCGGCGGCTCTTCCCGCCTCTCCTTCTATCAAGAAGAAGCCGGTGTCCTTTAGCAATTTGCTACGTACGTATCTCCCTTTTATGGCCTTTCTGGTTGGCTATCTACACCTCGGGCTGGTAGAGTTCCTGGGCATAACTAATTTTCTCCAAAATACTTATTAGTCGGTGCTGGATTAAACATGTTCGAGTAAGTAGTAGAAACTTCGTGATACACACACCGGATGAAAGACAATATGGAGCAACTCGAGGCTGACTTTGGACTTTTACGATATGAAGAGTTACAACACTGGGTCAGGTATGTAATCATACAGCCAATTCAATCTATCTAGGGTCATACACTAACAATTCGAACAGCCCTTAGAAGTTATCAAGGTATATACAATCTCAACAGGACACCGGGCCGATAACGAATACTAATACCACGTCATTCGACAGACGCACATGGCCGCCAACAGAGGAGATTCGCTGCCTAGTGCTATTCCAAAAATCTGGGCTAGAGGCGGTGTCTTCGGTTTCTACCAAGGTTTAATACCATGGGTTCGTCTCAACAAACTGCCCTGTACTAAGCAATTGAAATATATGCTGACATTGGTATTAGGCCTGGATTGAAGCCTCCACCAAGGGTGCCGTTCTATTATTCGTTTCCTCTGAAGCTGAGTACGTTGATCACGATGTTGCCCATAACAACACCTGCACAACCATACCCTAACATCAATATACAGATACTACGCTCGAACCGCTGGCGCCGCACCTTTCCTTGCAGGTATCTCTGGTGGTGTCGTCGGTGGTGTCGCACAAGCTTATGCTACCATGGGTTTCTGCACCTGCATGAAGACTGTCGAAATCACCCGCCACAAGCAAGCTGCCACCGGCGCGAAGCCACAATCTTCTATGGCTGTCTTCATGGACATTTACCGTCGTGAGGGTATCCGCGGTATCAACAAAGGTGTCAATGCTGTCGCTATTAGACAAATGACGAACTGGGGTAGCAGATTCGGGTTGAGTCGTCTGGCGGAGCAAGGGATCAGGGACGTTACCGGCAAGGGTGAAAAGGATGCCTTGACGGCCGTCGAGAAGATTGCGGCATCGGCTGTCGGTGGTGGGTTGAGCGCTTGGAATCAGCCCATTGAGGTTATCAGAGTGGAGATGCAGAGCAAGACCGTTGATCCGAACCGGCCCAAGAACTTGACTGTGGCCAAGGCTTTCAAGTGAGTTTTTCGTCTACCCGAGGTTATGCAGGAACCAACGTAAGCTAACATGCGTTGATAGCTACATCTACTCAAACAACGGCCTGAAGGGTTTGTACCGTGGTGTCACTCCCAGAATAGGTCTCGGTATCTGGCAGACAGTGTGCATGGTCGGTCTTGGTGATATGTAAGCCATAGCATCTACTATCTCTGAAATTATTGTTCGCGGACGCTAATCCAAAATGAAAACTCTAGGGCCAAGGAAGCCGTCGAAAAGCTCACCGGCGAGAAGGTTACCGCGAAGCACTAAACCATTCGTTGGTCGCCTAAATAAGCACTCAGGTACATAAACAACCACTCTTTTTACCTAGATGCCGTACGTTCAGTGCCCGCCTAAGTAGGTACTTAGGTACTTACTTAGTATGTTGAGTATATATTGTATATACTGCTCTAGGCAGCTAACGAGATACCAGCCGCTGACGGGTGAGCATATACGTTTTATTTTGTAGCAGCGTTTCAATTCCCATGTCTTCTTTAAACTTCTTGCTACTTTTCTGTCTATATTCCTTCTTTTTTCCCTTTCTCATTTGATATGCTTTTAATGAGGGTTTAGTCAGGTTGGGGCGGATCCGAATAGACGGTGGTTCAAAAAAAGTATTACTCAAGTTCTTCATCAATATTTCAATTGGGTCATCTCGTAGTCTCGTAGCCATAATCTGTGAAAATACTATTCAAGTTCAGATATCACCCTATCGATGGCTAACGGGCTCTAGGACTGTATTGAGTAATGGAGTTCAAGCCATTAATGCAATGGCCATTTGTATAGTACTATCTATAGCAGATATATCGGCCGCTATCAGCCAGCAGACAAGCACCAGCCAATAACGGCGCGTTGAGTGTTGTTGGCGTTTGTGAGTGTTCAGAACAGGCAATTTCTAGCGGGACAAACAAATTCCGACTTGAAGCCGCTCTGGCTTCGAGTATAGCTCGAATTCATACACCTCAAACCACCACTACCTCCTAGCAGCAGGCAGCCAAACAATCACCCCTCCTCTCACACCATCCCTCCCTTTCCGGACAGCTAATATATATACGCACTCCCATTCTTTCGAATCTAGAAATCCCGGTCACAATCTATCCGGCGCATATAAACCGGTTTTCATTCGCATCAGCTTATGCACCCGACTCCGTTTGTAACACGAAACCCACTTATCTACTGTAGCTTGCTGGCCTGTCACAAGCACAAGCTTCAACGTCGTAGCTCCCTATATATCAACAGCGCAGCGTAACATGCTGTAAACACAATAGGCGCATCGTCTGCCATTTCCATACGTTCCATTCTTTCAGTTACACGACATATCCTTATCAATCGAAATTCGTTTCTTGGGCGGCGTGGGTCGACCGGACCGATTGTTGGTCTAAAATCTTTATAACCGACCCTCATGAGTTCCAATCCTGCAGCTGGTGCTGCATTACTTGACTGGGTATATGCTGCTACTTCAGTGAGTAAAAGCAGAGGAATATTTTCACTAATTGGACTTTTTTCCTGCTCAAATAGATCAAGCTCTTCCCGATCGATGCCGATATATCCAGTCTAAACGATCTGGCGGACGGGACAGTAATAGGCAAATTACTACGTGGGTGCTGAACTGTCAAATAAATCCTCAGATTCCGACACATACTAATAACCGAGGGGTGGATCTAGTTGATATCGACTATTACGCATTCCACGATGACATCAACAAGGTTACACCATCAGAACAATGGGTCGTTCGGTTTCAAAATCGTTAGTTACAAAGAAAATACCCATCTCTCGGATTGTCAATACGAGTATTGTTTTGATAGCTCAAACCTAACTATGGGATGCTATAGTTAAGAAGATCCACAAGGCGTTAGTACACTACTACACCTCAAACCTTCAACGGCGTGCACCGACATCTTCGAAATATGCGCCGGATCTGCTAGCAATTGCGCGGGAAGGGTCGCAGCGGGAGCTTATCAAGGTGAATATCCAGCTTGTGGTAGAAAGGGTACGACTACAAGTAGTTTTTATACTAACGGAATGAGAATGGTACTAGCTTATCAAACTAGTCGTTTTCGTTGCTGTAGAGTCTGAACGGCGGGAACACTACATCACGCAGATCCAAAAATTAAGCTCGACATCCCAAAATGAATTTATGTTGGTTATTGCTCAGATGATGAAATTGAACGAGGAGAATGCGGATGAAATCGATAAACAGGTTTTGCATACGTATGCCTCCCAGATATCACCCTTTGTTAGGATGTTGTGTGGGGTTTTAACGCAATTGATAGTTCTGAAACGGAGTTCCAGATGGAGGAGGAAATCAGTCGCTTGGTGACTGAAAAGGAATCGCTGGAGAACGAGCATAAGCAGCTCCTCGACCGCTTTAACAAATCTCAGTCCTTAACCGAGGAGCTTCGATCGGAGATACAGCATCTACAAGATCGGTTGACAGATGGACCGGTTTCAAGTACGGGACAGTCGAAGGCGGATATGGTGCTGCATATACAACTGGATCAACTTCAAGCAGATGTGTAAGAGACCCTAAACCACATAAAACCTAATTTCTAAGCTGTTTAAGAACCAATCACTAAATCTTCTGGTTCTATAGCCATAAAATGGAAGACACAATCAGCGAACGCGATGCCACTATTTCCAATAACGAAAATACGATCAAATCCTTGAACCGTAAAGTCGAAGACCTAACCCGCGCCTCAGACTACGTCGAAAAACTCAAAGACGATTTAGACACTGCCCGGCACACTGTCGAAAAGCTTCGAAAAGAACAAAATGTCATGCAGCATTACAAAAAGAAGTTGGAGAGTATGCCAGAGCTGGAGAAGAGGCTCAAATTTCTCGAAGAAGAGAATACGACGATGCAAAGGGAGAATGTACAAATGGAAGAGGCGATACGGTCGAATACCGGGGACAAGAAGTTAATTGGGACATACAAAAAACAGGTTGAGCGGTATGAAGCTGAGCATGCTGAGTTGCTCAAGGAGAAGCAGCGGCTGGAGCTTGAGAATGCGAGCATGAGGGAAGTGGTAGCGGGTGCAGAAGGCCAGAGAAGTAAAGATACTGAGCATATTCAGACCCTGGAGGTTAAAGTTCAGGAATTGGAGAACGGACTCATCGGTCAGGCTTCGGAGTCTATTCAGGGTGACTTGGATTCCGAAATGAACTTCAGAGGGGTTACGAAGACGGACCTTAAGTTGAGGATCAACAAGTTGGAGAGAGAGAACCAGCAGCTCAAAGAGACCGGGTTCAAGTCAGCAGATTCGGTGGTATTGCAAAATCTGTTGGAAGATAAGGAGAAGGCAAGATACAGGTTGGAGCAGGATGTGCTTCTCACTAATAGTGACAAGCTAGCACTGGAGGCGGAGCTGGCGGCTTTGAAAACTGGCGGGGATATAGATGAAAGGTATGATAATATCGTCCAGTCCGAATTCTTGTCATCCGAGTACTATAGAAAGCTTACAAGTGTTGCACAGTTCATCTATTGTAATTCAACTCCGAAAGAATATTGAGGAGCGAGACAGGATCATCCAGGAAACCCGCAAGCAGCTCGACGACCGCCCACCGCTCTCGGTTAGCACTGGAGATGCCTCCATTAGCAAACTGATCAATGAGAAAGACGACCTTCAGCGAACGATCGCAGATCTTAAAGATACTCTCTTGGACTCCGAGAAGGGTAATGGAGAACTCAAGGCCACTTTGGCGGCGATCGGAGGGTCGAGGGAAGGTCAACATGGTGAGCTCGAGAAGAGAGTGTTACAGCTTCAGGATAAACTTGAGGATAGGCGAGAGAAGGCAATCAAAGCCCGTGAGGTATGTTTAAGATTTACACTAGAAAGATTTTTTCTGAAAAGAAAAAGAAAAAGAAGGTATAACTGGGACGAGTAACTGATATCAAGTATGATAAAAACAGCATATCAAAAAGCAAAACACCACAATAAAGGAACTTCAAGACGAACTAGACACTGCCAGGACATCAAGCGGACCCGGAAAGAAAGGCGCCGATTATGAAACTCTGGCGGCTAGGAACGATATCCTGATGAAAGAGGTAGATTTAATGACAAGTGCTTGGTATGACATCACGTCAAGGTTACAGTCGAACACTGTAACGCTAGGAAGGAGAAAGGAGGCACCTGTGAGTTGGTTAGGCAAGCAAAGGCAGGCAGTTGCCAATTTCCCTGTAAGTTGACCCCTCTCCCCAGGATATTTGATATCACAATAGTGGCCTTGAGAACGCTGGGTATCTCGATTGGTATGGCAAGGCTAACGGCGATACAGAAGCGGTAGAGAGTTTAATGACAATGCCATTCTTTTCACGATGTAAATGCCCCGGTATGCTAAGTTCTATACCTTCTCCTCGTTTCTCTCGATTTGGTTTCCCTCGATTTGATGTGAAAGTCATTGTTTGGCATGGGTTTTGGAGTTCCTGATAGTCATAGTAGCGTTTCTATCTTTTATTTCTATCTTTTCTTACCTGCTTTCTAAAGTTTACTTTCATGAGAGGTCTGATTAAAGAGTAGATACGACCAATACCCCAGCCTTGTAATTGCTTCCCTTTAATTTCTTTTAGATGCTTTTGGTATATACATTTTTCTCCATTAAATATTTCTCCCGCTTTCAAAACCATGAAACCCCCAAATGACACTTTTTTCTGCCTTTCCTTTTTTTATGCCGGTAACTTTACAGTTTACATAGATATATTTATAGATTGGGTAGCGTGATGACTTTTTACTCTTCTCAGAAGTTCATGAAAATCCAACAATTAGGTAATCTGTAGATGCTTTTGTGTAGCTTTCCTCGATAAGCTGTGGGATATGTCGTGGATGTATCGTCTGTGAACTACACCCATTCCACTGGCTCCTTTAGAACCTTAAGCAGGCGCTCTTCCCGGCTACCGGGAGTGGGCTCATGCATGTACTGCCACCTCGCCGTCAACGGCAAGGACATCAAAATCCTAGATCATACTATTAGCAAATCTACTCTTGACGTTGTTCAATTTCAACGATAGGAAAACTTACGACTCGACTCTAGCACCGGGCGTATTCAGACCAAAGCTAGTACCACGATCGTGAACTAAATTAAATTCCACATATCGACCCCTCCTTAGTTGCTGCCATTGCTTCTCAGCATCTGTGAATGGCATATCCTTCCTTCTCTCGATCACAGGCACATAACTTGGCAAAAATGCCTTTAAACAATCCTGGACAAAAGAGAATAGTTGCTCGGGATCTTTATCGTCTAGATCATCGAAGAATATGCCACCGATGCCACGACATTCGTCTCTGTGTTTTACGAAAAAGTACTCGTCGCACCATTTTTTGAATTTGGGGTAGTAGTCCTTGTCATGTTTATCGCAGGCTTCTTTGATCGTCTTATGGAAGTGGATTGCGTCTTCGTCAAAGAGGTAGGATGGGGTGAGATCTGTACCGCCGCCAAACCACCATGATTGAGAGGTTCCATCCGGGTTCATTGTTTCAAAGTATCGATAGTTCAGATGCACAGTTGGTGCATTGGGATTGTGAGGGTGTAAAACCATGCTTAATCCCGCTGCAAAGAAGTCCAATGGTTCACCGGTAGGCGAAGCAATGTTCTTGTGATCCACTCTCATCTTCTCGACTGCAGCTGGGGGCAGCTTTCCGTAAACAATTGAGATGTTGACACCGGCCTTTTCAAAGACGTTTCCATCTTGAAGGATGCAACTAATACCGCCGCCACCGTGAGAACGTTCCCAGGTATCGACTTGGAAGGGTTTCCCGTCAACAGCACCGAGAGTGGCGATTATCTGGGATTGCTGGTCTTTGATAAACTGTTCCATGCGCAGGCGCATAGGGGAGTCTGGAGTTACGCCATTGTCGTATTTCTACTAGTGAGCGAGAGTGTGAGTTGCCAGGGTTTCAGAGAAGTAGAATGTCAAGTTCTCAGAAGGAGAGGAGAGTGCTACCGTCTTCTGATCCTGCTGGTTGATCGGAACCGGACTTTTCTTTGAGTCGCATTGTATCCTAGGTGCAGACTACCGCGGTAGGTTAGGGCAATTTGTCCAAACCAAATCGGGATATGCATATCCCCAAGCCTTGAAGAGAATATCAAACAAAATAGGGAACTTTTCGTACGTATTGCCAATAACTCAATCCCAGAACAGTCGCACCAGTAGCTGCTGTAGCCGCCAGTTTCGACCATTGAGAGGTATTGAGATTGACATGTGACCATGTCGAGGCTAGCCTGCGACCGGAGATGGTCGGGACTGAGCGGCGGAGGGAGTGCTGCGCATTCCTGAGCAGAGCTGTTGACGAGGAGGTCCGAAACGGCTTCATTGTGTTTCGGGACCCTTCGAGCTAGCTAACTTCAATCGACGATTGGCGAGCAATTCCCAAGCACCAGGATTCCTTAGAGTTGAAGTCCTTTCAATCGCGAGGTCGGAAATTCCGCAAATAGAAAAGCGGGGAGACAATGGGATTCGATCCACGGAATAGAGGCGCCGCTGCGAGAGACGATTGGAATTTGGGGGTGAAAGGGTCGTTTGGATCGGAATGTAAAATTATTTATATCGAAGCCGATCAAAGAAGCTCAGTCGGCCTCGGCCAGAACCGGCGTGTTGAGTGTCGTGTGAATCGCGTGACACAGTCTTGTAATCTCCAACACTTCACAACGCTTTCTTTCCCTCACGAAGCTTCAATTCTGCAATTCTGCAATTTGGGGTCTCGAGTACTTGGATTTTGCCAATGCGCATCTGCCGAATAGGTTTAATTGATCTCTCTTGTAGCTCGAGGCTAAGGCGAGGCCCGTGCCGTGGTGGGACTCTCTAGCTGGCCCAAACGGTCTTAAGATCTTTTGTCTTTCCTCCATCTTGCAAACCATGCATGAAGTATCCTGCACCGTCCATCACTCGTTCACAGGAGTACTCGAGACGTCGACGAAAAAACTAAAGGGAACTGAAGAGGAATCTCGATTCTTCTTTGAACTTTGATCGAATCGAAAGGGAAAAGAAAAAGAAGGAAGGACTCGACAAAGCGGAAGCGAGAAAGGAACCAGACTGTGCGATTTCGAAATTTCTCATGTTAGCTTAGCTGGTTAGGCGATTTAGCGCTCAAGGTTTTCCAGCCTCGTGAGTCCTGAATGGGCACCTTTCAATGCAAGAAATCAGGTTCTTGATGCTACATAACAGCAATCAAGACTAGCTCGAGTCTACAAACCGTGATACTTATCAGTAGGGAGGGTCCAGGCCTCGAGTTTTGCTGTATGATGATGGATACCACAGATGATGGAATGCATTGAATTGAGAGAGAAGACACCCGTTCAAGCCCAATTGGCTGTGCAGAGATTAAAGATCTTTGACTATTGGCACAACTATTATGCAGCATGCATACAGATATTTCGATACATGTAGGATTGGCATTGCGAGGTTTTGTTGACCCCGCACAGAAGGAATTCCAGTTGAGACACATCCTTCCAGTGAATTGGAAGCTGTTGTACGAGGCATTAATATGGCTTCTGTGTAACCATTAGCTGGTACCAGGCGTATATAAATATCGGACGAAAGCGCCGTTCGAGATATCATTTTTTTACTTCTCTTCTATCGCAAGCTTACTGCTAAATTCCCAAGAAACCTAGCTTACACTGAAAACTCCTTCTCTACCCTTTTACAAAATCATATTTTTATATTCCTCCTCCTTCAATACAAAAATGCCGCGCCGTAAACCGCGGTTTTCGTCGCCCAGCGCGATCCCATATTTCAATATATACTCCATCCTGCTGAAAACCTCGGGACGTCCGTCCCGAATTTTTCGAAAATTAAATGATCCTATTCGCGGGGGAGAACCGGGATCAATTCCAATACATTCTCCATCCTGATGGTTGGGGTTTTAGGTCTTGCAACATGCAGGATCTGGTCTGGGGTGGGCTTCGTTCGAAAGCGAAGCCCGCGACTGTGCATGCTACGGTGTGCCAGTGCCAATGTCAAGTTATAAAACAACCTGGGTTGGCTGTTCGACGTAGCCCCGCTGGTAGCTCTTGGATGATCCGGCAGCAGGCCAATATACAGTGGTAATATCGGTCCGGCTTGTTGGAAACGTTTCGGAAAAAACACTTTCAAAAAGAGCTGCTGCGACTTTTTTTTGGTTTAAGACGAGATCCCTCCTCTTTTTTCTATCAGTCTATCCGGAGGACGGTGATATCCACTAGTCGAAGAGATAAAAGGAGAGGAAGTGCACCATGTCCCGGCAGAATGATCTCACTTCTATCTATATTTCTCGGGTCTGACGAGAAATCTTGAGGGTAGTGTCGGTGGCGCTTGGCAGGGATTATGTGGAGCTCGGGTTCGCCCCCCGCGCTGTTCAAACTTGTGGGTTCGTTGGAGTATCACTGGATATCAGTAATAGAAGGTCTGGTAAATATAGACATTTACCTTCGTTAGATATTCTGGTGGTTGGGTCGTCATATATCACAACATGCTGGTTTATCTCGTCAATTTATAACTGATACTATAGTACTATTTATACATCTTGCTTGTCTACTATATTAGGATTTCAGATTACCTAATTATTCATATTATATTTCTGATATGTATACTAAAATATTTCTTTTTATTTGGTTTTCTAGATCGATCTGAAACCAGTCCCATGGGCGGTTCAATGTACGATAGTGGAAAATATGGTCATTTACCTTCGTTAGATATACAAGTTGATTTACTTGACACTTTTTTTAGGAAAATAAATACATGAAACATGCGAATATAGAATAGACACGGCCGAGTTAGACGTGTGGTGCTACATCAATATGATAATAGATGCAGATGCGTGTTCAAACCTTAAACCAGAAAGTAACGACATCATAGCCCTTAAGGGATCCGGGATCCGAGCTCGTTCCAGGCGAGCCTGGTCCATCTAGACTTGGTTTTAGGTTTGAAAAGGTGCAAGATTTCATGCTAATTTGTCCCAGAAGTTTGGGTGTAAATCCAGTCAAAATGTTACGTATCTAGATAAGGAATTGTACATCCCCATATGAGATTATGTTAATATTAATCCAAACCCAAACCCAAAACTCCATAATCGACATTCCAGAGATTTTAATTAAGATCTTCAGATTGAAATGGATATTTGAATGTTCTACCATCGGAACTTACCTGGGAAGGGCCACGCCCTAGAATGCAGCGCCATGTAGCTACCGTTGAGTCTACATCCGCGAGCCGATTACCTGTAGTATGTACGTTGAACGTCTGGTACCATGGTTTCTTCTTAGATGACTAGTATTTAATGTCTATATGCATGCTTGTATATATATAAACATTCCCAATTTCTTAGAAATACCGTATATAGCAAGGAGAACGGGTAGTGTATACTTTGCAGTATAATATATCAATACTCAAGTGATATGGATACAATACTTGTCTAGCCACAGACAAAAATACGATACATATACACGTACTATTGACAGAACGAAAAAAATAATCAGAAGCCCCACTCAAGGATCACTCCGCATTCTGTTATCACCTGGACCCCAAGGGTGAAGCAAGTCTCCGGGCCGAGTTAGTCGTCTATTTTATAGAACCAATAGGAAGTATTCCCAAAGCAATCCCAAGTGTTCATTAATCCAGTAGCTGTTCCCAACCTTAATTGCAGATCAAGTTATTTCAAGCAAGGGCAGTTACGTTCCGAGACCACAGGGCTTTGAGTATCGAGGGATTTCGTAAAACACAAACTAAAGCGTAGTTATTCCTGATTGGTTGGAGGTGATATTAGAGTTTACTCGAGAATGTATTAAAATCTACGTACTGCATTCTTTAGACTTTGTTGATGGTGTTGTATTTTTGCTTAGACTTGAATAAGTAGGCAGCGTTGAGATTGTAATTACACTGAGTCTACGACCGCAGTTGAGAGTCTAAATTACACTTCCGCTTGGGTTTGGTGATAACTTAGATACAAGTGAAGTGTTCAGAATAATTATGTACCCCCGAGCTATCTCGAAATGGTTTCTACAGTAGCCAATAGAAGAATCTTAGATCTCACGACCTGCTTGGAGTCGAGTCTATCAACGGCGAGATCGAGATTGTTATGCAACATGATAGTAGGCATTACCAAGAGACCCAGCCACCATTCTAAATAGATGTAAAGCATATAGGGGTTCCCCCATGTGCTTTGAGGTTTCAATAATTGTACAATAACTTCTAACTTTGCTATAAGTTAGTTCTTGAAAATATGGTTGTTTTGATCGGGTCAGGATATAAAAAGAATTACAAGCTAGCGGACGAATTTCCTTTAGCTGATTGCCAAAACTTATCTTGTGAAGCTAAGACTGCATCAGTACTATAATACGTCAACCCGGACCAAAGCTGTACTTGTCCCTTCAGCTTAGCTTCGATGAATCATAGCACGTCGCCTGCACATACAAAAAGCCACTCCGGGGAATAGCAATTTGGAGGAAGAAGCCTGATGTTGTGACTCAAGCATAGCGAAAGGTTGATATGTATTGTGTATTCAAATCAAGAGACTAGTACTAGATCGATTAGTATTAGACCGAATTGGGGGGTATACGGACTCGAGAACTTACTAAGCCTAGGTATATATATATATATATATGTATATACACCTAATATATATATCCACCATTTGATTCCTCCTAAAGATGGTTATTAGCTAGTAGGTATCTACCCTAGGTACTTACTTACCTAAGTAGTTACTTAAGCGTCCGATTAGAAAGGAATCCTGAGGTGGTTAGAAATCAGAAATTAGAAATTAGAAAACGAGTTGCTGTGATATGCCAGTGAGTTGTGAGTGTGATTAGCGGAGCGTCCCCGTGATTACGTATCACGCTGCTGTGGTTCTTAATAAAGCAAGCTCCCCAAACGTTAACATTAACTCTCTCCCTTCTCTCCCTTCTCTCCGATCTCCCCTATATCGACAAACAAACCATCGCTCTACAAGCTCCTTCATCATCATCATCATCACCACCCTTCCAGTAAGTTCTAGCCCCCAGCATTTTAGTACCAGCTCCCTTTTGTCATCGCTGCCGTTTTGTGCGGTGACTCGACCGGCCCAGCTGGCCCAGCTAGTCTCTCCGGGCGCGTTTGCAAGCCGGGCCGACGTACTTGCCAGGGCTGCAGTCAGGTCAGGCTGTTTGCGTGGGAACGGAGCGGCCCTGCAGAGAGATAGTGACTGACCCCGCCCCCCTCATCCCCATCACCCTCCTGGTCCACCCATGACTAATTCCGCTGCCTACATCATTCCCTGATTATCCAGCTTCTCTTTGCCGCCTTGTCCTTTTCTATCCTTCTGCTTCCTCATCCTCATCCTCATCCTCTTCCTCTCCCTCTTCTCCCTCTTCTCCTTCCTCCTTTCCCAGCTTTCTTACCTTTCAACAACTTTCCCCTACACATACAAAGAAACTACATCAAACTACCTCCGACCACTTTGCGCTAACTCGACACCTCCCAACTCAGCTTCCCCAGACTCCAAAGCTACCACCACTACAAACCCCCGAAAACCTCCAGCCCTCAAAACCGACTCTACAAAAATGGCCCGATCAAAGTTTAAGGACGAGCATACCTTTGAGAAGCGTAAGGCTGAGGCCGAGCGTATAAGACAGAAATACACCGATCGTATTCCTGTATGTATTGACATCATCACTATCCGACTTTGTATCCTTCTCTAACCGACACCCAAATCTACAGGTTATCTGTGAAAAGGTAGAAAAGTCCGACATTGCCACTATCGATAAGAAGAAGTATTTGGTTCCTGCCGACCTCACGGTCGGCCAGTTTGTATACGTTATTCGTAAGCGTATCAAGCTGTCTCCTGAGAAAGCCATCTTCATCTTCGTCGATGAGGTTCTACCTCCTACTGCCGCCCTGATGAGCTCTATCTACGAAGAGCATAAAGATGAAGACGGTTTCCTCTACATAACGTATGTTCTCTTATGAAGCTCTTTTCGGAAATACTTACTAATGTTTTCCCTTAGATATTCCGGCGAAAACACCTTCGGCGACGAGTACCTTGCCTAAATCTTCAACTCCGGTATTTGACCGAGTGGGTGCGAAAGGGAAAGCAACGTGATAATGATATAAGTCGGTTTTTGTTTGGGAATCAACAAGGGGGTCCGGGTCCACGGGTGCAACAGGAATAGCGGGAAATATTGGGGTTTGCCTTGGATTTTGTTATTCTTCGTCTTTGTCTCTTGTAACTCTTATGTATACGACAATGATAACTTGT
The DNA here is from genome assembly GCA_036971725.1 of Arthrobotrys conoides. Taxonomy (NCBI): domain Eukaryota; kingdom Fungi; phylum Ascomycota; class Orbiliomycetes; order Orbiliales; family Orbiliaceae; genus Arthrobotrys; species Arthrobotrys conoides. The sequence continues at coordinate 1,842,743 of JAVHJM010000005.1, forward strand.
GTCCCGTTGTTTCTTCTTCTCTTTTTTTTTTGTTCTTTTAGGTTCTCCCTCGGTCGGGGTCCTTTATTCCTCTTCTCTGCCTGCTTTCGTTCTTCCCGCTTTCCTTCAACTGCTACTTTGGAGTTTTTTCTGACCATCACGAAAATTATCATCAACGTGAAAACCGGGAAAGGCGTTTGAGATATAAACTTGATAAAAAAAATGCAAATAATCTGTGCTCTTTTCTCCATATTCCATGTTATAGTACTTCAAAGACCTATACTTGTTACCCAAGTACATGCTTGGTTAATCTAGTTTCGAGTATAAGCCTATTAATACAGGATTAGTGAAGTCGGACTCTCTATTTAGGTACTCTCTAGCTGTATCTAGGTAGCTAATCACAGCGTAGGACTATCGTCTCTACAGTCATATCTTCCACGTGATCCTTCACAGAAAGTATATTGAATGCGAACGAATCCACTTCTCATTTAGCAAATAAGAAGTTCCTAGTTGCTGACTTGCTCGCTAGTCTTTTTATACATCATAACTTATAATCCGTGTTCGAGTAGTTTGAAGTTATATATTCTGGGTGACGCGTTGGTGGAGCTGTAGTCGGCAGCTAGCTAACAAGCTTCCAACGACGCCTTGATTCCTCAGTTCCACCACCTCCCATCCATCTCCATCTCCATCTCCACCACCACCTACCATCCGATATCCGTGCTTTCATCATCAGAGAATACCAGCCTCCATATCGAACTAAATTGCAGAATAGATACTCTAAAGCATAGCTCCTGATATCTCACGTGTGCTGTTGCTGGCTACCACTTCGACAACAACTTAGATTACGACAACGACCCCAAGTTCGAGCTTCACCTAGGCGTCATCAGCTCAGCATTCAATATCCCCTTCCAGCACCGGCTCTCTCTTTCCCTCGCCCTTATTCCTTCTATCTATTACATTATCCAAGATGCCGACCACAACAACTACCGAAACCATCTCTATAGTCTCCCAATCCACCGTCTCCGTCGCCCCACTCGTCCTCCTCTCGGTCTGCGACCACTACGGCCGTACAGCGAAGGGCACCAAAAACCGTGTCGTTGGTGTACTTCTAGGCCAGAATGTCGGTGAAGGTCGTCTCGTCCGTGTCACAAACTCTTTCGCCGTCCCCTTCGAGGAAGACGATAAGGATCCATCAGTATGGTTCCTCGACCACGACTATGTTGAGAGCATGAACGATATGTTCAAGAAAGTCAACGCCCGTGAAAAGCTTATCGGATGGTATCACAGCGGACCTAAACTACGAGCATCGGATTTACAAATCAACGAGCTTTTCAAGCGATACACACCGAATCCTTTATTGGTTATCGTAGATGTGGATTTGCAGGGTGTTGGCGTGCCCACAGATGCCTACTTCGCAGTGGAGGAAATTAAAGATGTATGCTTCTCCGTAGAATATTTGTATACTTTTATCTTTAAATTTTTTGGTTACGGTGCTAATACGGACTCTACTAGGATGGTACAACGACAGCCAAAACCTTCGTCCATACCCCCTCTATCATCGAGGCCGAAGAAGCCGAAGAAATCGGCGTGGAACATCTCCTCCGCGATATCCGCGACATCGCCCAAGGGACTCTTACAGCTCGTATCGATGCCCAGCTAAAATCTCTACAGGGCATGCATCACCGCCTTGGTGGTATCGCTGCATATCTGGACAAAGTCATCGATGGCCAACTTCAACCTAATCACAGCATACTAGGCCATCTGCAGGATGTATTTAACCTATTACCAAACTTATCCACACCAACGGATATCGATGTCGAAGGTGAAGGTAGTTACGGAGAGAGTAATGAACTTGCAAGGGCGATGAGTGTGAAGACAAATGATCAATTGATGGCTATCTATCTCAGTGGATTGATTAGAGCAATTATCGCATTCCACGATTTGATCGATAATAAGATTATGAACAGGCAATTAGCAGAGGAGAATGAGAAGGAGAAGGAGGGGAAGAAGGAGGAAGGAGAGGGTGAAAAGAAGAAGGAGGAGGGTAAAGATGTGAAGGAAGGAGAGAAGTCGAGTCCGAAGGCCGAGAAGAAGTAGCTGGTTAGTCAGCAATTTCGACGAATATTTTTGTGGGGCTTGTAGAATAGTCTTTAGTATATAAGCTGAATGCAAAGCAAAGGCAGTCCAAAGCACAGATAGTACCCATGATCATTTTACATGGTTTTCATTTCCTTCGAAGCCGAAACCGAAGGTATCAAACCAGCCCCGTAGATACCTACCTAGGTAAACCGGCCGGCGGTTGATATTAGTGCCAAACACCGGCTGTGTTGTTCCGACGCCAACCACGCCTATAAAAAATTTGTTCGCCCATCAAACTCTCGTTTCCCTTTCTTCTTCTCTCTTCACTCATTTTCAGGACACGAATATCAACTATTAAAACAGTATTTATTGTAGTAGAAACCTTTTTCTCCAACGAGTTCTACTCTACTTCGTATCCGAGAGCAATTTCTTAATCCTTTTTTGAGAATTCGAGCCATAGCTGGAGCGGGTCAGTGTAGGTGCCTTATTTTAGGCTCTGCGCGATGAGATCAGTTGTTCCTTACCGATGGTCTCGACAGACTTTTTTTGTTATATAAATTTGTTCCAGACTTCAGTCGAGAACTATCTACGTAGAGTAGCTTACTAGAAGAGAATATACTACCTTTGCATACCTCATAGATATCCTAGATAAGTGCAGTCGACATGTGCGGGATCATTCACATGATCATCATCAGATTACCCATCACCAAACCTAGCCGCGGCGCCGCCGACAGAACTTCCCTACGTGACAATCAATTCACACTACCATTCCTATAGATATAGTAGCTACGGCGACTTGTCCTATTTCTACAGGCTCAGCCAGAAGAACTCGCCACGAGTGGCTCAAAAGGGAGAGAAAAAATAAATAAATTTCGTGAGAATGATACACCCGTCTTATTATTAGATCGTAAATAGTAAAACAAGAAGAAAGTAAAAAGTCCTCCCTCTATCAAAAGAACAAGGGATTGTTATGAAAGAAAGGAATAACTTTTGGCGTCTTTCATCTCAAGGGAAAACATGTATGGCAAAGCTACTAGTAGTTAAGGATTCTAATCGTTAGGAAGGGTGTGATCAATTCGTGAGGATAGTGGAGAATTTTGGGGTATATTAGGTAGTTAAGTATCTAGTATCTGAGAGGTAGGTGGTATCGATGGCAGGGAGCATTTAGAGGGTGGCGCCAACGAGTTTGGCGTAGTGCTCGGTGCTGAAGGACTTTGGTCGCTCAATTGGCATACCGACAGCACGATCAATGATCAGCTGTGGCAGGACACCCAAGGCACGAGAGACACCGAAGAGGACGGTGTAGAAGCTAGACTCGGTCATGCCGTAATACTGGAGGAGAACACCGGAGTGGGCGTCAACGTTGGGGTATGGGTTCTTGGTCTTTCCGTGCTCAGTCAAAACACCGGGGGCAATCTTGTAGACTTGGCTGACCAACTTGAACATGGGGTCTTCTGGAAGCTTCTTGAGGGCGAATTCACGTTGAGAGACGTATCGTGGGTCAGTCTTGCGGAGGACAGCATGTCCGTATCCAGGAACGACTTGGCCGCCGTTAAGGGTATCCCAGAGGTACTTCTTGATAGCCTCATCGCTAAGATCGTTTCCGATCTTCTCCTTCATCTTGAAGAGCCAGTTCAAAACCTCCTGGTTGGCAAGGCCGTGGAGAGGACCAGCGAGACCGTTGAGGCCAGCAGAGAAGGACAACATTGGAGAGCTCAAGGCGCTACCAACCAAGTGGGTAGTGTGAGCGGAGACGTTACCACCCTCGTGGTCAGAGTGGATGGTAAGGTACAGTCTCATGAGTTCAACGAAGTCCTTGTTCTCGCCATATCCAAGCATGTTGGCCAGGTTGAAACCATAGTCCTTGTCCTTCTGAACGGCGATGACCTTTCCACCCTTGAAAACATTCTGGTATATTCTGGCAGCAATGGTTGGGAGTTTGGCAATGAGGTCCATGGAGTCCTCAAAGTAATAGGTCCAGTATTCCTTCTTGTTGATGCCCTTGGCGTATGCCTTGGCGAATGAAGACTGATGCTCAAGGGCGGTGACAGCGAGGGAGAACTGGGCCATTGGATGAAGATCGGTAGGGCATCGGTCAATGAGCTCCTCGACGAACTTGGGAAGCTCGGCACGAGCAGCCCATTCAGCGGACAAACCACGGACCTGCTCGGTGGTTGGGACCTCGCCTGTCAAGAGTAACCAGAACAGACCCTCTGGGAGAGGCTCCTCTCCGCCTTCAGCCTTGGGTAGGACCTCCTGGCATTCTGGGATCTAGATATGGATAGCAAGATGGTCAGAGACGGGTATATATATAGTATATAGATCAATGGGTGGGAGGAGAGTACATACAGTCTTTCCTCGGAATCTGATACCCTCCTCGGCGTCCAAGACGGAACCCTAGGTAAACACAATTCATTAGTACTGGTAAGAGATGCAAAGATACAAGGTAATTTTAGCAAAGTAATGGTACTTACTTCCCAGACTAAGCTCTTAATACCACGGGCACCACCGTAGACCTGCTCGAGGGTGACCTCACCAAGAACTTTGCTTCCGTGTTCTCTAGAGTGAAGGAGTGTCGTTAGCATTCCAGCATTTCAAACATTGATCGACCCGAGGCAAAGCATACTTCTTTAGCTTCTTGATCTTCTCAATCTCTTGAGGGATCTTTTCAGCGAAGGTGTCTTTGAGCGACTACAATATTGATGATACGAAATTGGTCAGCCCATGTCAACTCTTTTTTTTTTTTTTTTTCAACGAAAAAAATACACATGGTTCGTCCGATGTTTGACGATTTGTGCAAAACAGACAGATATCAATGACGTCGTACCTTAGTGCTAAGACAACGAACAGCGGTGAAACCGGCCGAACGAGTGGAAGAGAAGGCTGGTCTGGCGACTCCGCGCAGGGCGGAAGATGCAATCCTAAGGGAAGCCATTGTGGATGGATGTGTGTGTGGATATAAGATGGGAGATAGGGGAGGAGAGGAGAGAAGTGGTGTGATAGTAACCTGCGAGGAGGAAAGAATTGGAAGCAATGGAGATCCAGAAGAAAAGCTTTAAAAGAGAGAAAAACTGTTGGCGAACGGGAAGGTTTTGAAGGAACCGGACGGACAAGCACGGGCTGACACTGACTGACACTGACACGGTCCTGGCACCTACAAACCCGATCAATTAAATTACTGTACTTACTCCTTGGTAAGTATCTAAGTAGGTACATGTACCTCATCGAGGTATTATATCGACTAGCATGTCTCTCTCCGGGATTGGGGATCAATCGATCTTAGACCGCAGGAAAAACCTCGCAATCCGGCCTGTGAAATTTTCTTTGAGGCCTGTCGTCGGCTCGGAAAACGGGCAGGGAAGAAGACCAAGCAGGCAGGCCGAGTGGGGGCCCACCAGAACTACCGCTGGCCCAACGGACAGCCGGTCGGTTGGGGTTTAGTGTGGCCGTTCCAGTTGCCACGGCTGGAAGATGTGCTTCGGGCCTGTGGACAGTATATATTCCCCTCAGACTAACCTGTACTATATGTAAGTAGGTACCTACTAAACATGTACTTATAAGAGGTAAATTACTAAACTATTGTATAGGTAAGCAGTATACGTAAGGTACTTACTTAGTAGTGTCTTGTGATATTGCTTGGTAAAAATTGAGATGTGTTGGTGTGTGGGCGTTTGGAATATGTTGGCGTGCTAATGTGTTGATGTGTTGATGTGTTGATGTGTTGATGTCCTGGCTGAGTCAGCCACACAAATCCTTTCCGTCACAAAAAATGAGTACAAAATATTCCTGCCTTTCCCCCTCATTTCCCATTCCATTCTCCCTTCACATCATCACCGTCCGTCCATCAACCTCCTTCAACCTTCTCCCTCCTCCTCAACCTCAACCTCAACCTCATCCTCATCCATCATTATCTCGGCTTCCCTCCCGACTCTTCTCCCGACTCTTCAACCCTCACCACTTATATCTTTCCCCTTCGCCTATTCAATATCGATACTCCACTCTCATCTACTGCTTTTGGCTGTTTTTTTTTTTTTTTTTTCCCTCGCCAAAAAAAAAAAAAAAGCATTCTTCCGGAAGAAAGGAGGCTAGCTAATCATTTCGGAATCGCGTCTTTTTTTTGTTGCCTGTTGTTAATCATCATCAACTACGCAGAAGAAATTGAACTAAAGAACACTTCACAAAGTCTTTTCGCCAGATATAACTACTGATAGCTAAGAGGGAGAGACTCTGGTTCTCGGACTCTGCAGCAATCTCCGACCGATTTCTAAGAGAAAGAGAACAGAAAAAGAGAAAAACTCACGTATTGCACGCTTCTTGTATAACCCACAAGAGCTTCTCCTCGACGAAAAACTCCCGCTTGTAAGGTTGAGTGACATCGAGATCCTAAAAACATACACGACACACGTCATCATTATCATTTAAATCATCTGAAAGGAGCCGTATTTGATCACGCTCTAAAACCAACGCGTATTCTTTTTAAGCCTCCTGGATCTTATACGTGCTCGAGTTTGTTAAACCCGAGAAAAGTGTGAAGTTGATCTGAAATTCCTCGAGTCGCGGACCAGGGACCAGGCCTGTATCGTGGAATTCGAGCTCTAGGAAGCAAAAACGCTATCATTAGAAATTCCCAAGAGAGAAATCACATCTGGTACTGGAATACGTACTGTTATAAGACACCGTCACCTTCTTCACCCGTCGTAACCGATATTGCAACGCTCCTGAAAGCTGTTGCATCCGAATAAAACGAGAAAGCAGATTCTAGATTTCCCGGCTTGTCCAAGCCAACTGCTGCCGCGTACCATCATGGCAGAGAACAAGGCTGTCGAGGAATTCGGGAACCTCCTGGCACAGATGTCGGGCCTGAAGCCTCCCGGTGTTTCTGGTTCCAAAATCAAGTCCCTGACAGAAATAAGTATTGAAAATGTCCAGGTTGGTCCCACCCATCCTCCTCCTCTTCCTCCCCCTCCCCTTTGATACTACTCATATAACCACATGGCATTGTTGTTACCGTGCTTTTTTTTTTTTTTTTTAACACGAAAACCAACTTTCTATATCTGTTATATGAACATCCCGCTTGATAAGCCGGCACCGTTTCGTTGGAATGCACAGTAAAACTAACATCCACATGTTGTATCTTCCAGTCCGAATCCATCCTGATTCAAAAGCTCTACACTCATTTCAAGAAGACACCTGGTACACACAAACTAGGCGTGCTGTATGCCGTAGATTCCATTGTTCGAGCATACATAGATGAGGCCCGTAAAGCCGGTCAGGATCCCACCCAGGAAGGACCCGACGGTACTTTTAGCGCTGGTGTTCATAGGATCACCGGCCTCTTGTCAAGCTTAATGAACGACATCATGATTCATGCTCCCGAAGACACCAAGGTAAGCCTGAAATACTTGCAACTAAGACATACACAAAGACGACCACCATAAAAGATGCATGCATGCAATCTATTCTCTATCTCTTAATGCTAGGCTGCGGTTTTCTTTTTTAAGATTTATAAGCTTATCGCGCGGGATAACTCCATGGAAGTTTCCTAACTTCTGCGCCGCTTTGCCAACCACTGTTATGCGAACAAACGAAGCAAGCGAAGCGAAGCATGGCTCGGTTCAGGCGAAGTAAAATACACGCCAGTCCTCGTGCTGTGCCACGCATTCTGTCGATTCTTTCGATGGTTCGATTGTTCGAATTGTTCGAATTGTTCCAGCCTCGTGCATGTGGTCTCCTTAGAGAATAGCGCTGTGCCATCACCTTTGCCGTTGCCGTTAGATTGCTGCCGCTGAACCATTTAGACTCGTATATGCGAACCGGAATTGCTTACACAAAACCCCCTTTGTAACCGTATAGGAAAAGATCAAGAAGCTCATGGACATCTGGCAAAGAGGCTCCACCTTCCCAGCCGACCTCATCAATTCAATCCGGTCAAAGCACTTCTCGTCGGCATCACCGCAGCAGTCGCCTGCCACCGACCACACCTGTAAGTTTCATCCTTTGTATCCGTGATAACTTCCCTTCTATCTTTATATTCCCTCTAACTCAAAGCCAACCTCACAATGCTAGTCCCAAATGCATCGCTGCCGTTCTCCAATGCTCCTGCTACCCAACCTATGGCACAGTCTGATCCAGCCAGCGCCCCCAACACCGCTGCCATCTTGCAGGCTCTCGCCCAGATGACAAAATCGAATCCCTCTTCAACCCCGGTCCCGGCTATGGCCCCCGTAACCACACAGCCACCCCCCTCACAGATCCCAAACTTCGCTGGCATGGGCAGTGCTTCGGCTACACCCGCTCCACCAACCCTTCCCGTCTCCCTCGCCAACTTTGGAGCTCAACCCCAGCCAACTGCTGCTGCTGCTGCTGCCACAAATCTCCAGAGTCTTCTCCCCGGTCTCCTTGGTGGTAACTTCGGTGCTCCCCCTCAACCTGCCCCCCCTGCTCAACAACAGGCTTTCCAAAATATCGGTTTGCCCCAACAGGATCCCAATGTCATGACGCAGCTGGCTCTGCTTCAGATGCTTACTCAGGGTCTGGGTCAAAACCACCTCGCACAAGCATTAGAACAGGCCAAGTTACCAGGACAGCCTGCATATAACCAAGGGTGGCAGCAGCCCGCCCAACCAAACCCTTATGACAGATACGACGAACGTCGCAGTGGCGATCCATTCTCACCTGGGCGTGATCGGTTCAGACGGTCCCGTTCTCGTTCTCCCGGCTATGGAGACGAACCGCCAGTCAGGCGCAGAAGCCCTGTTTATGGAGAATACTCCGGTAACGGGGGTACTGATGGCCGGGAACGTGAGTTTGGCAAGCGCGGTGGTAGAGGTAACCGTGGAGGCGGAAATTCCACTAGAGCGGGTTATCGGAGAGACCGGTCTGCTAGCCCGCAGAGACAACAGGATCTCTGGGATACTCGTTCTCACCCTCCACCTGGCCAGAAGTTTGTTGAGTACGACGATTCGCTCAAACCAGACAGGATTCGTGTCTACAGCCGAACATTATTTGTTGGCGGTGTCTCGTAAGTATACTACCCCCATCATCACCAAATATAGCTCGAAGCCGATTTAACTCATGTCCTGCGTAGGTCATCTGAGCAGGAGCTAAGACAGCTCTTCCAACAACACGGTGAAGTTCAGTCTTGCATCGTCAATTTCGAGAAACGACATGCATTCATCAAAATGAAAACCCGGGGCGATGCTGTCAGGGCTAAAGAAGCCCTCGAAACCCATCGCCTTCCTCATAGCGTTCTTAGGGTATGTTTCCCCCTCACTCATGACTAGCACATAGAACACTTTTTAGCTCATGGTACTAATTCTCTCTATTTTAGACAAGATGGGGTGTCGGTTTCGGACCACGCGACTGCTGCGATTATGCCACTGGTATCAGTGAAATTGCACTTGACAGATTGACCGATGCAGACCGCAGATGGCTTCAAACCGCCGAATATGGTGGCATTGGTGATCGAGCAATTGAAGGCGGCCTTGTTCTCGAAGAGCCAGATATCGAAATCGGACAAGGAGTTTCCTCCAAGGCGATCAGTCGACGGATGCAAACCGATCACGCCGGCGCACGAGGACCTAAGTCCTCGTTCCAGCGATTTGATCGTGACAACTCTAACAACTATGACAGTGGTAACAGACGGGATTACAACGGCGGACCTGACAGAGATGTTAACACCGAAGTTCCGATCACGGCTTCTGTTCCAGGATTCGGTGGTTTTGGAGGTGGCTACGCCCCATTGATCTATCAACAACCAGGCCAACAGTGAACATCAGCTTAGATGTCCCTAATCTCATCCTCAAGTTTTATTATTGTGCGCTGCGCATGCGGGTTTCTTTCTCGAGCACTTGCCTCGTCATCTTTGTAATGCCTTCTAGCGACCTACACAAGGCTCCTTGGGATATGTTCCGAGGAACCCGGCGGTCACGATTCTTTTCCTTGTTCATTCTTCTTAACGAGACATACATACTTTTTCTTATTTTCTGTTTTACTTTTACCTTTCTGTTTTTAAAATCCATGGTGGCGTTAGCTCGGCGTTTTTGCATTCCCTGTTTCCTTCCCCGTCGAATATGGCATGTACTTATAGATCTTACTCCCAGGAACACTGGGGGGAAGTATGGGGCGCTCTCAAACCTAGTAATGGGACAACCTAGCCAAGGTGGTATCCCTAGGTACGATCCCAGATTTGTCACGAAACGGATCACCAAGTGTGTGGTCCCTATTAGCTACGGAACGTCCTATGATATATGCTTTTTTCAAGTAATATTCGATTGAATTTGGTATCTGTTTCGTAATGCCTTAGCCATTTATAGTAACGCTAGCTATTGCATTCTCTTCTTTCGTATGTCCAATTCAACCAGTGTTTGTTATTCTTTTATTCTTCCTTATGATACTGTTCACATAGTTAACCCGAAAATGAAGATTACCTAAATAATATTGAACGTCTTGTGAAGTAGTAGTCCAAGAAGATAATTGTAAGGCAGTTTTTAAATACTTTATCTATTTGATATAAAGGTATCCGCTTACATGTGTCCAGCAAATTTCTCCGCTAAGAATCTAGGTGAAGGCTTTAGAATGATATAGAGAAATGCCACGACGATGTTATGATAACGTGATGTCATAACAGTGTGCATTGTTCGAAGGTGGTGTTCGAAAATATATATATTGTACAAACCATTCTTGGATTTAAATACAGACGTATCATAAACGTTTACTGAGTGACAGGTATATCAATTCTTAGATATAAGGTAATTCCCCAATAAGATGTCGAAATATTAATAACCCCTGACAGAAGAAAAATCAGTATATCTTTGGGGTGTACTTAGAAGTTGAATAGCGATACATTGCTCGCGATGGCACTAGAATTAGATGTACGAATGGTGTTTCTATTAAACCTAGCTTCGGTGTGTTCATAGACCCCAGTCGAGATCGAGAAGTCTGAAATTATTGTCACGGTTGTTGTATTTTGGAATCTACAAAGTATTATATCAGCAATGCAACGACATCAAAGGTGATCGATATATATAGCGTTTGATATAATTATATATAAGAAACTATTCTATCTTATAAATGCTTAAGACCCGCTCAATTTTAACAAGCAGTATCTGAGGCATATTGATATATCATAGGCCATAAGTATCGTAAGGGATATGATAGATACAGTATAGTGATTGATAAAGAGTTCGTATACTACACTACCGCTATACCGTATACCGCTACCTAAGCAAGTAGGCATCCCCCGCAAAATATTGATCGATACCACATGCCCGAATCCATCCCAGTCATTTGATCGAGGGTGTCTACAAAGTACCTCAATTCAAACCCTACAAACACTGCATGCATATGCACCCAGAACGTTAACAGACATACAAAAGAGCTACTGAATATTGTATCTGCAGATAGCACGCCATCAAGCCCAAAGTTGCCGAAGAGATTGATATCAAAAAGTCGACGATTCGAACTAACAAAACTAGCATCAAGGCGCTTGCGCAAAGCCGAAACCCTGACTGCCTTCTCACCTCACCCACCGGACTTTATCTTCTTTTTATTCGGATTTTGGAATATGGAATTCATCCGATAACAATATTTCGAACGGTAGTTTTGCACAAACCAGGTTTCTACATACCCCGTAATACTAGTGTCAAATACTTACTTAGTTACAGGAAGGAAAATGTTCCGTTGGCGCGGGAGATCTACCATCCATATCGATCCAGTTCCAAGAAATGCCAATGCGGAGAATATGCAGGTGCAGGATTATTGGCCGCATGTTCTTTTTGACAGCTTCCCCTCCCCGTCTGTCGCACATGCTTTTTTTTTTTTTTTTTTTTTTTTTTTCCTTCTCCCGTGGCAGGAACCTAATTCATATGACTTAACGCAAGTTGGAAGGAGATGAAATGGATTTTTCCTTCCTTGGAACATTCTTAAAGATTCTAGTTTGTTGGATCGTAAGGAACCGTTTGTTTCATAGGCTTGCACGATATAGGAAGCTCCGGATGGATCGTCTAATCTGCTAAAGTAAAGAATGAATTCAAAGAGGCCATTTTTCTCTTTTTTTGGTTTAAAGAATCGGAAACTGGAGCAAAAACAGGCATTGAGATCCTTGGGATCCAGGTTAGACATTCCCGTGCTTTATGAATCCAAACCAACTACGGGATACTCGTCTATACATGGGGGAATCGTGCTTGAGGGATATACGAGAACCAAATCGGGAATTGTGGAGATACTGGGGGGGGGATATGGGGTGCATATGAACAGTATAGTATAATGGGAACCTCGTCGGCCCCATGATCTATCTATGGCCATTATTGGAATCATATGCATATATATAAGGAATATATATGGGGGTCACATCTGCAATTGCATTAATTGTATAGGTAAGGCAGCTCGGGTTCCGAAGATAATATCTCGGGGTTGAGATATATTTCGTATCTTGAATAAATTAAGATTGTAGATGCAGATTTCGGAACTGTTTATGCTCCTCTGGCCTGACCTGACCTTCTGCATCGAAAAAGTGATAGACCGATACGTTGATATTTGCGGGTTCGAAAGTTATATCGAATCCTTGTCCAACGACGTAGACGAGCTCCATGGATCCAACTTGCTGGAGCCTCAAGCGAGGACCTGATGCATCGATGGCATTTTGATCAAATGACGGGCATATAAAAAAAATCACTCAATGGGGTTCCAAAACGGGGTTTATATCACACGCCCTTCGAGATATTAAAATAGCTTCATTGCGGGCTTTTTTTCCTCTTGAGCTTATAAGTAATACCAATTATCATGACAGCCTAGGGTTCCCCACGTTGAGTTGTTTAAATGCATACTTGGTAGGTATTTATTGAAGTCGTTCGAAGGTCAATTGCTTCGTGATCAATCTGACGAAACATCCCATTGGCTTCCACAATCGATCGGGATGACTTGGATCATCCTGCCGGACCCAGTTTGCGGGCCCGGAGCCGATGTATGTGTACATGAAACGGTGCGAGTTCTCGAGAAATCGCTCAACGACTCAAAACACGATACCCGCCTCACTTTTTTGCCTCTCTTGAGGGTCTCGATCGAGCTCTCCTCTGATCTCGCGCGTAAGCCAGGGTGCGTGGTCTTAGCTCCAAAAGGGCATGGGGTTAGGAGGGGGCTCCGACAGCCCTTGAGCTTTGGTGCTTCTTGATACAGCTAAGCTCGAGAAGAGTATGGGGACCTCTGTACATATTGTCGGGATCCTGTTGGATGGAAACAAATTGGATCTCGACCCGGGGTCATCGTCCTTCTCATGTGCTTCATATACATACATACACATACATATATGTACATGTACACGTATTTTCGTGATTGGAATAATCTTCCGCCGGCCGGAAGCAACGGCCAAACGCCCTTCTAGCCTCCGGTTGCTTGCAATGTAAGTACGAGGAACGGCTGGCCAGCTGGGTGCACGCGACTGCTCCTCGATGTTATCTAACTTCTGACCTAAACCCAAAACCCGCCCGCCCCACGTTTCTGGGAATGGAAGGGACCTTTGTTTCTCCATCCGTGGCATCCGTTTGGGTGGTTGCATTACATACACAGGACACAGTTCGAAGGAACTCTTCTTCCAACTCTGACCTCTCTCTCTCCTTTGGCCTGTGCTGGGCTGAACTCCTTGGAAGTATTCTAGGTAAGCTCGCCAGAATAGTATTGAAACGCGCGATTTTCTGCTCCGTACATGTCATCGAGTCGGTGTTCGTGCACGGAATGCATTATCACACGAAAGTTCGAAAGTTCGGTCATGGCCGTGGCGTCTCCTTGGCCTCAATTGGTTCACCAATGCAACTTCTGGAAGCTGGAAGAGCCTATCGAAGGTGACTGGATGGCTTTCTTTTTTTTTTTTTTTTTTTTTTTTTTTTTTTGCATCAGGCCCTCAATTCTATTCTATTCTAAAAAAATTGTTACTTCGTAGAAAATTTTTTCGAGTGGCTCAGGCACCACTGAGGCTTGCAATTTTCTGATTTTCCGATTAAATTTTCTGAACCAACCAACATTGGACAGCACTGGCCAATTCCGAGGAAGTCATCGCCGACGCCGACCCTATCAGCCGGGTGGTTGGCTGGTTTTCTCCTGCTCCGAGGTTTGCGCCATTATATTAAGCCAAATTCGGCGTGGGGGTTTCTTACCTCAACCAATATTACTCTATTTTCTTTGGTCTTTGGGGCCGACCTTACTGAAACTGGCTACCCACCACTTAATTTCCGTTGCCTTTTGTCATTTGTATTGCGAAGCTCAGGTTCAGGTTCAGGCGTTTATCAAAAAAAGTCGTGTTTCGTACGGGGAATCCTACCGTATCGTGACCCGGCTAGGAAATGGTTCGGGAAAAACATCCCTACCGCCAGAACGGTTTGTTATTCGGAGGTCTCAGAGTTGTTTAATTCGAAAGGAAGCTAAAGCTTCCTAGCTCTGTTCTCGAAGCTGGGAGCTCGTCTGCTTTGGAGCACTTACATACATACATGCACCGGTTCGTCGCTAGGCCATTTGCATCAAGTTAGTTCGTACCTGACTTGAAGTTTTGCCTGAACCACTTTAAGTTATTTTCCTTTGGCGGGCATTATTTTTGATTTCTGATGTATGATTTCCCCGTTTGTGCAAATGGAAGGCCTTGAAAATAAGTATTTGCTCCAATATAATTATTCTGTATCCACCTGCCTGTTATCAAGATGGCGAATCGAGTCAAGACTTTGTTAAGTTTGCAATCTATCTTAGGGCCCAAACCTACGTCGTCACAAGACGGCAAAATTCCAGTGAAGGCTCAAGCGTGTTATACTGGCGGTGGCTTCAAAGTATCGAGTCGGAATAGGTCGAGGAAACGCTCGCCTTTTTTGTTTAAGGCATTCTGATGAGAACGTTCAGGTGGTTTCACACGGAGCTTCCACCTTCGGCCGTTAACGAGGACTTCGACCGTGGAAGGGGTTCTCCAGATTAACGAGGCGCATATTAATTATTATGCTGAAATGCAAAAGGGGTTTTTCTAGGATGTTGCCCATGGTTCCTATTCGTTGATGCTTGATATTCTTCCCTGAGTATGTGGATACTTCTGTTATGTGAAGCTTTTCTGACAGAAGATAAGCTTTTGGGTACCTGAACAGCCATGCCGGTTCTGTCCCATTGGACCAAATTGCGCGAGCGTTTGAGCATCGACACGGGACGTGAATGCGGCTTTTTTTTTTTTTTTCTTTCTCTTTCTCTTTTCCGTGGCAGATGAAGCGGTGACTTTAGCTTCAATTTGGCAAGTCTTGCCAGTTCGGCTGTCGGCACTGGAGAATAATTTGATGAAGGATCTCTGGTCCACCAACGTGTTTGAGATAGCCCTCTATTCAGGGACAGCCTTTCTTCATCGGCCAGGTTGTCCAGTGTCGAGATTGTGTTCTTCACATTCGTGAAATTCAAATTCATGAAATTTCTTGCATCGGAGAGGCAAGGAATGCAAATGTCAGTGGCGAATTTGCCGCGTTGAAGCCTTAAATCCCGATGGATGCAGCCGGGATGGTATTTTTTCGCTAATACAGAGTATGTCTCCCGCAAAGCTCGGGCTGCATGATGACGTCTCAGACTCATGCGGATTTTTTCGCGCCTTGAACCGAAGGTCGGGGCTGGGCATCGTGCGAGCAGGAACAATTCGGATGAAACAGAGAGCGATTTTTAGGTAACATCATTATCTTGTAAGATACTTACTTGCTATTATAGTTTAATTTGTGATTAGTTGGTAGGTTGGAGTATAGCATTTGGAAGGGCCCCGGGGAGAGCTCGAGAGGATGATGGATGATGGATGACCCCGAGGAGGTTCGAAGTCGAGCCGAGGTGAAGTGAAGTGAAGTGAAGTGAAGTGAAGTGGATGATCGCTGTGTAACATGTCTGCTGTCGATGGCCCTGCCAGAGCCGCGCCATGCCATGCCATGCCATGCATTCTCAATTCAAACAATTTCTCCGTCGCACACCCAACGTTTATCGGCAGGCCGCAGCCTTAGTGATCGAAATTTGTGCGACGTCCCTACCTTTGCGACTACTTGGCGCGAGGCAGGACTAGGGCGGCGATGGTGAGAGTCGACAGAATCCGGTAATCTTGAGGGAGCTAGTAACTATGCTGTCGGTCGTGACCAAAGTCTGGACGGCCTTGGAACTTAGGCATCCGATACCAAGAAAACCTCCTGATGTGATCGGTTTCACTGCAAGGAAGAAAAAGAAAAAAGTTATTTCCTCCTGTTCAACTCGAGGCATTCCTGTTGCAGCCCGATCAAATCCTCTCTTGGGGGCCATGGTCATCATGTTCATGGCCAAGGTAGGAGGTCCGGTACTGTCACTGACAAAATATGTCTTTATTTAGCGGATTACTCGTATTCCTCCTCCTCCTCGCGAATAGTGCTGAAAAATAGTGAGCTGATGTTTTAATATCCGCTCGATAGATTTGGAATGCTTAGCCATCATTTCCAGGCATTTACCATAAATGTTCCCTTGCTTCGCTGGAAAAGGACGGCGTGGCGAGTGCTCCGAGTGCAATGTCATCCCATCTAATGAAACCAGAGCGCCCTCCCGAGACCATGATAGATCCAGACGTGTACAGAATTGGGGGAGCCCCGGACGGAAGCGGGAAGAGCAACAGGGTTTCACAGGCGGGAATTTTGCGGGAGAGTATGTAACTTACCTATCACTAGAGGTCTATTGATTCAGAGAGACATAACCAGGCACGGACACGTTTGATGAACCTTCAATGTTGTCAATCTTCGCAGTATACAACATTGTCATGCAAGCTGTAACCCCAAATGAGTATTGTTTCAAATCCTGAAGAAATGCTCCGAAAGAGCGACGGGTAACTAACCAGCTCTGCTTCAAAGGGACAAATTTGGTATTTAGAGAGAAAGAAAAAAAAAAAAAAGAAGAGCTCCAGAGAGTTTGATATTAGGTATACAATCCGTAGCTAGTCCATCTGCAAGTAATTACATACATGTAAGTACACACTCACATACGAAGCATCGCAGGAAGGACGCTGGCTAATGAGTGCTTGGCATGTTGTGCTGGACCCTGAGGATTGAGAAGGTACCTCGACATCATCTGCCTGAAGAGAAGCGGGCCAAGAACGACCTCCTTGCACCTCCATGGGATTGCTGAAATTTGCATAGGATGCCAACTGCTTGATGCACATTTATGGTCCCTTGATCGGTACTTGGCAATTTCTCCATTCAGAGCATCTGGTGAATCTCATATCGCCCAGCAATCCTAGAAATTTGATCTTCGAAGCACAATATCACACACACGAACAAACCACTAGCTTTTGAGGTGGGAAAAAAAGTGTGTTCTGGAACTGCGGCGTTTCACATTCTTGAAAATTATAGGAAATCGCCGTTGATGGTTGTATTCTTGGCTTATATCTCTGATAACGCAGATATTCACCGATAGGTCTGCGCGTATAGAGTTGTAATACCTAATTGACAATTGCAATCTTTGCGGTGTTATGTAAGTATGTAGGTAAGTACTAAGTAATAACTCCAAAAGTACTTACTTTGCTATTGCTAAGTATTTAGATGCATATGCCCAGTTCGGCGTCGTTGGCTGGGCTTCAGAATAGACCTTGTGTAGCTGCCTGAAAAACGATCTTCACTCCATGAAGCCGGCCTAGATACTTCTCATGAGTATACTGGGAGAGGGGAGGAAAAAAAAGATACCCTTTGCGGTGATAATATTCCTCTTCCTTCTATTCGATTTAGTTCTGGCGTCTGTGTCGGTTGAGCTTGGCGAGATGCGGTCCTTCCCGTCCTGATGAAAGCTTCCTCTTTGCGACTGATATGGCGCTTTAACCGGTATACACAAGCGTTTAGAGCGACTAGAGATTTTGAACAAAGTTCATTAAATTTGATGGCTATTAACATCAAGAGTGTTTGTGATTCCTGTGTAAGGGTATTTGTGAATTTGATTATGCTGATAAGGCCTGGTGGAGACGTTTATGCTGTCTTGTTGGTTAACGCCTCCGTTTGGAGGCATGATATCATGCTTCAGTTCGCCTGAACAGAGGCTTTCAGGCAAATCGCGGAAGCAACGATAGCATGCATGTATGTATAAGGTACTATCGATGTACGCGACAATCCTCACGGTGAAGAATCTGAGGTAACAGTACAGGACTTCACCAACGCCGAGGCTCGCGAGTCCCGGGATGAAGCATGGTCGGTGCAAGCCCCAAAGACGGGGAAGCTGGGGCCACGGGGCGCTCGCCTCGCCTCTCATTGGCGTCATTTGTCTTGACGGGAGTCCTGAATTTCCAGGATGGTCAGATTCGATTTCCAATTGGAGAGCGACCGTTGGATGAGGGAGCAAGTGAGCGCTCCCGAACCCATGACGGCAAATCCGCCGAGGAGAACCTGTTTAGGCAGTCTTTCTTTTTTCTGTCGGTTGGCGTCGTGAGTTCTTTTTCGAAAAGAGGGTTGGCCGAAGGTTTTCTGGACTGGAACGGAACAGGGAGCCCTGCAGCATCTGAACTGTTTCTTTTTTGTGGCTAGCCTGCCGATTTTCATCGCTGGCTACATGTAGATTGGCCTCCATCCCGGAATCCCAATGCATGGCATGGTGCAGGTGGACATGCCAAAAGGTCGAGAAGTGCAGTCTTGGTTCCTTCTACTCCCAGCAAAATCGTGTATGCGATCACTGAGGTCGAGTAGCGGACCACGCTGGACTGCATTACGAGCAGGAGATTTCGAATGTATCAGATCAAATTGCGAAGCGATCGAGCTAAGAGAAGGGAAGAGGGTAGAGAAAAAGCTTCATTGTTACTTACTTACTTGTTAGTGGTAGTCTCGTAGCTGCTGTATTTCATTGAAGTTCGAGAGAAGCATAAGTATCGAGGTACAGCGCCTGGAACGTCAGCCGTATAGCATTGTGGAAGACCATGGTGAGCGGCTTCGACGATAATACTAATTACTTCCTTACTTATAATACCTATTTACTTCCTTCCTTCCTTACTTACTTATCTACCTAATTCTCTCTTTTTTTTTATATATCGAAACCCCATTGACGGGATCACGTATCGTATATCTCTAATTTCTTTTCGTTTAATCGCCTGGCCCCCAATCCTTCTTCTTTTTTAATTACCTACATACCCGCTTCGAATCGAAGAGTTCGAAGAGAGAACCCCGGAAGCGCAACGGGATCGATTCGCGCGAAGGAAGAAGAAAACCTACAAAAACGTGAGTGACGCTAGCCGGTGGCATTTTCCATTACCTACGAGATCAAGCGTGCCAAGTACGAGAAAAGTGTGGGCAGAATCAAACAAAAGCAAAGCAGAGGAAATCCCAGTTTTTCGAAAGACATCCTTCGTGCAGGCCTGCAGCTGCCTGCACGTAGTCGAAGACCCCTGTCAAGACGCTAAAACCGCTCGCTTCGCCGGTGGTTATTGTCCTGTCCTGTCCGGGCCTGTGAGGTTGGCCCCCATCCATTGCAATCGAGCGTGGGAAAATTTAGGCGTGCAGCATCCCATCACAGAGTGCAGCTGGGAGGACCTCTTCGAGTACAAAACCCTCCATCTTTCCTCCTCCCGACCCTTCTTTTCTATTCCACACACTCCCAATTCCTTCTCCTCTTCTCTCTCCATCCTCTTCTCTCTCTCTCCTCCCTTCGTTCTCTCCCCCTCAATCCTTCTCTTCATCCTTCTCATCCTCATTCAAAATACTCCAACTACAGTGAATCAGTCTATAGTCTAAGGTAAGCTTCTTCATCATACACACACACACACACACACACACACACACACACACAATTGGTCTCTCTCCGACAAAAGAAAGAAAGAAAGAGAAAAAGAGATTCAAGAAAGATAAGAAAAGAAAAGAAAAATGAAAGAAAGAAAGAATGGCTGCATATCATCCGTTATCACTTGCACAGTTGATGGTGGAGAAAAATGGCGACAAAGGCACATTGGCATCACACTATCAGACATCATTGTATAAAGCTTTCGTTCAATTCGATTGGAGGAAATGTGGAAAGCCTTACCAGGGTTCAGGAATACTCTCTATCTCTCTCTCGCCATCATCATTTCGCTGAAGCGGTACCGAGAAGAACCGGTTCGTGCGCAAACACGCAATAAAACGGCTTGATCCTTCTTCGGGTTCGCTATCGATAATTCGGCTTCGTGATGGTGGTGGTGGTGGAGTTTTGGGTCTTTGCCTTGTTCTCTCGTTCCCTTCCGCCTTTTTCCTTCCTCTCTTCCCATTGATAAGAAAGCGACTGGTGGAAGACGTGTTTTAGCGCAGTGGATGGCTTCCATCGGCCTTTCCCCCGTTTGTCACGCCGTCATCTTGCAGCAAAATAAAAAAAAATAAAATAAAAAATGAAAATGGGATTGAGACACGGACAAACACACTCATGCACAACCTCCCCAGCCATTGGCATTATGTACCCTTACCCTCCCCGTCATGTGAGGAACAAAGCTCCATGCCCATGCCATGTCATGCCTTCATGATTACTTGCATTTGCACTCGTATTCGGAGGGTGAGGGTGAGGGATCGATGAAAATCAAAAAAGGATTCTGGTCCTCGGAACCTTGGGATTTTCAGGCGCTTCTCTCTCTCACGCACGAGCGTTGTTTATTCATGCAATGATGAATAAGGCTGGCTGCCCTTCCTTCCACGGAGGCATGTGTGAAGACCATGCCGTACCTTGCCTAGTCATTCCCCAATTGGAACCAGACTAATGGAAGAACGGCTCGTTCGTTCACCATTCCTCTGCGCGTCGAAGAGGAATTGTCCAGAAGGTATTCCGAGTCTTGGCGGCATCGGACTTGACTTTTATTTTTTTTTCTTTCTTTCAGACCTGTTATCTCTCTCCTTCGCGAAACCGGCGCAAAGCATGGAGAAGGAAAGAGCGGTTAACAGCAGAAAGACCAACGAGAACGACATGGAATTTTAATTCCCGCTCGTTTCCGGAAAGTCCAAGTCCAGTCAGGCTGAAGTGAAGTCTTTGTGCTTGTGGGTAGCATGTGGGTGGTCCGTGGTGCAGATGGCCTGGGTCGTGGGTTGTGGGTTGGTTGAAGAGATGAATGAATCTCAGCAATTCTCCCGCAGATTGTTGTTATTATTACCACCATCGGCGCTCGCTGTCCTGTCTACGTCCATCCCGCCTGGCCGCCTACTGCCCTCTGCCTCTATCTCCCTCACCTGACCTCACATCACCTTCACATCACTTCGCTCTACCTCGCTCTACCTCGCTTCATCCATCAACACCATCGCAATCACATCACATCACAACCGCACTGATATCTATTCTCATTGTCCAGCTTCATCCTTCTTCCTCAATCATCATCGTCATTGCTTAAACAGCTTGGCCTTGTTGCATTAGATCGAATCGGATGCTTGACTGACCTTGACTTTGGATACCGTCTTCTTTCTGTTCTTCCATCCGTTTCATTCGTTCCTTCTCTGTCTTGCATCGTCTGCACCCTGCAACACATCTTGATATAGAGGGATAAAAACAATATACCATCTTTGGTCACAGACAATTCTAACATTACCTTGTTTTTTTTTTTTTACAGTGGACTTTTAGTCTACGGACGAATACAAAACGATGTCGGCTCCTCACGCAACCGGTGCCGGCTCGACAGAGCCGGATCACCTCAAGCACTCCATCCCAAGTGGAGCTCTTGACCCCGAAAAGCAGGCTCCAGCCGCTGAGAAGTCGGAAGGCGTACCTCTCGATGACGACGACGAAGAAATCGAAGACATCGACGCCTTGATTGATGACCTCGAGTCTGAAGATGAACACCACTTCGAGGAGGATGAAGAGGCCGAAGTCGGCGCCAGTGCCCGTCCTGTTCCTGAGGACCTCCTTAAGACGGACACCCGTACTGGTTTGACTTCCGCTGAGGTTGACCAACGAAGGAAGCGATATGGTCTCAATCAGATGAAGGAGGAGAAGGAAAATCTCGTCTTGAAGTTTTTTATGTACTTTGTCGGTCCCATCCAGTTCGTCATGGAGGTGAGTTTTTTTTTTTTTTTTTTTTCCTTTCTTTTCCTTTCTGCCCTATCCCACCACTTCGCTTCGGGTCTCGGTCAGCTCCATAAAAAGAGCTTGTTTGACCCTTAGGTGACACAGCCAAGGCTAACTTGCATCTTCTTCCAACCAATCAGGCTGCGGCTATTCTCGCTGCTGGTCTTCAGGACTGGGTTGATTTCGGTGTCATTTGCGGTCTCTTGCTCCTTAACGCTTGCGTCGGTTTCTTCCAAGAATTCCAAGCTGGTTCCATCGTCGATGAATTGAAGAAGACTCTTGCTCTCAAGGCTGTCGTCCTCCGTGACGGTCGTCTCTTTGAAATCGAAGCCCCACAGGTCGTCCCCGGTGATATCCTCCAAATCGAAGAAGGTACCATTGTTCCCGCCGATGGTCGCATTGTTACCGAAGATGCCTTCCTCCAGGTCGATCAGTCCGCCATTACGGGTGAATCTCTCGCCGTCGACAAGCACAAGGGTGACAACATGTACGCTTCCTCCTCGATCAAGCGTGGTGAGGCCTTCATGGTTGTCACTGCCACCGGTGATAACACCTTCGTCGGTCGCGCCGCTGCTCTCGTCTCTCGCGCCTCTGCCGGTACTGGTCACTTCACCGAGGTCTTGAACGGTATTGGTACTGTTTTGTTGATTCTCGTCATCTTCACCCTTCTCGTCGTCTGGGTTGCCTCTTTCTACCGATCCAATCCAATCGTCCACATCTTGGAGTTCACCCTAGCTATCACTATCATCGGTGTCCCAGTCGGTCTTCCAGCTGTCGTTACCACCACCATGGCTGTCGGTGCTGCTTATCTCGCCAAGAAGAAGGCCATCGTCCAGAAACTCTCTGCCATTGAATCTCTCGCTGGTGTCGAAATCCTCTGCTCTGACAAGACCGGTACCTTGACCAAGAACAAGCTCTCCCTCGCCGAGCCCTACACTGTTGAGGGCGTCGAAGCTGACGATCTCATGCTTACTGCCTGCTTGGCTGCCTCCCGCAAGAAGAAGGGTCTTGACGCTATTGACAAGGCTTTCTTGAAATCTCTCAAGTTCTACCCACGTGCCAAGTCTGTTCTCTCCCGCTACAAGGTCTTGCAATTCCACCCCTTCGATCCTGTCTCCAAGAAGGTTACCGCTGTTGTCGAATCTCCCCAAGGTGAACGCATAATCTGCGTCAAGGGTGCCCCACTTTTCGTTCTCCGAACTGTTGAGGAAGACCACCCCATCCCGGAGGAGATCGCCATGGACTACAAGAACAAGGTCGCTGAATTCGCCACTCGTGGTTTCCGTTCTCTTGGTGTTGCCCGCAAGCGTGGTGAAGGTCACTGGGAAATCCTCGGTATTATGCCTTGCTCTGATCCCCCACGTCACGATACCGCTCGCACTATCAATGAAGCCAAAACTCTCGGTCTCTCCATCAAGATGTTGACTGGTGACGCTGTCGGTATTGCTCGTGAAACCTCTCGCCAACTCGGTCTCGGAACCAACGTCTACAATGCTGAGCGTCTCGGTCTTGGTGGCGGCGGTGAAATGCCCGGTTCTGAGGTCTACGATTTCGTCGAGGCTGCCGATGGTTTCGCTGAAGTTTTCCCCCAACACAAGTACAATGTCGTCGAAATCCTCCAACAGCGTGGTTACCTTGTTGCTATGACTGGTGATGGTGTCAACGATGCTCCTTCCCTCAAGAAAGCCGATACTGGTATTGCCGTCGAGGGTGCCTCTGACGCTGCCCGTTCCGCCGCCGACATCGTTTTCTTGGCTCCTGGTCTTTCTGCTATCATTGACGCTCTCAAGACCTCCCGCCAAATTTTCCATCGTATGTACGCCTACGTCGTCTACCGTATCGCCTTGTCCCTCCACTTGGAAATCTTCTTGGGTCTTTGGATTGCCATCTTGAACGAGTCCCTCAACCTCAACCTCGTCGTCTTCATTGCCATCTTCGCCGATATCGCCACCTTGGCCATTGCCTACGATAACGCTCCATTCTCCAAGACCCCAGTCAAGTGGAACTTGCCCAAGCTCTGGGGTATGTCCGTTCTCCTCGGTGTCGTCCTTGCCATCGGTACTTGGATTACTCTCACTACCATGCTTGCGCATAACGACCCCACCCCTGGCGGTAACAACTTCGGAGGTATTGTCCAGAACTTCGGTAACCGTGACGAAGTTCTCTTCTTGGAAATCTCCTTGACCGAGAACTGGCTCATCTTCATCACCCGTGCCAATGGTCCATTCTGGTCTTCCATCCCATCCTGGGAATTGAGCGGTGCCATCTTGCTTGTCGACATCATTGCCACCCTCTTCACCATCTTCGGTTGGTTCGAGCACTCCCGCACTTCCATTGTCGCCGTCGTCCGTATTTGGATCTTCTCCTTTGGTATCTTCTGCGTCATGGGTGGTGTCTACTACTTGCTCCAGGGCTCGATTGGATTTGACAACCTTATGCACGGCAAGTCGCCCAAGCAGAAGCAGAAGCAGAGAAGTTTGGAAGATTTCGGTAAGTCTTTACGCTATACATTCATCTACTTGATCGATCACAAGCTAACGTATCTTTACAGTTGTCTCCATGCAACGTGTCTCTACGCAACACGAGAAGAACGCTTAAAAGCCTCTTTTATAGATCGTGTTGGCGTTTCCTGTATTAATAGTAATTGTTCGCACAAGTGGCTTCTCATTATATGGTGGAGAAGTGATTGTTTGTTCCCTCTTTTGCCATTATGGTGTGCAATCAGCAAGTCAGCAAGGCCTCTCGTTCTTGTGTTTTTTTTTCTTTTCCTGTATAGAAAGAATATTCACGCGTTCTCTCGTTTCCTGAAAGTGTCGAGGAATGGAAGAATGAGATGCTTTTTTTTGCACCAAGATCACACACCACTCCCCTACCCTACTTTTACCTACCATCAGAGAAGCAGCCGTCTCTTCCTCGCCCCCATAGTGCTTTAACCCTCATAGTGCGATTTTGTTCTGTAGTGGTAATGATCAATGCAAATAAACATAAAAAAATTAACCACACCTTCCCCAAGTGAACGAGATTTGTTTGGAAGTTTAGCCCGCAATACAATGTTGAGGATTGGTTTCGATTGATTGGTAGGCGAGCGAATTCGAATCAAACCAGTTTACCGACAATCTCGATCCGTTGCATGAGACCCACATAATATCAGGCAGCCAGGACCCACTTTTTTTTACCTCGGGTGCGAAGAAGCCAAGTATGTTGCCAGTCTACCTTACCCGGGAGTAAGCTAGTAGTCCTTCGGCGCCATTTACATAGAAAGGTACGCATGTTTGTTATCCCATATGATACATGTATGATAAGATATGATATGATATGATGAAGGATGCCCACCGTCCGTCCACCTTTGGTTGTGATGTGTAGACACACGTCATTCTAGAGTTCAATGATGAGATTTTATTCTTATTATTTTATCCCATTTATCTCGATAGATGGCAACGATATCAACGAGGTATGTTAGCTAGGTGAAGTGGTTTGAAAAAGTCCGCACGGGCGACTGATGCGAATTAAGCTAGGGGGCACCGGCTTATATGGATTCGGCATTTTCGTTACTCGCACGGTGGATCAAGCCATGATCTTCAAGCTTGGAAGTGTTTGGAAAATGTCTGGCTTTCGCTATCGTATATGTACTTACATGTACATTTGAGATTTGAATTTATTTGTTACTAACCCTGGGACGACGTCCAGGGTACATGTATATACATTACCTTCGATATCAATCGGGAGTAGCGGGATGGGATGTTCGGATAGTGGTAGCTTCATTCTCGTGTTGATATTGTTGCAAATCCCCCGGCCTTCTCAATATCGTCGCGTGGCCACGCGTGGTGGGATCGATATTAATGGGAGTACCAGGCCATGGGATGGATCATGTACAGTCTTGGTATTTCCTCGTCATATATATATACACACCTCTCAAAGCTCTCAATAATATCTTCCGAGTCGTCCGTGTTCCTTAATTTGGAGGGGAAGGGGAAGGGGAAGGGGATGCGAAGGGCGAGGGAGGGAATCCAGTAAAAAATCGACCATTTCCAAAAAGCGAGAACCGCACAGGACTTTCACCCGAAGATTGTTTCCCCAAAAATGATAATATACACGATATCAAGCGCCCACGAAGACAGACATTAGGAATGAGAGAAAATAGCAGAAAAAAGAAACCGAAATTACCCTATACCGTATAACAAGAATCGCTCTGAAGTGTTGGCTGGAAAAAACATTGGTCGTAAGAAAGAGTGAAGCAAGGAAGTAGTTGTAATGGTGTTTCGCCCCGTCCGGCGGATTGAGAATCGGCGGATTGAGAATCGAATAGGATTATTAAGTCGCTGCTGTGTAGTGAAGAAGGAAGAGAAAAGAAAAGGATATTTGAATCAGTCTCTCGTCGTTATAAGTGACAGAGTAGTACGAGCGGGGAGAAAAAAGAAAGAAAAGGGAAGAAAATAAAAGAAAGAGATATGGTGATTATTTGAATATATAAGTAGTTATTAATCACATACTCGAGAAATAATAGTTGTCCCAAAGGTATTGGTAATCCTGAATTAGACCGCCGAGAAGGCCGATAAGTGGCTTGTCTTTGAGCTTTTCGGAGATGTATGTAAACCAGGCCCTGATAAAATGTTAGAGAATCTGGTTTAAAATGATATATAAAGAAATAAAATAGAGGGGTGCCTTTATCTTACCTAGTGATGTTCTCATAGGCAGCACCACGAAGGGCCCACCATCCCATTGACATGGCTCGTCGCTTGAGCTCTTCCTTCTCGAGGCCGGTAAGCCCTCTGAGTCCGCCGGGGATCGTCTCGGACATATCCCTCTTCGCTAGCTGGCGGGCAGCATACTCAAGACCGAATCCAATTAACCATGGTCTCCAACTCTTCTTATCGTGTCTCCACTTCTGCATTGCCATAGCGTAGAGCACGGGCCTCACAACCCAGAGGATCTCAGCAATCATCCCGGTTCCTTTCAACTTATGCAAGAGTTGAGCTGGAGGTTTGATATCTTCTGCTGTTAGGACTTTAGTGAGAAGGAAGTTGGGGATATCAGTGGCTGGAATCGATGGGAGTCTCTGTCCAGTCCTTGGCATTGTCCAAGATTCGGGTTCTGGCGGTGGGCTGCTGATGGAATCGACATCCTCTAGTTGAGCCGGATCAACCTCACGTTCCGGGAGCGGAGGGCTAACTATCGGCCTTGACTTCGTAAGATGTAATAGCAATAATCGGCAGACTGCTTTGATAGCCTCCAGAATAACGACTACCCTCCATCTGATCCTCTGGCCTTTTCTCCTCGCCGCCATTTCCCATAATAATTCAGTATATTGGATCATTGTGACCATCAAGGCGATGTTTTTGTAGGCCGAGCTCTTTTGGGTCCAGAATTTTGTGTAGCGGGCGTGGGGGGTCTGAGGTGGCCTTTGGATGGAGGCTGGAAGGGACTTCATGGCTCTAGAAAGTAGGGAGTCATGGTAGAGTGATAGAAGTTGGATTCCACTATGAACTGCAATTTTGAATAAAAATTATATTAGACACTGGACACTAAGGATGGATGAATATATATCAATGGAGCGGGGGGTGGGGGAAGAATGCTTACTCGACTCTGAGGCAATCTCTGCATCCTTGAACCTAGCTATGGAGCGATTAAATGTGCTGAATTAGTACATAATATTCAATACTGGTAATTTTTATCCTTTTGACAAAAAAAAAAAAAAAAAAAAAAAGAATTTTGTGTGTGTGTTTGTATAAGGTCCCATACCAGGTACGATGTAGGTTAGGGACCGAAGCGAGGATTCGATCTGCGAAACGGCGCCGGCATTCTTGGTGACAAAGTCTTCGTACAAGGTAAGCCATTTTTTTGGAAGACTTAAGGCGCTATCGTTGGAAGAACAGTCGGATTGTGAGTGATCATCCATGTTGTTGGTGGTGGTGGTGGTTGTCGTGGCTGTCGTGGTTGTGTTTGACGTAAGCGACGCGAGAGGTAAACAACAAAGCTGGGTTTGGTGTATATTTTTAGATCGTGTACGGGAGGGATAATTATTTGGATCGCCACCAAGGTAGCGGAGAAGAGATGGACTTGGATGAGACTGAGACTGAGACTGAGCGAGGGATGGATGGATGGATGGTAATAAGATTTGAAGACGGTGATGGTGGTGGTGATGGTGATGGTGATGGTGATGGTGATGGTGATGGTGGAGGAGGATGTTTGAGAGGGAAAAGAAGGCTGGCCTGGCTGGCGCAAAGTTGTCGAAACGGGGAAAGTAAAGGGGCGACGAAACAGCCGAGGTTCATTCTTGCACGTTCACGTTTTCTGCCATTACAATACATATATACTATGCATACTACTATACTAGCTATCATGATTGAATGAATGAATGAATGAATGAATGAGTTTAATTTACGATCAAACTTGTCTCATATAGTTTAAGTTGGAATGGAAGTATGTAGTAATAATCTTGCATTAGGCAAAGATCAAGCCAGCACGCCTATGGATTGTAGTATATATCATATCACATCATATGATATATTTTATATATTCAGCCTGATGTATTCTTATATATAAGGTATATACTTAACTTAAGTACTTCTTCAGTAACTTAGGAAAGATACTTAAGTATATAGAATGTAATGGGGGGGGGGGGGGGGGGAAACTGACCTGCGAAGGGTAGGCCAGAGCTGATTGAAGGGGATGTCTTTGTCCTGCTCTTCCCGCCTGATGTTGAGGAATGCAGCGGTCGAGCCGATGAAGACGGCAAAGATCGGGTCTCCGACTCTGTATGTTGGAGAGAGAAAGTATGATATTAGCAAGGGTTTGAAATAGTGTCGAGTAAGATATCACACTTACTTTGATATCAGGAAGGGCACATTCATTGTATTTATAATTGTCCTATAGACGGTTGGTTGATGGTTGATGGTTGATGTCTGATGGTTGATGGTTGATGGCCAGGTCCGGTTGGATATAAAATTTAAAATATCACACCAACACAAAGAGGATACCTACTTACATACTTAATACTATATCAAATAGAAACATCCTAGTGCGCTAGAGTATAAATAGCAAGGTCGACAGGTTTACTGTGACTCTATAAGTAAGTAGGTAGGTAAGTAGGTAAATAGGTAAGTATCTAAATTTACGGGCATGCGGTAGCCACCCCACGGCTTCCGGCTTTCCGTCGCGCATGCTTGTCGGCTCTTGTGATGAGCTCCTTTGCTCCGGCTTGAATTCAGCTTCCCGACTTTTTATGGTTATACTTATGGCCGAGGCCGGACAATTCTATTTTCTATTTTGTATTATAAGATACATGTAAGTTTTTGATATGATGTTCAAATTTACAGGAAGTCTTACTAAAACAACATTGCATTACTTTGTGTACCTGCAGCTAACTAGAGAGCTAGAGAGAGCATGGTTATAATATAACATACATCCATCTACCTATACTCTACCACCCTCCATCTACAGTATATACTGTCTAGGTACCTACATATCTACTTACTTATATAAGTAAGTAAGTAAATAAGTACTTACTTAACTACTACCTAGGTATATAAATACTGGAACGTGTTCCGTTCTGTTCTGTTTTTGATACCCCACCATCATCACCTCGTACTTACCTCCCCCCCCCATTCCAGTTCCTCGAGTTTCTCCCTTAAAGGTACCTGTAAGCGCACCCTTTTCCCCTTCTCCCTTCTCCCTTCTCCCTTTCTTTTTTTCTTCTCTTCTTCTCTCCCTCCCTCCCTCCCTCCTCTTCCTTTTAGAAATTGATCCTCGGTAATAGCTTTCTCATCAGTAGCCTTGAAAATTTTCTCTTGTCGTGGAAAGCCAAAAAAAGATCCGCTGCCGAGCTATAGAGAGAGAGATGCTAACCAACATCAATAAACTCGTCCTGCGCAGTCCCTTCGAACACCACCACCAACAACAACAACAACAACAACAACCACCAGAACCACCACCATAACCACCACCACTCCACCACCACCATCCATCACTCCAACCACTCCAACCACCACCACCAACACCCGCTCTCAATCAAACTCCTCTCTCCCTCCACATCCGCCCAAAATGCCACCAACAAGCGATGAAGTCAGCTACCTGAAACAGCTGGTGGCTGGTCTGGAACAGCGGATATCACAGCTTGAAGGCGGCCAGGCTCTGTCGCCTGCAGAACAACTTCGAATGATCCTCATGGGTCCTCCAGGTGCTGGTACGTAAAGGGATCAATATATAACCATCAAATCCATCCATTCACCCGCGATACTATCAAAAAAAAGAAAAGAAAAGAAGAACAAAACCCAAAAAATATATACATAAAAATCTTCTAAAATAATTCAACACCAAGAGAAACTACTCTGGCCGATACCAATCGTGGGAAACGAGTAAGGGGAGGAAAAAAAAAAAAAAAAAAAAAAAAAAAAAAAAAAAAAAATTTACGAAGCGAAAATCGGAAAACATAGTGTGGGATTGCCTATCGAGCGATAGTGGAGCTTACAGGTGCTTTCTTCTTCTTCTGGCGTTTAGGAAAGGGAACTCAGGCACCGAGGATTAAGGACAAATACTGCATCTGCCACTTGGTATGCTTACTTTTCTTGATAAAATCTGTTTCTCCTAAGCTCGGATATATATCTATATATATACACATACATAAATATCTACATTGGATTCAGATTCAGAAGAAGACCCTTGAGCTAATGGATTTTTTCTAGGCTACTGGCGATATGCTGCGCTCGCAAGTGGCAAAGAAGACACCGCTAGGGAAAGAAGCTAAAAAGATCATGGACGCTGGTGGCCTCGTTAGCGACGAGATCATGGTCAATATGATCAAGAACGAACTCGAGCACAACGAGGAATGCAAATCAGGGTTCGTTCCTTCCCTGATCTCTCTCTCTCTCCCTTTCTTTCTCCCCCTTCTCCACCTACAAGGAGGAGACATAGCTCAACGTCTCTCGTAGATTCATCCTGGACGGCTTCCCGCGCACAGTACCACAGGCCGAACGTCTTGACCAAATGCTCGAAGACCGCAAAGAAAAGCTCAACCATGCCGTACAACTCGAAATCGACGATGCCTTACTGGTCGCTCGTATCACTGGCCGTCTCGTCCACCCTGCTTCCGGCCGCTCCTACCACAAAATTTTCAACCCTCCCAAAGTCTCCATGACTGATGACGTCACCGGCGAGCCCTTAATACAACGGTCCGACGATAATGAGGAAACCTTGAAGAAGAGATTGGGAACTTACCATGCTCAGACGGCGCCGGTCGTCGACTATTACAAGAAGAAGGGAATCTGGACCGGTGTTGATGCGTCGCAGCCACCATCTACCGTTTGGAAAACACTTTTGGGGATCTTTGACGAAGATAAATCAAAGAGCTCGATATTGAGCCAGGTCGGCATCTCCCCAAAGTAGGCTAGGCGAGGGAAGAAGTGGTGAGAAACAGGAATGTGCCGCCGCCGAATACCTTAGGGGGGGTTTAATCATGGAAAGACGATACGATGACTCTTCTTCTATCTAGCCATTTCATCTTGTTCACTGTACGAAATATTTATCTCTCTCTCTCTCTCTCTCTCTTGTAAAAACAGAAACAATATTGGCAAAGGGTTGTCAGAACCTTTCTAATCACTTTCTCTATACATACATAGTACTTACATACTTATTTACATACTTACTACCATGACCACTTACATACTTCCCTCGACAAGTACATACTTATGTACATATACATGTGTAAATACACTCGGTCAATTGGTTCGATTCGAGTTCTTTAGCATTACGGAAAACGTCCATAGGCCCCACTACTATTTATCTTATCATTTCATTGGTCGGATTGGCGGGTCACGCTTGCAAAAGGCTAGCTAGCTGTTCGTGAACCAAGTCAAAGATTTGTCGTAATAGGAACTACGAGTCCCCTACCATTGGTAGCTACATTTCTCTAGTATACATAGCAAAAACACGACCGCCAGTCCGTAAGTCCTTGGAGGAGGGGAGGGGGAGATGTTACAAAGGTATCAACGTGGGGAGCGAATGACCCCGTGTATGAAAACGGAAAAAAGTTGAATCATTTGATATTCCACAAGTCGTTAGACAGCCGTCCGTCGAAAAAAATCTGTGCCATATTTTCGTGAGAAATCACTTAACCTGATGCAAATGCTAAACCGCAAGGTCGAAATGTCGAAAACAAAAACAACTAAGAGAAAAGAGAGAAGAGCCAGTGGGCTCCCATGAGTTGACGCCGGTAACGCTGTGCTTTTGATATATCTAATTATCATCATTGTGAGGTATTAAACCTCCCTCTGCAATGCTTATTTTTCTTTTTTGATCTTGCTGATTATTGAGGCTAAGTCTTGCTATATGGGGGTTAGCTCGTCCGGTGATGTGGTATATTAGGGTAGTAAGTACATACGTCTGCTTTTCGTTTCCCCTTGCTAATAGACGTATCGGGCGTTGAACCTCGACTAGCTGTCCCAGCAATTTCCTTCGAGATTTCTGCGAAACAGCTGGCATGGTATATGCGACTCCCGGATTCTATCGCATCCATAAGAACCCAGTCCTCCGCATCAGGATGCCACACAGTATTGAACTTTTCCTTGCAGACCGGGCAGGTTAGGTTGGAAAGCGCTGCATCGTTGGGGGCGGGAATGTAATTCTGGCTGCTGGCTTCCTGAGCGAATGTATCAACATCTGTACCTTGCTGAGACTGCCCAGGTGCCATTGTATTGGAGTCATCCTCATCTTCCCGAAATTTTATCCATTCCTAATTCAAAATTTAACTATTAGACGGCACTCTTCTAATTTTAGTCAGTAGTTAAAAGTTTCGTATCTTACCTCTTCACCAACATACCAACTCCTGAACTGTGCATGCTTTGAACTGTCGGCTATTCTTTGGTGGACGCGGAAGTGCCAATCCAAGTGAGCAGCCTTGTCCTTCTTTCCTTGCTCGTTGTTTGTAAAGCGTCGAGCACAGGATCCACATTTATTCGGAAGACTATCATTCAATATCGAGACGAAGTGTGGCCGGGGTCTGTTTGTTTTAATTGGATATCAGCACTGCAATCACTAGCCTTATTTGATATACTTACATCTTGAGCGCGGCGGAGTTAAGTTCTACACCTAGTGTTTCCCAATGCACTGTGAATCCTGCTGATGTTGAAATTGCACTCGGAGTGGGTGTTTTTGCCAACCCGGATTGATAATAACCCTGGTTAAGAGGCGTACTAGGTTTCGTTCCCGAAGATGATGGGGGAGTTGAGCCGGTCTTTAGCAAGCCCGCGGATATTAGAGACTCGAATAGGCCCTTTGCTCCAGCAGGGACAGATGCTGGGACACTTAATGGAGTTTGACTCCTAGCGTTATTGGCTGCAGGGGTTTGGGCATTGGAGTACTGGCTTAAAAGACTCGCCAAATTGGGGCCTTGGTTTATATTTAGTGACGCTGGAGGTACTGTTTGAAGAGGTGGTAACTGGAGCACCTGTGATGGGGGCGGGGCAGGCACATGCACTGAGATTGCGATTCTGGAAAGCTGGTCTCGAATCTGGGAGAGTTGGTCCGTCGGTAGCTGCTGGGTACTTAGAATTGTTTGCAGATCGAGCAATGCTTTAAGTCTTTTTTGGATTTCAGTATCCCATGGGTTTTCAGCAAATCTTGCCTGAGTGGTTGCAATTAGAGGCCGGATATCATTCAACAAGGCATCGGTTGTTGGAATATTTGCAAGTAAATTCGGCGCAGCGAGACCTAATTGCACGGCCAGCTGTTGATATTTGGACTGTTGTATTCCCTGAAGCGAGGGCGTATCTTGGGTAGCGGCGGGCTGGGGCTGTATGGGAAAGTTAGCCTCAAGCAGCATATTCCGTCCAACGAGACTAACAGAACTCACTGCGGCCTTGCTCCCTGGCTGCTCTAGCCTCCCATCGAAATTCTGAGGTGGCGGGGGGTTGTAAGGGCCCGTCTGACCATGCCCATTTGTGGGCGGTGTCGGGGTAGAGCGATATGGACCAGGGTTTGCAGTAGCCTGACCAGGCTGCGGCCCAATTCCCAATCTTGCATTATCCTGCTTCATCTGTTTCTGCTGCTGCTGAACTGCAGCGGTTCTTGCTTTGATCAATGCATTGTCTATTTTCCTTGTTGTCTCCGCGGGGAACAATGGACTCGAAGATGTCGAGCCGGGGACGGGCTGCTTCCATGTCTGAAGCATTTCTTCAAGCTTTCGGCGAACTGGGCCCTCTACGAGACTGTACGCATCCATGAATGTCCTATACAGGTTCCGTCCAAAGAACAACGTATAAGGTGTTCCAACGTTCTTAGCGATCGAGTCTAAGAGATATAGTGCGGGTAGCTTTCGCAATGGAGATGTCTAATTATTATTGTAGGATGATGATGTTAGGTAATTCTATTACAGCAATATAGATAGATATCATCCGCGATACATACCTTTTGAATATGCTCTTCGATCACTTTAGATATGGCTTGGGCAGCATGTATGTTCTCTTTAGCGATGACAGTAAGGTTCGTAATCTCCCATCTCGAATTGACAGACAGGTCCTCGAGAGAGGACCTGTAATCTTCAGCAAGTTCCTCAGGAGAGGGGACTTCGTCGTTAAAGGACATTTTTCTTTTCTTTCCCCCCCTTTTTTTTATTATTATTATTTTTTTTCGCTGGCTTGGGAGAGACTGGAGAGAAGGAGATGAAGAATAAGAATAAGAATAAGAATAAGATGATGATGATGATGAGGAGGACGAGGACGAGGATGGAGTCTCAATCGCTTGCGAGTTTTTGTCGTGTTCTGGATCCCGCGGATAGTATCACCAAGGCAAGCAAAAGGATGTGGGTTAGACAAGTCCCTCTCCCCCCGACACTCCTCGGCCGGGAACTAGTATGAAGAACTGGCGTGGTTTGCTGGATATAATTGTAAAGATGGGTTTGGAGATTACTGGCGAGGTTTCCGCAGGCCAGTCCTGTTAGTCTGTCCTTGCAGTATTGTAATTGTGATATTCTCTGTTGCTGCTGGTTGGTGATCAATATGGTCAATGGTCAGCAGTTACTTCGACTTGCTCTCTCTTTCACACTCTCTTCTCTTTCTTCTCTTTTCGTTTCCTTTCTATTTTCTTTTTCACTTAATTTGTTTCTTTTTTCCCCTTTCTTTCTTTCGTTCTTTCTTTCTTTCTTTCTTTCTTTTTCTTTCTGAAGAAATGTGTTCGCTTTCTTGGGTTCTTCTTGATCTCCAAGCGCCCTCCTCTTTCGCGACTTCTTCCCTTATGGCCTTTTCGCGTGCGATGGCAAGAGGCAGCTCACTGATTAGTCTTTCAGACAGCAGAAGGCGGAAGATACGATGTTATTAGAGAACGTATAAGAAGGCTACTATCTAAAGTATCGAGATTCCAAGACGCCACTACGAATGAACAGATTTCCAGCCCTAGACAGAGTAATGGGAAAGCCACCGTGTCCGATGATTGCTTTTGAAGACTTCCGGGGAGATTTTTGTTCTTTCTCCTCTTTTTCTTTCTTTCTCCCCTCTCTCTCTCTCTCTCTCTCTCTCTCTCTCTCTCTCTCTCTCTCTCTCTCTCTCTCTCTCTGTCTCCGTTCCTTTACGGCAATGTATCTACGACCTCAACTTAAATCAATATACCCAACGGGTGAAAGAAGACACCCGAAGTCAGAAGCGATAGAAGACGCGACAGAGGTGCCGACAGTCTCTTCGGACGGGTGTGGGTATACAAAGCCAATAAACCGAGTAGCGGGGATCACAGCAGTAGTAGTCGGTATCCGTCGTCTAGTATAAGAATTTAACGGAACTAGAAAGCGGTTATATTGCGGGGCAGGATGGTTTCTAGACAAGCGAGATGAAATCAGTATATGGCTTTTTGTTGATAGGTAACGATGGAGCCGGGGGACAACAGACTCGTAGGATGATAGATTGCCATGGGGTAAACAATCGCTAGATCCTGTCAAAGTTAACAGCGTAAAGGAACTTCCAGGAGCAGAACGCGACTTGGGTTATAGGAGTGATCAAAGGAGAGAGGTATTCGAGGATCGAATGGGTGTTTGAGGGTGTGAGGGAAAGGTTGATATCAATTGATGGTGGTGGTTGGCCAGGTTGATGGTGGAAGCACAAAGCACATGTACATGCAGTAATAAGAAATAAGTAAGTAAGTAAGTATCGGCTAAACCTGCCGTAATAAATGGGTGAGCGATAGTCGGTTAAACATGCCATACGAATCAGGTCACGTGATCCGACAGCCATCCGATTCCGCTCTCGACTGGGAAATGCCCTTGAAAGGAAACGGGGAAAAATCAGTCCAATCGCAGTGCATCTGATCGCGCTGCTGGAAGAAAAAAAAAAAGTGGACAGCTGCAGGACCCCTCCATTGTTAAAAATTCCATTGGTCTTTCCACTCAAAAAATCTTCTCTTCTGATATATCTTTTTTTTTTTTGTCTTGTCATTCTCAAGAACTTGAAATATACCTACTTTCGATCGCATTGATACACTAATTGATATTTATAGAGGGCGTCAACGTTAACTAATACCATCGATATCCACCAATCGGCAACCAGACCAACAGTAACATAGCATAGATCTAAGTGCTTGTTACTCACTACTAGTACTTTTACTTGCATAATATCGCACAATTGAGGTTCATTGCGGCTTTCATAATATAATCCAACAATGTCTCCAGTTCTCCACTCGACCGGGACATCTGCTCAGCAGGTTCAACGTGAATCCGGCACTGCCCGTATCCTAGGGTCTGGTGAGTCTTCGATAATTCTAAAACCCTCTCGATTCGATAATTGTGTAGTACTAAACATCATCGGGTTCGGAACAGGAACCGCTGGAATTGCTGAGTTGGCTATATTTCATCCAGTACGTATTTTACATCGATTGAATAAACCCATTCTCACAAATATGAACTGCACAGGTCGATACTATTGCCAAACGTCTAATGTCTAACTATGGCAAAGTTTCCTCGGCATCGCAACTCAATACCATTATCTTCAGGGATTTCGCAAATGCTTCCTTTGGACGAAAGCTGGTTTCACTCTTCCCTGGTTTGGGATACGCCGCTGGATACAAGGTCTCGCAAAGAATATACAAATATGGTGGCCAGCCCTATATGAAGGATTATCTTTCGAAGCACCACGGCGACACATTCGATAGAACGTTTGGCAAGGGTACTGGAAAGGCCATCATGTATGCGACGGCTGGAAGGTATAAGAAACTTTACCCCGTCACATTTCTTGCGATACTTGCGATTCTAAATTTTCTCTCTCCCAAAATTTTTGTTTTCTCTCTTCTAATTTTTATTTATTATTATTTTTTTTTTTTTAAAAAAAACATAGTCTGATCGGAATTGGTGAAATCGTACTACTGCCACTTGACGTCCTGAAAATTAAACGACAGACAAACCCCGAAGCCTTCCGTGGACGAGGATTGTTCCGAATCATCAAAGATGAGGGCTTTGGTCTCTACCGGGGCTGGGGTTGGACTGCTGCTAGGAACGCACCAGGTAGCTTTGCGGTATGTCAAGTTGCTTAGAACCTGGAAAAAATCAACATTATCACTGATGGGTTTTCAGCTGTTTGGTGGTAGCGCGTTTGCAAAAGAATTCCTCTTCGACTTGAAGGATTACAACAAAGCCACATGGGGACAGAACTTTGTCGCCTCGATATCTGGTGCTGCGGCTTCCCTTATCGTTTCTGCCCCTCTCGATGTTATCAAGACTAGAATCCAGAATAGAAATTTTGAGAACCCGGAAAGTGGTTTCAGAATCGTCGCTAGCATGATTAAGAACGAAGGTGATTTTATCCCCTTCATCAGTTGGATTTGACAATATATATATATACCGAAATGCTAACTTTTTACTACTTCAAGGCCCAACGGCATTCTTCAAAGGTCTGACGCCGAAACTCCTGATGACTGGACCCAAGCTAGTCTTTTCGTTCTGGCTTGCTCAAACTTTGATCCCTGCGTTCGGTACCGTTGTTTAAAGGCGTTCAAGTTCTTGAATGCTGCCATGGTGCCAGCTACAAAAGAATAGCCGATGCACACACCCTTGTATATAGACACCAAAATCTCATTTCCTGCAGAATCTTCTCGGGTTTCCCTCGCTGTTCTCGCCACTTTCTTTGTTTCTTTTACCCTCTAGCGTGCTGTTTTAACACCCTCTTTCTATTTGATGGGAACTAAAGGTTTTAGGTATGGACTAGACCCTGTTGCTTCATTTTTTGTATGGTGTTACGTTACAGGATATGAGATTCTAGGTTAATCCCCGAGACTACATTTCTATGTGAAAGACCATTCCAAAATCTTACTGCGCCGTTCAAGTTCTTGTCATTATATCCATCCTTTGATACATTTCGATATTGGGGCTTAGTTCCTACAGTAGCTGAAATAATTTTAGTATCACGAGACGACATCCATATATTTATATCTGGAGAAAATAGATGGTACCCCTTCAGCTTGCTTTCAAAGAATAGGTGATTGGTGAAGTGAGACCCGCGTGTTTTTCTTTAGTCCTCTTCTTCCTTTCGTCCCCCTTCTCATTTTTAACAGCTTCTGGGCATGACGAAATCAACTTCTAGCTTCAGCTATGAATTTTTTGATCTTCTCAAGGTCTTTTTGACCATTAGTCTCTACCCCGCTGCTGACATCAACACCTCCCAAACTACCTTCCAGGCCCCCAAGCTTTTTGATGAGATCCTTCACGTTATCCGGAGACAGCCCACCAGCTAGCATCGCAGGAACCCCCGAGCCCAGAGTTTCCTGGACTTTAGAGATATCAAGAGAACTACCTGAGCCACCACTACCCGCATCTAGCAACGGGGCGACGTGATACCCGCGGGTTCCGAGGCCTGGCTCGCCGGGCTTAAAGACATGTATAACCGGCACTGGGATTAGTTTCGCCCATTCGATAGGCTCCTGTCCATGTAGCTGTACAACGTCTAGCGAAGCTATGTGGACGGCCTGGAGAATGTATGAAAGCGGTTGGTTTTGGAAAACGCCCACCAACAAAGTCCGCCTTGGATGGGAGAGCGTGTTTCGAAGATGGTGTTTAAAGAAGTCCTGCGTAGTCGTATTTTTTACGGACTCTGGTTCTTGCACTGTAGAAAAAGCCCCCCCTTTCCGTGTGTTTCTTAGGGTTTCGGAGATTTGGGATGCTGTTGCGAGATCAATACACCTCTTGGAGCCTTCGACAAGAATTACTCCAACAAGGTCAGCGCCATGTTCTGCCGCAACCTGCGCTGCCTCCGTTGTCTTTGTCCCGCATATCTTGACTAGAAGTTGCTTTTGTGGGGTTTCGGAGGTCCTAGAGGAGGAACCTGTGGACATAAGGTTTTGGATGAACGGCTTGGGGTTTTGTCCCGCCCTCATCAGGCTTTCCCCGACTAGTACCGCATGTGCTCCGTCTTTTTCATACCTTTCTACGTCCTTGCGCTCCGAGATCCCACTCAGAGCTATGAGAATTGTATCCTTCGGGACCATAGAAACCAATGAACTGGTGGTTCCGAGGTCAACATTGAAAGAATGGAGGTCACGATTGTTGACTCCGATAACCCTGGCATTTAATTTGAGTGCCTTGGTCATTTCTTCTGCGGTGCTAACCTCAACGAGAGGCTCCATGGATAAACTCAAAGAGTATTTATAAAGCCGTTCGAGCAGATCTCCAGAAAGCATTTTAACGATGAGGAGTATGGTATCTGCACCGGCAAGACGGGCTTCAAGAATCTGGTATTCATCAAATATAAACTCTTTGCGCAGGATAGCAGGACGGTTTGTTAAGCCGTCTACAGCAGCTCGGGCGTTTCTCATGTCTTCAAGGGAACCCTTGAACCACTCCGGTTCTGTAAGAACCGATATAGCAGCGGCACCAGAGAGGGCATAGCGTTGTGCTTGGACTGCCGCGTTAGTACTGATGTCGATAATACCTTTGGATGGTGAGGCTCGTTTAACTTCTGCTAACAGAGCGAGTGGATATGGGGAGTTTCTGAGCCTCTCGGGGAAATCTATGAGGGGAGGGGCGAGTTGCATTTCAAAGATTTGTAGCAAATCCTCAGGCCGCTGACCGGGTATTTGCTTCTGGATTGCGACCTTTCGCTTTCTATCTGCATAAATCTTGTCCAGTATCGATGGTTCTGAGAATTTAGCGGAAAGGGCGGTTTGATGGACCCTCCTCCATTCTTCATAAGCATTGCTATGCCCAACATCGCCAGTTAATACTGGGTCGTTGTCGGTCCATTTCCCTCCTTTCCATTTCAGGAAGTTTCTAAACAATTGACGGCCAGCGAGGGTCAAAATGCTCTCCGGGTGATACTGAACTCCCTCCACGATAAATTCCTTGTGACGAACACCCATAATGACACCCCGATCTCCAGTCCAGGAAGTAACTTCGAGGCACGATGGTAGGGTCTCATAGGTGCCGGCGAGGGAATGATACCGGGTAACTGGGATTGATTGGTCAACATCTCTGTAGATGCCAATACGGTCGTGGAGAATGTCGGAAGTTTTCCCATGAAGGATTTCATTGGCCGAAGCCACGGTTCCGCCGAACGTGGTGTACATACATTGCCTGTATAAATATTTGGTTTGGTTAGCACTGCAAATCAGGGCAAGCTTTTTTTCTTTTCTTTAATATTCAAATATAAAAAGAAAGTACAAAAAAAAAAAGAGAGAAATTCCGGAATGGAAAGGAATGGAAAGGAAAGCATTTGGTAGAACGATTAAGAGCAAACTTACTGCCCCATACAGACACCGAGAATCGGTATCTTGCCAGTGAAGTATTTGATAGCTTCGCTGCTGACTCCGGAGTCAGTCAACGGATGACCAGGCCCAGGCGATACAACCAACTGGGTTGGGTTTCGAGCAATTAGATCCTCCAGAGTTATCTGGTCGTTGCGAACGACTTGTACGGTGGCACCTTCGAGCACGAGGTACTGGGAGACATTGTATGTAAAGGAGTCGTAATTGTCGATGAGGATGAGATTTGAGGCGTGATCGAGCTTTGGTTGTGGGTCGTCGTGACTAAGGACGGTGGCCTGAAAGGACGGCATGATGGATATAGGTAAGTACTTGGTACCTACTTACTACTTACTTAAGTAAGTAAGTAAGAAGAGCTTCAGTAAGAGGTAGGAGGTAGGTATCTGGAAATAAAATATATGTTAGCCATCTGGGCTCGGTTTTCTAGTTCAGGATGAGGGATCTTATGTACTCAAAGTACCTGGATATTTACTCCACTTACTTACCTAAGGATACTGAATTTCGGTAACAAGGCAGTGTAGAGGGGATAAAATATGAATTGGCTGAGTCAGTCCAGAGACCGGCCGGATGTCGCTTGAAGAAGAAGAAGAAGAAGAAAAAGAATATTGATGTTGAATTAAGTTCGGACCGCAAGCCGGATAATTGTTGTAGAACGCCTGACCGGAGGCCACCAATAATTTCCATACTGTATGTGCTGTACTTGATGGGGGCACTAACATCGCCTAAGCACTTGTAGAATTTGAGTGAGTAAGTAATAAAGTACTTAGTACCTTTCTAAGAATTACCTAGACAAGTATTTAAGAAGTCAGATGTGTATCTCTGAAGTAGTAGTAGTAGTAATAGTATGCGTGGTTCGCAAATCTCAGGAACGTTACCCCTGCCAGTGCAGTGTTGATAACCACCAAGCAACGCCATTCTCCATTCCAACGCGTCTTCAACATCTTCATCACTCTAGTTTCAACATCCAATCACCTGCTAACATATGGTTCCTCTAACTTCATTACCACCAAACCCCTGAATTGGATTCTACTCTACCTCCATCTCTTGCTAGCCATCGCCCTTTTGATCCCAAGATGGCTTCCAACGGTGTGGCCTCAGCGAATAGACAATTGTCTAGCAAAACCTTCGACTCTGCGCTCGAAGATGCTTTGAGAAACAATACCCCTCTATTGTTCGTCCCATCGCTCCCTCTACAACAATAATAATAGTAACAATGATGACTTCTTGCATCTATAGCTAACAATACCCCCCTTACTTTTTTAGATCTTGGAAGTCTGCTTTGCATCGCTTAGATACACCGTCACGCTCGTCTGTCGCAGTTCGAAATTTGAAAAGCTGGCTTCTTTCGTCTCCCCAATTATCGTCTCTGACCAGCTCATATGCTGCCATCCCCTCACCTAATGCTGCAAGCAAGCAGACCCTCGAAACTAAAACGTCCATGATCAATATTACCGCTGATACCTTGCTTCCCATAGCCGATATAAAAGAGGATGCTTTGTACCTTAGCAAAAGCATAGACCTAGATGAACTGGAAGCGCTCCGAATATGTATTCTAGAATACCAGGAGAGAAGCCCCGCGCTTGCCTCTGAACCGAATGATACTACTGATAATCAACAGGCTCTTCTGTCGATGTCGATGTTCACAAAATCCATCAACAGGCTGAATGCTACGTCGGATGTCCAAACTCCGGAAACTCAAAGGAGGGACCGTCAACGGAATCTTTATTTTTCCGAGAGACGTTTCAAAATAAAGGTTGCAACTTCACTTGTGCGGAGTGTAGTCAACTATGACCCAAAGGCCCCAAGAAAAACCCCATTCCATGGCACTGCAAAGAAGATACTTAGGAAGATGATTGGCGAGGGGAAAAAGGACGGCAAATGTGGGTTTGTTGAAGGACTCATCGCGGATATCAGTAACTCCATCAGTATAGCCAAGATTCCTAGGGCATTTTCGGAAGATAGGTCGCAGAGTAAACTTGTCGAGAACCGTGGGCACTGGGAACGACAGGTACGAATCCGAATCCGAAGTTGAGAACATAAAT
The DNA here is from genome assembly GCA_036971725.1 of Arthrobotrys conoides. Lineage (NCBI taxonomy): Eukaryota > Fungi > Ascomycota > Orbiliomycetes > Orbiliales > Orbiliaceae > Arthrobotrys > Arthrobotrys conoides. The sequence continues at coordinate 1,885,552 of JAVHJM010000005.1, forward strand.
TTCTTCTGGACAACCTAGCCAACTGACTGTCACAAATACTACTAGGTTCTGGTAAATATATATCACTGCCTCCAATTTCTATTCCTCCTGATTTATGGGCCTATATCCCCATCTGGCACTATTGTATCCGCTTGGTATCAGTGCATGGGCTCAACCGCCTTTCTAACGGACTTGAAATTTGTACGGCTCCCTCATCATTTCTTCTTCTTCCCTTTTCTTTTACGTTTCCCCCACAATCTCAAGTCGGCCGCTTGCTAACCTCGCGGCTTCTAGTTAAGCAAACCGCTTAACTCCACCCTCCAAGATCTTCTCAATGCCATCATACCCCTTGGAGCGATAATATCCTTTGCCATGCTTTCGGTGGATTCGTTAGAGGCACGACTTACCGGAAATGCCCCGTCCCTGGCGAAGGAAATAGAAGCTTCAGTTTCATTGTACCTTGAAGAAGCAGAAGCTGTCAGCCTGGTCCACGAAGTTCTACTCGAGTATGTAGGAGAACGGTGTTACTTACCTGCGTCCCTTGCGGGCTGGGCGTGGGCTATCATCTTGCGGACTTATAACGACATCCCGGAGGATGAATTTGAGTTTTCGAACAAGGGCCTAAAGCAACCAGAGACATCCCTACAGCGGATCCACAAAATAATGGCGAACATAATGGCGTCTTCAACTCAGGCCGAAGGACCAGCATTATACCTAGCGAAGAAGGCGCTAAAAGCTAACATTCTAAAAACGGTCGAAAATCTTGTCCACGGGCTGCCAGGAGGGGGTGGGTGGTCAATTCAGATTGAAGAAGATGGCGAAAAGATGAGACAGGTTCTTGCTGGATTAATGCGGATGGGGATGGATTTGCTCGACTGGGATCTCGGGGCGATAGAAGCCTTCGTCGCCACACACAAAATGTTATCACCACTGCGAATACATAATAAATTCCAAAAACCAGGCGGTGAAGATGAAGAGGAAACCCCCGACGAAGAAGACAACCATCCAGTGAACCGAGATATCACAAAAAATCCAGAGACTATCCTCTCTCGAGGCGTATGGATGGATAGAACGGTCGTCGAGAGAACCATCCATATAGCGAGGGCCCGTTTCCCCTACGAGCCTATTCCATTCTGCGCTATCCTCGGTGCGACCACACCCCGGGAGATTATCGACGAGCCGTATAACCTCGGCTTCAAATATCTGGTGGACCACATGGAGTCCTTTACATATGTTTTACCACCGAACTTCCGTGGCACAGAAGTAGACGAGAATGACGCAGGTAAAATCGTCCTCCTTGAGGACCTAATGGTTGTTGAGGGAAGACGGGAAGATGGTGGTGGTGCCTTTATCCTACCAGCTGGCATATTTGGAAGGATTATCAGCAGTGGGGTCAGTCCTCCTATCGTTCGGTGGGATTATCGCTACTCTGGTGTCGAATTTCTTGGGCGGCTTTTGGAACGAACGCTACTCGATGGTACTCTGCACGAACCCTCTCTCGCCATCGAGATCTTAGGTATCTTCGATAACATTTTGGTTTCGTATCGAGATAAACCAGACAATCTAGGAGATCTCGAGGATAGATTTAATGCAACCAACTTTCTCGAGGGTGCAAGCAACATTCTGGCTCCTAATAGTGACATAATCAGTGTCATTTTGGACCTATTTGAGGCATCTTTACCATTGTCGGTCACGGTTAAGTCGGTCGAACTCTCTTCAGCTTGTCTTCGTGTTATTATTACACTTATCTCAGTTGTTCCTGGGAGGGTATGGCCTTTGCTTGGCCGCTCGTCTCTTCTAGAGAGAAATGGGCGAGGCGGTCTCTTAGGCAAGATTTTGGAATCTGTTGAGATAGTCCAGGGGAAATACACGTTTCTTCTAACAACGTTTTCGATGTATGAAGCACTACTGTCCGATGCAATCGCCGGTGTGGTCTTCAGCGGAACTATCGGCTCTCCTGGCAGTATAGTATCCGGGGCAGGCGTAGGGTCCGGAATCAGTAAAGAGATGCAGACCTCGATCCTCCAGGATTGGACTAGATTCTGGTGCTCAATTTTTGAGAGCTTTACTACCTGGAAATATCTCCACGTTGATGAACGGCTCATGCTCAATTTTAAGCTCTGTACGACCTTTTCTCGAATCCTCAAGACAGTTTACGGAGTTGCTTCCGATGAACATGAAGGCTACGGTCTATTCCAAGGGCTAGCACCGTCTGCGTCGACAATTTGCAGCACTTTTTTCAACCCGGCCAGCACACAGGCAGTAGACCCGCTCCTGCTGGCTATCAACGAAGGCTTAGAAACCAAGGACTCCACGACGAACAATCTATTCATTCTAGATTGGATCGACAGCGTAGTCGCTTCCCTAGAATTCAGTTCTACGGCGCTCAAAGTGCAACATCTTCAGAAGAGGCCTCCGAGCTACCTTGAGGCGAAGCTCTACGAACGGTCGCTAGATCTAATTGCGCTTTACGAGGTCGATGAAACCTTCCGACGCCCCGTTATAGACGTACTAGATAGCCTACTTGGTGGCTCTGGGCTTTGGATCGGAGAACCACCTTCGATTCTTGGGTATATAGGCTCATCCGGCGCGAATCATCTGTTGGAATTAATTCAAAGACTTGGTGGAAGACTAGGTGACGAGGAACTCGAAGTCTCTATCTGGAAATTCTTTTGCACCGTCATCGCGAATAAGCAGCAAGGTTTATCTATCAAATTAGTGACTGGTAGCAACCTCGAGGTCCCCAACCTAACACGGGGCACACCGGCAAACCTGAAAAGACATGCGAAGTCTATGCTTACATCGGCATTAGAAATTCTTGTTAACATCGAGTCACTACCTAGTTCGCTCTTAATATCGACGCTCCAGGCTGTTTCGATCGCGCAGGACTTCTGGGGCCCTATCATCAGCAATCTACCAGATTATCCAGAATTCCTCAAAGCAATCACTTCTTACATTGAGAAAGTGGTGGTTAATTACTCAGCAAGGACACCGCCAGCGATCACAGAAAGCTGTAACAAAACGGCGGCTGCCGCTTATATAGCACACATCCTTACGATGCATCTTTATCAAATACGGGCTACCAAATCCTCAGATCCAAAAACAAAGGATTTTCTCGCATCCCTTCTCCCCAAGCTCAAGTTTTACATCGATCATGGTGCGGTTATCCGAGGCTATAAAGCAAGCATGCATGGGCTCCTCTCCCTGAACCTGCAAAACAAATGGCCTAACTGTCATCTTGAAAATTTCCGAAAGAGTTCAATGCAGGAAAGACGATATGGTGCTAATTATTTCTATGATATTGAGCTCGCTGAGCATATCTTAAGATGGGACCGTGGTTGGAATAGTACGATAACCCGGCGCGCAAGTAACAAGGTCGTTGAAGTCAGAACGGGTTTCAAGATTGATGTTGAAGCAGTAAATCTCAATCTAGCATTAATCGATTCTCAAGTGGTATGGAAATTCCCATTGGAACCGTGTTTATCAGGGGCATAGACTAACCCGTTTATCCACAGTTTCTCTTTGATATGTGGGCGAATCTCGTCCTAGAGTTAACCTGTCATAAGTTTTTCCAGAGTTCCGATGGGTTCACTACTTTGTCAAAGGTCGGCCTCGACACCCTGAAGGCTACAATTGGCGAATCCACACCTCCCACCATCTCACCCATTCTGAATACAAAGCGAACTAGTTTAGCCTTTTCGCTTTTCCGGAGGCTTGGGGCCACCAACCTTAGCCAAAATCAAACACAGGGCTCTTTCTCCAAGATTTTGGAAACGACTTGGGATGTTGCTGCGGCTGCGGAATCTAATTTTCTTTCGGGACTCAGTCACGGTGGGAGCGAAAATTCTCGTAACCTACTTCGACTCCTTTATTTGGCACTAAATATGTGCTTGAAGTCGAAAGAAGACCCCTCCCCTCGAGTAGTTTATCTACTTGTCGGGATTTTTGAGGTTGCGGTCGCCAGGGCATTCAAGGTTTTAGCCAATGCAGCTTACGAGAATTCATCCCCGTCTATCGCTGGGGACATGTTGATCGTGATTGGTATTCTACAAACTATTCTCTCATTTGACGGGCTCGAGCCAGTGTACGAACATCTTGTTAGTCACATCGCCAACCACGGCACAATCCGAGTTGCCACGATACTTTTCACATGGGCTTCGAAGTTAGTGGATACACCTACAGGTGCCAATTCAATACCCGATCCTCTATATGGAGAGATAAGCATAATGTTTCTCGTGAAAGTATCGGCGCTGCCGGTGTTCGCTGAACAGATTGCTTTGAACTCCGTGTTCAACTCCCTGAGTGAGGGCGACCTTGCAATGAAGATCCAGGCTGGTCAATTGCTTCCGACCACCACACCCCGCCTGCATAATATCTGGGCTAAAGGGTTTCTCCCGCTGCTCCTGAATGTTCTGTTTGCCCTCAAGAAACGTATCGCCCCGGAAATTGCCATGTTTCTACGGTCATTCAACAGGCAAATCATCTCGACAATCACATATCTCAGTAAACCCGAATACGTCGCTTTGTCACATTTGGAAGAAGTGACTGACCTAGTAGCTATCCTCATCCTATTAGACCGAATGGGATCCTCTCCTGGTGATGAACTCATGAACAGGGTGCGGTCCCTTGACACTGCTTGCGAACAGATCGTCAGTCACAAGGCATGGCTAGCCAAAGTTATAGTTGCTACGACTGTTGAGGAAGACTCTCTACTCCAAGATATAATAGACGGAGGCAATAAACTTTCTATGAAGGTCGGAGCGCAAGCGAGGGTGATACAAAGGCTTATCGCGTCTGTTGATGGCGAGGAGGAGTAGCGGAGGGCTGGATCACCTGTATTTTAGCGAAACAATGCAATCTTAGGAATTTTCAATCAATAACGGGACCCCCGGCTTAAGATGCAAGCTTGGGGGTTAGATGAAGTGGGCTTATATGCTCCTGGCGCATCGGTTCTAATATAATTTTAAACCTCGGACCGCGTCGCCAACTCCCGGATTACCCCGAGGAGAATTAGATTTATATATACAGTACATACTTTAAGTAGTGCGAGAAAAAAACACACACAGACGAAGAAATCCTAATCCCGCTAACTGACCCCGACGGCACCAAAACAATCCGTTGAAAAATTCACGTGGCCTCAACATACTACCTTTCCTTTTCACCAAGGCTATGTGCATCCCCAGAAGCACTGCCATGCAGAATATCCGAGGAGATTCGAAGCATGTTTTTTGCTGCCGACTTGAGTGCATCGACAGTTGACTGCTTAGTAGCAGTTGGGAGAGCCGCCCGAATAGGCTCAACGTCTATCTTAACAAACAAACTACTAAACAGAAATTGCTCCCCCCCGGTGTCATACAGGGGCAGATGCCGAAACCCTAGAATCCTTGTTAGCATAGGAATACATAGTACTGAGAGCATGAGTGCTTACCTTGTGCAGCATTGACTAGCTTTAGACAATAGCTAGCCTTCAATGTCCTATCCCCATTCCCATCATCATTATAGACTACGAAACGGAGGAAAACTAAACTCTCGAAACGGGTCTCAACACTAAAGGTTAGACGCTCGTTCCATGTGGGTGCGAATAAATTTCCTTTTACTGTTTTTGTTCTGCGTCTCTGGGGGGCACCAAGTCCAGACATCCCCCCAGAGCCACTTTTATCAATGCCCCCGTTCGCCGTGACCAACCCTCGTGCCTTATCGTCGGCACTGAAAACCTCAATCTCAACATATGAATCAAGGCAGTCGCGATCTTTGCCGACCCTCGGTAACTGCTGCGCTGATATAATTTCTACGGAGAAGCTAACTAGCTTGCGGGCCAGCTTCGCGGTAGGGTTGTCTGGGTACAGTGAATCGGGAAGAAGCCTATTACTTCGTAGTTCTGAGGGCTTAAGGACGTACCCTGCTCGGTCAGATACCGAAGCAAACATGGCATCATTCAACTGCACGCCAGTGTCATAAGTCTGCCAGTTCAACGCTACCATCTGAACACCGCGACGCCAAAATGTGAGCGGGTCGAAATTCCGGGAGGTAACGCGCCATCCTGAAGGATAAACCCTCATAAGATACCGCAGGTTATGTTTCTCAAGCTGGGCCTTTTTTTCTTTGTCTTTACAGAGACTGATGAATGTCCTTTCAGCGAGAGAAAACACGTGGTTGAAACTTTTACTTTCTAGAATGAAATTAGCGTGGGTAGGAAATAACCTCCTTGGAATATTTCTTACCTGGTAGTGAAAAGTTTTTAAACTTTTGCCCTCGTGTGTAAACACCAAGCTCCCCTAGCTCTTTTGCAATTTTACTGATTGCCCGTGGAGCCTTTCGAAGTTTATCGTTTTGGTGACTCCCGCCTGATGTAGTCCCTAGCTCGTCACTTTCTTCCGTAGAGTTACTACTGCTTGCCGTATTCGCAGCACCCGAGTCCTTTTGCACTCTATTCTTCACTGCTGGGAGCACCGAAGATGACCCAAACATTGTGTCGGATATCTCGGAGCTAAATAGAATTAGATCATCATGACCCTTGACCTTCACCAGTATCTTATTTTTCAGCTCCTGTGGCGAGGGTAAGGTCATGGAGTTTGAAATTAACGGAGCAATCACCAGCCTGTCCCCCAACATTGCCCTGAGAGTTTCTGCCATAATGATCTGTTGCTCAACTCCACAGTGCACCTCCAGCGAAAGGATAACAGGGTATTGACTGGCTACAAATGCATATTTCCCTATGGTTTTGACAACGTCCGAAAATAATACCTTAGATGTTAGGGTTCGCCCATGGGTAACAACTGGTTTCCCATCATCACCATCCCAGCAGTCGATCTCCACACAACGGCAGCCGCGTTGAAGTGTTCTAATATACCCTTCAATCGAAGATTCCCCTGCAACCTGCCGTTCGAGAAGATATGTATTATGGGAGCTCGAAATGAAATATTCGTTTAGAGGCCTATCAAGGCGGGCATCCGAGTCCGTTGATAGTTTTAGAGGACAGTTATATATTGGTGATTGTAGGTAGTCGGTGAACCCCAAGAGTGATATCCGTTCATGTTCCAATGCATCTCCAGTCTTCTCACTTGCGTTCCAAGACCGTTTAACAAGCTTTTGGAAAACTGCGGAGATACGTTGCTCGTCTTGCTCGCCAAATTCCTTTTGCACTTCTTTTAGGAATTTGCGGAACTCATCCTCCTGCATCCCCCCTGTTGGGTCTTCGACGGCGCTCTCCCAAATACGATGTATATCGGTTCGTTCCTTTAATATTCTCACAAAACTTTGGAATTGTTGGAATGTTAAAAAGCCGGTCTTATCCACATCCGCGCGGTCAAATCGAGCACGAAGGTATTGTTTAGAGCAGTTGACTTGCAATCGCCGGCATAACCGGTCAACTTCTTCAAAAGAGAGCTTCTCGTCTTTCTTGTCGGATGTAACAGAATTCGTTTGACTTGATATCTCACGTTTCCAGTGGGTACCTAAAACTTTGTCACCGTGAGTTGCAATTCCCGCCATCAATGCCGTCCTGTAATTCAACAAAGCCTCCAATGTTTGTGTCCAGAGCTGAAAGAGCTCTCTTGTGGGAGCAACGAGATGAAGAGTCCTGAGTCGGCCGTTTTCAATATGTTCCGAATAGATTATTGTAATCCAACGATCTTCAAACTCGGAAGTAACTTGGAAGCCTTCACGATAATTCCTCGCATTTTCTCCTGTCCTGATTTCTTTAACGTCATCCAAATAAAACCTAGCCGATGGCTTCAATGGATCCCAAGTGACCCGGGCCGTATTGCCTTCCAAAACAAAGTATCGCAGAGTTTTCTTCCTCTTTGTTACACGGGTCATGGGTGTGCCCGTTTGCAACAACATCGGTATTTCCGGCGGCCCTTCATCCGGTGGTATAGCTTCCAGTAGATCTACTAGGCTGCTGGATCTACGGTGACGTAGCTCGCTAGGAGCTTCAATAGATGGGTTCGACAGTACAGACTCATTTTGATCCTTATCAGAGAGAAACGGATCCGATTCGCTCGCATTGCTGCTGCTTCGGTGTCTCATAATAACTGGTCCGTGAGTCTCGTCACGCTCGTGTACGGAACCTGAACGGCGTCTTGAGAGTTTATTAGCAGCACCGCGAGAGAGCCTGCGAATGATGTTCGGTCTCGGGGAGCCGTTGGAGCTTAAGACATCGCTCACCGCATTTGTGCCGGGTGGAAGAGATAAAGTAGAAAATACAGGAGCAGAGTAAGTCCGGGGGCGCAAGGGCTCAACAGACGAATTTGATGTCAATGATATTGGAGGCGTGTTGACAGACGGCGACCGGGTTTGAGGTTTCTCCTTCGGTTTCTCCTGGACAGGCTTGTCGGTTGATATGGAGGCAGATGGCAAAGTAGCGCCCTGGGTAGGCTGTTGCTGTGTACTTGGCGGGAATCGCGGAGATCCGATGATCATTGACGCACGAGGGGCTGGCAAGTGCGTCTCCATGGCAGAATGAATATCTACCACAAGTCGCTCTTTGGGGTATTTCCTTTTTGGGTAATTGAGACTTCAGGACAATTTAGATTCCTATTCTCATATCAATCAGGGTTTGAAGAGTACTGGTCCAGAAAGCATTTGACATGAAAGGGGTTGGATCGTGATAGCGATAGGAACAGTAACGACAGGTAGTTGAGGGCACTGCATACATACAAAGATTTGTTAGCATGACCCTTAACAAGCTATCTTAAAACGAACTCCGTGGAATATTCATCAATTGATGGGGTGGATTCCATCGTTTCCCATAAATTACCTTCTCGAGATGTTTACCGAAACTCAATATATTATACCAGCCGAGTTGTTTGTGGGATATAGTGTTGCGGATTGTTGCTTATTGACGAGTGGATATTTGATTTGCGGAGTACATAAAGGTTTAACGTTGGACTTGCAAAATCAATTGAAATGCGACCATAGATATAATTCACGGCCAATTGAAAGAAATAAAGAAGTGTCCGGAGGTGTGTCGATGTAATCAAATCAATCGAGTGTATGTATGTATGCATGTAAGTAGTAGGTATGTGGGTATGTAGGTATACAGTATGTATACGTATTTGTGAATTACCACCCCCAAGTCGGCTTGTCGAACGAACACCGCGAATGTGAATATAGGAATAACTGCACGGTGGAGCTAGAGCCAGCCACAGTCCTCTCTCTCACTTGAGGTGAGAGTCCGCCGCGTCCGAGACGGGGCGTTGGGTATGAAGCATGTTGATTATTCTTCAATCTTACTGAGAAGAATGAGGCCTAGGTCGCGGCGAGCTATCCGGTAGCAGGATCTATATATACTTAGGTGGTAGGTAGGCAATGTACTAAGTATATACCATTGCCTTGCAAGTGGTATGTAAATATGTAAGTTGTTAATCACTTAGGTATATTGGTTACGGGTACTACATATACCTTGTCATCCGTCCCTATGAGGCAATCCCTCATTCATCCCGAACCAAGTCGGCCGCGAATCACCACTTAATACTTTTGTTATGCACCAGTAGACAGACCGGAGCTAACTCTTTTTTCGAATTGATAATCAACGATCTCAGCTCGAGCTAGGCTCGTCACAGTCAGCAGAAAGGCAGTTGCATATAATTCCGAGAATGCCACAGGGGGGACGTGCCGAAAAAGCAGACGACACGACCAAGACCAATCTGGAAGAGAGAAAGGGAAAGAGGTGGTGTGAGCATGCAGACGACCCCACGCCAACGTCAGAGTGAACGAACTAAACCGTTTTTAGCTCAACCGAACCAAACGGATCGAATCCAGGCGATTGCCTTGGCCTTGCAAACGAACCTCCCCTTCTCGTCCTTCTCGAACATTACGTGGAAAGGCAGACCCTAAGGCGTCTCGGAACAGGAGACCGAGAGAACTGACATCGAATTAGGATGGAAGACGGGACGGCTGGGATCTTTGATACAACAACGGCATCGTGATCCTGATCCTGATTCTGATCTTGATGGGATGCATTGTAACGTTTACGTTCGCGCGTTCATGTTCAGCCCTCCCAGCCACACGTGTACATGTATGTGCTTAGCTATAACTAGCATGCACATGTACATGTATGTATGTGTGTGTGGTGACTCAGAGCAATCAATTGTGATCAAATCCCATCGTATCTCGATGCATCTCGAATAGCGAATTCAGCTGCCATTTGTAGCCACTGGTCGGCGTGCCGTGCTACCGAGACAGTCGACAAAAGCTTAAGTTAAGCACTTAAGTAGGTAAATTCTGAAGAAGAGGCAGTCTTGAAGTTTTGGTTTCTGCCGAGGTTACGGCAATCCATGCACGCCAATTGCAAAGCTAGAACATCCGCGGCCGGCCAGGAATTTGTAACAAGGTGATGGCTTCAGGTATAAACTACCTGGTTTAGTACTCGGTGATTCATGAACCATTACTATCACGTCAAAAGCCCTCAAACGTTATAGACCTACTCACCTAAGTATCCAATGGCTTTCCCTATAACTGCCGTCCTCTTTGATATTGGAGGTGTTGTGGTAATATATACTCGCTTGAGCCCTTATTATGTATGCAGACCTTGCTTAAGCCTGTGCTGACAATGGTGCCCCAATCGAAAGGTCCGGTCACCACTCCTCGCAAGTAAGCAAGCAATCCCTAGGAATTATTCAGAAAACGTACCACACAGCGCTGCGCTGCTGGGGGGCAGTTGAGCAAATGAGTAACGGTGCAGCCCAACGAATCTCCACCAGTCGAGGCCTATGAAATCGAAAACAAGATACCCCTAGGCTACATCAACTGGAACATCTACCATGGTGGATCCAGTTCAGCCTGGAAAAGACTTGAGAGAAACGAAATCAGAATGGATGATGGGTTTTTTGAAGGATTTCAGGCTGAGCTTAATGAGCCAAATATGTGGGCACGATACCATGGAGAGAAGGGTCTAGTGCCGCCATCCGTACCTCAGATAGATGGGAAGTGGCTCTTTTGGGAGATGATGAGGTGAGTTTTTTTGGTTTTCTCCCCTCCCCTCCCTTGCAACAATGCACATGGTGGATTGAGTGAAACTTAACCGGTGATACATTCGATCGTGATGATTGGTAGAGTCTCCCGAGAATACAACCCGTCTATCGTGGGCGCAATCGAAAAATTGCGACAGACAGGAAGGTACAAAATCGGTGCCCTGACGAACAACTATGTGTTCCCGGAAGACCACCCATATCGGGATGATGGGAATACCAAAGCTCTTTTCGATATATATATCGCAAGTGTCGAGGTGGGCATGAGAAAACCAGAACACCGGTAAGAATGGCGCAATAAAATGAACAAAAGGAAGTTTTCTTTTCTTCTTCTTTTTTTTAACAACGTGCATATATACCTTTAGGATCTTCGAATATGCAATCAAGGCTATGGGTGTCGAGGAGCCTTCTCAAATGGTTTTTTTGGATGATCTCGGTGGAAACCTGAGGACGGCTAAGGAAATGGGCTTGAGGACAATCAAGGTCCCACTTCATGATCCCCAAGATGCAGTTCGGCAACTCGAGGACATGTTAGGCGAGGATCTTTCGCTCCCTCCATTGTCGAAACTATAGCTGTGAGCTGATTTAGAATCTAATGCATGCATGAGGCCCTAACAAGCTAAAAAATATGTCAACCTGGTGAGGTGGCGGGCGATTTTGCCCAAGGGCGGATAAGCCAATTAGGCGGCTCGTACGTGTTACTGGTACGCTAGCTTAGGTAGATACCTCAAGTCTTAGCTAGACAAATTATTCAAGGAATAAATTCTAGATGAACATGGCATGACTTTGCCTTTCCCCAACATGTACATCATATGGTAGATGGTACTTACAAAATTGAATTTGAATGGTTTCTTCCAGGAAAAGATGTGGCTTGGTAGCGTGAAAACTCCGAGGCGACACGCATCTGTGGTACTGCTAGAAACATGTATGGAGTATCTGTATGTATGGAAGACGATGTGCATCCGAGCCTGTGGGTCCTCAGGGATAAATTTGTAGGCAACATGAGACGATACAAATATGTTCCGGGGTATGCATGTATGTAGAGTTATACTCTGTATGTAGGTATGTACATGTACATGTACTCGGCCTGTATCTGGGGTGGGCAATAACATCATCTCGAAAGCATGGGACAGAGCTAGGTAGGTAAGTACTTACTAGTTCGTACACATATGCTCTTATGCAGCCAGTTCTTTCTTCCTTTCTTGCTTTCTTTTTTTTTTTTCTTTTTTTTATGGGAGCTCGGTAGAAAAAATACTTGCAGGCATACTTGGTACGATGTATGCACAAAGTTCTGGATGCCTTCATCAGTCCCCACGGAATATTACTTCCCTTCCCCAATGCTTCCTTTTTTCTTTTTCTTCTCGTTTAAAGCCTTAAAATGCTCGTTTGAAGCGAGTAACCTAGACCCTGGCACTCTAGAGCCAATCAACGGAGATAACTTTCGGGGTGCACATGCATGAGCAGTCATGCTTGGATTAGAGCCACGAAGAATGTTTCCACACATGTACATAAGTACTTACCTACTTAAGTACTGTACATACATGAGTACGGAGCGGTTACTGTCTGATTCCATGCTTCTGGGTCATGAAACTGTCCGGAGACCCGGGCAACTGTTTCACAGCCAATCACGGCGACGGCGCCTGCAAGCTGCAGCGGTTTGGCAAGGCTCGGTTTGAAAATCAACGGAGCTAGACATCCATACACATGTGGGGATGCATTTATTTTTTAGATCACTCTTGTCGGGATGCCATGCAGCAAAATGTAGGTCTCATCCGTGAAGCACCAGGGTTTTGACAAAGAATGCTAGCTCGATGATTGCCTGTATTAAGAGTTGAAGTTAAGGTTAAGCTTCTTACGATATACTCAGGAAGTAAGTACTGCTTACCTTGTACTTCGATTTCCTTCCATTCTTTTTTCTTTTTCCATTCGGTTTCATTTGTTTCTTTCTTTTTTATCCATTGGTGTTCGGATGATTGTTCGAGATACCGACGAGAGATAAGTACTAGGTGCTGTAGTAGACACAGAGGTAGGTACCTACCGAGGTAAGGACTTAGTAGGTAAGAGGTAAGAGGTAAGAGGTAAGAGGTAAGAGGTAAGAGGTAAGAGGTAAGAGGTCATAAGTAAGAGTGTCGACTTTGTGATACCAGTACATGTACATCCCCCCTCCCCCCCCCCTCCCGGGACCCCTTCCCCCCCGGCTGGTGCAATGGCTACAGCTGGTACATATATGTAAGTACACTAATACCTAAGCAGGTACTTACTCATTACGGACTTCCGATAAAAGAGGTTGTTGCAGGGAGGCGCAGTTGATCTTGCTCATTCTTAATAACTTTCCCCATTCCCATTCGAGTCTTCCTCTAATTTGTATCATATACCGTTTGATCCTAAGTTAAGTTCAGGTTACTTCTCTCTTCTACTTCTGCTTCCCTCCCATACCATACCATACCATACCATACTGCTCCTTTAGCTTTCCCGGGATCCTCACTACTAACTATATTCCATTTTACTTTCAACATTTCGACATCATTCACCGCTCAGAATCAGCTACAAAAGGAATTCCATATATATCCAAGATCTTATTTACAGACAAAATTAAAAGCCAACTTCATTGGCGCAAGGAGCGATGGTGTCGACGCCATTTCGATACGAAGAAACAAGATATGAATTCTCATCCACAGATCCGGAATACATTTATGCAGATACTTCCTATCCGGCTTATGCTTTCAACCAATCCTTCTTTCCAAAAACATGTTCAAATAACTCCTCCTCCTCCTCCTCCTCCATACCTTTCGAGCCTTTCTCAAACAATATGTATCCAAGCTGGGCAGAATTAACAACGGATGGAAGTTATCTCGCCGATCATCAGATAATCCAAGAGCAATATGCGAGCGGATACGCTTATAACGCAACTGCAATGATTTACATGGCAAAGTACCATGCCATGGAATACGAATTCAATACCGGGCTCCCGAATAACGTCGGAATCCTTCCCGATTTTGCTATCGAATGCTTATTATCAGATTGCGGCAGCACTAACATCCCATCTTACCCTCCAATTACCTGGTCACCATCGGAGCCTTCTGTGGCATCTCTCTCACCTCCATACGACGTGTATTTGGAAAAGAAGGACCTTGCGGCTAGAGCTGAATCTCTTCTGGGCGACGAGGCTAACGAAGTACTGCAAGGGCTTGGGCTATATGATTGTCCGGAGCTCGCAACTGATCACGGGTCTCTGGATGAGCTCCATGCAAGCTACCTTGGTTTGGGGAAAGGCCTAAAGCTTGAAGAGAGTTTCGAGTTTAGAGAGGAATATTCGGATGACGAAGAGGACGAAGAGGACGAAGAGCAGTCTGATGAAAACTAGAACCAATCTCCTGTCCTCGGAAGCCCCCCCCCCCCTTCAACCCCTGCTGCCTTTTAGTTTCTTTGACAGCCCCTTCTATCGTTTCCCGAGAATTTCAGCGAGGTTTGGATATTCTCTGACGCTTTGGGGACCTTTAAGCAGAAGGCATCCCCTAGTTTCTTTGTTGAGGAGTTAAGATGCGCAAGAAAAGTTGTTTATTTGTTTGGTTGCAAGATACCCTTTTCTGTAATTATAGATGCTATGGTCTTTTCTGTCGGTATGCCGCTTGCATCTCATGGAGTTAAAGTAGCGTGTTATTTTACTTTGCTGTTTTCATCCTTTGTTCATTGGAGTTCATCGATTACCCAGTCTTCCAGTAAATGACAAACCCCCCCTCCCCTCCCCCCCCGGGGTCGTTTTAGAATCTGCTATTGCTCCTGAGGGAACCTGGTCACGGCGCCGTTGCATAATTTGTGGCATTGCCACATATGAAGTTTTTGAGTCGAAGAAGGGAGTTTTGAGCTTGATTTTCCAGTTTCGAACATGATTTGCTGCTGCGGGTGCTTACAATAGATCCTTTTTCTTTGCCGTCCGAGTGTATTGGTTCAGTCGCCACTCTGTATCCGCATCGCGATTATCTGCTGTGCCTAGTCTGATCTCGAAGAGCTGCGAGAACTTGAGTATAAGTTTCTAACGATTGAGTGTTGGGTTTTAGAATGCCTACTTTCATCTCCATTCTCGGTCCCACTTCCGCTAGCTCAACAGTTTTAGGTCCAGTCTTAACATAAACATGATGGCGGACACTTATATAATCGCCTTCTGTTAAGGCAAATGTTACAACTCTGGCACTATCTTTCTTGACACCTGGAGGAAATAAATGCTTGAGAATTGTTACAACCCTTTTACCGAGAGGTGTGGAGAATCCTTCGAAGATCAAATGTGGGTAGGCTTCGGAGACAGTACCCCGGGCGGAATTATCGATGTCATGTCTTAGAACGACGTTATGCAGAGAAAACATAGCCGTAGGCCCATGCGGGAAATGCGAGACTGTCAAGGCGGTAGGAACACCTCTATGTTCGTGAAGAAGCAGCAAGTCTGAAATCGAGGTCGCCAAGCAGGAAGAAGCTAATTGAGGCAATACCGTGTTACCGCGATTGAGCCTTATTGAGGTTGGAAATAGTAATCTCATTTCCTATACGGAGGCCAAAGGTTAGTGAAACCGTTCACAGTGTTCCAAGAACCAAAGAACCAAAGTAGTGCATGTCATACCTTAGCAAATTGCATGAGACGACTGCTAGGATCTCTACTCGTGGTGACTAAGAGCTTAGGTTCTGCCACTCCGCTAAGGGCAGCATATTCGTCATCGATAAGAGATTCCTCATCCTGTTGCCCGGCTTCCTTCGACTCGTCGAATTTGAAATCTTTGCGCAGTTGACCATCATTGGCGACTTCCTTCGAGAGAGGTTTGCCGGATGCGAGGGATGCCCTTAGCTTAGCACGACGGTCGGCGACTGCGGCATCTTGAACGGCAAGCTGTTTTCGATAGAGATATTCCCTCCGTTGGCGAGCAGTTCTTCGAATCATTGTTTTTGTATCGTGGTGGAGAGATCTTTTTGAAATTCGTCGATTTGGTCGCTAGCTTGTCGCGAACAAAAATTTATTGCTTTGGTCTATTTAGCTTGGCACTTATATCAGATCTTATCAGATTAGATTTTTAGTCTTTATGCCTGATTAGATAGAAGCATAATCACGTGATATAAGTTAGGGCTTGCCCGCAGCTACCTAAACCCACACTAAATTTGCAATCTTTCGAAGAAGCAGTGTAATTCCTACACATCACCAGCATCCATCACAATCACCACCACAATCACGAACTGGAAATTATCACAGCAAGACCTCAGCCAAAATGGTAGGCCACCACATCCCTAAGAAAATGCTTTCACCGATCCTTATTGGGGCCTTTGGTGCTGACTTTTAGTAGCCTTTCACGAAACTTGTCAAGAACTCTGCCTACTACAGGTGTGTTTCAGTGTCCCCTAACCGCATGTCTCCCTTCCGAGAGGAAGAGAGGGCGAGGGACTATTCGGTCAAAGTTTCATAAGGATTATATCCTTATGCCTACATTGTCCCGCCCTCTCGGATTCGACATCCTGGCTTGATATATATATATATATCTGTGTGCAGATGGACTCGACCTAAAACTGACTCTTCCCACCACGCCGTAGCCGTTTCCAGACGAAATATCGTCGAAGACGTGAAGGAAAGACCGATTACTATGCCCGTAAGAGGTTGATCACCCAAGCCAAGAATAAATATGCCGCTCCAAAATATCGTCTCGTTGTTCGATGTAGGTCCAAAACCGCAGACTCTTAAAGACGGAATTCAATTGCTAACCTTTTTTTTCAATTTATAGTCACCAACCGAGATATCGTCTGTCAAATCATCAAGTCCGAGCTTACTGGTGATAAAGTCTTTGTGGCTGCATACGCCCATGAACTGAAGAGATATGGCATCAATCACGGTTTAACCAACTGGGCTGCCGCATATGCTACTGGCCTTCTCGTCGCCCGCCGCGCCTTGAAGAAACTCGATCTTGACGAAACTTTCGCTGGTGTCGAGGATGTCAGCGGCGAATTCACTCTTACCGAAGCCGCCGAAGGCGACGATGGTGAAAGCCGTCGCCCATTCAAGTGCTTCTTGGATGTTGGTCTCGCCAGAACTTCTACCGGTGCCCGTGTGTTCGGTGCCATGAAGGGAGCCTCAGATGGTGGCCTTTACATCCCCCACTCTCCTAGCCGTTTCCCCGGTTACGATATCGAAACCAAGGAACTCGATGCCGAGACTCTTAGGAAGTACATTTTCGGTGGCCATGTTGCCGAGTACATGGAGACACTCGCGGACGACGATGAAGAGAGATACAAGTCGCAGTTCCAGAAGTATATTGATGACGATATTGAAGCCGATGGGTTGGAGGACCTTTACACTGAGGCACATTCAAAGATTCGTGAGAATCCCTTCCTCGAGGATCCCGACAAGGATACCAAGACTGCCGAGCAATGGAAGGCCGAGAGCTTGAAGTATAGGAAGAAGAAGCTAACAAAGGAAGAAAAGGCCGAGAACGTCAAGGCCAAGATCGCAGAGATCAAATCCGCCCAGTAATTCCTTCTTTGGCTTTAAAAAGTTTCTCTTTCTTCTCATGTTCATATATATTTCTTTTTATCGAGAATTCGAAAACCACACCACCGGATCATTTGCGATCCTGTATGAGGTGTTTGATCTTACTGTTTTACTAATGGGTTGCATTCCTATGGCGTTCCGGGATGGCCTGAGGGATGTATTCTAATGCCTACGAATGATGCTCTAGTTACTGATCATTCGTGCAATATGAAAGGTCCTTAGCAATATCGTCCTCAAGCTCTAAAGTGATGATTATTTGACATGATTCATTACGAGACTACCATTAAACCGATAAAGACATCCCCAAAAAACTCCAAATGCGCTTTAAGAAATCGCCAAAGCCTTGAGGCCAGCTTGGACTCCATATCTGTATTGGGCCTAGCAGCCGCTTAGTTTGCGCCTCTCGGTGCCTTCTTAGAGACCTTCTTTGCCTTTGCATCAAGTTTCGCCTTTTTCTTTTTCTCAGCAACCTTTTCTTCGTTTTTACGCTTCATATTTGCTAGTTCCTCCTCGGTCTTCGGGATAATCTTGAAAAAACCCTCTAGTCGTGCTATGGAATAATTAGTCATTAGTTGAGTCGGTTACTCAGATCATTATGAAGGGGCTTACACTGCTGTGCGGTTGTCTGATTTTTCGATAATCTTGCCGCTCCACTCCTGACACGGTCTTCATTGAAGCCCTTTTCTCCCACTAGAAACTTCACGAGACCCTCTGTATCTGGTGCATCCCATTTGAAATCGCATTCGTCTGCCAGCACCACCTCAGGATTCATCAACAACTCCCGAGCATCCTGGTAAGGAAAGTATTCCGGGACTTTATATTTTTCCTTATCCAGGTTCTCGATAACGCTCTCAATTGTCTTGTGCTGGCGAATCAGTTTCAAAGCCGTTGTAGGGCCGACTTTGGGTATCGTATCGCAATAATCGCACCCGAGGAGAATACAAAGATCAATGAACTGTTCCCTAGTCATGTCAAGCCCCGCCATAACTCTGTCTAGATGGATTTCTTGGATAGGCTGTTTCCGTTGCTCGCTAAAGGTTAAATGGCGGAGCAGTATGGGTGTTTCGAAACAGAGGGTATCCATATCTTCGGATGCAGCAGCATAAACCTAAATGAAGACAATGATAACGCTTAGTAAGAAGAGACGAAAGTGGAGGTAGCTACAAATTAGGTATTCTTGTAATATATTCTTTCTACTAGGAGCGAATCATACCTTTCCTGCCTTGGCTAGAATGGCACATTGTGCTTCCGCCTCACAAGGCGCGTCGAGGTAAGGTATACCCATGAGTTGTAGCAGCCTTTTACACTCTTCATTGTGTTCTCTCGTGACTCTAACTGTTCTTCGAGAGAATTTTTCAATCTCTTCAGCAGTTCCGACTTCTTTGGCCTCCTCATGAGCCTCCTGGGCCTCAAACTTTCGAGCCGTACGCTTTGCGAGCTCGCCAGATTTCAAAGTCGGTGGCTTGCCATCGAAGACGTATAGTGGTTTGATACCGTTATCGACCATTCGTAGTGTGCGGTAAAACATTCCCATAAGATGAGATGTTGTTTCTCCGGTTTCAGATGTGAGAACCTGGCCCTCTGATCTGACAGCAATGAGGAAGCTGTAGATACTCATCGATGCATCCTGGTAATGTCAGACGACTGGTTTACGGAGTTGTAACTTGGATTTACTTACGATGGCGACCTTCCGACCGAAGTGGTTCTTGATCTCTCCATTCTTGATGGCGTCGGGAGCTGCCTCTGAGATGACTTGGTAAAGCTCTATGGCCAAATTAGTTCGAAAGCATAGACATAATTGAATTTTAAGTTATAGAACAGTTACTTACGTTTGATTCCCATCCTCGAAGTTTGGTGTAGTTTCAACAAGAATTATAGTAGTAGTAGTAGTAGTAGTAGGGATTGGCTGCAATGTTGGCAAAGGGTTTTGTCGTTGATGGCGCGTGTGATAACTACTCACTTTGAGTACTAAGTAAGAAGTAGTAAGAAGTATGTAGACGACGCGACTTCCAGGTTTGACCAGCGCGCATTTTCTGCCGTGGTCAAGCCACCCCGCCAATTCATACCTACCTAAGTCTAAGTACTTACTTACACCTACTTACATATACCTAGCCTGGTCTTAGCGGCGGCAGGTTCCCGGCCCCACCAAGCCCTCGCCGAGGCATATCTGCATTTATATTTACTTTAAGTACTTGATTCAAAGATCTGGGAAGACTTACTAATTCCTGTATTCTGATATAGACTACTCGTATATATATTAGGTACATATCGACTCTCATAGGTATGTGTACGCATAACTATAACTCCTAGCTAGCTGCTTACCTAGGTAGCTTAAGTATTAACTCGATCACGACTACCAGCTGCAGCTACAGATCCGCCAAACATACTTAAGCACTTACGTTTGCCCTTCCAGGATGTTCCGTATTATCATTCACTCGCATTTCCGCCTGGCGAAACGCTCGCGGCCAAGCTTTCTCCGCACAGAGAGCCAATGGCTCCGAACGCAAGGTCGAAAGGCCTCGACGTTTGATTATAAAGATTCTTTGCAACTACGTAATCTATTAGAAGATGAAGAAATTGCAATTGCATCAACTGCGGAAGAATATTCCCAGAAAAAACTACTCCCTCGAGTACTGGGTGAGTATCTGAGAGCCTATGGCAGCAATCGTGAACTCTAGCGAGAAACTTGTTCAACTGTGATATGCACGCCGCTAACTTGCGGGCCTCTATCATGGGAAGCCGCCTATCGGGATGAAAACTTTGACAAAGATATTCTCAAGGAGATGGGCGAGGCAGGCTTGCTAGGTGCAACAATCACAGGATATGGCTGCGCCGGTGTCAGCGATGTCGCCATGGGGGTATGTTGCTAGTCCCTTTGTTTAAGTCAGCAAAACGCCCTGCAGAGTGCTCCGATACGCCGCTAACTGATATGGGTAAAAGTTGATAACCAGAGCAGTCGAAAGGCACGTCATATAATCCCATCGCTTACCCGGTTCATAACAAATTATGCTAACCAAGTGCAATGTTGCAAAAGATGATGTAGAGTGGATAGCGGATACCGAAGTGCATTGTCCGTTCAGAGCTCTTTGTCAATGGGGGCAATCCATGAGTTCGGAAGTGAGGAGCTCAAAGAACGGTTTCTGCCCACCATGGCAAAGGGAACCTTGACCGGTTGCTTTGGGCTAACAGAGCGTGAGGAATATGAATGGCACGGGTCCCGTACTTGTCATTTTTACTGACGATCACTTCTAGCAAATCATGGTTCCGATCCTGGGTCGTAAGTTCTTAACACATACTTGGTGGCAGACTCGCGCTATATTCGATTCTCTAAAACGCATTATATAAGGATGGAAACCACCGCAAGAATTGATCCCAATCACGAGGGGGTGTATTTACTTTCAGGCTCGAAAACCTGGATCACGAACTCGCCCATAGGTCTGCTAGTCTATACATTACATGAACTAGAGTTGGAAACAACAAACATTTTCTAATATATCTTTCGACAAAAACTTTACAGCTGACGTTCTTGTTGTCTGGGCTAAGCTTGACGGCAAAATTCGAGGGTTTCTTATCGAGAGAGCTAGATGTCCTCCTGGCAGTCTGGAAACACCGCCGATCAAGAATAAAACCGGGTTGCGGGCATCAATCACCGGGATGATCCACATGGACAACGTGCCTGTGCCCAAAGAGTTTATGTTTCCAGATGTTGAGGGGCTTAGAGGGCCGTTCGCTTGCCTTAATAACGCTCGATATGGAATTGCTTGGGGAACTATGGGGGCATTAGAAGATTGTATTGAAAGAGCCCGCGAGTATTCACTGTCGCGGAAACAATTTAAGGGTAACCCATTGGCAAAGTACCAACTTATTCAGAAGAAGCTAGCCGATGCGGTGACCGACGCAACGTTCGGGCTTTTGGCGTAAGTGAACCCAATAATGAAATACGCTACGAAGGATGGATACAATAACACTTTTGGACTTTATATTGTAGCTGTGTCCAAGCTGGGAGACTTAAGGAGAATGGACTCCTAGTTCCCGAGATGATATCCATGATCAAGCGGCAGAATTGTGACAGATCACTCGCTCATGCACGACAGTAAGTAAGAACTGCAGTCCCGCAACAAGGTTGGCAGCTGATTCAACAAAAAAAAAATTATACACAGCCTGCAAGAGATTTTTGGAGGAAATGCGGTGGCAGACGAGTACCATATAGGACGGCATGTAGCCAATTTATTTGTCGCGCAGACGTATGAGGGCCAAAGCGATATCCACACCCGTAAGTACACGCTTACCTCCTAGCATACATACATTAAATCCCGAGCCCAGATCGATATTCCTTCAAGGCGAGATTGGATTTAATGTGATGTGCACGTCTACGTAATTGCTGGTACTAACCAAAGCCTCCGTGTGCAGTAATACTGGGGAGGGCTATTACTGGAATCCAGGCATTTTGCTGATTGGCCTTTGGATTGGCTCAATGTACTTACATGTACCTCCGTATTTATATTTATCGGCTTAGCTTAGCCTAGTACCTATCTACGAGACCATACCTATCCTCTATTCCTTATAGCTACTACTTAAGTAGGTACCCAGATACTTAGGTAGTAAGAACTTAAGGAAGTACCCATCCTGGTGTTGTTTTGTGAAAAAAAAGTGTGTTGTGTTGGATATCATCAAAAGTGTTGTGTTTGTCGGATGTTCTATTGCCTTCTTCGGCATTCGACAGAACAAAATAGTAGGATTGCTGAACCAACTGATCCCGAGCCGCTTTCTTCTTCTTCCTCCATCTTCCTCCCCTCCTCTTCTCCCTGTCATCATACTCCCGCTCGACTTTTTTTATACCGACAACTTCAAGGTACCATCCGCACAGAATTATCGTCACCATCGTAATCTAGAGCTCACCCCTCGGCTCTCACATCTGTCATGTATGCTCCCACTTCTAGATCAGCTCTCACGTTTAGAGGGCTTGACAGCTACCTAGCCTGTCCCACACGATCTTGTCACTTTTTCACCACTTTCTCACCCACACATCTCTTTACCCCTAGAAAGCTAACCACTCACGCTCTCTCTCTCCCCCCCTCTTTCTTTTCTCTCGGTAGACCTTCGTATAGACTCTAGTGCCTTTCCTCGTTTCCCGCCTTGGAAAAAGGCCTCCACACACAAAAACAAATCAGATATGGCTCTCAAACGCATCAACAAGGAACTCACGGATCTTGGACGGTACGTAGACCGCTTGCTAACCCCCCCTTCCTTTATGCCTGGTTACGCTATATTCCTTGACCTTCTTTCCTCAGCTAACTTAAACCTATTCACGTAAAGTGACCCGCCCTCCTCCTGCAGCGCTGGCCCTATTGGGGATGATTTGGTAAGTTATTTATGCCAGTATCCTTTTGCTGAAAGCTTAGCCCAGTCGAGACCCAAGACGATTCCTGCCAGTGGCACAGTGGTAGCCTCTCGCATTTTATCAAAGAATGATCCCAACTAACAATCTAACCTATCTTTTAGTTCCACTGGCAAGCAACAATAATGGGTCCTGTAAGGCCTCCATTGTCAGCACCTAAGTACAAAACTATATGGAGCTGACCCAATACCCTAAATAGGCCGATAGTCCGTATGCTTCCGGTGTCTTTTTCCTCGCTATTACTTTCCCGACCGACTACCCCTTCAAACCTCCAAAGGTTAACTTCACAACCCGTATCTACCACCCAAATATCAACTCCAACGGAAGCATCTGTCTTGATATTCTGCGTGATCAATGGTCGCCTGCATTGACCATTTCAAAGGGTATGCACTTTTCTTCGCTTCATTACATAACCAGTACAAATATCTGATTCTGTGGGGGTGTGCTAGTTCTTCTATCCATATGCTCAATGCTCACGGACCCGAACCCGGATGACCCTCTCGTACCAGAGATCGCTCATGTTTACAAGACCGACAGAGCTAGATACGAAGCAACTGCTAGGGAATGGACCCGCAAGTATGCTATCTAGAACGATCCATGGTGTCAATCTTAAAGTCCTCGGCACAATCATTCAGGCGGCGTTCTTTCTAGTGTCTTCTCTCCTTTCTTGCGTCTCTCCTGTCTTAACGAGATCTCGTACTGTTAATTCATAGGACTACGGATACAGCCAGACTGTTGGTTTCTTTGTTCTGCTTCTTGCTATTCCACACCATGCTTAAGCGTAAAAAGTCGCGGCGAAGCAAGGAAATGGACTCGTATTGTTCTGGAAATACTCTATGTATACACTTTGTTTTATGACTGACTCCTCCCGCGACTTTCACTTACACTATTGATTCCGAAACCTCAGCGTACTCGGGCTCTTCTTACTTATCTAAATGTTTAGACTGCGTATATGTGTATGTGAAAGTGACTACCTACTGGACCAGTAAGACTCATACTTAGCTAATGTCCATGGTACCTACCTTTATCTTCCGATGGGTCCCAAACTTACGACCGGGAGAGGATCATTTCAGGCGAATAGGCCCACCCAAAATAGATGGCATAGCCAGAGCCAGAACCAGAACCAGAACCAGAGGCAAGGTCGTGAAAGAATGCGATTCGTCCTTGATTGAATTCAGCCCACCAAGCCCAAGGCCAGGCCGGGCCGGGCCAGGCGACAGGCCAGATCATACACAACAACATGTCATTCCCCACGCCTCGAATTAAGCTTCGGCTGTTTCAGCAGACGTAGATAAGCATCGTATTACCTACCTACTTACATATATACCTCCTACCGCCATCTCTACGCATGCGTTCGGGACGTCTTGCACGGTAGTACCTTGAGCTCGTCGATGTCGCCGCATGTCGAGCTTTTAGTGTAGTGCTCGATTCGGTTCTTTAGGTTTGCATCGAATATCGATCTGATGCCCGTATGCCAGTCTTCTGCATAAACCACAGTGGCATGGGCGTGGATCACAGCCGATATTGACTCTTCGTCATCTACCCGTACATACGACCGTCAGCTTTTGTGAGATAATACCCATTTCCTTGTGACCGAATCCCGCCACGGGTACAATGCTTACAGACACTTGAGCTTGCACTCACAGGTAGTTTCAACCGTACAACCTCAGCCGTTCGAGGTGAACCATGCAATCATGTCGTCATCGCCCACCTCTCGGTCCTCGTCCCCAGCACCTTCGTTGGTGTCCTTTCTCTCCAATTCTGTAATTCGAACCTTGCAGCGGTTGTCTTCCGAGGTTACCGGTGAAGATGAATTCAATAGTCACCGTCGAGATGCCCAGAATGGCGATAAGAACCATTCCTACTCCCGATCAAATGTGCCAAGAGCACCACCGAGACAACCATCTCCATACTTGCCTCCTGCCTTATCGTCTCTTATCCTCACGTCCTCTAACAATAGGTCGCTGCTCACAAAGGAGATAGCGGAAGAGATAAGGCTTTTAATACCGGCCCGGCTGCAATTGCACGAGACATGGACACTAATGTACAGCCTTGAAGAACACGGCGTAAGTTTATCAACATTGTATCAGAGGCTCGGGAAAGGTGCCTTTGTTTTCGTCGTCAAAGATACTAGTGATGGTATTTTTGGTGCGTTCGCAAACGAGTCTATACAGCCATCTGCAGGAAGATACTACGGTACCGGAGAGTGCTTCCTATGGAAAGCATCCACAATATCGAGCAGTAGCACCTCATCTTTGTCCATTTCGAACCAGTTTTCTAGTAGATCCCCCGATAATATACGCTTCAAAGCGTTCCCATATAGCGGGGTAAATGACTACATGATCCTGTGTGACCGAGATTTTATATCCTTTGGTGGAGGGTAAGTCTGCTCCTAGCTAGCCTTTTCATACAAAATATTGTTTGTCTAACGATTCTAACCCCCGCTATAGAGATGGCCACTATGGTCTGTGGGTTGACGGTAATTTGGATTCTGGTGTTTCATCCACCTGCTCAACCTTCGGAAATGAACCGCTGTCTGAAGAAGGAGACAAGTTTACCATTTTGGGGGTTGAGGTCTGGCGGGTAGGCCCCCCAGGATGATTAACCAACCAATCGCCTTGCCTGAATCGTATTTATAGTCCGGTTTTTAAGCCAAACACATCGATTGCTATTTAGCGGGAGGAGATATGAAGGTACAAGATAATAAAATTTTGTTTGCACAAGATGTTAACTATTAAAATGTGGTATCATTTCCACGGAAATCCCGGCATTCGAAAGTCTAATAATGTTTATACTAGAAGTAACTATGTGATATTAACGCCAGCTCAAAACGCTAATTGAACCAAAGAGACTATAGGGATAGGAATGGGAGGTTAGATGGCATCTCATAAGTTGGAATAGATGAACAATAAAACTACATAACCACCTATAAATGAACTTTTGTATTAGCTTTGACAATTTGCGTTTGATAATAACCAGGGAGTGATGAAATCTTACACATTCTTGCTCTTTTTGTGGGGGCGGGAGCCACTCATAGTCCTCAAATCGTTTCTTTCCACTCGCGTTGTTACCCGAGAGAGTCGGGGACTTGGGTGGAATGGAATCTGTGCGTTGAGGCTTGATTGGAGAGGGAGGGGAAGTGGTATCTGTTTTTGTCTGGGGTGTTTGTAGTTGAAAGGGAACGAGAGGCTTCTGTTGGGTCGGGGTCTGTGGGGCGGGCGTGATTGTGGGTATGGGTGTGGGGTTGGACTGTTGGGCTGTAAGGGATGATATTTGTGCTGGAGGCTTGGGTGTCGGAGTCGGGGTCGGAGTCGGACTCGGGCGTGGTCCTGATGGGCTTACAATTGGTTGTGGTGTAAACGATTGTTTTCGCCCTTTATCACTTGAAATGTTTGGCTTTGGGGTGGGCTTTTCGACCTTTGAAGTAGGTAGTGGCGCTTCGAAGCCTGGATACGGTATATTCCCAATGGAAGCACCTCGACCTTGACCATGAGGGCGTAGGGGTTGGCTGGTGGGGAATGCTGGTTTACTGGGACCCGGGCCTGAGAAGGCAGATGCCGGTCTTTGAACCGGCCCACCTCGCCCACCCTGTGTGGGATATGTGCCAGCGGGAACGAGAACTCCGACAGGGACAGCGGTTTGAGGGCGTGCCATAGGGCCTAGATGGGATGCTGCGGACACTGGACGACCCGGGGGCCCTATAGCGCTTGACGGCCGGCCAGGAACACCTCCAAAATTTCCTGTCGTCGGGCTGGTCGGATAAGGAGTGATAGAACTCGTTCTTAGCGGGGGTGCTGCACTAGGTTCCGTCACGAAAGGTTGTATACTTCCTGTGACCGGGTTTATGAAGCCGGGCGTGGAAGAACGATTTGAATTGTTATTAACGTGAGAAAATTGAGGTTGTGGTGTGCCAGCGGGTGGTATAACTGGATTGGGCATATCTACCGCCGTTGAAGTCGGCCTGTTTGGTATGCGGACTGACCGGCTAGCGCGAATTCTTGGCAGTGCCACCCGCTCGTGGTCATTACGAGATAGCGTTCTCGATCTCGAGATCCCGTCCAGGCGGCCTTTGGCGTCTTTGTTACCGTGTGCAGCAGCCTAAGTGTAACAGGTTTAGTTTGCGAGACCTGGTAAGAATATGTACACAAAATACTACCTTGTTATACCAACTCCTAGCTTCCGCCAAACTGACTGGGACTTGCATTCCGATTTCGTAGAAGTAACCTGCGTATGCGAGAGTTAGACCTAGCTGAGATTTTGTATAGTTGTTTCTTACCCATAGCAAACTCCGCCGTAGGAAGCCCACTCTTTGCTGCTTGTTTGGCATATTTGAATGCCAATTCTTCGTTTTTACCGAAGACACCTTCGTGCCCGCAAAGGAACCATTTGCTAATGGCCATATCGGCTTCAGGTTCACCTTGTCTCGAAGCTAAGGCATTGTAGTGCAGAGATAGTGCAGGATCAAATGAGCACCCTAGCTGGCATAGCTCATATGCCTGGGCCATTTTGACCTGAGCCTTAGCAAATCCTAAAAAAGCCGCCTTTTCAATCATCACCTTGGCTTGATTGGCATCCAAGCTGAGGAAGATCTCTGGAATTGAAAGGCCTGGGAGGTCTCTAGCAAGCATTAAGCCATAAACATAGGCTCCCTGCGGTGCATTTTC
The DNA here is from genome assembly GCA_036971725.1 of Arthrobotrys conoides. Taxonomy (NCBI): domain Eukaryota; kingdom Fungi; phylum Ascomycota; class Orbiliomycetes; order Orbiliales; family Orbiliaceae; genus Arthrobotrys; species Arthrobotrys conoides. The sequence goes on from JAVHJM010000005.1 coordinate 1,913,083, forward strand.
ATCTGCAGTTTCCGCGGCTTGCCTGACAAGCATTATGCCACGGTTGTAATCTTGGGTCTGGCCATGTTGACCTAGCAGCGTCATCATACCAAGGCGCTGCAACAAATTGTCAGCTTGGGAGCGCACATGCACAATATCAAAGAAGCGGAGGAGATGACCAACGTAGTTAGAGGCAGAATCATTAAGAGCCGCCCCTTGAGTGTAGTGTTTGATAGCCTTCATAGGCTCGTTCGAATTTTCGTATTGCATGCCCATTCTATACTCCGCTCTAGCATAGCCCCGCTCCGCAGCCCGCGAATAACATCGAAATGCCTCTCTTCGGTCTACCCTAAAGCCTAACTTTCCAAATTCCAACCATGTACCTTTCATAAATTCTGCTTTCGGGTGATGTTGCTCTGCAAGGAAATTTACGATGTTTAGGGCATCATTTCTGAGCTGGTATTCTACAGCCGGAGTCTGTGGTCGGCCATCTTCCGAGGTTCTAGCGAGATACTGCAATGATGTATCAACAAAGTTTAGAGAATCCTGAGCCCAAGCTAGCTGGGTGTCGGGGTCGTCGGATGCTAAAACTGCCAGTCTCGCGGATTCCAAATACCGCTCTTTTTCATCATCTGTAGGAGGTATATTTGGGCCTGGATTTTCAAGCTTCGGAAACGGGGTCCATGAAGGTTCCTCGAACAGATCACGGTGGGTTGGGGCTTCGACCGCTGCTGGATGTTGGTTACCGGAATGCGTCGTAGCCTTGCTCTCCATTGTTCCGATCGAGTCCGCAATATTTGTAGGGACTTCAGGCATGACCCTATTGCGGATATTAGCTCCTTGAACGAGTTAATAAAGATTTTCTATTATCGTGTCAAACCTCTGAGGTGCTGGGGATATCAGCTCGGGGGCCGGCATCGTCCAGTCATCATCTTTACCGGGAATGAAAGTAGCACTCATGCTCGGCATTACTGGGAGGCCGGACTGATCTAAGCCGCCACTGTACGGGACGGACTGATGGTAGTCTATTGATTCAAGGCATTATGTCCCTAGTCAGCGTTGAATTCAAACCAAGGTATTTGGCAGGCAAGAGTAAGCATGTATGTATGGATGTATGTAAGTAGGTAGGTAGGCAGGTAGGTAAGTAGGTATGTACTCTGTGGTTGGTCCTGGTAGCCACCGGCTTGCCCTCCCCAGTTTTGATCGTAGCCATAATTATTGTGGCCTTGAGGGTCATAAGAGCCGTAGCCCTGAGACATGGTGACCACGAGTTGTCAGAAATCTATGGTGAAAAGAATGGCGTGGCGATGATGATGATGGTGGTTGCAGTCTTGACGTGGGGTCGTGTGGGATTCGATCTCGGGCAAGGTTTCAAGGCCGTTTCGAAACAGGGTTGGGGAGTGGACGGGGCTTCGTTCTTGTTTCGGAGGAACGTGGAGTTGCTTAGGAGATTAAGATTATAGGGACAGGCTCAGTTGAGTAGGTTTAAGAGCGCTTAAGATTGATTGGGGGGGTCGAAGGGAGTTATATCTTGCTTCGGTGCGATATACCAAGCCCAAATACGGACTGAGATACCTATCTAAGTACCTACTTACAGAGGGGAATGAGGCTTGGCAGTGTTGAGATGGGATTCTAACGTTTTCTATTAATACAGGGCAGCCTTGCCCAGAACGCCCGACCAATTGCAAGTACAAAGATTTGGAAAACCGTTTGAAACTTGTACATGTGCATACACTGAGTACCTACCTAAGTACCAAGTAAGTACAGACAGACAGAGTGGGTAATTAAATCCTGCTGACAACAGCGCCTGGGTGCTGACGCATGTGCACTTCTCGGGGCTTAGGACAAGTGTCGGCACAGCAGTTATCAATCATCTTGACTCAATTTAGTATATATATATACCGAACCTAATAAGTAGTACTTAAGTGAGTACTTAAGTGCATATTAGATATAAAAAAAAGAACACTATTCCGAATAAGCACTAGTCCTTAGGAAATATGTCAAGTCCAAGTCAAACTATCAACATATCCACCAAGGCATATCCATCCGCCCAAATGTGAGTGGACGCGTCGGTGGTCAAGGGGCACTTCGGCTGCACCTACTCTCAAGCCGTCCTAATCGAGTAGACCTGCTCCACTATCAATTCTCGGATGCATATTCGACCAAATACCTGAAGTAACTACCCAAACTGCTGGGTTAATTGCTGGTTTCGTCCGAATCCAGCATCTAGTGTTGCTGGATTGGGGGCCGTCCGGCTGCAACAGGTGTCGTTTCACGATGGTATGAACCCCCCTCATCCCTTCGACAGGCGCTCGCCGTGGCCTGATAATGACATCTAGATTCATACTCTGTGATCCCTTAAAACCCATATCTGCCCTTTAAACCCAGATTTCTTGGATCTTTTCCAGCTCGTCTTCTCTTCTCTTCTCTTTCATGCCCTTCAGTCATCGTCTTTCCCACCTATATTCGTTCCCTTGACGATACCTTAGCTTGACTGAAGCATCCTCCTTCTTATACACGGAGGGCACATTTCTGGATCGTAGAAATACATATCAGTATATTGTGTTTATCTACTAAAGCTTAAAGCAATCGATACCAGAGAGACAGGCGACAAACCTCAAAGATTTCGAAATAGCTGAACTGGCCGGCCCAGTTGTGAGCTTGGAACGGAAAAGTCGAAGTTAAAAAACGAAGAAAGAAAGAAAGAAAGCACGAACACGGTTCGAACCGAGAAACAATGCCAGTGAGAAGTTCGATTTCGTCGGAGCGGGCAAGATGGCCAGCACTGTCCAAAGTCATGGGCAATTATACCCTCCATACAAAGGACGATGCCAAAGTCCTCACGCTGAAACAGAAGTTCGATAAATGGTACGGGGCTAAATGCAACAAGTTCAACACATCAGTTGACTACAATTCTTGACGCTAACATCAGAGGCATTTAGGATGGTAAACGAGGGCCACAGAAGAATGTTAGTGCAGGGCTGGTCTTGACTTTCCTGGGGATTCTCATTTATCTAATCAATTTCTTCCTAGATTCGTATTTACATTTATTCTCCTCCATTTAATGGTCTTTGGATTCGCATTTGTCAATTTTTCGGTCAAGGTAAGCGAATATCTGAGCCTGGAGCCAAACCCTGGAATTCAAGAGTATCCTCTGACGTAAATCCCTTCTCTAGGATAACCTAGTTGGAGCAAGAACAACATTTGGTATCACTTACCCGATTGCTAGATCTGCCGCGCTGGTTTTACATGTGGACGTTGCTTTGGTCCTGCTTCGTAAGTCAACCCGCTAGACCCAATCCTGAAAACTGCTAACTTAATTATCAGCTGTCTGCCGCAATTGTATTTCGCTACTCCGTCGGACACCGCTGAATACAATCATTCCATTTGACAAAAACATCACCTTCCATATGTGTAGGTTTATTGATATCATAATTTCGCATAGAATGTGTATGTCTAACTCCTTCTTACTGAAAGACAGTGACGGCATGGTCGATCGTTTTCTTCTCCCTCCTTCACACATTCGCCCATTGGAACAATTTCGCACAATTGGCGGCGAAAACTGGACTCGGGTTCAAAGGCTTCATGATGGCAAACTTTCTTACCGGCCCAGGATGGACTGGTTATATAATGTTGATTGCCCTCATCGCTATGGCATGGACTGCAGTCGAGAAATACCGTCGGGCGAATTTCGAGAGATTTTGGTATACTCATCATCTCTTTATTGTCTTTTTCTTTTTCTGGTCCTTCCATGGTGCTTTCTGTATGATCAAAAACGACAGAGAACCTCAATGCGTTGGGATCGGTGTCTTTTGGAAATACTGGTTGGTTGGTGGGTTCCTTTACCTTTGTGAAAGGCTCGCTCGTGAGATTCGTGGCAAACACAAGACATATATTAGGTAGGTTCCTAGGACTGCAAAGTTTGTTTAAACTAGCTTTTTCATGGATTCAGATGCTAACCGATACATCATTCTTTTAGCAAGGTTATTGAGCATCCGAGCAACGTTGTCGAAATTCAGATTAAAAAGGATCATACGGTTACAAAGGCCGGCCAATATATCTTCCTATGTTGCCCCGAGGTCTCGATTTGGCAATACCACCCCTTCACCCTCACAAGCGCTCCTGAGGAAGATTACATCTCTGTGCATATCAGATGTGTCGGAGACTTTACTAAAGCGCTCGCAAAAACACTGGGATGTACTCTAGATAAGAGAGGTGGAGACAGGGCACCAGCCTCGGAGAAGCCCGATAAGGCAGATAAACGGATGTCTCGGGTCATTGGGGTAAACAAGGAATCCACTACTGGTGGTGATATCGACCCTGCTTTGAGAAGGGTCTTACCTCGAGGTTCGTATAAAAGTGCTCAATCAATTGTGATAGGTGTAGGAACCGGGGGGCTGAATTGATTTTTGAACTAGTGTATATCGACGGGCCTTTTGGGTCTGCTTCGGAAGATGTTTTCAAGTACGAGGTTGCTATGCTAGTTGGCGCCGGTATTGGGGTTACACCGTTTGCCTCCATTTTGAAGAGCATTTGGTATCGCGTAAACTACCCCCAGAAGCGTACCAGACTGTCTAAGGTTTACTTTTTCTGGATTTGGTAAGTTTTGTCCATCGTTCTTCACCCAGATACCGGTATCGATATCTAACCCAGAGAAGCCGTGATTTTGGCTCCTTCGAATGGTTTAGATCGCTCCTCATGGCGATTGAAGCCCAGGATATTTCTCATTTAATCGAAGTCCACACGGTAAGTTTCACAGCATCGAGACCAAGTTAAATTAAAGCCCGCATCCAGACTAACACTTCTTCTTCCCTCGCCTCGCTAGTATCTTACTGCTAAAATTAAAGTTGACGATGCTACCAACATCATGATCAACGATGCTAATGCTGAGAGAGATGCGATCACTGGTCTTCGTGCGCCGACAAACTTTGGTAGGCCAAACTGGAATTCTATCTTCAAGGGCATCAAGTCGATTCACTCACCTGCTGAAGTCGGTGTATTTTTTTGTGGACCTAAAGGACTCGGCTCCCAGCTTCATGTTAAATGCAATGAGCATTCGGAACCCGGTATGTCGTTTGTTTGGGGCAAGGAGAATTTCTAATGTAGAAATTTCGCGGTTCAAAAGCGTCATGTTTATCTTCTTGTTACATTTTGTCCACCTCAGCATCCATCCAGTATTGAGACAGTTGTCTAGTGTTGAGACTGTATTGAGACTGGGTTTTGCGGTCCTGTTAGAAGTTTGGTGTCGGCGTATAGTGCAATATTTTTATACCTGGCCTGGAATATATTTGATAGTATTAGACACTACTTACTCTAGACGAAATACGGTTCTTCGTAGGTGTAAAAACAAATTCTTTGCAGATAGATTCCTTCTAAAAATATATGAAGTTGTGAACAAGAAGGATAAAGCGAGCCCAAACTCCAATCCCTTGCCTGTGATTACAAACATAATACCGAACACCGAAAATGCAAGACGAATAAACGGAGACTTGGGACTAGAGCAAGGTGGAGGTGCTGTCAGAGCCATCAATGTGACCATAACAAGTAAGTATGATCAATTTTTGAATACAAGCATTGCGTAAGAAAACAACACCACCCGGCCCAATCAATGGTTTTCTTTTCTTTCTATCTCTTTAAGCGTCTTTAGAAATCTCGCTTTGATTCAAAGCCTTTCCGGCTTGCAATGCTTGCAGCTTTTGCTGATAAGATGCTGTAGGGTTGAATTTTCGAACTGTGCGAATGTCGTCCATTGAATACCCCGGGATACGGATGTTCCAGTTTCTTTCAAGTATCATTTGAACATCGCGAATATCCAAAGCATCGCTTCCGCGGTGTTTGGCCATGCGGCAAGCGTAGGTGAGAAGAGTATCGACAAAATCGTCAGTCAATTCTAAAACACTCTGTTGAGAATTTTCACGCGTAGTTAGTAGGACACGGCTAAAGTAGGAGAGAAGATGCGTCTTTACCTCTTCAACCTCTGGATCTAGGCTTTCATCTGGATCGATTTGCCTAACAAGCTCCTGGAGCTTGCGTTTGCTAAGCAGTCCTCCACTAGCTTCGTCTAGCTCAAACTGCGGGGCTTTGGCGATGGCTGGTGCTCCAACAACTTGGCTACCAGAAGGGGCGTGTGTGCCACCTGGCAAAGTGGGCCTAGCTGGAGGTACGGGGACGGCGGTTGGGGCTGGCATGGTCAAGCTTTTAGGAATCGGAAGACGGTGGGCTGATGCGCCCTCTCGTTGCATGGCGGGAGTATTCGCAGAGGTCGGAATGGATGGTTTAGAGGATAGATCTGGCCCCCCTGGTTGAGAGATGGCTTGTTGGAGTGTATGTGGATGGGTTGCGGTTGGCCCACTGACCGAGGAGGATCGAGGGGTGGTGTTTGGTGGAGTCTGGACAGGTATCTGCGAGATGTTTGCTCCGGGAGGGAAGACAGTCTGGGTTGCTGGTGTTCTAAGTGGAGTTGCAGATGTCGGCGACTTTTGGGACCCAGCCTGGGGGTTGCTATGCACGGCGTTTTGAGCGCTGGCAGCTGTAAGCGCGTTACCAACCGACCCTATATTTGATGGGCCCTGCTGGGCCGTCGGTGTTTTCACAGGGACCGCAGCCTAGCCTGTTCAGTTTATCGAGCTTCAGACTGATGAAGAAGTGCTATAATTAAGCTTACCTTGGCTAAAGAAGGTGCGGCCGACCCTGCAGCATTGGCAGGTGGATCAGCGGCCGTCGTGGCAGTGGGGGGAGCCTCAGCCGTTGGGTTAATCCCAGCAGTCTGCTCTCCACTTGACGCATTTGTTACCGCAGCATTACGAACTAAGGTAGACTGCTGCATACGAAATGCATTGATAAAGTCCTCACACTTTTTATTCTGCTTCTGAATTTGCTCGAGTTGTGCTCGCTTTTCAGTCAGCTCCTCTGGTGAGAGGGGCTTCTCGGGACTACTGATCGCAGCCTGCAGTGACTGGATTGTTGTCCTAAAAGACACCATCGAGGCATATGCGGTTCGAAGCCTTGCCTCAGCTTCCCTTCTCCAATTATCTGCATTCTCGGGGTCAATATGGCCTGGGACTAAAAGTTTCATCGGTTGGGATGCCCCATTGCCACCGGCCGAGGATGTGTTCGCCATCTGCGCGGCAGGCCCGATATTCGGGACCGGACGATTGTTTATGTTCGGACCAGCGACAGATGGTGTAGGACGAGGCTGGGCCGCTGCCTGCGGGGCCAGAGGTATCATGGTCGACGGCTGGGCCTGGGGGTGTTGGTTTGCAGCGGTTGCGGTTGCGGCAGCCCTCTGGCTTGCTTGCTGGTTCCTCAGATTTGCCATATGCTGGTTGAATTGTTCAAGTTTCTTCATCGCAGCTATTCCCCGAGGATGATTCTGGCCAAACTGTTGGATTTCAGTCTTAAGTCCCTGCTGGATCTGTATATATTTAGCCCGCGTTTCCTCCATCGTGCTCGACGGTTGTTGAGAAACGCCAGCGGTTGGTTGACTCGGTTGTCCGTTCGGGAGCATGGCCAATATCGTGTTATTCAAGGCAGGAGCGATGGGTGTGTGACCGTGACCGTGACCGCTGGAACTGATGTCCGCTATGTAAGCAGGTCTCGAAAGCTTAGGCGATCTAGGCACGGAAGTAGTACGATTTGACAGATACGGCTGATGTTCTTCGTCTTCACGGGGCCGTTTCTGCGTTATCATTGAAGCTGTACAGGTGTTTGTGGTGAGCAACAGGTGCAGAGCATCGGAGTTATTTATGCACGAGCAGATGGTGGCATTTGGCAGGACGCGACTTTGTATCCTAAACGAGAGATCCTGTTCTTAAGTCTAGGCCTTGTATACAAGAGGGATATATATATATATATATATACTTATATATATAAAGTAATCTTGTGTGTAAGTAGGGATATGGTCGAGATTGTTTTAGTATGACGGTGGACGGATAAAAATCTAAACAAGGATGGCCGATGGCCTGGGCGAGGTTTCCGCGATGTGGTCATGTTGGAGGATTCGATGGTAAGTACCATGGCCCGGCGCGGAGGTGCTTCGAGAACCTCCGAACAACCGCTCATGCAAACATCATGTAAACATCATGTCAAACCAGAACAATAACAGGATTTGATACCACCCGGCCGATTCCAAAAAAACACAATATTGTACAATGGCAGCCAGCAGCAGTAGATTTGAGCGCCATCTCCACCAAATCGAGGAGGCTGCAACTGATATCTCGTCCATGCGTTTTAGCAAACCTGGAATATTTACAAATGTATGCGCCACGGGGGGTGTCCCTCGTCAATCGAAAACTATATCGCTAACTTTATTGTGAAATTCAAATAGTCACAGGTCACCCGCCCGCCGATAACATCTCTCATTAGGGACACATCTCCATACGAACGTGTGCTCTTCTCTTCGGCCTCAAATGAAGGATTCAAAGAGGGGCCTTCGGCACTATCTTCCAAACCAGGACTCCTAGGCTCGCTGCTGGATGGGAACCTTGTGCACCAGGTCCAGAGTACCGTCAAAACAGCCCAGTTGAAAGGAGATGTCGATGTTGAAATGTTATTACACGGTGCCGAAGACTTGGCGAGAATATAGTAAGTTGCAGTGTCCTGAGTCCACAGGTAGCAGGTTTTTCTCACACAGCGGTAGCCCAATCCCTGGTTTGGATGACAGAATCGAACAACTTCGGTCTAGATATCAAGACCTTCTATCCAGTGTCATATTGCACGAAGAACTTGTCGTAGCCCAAAGAACACAGCTGGACCTCCAGAGAGGATCAACCAAAGGCGAATATATTCGCAAAGTCAAAGAACCCAAAGCCGCAAAACATACTTTAACGAAGGCCGACATCCAAGCTGAGGAAATAGCAATAAAACATCTCGAAGCTAGAAAATTTGAAATGGAGTCAGAGATTAGGGAGCTAGACCGCAGGTTAACAGGGGCAATAGCCTCTAAGTCCTACTAAACGAAATACACCTTTGGATGGTCCCCGGGAGTCATTACTTCAAATAAAACTTAGGTGCACAGGCTGGCGTTTCGCCTTCGTGAGATTTTTTCCATTACCGGATCTATTATCCTGTATATTTGAAATGAATGATCTCCACTACTCCACTGACTTATCTGAAAATAATTGCGGTGGAGGTAGCCCAAATATTACATTCTGAGATTTAGCTTTAGGGGCTGATATTTGTAGTCGCAGCTGTTCACCCACTGTCGCGGAAAACCTGAGATATCTGGGATCGCCTGGAAGTATGTCCTCCCAATTTTCAATCCTTTGGAGGAAACTCTCATCAACGTCTATCTTTTTAGCAAGGATGACTGTCGGGATCGCGTTCAGCGTCGAAACAACCACCCCGGAACCCACCGGTCTTACCCTGACAGCCCATATATAGTCACTATAGCTCCCAAAACTGACGGTCTCAAACTGGACTTGCGCTCCCATCCCACCCAAGCCTTCAATCTCCAAAGGCTCACATTTCCCCATTCTGATAGGAATATACCTCCCGAAGAAGTCTATTTCGCGAGGGTTTAGTCTTTGCCTAAGACGAAACTTCACCAAAAGCATATGTGTAGTTTCGGGGTGTAGCATGTAGCTAGTGTGGCAAACCCGCTTGAACAGTTTCGCCGGCGACGGGCGCAGGCTAGCATCCATGTTTTGCGCCAATCTATTGTGTCGTTGAAGCATGAATTTAACTTGTTTAATTTCCTCGAGGGGGTCCAAATCTCTGTGCGCTGGTTGAACCTGAATGACGTCGAATCTTACCCGCGGCCGTACAAGGGGATGCCGAACGTACGATTTGTTGAGTTCGTCGCCGAAATCTCTGAATTGTCTTGAGTGGCCAGGTCGATCCTCGTATATGCTGACCCTCTCTGTCTCTTGATAATAGTTTAAGAGCATCGATATGAAGCACTTTTTGAATTCCATGGTTGTTGCAAATTCGTGTCCGAGCTGAGGGTGATCCTGCTTTAGGACAACGAGATCAAAGTTAAAGCCGGCGCTTCCTAGGATCCGTAACACTGTTTTTGAGAATAGTGTTCTATTCCGTCCAGTCAAGAGGACATTTAATGTTTGAATGTTTTGGTCGACTTTCCTGGCGATATCTACCTAAAGCAATTCACTGGAGTCAATCCGTCGGTCCTGGGATGTCTCGCCGCGTGTAATACTAACAATTGGTTTGTTCCAACGATCGGGATATCGACGCTCCTGGTCGCCCTGAGAAGCTACGGACAGACCGGTACTATATTGATTTACCGTTGCATCTAGTATCGATGGAGTTTGCCACCAGCCTGACATTTTGTTAGCTATCTCCTAATAGTTATAATATCAAAATACACACTCCGAATTGCATTGGACTAAAACATACCTCCCCCAAGCAAACGGTCTCTGTCTCTAAGTATACCAATCGATGGACCATCCCATATGTTGCTAGGAACTGGAGACCGATACAGGGCTGTATGGATCAAGCGTTAATAAAATCTAGCATGGTGATTTCGTTATCCATATAGGGTGCTACTTACTATTGTCGAAATCAATTATACAGATACGTTTGATCTGGTTGACGGGAGGGAGAGGTTTTGGCGGAACAGCGATAGACCAAGCCAGAACAGAAGCGACATCTTCCGGCAGACTTGAAGAGCTCATGGCTTGCATCCTCACACGATGACCTCCGACTGCTAGGTGATAGAAGAACTCTCGCTGTTCATAGGTGCGAGTGGATGTAATATGACGGAACCAAAGAGGACTATGGCCACTTTTCCGGGCAATTCTTGATATCCTAAAAGCGACGGGGTTAGGACTTGGAAGATGGATGCATGTGTGTATAATCAACGACGATCATGAAGCTATGTTTTGGTAAAGGGGATAGGAGGGGCTTTATCTACTTAAGTAGTAGGTAGTAGGTAGGAAGGTCGGAGGTATGTCTAAGGAAAATGTACCTTACTGTCATGTCATATGTGTTTTTGCAGACTGATTACCTAGGTACCTCCTAATGGATAAGTACTTACTAAGTCCTTGGTAGTTAGGTAAGTAAGTAAGTACCTAGCACCTACCGACTCCCTGGTGTATAAGTAAGTACTTACCTACCTACCTAGGTACTTACTTAATATCTTATACGAAGATATTTAGACGTAGACAGGGAGTCTTGTACTGTGTCGTTAACAACAAAGTGTACATCTGCCCATCAGGGTTGAGCAACTGAGTTGAGCCTATGCGGAATTAAATCAACTTTGGAGAATGTGTGTCGAGGAGATGGGTTAGGTTTAAGCGGCTTAGCAAGTGCCTACCAGGCCAGGTACCTCGGTAGGTAACTGCTGAGATTTTCGAAGCTTTTCAAAATTAAAATCTTGCACGTACCTGCACCTGGAGATGTTGTATGTTGTATAATAAGTGCCAAGCCTCAGGTGCCAACACTTATTTTTATTTTTTATTTTTATTTTTATTTTTTTAGAGAGAGAGAGGGAGGGAGAGAGGGAGGGAGAGAGGGAGGGAGAGAGGGAGAGAGTTTAGCCTCGAGTCCTCGTTAAAATTAATATTATATTAATTGTATACTTACAACTAAGTAAAAATTTGTATGTTCTTCACGGTGCATAGAAATTGATACGTATCGGGGATCAAAGGGGAAGTATTCGAATTCAGATGCATGGTTTAACGTTAACGCATGGCGGATAAGATATATATATATGGCAACTTTAAAGCCTGCCTCCGACTTCGGTATTTAAGTACCTACTTACCTTATATCCCCAACCTAAGCTGAGTACTGACCTAAGCACCCTCAAGACCGGCCGTAGGCAGGTATCTAAAGTACTTACTTATTTAAGTATGTAAGTAGGAGGTATCTTAGGTATTTGTATTATCTTGCACAATATGTAAGAATTCGTTCCGCCCTACGGCCTACTAACCCTTCGATATATCCGAGAAAAACTTCAAGCTCGAGCATATCAATTTCCCCGAGGCTTGGATGCGAGCTCTTTAGAACCCTTCCGCCCCACAAAACCCTTACAAAAAAGTCTCCTTTCTTTTTGTCTTGATATACTTCAAAGACAACCTCGGCCCCCATCCCTGGCCATACCATCATGTCTAGTTGTAATATAGAAAGGAGGCGGGAAATAGAACCGTCATGTGCGATGTTGTGCCTATATTTTACACTGCCCTTCCTCGAAACACTGGTTCGAATATTACTAGCTAGCTCCGCGACCCAAACGCCGAAAGAACCAGCGGCTGCTTCCAAGGATTGAGGTAAATCCCGATAGATGTAAGAGTACTCGTACTGGCCCATACGAAAAACTGTATTTGCTTGATGCTGCGTTACACAGTGGCTAGCATTTTTTACTGAGCAAGGAAGCGGTTTTTGATGGCATAAACGAGCTGAAAGGTTATCATAGTAATGATCAAATGATTCATGGAATCCTTTATTCTCAGCCGACACTCCGGATATGAGGTCAAGTGTTCGTAGGAATTCCTTTGTTTTATCCAGGTGGAGTCGCCATTTTGGGTTCATGCTCCCCACACCATATTCTCGATACAGCCTAGAAGCCTCGGGGCAGCTATAACTGGGTTGTAGAGAGTCGATCAACCCTGGCTGGATTGATAGTGGAACACTGTTGGGGTGTGTCGACCCAAACATACCACCGACAAGCATGCCCGCAACTTGGCTCGTGATCTGATTGCCTGTAACCCGGTAGGATACCGTTGAGTCGTATTTTGGGGGTAAGAATTTCAGCATAGCTCCATAGACCTCGTATAAGTCCCTTCCATGCTGCCAGGAGTCGTCGAGGCCCCCATGAGTGATCTGCGGGAACTGACAGCTGCCTCGAAACCCAGGTGCGATAAACGGGTTCACGGGGTTGTCCTCAATCTTCCAGTAGACTCTTGTGGCCGAATTGGACCCTGCCGCAAGTGGTTCTCCATAAGTGTATAGCCCTTGATCTGAGCAGTCCCAGGGATAAGTCTCCACGGGGAAGATATTATCTTGGTACGGTGTACGTTTGTGATGTCGTTGTATCTAGCGTTGGTCAAACAATTCGATTGCGTTAGTGGTTGATTAATCGCTGATATGGGTATTTTCTTCTTCTTCTTCTTCTTCTTCTTCTTCTTCTTCTTCTTCTTCTTCTTCTTCTTCTTCTTCTTCTTCTTCTTCTTCTTCTTCTTCTTCTTCTTAGTATCCTAGATTAGGTACTGAAGTAAGTTGTCATCTATGGAAGTGAAATGGAGACTAACCACCTCCACATACACGAGTTCGAACGCTGCTGGTGGAACAATGTAGGTTTGGGGGTGAACATGGGGCATATTGCACCAATTATATCGGCCGAATTCCACGCCATCAGGCAACTTCGAGCCGTTGAATATGAACCCGTGTACGCCATCATCACTAAGAATGCGGGTTATATTATTGATCCAGGTCGCTGTTGGGGGGTACCACTGTCCCCATGATGTATCCGCCGTTGTGGTCGCCATGAAAACAAAAATTGTCGGAAATAGCAATCCTGAAAAGCGACCCATCATGTAGGTGTATGCGAAGAGCATGGAGGCAGCCGTGGCTACGAGGGTAGCTCCTACAAAGACGCGGTGGCTGGCATTGCGCATTTCTTTGAAATGCTACCGAAGGTATGTATTAGATCAATACGAGACTAGTATTGGATGGAGCCTGAGCAGAGGGGTCGGGTTAATTAAGCCTGTAAACTACTAGTAGGTAGCTGCTAGATTTGATTCATCAATGGCATGGATACATATAAGGAAGCTAGTGTATAGATCGGTAAGTAAGTAGATAAGTCCTTACCTAAGTAGCTACTTGAGTAGCTACTTACTTAGTGTCGCCTTGAGCATTGTCGAGGTTAGCATTGAATCGCGATTGAGATCGCAATGTTTGCATGTTTGTGCATGGACATGTACCTTATAAGGGCAAGCAAGGTTTACGTTTGCGCGTCATCACCTTCTTCTACCTATCGCGGCATCATACATCATCCATCATACCAATCTTTTGCACTCGGAGCACCACCAGACTACCAATCTTTCTATATTAACCTCCCTTTTGCCTAGGTACCTCTTCTTACGTACTGTTTTTAAGTATTTCAGTAAGTCCTTTTTTTACTGAAGTATGTAACAACTTGGCTTGGATGCAACTTACCTTTACTACTTAAAGTACTTAAGTCGTATGTAAGACAATTCACACGACAGGACGACATTATTTCCGTTCTACCCTTGCACTGCCGAAGGCTTCCGGTCCAGCTGCCCCATCCTCTGCCGAGATCTCCCAGCAGCCGGTCCCCCCCATCTTTTCTTTTCTTTTCTTTTTTTTTGATTGGAAAATATTAATATTAAATGGATATGAAAGGTCATCTCATTCCATAAGTCTTCGCTCAACATGCGTCCGCCGCGATCAACAAACAAAACTTCGACAATCTAACTCAGGATGGACGATGGTTGGCTTTACTCGGATGGTGGTTGGTAGCTCCCCGTTCGCGTTTCTTCCACTATTCTCTAATGTATATGTGACCCACGTGTAGGCCGTCAACGGTTCAATGCGACAATCCTCAAACAGTACGGTTATGCAGTATACCCCAACAATACTGTCTCGAACTATTCCAGCTGTGTTCTTGCCTTCGGTGGTTATATTCCCACGGTAATTAGTAATGGGTCCTGGTACAACTCGACTGGATGTGACACACCGGTGCGGCCAATCCGTACGCGAGGCATCGTGGGAATCGTAGCTGCCATCATCTTTGGGGTTTTGCTCGTTCTCTCTTTAGTTGCATTGAACAAACATGGGAAGTCATTCCTTCCTGCGGAAAAACGATTTCGTCTAGTGGGACGGCGGTGGCCCTGGTACTGGTGCATTATCACAACTAGCGTTGGTATGATCAGTGGTTTTACGGCAGTGGACGTGGACCGGGTCTGGGTTTTGGGCACCGCTGCAATCTTTCACTTTATATTTTATCTCGTTACCCTGCCCGCCTGCCTATCTGCGATATGGGAAATGACTCGTAATTGGTAAGTCCGCCATTCTCGCTGGAAGGCTTAGACTTGTTCCGATTTCCTAACTACAATCTCGGGGTTCTGTCATGGTCGTCCAGGGCGTCCTTCGAAGAGCGAAAGGGTGTGGATGAAGACTTCACTAGGTACAGACAAGATGACCTGAGATCCAAAATCGAATTTTATGAACCTCTCCTTTTCTACCTATTTAATTTCATGGTAAGCCAGCCAATTGAATTGAACATCTCTTGGCCCGGGAAACTAAACATTTGCATTAGAGCTTCTTCTTATCGATACTGAGGGCCTGGAACCCCATCGCCCGATCGAATGTGCATGTTATAACGGATGGAAGGTTCCAAGCATCTTCAATATTTTCGCTCTTGGCGTGGATAACCGCCGTTGTGGCCCATTTCATTGCTCGACATTATTATAAACCCCGGAAAGCTCCCTGGAAAATCACGGTTTCCCTCTTGATAATTCTTATACGTATCGCATTCAACATTGGAAGCTCTTTCGACTACTCGATTAGTCAACTTAGATACCAAGCAACACCAGCCTATATATATTGTCTTGGCTATCTACCAGTGATGCTGGCTCTCTTGGTTGTCCTATATTCCGGTTGGAGGGAGCCAAATGAAGACCAGGAATTGCTGCGCCTGAGGAATATCCGGAATGCGACTTTGGACCAAGAGATGTCAACCATGCCGGATAGAAAGTCTACAGGGACACATGGGCCTGAAAGAAAACACCATGCGAATCAGTCAAGGCGGGCGAGCAGGGCTCCCATGCATGATTATTGGGGCGACAATCGAACAAACTTAGTCTAATCCTGGTGGAAGGTGTAGGTGGTTGCTTTGAAAGTGGAGCATAAGCACTTGAGAAAGTACATGTTAACCTGTGGTCCTGGCTAAAGGATCGAGAAGTTCTTCGAGCTAGGAGGTACTTACCTGCTGATGTCAGAACATGGCCCTTTAAACAAGCTTCTTATAGCTTAGTCTTAGTGTATATCATTCAAGTTAATTGACTCGATGTTAGCGGACTTGCTCAGTTGCTCAAAGTCGTCGTAAACAGGTAGTATGGATGTCTGCCCATAATAAAACTCTGGGCACATGGTGTGGTTGGGTAAAGTTAGGGAAATTTGGAGCTAGACCGAACCGACCCATCCATGACACTCTGCGTTGGAAATGCTCAAGCTTCCCCGACCGCGTACCCAGCTTCCTAACTACCTCCTCAACCACCCCACCTCACAACTTACATCCACCCACCACCGCCATCTGTACCATCTAAGGGGAATAACTTCTGCGAAGTACGCCTCAGTTTGATCTCGGGATATTACACCTAAGCTTCCTCTTTATCATAACCTCGCTAGTCCTCTTTGGTTTCCTCCTCCCTAGTGTCGACACGCGCCGCTACATCATGGTTGGAGAGCAGGTTATCAACGTTATCCGTAAGGCCGTTGGGGATGAAGACCCGATGGAAGGCATTACCACGGAGCATCCTGTCCAGCCAGATGATACCGATAAATTACTGAAAGAGAGAAGCGCGGTCATTACCGGTAGGAATCCTCAAGATGACCAATAACTAAATGTAATGCGTGCTAATCTTGATACTCGCCGGCCGCCCGCACAGATATCACAGCAAATTTCGCTCTCCTGGAGCGAGCGGTTGCTAACTTCGATGCCAGGTATACCTTGAGGGTTCTGCGGTCCCTGAACACCCTTCGGAAACGGTTTACTGCTTCGATATTAGTTGACATCGTAAAGAAGACCTTTCCCCCTTCTCATCCGGCGCTGGCTTCTTTAGAATCTGTACTCTCAGACATTTCTTCTGCAGGCAACAACAATAACAACCAAAATGACAGCACGGCAATGGATATCGATACTGATACCAAGTCTCCCGGGGTCATACTCCCCGAGATTGACATATATCTCCACCTTGCCGTCCAGGTTTACCTCCTAGACCAGGGACAATTCGCGAAGGGGGCAAAATTCTCCGATAACCTTGTCAAACGCATGCACGGGATGAACAGGAGGACTCTGGACTCCTTGGCTGCTAAAGTTTACTTCTATTACTCAATGTTTAACGAATCTATACCTGGATCCGAGGCTTCCATAGCTATACGTGCTCAGCTCCTAGCTTCCCTTCGCACCGCCACATTAAGAAAGGATATCGATACTCAGGCAACCATCATCGTCCTACTTCTTCGAAACTACCTATCAACTTCCCATATCAGCCAGGCTGACTTATTAGTCACTCACGCAGCGTTCCCCGAGACCGCTGCAAATAATCTTTTCGCTCGTTACTCATATTATCTTGGTCGAATCCGCGCCATACAACTTGATTACTCAAGTGCGCATGAGTACCTTATCAGTGCGACTCGAAAAGCCCCGCAGGTTACCGTAGCCGCGGGATTCGTACAAGCTGCCAATAAATTGAATATCATCGTTGAACTCCTAATGGGAGATATTCCGGAGAGAAGCATCTTCCGACAACCCATGCTCGAGAAGCCTCTACGGCCATACCTAGCTTTGGTTCGAGCGGTCAGGATTGGCGAGTTAGATGCCTTCCAGACCACCGTGAACCTACATGCAGAGACATTCAAACAGGATGGGACATACACACTCATATCCCGCTTACGTCAAAATGTCATTAAGACAGGGATCCGAATGATGAGTATCGCCTATTCTAAAATATCACTTCGTGATATTTGTGTCCGTCTCCGGCTAGATTCTGAAGAAAGCGCTGAATATATTGTCGCAAAGGCCATCCGAGATGGGGTAATCGAAGCGAGTTTAAACAACGAAAAGGGCTACATGCAGAGCAAGGAATTGAGGGATGTATACGCCACGAAGGAGCCTCAAGATCAATTCCATGACCGTATTAAATTTTGTATGCAACTGCACAATGAGTGTGTTACGGTAGGTTGGCCTAGGATACCCATCTTCAACTTTGTTTCTAACAGCTTCGTTTTCCCTGTTAGGCTATGCGTTTCCCGATGAATCAGCACCGCCTCGAGCTAAAGAATGCGCAAGAGGCACGAGAGCGAGAGCGAGAACTTGTCAAAGAGATACAAAGCGGAGACCGGGATGATGACGATGGTGACTTTGAAGGTATCTAGAGGTCCAGGGTTACATTTGGGAATCAGAAACAATCCTCTTATCTGTCCTAATTCAGATAGCCATATTTCCACCTAGGTAGCTGCAAGTGTAGTTAAAAATAAAAGGAGGTTGCCCTTTGATGGAGATGAGAAAAGGAGGCAAGCTAAAACCCCTGGCTTATGTCATCTGTGGTGTGAGCCTCAAGTATCTGGTTCATTTTCAAGGAGTGTGATGCTTTTAACTTCAGGTTGTAGCTGTGCCTTAGTCTTTGCATCATCCATCTTGCGTAGGTAGCTATTAAACAAGACGACTTCAGCTACGGCGACGATAATAGCAACAGCAATCGAGGCCCCCACGCGAAGGGCTTCTCTACGCTTGTACATGGTAAGATTTGCAGTCGCATACCATATAGCTAGTCCGGTGAAAATGGCACTAAATAAGACATTGAGGATTACTGATATTTGATCTGAGATTTCCTTTGCAATCGAATGGGCCGAATCGTCTTTCTCGGGAATGTTAAGCATTGTGGCATACATCTTTTCCGCCTGCTCATGCCGCAGCTTTTGCATAAGCACCAGGTACTCGGCAGACTGGCAGGATAAAGAGGTACCGTTGTCAGCAGATGAATCCTGGCCTTTGAATTTGATCGATACGTATCCAGAACTTACAGGATCCGGTTTCGGGGGCCCTTCGGGGAGGTAAATATCCGTCCCGCGGAGAATAAGGTCCAGAGCACAGCGGGGTTCACACGGACGATGTTCTCCGGCAATTCTTGCGATCTTGGTGTGGTCGATGGATGCCGAATCTTCTTCCGTGATAGAAGAGCAGGTACGGACGGCCCTCCGCGAGGCCGCAGTATGGGAGAGTTGGACCATGCCAACCTACTTGATGCGATATCGATAGCTTAAGCCGGAGGTAAGTTGCCTCGAAAACCAGGAGGTAAGTAAGTCAGCAGGTGAATACTTACCTAAGTAAGAGGTAGGTATGTACATGTACCTGATGTAGGTACTTAAGAGGTAAGTACCTACTTGTAGATATCTCTTAAGAAGTAAGTAAGTACTTAAGTGGGTAAGTAACTAGGTAGGTACTGGGTAGTGTGTGCTTCCCTAGCAAGTGGATTCGAGGCTAGTTCCCCTCACTGCTGCGTGCACTGCACTGCCATGCCAGCCCAACCTCCCACCAAAACTTTAGCTTTGCTCCACCACAACCACCAAGCTCTTTTAAAACTTCATGTACATACTGTACTCACACCTTACCTACTTCTTTACCTCCCTACTTCTCACTTACCTTACTTCAGTACTTCAAGCACCTACTTCTAGCTTCCTCAGTATTTACTTAGCTAGCTTACTTCAATACTTGATTCCTTATTCGCTCTCCGCTGTTCTATCAGAGACTTACTTCTACGCGTCTCATCTCGCCCCCCCTCCTTTCTCCTTCCTCCTTCCCACATTAACCTTCGTTCCTTCGTTCGTTCTTCTATAAGTCCCACGAATACCATAGCTAGGATCGCAAAACATGGCCTCTGTTATTCCTAAGCTTGAATCATTGGTAGTCAATGTTTCTAACCAGCTCTCGCCTGGAGAGGAACCCTCGAGAGCGGGGGCTGTCACCCCTGGAATAAAGCGCCTTTCCCGACCGCTTGGGGCAATTGATATTCCGCATATAACCATTAGGTCAATATGTTGCATTGGTGCTGGATATGTTGGTACGAGCTTATCATGATTGTGACGTTTGCAGGAACACTGTCTGAATCACAACTAATATCTAAAACCTGATAACCAGGGGGCCCAACATGCGCCGTCATTGCTCACAAGAATCCACACATTAAAGTCACAATCGTTGACTTGAACGCGGCTCGTATTGCGGCTTGGAACTCTGACGAGCTTCCAATCTACGAGCCCGGGCTTGATGAGGTTGTCAAGTCGGCTAGAGGGAAAAACCTCTTCTTCTCGACTGATGTCGATGCAGGCATCCTGGAAGCCGACCTCATCTTTGTCTCTGTCAATACGCCCACAAAAATCAAGGGAATAGGCGCTGGATTCGCCGCGGATTTGGGCTATGTTGAGAGTGCCACACGGAAAATCGCCGAGGTTGCAAAATCCGATAAGATTGTCGTCGAAAAGAGCACCGTTCCATGCAGAACTGCCCAGTCCATGAGATACATCGTGAGCACTTCCAATATTTATACTCCCCCTATGGCCTGTCTCGACGAATGCCGATACCCTAACCGTCTATTGTTTCCAGCTCGAAGCAAATGCTAAGCCAGATATCCACTTTGACATCCTGTCGAATCCAGAGTTCCTTGCCGAAGGAACCGCTATATCAGATCTGTTCTATCCGGACCGCGTTTTGATTGGTTCATTGGATACGGAAAGAGGTCGTTCTGCTGCCGCATCCTTAGCGGACGTTTATGCGGGATGGGTTGCCAGGGACCAAATCATCACCATGAACCTCTGGTCTTCAGAACTTTCAAAGTTAGCTGCCAATGCCCTTCTCGCCCAACGTATCTCAAGTATCAACGCTCTTAGCGCTATATGTGAAGCAACTGGTGCGGACATCGACGAAGTTAGTTATGCTTGTGGGCTGGATACCAGAATCGGACCCAAATTCTTGAAAGCCAGCGTGGGATTTGGCGGAAGCTGCTTTCAAAAGGATATATTGAACTTAGTTTACCTTAGCGAAAGCTTGCATTTGCCGGAAGTTGCTACTTACTGGAAGCAGGTAAGCCCGAAGTCTGTTTCATAATCTGGAGGGTAAAGGAGCACAATAGTTGTTCTAATCGTTTTATAGGTCGTTGAAATGAACGAATACCAGAAACGCAGATTTACTAATCGCGTGATATCTTGCCTTTTTAATACATTGACCGGAAAAAAGATCGCTGTTTTCGGGTTTGCATTTAAAAAGGATACGGGTGACACCCGCGAGTCCCCGGCTATCACACTGGTCAATTACTTTCGAGAAGAAAAGGCATACATCTCGATATACGATCCGAAGGTTGAAGAGTCACAGGTTTGGATGGACCTTACGGAGCCAGGCGTTGTGGACGAGACGGAAATCGTGAAGAAGCAAGTATCAATTGCTGCAAACCCCTATGAAGCTGCTGCTGGCGCAGATGCAATTGTAATCTGCACCGAGTGGAACGACTTTAGAGAAACGGTTCTCGACTACGAGCGAATCTATGCGAGCATGAAGAAACCCGCCTTCATTTTTGATGGGCGACTTATTCTAGATGCAAAGAAAGTTTCAGAGATCGGTTTTAAAGTGGAGACCATTGGTCGGCCACGGACAACTTTTGTTCAGTCGAGGGATTTCGAGTAATTAGAGCTTCGGTGGGATGGTTTGTTTATAAAAATAGTTTTAGATTTACTTACAAAGCAAATAATAAGGTTGATTTTACGCCATTAGAAGGCACGATCTCCCCTGATATATGAGCTATTGCTAGATACATTTTATACCGAGCTCGTGGCTCGTCTATTTAGTGAATGTATATATCACTCAGTACTAACGTTATTAATGGATAAGATGCGACGAATATGAAATATTGTGGAGGGGGCCCTCATGATCAGGTGTGATCAGTGCATGCCATACACATATATAGGGTAGGTATATCACAGTTGAGAAGTCTGGCTAGCCTCAATTCGAGAGTCTGGCGACAAGACAAAGGGTATGTACAAAGTCCCAAGACCAATATTCTTGAAGCATAGGTAACCAGATGACCACGAGCAAAAGTCAGCCTGAATGCGTTAAAATCTTGTAAAGACTAAAGGAGATATTGACATCAAATTCATAAACCCCACCCACCCCACCCCCATAGTCCACAAAACAGAAAAAAATATAATAAAAGATAGAAATGTAGGGGTTGAAGATTCAGCTTCTTATCCCAAGACAGCCCCATATGAACGCATTAAATGATCATTTATAAACAAAGAAAACCCAGAGCGCCAGAATGCCTGTTACCCACATATATCAACTTGAAAGTAACTACTCCAATGAATAAAACTTATACTCCTGGAGGCGAGTGGTGAAGCTAGCGGGCCTTTCGGAACTCTATTCATCATCATCGACTATTTGCTTGTCAACCAGATTTCTAGAGAGTATCCTAGATAACAGTAAAATTCAGTATCAACTGTTCCCGAACTTGTTAATTATATAGAAAACACTCACATTACTAGTAGTCCTATTGTCACTAGGATAAGCAAAGCGAAGCCGAACCAACCCAGAACGAGCGCTGTGACCTAAGGTTTATAGCCATTAGCTTCAAAATATTCAGCAAGCAGTTACAAGTCCATGCCAAAACTTACGCCAACACCAGTCTGTATCGACCCATTTCCGAGATTCTCGGCAATTGTAGCTGCGGCAATTGAGGCGGTATGCTGGTTGAAAGAGAATATCAGCTGCGGTATATCTACTGGAATTCTATTCTGGAATACGAACCTGCCACAACACAGAAACCAGGACAAATATCGCAGATATGAAGATAATTGCGAGAGCGATTTGAGAAACAAATCGGCTTGGCATCCTCTCTTCTTCACTATTGTAGGTCGGGAATGTTGCGAGCATAACCAAAACAATCGTAGCAAGGAGGATTGCAACGATACTATCCGGAAATATGAGCCACATAAACAGCTTTTACGTCGCATAGGTTGACTTACAGCAAGTACGGGAAGACAATACTATCCCGGAAAGTATCTGACACCCAAATGAGGTTAAGGGGGTCTTGGTCAACACTTACTTGAGCTGCAAGGGAGGACGCATTGTTGCTGCAAAGCCAGGAACCACCATCTGGATTGATACAGATTCCGAAGTATCTAGCAAGGAGAGGTCTGATATTAGCTGTGACTGATAGGACTTATGAGACAAATATGCAACAACTGGTATGATAAAAAGGTCGAATACTAACCCGACTCGAGCTTCGAGCATGGCATTTGCGACTATGTTTCCTATCGCCCGAGCTGCCTCGGGGTCGACCTGGGCCGTCGAATATACCGGGGCATAATGATTGTAAAAAAGATTTATGAGAAATATTGAGGGTATCAGAGGGCTCGACGACGAACATCCGGCGAGTAACAGTGCTATTGTGTTCGTTAGTTTCCTGTTCTCCCATTGTAATTAGGTATTTTTTAGATCAACTGACATAGCAAAATAATGGCAAGAATGATGAATATCATCAAAATATGCTGGAATCAGGAAGTATCTGTCAGTTGGAGTGGAGAAACCCCCCAGAATATGCAGCCTGGCTGGGGCGATTCTTAGGATTCGACGTTTGTGGTAGAGAATGTTCAAGAACATACGTGGTAGCCAAGCAGGGGAACCAGTCCTACGAGCAAAAATGTTAGCAATTGGTTTGTTTACAGAGCGATCGTCGACCAGCTATCAACATACTTTCGAAGGTCAGCCGCAGCCGGATTATTCGGCGAACTTCTATTAGAGGCATATCTGCTGATAGAACTCGACGGGTGTCTGCTGATTTTACGGGAGCTAAGGCTTTAGCCGTATACTAGAAGGGTTAATGCTTGCTTCAATGGCGATGCGGCAGTGTCGCGAGTTGAATTTCCGTGAGGTTTTAGGTCCAAGAAGGGCTAGCCCCGGCGGTATTGAATGACGGAAAACAGTTCCGACCTCGGTTCTGAAGGGTTTGAGATGATTCTAACGAACGACTGGCGATAGCTGAGAAAGGGCGTAACTTCGTGGAAACCAAAATTTTTAAGTTGGATACTTCGGAGGTAAGTTTAATCGGCAGAAAGAGGATGTCACAAAGGTAAGATATTGTTTTCGCGATGAAGAAACATGGAGTTTAAAGCTTGAGCGGTTTGGTTGATACATACCAGCGTAAACAGTGGTGCTGTGTCGCTAGGCCGTGGGGCTGATAGGTTGGCACGGCAACGCAAGTTGACATGGCCACCATGAATTTCGACGTCAACCTCAAGGGGCTGTTGATCACGTGACCACTTCAGCACTTCTAGCTACACGGGTTCTAAGTCTTGCGTCGCATCCCACTGAATATTAATAGAGACGCTACACTGGCTAATTTCTAATGGTCTGATCGTTCTATTCCTCAATACCCGATAAAGTTTAAAAAGCATATATGCATATGCTGTATGTGAATCCATGAAATATACTAAGTTAGGTAGGCACCTACCTTCAAATGTATAATATGCAGGCAAATACAACTAGCCCTCAGGAAGCAGCCTGAGGAGAGAATTGCCAGCCGCTGGAGTACTAGGAGGTACTTAAGTACGTACTTACTTAGGTAAGTAGGTACCAGGTGCCAGGTTGAGGGTACTCGGGTTTATTCCTTCCCGGGATCAAAATACCGTCAACTACCTATTTTCGCCTCTTATAATTATAGCATCGCTATTAAACAGGTACTATTGCACCATCGGTAATACCTTTCCTTCCTTAGTGACCCTTATCGTCCTCATTTGTGTCAGTCCTTGTGCATCTCCCTTCCAGCCCGACATGAGTCTTCGGGTCTCCGGATCAAAAAGATTAGGTACTTCTATCAAATCCAAATGACAATTTGTTTAGTGATGCGGACCTCTAAGCGAGTAGTTATAGTATTTACGAGAGACCAAAGGAAGGGTTTGAAACCAACCGTATCCAACATTAAACTCTGCGATCTCTTTCTCAAGACAGTTTCGCAATCGGTCTTCCTGTGACGATCGCGGCCGACCAATTCTCCTCTCCCCTGACATTGTCTTGATTTCCTCGTCGAGGCGGGAAAGAAAACTAGTGCCGATTGTTATTAGCACGGGTTGTATTGATAAAAGTGTGGCTTGCGATTATTTAGTTGACATATACCCACTGTCAAGCATACCTTTCGATATAGTGAAGGATATCCGCCACCGAGAACTGTTCGATAGTCGCTAGTTTCTGGAAATGTCGATACCGCGTCACTGAACAGAGCTGTTAACTGAATCATTCCGTAGGAACACCGATGCTTAAAGAATTTAAGCAGAAAGTAAGGCATTCAGACAGATAAGCGCACCGTAGGTTGACCGTACCTTTTGGTAGAAGTGCTTTATGCCTAAGAGCTTCCGACCGTGCCAGTTTTTCGTGCCTCAACATCCCCCTCCGTATTCGTCGGGCATCACGACTGTCTTCGACGAGAGCTGTGGACGATGCTCCTCGCTTCTTCTTGATCTGAGACTGTATTTTGCGTAGGGACCTCGGCATCCTGGAAGAGATTATCGGTGAGAGTCGATAAAGTGGGTAGGTATATACCTAGGTACTCGGCAAGAGGGTTGTGCACGAAAGCGAAATAAAATCCGTGATGTAGGAAGTAAGAAATACTTGAGTAGGTAGTACTAGGTACTAAAGTATGTACTTCGTATTACCTCTTCGGTACTAGGAAGTCTCGGTTGCGGGACAGGACAGGGATCCTACATGGCCGCCAAGTCCCGCCGACATCGGATCAGGAACACCGCATAAGCGCATCAAGCGCAGCAGAAAAAAAACAAACTACCACAAAGTTTCCACTTCTCAATTGTGTTGCAACGCGGACATGCATTCCATCTTGGAATCACCTAAGTTCGTCTACCGAGACCCAACTTTTAAATTTAATGGCTGTTAGGTATTTACCTACTTAAGTACCTGCTAGCTGAACGTTACCGTGTATCGCCGTGTATGCAATCATTGGCTCACGAAAATACTATTGATCACGGGCCCTGAGCTGAACGCGCATGGTACCAACATACCAACTACCTACCACACTCTTGACCGCCGAAAGTTGCCCGTGTTGAACATTGCATTGCAATTGCATTTCCGATCAAAAAATGTCGGCAACGACGATAAAAGAGAAGGTATTCCCCAATTTACGATCTATACACACGGTATTAAATGACGATCAGTTGACGTGTTCCATTTGGATTTCAGCCTAGTGCTCTCAGATCTATCCTTGCTGGGGCAACAGCTGGAGCCATTGAAATTGGTATGAGCCTATTCCATTCCCTTTCCTCGCCAGGCGCAAATTCGAGAGCCTCTCAAATTCTCGGCTTGCTAACTCAGGCTCTTCGTTCTAGCTGTCACTTATCCTGCAGAATGTAAGTAGGTATCTAAATGGTTGAGAGGCCATCCCTTCCTAAACAATCCGCTGAAATTCAGCAAGTTGCAAAGGTTCGCACACAGCTAAATAAGCGGCTTCCCGATGGCCAAAAGCTTCCCTGGCCACCGTTCGGGCGCCAGTGGTATACGGGATGCACAACGAATATTGCTGGAAACTCGTTTAAGGCAGCCGTTCGTGAGTTATCAGCCAATATCGAGATTCAGCGTCACATGGTAGAGGGTTTTAAACAGTGGCTCTTTAGGGTTTTTGGCATTTGATACCTTTAAAAGCCTCCTGTCGGACGAAGATGGTCACATATCGGGACCTCGTACTGTTCTGGCCGGACTCGGTGCTGGTAAGCCCTTTGGCTATGTCGCTCCTAGTTTCGCTTTATCAGGCCCTGTTTATTTATTTCCATAGGTATTTCCGAATCTGTGCTGGCAGTGACACCCTCCGAGAGCGTCAAGGTTAAATTGTAAGGCCTTTCCTTGAATCGACAGTCTGCTGACAATTGGGTGTATGCTGAAAAAATGGGTATAAACTCATGCCTTTCTTAGGATTGATGACAAAAAAAGTTCAAATCCAAGGATGAAAGGCCTTATACATGGTACTAGTGTCATAATACGGGAGCAGGGCCCGAGGGCCCTTTTCAATGGTCTGCTTCCGACAACTGTCCGACAAGCGTCTAGTTCCGCAGTACGATTTGGGTCGTATATGACGATGAAGCAGCTAGCTCAGAGCTATATACCCCCAGGAGAAAAGCTCGGTTCCGCCGCTACCTTTGGTATCGGTGCCATGGCTGGGACCATCACTGTATGAAGCCATTCTCTTCCATTAACCCAATATAACATATTTTCACTTCTACTTCCCCAGATCTCGAGACTCTAACATTGCTTGGATAGGTGTACGTGACAATGCCAATTGATGTGGTCAAGTCAAGGTATATAGATAGCGTTGTTGTTCCAGTCTATTTCCAGAATCGTGCTTTCATGCTAAAGAATTAATACAGGATGCAGTCTTTGCACGCTAGTCAGTACAGGAATTCGATAGAGTGCTTTTACCGTATCGCAACCGAGGAGGGAGTACGGGCATTATGGTCCGGTGCACTGCCAAGGCTTGCAAGACTGATGGTTCGTGGTTATTCATAAGTGAAGATGTTGATGAAAGCCTTTCTAACAAGGGTGCTCCGTAATCGCAGATGAGTGGAGGAATCGTTTTCACCTTGTAAGCCCCCAAACCATCCCCCTTCTTGATATCATTTTGTATACACTACTAACTATAAATTTATGATAGATATGAAAGGTCTATGGACTTTTTCAACTGGGCAGACCCAGAGAAAAAGTACATTTAATTCTAGCACCCACGTACGGGATGATTATATCACAAGTTTTGCAATTATAGGTGTATGTAACAGTTTGATCAGCTTAAGACTTAGACGGTTGGGACAATGAGCCAATAGCTAATATGCGAGGATCGACGGCCATAAAAAATCTGTGCCCGAAATACTCACACATTTTATGCAGCAGAGATAACGCTATATAACGCCCGCTAATGTAAACCTATTAGGTACCTAAGGTACCTACATACTTTTTATGTAGTTATAGAAAAGAGCAGACTGAATACCAACGCTAATTTAATGAAACGCCCCAAAAGCTCCCGAGGCTGCATTTTTGAACAGCGCTTCTGGCACGGGCTGGTCGTATTGAAGACGTTCTGGGCTCAGAGAAAATTTTGCTTGGAGGAACCCCAGTTTGTTGATGGGACGGGATGATCAGTTTAGTTTGGGTGGACTGGGTGCTGGTTTTCTTTGTCTCTTGGATATCGCGGATTGGTGGGAGAAGAATGCGTACCCAAACTACCACATATGGTATCTGCTCTGAAGCGGAAGGACGCGAGAGAGGGTATTTTGAAGCGGCATATTCCATCCGATCCTGGCTCTGGTAGCATTACTACTGGAGTTTTGTTTCGAGGAGGAACCACTTTATCTGCATTTCCAACTGCTATTCTAGCAGAGCAAAGACCAGAATCTAGCGTTTCCAAGAGATCACCGGTGAACGCGGCAGTATTTGGTTTACGAGATAAGCCTCCAGCGCTATTTTCTCGGCGACTTGAGACGTGTCTTGACGCGGCAACACCACGTTTCGCACATGTTTTAACGGACTTCGACGGCCTGGTAAAAAATGGGCTACGATCGGTGTTCTGGGTCTTGTCATTCTCGACATCCATACAGAGTCTGCGTTTTTTCTGGTCTCCCATCCCTAGGAGAGCCTTTGGCTTGGTATTTTGCTTTAGGCTCATTTTGTGGGTATTTAAGCTCGTAGATTCCGGAGATGGGGTGAGAGTTTGAGGAGTCTGGCGACGAGACAAGGTGAGAGTGTTATTGGGACTGGGGATTTCCGCTAAGACTACACGCGGAGCTATAGTGGGAGAACGGTTAGCTAAACCTCCTTGAAATTGGGAGTAGGGAGAGGGCCCACAAAAAAAACTAGTGATGCGTGGCTTTTGCTGTTCGATTTGGGATTATTAGCGTAATAAGATTTTTAATATCTTTGATATTTAGAGATATACATGCCTTAGATGAAGGAGACACGGATATTGGAGCCGACTGAAGCTCAAGCTTGGTGATGGGATCAAGTTCTCCAGATGCGACCTTACATGCAGTTTTTGAATCGTAAATGCTACGGTTGACACGAACTGTATTAGCATATGGGTTTCTATCGAATTAAACTGACGAAACGTACCCTCCAAAATTCTGCTCTTCCTCGCACCCCACTCCATCCGGTAAGGCTATGTCCCCATTGCACGATATTATTTGACACGAAAGCGGACAGTAGACTCGTTGGTACTTAAATGTCATCTCTGCAGTGACAAAGGCTTTTTCGTAAGAGGCGGGGACGGTAAAGGATCCGTCCATACGAATTGCTCTGAGAATCTAAAGGCCCGTGTTAACTTAGATTGAGCAACCTATAAGGACGAGATGATGAAAACAATACCTTATCGACTGACTTGTATTTCCGAACAAATTTGTAGGCAGTTTTTATACCCATTTTAGGTATATTTACGAGATAGTCACAGCCGCTCAGAATGGCCATCCTGCAGAACTCTGAATCTGACCAACCGGCCATACTAGCCTCTGATACTTTAGGGAAATCCGACCGATGGATGGCAATGCATCCACCGTATTGGTCCAATTTCGTGAGCAGACAACTCGCCCCGAAGACAAGCAAATCCGAGTCTTCAGAAAGTATTGCAGAAACTTCGCCGATACGTTCAAGGTAAGCCATCTGTGCATCTGCTTCGTAAGGAGCAACGATGTACGGTAAGTTCGCTTTCTTGAGCTCTTCGATAAGGCGCCGTGCCATCAGAGGTGTTACATCGATCGATTTTTGTAGCTCTGAATAGGCCTGTGACGTGCGCCCGAGACGAAGTAATTCCAGCCCTGCTTCTCGAGAAGACTTCCTTCGCCTAAGCACCAAGTAGAAAAATTAATGTTCTAAGGTCTTAAATTCTCACCCCGACAGTATCAAAATGTTTCATACTTTTCGCGATCAAGCTCCGTCCCTTTTTTCCCTGGCAAATAATCGCCGTCAAACACAAGGTAAGGGATAACTCCATAATGTTGGAGCATTCGCACCCTGTGCATGGCGTAGTCGACATATCTAGGAGTGGCCGGTGGGTTAAGTTAGTTGTCGGTTGTAGTGAGAATAGCATTGATAAGATATTGACGAGAATGGTCAGCCACTTACCTTGTAGTAGGTTTGTCCAGGGCAAGATCAAGAGCGCATGATATAGTTCCACGATGGAGCCATCCATACGCATCTACGGCAACTTTTTTGCCCTTCCAATTCTTTATATGTGTCGGCTGTTGGATAGATTTCAGGAAGGGAAGGAGACCACTTATTCCCATGGTGTGGGAAACCGTCGGTTTTTGGTACGGGCCTTTGTCTTTGCTCAAGGCTGTATGGATACAATCTTAATCAAGGTATCAAGTTAGATGCTGGCATAACATAAACATCGAGGCACCAGTGGAGGCATGGATATAAGCTCTGAGTAAGTAAGTACATAAGTCCTTCAGGAGGTAACACTTACAGGTAGTATACTTAAGTACCTAAGTAGGTAAGAGGGAGGTGGTAAGTAGGTAGCTTAGGTACCTAGGTACTTAATTAAGTGCTTTTACTAAGCAATCTTAGTGTTGTCGCATCACGCGTCGTCGCGTCGTTTGTAACCCAGCCTCGCAACCAAACTGTGTTTGTAACTAAGACTACGCGTTTTCACCAATGAAAAAACACAATAGTTGCTGTATTCCAATGGTCACGTGACAAGGCGATCTTCTTTGAAAGCAACGAAATAGCTACTCTCACGCGAAGGCTCTGGTACAGGATCTGCTCATATGCTCAAAGTATATAGCTATAGTATACCTAAGAATCACCCACAATTTTTCCAAACCTCTTTAACATAAGCACATAAACACATCCAAAATTATTCATCAGTAGGTATTAATCGAATCAAGAGTTAACTTAATTAGGGTGAATTCTTAAGGAACAATCCGCCAAATTCTAAGCATCAGCAGCAATTTCACCCTAGCTTAGCCTTACCCACCGCCGACACTGACTACCTGTCATTTTGATAACCCTCAGAGTCAATGGACACTACCTTTTCAAGTAGTAAGAGAAAATATGTTTGCTAAACGGCCAAGGTCAAAAACCCAATCGGAGGCGGCGTTAGAATCACAGGAGCTCACAGATGATGGGATTCAGGTTTGCCAGCTATAGCGCCATGTACCATCGCAAGGTTTATTATACTGAAACCTGGTGAACAGTCCAACAAGAAACGCAAAACTACAGAGCCCCATACAAATCCCGAAGGGGACAGTGTTGATATGGATTCCGATGAAGAAGCTTTATATTTTGAACAGTCCCAGCTTATGGCTGCAAATAATACACCACTGAGGGGAAACGAGCCCGCAGACTACGGCACCATTGAATTGATACGACTTGAAAACTTTATGGTTCGTGTCTTGCACCTTTCACATCCTGCTTTGGCACGCTTGCTAACTACATGTCGCCATTCAAGTGCCATCCTTGCCTCGAGATGAAATTTGGACCGTTCATGAACTTTGTTGTGGGCCAGAATGGAAGCGGAAAAAGCGCTGTTCTCACGGCTCTTACTCTCTGTCTTGGAGCCAAAGCAACCGTAACGAACCGAGGGGGCAATGTCAAGAGTTTTATCAAGGAAGGTGAACATATGGCTGTTGTCGAGGTTCACCTTCGGAACCGTGGAGACGGGTTCAAAAAAGATGTTTATGGTGAAACCATCATTGTACAGCGTACATTTAACCGTGATGGTGTCACTACCTACAAGATTAAAGCAAAGTCTGGCAAAGTCATATCCGTAGCCAAAAAGGAGCTCTCGGACATAATTGACTATATGTCTTTGCAGGTTGATAACCCAATGACCGTTTTGTCCCAAGATCTCGCAAGGCAGTTCTTGAGCAATTCTACGGACGAAGACAAATACAAATTCTTCATGAAAGGCGTCCAACTCGATGATCTTTACGCTCTCTACCAAGCCCTAAAGTCCCAGCAAGCACAAATCGATAGTGTCCTAGAAAGCAAGGCTGAGGATATACGAGAGCTTAAAGAAGACAAAGAAGTCGCCGAGAAGAAGTTCAAGCTCCTACAGCAAACGGATGACCTGCGCAATAACGTCAACAAATTGCTACTAAAACATGCCTGGGCACAAGTTTCCGAATCGAAATCGGTTTGGCTCGCATACCCTCAAAGGAAAGACGGTCGTAGGTTACTAATTGACCATCTGGAGCGATAGTATCTTGATGCGGCAAATACGAAACTCTCAGATAGCCAACGCATGAGAGAGGGACTGAACGCGGAACTTGAGAATGCAGAAGCCGCCATTCAGACCTGGGAGCAAAAGGTATCGCAGGCGCTCGAAGCAGTAGAGGGCTCATCCGATTCCATAAACCCCCTAAAAGACGAGAAGAGGGAGCTGGAAGACCGCCTGCTTAGTAATCGCCAAAAATTTGAGAATGCTCAGGTTCGCTACCATACCATCTATATTATTCCCACGATATCCTAATATCAATATAGCAAGAGGAACGCTTTGTTTACGACCACGTTAAAACAGCAAAAAGAAATCTCGAGAAGGCGCAGCGGGATGTCGACACAGAAAAACAAAGGTTAGCTGACGCGGATAACGGCAAACTTGCAAGTCTTGTCGAGGAGAAGGGACTTCTGTTAGAGGAAAAAGGCCGGCTTGAACTTGAAATTAAGGACGTGGATGAAAATATCAGGCTTGAACAAAATAAGAATCATGACAACAAAGCGAAGCTCGATGAACTTGGTGATAAGGTTCAGCAAAAAGAGGCTAGTCTCCGCAGCGCTAGAGATGATTTGAAGCAACTTACAACGAATCACTCTGGAGACCTCAATGTATACGGAAAAAACTTGTCCAAGCTCCGCCAGGCCATTGATCGTACTTCATGGCAAGCTGGGAAACCAATTGGACCAATTGGGTTGTTTGTCAAGTTAAAAGATAAAAAGTGGTCGCCCATACTTGAACGTCAATTAGCGAGGGTGTTAACCGGCTTCATCACCTCGAGCCTTGAGGATAAAGACCGCCTGATAGGTCTAACACGAGAATTCAAATGGTAAGAGTCTACATACTTATCTTTGGTTCAAGTACTGATATTCTCTGTATACTAGCAATAATACTGTCTATTTTACGAGCCGTGCTTCGTTTCAGTTAAAGGAACCTTCGTCCGAATACCTTACAGTCTTAAGGGCACTAGAGGTGGTAAACGTTCCTTTGTCTTAAGTTCCGCTCCTGCTAGCTAACACCGACTAGATCGACAATGAAGAAGTAAAAAGGACCCTTGTAATGATTAACCAGATTGAGCAAACTATTCTTGTTGAGGATCACAGCGAAGGGAGAAGGGTTATGGAAAAGTCTCCCGAGAATGTTAAATTCTGTTACTCGATTAACAAGAACAAACGAGGAAATGGCTTCAACATCAAAATGGGGTAATTGTGCTTAACTTTTTCTGCAACTGTTTCACAAGACTAACTCCTACAAACAGTCAAGGCTCTGGGGGGGTAGATCCCATTATTGGATGGAGTCAAGCACCTCGGATGGCAACCAGCATCGAAGAACAAATCAAGTAGGTGGGTGTGGTCACCTAAAAGAAATTCTGGTCTGACTTGATGTAACAGGTTCGCAGAGGCAAGCATTGCAAGAAAAGATTTGGAGCTAGATGAAGTCCGTCGTCAATACACAGAGTTGGAAAATGCGGAAGTCGCTTATCAGAGAAGCCTTACTTTGCTGAGGGTACGTAGAACAACAAGGGGCCTTCTAGACCTTATAAAACATCGGAGACAGGATACTAATTAGGATTGCTTCCTAGAATCGCAAACAACAAAACAAAACCGAAATTCAGAGAACTGACGACCAAATCGAGGATATCACCCAAAAGCTAGACCAGGACAACAGTAATACAGAACTTATCCGGCTGGGGGCAGCCATCGAGGTATTTACAAACCAGGCTGCGTGACGGTAGGAATCATTCGCTGACAATCCATTAACAGGTTCAAAAACAAACCTACGAGACTTACACACGACAGTACAATGACAGCCTGACTGAAAAACAACGCCTGTCTAGAATACAAACCGAGCTTGAGGCGGAAATGAAAGATCTTAGCGCTAAGATCGACGAGTTTGAAAGCCATGCTGGCAGCCTCCAAAACATTCATACAGTTGCTATCCAGCAAAAGGAGAAAGCGATTCTTGTGAGCGCCGATATACTTCGAAATATCGAAATTCAAGAAGCAGAAATATTAGAGCTGTCGAACTCAGCGAAGAGAGCGGAAGAACATCTACGGGGTCAAACGGCAGAGGCGCAAAAAGTTGGAGCTGAAGTCAGCCTTAGTGTAAATGACACAACCCAAGAAATTGAGACTCGATTGAACCAACTGGAAGCAGAAATCCGGAAGAAGGATGCTAGGATTGGTGCCTCAACCAAGAATATCGCAATGGACTACAGGAAGAAGACTGAAAAATATACTACAGCAAGGGAAGAAGTGGCCGACCTGGAGAAGGTCCACCAAGCGTTGCAACAGACATTCGAAGAACGTATGGAAAGATGGGGCTACTTCCGAAAATATATTAGCGTTCAGTCAAGGTATCAGTTCCGCTTCCTAATGAGTGAAAGAGAGTTTGATGGGAAACTCGCATTCGACC
Organism: Arthrobotrys conoides; assembly: GCA_036971725.1. Lineage (NCBI taxonomy): Eukaryota > Fungi > Ascomycota > Orbiliomycetes > Orbiliales > Orbiliaceae > Arthrobotrys > Arthrobotrys conoides. The sequence goes on from JAVHJM010000005.1 coordinate 1,947,414, forward strand.
ATAAGAAAGGCATCCTTCAATTAAGAGTATGTTCTACTCCTCATATTTCAATTATCTGCACTAGCATGCTTATATTTTGGACAGGTCCAACCCAGCCAGCAGGCAACAGATACCCAACGTAATACCAAAACTCTCTCGGGTGGAGAAAAGTCATTTTCACAAATATGTTTACTCTTGGCGTTATGGGAAGCTATGGGCTCTCCTTTCCGTTGCCTGGACGAGTTGTGAGTATGCCCTACTACAAACGTGTTTTACGTGCCTAATACATTTTTAGTGATGTTTTTATGGATGCGGTGAATCGAGGGGTGTCAATGGGCCTAATCGTCAGTCTAAATTTCCCCCGCAGGAACAATTTTCTGCTTTTTTCCCTTCCATATTTCTAACATTAGACTAGATCAAGGCAGCTCGTAACTCAGTAGGGAAGCAGTTTATTCTCATCACGCCCCAGGTTGGTCTTATTACCTTTTGTTTGTACGGAGAAATATGCTTAACATGAGATTTAGGACGTAAGCACTAAGGGGATAGATGAAACCGCAGATGTTCGGATCGTGAGGTATGTATTTATCCACCTCGAGCAATAGCTACCAAGCAGCTAATTCCTTTCAATTACGATGTAGAATGCCTGATCCTCAGCGTAACCAAACGCGGCTCCAAGTCCGGCGCTAGGTCTTCAATTTATTGCATTTCACCGGCGCCAGTTTTCATTTGCGTTCCTACTTCCCCTCCTAAAGTTTCACCGAAGCTAAGTGATCCACATATGCACATGCGAGACAAATAAGCAATATTGTGGAAGCGATGTTTAGACTCGTTGAACCGCATCATGTGCACAGTCAATACTATTTTCGGTGAGCTTGATTAGCAAGCTATGCTCTCTAGAGATCCGGGTTACGGACCGTTGTATTATCAACTTAATCTAAGTGGGTGTTATTATCATCGGTATCTAAACGTTTAACGAGGTATATTGTATATCGCACACAGCAGTCCCACGATCACAACGGAACAGATGTAAAATCAGCATCATCTTGTGAGTGGTGGCCGCTATTACCATCTCGCTCCGTCGTTATATCCTCGCATGCCGTTCCTGGGGGGGTTGTGGATGGAGCATCACTGCGGCTGCCTTCTAGCGGGAGTTGCTCGTTGTCTAGAGGCGGCAACGGCTCTTGCTCAGTTGCTGTAGTGGCCCGTTCAACTTCCGGACTAGGGCCGATGGGGTTGGTCACTTGGTGTGCAAGCTTGCCCGTGTTTGAATCCGTGACTGAATCACGTTTATCACTAGGTCCAACCTGTACTGCCCCGCTTTGCGGCGGGACGTGTGATACTGGTCGAGTTCTTTGGCTTCTAAGGGCGGGATCTGCACCGAGATAATATGTTCGCACACCAACTATTCGCCCTTCATGCTCGCAAGCTTCAAGCCACTCCGGTCGAACAATAGGAATATTCATTTCCTGGGCCCTTTCCCAACCATGCCCACGACCCTCAGTGCAGACAAAATGAGTCGTATCAATTCTCACATGATCCTGGAGCGGTTTAGCTCCTATCCGTTCAATCACTATTTTGAGTCTTTCCTTTTCAGAAGGAGACATAACTCCCGGGCATATTGTGATACCAGATAAATCTGTCATTTTATGCGTTCTTGTTGTGACTTTCTCGCTGGCGTATGTGCCTGCTGATGTCCGCAATACCAAGTGAAATGAATATTCTGTGTCTACTGCAAGTCCTGATATCTTGGTAGAGTGGTGCGTAGTTGGATTCGGTATGTTACCAGCTTTGGAGTTGTTCCTGTAAAGCGAAAGCGACCTCAGAGATGCTGTTGCGAGATCGATGGGATCCCATTCCAAAACTACAGATGTCTGTGTGGCATTTCTGATCCTTAAAACAGGTTTCGAAGGGGATCTCTGTCCGAACAACGAATATATCTCGTTCTGGAGAGTTTCGAATGCTTGACGCGCTGCATCCTCAGCCCGATTGTTGCGAGAAACTTGGATGTCGATAATGCTGCCGCTAGAAACACCAGGTGGGAGAAGAACAGAAGGAAACTCGATAAGTCGTTTGTCCTTCGTTAAAAGTATAGCTAGACCGGCGTCGACCTTGCCAACGGTAAGAGAGACCAACATCCTGTGTAGGTTTATTGGTACAATATGTATCCGTCCGAGCTAATCAGTTATACAAGTTAGTATAGCTATCGGTCAATAGGGGTGGAAGTTTACCATACATTACTAATCCTAGAAGAATATTCGGGATGAAGTAGGTGCCTAGGTAGGTACTTACTTAGTACTTAGTAGCTATTGACAGGCCGATGCTAGAAGGGTACCGGACGTGAACAAAAATTTAGGATTGGTGTTTAAACCCCCGAAAAGTGCTGCAACACAAAGGTCTGGTTACAGACTGCGAAAAAGTGTAGATGCGGAAGTACTTCTACTTCCGATGTCCAAAACTACTATCCAACATACCAAGGAGACAACACGAAGTCAACGCTCAGTTGCAACCCCGACTTGAGGACCGCATTCAAGTCAAGACAGGAAGAGCTGACGACGGAGATCCCTGTCTAAGTACTCCATAGCTTTAGAAAGGAGATTTACAATTACTGTTGGGCTTTATTAATGCTCAGTGCTCCCAAAAATATATACATAAAACCCGCCTGCTGGGTTTCCTCGAAGTGTCACTTAGCTTTGCCGGGTTGAAGCGACAAAGCATCCGGAACGGGATATACCAAATCCAAGTCTCCGAAGTCAGCACATAGATGTCGCCTACACAGCTTTTCACCAATAGATAGCTCCATACCGAACAGACAGAAAATACCGAACATTGGAACATTGCAGTCAACTTGTGTTTTACAAGTAATTACACCGGCAGCATTTATGACTGGACAAATGATTTTACATCTACGTGTGGCCTGTTAGTTTATCTGAGAAAACCATGGAGTTCTGAAGAGGGGAGTATACTTCTTAGCCAAGAGACGTATTCCTTCTGTTCTTTGTAGTCAATGTAGTCTGGGACAAACAAAGCAAGGGCAGTATTAATACCCCTTTCGTCCAAATAACGTTCCAGTAGAACCTGTAGATCCTCGTCAAGGTTTCCAAAGGGGGGTCCAACATAACGACCTCTTCTCTCCCAATCAGCTTCCGCTGTTTGAGCTGTTGCCAACTCCACAGAAGGGTGGTAATGAACGTTTTCGACGATGATCATTCCATCTTGTGCAATAGCTTCAACCTGCAAGGCTCCGGAAGTAGACTTGAAATCATAAAATATTAGTATTTTATATAAGGTCCAAGTCCAACTAAAGAGGAGCTTGCAGCGTGTGAATTGATATATGCCAAAAACTTACCTTCTCGATGGTGATGTTCAGTCGAGCAGGATACGCCGGTTCGCTCGCCTCCTCGTATTCCGGTTCATCTTCTTCTGTAGACCTTGACTCCGTACTGGTACCACGCTTCTCAGAAGCCTCTAGTTCGGCTGTTTCTGGAAGGTCCTCTTGGTCATACAAAGAAGGATCATCTAGTTTTTCATCAATAGCATTCAAATCTGCAATTGAAAAAATGACACGGACGCTGATGCCTTAATCTTAGCTTTGGCTCCCAGTGTTTAGGTAAGAGGAAACATGGGCATTTATCCTTACGTTTCGTCGCCAAACCTCCGAATCAACTCCACTTCTTCCATGCCGTCCTTGTCATTCAACTATTTATAAGCATTAGCCAGGATTACCAATACGAAATCGGAGAGCTTGTGTAGGTTGCTTCTAAATTTGATATGTTTCTAGCCTACAGACCTTAAATTGGGAAGTCTCCAAGAACTCCTTGAGATTCTCCGGGATTTGTTCATGTTCACCCAGTTCGGTTTCAACATTTATCTCATTCTGAAGCTTCGCGAACAACTCCTCGTCTACTATAATACCACCGGTATTTAGTTAAAGTATTGGGGTTATATTAATCAGTCAAGTTACCTGTGCCTGAGGGCCTTGCAAAGATAGAAGTAGACGACAATAGCCGCGCGGGGCTCCGGTTCGCTGGGAAGGATGATATGACATTTCTGCGAGGAATTTGTCGCAGAATGGACAACGGCCGCGCGGCAATGGTAGTGCTCCGATAGATGGTAGTTGATCGTATGGCACGGCCGAGGGCGAGATAAGGCCGGGTCATCATGGTGGCTTATAGTAAAAGTGATATAATCAATATTAACTAATAGAATGGGTTCGCATTAGCATTGGGTCGGAGAAAGGAGTGCCATCGCATTAAAGATATGGCACTCGTATATAATACCTACGTCGAGTACTTACTTGATACTTTTTAGGTATTTCAACAAGCTTTAAATTTCGTGCGGTATACTGACGGTGCAATTAGGGCACTATGGGTTTGCAATTGTATTTGTATTTGTATCTGTAATTCCTCCCCGAGGCTGCTGGAGAAGAGAAAAGTTTGGTTACGGGATTGGGAGAAGAGTGCAGTGCAGTGCAGCGGGATGAGTTTTTGGTTCAGAAATTTTCGAAGCATAAAAAATTAAAAAAAGTGTTGGAAAATTAAAATAAAACCCAAACCCAAACCCGAACTGAACTGGTCTCGAAAACCAGACAACACGAAGTTCACCCAGCCTGTGTTGCCTGCACGACCAGTCTCAAGTCTCAACACCAGACGACAGACGACACTGGCCTCATAAACCAGACAACACACTAGTCCCGGTGACCCTTCTCGTGTTGGATAGTTGAGACTGGAGCTACAGGTATTTTATTTTTTTGATCTTTAATTTTATTTCAATCATACCATGTGAGTTTATCAACCTAATGCGCTACAGACTCCTTCAAGGCCCCTAGAAAAGCCAAAGCCCCTACACGCTACGCCGATCTAACTTGTAGCTATAGCTTCATGGTTTTTGACGGTAAATATCCCGAGATGGATTCTATCCTGGATGCTGAGCTGGGGGAGGCCATCCCTAGCAACACTGACCATGTATGTTATTGAAGCTCTTCCTTTCTATTATGCTACTTCGAGTCCCTGACATCCCTGGTTCGCTATAGGCAATCAGTGTTTCCCTACCTACATGGCGATCAAACGTCGGTTATGAGGAGAATGAAAACTGGGTCGTTAGCAAAATGCGGAGTGGATATCCCCGGTAAGATCCTGCACCCGCCCCTTCCACTAAGCCATGAGACCTGCTCTTCACATAAACTGTGGTAATTTATTCTTAGAATGCATGCATATGTAGATTTTTCATACACCCGGAAATAGTTGCCCTAGAGAAGTCTATTTTCGAAACCTACGGCAAACCTAAGGAACGATGCATGCTGTTCCCCTCAGCGGCTGTCACAGCGGCTTGTAAGAGCTTTGTGGCTTCACGGTCTCAGCAGTCCAAGGATGACGTTCAAACACCCGACCAAGAAATTCGTATCATTTGCTTGACATCCTCTCAGGTGAAAAGTGCACCTCATCCTCAGGCTGACGTATGGGCCATATTCTTGCCAGAATTACTTTACCCCATTGCGAGAGAATTTTGGCAACATACAGGAGAAGGCATTTCAAGTCGTCGGGCAGTGTTCATTCACAAGGCACTTAGAGAAGGAAATTTGTCCCTCGTAGAACAATCAATTTACTCTCCATCGGACAGCAACTCACTACATCGCGGCCCGTCGCGATACTCAAAGCATTCTGGAGGGAACGCCGTTAGTGGATCTAGCTCGCAGAAACAACGTAGCTCCTCCGGCTCCGAAGGAATATCCACTAAAGATTTTGTAGAAATGCGTTACGGTCGTAATCTCGAGGCTGACGCAGTTCAACAAGCCAAGCTCGCAATGAAACAGCGGATCTCTGGGAGCATGTTTGCGGACTCTGATTCAGTTGGTCGGACTTCTACCCAGGCCAGAGTTCAAAAAATTTCACCGGAGGATGTCTTTCTTTTCCCGACTGGGATGAGTGCTATATACAATACACACCGACTTCTTCGCACTTTATTTGGCTCGAGTACAATGGTTGAATTCGGGTAAATAAGCCCTCTGGTGCAACTACAAACCTTTGTCTAACTGAGACTTCGTCAATAGATTCCCTTATTTGGATACGCTTAAGATTCTCGAGAAATTCGGTGATGGCTGTTTGTTTTTGGGGAACGGGAATGACGCTGATCTAGACGAATTGGAGCGGGTTATTAACAACGGGAAACATATATCGGCTTTGTTTTGCGAATTTCCATCTAATCCGCTGCTAAGATCGCCGAATTTGAAGCGCCTCCGCGTCCTAGCTACCCGACATCAATTTGTCATCGTTGTAGACGAAACCATCGGCAATTTCGTTAATGTTGACGTTCTTCCCTATGCCGACATCTTGGTTAGCAGCCTCACCAAGGTTTTCAGCGGCGATAGCAATGTCATGGGTGGGAGGTATGCGCGGAATCAACGATTTGGCCCCCTACCCAAGTGCTTTAACTAACAACTGGATATTTCAGCTGCGTGATTAACCCGAAGATGCCATTTTACCAAGATATCTCACTGTTAGCTGCAAAGATGTTCGCTGATAATTATTGGGGTGAAGATGCGATATTTATGGAGCGGAACAGCCGAGATTTTGCTTCTCGAGTTTTGAGGATCAACCAAAACGCAGATGCATTGGCTGAGCTGCTTCTTAAATGGCCTACAATTAGTTAAGGCCCCACGTTCATACACTGCAGAGCCTTGGAGACTAACGTTGTGGAATGAATACCAGTAAAACGTGTCTATTACCCTAAACATGACGAGTCTCGGGTTTATTATGACGATTGTAAGTGTAGGGAAGGGGGCTACGGCGGCCTTCTCTCTATTACCTTTCACCTTCCAGAGCTCGCGATTAGATTTTACGACACAATCAAAACGGCAAAAGGACCGAGCCTTGGGACGAATTTTACCTTGACATCGCCATACGCTCTGCTGGCGCACTACAAGGAACTCAACTGGGTGAATACTAAGCCCCAGCCCCGGCGCATGAACTTAATTGCTAACTATGTCCGTAGATCGCCCAATACGGCGTCGAAAGCCACCTTATCCGCATTAGTGTTGGTTTGGAGGAAAAAACTACTCTCTTGGACATATTCGAGCAAGCGCTTTCAGACGTAGCATCATTCAAGGATTCTACTGAGTATAATTTGCAATAGAACCCACCTTGCAGTCGCATTTTTTGGTCCTTTATCATGTTACGGTCATGTAGCTATTCGACAAGCGTTTGATGTCATTGAAGCGTGCTCGACGCTGTAGTATGTTCCTCTAAGCCGGGAGGGCATCATGATAAATACAGTATCATTGCGATGTAAGTAGATACCGAAGGGTATTTGCGAACTGCGCAAGGAAGTGGCGATTAGAATAAGAGTGTTATACTGACGGAATAGCATAGTCTCGGTGACCCCTTTTGTGTTGGAATAGTACTAGCTAATGGTAGCCCCGTGAGAGTACAACACAACCCACCCGACGATACCAGTCCCTCTTCCCTTTTTTTCTCCCTCTTTATTTCTAGCCCGAAATTGTTTAAGTATTGAAAGATTGGGTTGTAGGTGGCATAGATGGCAGGGAGGCGACTAGGTGTCGCGTGAGCTTTGGAGGGCGCCTTCTGCCCCATTCCCATTATCATTACGACGTCCATAGCTTTGGTGATGGCCATAACCCCGTTGTGATCCCCTTCCCCCTCGGAAATTTTGCCCCGTGGAATGCCCCCCCCGTGTTTTGTTGTGCCTAAGGGCCTGAGGCTGTGTGGAGCGGGTGATGCTACGTGTATCCAGAAGGTTGGTGTTTTGAGTGAGAGGGTTAGTGGTAACGGGTGATGGAACTGAACGTATCGAGTTCTGGGCCGCTGGTGGGCGAGGGATACTCTCTGGTGAATCGTAGACATACAACTTTTTGTCTATCTGCGCCGGTATGGGTTGTATTTCGGTCCCGAGTTCCTGCTCTATCTTGTAGAGATTGAATCTAAGTAAAAATAGTAGGGACATCAGTCTCGGCATCAAAAGGGACATCTTTGGGTAGCTGCTCAATTCCAACACAATTCCAAAGATTGAAGAGGTAGAAAATAAAGTTTGACTATGGTAAGTGGACGACGAGCAGCTCCTACCTGTCGTCCCAATTAATGAGGTTGATGGCGAGACCGAGATGACCGAAGCGGCCGGAACGACCAATTCGATGGAGGTATGTTTCTGCGTTTTTGGGGAAATCAAAGTTGATAACCACGTTGACAGCTTGAATATCGATGCCTCGGGTTAGAAGATCTGAACAGACGAGGTTGCGGCAAACTCCGTTTCGAAAATCATGAAAGACGCGGTTCCTGTGGTTCTGGAGCATTTTCGCATGACTGTAAAAGCAGGAGTACCCGAGTTCCGTGATCTTTTTGGCTAGCAGCTCGACTCTGTTTGTAGAATTACAGAATATTATGGATTGGTTGATTTGGAGCTATACTAAAGCTTAGCAGTGTATGCGAGAGTCATGGGCCGTTCATAAATGATACCTTCGAAAATAAAGTGTTTAGGCAGTGGACCTTTTGCTTCTCCTCGACGAACGCATAGTACTGAGTAACCCCGCGAAGGGTCAGCTCATCCATAAGATTGATCTCGTAGGGTTGTTTCAGGTGTTTGTCCTACAAATACGGTTAGTTTTGTCTTCACAACTTTTGGAATGTAGGGACGATGATATCCGAATTGGATTCGGCATCAACGAAGGGGGGTGTGGGGTTGGGAAGGGGAAATCTGAAGACTGACCATAAAACTTTTGACGACCATGGGAAAAGTAGCTGAGAAAAGCATTATTTGGCGATCATTTGGGAAATATGCCAAGAGTTGTTCGATTATGGGCGTGAATTCGGGGCTGAGTAGCTTGTCTGCTTCATCCATGATGAAGGTTGGGCATTCACTGAAGTCCGCAACTCCCTTCCCAGCCAGATCCAATATTCTTCCAGGGGTACCAACTAAAACATGAACAGCTTCGTTTAATCGTATGATATCGTCCTTAAGCACTGTTCCACCCGTCGTAACCATCACATTGATGCCAAGATGTTTGCCCAAAGTCTTGCAAACTTGCGACGTTTGAAGGGCAAGCTCCCTAGTTGGTACTAAGATTAGGGCTTGTGTCTTAGGACTCTTCGAGTTTACCCTTTCGAGTGCGGGAATAACGAAGGCCGCCGTTTTCCCTGTACCATTTTTGGCACGAGCGAGGATATCCCGTCCCGTCAAAGCGACTGGTATGGTTTCTTCCTGGATTGGGGAGGGTTTCTCAAAGCCTGCTTCGAATATGCCCATGAGGAGTTCTCGTTTGATGTAAAGTTCTTCGAAATCAAGGCCCTTTGTAGCTGTCACATCCTGTTGATGCATTAGAATTTGGAGGTTTCTTGGACTTGTGGGGATAGCCGGTTTCTATCGAGGCATAGACTACCAACATACCTCAGTTTGAGGACGAAGATCCTTGACAGGTGCCTTCAACTGAGCTCGCCAGTCGGCATCACTAGAAATTTGATTAGCAAACAAGATACATTGTGATGTAGAGGCCTAATAGTGCGGTTCACCTTAAGGTCGTGGATTCAAGTTTTTCTGATAATGAGGATGCCATTTCTAAGATAGGCGATGTGTCGTGGGCAGGAGGAGAGGAGGTGACGGGGGTTGTGTTGGATTGATAAACCGAAAACAGAGATGGTTTTTGATGACGAGGGATCGCTAAACGCCAAAAAGGGGAAAAAGGTGTGAAGCCTGTTTTTTGTGATAAAGAACTAGAAGATTCAGTTTTGAAACCAAGACCCCGAGTGGGTTTCTGGAGAAATTAAGGGATGATATTGCTATTGTGGTTACTTCAGTATACGAGTGCTTCGGTAGGTAGGGATGTAGGTAGGTACCTATGTATGGACCTGCTTTACTTTTGGAGGCCTGTACAAAAATTAGGCCCCAGTTAAGAAATTTTTTTTTTTTTGAAGATCAAAGGACGGAACAACTGTGAAGTAGGCGAGTGGATGTTTTGTTAATTTGCGCGCGTCCCACGAGGCGAAGTGATGGTTTGATCTGATATCTGGGTATCGTCTGGTCGTAGATATCAGGTCTCGTCTCAGCTTAAAGTTTGCTATGGGTTGCAAAGGCGGTATTGTAGTGGAGGAGCTTTATGGTGTGTTGGCTGGTTGCTGGAAGGGGGAGAATGAGAGGAGGGGAGGGTTGATGGTGTTTCTGGGAGTTTAGCGGGTGATGGTTTGTGGCTTGACTGTTAGTCCCGTGGCGTGACTACCTCCACAAAATAGCCAGGAATATTAATGCTGCACCCGCAGCTGTCCAAAATTGGTTGGCTCCTCCCGCACCCAATTTCAAAACAACTAGCACCGCCATTATTTTCCAGAGATGGTCCAGGATAGTTAGGAAGCTTTTCACTTCCGATCTTAACGTCAGCCTAACGTCCAGAATGACAGTTCCTGTACGACGGAAACAATTTTCAATCTTAAACAGACGACCAGGACCTCGAATATCGATTTCGGTTGTAGTCGTCTTGTGATCCTGGGGAGAAGAATGCTAGAATGGATCACCTGAGTTAGTGTGTAGCGATAAATACACCGAGACAAAACAACTAGCAACTTATCACTATATTTAAGTACTTACCGAAACATAAAGCTTCGAGATCGAGTATATCCTGAAGCCGAGGAACCAGACAGGAATATTCATCCGGATATACTCCAGCCAAACTTTGTCAGATGATCTATCATCGATGGGTTTCTCGCAAGCGTGTTCTCTGTTAGTACTTTGGACATATGGTATGTCTCTATACCAAACAAAGTTCGGGAGAGTGTATTCGATCCTCGGGCTTGCAAGATATCCAGACATTTTTTTTTTTGGTTTTGGTGATTTGAACTTAACTTTTGTAAAATTGGTGGGAAGTTGAGATGGTCTGCTGTCTACTCTAATAAGGTAATTACAATGCTTTATTGTTTATTTTAATCGCAAAGGGATTTGCTGGAGTGGCCTTTGCACATCATAGTCAAGAACCATCTGACCCATTTAATCTAGCTGTGCGCCAGGTACTAAGTAAGTAAGTATCTCACCGTCTATAGCTCCCCCCAAAATTTCCAGTAACGACTCACATACCTACCTCTTAGGTCACCAACAAAGCATCGAATCTTAAGCCAACTCGAGCTCAGGTCTTTTAGCAAGAACATTCTTTTGAAAGTAGGCATATGTATGTACATGATTGATATAAAGGTTTCTTTCTGACTAGCTGATTACACGTAAGGCCATGGCCGCAAGCGTAAACCCCCACAACCAAATTGGCATGAGAATTTAGTCTGGGCAAACGTTAGTGTTTGTATTTCTGTGTATAAGCTCAGGCTGTCTGTAATCATAGTCAGTTTGGCTCGAGACACCGCTACTAGATTCTAGATCCTTGCCCTTCAATGGGCGATCGAACCTGCCGGACTCCAAACTCTGGCATCCCCTATAATAGGTCACAAGGCCCTTATAACTCTCAGGGTAGACAGCAGAACATTCCATATCAACGGAATTTTCAACGACGCAGCTTTCGAATTCATCCTCAACAAGGTATAGCTTTGGTTTTTCATCCTCGGTAGGGGGGAATCGGTATTCGACAATAACTATATTCGTCCGTCTTGGGTTAATATTGAAGCCGAAGATTTGAGGTTAGTTAGGAGAGATCCCAGCGACTTACTGCCAGCCATATCATGCCTTCTTAACTCCGTGAAAAGGCTCTTCGAATTAGAGGTAGAGTAATAGAACCTTGTCCCTACATCTCGGCGAGGCTCCGGACGGTATGTATGACGCAAATGGATAATACGAGCCCCAGAAATAAGGTGTTCGGGAATGCTTTCTGGAGGCTCGTAGTACTTCTTGCCTATGGCGGAAGTTGATGAATCTACTCCCATTTTCCTGCAAGATCTATCTGAGGAACTAAAGAATCCGTAGGTATTCATGGTTTACAAGACCAGGTATTCATGTTTGTTGCGGGCGAGCTTGATAGGTCTTTCGTGTTGAGGTGTTTTAAAGTGTGATACTTTCCCTGGAAATTCTTAGTCAACAACTAGTACAAAGTAAGCACTTAAGTACTTATATAAGTACTTATGGCAGGTTCTGGCCAAAAGAGGAAATTCAAGACCTCGATGTTGGCGGAAACAACGTGTTGCAATTTTTCTTTTCTCTGCGCATCGCCATCATCAACACAAGACTACAACTACAACTACAACTACCATAATATTATAATACATGGTCCATGTATTGGTTTCAAAAGTTAACACGTTAGCACCGTATTTCAAATCAAGGATGGCGCACGATCTATCGATATCACAATCCAGGAACTCCAAAAAGAGAAAGATCTTCGATTCCCACGGTTTCAAAGACGCGCCCAACCCACCTTTGTCTCCGCTCCGACGAAGCTACCAGAAGGAAGTAGCCGACCTCATAAGGCTTCAAAAATGCAGTGCTCAGGAAATGTCCCAAGTCACACAGGCCGTCGAAAACGTTAAACGTGTTTTGATTGATATTAAAGAAACTACATTTGTTTCGGTATTCAGCTCCCTAAACCCTGCGCAAAACAAATTCGCAGAATCAAACTAATCACGCCTCCGCTTTAGATACGAGACGCCGAAGCTATGTTTCATAGCCATGGAGTGCATATTCCCTATCCCGAATGTGGCGATTGCATCCGCGATGGCGGAGTTTGCCTCTCGTCCCCGACTCGAGTTGAAGCAGAATGGGGTTTGGGCCATAAAATGCTTCCCAAGTCGGAACATGGAGATATTTCGGTCGACCTATTCATCGAAATACCCTCGGTATCTTGCAATCTGTATCGCAATATCAATTCTTCAGCCAAGCTAATCTATCATCCCCAGGCGACCTTCCACCCAAAGGACTACCTCGAGTACCGCTACCACCGGAAACGGATCATATACCTCTCATATATCTTACTGGCCTTGAAAAATACCCAAAAAACCTCTGACTACTCGTATCTTGCCGACTTCATGGACGGGGATGAATTTCGTCCCATCATCCTAGTAGATTGTCCTTCTTGTAAGTTTTCCTTCGATAAATTGCTGCTCCTGGATCAGAGCTCTTCTAATTGCTAGAATATTTTAAGCAAGGTGTAAAATTCGTTTAATACCGGCTATATCGCTCAGTATTTTTCCGTTAGATAAACTTTCGCCCAATACTTGTAGGGCGGATAGGCAGAACGATGTGCCAACCCCGATGTACAACTCCTCGATTATAGATGATGCATATCACTTGGTGGCTTTAGATGCGCTACAAAAGTATGCAGTTTCCAATGAAGGGTTCAAAGAAGCACTCATACTTGGAAGGGTATGGCTTTTTCGTTTAGGCTTTTCGAGTCATCTCCTTGATGGGGGATTCGGCGAGAAAGAATGGGCGTTGCTACAATGTCACCTCGTAGAAACAGCCACGACCCCTTCTAGATACTCTACATCCGCTGATGCGTTTCAGACGTTCAAATCCGTCTTAAATCTTATCGCTAACACAAGTATCCACTCTCAATTCAACATTTCGATTCTTCATCAAAGGCACATCGACTTTAATGTGTTCTCCAAGATGAGTCGTTGGTCCTCCCAAGCGGTGCGCAATCATCTCCCCCAAAAACTCAAATATGGTGATGTAACTAATAATTTGGGCGATTATCTTTAGCTAATACACCACTCTCGCGCCGCGACATCACTGGACAAGCTAGGGATTCCCTCGCGGGCTCAGGTCCACAGTATATTTGAGAACCCTCTCTATCACATTTCAGACATAGCCATGAGGTATCTCATTAGATTCTACTGCTCGTGTTTTTTGTTTTTTTTACTTACTCGGTGTGATAATAGCTTCCCGATAGATTCGCTCCAAATTGGAGAAATGCTCCCCAAAACCGTCAAACGATGGAATCTTAAGTACCATATAAATGAGTATTGTTACAATCTATTCTCAAAGGGTCTTGGCGATAGATTCAAGATGATGATTTTTTCAACCCCGAGGCCGCATTCTAAACAATTAAAGGATGCTTTGGACACACCACCGCAGAACCCCGATGTGTATGGCCTAACCATATTTATTACACTTGACGAAAAAATGTGCAGGCGTGTTTTGGACTACGGACCCGAGGTACAAGATACTGCTAAGACTGCCGACTTTCGCGAGTTTTGGGAAGATAAAGCGGAACTTAGGAGATTCAAGGATGGGCGGGTAATGGAAACGGTTAGGTGGGATTCTAACTCACCGCCGACTGAGCAAATACTAAGCTTTTTGCACCGTAAATTGACGGCTTCCTTCCAAACAACGGAAAAGCCGGCATACCAGGGACTCGAGTCCGGTATATACTTAGCAAACCCTCCTTTGCTTCGGCCCGCCGACGACAGCCATGAAACAACGGTCTCCGAATTTGAAATGATTGCAAATGCCATACGCCAGGTCAAAGGTTTTCCATTGGGGTTTAGAAAGATATCAGGAGTTTCACCATCCCTCAGTTTCACGTCGGTCGAGCCACCTGTCCCATGCTCTAGGTACCTTGGGCCACCACTCGAAGGGGAATTAGAACTCGAGAGCTCTTCTATGTGGCCGGTAGACCCGGAACAGAGAAGTAGGACTGAACTTGGGCTCCTTCTCAAACTCAGAGCGGAGCTTGAAGCGACTGGAAACTTTCTTACCGTTCGTGTTGGTATCGCTTCTGCAAGCAGGCTACATAGCATGTCTTGTTTTTTGGATCTTCTCACAAAACGTCAATTTTATTTCCGGTTTCGACTAAGACATACTTTGGAAATACTCCCGAAGAAAGCCGGTGTGAACCTACCAGCTGACCCGAGCCTAGGTATACCGAACGTAGGGTTCATGCATCCAAACAAAAGATCCTCCTTGCGAGCAAGCACCATTCAAAGGTGTTACCAGTACCAGTATTTCTCTTCGAGTGTTAGAATTCTTAAACAATGGTTCCGATCGCATCATCTAGCTTGTTTTTTCCCTGGGGATATTTTGGAACTGTTCATCGCAGGTGTCTTTAGCCAATACTCGCCGGCCGAAATTCCGGGCAGTACATACTGTGGCTTTAGAAGAGCTATGGCTCGAATTTCTCACTGGGATTGGCGTAGAACGCCTCTCGAGGTTGAAATATTGCGACACTTTACCGGTGATGAAAGAGCACACATCCTAAAGGCATTCGGGACGTATCAACATGCGAGCCCAAATAATGAAGCCTGTTTGTCAGTTGTTCTGCCCGGCGAAGACGGAGAAGTTGATTGGATACGTCACTTGATTCCACGCTTAGTTGCGATCAGAATGACGCAGCTTGCGCGGGAAACGCATAACAGACTTTCAAGCACCCCGACGCCATTTCAGGTGAGTTCTTTCCAGTTTGCGCTAGAGCATTCTTTAAAGACAGCTCCTGATATTACTACCTTCGAAGGCTGCGTTCATACCGGATATGTCGTTTTTCGATTTTGTGATAACCTTGAAGCGAAAATCAGACCCACACGAATCTGTCGGGAAATACAGTAACTTGTCCGCAGTCCCGAAAAAGTTTGGTCCATTACCACTATATCAAGAATTTGTTGCAGAGCTCAAGGTATTATTGAGAGAACGCACCGATTCTCTGTTCATTTAAGTAACCGGGGTCGCGCGCAGGTTCAAACCGAAGAATATATTCTATTGTTCCCATCAGAAGACAGCTTAACTATCGGGGGGTTGTGGAAGGCGAAGAACGAACCGAACATCCCAGACCTGCAGGATTCAGCTAACTTAGCAGTAAAATGCGGAGTATGTGCACCCGGTTTTTCGGACTGATTTCTGTAGAATTACTGACAAGCTGACAATGTTTTAGATATCCAACAAAACAGCTATTTTAGGATTAATAATAGAGCTTGGTCTTGGCTTAGTGGAGAGAATACACGTAAAGGTTTCCGATTAGGCCCGCTTCTTAAGATATATGGTTTGGCAAGGAAATGATTACAATAATAATAGAAAATGTAATATATTACACGCTAAAATTCTCGAAGTTCTGACGTTGAAAGAATTTGTATTGCGATGGCTGGGCATCTGCTTCTAGACTTTGTAGTCGGGTTGCTTCGCGCTGTACTCGTGAGCTTTTGGGGAAGCATATCCACAGTACCGATCGTGTATCGACACCACCTCATATGTGCCCTCTAAAGAGGCTACGATAGTATGCTTGTATTCCTCGGTGGTCTGGGTGTGCATTTCGAGGATTTTCGGCTTGGCACCCTTCTTGGGAATTTCGCTTCTAATGTAACTATAAAATCGATCTGCCGTTAGTCATGCCGACTGAGAAGTAGAAGGTATTAACTCACGTGAACGTGAAAGGCGGCGAGCCATCCAGCTGGAAATGGATCTCAACATGCTCCCCTTCATGAATCCCTTCAGTAACCTGGGACCCCTCACTAACACGGACGCTAGGTATGCCGTGGACAACTTTAGTTATGTTGACATCGACCTGACAATCGCTCGCAGAGTCCTTAATCCTATCGAATGTAAGGGTTCCAGGATGTTCTGCAATTCTTTGAAATATGGAGGATGTTGATATTTTTTCCTTTTTCCCAGAAAAGGTATATTCCAAAGTAAACGGAGGTGACCCAGCTAAAGAATAGTTAATCCTATCACCGACACAGTAGTAGGGTTTAGAGTCTAATGATGTTATGGAGGGGGGTTCGGCAACTGAAACGCTAACGTGGGGAAGGTTAGATCCGTATTTTTGTGAGCATCCCCTGGAGTCGCGTATTTTATGTATTCGGACAACATGGCCACCTAGAGTCAAGGCATGCCGAGGAACACGGAAAACATAATTCGTTGAGTCAATGTTTGGGATATTGACAATCTCCTCTTTCCCCGTCGAATAATGTTTTACCCCAATAGAAAGAAAAAATGGAGCAATGCCTTCAAGGATAATCGGGATTGTATCATCCCCAGTCCCGGTCTCTAGGCAATACTTGTGCACTTTTCCTGGTGACCGAAACTTGGCCGATGGACGTGCATGAACCGTTTGTTCTATGGACAGGGGTGACGATGGTGGCGCGGGTTGTACATACGAGCGGTCAGATATATTCTTGAGTACGTACTTATATTTCCCCGGCTTAGAGGTATCCATTCGAATGCTAGAGCGGATCGTTCCAGCTTTGAGATCAATTAGTTTAATAGGTTTTGGCTCTCCTTTTTCGCCAGCCCAATATTGTTCAAAAGAAGCAACAAAGGGAGGAAGCCCTATCTCGCTAGGTTAATACTCAAACTTTTCGAGTTACTTCGTCATAGCTCACCTTCAAGATTTAGTTCTATGGCATCCTCATCACCTTCACAAATAGAATTCCTAATATGTATGTCGTCTTTCATCGTGGTGGAAGTGCTCTGAACAACCCGTGCGAATGGCCTCGGAATCCAGTCAACATTGAATATGTTCGCGGCCTCAACGACGGATCCAGGGCAGATGGCGTCATTGACCGCAAGTAATTGGTAGTGGCCACGCTTAGTTGCCGGGAGATGGCTATTGAAATCCTTGGCAATAATATCATACTCCGAATGTCTCCCGCCCTCGTCTGTGAAGCGATATTTAACTCGGAAAGGCTACAACTGATTAGAAGGCTCAAGCAAGTATCAGGTTCATAGGAGGAAACATACCTTCTCTCCGACTAAGCGTAATGGCAGCGATACACTCTCGGCCTCCAAAGTATTCACCACTCTGCTTCCATCTATCTCCGCGAACGATGCGGAGGGCCGTTGCCGTCGGACATCAATTTGCGCTTCGCTTCCCAAAAAAACTTTACAACCATGCGAATCCTGTATGGTAGTTAACACAAGGGAATAATCACCCCCTGAGACAAGTTTTGGCGTCGTTATGAGATGTGGACTTGTCGTGATATTGGAGTTTTGAAACTTCGTTCTTTTGCCACCGTGTATAAGCTCGTACTCAAGATTCCAGGGCCCAGATCCCTGCATGTCAACGGTGAATGTGGCGGCCTCTCCAATGCAGCACCGGCGGTTGGCCGATGATGGTGAGAATTTTGCACCAGCCATCGGAATGATCCTTTGATTAACACTAAGCTTTTTGAAATCCAGATTGACACCCTTATAAACCTCGTCATTCATAGAATAGAATTCATATGTGTAGTGCCCGGCCGCGGAGGGGGTAAGTCGTAACTGATGTCGAGTCCCTGTTACTCGGATTGTATTGACGGTTACGTCATGTTTATCCTTAAGCGTGCGGTAATAAATAGTGAACGGTGGTGTGCCCGTGAGGTCCATGTCAACGGTTAGTCCGATTGATGATCCTGCACATCTGTCCACTATTTTATCAAAAGATATCGAGAGACTTGGATCCGGTGGTGTTAACAGCAGACAGTTTGAAGGCTCTAGAACCTCGCCTGCGCAGAAGCGGCTTGATATCGAATTTAAAGTGTAAAGTCCAGGGGCCGAGACGGTTACGAGTTGCCCGGAAGTTTTCAATGTAGCACTCCGTAGTTCTGCATTTTGTTCAAGATTTGCTTCTCCGTGAGGGGCAATGTGTGGCTGAAACGAGTAGCGCACTTCATATGGTGCGGACTCCACGGCTCGGCTGATCTCAATGGGGAGGGCCCCTTTTTGCCCACGCGCCACCATAAGCGGCTGTTGGGGCGAACAGCCAAGGTATTTTACCAAGGGGCGTTCATGGACATCGAAGCTTCTCTGTAATAAGGACTCTGGTCCAGTCCCGCGCACATCATATTTGACAGTGTTGCCTAGTCCATCTGTTACTTCTTCGATCACATAGCTCCATGCACCTTGCGAAGCTAGCGATTCATTGAGCGGTATCGAAACTTTCTGCGGGTTTGTCCAGCTTAGGTCTTGGTCCAAAAGGGACTTTTGTAGTGCATTCCCGCCCTGAAAACGAATAAGGGGAGAGTTGTACCCGATTGGACTTATGCTCTGTATCGTAACATCCTTCTCATCTTTGTTTACGGAGCGGCCGTACCTCACCTGCATTGGAGGGAGCCCCACAACCTCCAGAGTGAGGTCCGACAACTCCCCCTTACACCTGTCCAAGGAGGGTGTGGTATTTTGCGGACCAGTGAAATATGCAGAAGGGCAAGCCGCGACGAGAAGCTCCGCTTTCCGAACTCTTACTACCAGCTGTGTTACGTCAATCACCTTCTCAAGCCGATACAACCCCGGATATTTGATTGGGTAGTAGATGTGGTGGATTTTTGGGTCTCCCGGTTTGGTCGCTGTCGATTTGAGAAGTTTTTTGATTTCTTTTTGCGTTATGTTGATAGTCATAGGCTCCGGGTTCTCGAAGCTTCTAACGGTTAACTGGATTAGGGCTGGTGTCGAAGAGTTTACCATTATTGGTAGGGCTGTTCCGTCTTTCCTAATACCACTATAACAGAGTTCGAAGTTCGAAGGGTTCAACATAGCTGACCTTGAGGAGACACATGTCAAACATATATTAGCTTGAACTAAACTCAACGTGAGAATGGGTCATACCCTTCTGGAAGATAATGCACTGTGTGCTTTCCGAGGATAGGTGATTTGCTGGCAAGCACATTTTTGGCCCTAACTCGTCCCTCGGAAAGGCTAAGTTCATGGCTGAAGAAATCTGCAAAAAGAGTAAGACTATGCCTAAGAGAATTCCAAGGGGATTAACCAGGTACTAACGTTTCCAAATTGATAAGGCGAAGATAGCCAAAGCATCCTATTAAAGTCAATAACAGAAATTTTTGGAACGAGAGATGGAGCCTATACCTGATACCGCAAGCAAAAGAATATATCAACCATCGACATAATAACAATTTGCATGACCGTGGCATACGTGCTGAAAGTGAGCCAAGGGATCCGAAGCAAGGGCAGTAAGCGTAGGAATACACCATCAACAGCTACCCACTTAAGGATCAACCATAGTTCCGACACGGAATCATCGTCCGTTGAATATAGCCTTCCAATCTCATAGATTTTATATGCTTGTATCAGGAGGAATATCGAGCAGGCATAAAGTCTTTGGGTAGGAGCGTCTATCACGCTAACAGGGATGTAAGGCCCAGACAAAGTATTTGGCTTTAAAGTCTCCTGCGGTACGCGCACTGGTGTTTCCTGTGTGTTTGACTTTAGACTTGACAAATTTCTCGAATGTTGAGCGCTGTGGTTCCGGAATCCTCGAGGACGGACCGATGTAGGTGTCTTAGGGAACGAGGCCGGTATTCGAGGTGTATCCATTTCAATACCTAGATATCGAGTCGATCGACAGTATGGGTAGAGACGCGTAGGTGTTGGTGAAAATTATGAATTCATCTGAAGTTTTCGATCTCGGTATCCGAGAGGCGGGAGTTGGGAGGAAACGATTTCGACAATTCGTAAAATTCCAGACTTTCTAGTATGACAGGGAACTGTGTCGAGATTTTTGTATTAGCCGTGGAAGAAAGATTATATCGGTGCCCAAGTGGTTACTATGAGCGTCGGGACTTTGGGAAGCAGGTGGAGTTAGAGAGGAATGTTTATAGACGGTGGTTGAAAGCCTGGCAACACGCGACAGCCAAGCTTTTGCAGCGTGAATTAGTTTGAACCGTCCTGCGCCGTTCCCAATGCTTGCCCGTCTGCTTACCTAAGCATCCTGCCTTCGATCTCGACACCGATACATCAATACATCCAACCTGTTCCTCAAGTTGACAAACATTGTAGGTATTCAGGTTCACTAGGAATATGTTGCGTATTCAACCGCGGCGGCCTACTCGGAATAACAATGCAATTTATACATCTTCCCCAAGGTACGATAGCTCCACATTGTTATATCCTTCATCATATATTCCGGTGGGGCTCAAGACTAATAGAGTCCACTCGTATGTGTAATAAATTTTAGAAATCACACAGCACATCATTGAGTTTGTCCCTGATGATGACCTCGCAGCTCTCGAAAGCGTATCCCGAGAACTGAATCGACTTACCAACGATCCCCTGCTGTGGCGAGGGCGGTGTCACCGTTTTAAATACTGGGAAAACAGCTGGCATCCGTATTCAACGGGGCCTGATGGCCAATATCAAGCTCTACAAAGCTGGAAAAGAGTCTTCTTCCGAAGAATAAAGCTTGATCGAGAGGCACAGAGACTGTTGGAGAAAGTCGTCGTTAGCCCATCAAAACGCATCAGATATACAGAAAAAATAGCAGATTACGGATACGACGTGAAGGACTACCTCATTAAGCAATTGGAGACACCTGAGTCGGCAACTGATTGGTTGGCAAGGCGGTATGGTTTCTATCTTGTGGCCTTGCTCTAGTTGTGAATGCTAATTCAATTCTGGATGAAGATTCCACGCCAGCTCCACTCTGTCCTATATCCATAGGCAGCGGGCCATCCGCTGCTGGTCTACATTATTAACGACTCAACAAACATCCCTTGAGATTGCGATATCTAGTTTCGATCTCTTTGTCATAGATAACTTCGCCTTCGATAACGAACAAGTATGTCTCCCCACTTAGCTGGTATTGATCCATTGGGACGGCAAACAGATCTGGGACAGTAGCATTGCACGAGCCGTATTTCCTAATTCAATCTATAGATCCAAAACTTGCTCACCGCTATGTGTGATGATATCCTTCGCTTGCAAAGAGACTTCCCTAGACAATCTATCCAGGAAAGGGCTGTCGGAATTGTCAGCTACATGCGATCTCTAGGGTTTCTCGGATGCCCCCAGGAAAGATTTCACGATCTTGTAAATTGCTTTATCGGCATTTCTATGAGAACTACAAAAAGTACTCTGCCAATAACATCCTGCAGCATATTCTGCTCACTCGCGAAGAAGCTTGGGTTAGAAGCTCGCCCTTGCGCATACCCTTATCACGTTTATGCACTCGTCCGCGAAACCGAATCCTCACATTTTTATGTTAACCCCCATGACAGTATAGATATTGTACTCCAGCCGGAACTCGAAAAGAGGCTTGAGGAAATTGGGGTCACCATAACATCAGATACCATTAGCAAGTATTTATATCCTGCTACTACAAAGGAATTGGTTCTGCGAAATGCCAGGAACATTCTCAGAAATACGCCTCGAGCGCGACGTCAGCTTCTTGACGAACAGCCAGACGATCCAGGCATTAACATCGATGCTGCAGAATACGCTGCTTTATTTGCTATCGCACTGTTATCAAATACATGGACGACCCGTATATTAGAGCCGCTGTGCCGCTGTCTTCAGGAGTCCTTCCCCCTTGATGTTGGCCTCATCGAAAAATACATTGTGCCCTTGGCCGGCCCTAGTTCGCGACCGGCACGCCTCCTTCAAACAATTTGCATCGCTTTACGGAACGAAGATGGTATGCTTCGAAAACCGAAATTGCGGTCTTTGGCGGAGAATCGCGGGGTTCTTGTAAGTCCACCAGAACTATCTAACTTCGTCGCCTGGCCTATATACTAAAGCACACCATAGTTCCGTATTGGTACTATATTCAAGCATAGAAGATACAGCTACCAGGCAGTTATAACAGGATGGACAGTGAACATGGCGTACGAAGGCTTGGACATAGAGGAGGGTGAACTCCAGAAAGGCTTGATGCAACCTTTTTACCGGGTCATGGTGGATGATCTGTCAATTCGATATGTAGCCCAGGAAAATATCCTAGAACAGCACCCCGTGTCCGCTGGACGGCTGAGCAACATTCTGGCTGGAAGATACTTTCGGCGGTTTAACTCCTTAGACGGTCGCTTCGTATCTAACATGAAAGAGGAGTATCCAGACGATTGAATACATACAAACCGGATGAACGAAATTACTGAGCTAACCGACCTCAGTAGCCAACAGTAAAACCAATCTCAAACAAAAGTCTTTGAGTGGAGTTTTAGGTACCATTAAACTACATACTAGAACCTCAAATCATCAGAATTTTTGTCACGCCTTAGGCACAAAATAGGCGGATCCACGGAACTTTATATCTCGGCAATGATATTTTACGAATGCCCAACCTGGATACCTTTTCCCGCCAATAATTTGATATAGCGGCGCATAAATGCGACGTAGGGGTGTCTCACCCGAATTGCATATGGAAATGAGGTGTCTTTTTCAAGCTACGTCAGTTACGAAAGCTACGAAAGGTACGAATACGAGTAACACCTTTACCCAGGGATTTCATACCAAGGCACTCAATGGAAGCTGGCGTGGTTTGCGTCAGCGCAAGTAGGGTGAACATCAACTCGTCCTCTGAATATTTTGAGATTTGGAGCTGGACCCTTGGCATTGCTGTGAGAAGCCAACGACTTGTGCTATCGCTTTCTATATAGAATATCAGTTAGCGGTCCGTTCTCGGAGCTAGCGCACTTCAATTATTGGTTGATTACCTCCAATTTTAACCGGTTGTCTCTTGAGACCGTCCAGCTCCCAGACAGAACCACCAGAAGGGACGTAGGCGATAAAATGATATGCCGATTCTGAATTTGGGCTGGTTGCGGTCGCCGAATCCCTGGCATTCTTGCATGAATCAATGACATCCAAGTTATTTTGTAGTATCTCGGACCGTCTACCACCGGGATCCTTTAGTTTCTACCATCACAAAAATCCGAAGGCACGTACCTTGCAAATGAATTATGAGTCTTGCGCAAGAACTCGGAATTTTGCAGACAAAGGCCTCTCAGTGGAGGCGTGAGGCCTGCAGTAAAGGACTTAAGCTGGGCCAACTGTTCTCCAAGAATCACAGATTCCGCATTGAATAAGATGTTTATCATTGCCAGAGACCCGCAACTATTCTCCGATACCTAC
The DNA here is from genome assembly GCA_036971725.1 of Arthrobotrys conoides. Classification (NCBI taxonomy): domain Eukaryota; kingdom Fungi; phylum Ascomycota; class Orbiliomycetes; order Orbiliales; family Orbiliaceae; genus Arthrobotrys; species Arthrobotrys conoides. The sequence goes on from JAVHJM010000005.1 coordinate 1,971,084, forward strand.
TTGGTACTTAAAATACTATAATTAGCCGATTGACCTTCCCGGAGTTTGGAAATGCCTCGGATCCAAAGACGGGTGTAAAGGTAGGTAGACCTGGTTGGCAAACCAAACGTTGTTAGGACAGTTGGTTTCGACTTCCTGCACCTAGTGGTTATGTCAACAATAATAAAGTAGGATGTGGACTTTTTCCATTGCAGACTTCACTTGTGTCATGTCTCCAGCGACAAAGAAATATCAATCCAATTATTGGGCTGGGTCGAGGTCAGCCCCAGAAAATTCAGGAAGTGGAAGAAGCGCCTACTCAGGCTTGTCCAGGATACTCTCATCGAGTGAGTAAAGCTCAATGACGCGGGTGTTTGGGGCCCCGGCATCGCGAAGAATTTGGTTAAATATTTCCTTTAGTAAACAAGTTAGCGCAGTACCTCAAAGCCCGCTGTCATTTCCCTGGATTTGGTTCTATAATTACCGGTTCAGACTCGATAGTACACCACCCCGGGTGATTCTGCCTTAGATGCTGGTAGTCACTTAGATCCGGCATTGCCAATAGTTCACCAGATACGGACCCTGTAGATAAGCTGACAGAAGAGGATACGGGTTATTCTTCGGACTTTTGATGTAATCGATACTCTCCCTTTGCATTGGCGTCCTCACGTGCTCCTAAGAAGAGTAAGGATGCTGTCGATATCATGAATTGTTGATGGGAGCTGTAAGTTGTTTTACGGTACTGGAAGGCCTAGCGGCCCCATTGTAATCGTAGACAATTTCATTGGGTGCCCTTCAACGAAACTTTGATAAGAGCAGCAGCCGTAGTTATGCGACAATCATGATTGAGGAATTACAGATGCATCGATGGTATAGGGAATATCGATAGGAATATCGATGTGGATATCAAGCTAGGCCTGGTTTAGATGGATTATTAGGCGGTGCAAAATTAAATCGGGGATATAAGATCAGATATCTCTCGAGATATCTCGGAATTTCGGTTAGTCTCGAAGCACATACAAAACGAAATATCATGTCGATACAGAACACCGAAAAACTCCCGAAACCTTTGGTTCCAGAATAGTATTATTAATTACTGCTACCAAAATGTTGAATGACAATCGATAGCTAAGTAAGTACTTATTGGGTAGTTCGAACGCAACCTGGCGCTCAAGAATGAGAGTTTGAGACTAATAGGGAGAATTGACAATCGAACTTCTGGACCTCAGCTGCTTCACCGGTGTTGCAATAGATTGCCGGGTGGCCTTTTTGAAAGATCCTTTCGCCACCATGTCAACTTGCTGCGGCAAGGCAACAATAACACTCTTGTCACTCCCGAATCTGAAATTGTCTGCCTTAACCTCCTCTGAGTAACGTCGAATGGAATATGGCTCTTTCGAGCCCCTCAAAACCTTCTTTAAGTCCCATGTGATGATGAATGGGCCAGTGGAAGCCACAATGGATGTCTCCTCGGTATTTACGCCAGTGTTAAATTTGGCGACCGTAAAGCTGAGTGGTAGTTTTGTCTCATGTTGGAACTGGGCAACATGGCTAGGTGCAAGAGCTAACCTTCGAGGCTTCGGCTTCGCATCCTTTCCAAACCCTTTCTCAAAGCCTAACTTCCCTGCATTTTTTCCAGTCTCCTGTTTTGCGTCTATAAGAAGAAGATAGGTCCTGCAAGTAGCCAGAATCCAGCGACCATCAGCCGATACGTCGATTCCAGTGATAGGGTCTCCAAGAGCCGGGAGGTGCGATTTCGCATTGATTCCAAGCCTGTCAAATAAACGTATGTCACCTTTATTTGAAGCCACCGCGATGTATCCCTTTTCGGTCGTAGCGGCTGCCGAAAATTCGTTCTTTGATACATATTGTTTCAGTTCCGAGTCTACCATTTTATGCCCGCTAATTCTAGGATCCACCCGGAAGATTGCATTCTTAGAATGGCCAATGAAGGTTTGCTCGTTCGTCAGTTGCGCGAATTTCTAGAGCTCTATTGTTAGATCATCTTATCGTGGCTTTCATCGGAGTCCCCACTTACATTTTCCGGAACATAATTGATGATTGGTATGTCATCATGAACTTTCCATTCATCAACTATTTTGCCCGTTTCAATATCCATCTTGAAAACGCTGTGTGCATTCGATGGATCCTGCAGTATCATAGAGGAATCCCCAGTGTGTAGCATCACCTTATTACACAAAATATCGTTAGACCGGTTCTAGAAGTTCGGAGGCAAATATGTGTGTTTCAAACCTTTTTCGGCTCGAAGGCCTTTCCTTTTGGAGTCTGAACCTTGTTTATAGTAGTCGAAAACTCTAGGTGGTTTGAGGGTGTATGCTTGAACACTCCTATTCGGCTTCCCCTTATTACGAAGGAGCGGTCAGATTGGGCGCCGACAGCTAGCTGACTGTTTTCCTCTTGTGCTCCGTCGTCTGGGAACTGTGTCGTTTCACTGGACGGTAATTCGTCTAACTCGCCGTCTTCCTCGTCATTTTCTGCTTCGAATTCGACTTCTTCTTCTTCCGAAACATCTGACATTGTTATATCCTGAAATGCCTCGATAATGTAATCCCGGTCATCCGATTTCGTTTTGAGCCAACCACTTTGATTCAAGTGTTCCCATAAGCCGCGCATCAGACCTTCTTGAAATCTTTCTAGTGATGGCATGTCACGGAAGCGAAGCAACCAGGAAAATGGTGCATGGTCGTCCTGGTAAGCATTGAATATGAAGGAAAGGTAGTCAAAATTAAACACAGGAGATATGTCCGGGACCACTATTTGGGTCACCCAAAGTCTCTTCTGAGGTTTTTCAACTTCCAGAGTATCTATATCAGTTTTAGCATATGAAACAGCTGGACCAGTAGAATAAGCTCTAAGGGCTCACATTTCCATCCTCCATTATCAAAAACGCATGCCTCGAGTTCACTGTCTTGCAAGATAAAGGTCCCTGAGTCCATATCATACAAGTGAAGCTCGACAAGTTCTTTTGTTAGTATAGGCAAATCCCGTTGATGCTCGACTTTGTCTTTCTCCGGTTCCTTAGTGTCCATTTGTACGATTGGCGGATCCTGACTTGACTCCTTGGGTTGCGGTACATCGTTTGCGGGAGGGGGGGTTGGGATCGTTTCTTGTACTGTCTTAGGTGACGTTGGCCGAACAATTGGTGGAATCGTTGCTGTACTATCTATGTGTTAGTTTGTAGTATTAAGAGTTTGGCGATGTAACCAAGGCTCACGAGAATGAAAATTGCTCAAGGTCTGCATCAGTAGCACTCTCGTAGGACCGTTTATATTTCCGTTCGAATTGACATTGCATAGCAACAATCTCAAAGGTATTGACTTGACCGGGCTGTGTTGCTGTATCGCACACGAATTCAAAAGTGTCGTCGGGATCCTAGTCACCGTGCCACGTAATCAGAATGCAGTACAAGATCCGCTCAGAATGTACAGGACTCACTCCCAGAAGGTCGTTCCAGGCAAATACAGCCTGCCCATCTCTAAATACAGAGCGAAAATGGAGACTCTCGTCGAGGAGAAACACCCTGTCATTCCCATCTCCATCTTCATCCTCGCTGTCTTCTTGGAGGGTTTCTTCGCCTTCTTCGAACACACGTTGAACTACAAGTTGGTAGTGATGTGGGGTGGAAGTTCGACGAATAAATGCTGTTGATTCTTTGAATCTGTGACACACGTCAGCTCCCTGGCTATACTGTGCGCGCATATCCAAACCAATATCGGATCTTACATGCACTCAGAATAGCCTTTTGGGCTTCTAGGCCGAATAAGATACAACTGACCACTGTCAATTTGGAGGAGATCCTGCTTCGAGGTCTCTCCAAAGAGAAGCTTCGAAACATTCCTGATCATGAACATTGTGGCGATTTCAGCGAAGGGTCGAAATGGGTGGTGTCGTGGGTTTGCCCGTCCTAAAATCGCGGGGTATCACTTAACATTTTTTGTGGTGGGGATTTGAGAGCGCAATGTTCTCTAAAGTTCTGACGTAATAAAACTGCGCTTTCTAGAGTTGAAGGAGATGTAGTCTCAATGGCATGGTTTTTGAAAACTTATTGAGCAACACAAAATGCAATATATTATCCACAACTGGGAGGCTGCTGTGTGCAGTATTAAATTTAATTGTTTTTTAGTCAACCCCCTTTTTAAAATAAGGTTTTTTTTATAAAGTATGAATTTGGGTAGTCTATTTGGAAATGATATAAACTATTTAACTGGTTACATATAAATAGGCCTCTACATAAACCAGTCTTATTTTAGGTCCAAACTGGGATTTGTATTTCAGTCCTTGTTAATGGTTCTGGTTCTGGAGTACTTAGAGAATTTGATAGCTATTTAAAAAGCTAATATAATGTAGAAAATAATTTATAAATAATTTATAGTTAACATCAGGAAAAGAATATTGGTTCTATTTTATAATCCTTGTTTCTATCCTATAATCCTTGTTTCTATTCTGCTTTTAAACTATATTATTGGATAAAAGAAAAATTATAATAAAAATAAATAAATTTTTAATTAATTAAAAAGCTTAAAAAGTGGGATGGAAACAAGAATTATAGGATGGCATAGGATGGCACAGGATGGACAGGATGGAACTGATGTTCTTTTCCTGATGAACTTGTATAAGTAATTTATAATTAACTTGTATAAATAACTTGTTAATAATCTATAATTAATTTATAAACTTGAATAATTTATAATTAATCTACATTAAATAATTAACTAATAAATTATTGAATAATTATTAAATAATTATTTTATATTATATAAAAATATAATAATTTTTCATCAGGAAAAGAACATCGGTTCCATTCTGTCCATCCTGTGTTATTTTATAATCCTTGTTTCCATCCCACTTTTTACACTATTTAATTAATTGAAAATTTGTTTATTTTGGTTATAATTTTTATTTTATTTAATAATATAGCTTGAAAGCAAAATAAAAACGAGGATTATAGGATGGAACCAATGTTCTTTCAATCCTGATGTTTTTTATATTTTCTTTTGAATTATTAATTTATGTTAGAGGTTCTACAGCTCTATAAGTATGCTAAATTGTATGTAAATTTGTGTTTATATAATTGATGATTAATTGTTTAGATTCTAATATATTATAAAAAATTTTATTTATAAAATAGTATATAAAAACTTGGTATTATATTTTATATGTTATGTTGCGGTATAACGTATAAGGCGTAATGCCGGGTTTCCATGTATTGTTCTATAAATAGAGTTTTTATGATGTGTTGGATTTAGATGATTGATTATCAATTATATATATATAAATTTATATATAATTTAGTGTATTTATAAAATTATAAAATTTTTAATATATTATTAGTATTATTTTTTAATTTAAAAAAATATATTTATTATATTAAGTATTATGTATTTAGGTTATTTTATTATATTATAATATTTATAAATCTTTATTAATTGTAATTTTATAATTATAAAGATTATTTTGTTTTTAATATTTAATATTATTTTATTTATTATATTTTTTAAAATATAATGGTTATATTTGTTATTTTTTTAAGTAAATTTATATTAATTGTAAATAATAAAAATTATTAAATTTAATTTAATAAAATTAAATAAATGCTAAATTTAAATATAAAATATGGTTATAGGTTGTTTAAATTTATTATTAATATTTTAATAAAATTTTTGATAAATATTATTAAAATATTATAAATTATAAATATTTTTAAGATTATAATTAAAATAATTGTTTAATGGTAAGAGAGTTATTTTATATAGAAACGTATATAAGTCTGTATATATAGTATATTTTATTAAGTTTTACAATAAACTAAACTATATTTTTTATTATATATGTAAAAAAGAAGATAAAGTAAAATCCTATTATTTATATAATAAAAAATATATATTCATCTTTTTTAAAAAATCTAATAATTTATATTTAAATATATTATTTTAATATTTTAATTTAAATTAATATAAAATTATTAATATTTTATTTTTTATATTTTGAGAAATTATATTTAATTATTTTTAAAAATTATATAATGGTTTTTTTAAATTTATTTATAAATATAGAGAATTTCTTTTTTTTTAATTTTAGAAAATACAAAAATTATTTTTTTTGAAGTTTTTTAATTAATTATAAAAAAAATTTTAGATCAGGAAAAAACCACATTTTGAATTTTAGTATAGGATAGGTAGGATAACAAGATGGAAACTTACCTTCCTAATAAAAACCTTTCCATCCTAAAAAGGTTTATACCATTTTAAAATAGTTTATACCATCTTAAAAAAAAGTTTTTATTTTAAAGAATAATTTTTATTTTATAAAAAAAAATTTATTAAATACATCTTTATTAAATTTTTATTAATTTTGTATATAATTATCTAGATTATTAATATATTGATAAAAATATTATGATAATATTAAATTTAATATAATTAAATATTTTATAAAAATTATTAAATAATATATTTTATAATATTAAAAATATATATAAAATTATAATATTATTGTCATGGCCCAGCCATATTAACTAACTGGATTAGGAAAAATGTTTTAGTATGATAAATATTATTCTGATTTAAATTTTATACTTCTCAATTAAAAATTTTACTTACTATACAAACAAAATGTTTTTATAGGTTTATATTCTATATAAAATATAATAATTTATAAAAATATAATTTTTTATATTATATTTATTTATAAGTTTGTTTGTTTTATATAGGTTATATATTTGTAATATTTAATTTTTTTATATTATTTAATATTTTATATAAAGTATAATTTTAATATATAATTTATATAATTTATAATATTATATAAATTTATTTTATTTTATTATAAGGATTATAATTTTATATATTTATTTATATAAAATTTTATTATATATTTAAAAATTTTTAAATAATAATTATTTTTAAATTTTTTTAAAATTTTATTAATTAATTTATTAATTTAGTTATATATTTAAATTAAATAATATTATAATTTTTTTAATTATTTTATTATATTATATTTTTTACTTAATAATTTTAATTATTCTATTGAATACTTATATTTTTAATTAAGAATTTTAAATAATTAAAATTAAGAAATATAATAAAATACTAGAACTATTTTGGAAATCCTGCCAAAAAAACCTAAGACAAATATAATATTTTAATTAATTTAATTTTTAATAAATAAATAATATATATTAAAATTATCAAATTTAAAATATTATTAAATATAAAAATCATTAATTAGTTATAATTTATTAAATATCTCTAAAAAAAAAAAAAGAAATTTTTTAAAAAAAAAAACAAGAAAATTAAGAAGAATTTTTAAAAAAATAAAGTAATAATTCAAATAATTTTTACAATATTAACAACAATCTTACTTCAAAACAAAAATAAATTAAATTTAAATTTATTAACCCTAAAAAACCAAATATCAATACTACAATATAAATAAATATTATAATAAAAAAAATAAGTTTTAAATACAAACTTAAAAAAAAAACTTACCTAAAAAAAAATATTTTTTTAATCTGTATAAAATAAAAATATAAATCAGATAATTATATTATATTAATAAATTTAAATATATAAATATTTTTAATAAAATTATTACAAAAAGACATATGTATTAAATATATTAGGAAATTAAATTAAGATATAAACCAATTATTAGTAAAATTAAAAATGTTTGATTTTATGAAAATCATTTTTGGAAAAATTTTTATTATTTTAAATTTTATTAATATTTTTATTAATTTTAAATTTTTAAAAATTAAAATTATTTAAATTAAATTTATTATTAAAATTTTTTAATTTTAAACTTAAATAAATTTTAATATTTAAAAAGAATTTAATAAAATATTATAAATATATGATTTAATTAAATTTAATAATATATTTAAAAAATTTAATTATTTTTTTTAATAATTTAATATTTATTTTTAATTTTAAATTAAATATTTTTTTAATAATAAAATTAAAATTTTTTTATAGAAATATATTTTGAAGGTTTTATTTTTTAAATATATATTTTTTATTAAAATTATTTTTTAAAATTAGAAGAATAATAAGATTTATATATTATTAAAATAATAAATAATTTTAAATTTTTTATTATATTTTTTAAATAATAATATAAAGAAAATAATAAAATTTTTTGTGTTTAATAATAAATTATTTTTTTTAAATAAATTAGTTTAGTTTAAAGTTATTTTTATAATTTTAATAATTTTGTTGTATTTATTAAATAAGATAATGATAATTTCTATTATTAAATTTATAAAGAATTTAAATTTAAATTTTAATAATATATTTATATTTAAAAAAAAGAATATAGAGATAAAAGATTAGTTAATATAATTTATATAAAAATATAATAGTATGTTATTAATATTAATAATATTAATTATAAAATTTAAATTTATTAATTTTTTTATAATAAGAATAAAAATAATAATAATTATGGAAAAGGAAAAAATAATAATAATAAAAAGTTTAACAATAGTGAATAATGGAAATGAGAAAATAATAGAAAAATATATTTTTAAAAAAATTTTGAATTAATTTTTATGGATTTTAATGTAATGTAATATATTAAATATTTTTATAATAAAGGATTTTAAATATTAAAATTTAATATATTTTTATATTAAAATTACAATAAAATAGGATATTTCCAAAAGGATTGTTTTAATAATTATTAAAATAATATGTAATGTAAAAGTTTTTATAATATTTTTTAGAAATTGAAAATTTTTTTTTTTAATAAGAAAGTTAATTTTTGAATGATATATTAATTAAATTTTAAAGAATTAATTAAAGAAATTTAAAAAAGAATTTTTGAAGTTTTTTATAAAATAATTTTTTAAATTTTTATTTTAAATATTTAAATATTTATTCTAGAATTTATAATTGAAAAAGATATTAAAAAAAAATTATTATTTTTTTTTTTAATATTTTTTATTTTTTTATTAAAAAAAATATTATTAGGTATAATAAAATTTAATTAAAAGAAGATATATTAAATATAAATGATATTTTGATAAAAAAAATTTTTAATTTTATTAATATAAAAAAAAATATTATATTAAAAAAATTTATAATAATTTTAAGTTTTAAAATTTTATTATTTATTTTAAAACTATTTTTTATTAATTTTTACATATTATTTTTTTAAAAAAAAAAATTAAAAAAAAATTTTTTATTGGAGATTATATATATAATTAGGTTGTTAATAAATACTTTCTTTTTTTTCTTTATTATGAAATAAAAATTAAAGGTATAAATTTTAATTAAAATAATAAAAAATACTTTTTAAATATATTTAAAAATAGTAATAAAATTTTTTTAAAAGAAAAAAATTTTAATTGTTATAATTATAAAATTTTTTTTATAAAATGGGTTGAAATATATAATTTAAAATATAATTATTTTGATATTAAATATTATAATTATTATTATATTTTTATTTTAGGATATATAAAATATAATTTTGTTTGAGATTATAAATAATTTGATTATATTTTTTATAGAGAAGTTTTTTATGTAGTAAATGTCAATTTTTACAGAAAATTTTTTATTGATTATTGGTAAATTTATTATTTTATTATTAATGTTAATATATTAGTTGATATTTATAAATTATTTTTAATATATTTAATTGTTGGAAAATTTAAATATTATAATAAAGTTTGATGTTATTTATATGTTAGAAAAATTTTTGATTATTTTTTTTATAATAAAATATTTTGATTATGTTTTAAATGTTATAAAGAATAGTATTATTATATAAAATATGTTATTGTATTTGAAGTTTAATAATAAGATTATTTTTATTTATTAGAATGTTTATGATGTGATAATGGAATAAAATTTAAAATTTATATATAATATTTAGTATATTATGATAAATGTGTTGAAGATATTAAATTTAATTTTTTTAATGATTTTATTTAATATAATATTGGAATTGAAGTAAAATGAAGAAGTGGTATAATTTATGGATTTATATTAAATGAAAAATAAATTTGTTAATTTTATAATTAAGAAGTTATTATTAAATTATATGGATAGTTATTTTTTGTAATAATTATATTTATATTTGGAGTAAAAAAATTGGTTTTGGATATATTATTAAGGTTTATAAAGATTTTAAGAAAAAAAAATACTTCTGCTTCTTTTGTAAAAAAGTCTATTTTTCATAGAATAAGTATTTTAAATATTATTTAAAAGAATATTTAGATTGGGCCAATTATTTAGTAAGTTTTTTTTTCTTAAAAAAAGGAAAAACTAGAAAAAAATAAACATCAAATTATTTAAATAACAATCATATTATAAATCTAATCATATTTCTATAAAATCAAAAAAACAATATTATTTTTATTAATAAAACAATAATCCACTATTATAAAATATATAAAAATAAATTTAAATAAATTTATTATTTTTATAATAAATATATAAAAATTATTTAATATAATTAATTATTTCTTTACAACAAACACAATAAAAAATGGATTTAATATACTAGTCATTCATATAACTTAAATATACAACCATATTATTAAAAAAATTATATTAAATATAAATGTTATTTCTATAATCATATAAAAACATAGTCTATATTTAAAACATATTTTATAGAAAAATATTTTAATAATTTATAAATTAATTTCAATCCTTTCTCATCTTATCTAATTAAATACAAAAACTTTTTAAAAAAAATTTTTTTAAAAGAATTCTTTTTTTTATTTTTAAAACCTAATTTAAATAAATAAATTAATATTTTAAAAAAATTTTTAGAAAATTTAAACTAAAATTATCTTAAAAATTAATACCACCTAAATAATCCAACCTATATATCATTAAAATAAAATTTTTAAAAGAAATCTAATTCAATATTATAAAATAATACTTAATTTTTCCCACTTATATCAATAAAATATTTATCAACATATTTTTTAATAATAATATTAAAAATTTTTTTATTAATTCAAAAATCACAAAACAACTAAATTTTTTAATTTTTAAATACCAATTTTTAATCTTTATTATTATTTTTAAGAATAAACCATTTAATATTATTATAGAATAAGTTATATTCTTTTTTTTTATTAATAAATATTTTAAAATTACTACAATTAATATATTAAATATTTTTTACAATCTAATTTTAAAATATTTATAATTCAAAAAATACAATTTTTAAATTAATTAATAATAAAAAATTATTGAATTCTTTCAATATTTATATAAAAAAATAATATATAAAATAAATTTTATTTATTTTAAAAAATTATTATATAAAAAAAAAATATATTTTAATCTTATTTAATATATATTATTAAAAAAAATTAGAAATCAAATTAAAAATAAATTAAAATTTATTTAATATTACCTAATAAAAATTAAAAAATTTATATAAATTTTAAATCTTAATTTACCATCTTAAATTATTTTTAATAATTGTTTAATTTTTAAATTATTTAAAAAAAATAAATTTTTACTAAAATTCAATTAATTTATTTATTATATTTTTTTTAAAAAAAGAATTTAATTAAGATTTTTATTTATATATATATATATAAAAAAAAAAACTATTATACTTTAAAAATATATTAACAAAAATTTAAAAAATAAATATATTTAATTTTTTAATTTATTAATAAAATATTTTATTTTTTTTGTTTTAAAGAAAAATGAAAAATTACATATATATATTAATTATTAAAATTTTAATAATATTATTATTAAAGATATAAAACTTTTATTTTTTATAAATAAATTTTTTAATTAATTTATAAATATTAAAATATTTTTTAAATTTAATATTATTAATAAATATTATAATATTTAAATCAATCTTAAAAAAAAATAGAAAATTATTTTTAAATATTATTATAAATTATTTAAATATATAATTATATTTTTTAAATTAATTAATATATTTATATTTTTTTAAATTTTTATAAATTATATTTTATAAAAATATATTAATATTATTTATATTATTTATTTAAATAATATTTTAATATATAATAAAAATTTTAAAAAATATAAAAAATATATTAACCTAATTTTTATTATTTTATAAAAATATAACTTATAATATATAAAAAAAAAATCTAAATTTATTATTATTAAATACAAATTTTTAAAAATTATAATTATATTTAATAAAATTAAAATAGATTTAAAAAAAATTTAAATTATCTAAAATTAATTTATCTTTTAAAAAATTAAAAAAATATAATTATTTTTAAAACTTTGTAATTATTATTAATAATTTATTTGAAAATATAATTTTATATCAACTATATTAAGTAAACTAACAAAAAAATAAATTAAATTTAAAATAATATTTAAAAGAATTATTATTTTTGATATTTTTAAGAAATTATTTATTTTTATTTTAATTCTTAAATTTTATAATTTAAAATTATTAATTAAAGTAGAAATAGATATTTTAATTACTGTTTTTAAAATATACTTTTTATAACTACACTTTAATAAAAAATGGCACTTAATTACCTACATATTTTATAAATTTAACTTGATATAACTACAATATATTATTTATGATAAGGAATTTATGGTTATTATTAAAGTTTATTGTAAATAATATATTTATTTTTAAATAAAAAATTTTTTTTTTATTTTTTTTAATTATAAGAATTTTATTTATTTTTTAATTATAAAGGAATTTAATTATTAATAAATTTATTGATAAAAATTTTTATATGAATATAATATAAAAATTATTTATTTTAAAAAAAAAGAAAATATTCTTGTTAATACTATTAGCTAACAGTTAAATTTAATAAAAGGAATAGAATTTAATAAAGATATTATTTTTAAATTACAAAAATAACATATTATTATTAATAAATTTTTTAATTTTATTGAATATATTATTAAAAATAATCTTAAAAGAAAATTTATAAAAAGTTATTAGTATAATATTGTTTTATAATGAATATTAAAAAAATTTGAAAATTTTTTACAATATTTTAAATTATAAAATGGAATTATTTTATTTTATAATATTTTTTATATTTTTTCAAAAAAATTTTAGAAAAATATTATTTTTTAATATTATGATTTATTTATTTATAACTATTTAAGAATAAATTAAATTTAAAATTTTCTAACAAAAATATATTATTAATTTAGAATAAGAAAATATATTAAAGAATATATTAAAATTTATAATATATATTATTAAAATAAATTTAATTGATATAAATTTTATAAAACTTTTTAATTATATAATATTCCTTATATATTTTTTAAAATTATTATTTATGATTTTATATAAGAAATATAATTTTTTTAAAATTTTTTTATTAATTTTATTTATAATAAAATATTGGTTATAATTTACAAATTTTCAAAAACTATTATCTTTATTTTATAGTATAAAAAATTTAAAATTAACAAATTCTAACATATTTATTTTTAATATATTTTCTTAAAATACAGAATTTAATAAAAATATATTTATAATCAAAACCAATTTTTTTAAAGTAAATACTAATAATTGATTATAAATCAAATTAGAATTAAATTCAATATTGTTTTTAAAATATATTTTTAAATAAATAAAATTTTTAAATATTTAATTTAAATATTAAAAATCTATCTCAAATGTTTTATAAATTACATATAGATAAATTAATTATTTCTTTTATTTTTTGCTAAATTTATATATAATATTTTTTAATATTTTATAATAAAATTTACTTTTTATAAAATCTTATATAAATAGACATCAAAAGTTTTTTTACTACTTCTTCAATTTAAAAAAATTATACCCAATGCTAAAGAATATATAAAGAAAATAAAAAACTTTCATAATATTTTTAAAAAAAAATTTTCAATTTTTATAAAAATAAATAATTTATTACTATAACCAAAAATACTTAGAAACTTTATTATTAAAAAAAAAATATATATATTTATTTACATAAAACTTAAAAACTAAATATCTTAAAAAACTTGATTTTTAGAAATACAACCCATAATCAAACAACAATTAAGAAAATATTAATATAAACTAGATATATTTAAATTTTTAAAAATATATTAAATATTTTATATTTTTTTTTTAAAACTTGTTTTATTTAGATTATAAAAAAACCTAAATAATATAAAAATTAAATATAATAATTATATCAAATATAATATCAAAAAGATCTTTAAAAAATTTAATAAAAATAATAAATATCTTGTTTAATAATCTTTATTTTATGATTTAAAAGATGATTTTTAATAATTAAAGAAAAATATCTCCCTAAAATTTATTTAATCTTATCTAAAACAATCCAGGATGCTCACTCAGTAGAGTACTGTAGAGTTAAAAAAAAGATGTAGATGATTTAAAAAAAAAAATTAGTTTAAATATATCTTTTATTTTATACAAAAACTAATGTATCTAATCACAATTCTTTTTGTAAATATATTCTATTAAACATTATTTATATTATTCATCTAAATATTTTTTTTTTAACTTCAAAATATAAAATATTAATTTCAACACCACCTATTAAATAAAAATTAATAAAAAATAATATTTTAACACCCAAATAACACCTTCTAACTCAAAAATAAACTAAATCAAAAATTTAGTAAAAAAAATAAAAAATTTTTAATAAAATATATTATTTTTAATTTGATTTAAAAATATAAATATAAAAAAAATTAAAAATTAATATTTATAAAATTTTTTAAAAATACTTTATTAATAATTTTTGGAAAGTTTATTTTAATATTTTTATTAAAATCTTCTATAATTTATAAATTAAAATTTTTTTAAAATTTATTTATAATTCTTTAAAAATTATTCCCTAAAACAATATCCTCTAACTAAATATTTTTATCTTTTTTTAAAAGAAAATATTTATTTTTATAAATAAAACTTTCTTTATATTTTTTTAAAATAATTTCTAATTTTTTATACTTCTAAATAATTTTAGCTTAAAATTAAACAATTTTTTATTATAACTTAATAGTTTTTATTATATTTTATAACAATTCTTTTTTAATCTCAAAAAGTTTTTTTTTTTTTTAAAGATGAAAAATTTTAATATATTTCATTATTTTAATATTTAAAAAAATTCTTATATAAAAACATTTTTATAAAAATTTATTTATAAAAAATCATATTACAATAATTACGTTCCTATTTAAAATAAATAAAATATCTATTAAATTTTAATTTTATCATAATTAAATATTAATAATTATTTTTTTAATAAAAATTATACAATACTACAATATTTTAAAAATTTTTTAAAAATTTTTTTAGAAAATTTTTTTTTATTAAATTTTATTTATTTAATTTTTTTTATCAATTTATATTATTTTAATATTTTTATACTTATATTATTAATATATTATAATTAAAATTAAAAAATATTTTAAAATTTAAATTCTTATTTTAACTTTTTAAACAAATTTTAATATTTTTATATTTATATTTGATTACATAATCTTATACCTCGTATATAATCATTTTTACATTTAATTAAAATTTTCATAAAGTTTATATTCTCAAACCAACTCTTTATACAACAAAAACTTTTTGAAAAAAAAGATAATATTATAATTTAACTATATTAATTAACTAGATTAAGAAAAATATCTTAATACAACAAATATTATTCTAACCTAAATTTTATATCTTTTAACTAAAAATTTTACTTATTATATAAATAAAATACCTCTATAAATTTATATTTTATATAAAATATAACAATTTATAAAAATATAATTCTTTATATTATATTTATTTATAAATTTATTTATTTTATATAAATTATATATTTATAATATTTAATTTTCTTATATTATTTAACATTCTATATAAAACATAATTTTAACATATAATTTATATAATTTATAATATTATATAAATTTATTTTATTTTATTATAAAAATTATAAATTTATATATTTATTTATATAAAATTTTATTATATATTTAAAAATTTTTAAATAATAATTATTTTTAAATTTTTTTAAAACTTTATCAATCAATTTATTAATTTAACTATATATTTAAATTAAATAATATTATAATTTTTTTAACTATTTTATTATATTATATTTTTTATTTAATAATTTTAATTATTCCACCAAATATTTATATTTTTAATCAAAAATTTTAAATAATTGAAGTTAAGAAACATAACAAAATACTAAAACTGTTTTGGGAATCCTGCTAAGGAAACCTGGGACAGATGTAACAATTATTAAATAGATAAAATATAAATATTATTTATTAAAAATATTAAATTTAAAATTAAAAAAAAAAAAAAAAATTGATATTAAAATTTAATTAATTTTTATAAATATTTTTTAAATTTGTATAGTTTATTTAGAAATTAATTGTTGTTGTAGTTTATATTATTATTATATTAATATTTTTTATTTTTAATAAATTAATATTTTTTTAAATTTATAATATTAAAATATTTTTTAAATTTAATATTTTTTGAATATTTTTTATTAAACAATAAATAAAGTTTTATTATAAATTTTTAAAGGTTTTAAATGATTGTAGTTTTTTTTTGATTGGATTTAATAGTAATGATAAAATATTGTTGTGATAATTAGGGTGGTGATTTTTTTATTGTTTTAAAGATTGTATGTATTGGTTTAGAAAAGTTTTGTATTAGTTTTATATTGTTATTAATAGAGATATTGTATTTAATTTTTGTATTTAAAAATTTTAATATTTTTTTTGAATTAATAATATTAGTTTTTAATTTTTTTAAAATTGTTTAGAGAATTGTATTGATTTAAAAAATAATAATATTATTTAAATTGAAATATTATATTAAATTTTTAATTTAAGAATTGTTAGCAGTATTATAATAATATTAAATTAGTATTTAAAAAATAACTAAAAAATTGAATGGTGGTGGTTTTTCTTCTTATATAAAGTTAATATAAAATTAATAGAATGTTAAATATATTTAATTGATTTATAATTTAATATTTTAATTTTAAAAAAAATTTATTATTTTTTAAAAAATATTTAATTTATTTTAATTAAATTTATATAATATGTAAAAAAATATATTTATGTTTAATAATTTTCTAAATAATATTAATAAAATGATTTTGAAAATTTAAAAAATATTATTTAATTGATATTAAAATTAATTTTAAAATAGAAACTTGAATAAAATTATAAAAAATAAATATATGTTTTTAAAATTTTTAAATAGCTTTGTTATTCAAATATAAATTTTTTATAATATAATATATATTAAATTTTATATAAATAAAATTAAAATATTTAATATATATTAATAAAATATTTATTATTTTAATTTAATTTTTATAAAAATAATTTATAATTAAAATAATTTCTAATAAATTTATATAATCTAATTAAAAAATAAATTATAATAATATAATATTAAAGATTTTAAATAATATTTAATTAATTATTATTAATATTAAATTTACTTATATTAATATAATATAAATCTTTAAAAAAATAAAAAAATAAAATTAAATATTAATTTATTTAATTTTATTAATAATTACTATTCTATTTTTTTTTATATTTAATATTTTTTAAATATTAAAATTATAAATAATTTTATTAAATTTTTTAATAATTTTAATAATTTTAATAATTTTATAAAAATATTTATTTTAATTTTTTTTAAATTTATTAATATTATTAAAAATTTTATATCTCCCTCTAATTAATTATTTAAAATAATTATAAAAAAAGTTAAATCTATATAAAAAATTAATAAATATTAAAAATTAATCATTACTCTATAGATTTTGTTTAATAATAAAAATAATTTATTATATTTTAAAAAACAATTAAATTAAATTTTTTTAAAATAAATCTATAAACTTTTTTGTTTTTTTTATCAAACTTATATTAATATCTAATATTTTTATATAAACTATTAATAATACTTTTATTATTATAAATTCCAAATTTTAATATACTATTTTTACTCTACTTTAAATTTATTTTTTAATAATTTTAATTTTTTTTAATTAAGATTTTTAAAATATTATAGAGATATTAAAAACTTATTTAAATTTTATAAATACTACTATATAACTAATAAATATATAAATTCAATTTTAATATATTATAATTTTTCATAAATCAATTTACTTTATTTTAAAAAAAAAAAATAATAAAAAAAAAATTAATTTTTAAATTAAATATATAATACTCGTGTATTGCAGATTATAATAATTTACAACTCATAATAAATAATTTTAACTTTAATTCATTTTTTTAACATCAAAATCCAACACTGCGCTAAATTTTAAAATTATAAAAAAAATATTTAATTAATTACTATTTATAAAGTTTTCTAGTGATACTTTTACAAATTTATTATTATCTAAAAAAGAGTTAAAATCGTCATCACCATCAATTTAATTATTAATTTGATTAAAAGACATATTTCGTCTTCTTCTATTATTAATAAGAACAACATAAAATATAGAATTTGTAGATTTTTTTAATAAGTGTTTATAACGTTTAAACTATTATTTTTTTTATATTATTATTTTTCGTTTTTAATTTTGATTTATTTTTATATGTTGTATGTTTATACTAGTTACCAAATAATTTTTATTTTATTTTAATATTAATTGATATTAATTGTTATATTATTATATTTCTTTATAAATTGTTTGTGATGTTTTAAATTATATTTTTGATAAATTATAGTGTATAATATTTTGTTTTGTTGATTTTATAAGTATGTTTATAAGATAATATTATAATAAAAAAATATTATATATAATAAATTAATTTTTAATATTAATAATATTTTTCAAAATTTAAAATATTTATAATAATTTAATATTATTTAATTTTATTATTAAAAAAATTATTTTTTTACATTATTTAATAATAAAATTAAAATTATATAAAAAATATTTAAATTAATATTATACAAATATAATATTATTTTTAATAAATATTTTATTATATACTTTTTTAAATACTAAATAAAATTAAAATTTTAATAAAAATATTTAATAATCTATACTATACAAAATTTTAATAATATAAATTAAATAATACTATTATAATAACCCAAAAAATCCAACATTTAATAACTAAAAAAAGTAAATATTATAAACAAACATACATAATAATTCAATATTATTAATATAACAAAAATTTAAAAATTTAATAAAAACATATAATTCATAATTATCAAAAATTAATAATCAATTTTTAAACATATTAAACAATATTTTAACCTATAAATAAATTTCAAATTAATAAATTTATTTAATATTAAAAATATTATTTGTTTATTTTTTTTTTATAATATTAAAAGTAATTTTTTTATTATCTAAAATAATATATTAATTTTTCATATAATAAACACTTTTAAAAATAATTATTAGCAGTATTATTTTGATACCATCAACATTCACATAACTAATAATAATAATATTCTTTTTATTATTATTTTAAATTAGTTAAATATATATTTTGTAATATATAATATTCTAATAATGTTAATTTTAATTTATTATAATATTTTTTTTATTAAAATTCTATATATTATTTTGTTTTATAATTTTATTTTAAATAATAATTTAAAATTATAAAATATTAATATAAAAATTTAAGTAATATTATTTATAAATATTAACTTACATGATTAAAATATAATTTAAGAAATTCTGTTAAAATTACTGTAATACATTATTATTATTATTATTATTATTATGTATCATACACGCATGCAAGCTATAAGCTTATGGCGGACAGAAACCCATTATATAATGGTCAGTGCATACAAACCGCATCCCCATTACATAAATATATAATTAAATTAGAGGAAAAATCTTATAAACAATTCTTCTTTTTTTGATATTTAAAATTTCTAAACTATAACATTTTCATACGGATTCCAGTACTTCTCTTATTATAAGGTATCTATTATTGAAATACCTCTTATTAATCCCACTCTAATATTCTTCTCAATAAATAATATACACTCTCTTTTCTTTACAAAACAACTACACGCATTGTTTAGTAATATTGTTATTATTATAATATACCCACACACATCTTTTTTACAGAGACTACTGTTATATATTTATATGCCTCCCATAGAATAACCCCACTATTATTAAAATAATATAAGCAAACCTGACTTTTTTATTGAAATCTCAACAGATTTAATAATTCTCAAAAGTAACAAATTTATCAGACTTAAAAATCAAAAATTCTTATTTAAACTATTTCAAATAACACTTAACTAATATGTTAATGTAAACAACACTAATTTGTCTTAATTTTGTGTAACAAAACTCACAAAATCTTTTTATTTTTATAAAGGTAATAAAATTCAAACTTATAACATTTTTAGCAGAAGCCAAAAAAACAAAAAAACCCTACTTTTTTTGAACGACCCCATGATGACAGCCACACCACTGCACCACACCTCTTACTGTAATACATTCTTTATCTATATAACTTAAAATTTTATATTTTATATAATCAATAAATTTATTTTCAAATTAAAATATCTATGATCAATAAAAATTAAAAGTATCAAAATAAATTATTTAATATAATTCAAATACTTTATTCACAACAAAAACCAAATAAGAAAAAAAAAAAAATCTCCAATCAAAATAATAAAATATTTATTTTATAAACTTTTATTTTTATAAAATATTTAAAAATTAATTAACCAAACAAAATTTTTAAATATTAATACCCTTAAAATAACATTATAAACACTAATAATTAATATTATATTATCACACCATCTTTAAAATATTACAATTTTTAAAAATTATATAATAAAAAAAGTTTAAAGTTTTTTTCATTCCAATATTAATATCCATAATAACTATTTTAATAATAAAAATATTATTATTTTTATTTAATTTTAAAATTAAAAAAATTATTATAATAAAAAAGATTTTAAAAATTAAACAAACCCCTTAAATAAACAATAATAACATCATTTAAAAATCATAACAATAAAAATTAATACTATATTTTTTTTATAATTTTAAAAATCCAGTGTGGTGTTGGATTTCAATATTTAAAAAAATGAATCAAAATTGGAGTTATTTATCACAAACTACAAATTATTATAACCTACAACACACGAATATATAATAAATAATATATTTTTTTTAAAAAATTATTAAAAAATTAAATAAATTTTAATTAAATAATAATTTTCTTATTAAGAGACTTTCGGAACGAATGACCCCCCCATATCTTTTGAACAAAGTATCCAAAATCAAATAAAAAGATATTATTTGAAAGTTCTTAAAGTAAAAAGTAAATATACCAAAATACAAAATATAAAACAAAACAACAAAAAAAAAATCACAAAATAAATTTCTAAACATTTTTTATGATCATCTACATACAAAATAAAAAAGGGGGTAATAAAAATATATTAAAAAACATTATAATTTATTTAAGTTAAATATAAAATAAATATGTTAAATAAAATTTTAATAAATAAACTAGTTTTAGCTATTCAACCAATTAAATTTTAAAATAAAATATAAAAAAGATAATTTTTAATCAATTCAAATCTAAAAATCTATAATATAAAAAACTAATAACCCAAAACCAAAAATTGAAACAAATAATTGAAAAAAAAAAAAAAAAATCCAAAATTTTAAAAAAGAAATAAAAAAAACAACTCAAAAAAATAAAACATACACAAAAATAGCAAGAAAGGTTATTATTATTATTATTATTATTATGTATCATACACGCATGCAAGCTAGAAGCTTATGGCGGACAAAAGAGAATTTTTTTTTGCAGTGTATTTAAAATTTCAAATAATAAATTAAACAAATGAAAATTGTAATTTTAAATAAAAATTGATTTAAAAATTAAATAAATTAATATAGTTGATTTATTTTTATTTTTTTTTATTTTTTTTTATTTTTTATTTTGTTTTTTATTATTTTTCTTAAAATTTCTTCTCTTCTATACTTTTTTTTTTTTTTTTTGTTATTAAAAAAAAAATTGTTGATTTTATTTTGGTGTTTTTTGCCTGTGATTTTATAATTGATTTTCTGAAATTTTTTAATTAAATTGTGAATTTATTTTTTAAGATTTTTTTAATTTATTTTAATTTTAGTTTCTTTTTTTTTTTGATTATTTTTTTGTGTAATCTTGGTTTTTTCTATAAATTTTATTGTATGTTGGAGATTTAAATTATTAAATAATAGAAATTTTATATTTATAGATTTTTTGTTATTTATTTTTTTTTTTAAAATTTCTTTTTTTTTTTTGTATTTTTTGTAATATAATAAGAGATGTTTTGGTATTTAAAATATTTTGTTGTATAAATAATTTTTATTTATAATATTTTTTAATATTTTATATAAGTAATTGTTGAAATATTTATAATTAGTTTTTAATTAAATTATTATTAAATTAATTTTATTATTTAATTTTTATAAAATTTAATTTCTTTTTAATTTTAAATAATTAAAATAATTTAATTTTGTTTTATATATTTTTTAATTTTTATTTTATTTTATAAGATTTTATAATTTTATTTTTTTTTTTAAAAAAAGAATAAAAAATAAAAGAATTTTTTATTTAAACTTTTATAACTTTTTTAGTTAAAAGGTTTACTCTTTTGTTTTTTTTTATTTCTATATAACCTAGTACTTATTTTATATTAATTTTTATATTATAAAAATAGATTTTGTTATATAGGAATTAAATTCTAAAAGTTATCTTTTATCCTAAATTTATTTTTAAAAAACTTAATCTTTTTATTATAATTTAATTATTAATAAACAAATAAAATTTTTTTATTTTATTATTTTTTATTATAATTAATTTAATTTATTTAAAGTTTTTATATATTGTAATTAATTTTATATTATAAATTTTTATTTCATTATCTAGATTTTTTGAAATTTCAAAAATAGACTTTTAATTTATTTCTCTATAACATCCAATTCTAGTTAATTTTATATTGTTTTTTAATTTTAAAAAAAATTTATTAAAATAAATAATTAAATTTTTTTTTAAATCTAAATATTTTTTTCTATTTTTATATATTTTTACTTCTAATTCTTTACTATTTTTATTTATATAAAAATTAATATTAATTTTAAGTCATAAAAACTTTAATTCTAAATCAATTCTTTTTATTTTTATACATAAATTTCTTTAAAAATTAATTTTAAATAAAATAAAATCCAATATAATTTTATAACACTTTTTTTAATTTTCTTTTTTATTTTTATTTTATTTTAAATATTTTGAGTTTTTTTTTTTTTTTACTTTTTTTCTAAAATTGTATTTTGATAAAAAAGAATCTAATACTTTAAATTTAATTAAATAATTTTTATTAAAAAAAAATATTCTTAATATATATCTTTTTTATATACTATTTAATTTAATTTTTAATAATAAAATAAATGCTTTAATTTTTATTAAATTTATTAAAATTATTTTAAATACACCTATTATTTTTCTAATTATTTTATTTTAAAATATTTAAATTTTTTAATTAATAAAATTTAATTTTTCTATTAAATTTCAATTTTAAAATCAAAAACAAAATAAATACAATTTTTATAAAATTGTATAAATACTTTTAAATTTAATTTAGTTTTTAAATTAGTTAGATTTTAAATATAATTAAATATTTTTTCTATTATAAATATTTTATTTTTAATATAAATTTTAAAATTCATTTTCATATTAAAATAAATTTCCAACTATTTAATTACTTTTACTAATTTTATTTTTGTTTTGTTTAATAAAACCATTTTATTTTTTTCCCCATATTTAAAATAAAAATGAATTAATTTAAATTTAATATTATTAAATATTATTGTATTATTTTTTATTTATTTAAAAACTATTTTTAATGTTTTTTTTAATTTTTTAATATTTTATTTAATTTTCTTATTCTGAACTACTATTACCACATCATCTATATAAAAAAATATTTTAATAAATAGATATTTTATTTTTAACTTTCTAAATAGAAATGTTAAATATAAAAAATTAAAAATTAAAAATATAAATAATCCCTAAAATATTTTAATTTTTATTAAATTTAATCATTTTTTTATTTATCTATTAAAAACAAGTTTGATATACCTATCAAACATAAAATTTTTAATATAATTTAATAATTAAATTAATAATCTTATATTTTTTAATATATTAATTAATTTTGTTTTTAAAATATTATTAAAAATTCCTTTAATGTTTAAAAATAAAATAAAAATTAAAAGTTTTTTAATTTTTATTAATTTTATATTATTTATTAAAAATAAAACTACATCAATTACAAATCTAAATTTTCTACCACCAATTTATTCTAAATTTAAAATATTATAAATTTTTAATAAAAAAGTTATTTTTTTATTATTATTTTTTCTAAGATTTTTTTTAAATAATTTAAAAGATTTATAATTTTATAAACTTTTAATATATTATAATTTAATTTATTTAATTTTAGTAATATTATTTTAACTATTTTTCTAAAATAAATTAAATAATAACTATAATTTAATAATTTATTAAATAAATTATTAAATTTTTTTAAAATTATTTTATATATTTTTTTAAAATATAAAAAATTTATTTTATTTAAACTTAATATTTTTTTAAAATTAAAAATAAATATAACTTCTTTAATTTTATTATTTACAATTTTTTTTTAGTTTATTTCTTTTTTATTTAAAATTATAATAAATTTTTTTTTTTTTTTGTAGTTTTAAAAATTAAAAGTTTTGGAAATAATGTTTTTCTTAATATTTTTGATTTTTTTTTAAAATTTAATGTTTTTTTATTTTTAAATTTTAAATTGAATATTTTTTATATTTTTTTTAATTTTATATATTTTAATATATTAAAAAAAATTTGATTTTTTATATTTGTTAAATAATTTTTTTAAGATTTTTGTTTTAATTTTTTTATTATTTTAAAATATACATTTCTTTTATTTTTGAATAAATCCCAGTTTTTTTAAAATTTATTATTTTTTTAAATTTTTTTTTTTTGTAGTATTTTTTTTTTTTGTTATTTATTTATTGATTTCACCATATTTTAGATTTTGGTATAATTATTAATTTTAATATTAATATTTTTATTGTATTAATTAAATTTTTTTAAAATATTTTTACTACTTACTCTAATTTTTATTCCATTTCTACTTTATTTTTATTAAATAAAAAAAGTAGATTATTTTAGAAATTGTTTTTATTTAGATTTTTATTTAATTTTAATAATTTTTTTAAAAAAATATCCTAATTTATTTTTTTTAAATTATATTTATTTATAAATAATAAAATATTTATTAAATCTATTAATTAAAATATATAAAATAAGATTATTTTATAATTTAACTTAATATCTATTTTATTTTCAATTTTTTATTCTCTAATAAAATTAATTATTAAATTTCTAATTAAAATTAAATTTAAAACAAATAAACCACATATTTTTTTTTTAATAATAATAAATTAATATTTCTAAGTTATTTAAAATTTATAATTTTTTATTTTTAATCAATTTTATTATTTTTTTGAATCTTAATTCATTTAAACAATTTAAATTCCATAAAAAATAATAAAAATTAAAATCTTTTAAAATTAAATACCTATTTTCACAATTAAAAAAGATTTTTAATATAATCTTTTTATTATATATGGTTTTATTATATTTGTTATATTTAAATTCATTTATTATTTTTCATTATAAATATTAAAAATTTTAAAAATGTTAAATTTATTAAATTTAAAATTTATAATCTAATAATCTTTAATATTAATTAAATTTATTTAATTTGAGATTTTGTATTTAATGTTTTTTAAAAAAAAATAATTATCTATAATTTATTTTCTTTATAAATCAAATAAATTAAATTAAATCCAAAATATAAAATTATAATTTGTTCTTTTTTTGAAAATTAGGGTTTTTGAAGAAAAATAAAATTTATTTTATTTTTAAATATAGAATCAAATATATTTTGTATTATATTTATAAATATATTATAATTATATTAATAAATTTTTATAAAATCTACTATTTAATTTTAATTTTCTTAATTTTTATTTTTGTTTTTATTTTTGTTTTTGTTTTATATACATTTATTTGCAAAATGATTTTTATTATATAAAATATATTTTATTTTAATATATTTACATAATTTTTTTTTATATTATATGTTTTGTATTTATAAAAATAAATTTTATATTTTATATTTTTTTTATATTTAAAATTTTGATATTTAATTTTTTAATAATTATTATATTAATTTTTAAAATTAAGATTATAATATTATTTTATTTTTAAATATTCTTTTTATATAAAGAATCCTTTTTTAAAAATATTAAATATTATTTTTTTTGTTTTTATTATTAAAATAATAGAAAAAAATTTTTTATTTTATAATTTTTTTTTAAATATTAATTATCTTAGTGGTTTTATAAAAGATATTTTAAAATTGTTTTTTTCTATTTTTTTTTAAAGAAGAATTAATTTTTCTTTATTTTAATTTTCTTTTATTTATATTTTATGTACAATTACAAATTTTCAAACTTTTACTTTTAATAATTTTTAAATAAATTTATTTATTTTTATAATTTTTTTAAAAATTTTGTTTTTATATTTTAGAATTTTTTTGTTGTTGATATTTTTGTTTATTATTATTATTATTATTTATCATACACGCATGCAACCTTTCGGTTATGGCGGATTATAGATATCTAATTATAAATAATAATATGAAAAGAAGTAAATATAAGTTAGATTCTTTTTATATGATTAAAATGTTTGGAGATTTTTCAAAACTATTTTTAAAATCTATCTACAAATAAGATTTCTTTATATATAATTCTACTATTCTAATTAGTAGAGAATACTATATATTTGTTGTTTTTATTTATTTACTTTAATATAATACTAAAAAATTTTTTATTATATTTAGAACAATCCACAAGTATAAATTTTAATTATAAATTAAATTTTTTAAGATTATTACTGTTTTTATACTTCTATAACTAAAATCTAATTCTATTATAAACAAAACTAAACCGTTAGTATTGTTATTATTGTAATATACCCACACATATCCTTTATAAAACAGAGACTACTGTTTCTTATTTTTATAGTAGTTAAGCCTACTATTTAATAATTATATAAGTAAATTATTCTAATTTAATTAGGTACAATTCTTAAAGAAAAAAGTATTAATTAGATAATTAGTATTAAAGCACAACTCTCAACAAGGCTTAAAATAATCTAAAAGTGTTAAATATACTTTTACAAAGTTGTTTTTTTAGTATAGAAAAACAACTTATTTTTGTAAGAGAAAGTGGCAGGAATCGAACTTATGCAATAAGAAAAAGAGAAAAAACCTCTGCTTCCAGGTACAGCACTACACCACTGTACCACACCTCCGATATTTTTGTTTGTTATTAATATTAGATTTCTTTTTTTATTTAAAAAAATATTAGATATATTAATTTTTAAATTATAATTAATCAAAATTACATTTATTATTTCTTTATATTTATTTATTATTATTTTTAATAAATTTAAATTTATTTTTAATATGATAATTCTTTTATTTAATAAAAATAATATTTTTGGTTTTAAAATTATTATTCTTATTATTTTTATTATTTTTATAATTTTTCTTATTATTTCCACATATATTTTATTTTTTTAAATTATTTTTTCTATTTCTTTTTTGAAATTTTAAATCTTCTTCTTTTTTTTTTTAATTATTTATTTTAATTTTTAATTTTAAACTATTAAATCTTCTATATTATAAATTTTTAAATCTGAATTAATTAAGAATTATCTTTTTTGTATTTTATTTTAAAATTTAATTAATTAAATAGCTAAAACCAATTCATCCATTGAAATCTCATTTGGTATATTCATTTTTCATTTAATCTAAATAAGTTATAACATTCTTTAATGTATTTTTGTTACCCCCTTTTTTATTTTATATATAATTATAAAAAATGTTTAGAAATTTATTTTATAATTTTTTTTTTATTGTTTTATTTTATATTTTATATTTTTATATATTTATTTTTTATTTTAAGAGCTTTTGAATGATATCTTTTATTTGGTTTTGGATACTTCGTTCAAA
The DNA here is from genome assembly GCA_036971725.1 of Arthrobotrys conoides. Classification (NCBI taxonomy): domain Eukaryota; kingdom Fungi; phylum Ascomycota; class Orbiliomycetes; order Orbiliales; family Orbiliaceae; genus Arthrobotrys; species Arthrobotrys conoides. The sequence continues at coordinate 1,999,209 of JAVHJM010000005.1, forward strand.
AGATATGGGGGGGTCGTTCGTTCCGAAGGTCTTTTGTTTTTTTGCAAGAAAGGTTATACAAACAACAAAAACAACAAAAATAATAATTCCAAAACTAAAAATATTATTTCCATTAAATAAAAAATTATTATACCAAGAATAAGTTTAAATTCACTAAAAATAATAATAAATAAATATAAAAAGATAATAAATGCAATTTTAATCAGTTATAATTCAAAAATTAATATATCTAATATCTCTTTAAATAAAAAAAAAAAATTCTAATATTAATAACTAACAAAAACACCAACAACAAAAAAGTTTTAAAATATAAAAACAAAATCTTTAAAAAAATTATTAAAATAGATGAATTTATTCAAAAACCATTAAAATAAAAGTTTGGGGATTTATAATTATATATAAAATATAAACAAAAAGAAATCAAAATAAAAAAAAATTAATTTTTTTTTAAACAAAAATAGAAAAAAATATTTTTAAAATATTTTTTATAAAATTATTAAAATAGCTAATATTTAAAAAAAAATTATAAAATAAAAAATTCTTTTTTATTATTTTAATAATAAAAATAAAAGAAATAATATTTAATATTTTTAAAAAAGGATTTTTTATATAAAAAGAATATTTAAAAATAGAATAATATTATAATTTTAATTCCAAAAATTAATGTAATAACTATTAAAAAATTAAATATTAAAGTTTTAAATATGAAAAAAATGTAAAATATAGAATTTATACTTTAAAACATAAAATTTATTTTTATAAATATAAAATATATAATATAAAAGAAAAACTATGTAAATATACTGAAATAAAATGTATTTTATATAATAAAAATTATTTTATAAATAAATACATATAAAATAAAATTAAAAATAAAAACAAAAATCAAAAAAATTAAAATTAAATAATAAATTTTATAAAAATTTACCAACATAATTATAATATATCTACAAATATAATACAAAATATATTTAATTTTACATTTAAAAATAACATAAATTTTATATTTTAAATTAAATTTAATTTATTTGACTTATAAAAAAAAAAAATTATAAATAATTACTTTTTTTTAAAAAAATATTAAATATAAAATTTTACATCAAATAAATTTAATTAATAATAAAAATTATTAGGTTATAAATTTTAAATCTAATAAATTTAACATTTTTAGAATTTTTAATATTTATAATAAAAAATAATAAATGAATTTAAATATAATAAATATAATAAAACCATATATAATAAAAAAATTATATTAAAAAATCTTTTTTAATTATAAAAATAAATATTTAATTTTAAAAAATTTTAATTTTCATTATTTTTTATAAAATTTAAATTATTTAAATAAATTGAGATTTAAAAAAATAATAAAATTAATTGAAAATAAAAGATTATAAATTTTAAATAATCTAAAAATACTAATTTATTATTATTAAAAAAAAAATATAAGTAATTTATTTATTCTAAATTTAATTCTGGTTATAAACTTAATAATTAATTTTATTAAAAAATAAAAAGTTAAAAATAAAATAAATACTAAATTAAATTATGAGGTAATTTTATTTTATATATTTTAATTAATAAATTTAATAAATATTTTATTATTTATAAATAAATATAATTGAAAAAAAATAAATAAAAATATTTTTCAAAAAAAATTATTAAAATTAAATAAAAATTTAAATAAAAACAATTTTTAGAATAATTTATTTTTTTTATTTAATAAAAATAAAGTAAAAATAAAACAAAAACTAAAACAAATAATAAAAATATTTTAAAAAAATCTAATTAATATAATAGAAATATTAATATTAAAATTAATAATTATATTAAAATTTAAAATATAATAGAATTAATAAATAAATAAAAAAAAATAAAAATACTACAAAAAAAAGATTTTAGAAAAATAATAAATTTTAAAAGAATTGGGATTTATTTAAAAATAAAAGAAATACATATTTTAAAATAATAAAAAAATCAAAATAAGAATTTTGGAAAAATTATTTAATAAATACAAAAAATAAAGAAATTTTTAATACATTAAAATATATAAAATTAAGAAAAACACAAAAAATACCCAATTTAAAATTTAAAGATGAAAAAGTGTTGAATTTCGAAAAAAAATTAAAAATATTAAGAAAAACGTTATTTTTAAAATTTTTAGTTTTTAAAACTACAGAAAAAAAAAAATTATAATTTTACTATAATTTTAAATAAAAAAGAAATAAAATAAAAAAAAATTGCAAATAATAAAATTGAAAAAGTTATATTTATTTTTAATTTTAAAAAAATACTAGGCCCAAACAGAATAAATTTTTTATATTTTAAAAAAGTATATAAAATAATTTTGGAAAGATTTAATAATTTATTTAATAAATTATTAAATTATAGTTATTATCCAATTTATTTTAAAGAGGTAATTAAAGTAATATTATTAAAACCAAATAAACTAAATTATAATATACCAAAAACTTATAAAATTATAAGTCTTTTAAACTATTTAAAAAAAATACCAGAAAAAATAATAACAAAAAGAATAGTTTTTTTATTAAAAATTCATAATATTTTAAATTTAAAATAAATCAATAATAAAAAATCTAGATTTGTAATTAATATAATCTTATTTTTAGTAAATAATATAAAATTAATAAAAACTAAAAAACTTTTAATTTTTATTTTATTTTTAAATATTAAAAAAATTTTTAATAATATTTTAAAAATAAAATTAATTAATATATTAAAAAATATGGAATTATTAATTTAATTATTAAATTAAATTAAAAATTTTATATTTAATAAGTATATTAAACTTATTTTTAATAAATAAATAGGCCTCTACATGGGCCAGTCTTGTTTTGAGTCCAGACCGGAATTTGTGTTTCGGTTTTATCCATTTAAATTCCGGTCTTAATTTAAACCCAGACCATTTTAAGCCCAAAATCCAAAACAAGTTCAAAAAAAAAGATTGTTTAACCAAATTAAATTTTAAGTTTATTTACTTTTTTTATACTTTAGAGTTTATATCCAAAATAATATTAATTATTTTAAATATAAAATAATATTATGTTTATTTTATATTTACCCCTAATATTTATATATATTATTTAGCATCTACACTCATATTATAATATATTTAAGTTTTAATAATTATAATTTTAATTTTATTAAAATTAATTTTTTTTATAACATTTCTTGATTTATTGATAATTCCCTCATTAATATATATAATATTAAATTTAATAATCAAAACAAATCTATATACATATTTATTCAAAAACTAAATCATAATTATCAAACAAATGAAAATTAAATATTAATAATAGAATTTTTAAAATAAAATTATTATAATTTTTATTTATACAGATATTAACTTAATATAATATTTTCTGATTTTAATTAAATAAAAATATTACCTAATTTATTATTTTTTAATTTTTTATCAATAGAAATAATTTTTCGTTTTTTAAAAGGCCAATTAAATCTTTTTTTCTTTTATTATTTTTATTAGTTTTATTATTTTTAGTATTTAAATTATCTTTATTACTTTTATTATTCTTATTATTATCAGCTTCCCCATTGTTATTATTTCTTCCATCATCCCCTCCATTATCACCATTTCTTTTATTAATGTTATTTTTTTTATTATTTTTTTTATTCTTATTATCTCTTTTATTGTCCCTTCCATTATTATCATTTTTTTTATTGATGTTATTTTTTTTATTATTTTTTTTATTTTTTTTATTATCTTTTTTATTATTTTTTTTATTTTTTTTATTTTCATTATTATTATTATCATCACTATTATCACTATTATTACTATTATTTTTTTTTTTTTTTTTTTTTCTTTTTTTTTTTTTCTTTATTATCTTCTATAATTAGTTGTTTTTTTTTTTTTTATACAGTCCCATCATCTATTTCCTTACCCTTTTTTTTAGCCTCAGTTTTAGCCTTCTTCTTCTTTTTCTTCACCTCAGCTACCTCCTTCCTTTGTTTTTTAACTAACTCCAAATTAAGTTTAATTACTGTAACTTTAACATTTTTAGCTAGTATTTTTATAATAATTTTATTTAATATTAATAAAGTTTTAGATATAAATATGTTACTATTCTTATTTTTGTTAAAGTGTATAGTATAATCTCTAATTATTATTAATAATATTCGATAAAACCTCATATCCCAAAGCATAATAGTAATTTTTTTAACAAATTAAGTAATAATATTGCTAGTTATTAATTATATTAATAAACATTTTATTAATAATTAATATTAAAATATTAACTTTTAAATTGTAATATTAAAAATTATTTAGTAATTTTTTATATTACCATTAAAGTATTTACTTAAAAGTGGTATTTTTTATTATTTTCTAACTCTTGTATAATTTTATGAATTAATTAGTAGAAAAGTAGTTTTAGAAAGATAGAATCTATAGACTTTTGAAACTTACAAATTTTATGTAAGATATTAATTAAAGTTATATTATATATTAATATATATATGGAGTAATAAATATAAAATTTATTATATTATTTATTAAATATTTTAATTTTTTTTTTTATATAGGTTAGAGTTAGGATAAAAATTTTTTAAGCAATTTTTTTTAATATTGTTTTTGTTTTTGTAGATATAAACTTTTTGGAGGATGGTATTTTTTTTAATACAAAAATCTAAAATGTTAATATTTTTAAAACTTAGAAAATATAATATTTTAAAAATAATATTAAAAAAAAATAATATGTTGATATTAATAATAAATTAAAAATTTTGAAAATAATAATTATAATATCAAATAAATATAAGAATAAAAAAAAAAGAGAAAAAAAAAAGAGGAAAAGAAATAAAAAAAATTAGGAATAAAAACAGATATAATAATTAGTTTAAAAAAATTAATTTATATAAAATTTTAAAAGCCTATATATGTATATTTATAAATATAAATTTATTTATATAAATATTATATATTATTATATTTTATAATTTATTTAAGTTTTATTTAAGTGTTTTTATTTTAATAAATTCTAATATAGAATATTATTTATTTTTATAAATATATTTAAAAATATTTATAATACTTATAAGAGTGGTTATAAGACATAATAATTTTATAAATAACATAAATTATAATATATTATAAATAATAAAATATATAAAAAGTATAGAGTTTGTGTTATAAAATAATAGGATTGTGTATATATTCCAAATTATTTGGTGATTTAAAAAATTTGGTTTTGAAATTTAAATTTATGATTAGTTTTAATTTGTTGAAATAGTTTATGTTTGTTTTTAATATTTATTTGTTTTTTTGTAATTTTGTTGATTATTATATTAAAATTATATAGTTATATATGTAGATGTTGATGGGTATGTTAAAGTTTTTATAATATATTAAATTTATTATTTTATGGTAGTATTTTTAAAATTATTTTTTTATATAATAATTTATTTATTTATAGGTTAAGAAAGGGATTTTATTTTTTTTTTTTTTTATATATATAGTATTATTTTTTTAAAATAGTTAGTTTTTATAGTTTATATTAAATTACTTTTTAATTTTTTTTTAATTTAAATTTAAATTTAATTTTCAAATGTTATTAAAAGATTTTAAAAAATGTGGGTTTGGATAGTTTTTTTTAAGTAATGCTGAATGTTAGAAAAAGTTTAAAGATAATAAATTAGATTAGGTGAAGATTAAACTTGATGTTTGATAAAAATACTGAAAAAAAAAGTTGATAGTTAAAAAAAGAATTATTGATATAAAAATTTATTAAAATAAAAATGATAATAAATAAGAAAAGTTTTTAAAGAAATAAAATAATAAATATATTATAAAAATTTTAGATAATGAGATTGAAGCTGCTAAAATAAAGTAAAAAAAGAAGAATAAATTTGTTTTAATTAATATAATTAATTAAAATTTAATGAAAAAAAAGATAAAAAAGAAATTTAATTTAAAAAAAAAAGTAGATTTTAATTTAAAATTTATATTAAATTTTAATTATTTTACTTAAACTAATCTAGATATTAAAAATATTAAAAATAAAAAGAAATTTTAAAAAATTTTAACTTAAATTATAATTTTAAATTTTAAATGGTTTGAAGGATTTAAAACTTTTTATAAAAAAAAACAAGTTTATAGTTTTAATAATAATAATAATAAATTTAAAATTAACCTTAATGATTTTAATTATATATTAATTTTGGTTTTTAAAAAAAGAAAATTCAAAAAAAATAAAAAAGATGATAAAAAAAAAGATGAAAAAAAGGATAGAAGAAAAAATAAAAAAAATAAAAAAAAAAATAATAAGAAAAGTAAAACTAAAAATAAAAGTAAAAATAAGATTAAAAATGGAGATGAAGTAAAAAAAAAAAAAAATAATAAAAAAAATAATAATAAAGATAAAAATGAAAAAAAAAAAGAGGAAAAAGAAGAAAAAGAAGAAGAAAATAAAAATAAAAATAAAAATAAAAATATTATTTATAAAAATGAAAATAAAAATAAAAATATTATTTATAAAAATAATAATAAAATAAATTTTGAAGATAATAAAAAAAATAAAATAATAAAATTAAATTTATTATTATTAATAATAATAATAATAATGATAATAATGAGAATAAAAATAAATTAAATTTTCAATAAATATATTTTAATAATATTATAAAAATTTTTAATTTATTTAAATTTTAGTAAGTTAATTTATATATAAAATAATATTTAATTTTAACTAATAAAAGTATTTTAATCTTTTTTATTTCTAAAATATAATTTTAAATTATTTTAAAATAGGTATAAATTAGGGACTATTTTAAAACTAAAAGTTAGAGCTTAAAATTTGAGATTTTACTGCTTTTAATTTATTGATGTAGTGTTGGAAAATTATGTTATTTTAAGTTTAATTTAGAAATAAAAAAAATTAATTTAATAATCAGCATTTTATAATTAAAACTAATTAAAAGTTTTAATATTATAAGATTTCTATACTTTTAGATTACATTTAAAAAAAATATAATTTATTAATATAGTGTTGGTAAATCAAAAGTAGTAAAGATTTAGTTTTTGATATCAAATAGGTTTAAATTAAATAAGGGAGTTTTAGAAAGTTTTTTTAGTTAAGAATTATTAAGTATAAGAATAATTTTTTTTAAAAGAGGGAGAGTTTTAAAATTATTAAAATTGTTTTTTATTTGCTGATATTGTTTTGTTTTGTTTTGGGGGTTAATTGTTATTGAAGGGAGTTTATGCTTATTAGATTTTTGATATAAAATTTCTGGTATTTTTATTTTTGTTGTTTTTTTTTTTCTTGATTTGAGGATTTTTTTTTTATATTTATATTATTTTTTTTTAGTTTTTGGTGTTTTTCCTTTGTTTGGGTATTATTTAAGTCTTTATTGTTATTACTTTTAATTAAAATATTACTGTTATTAATATTAGTGTTGTTAGAGTTTTTTATTATATAAATAATTTTGTTTATAATAAATAAATTTATGGTATGTTTTAATAAAATTAGTTATTTTAGAATTTTATTTATAAAATAATTAAAAAATATTTATGGTTAATTTAAAAAATTATAATTTTTTTTTTAATATTATTATCATTAAAAATTGTAAAAGTTTAAAATTTTTTAATTGTAATAGTATTCTTATTAATTAATATTTATATTTTAGGATTATATACATTATAATATTTTAATATTTATTTATTTTAGTTTAAAATTGCTATAACTTCTTGTTTTTTAAATTTTTTATTAAAACTTACATTGTTTTTTGAGATTTTTAATTAAAATTGTTAAAAATAAATTAATTAATTTTGGTTTATCTAATAATTAGAGTTTATAGAAATTTTGATTATTTTGTGGTTTGTAATTTTAATCAACCTTAAACACTTACATTTACTAAAAATATACACAGGATAAACTTACTATAAAAATATTTAAAATGCATTTTGATAAATTCAAACTATAAAAACAATTATAAACACTAAATAAATAAATTAAATAAAATAAAATCTTTAATATTTAATTACTAAAAAATATATAAATTTTAATACCTATTTATATTTAATAATAAGTAGTAATTAAAACACTTTATAACTTAAATCTAAATTTTTTAAATTATTAATAATTTTTAAATACAAATCTACTATTATTTTATTTTATATAAAAGTATTATATAACTAATACTTAATTAAATTCAAAAAAATCTCATATAACTTATTAACCCAAAAATAAAATAATAAATTTTAAGTTGTTAATTTAAACTTATTTAAAATATTCTAAACTTTTTATATTTTATTATATTTACTTCTTTTATAAAAAAATTTAATTTTAATATATACATATTACTATAACACTACTATAATACTACTATATTTATTTAATACAAAAAGTTACTTACTTATATATACATACTTTATTTTTAATTTATACCCTATTTTAGATATCTTTCTTTAATCCATTTCAAAATTCTACACTTATTTTTTTTTTATATTCTCAAAACAATTTTGCTTTTAAAATAAATAATAAGTTATTAATAATTACTGATAATAAAAATATTTATTTATATAATAAGAAAATAAAAAAGGAATTTATAAAATAATAGTATTATTAAGAATAATATATCTAATAAAATTCAAAATCAAATAATAAGAAACAAAACTACCTGCCAATATAAAACACTTATATAAAACGAGTTATAGTCTGAAAAGACTTTTAGGAAAATATGTAAGGCGAGATAAAAAAATTTGTTTTTTAATATTAAATTTGTTTTACAATTTTAAATTATTTATTGTTTAAGAATATTAAAATATTTACTTTTTAATATTATATATCATCTGCAAAATGTATAGTTAATAAAAAGAAATTAAATAGGTAATTAATATTTTTAATAAATAATATAATTAAAATATATCTTTTATATTATTTTATATGTAAATAAATAAAATTTATAAATTAAATATAATAAATAATAAAATTTAAATTTAAAAAATTTAGTTTTTATTTAAAAAATATTTAGATGTAAAATATTTTAAGTTTTATTATCAAACAATATTTTTTTTAAATTTTGGGATAATCCTAATATTTATAAGATATTTAAAATATTTAATTTAGGAGTTAAGTTTTTATTAGTTAGGTGAGTAAGATTAGACTTTAATATTACTATAAAAAATATTAAAAAAAAAATTTGTATAAAAATATTTAAAAGTTATAAAATTTCTTTGGTATTTAATATATAAATCTTTTTAAATAAATATGCTTTTTTAGTAATTATAATTTATTAGATTAATAATAATTGGATATTTTAGAATTATTTTATAAAATTTAAATATTTAATTAAAAAATATATAAGAAAAAATATAACAAAGGTTGTTTTAGAAGTTTTAAACTAATATAGTTTTAGGGAGTAATTATTTGTTGTTATTATTAATAATACAATAAATAATTTTATTATTATTAAATATATAGAAAATAAAATACAAATTGAGGTTTTAAAAAATAAAAATGATAAAAAAATCAAACTAAAAATTACTAAAATTAATACTAACTATATTGAAGAAGAGTTTTAAAATAATATCCAAAAAACAATTTTATAGTTTATTATAACTTAGATAAAAGATAAATATTACTTGCTTTGTTTTGTATATGTTATTTAATTAGTTGTAAATGTTTTTATAGATGGTATTCAAGTAATAGTTACTAATTATTATTATTTAATTTTTTTAATTTTTTAAGAAATTAAAAAATTTAGGTTTATAAAGTTATTTTTTTGTAAAATATTTAATATAATAAGTTTTAATAAAATTTTATTTTTTATTTTATAAGTAAAGTAATGTTTACCCCTATTAACCTATAATAAGTTAGAACTATAGTAAAAGTAATTATATTATTATTTTAATGATTTTAATAATTCAAAGAATTTTAAGAGTAAATAAAATTTTAGGATTTTTTAAATATTAATAATTAAATAATTAAATTTTTTGGTTTAATTTTAAATGTTAAAATTTATTAAAATTTGACTATTTAAATATTATTTTAGTTTTTTTGTTTTAAAAAAGTTATAAAAGTTTGGATTTTATAATTAAATAATAAAAATTATTAAAAAATTTGCCCAATTATAATTAAATTTACTCAAATTAAAAAAGTTATTGGAATTTTATAACCATTTTACTAATTTATTTTTTTAATTTTATTTTTTATTTAACTTGAAATTTACTATATCTGAAATATCTACAATAGATTATTCAATTATATTAAAGAATATTTTAAACACTATAATAAGTTTAAATTAAAATAAAAATAAAATTTTTACAATATTTTAAAAATAGGATATACAAAATTAATATCATATTACTTTAAAACAAAAAAATCACATAAAATGTTTTATAATATTGGTTTAATATTTATATTATCTATTAAATTAAAGATTTATACTAACAAAATTTAAAATTTTAAATATTTTAAAAGATATTATAAAAATTTACTTCATATTACAAAATAAATTATAAGGATAAAAAGATCAATTTAAATATAAAAACAAATACTATTCCTCATAAACTTTTTCAAATTACTAATGAAGAACTCTTTTTCAATCTAAATTATACTTTAAATGAATATAAGATTCTAATATTTTTTATTAATAAATTGGTAATTAAAACTAAGATTTAGATAACCCAAAAGATTAAAATATTACAATTATTAAAATCTAAATTATTTAGAAGTTTGTTAAAAAATTAAAACTAATAATATGAGTAGATTTAAAAAAAACTTTTAAAATAATAAAAAAGTAATATATTAAAATACTCAATATTTGTTAAGATAATGAAAGATATTTTTGCTATCCCAATTACCTCTATCAACATCAAAAGAATTTTTTAACATCACTAGAAATATTATTATAATACATTAATATAACCTTCAACCAACTACTATACAAAATAAATTAATCCACATATAAAATAACATCAACATTGACTATTATTAAAGTGCTTAAAATAATACTGATTTATAAAAAGTAATAATTATAATATTAAAAATATATAATAAAGAGCAATGATAACATAAAAAAACTACAAAAAAAATAAAAACAAAGAAATTGTATCAAATTATAATAAAATATAAAAAATTATTTAAAAATCTTAAATATACTAGTTAAAAAAAAGATAAATTAAAAATAATAAAATTTATATAAAACTAATTTTATAAATCACCTTCTAAAAAACATTCTTATTTTAATAATGAATATTATTGATAGTTAAAATTATATTTGTTATTAACTCTTTAATTATTCTATTTTGGGTTTAATATTATAATGATTATAATATAAAAAAAAAGTAAAATTATGTGACTTTGTTATGATTTAAACTTAAAACAATTCAGTCTTAAAATAATCCAGTTTTAAAACGGTCTGGTTTTTCAAAACAGGCTTAAATTTTAAACTCGAACCGGGCTGAACAACCCACAACACAAAGTCCAGTCCCAGCCCGGACCGGCCCATATAGAGGCTTATAAATAAATAAAAGAATAATTAAATCTAATAAAAATTAAAATACTTCAAAAATCACTTATATCCCCAATTCTTTTTTTTTTATATTTAATATTTTTATTTAGAAAATTAAAAATAAAATATTTATCTACTAAAATACCTTCTTATATAAATAATATAATAATAATAATTCAAAACAAAAAAATTAAATAAAATATTAAAAAATTAAAAAAAATATTAAAAACAACCTTCAAATAAATAAAAAACAATACAATAACATTTAATAATATTAAATCTAAATTAATTCATTTTTATTTTAAACATAAAAAAAGAAATAAGATAATTTTACCAAACAAAACAAAAATAAAATCATCAAAAATAATAAAATAATTAAAAATCTACTTTAATATAAAAATGAATTTTAAAATTTATATTAAAAATAAAATATTTATAATAAAAAAAATATTTAATTATATTTAAAACTTAATTAATTCAAAAACTAAATTAAATTTAAAAATATTTATATAATTTTATAAAAATTATATTTATTCTATTTCTAACTTTAGAATTGAAATTTAATAAAAAAAATCAAATTTCATTAATTAAAAAATTTAAAAAATTTTAAAATAAAATGATTAAAAAAATAATATATATATTTAAAACAATTTTAATAAATTTAATAGAAGTTAAAGCATTTATTTTATTACCAAAAATTAAATTAAATAATATATAAAAAAGATATACATTAAGAATATTTTTTTTTAATAAAAATTATTTAATTAAATTAAAAATATTAGATTTTTTCCCACCAAAATACAATTTTAAAAAAAAAATAAAAGAAAAAAAAAACTTAAAATATTTAAAATAAAATAAAAATAAAAAAGAAAATTTAAAAAAATGTTATAAAATTACATTAAATTTTATTTTATCTAAAATTAATTTTTAAATAAATTTATATACAAAAATAGAAGGAATTAATTTAAAATTAGAGTTTTTATAGCTTGAAACTAACATTAATTTTTATATAAGTAAAAGTAGTAAAGAATTAGAAGCAGAAATATACAAAAATAGAAAAAAATATCTAGATTTAAAAAAAATTTTAATTATTTATTCTAATAGATTTTTTCTAAAATTAAAAAATAATATAAAATCAACTAAAATTGGATATTATGGAGAAATAAACTAAAAATCCATTTTTAAAATTTTAAAAAGTTTGGGTGATGAAATAGAAGTTTATAATATAAAATTAATTATAATATATGAAAATCTTAGATAGATTAAATTAATTATAATAAAAAATAACAAAATAAAAAAAATTTATTTGTTTATTAATAATTAGGTTGTAATAAAAAATTAAGTTTTTTAAAAATGGGTTTGGGATAAGAGATAGTTTTTAAAATTTGGTTTTTGTGTGGTAAAATCTATTTTTATAATATAAAAATTAATATAGAATAAATGTCAGGTTATATAGAAATAAAAAAAAAAAAAAAATAAACCTTTTAAGTAAAAAAGTTGCAAAAATTTAAATAAAAAATCCTTTTACTTTTTATTCTTTTTTAAAAAAAAAAATAAGATTACAAAATTTTATAAAATAAGAAAAAAACTAAAAAATATATAAAACAAAATTAAATTATTTTAATTACCCAAAATTAAAAAGAAATTAAATTCTATAAAAATTAAATAACAAAATTAATTTGATAATAACTCAATTAAAAACTAATTATAAATATTTTAATAATTATTTATATAAAATATTTAAAAATATTATAAATAAAAATTATTTATGCAGTAAAATACTTTAAACACTAAAACATCTCTTATTATATTACAAAAAATATAAAAAAGAAAAAGAAATTTTAAAAAAAAAAATAAATAACAATGTTACGGCCCCGCCATATTAACTAACCAGATTAGGAAATATGTTTTGGTGTGATAAATATGCTTTCTGTTCTGAATTTTCTTTATTTTATAATTATTATTTATTTTATAATAATGTGTTTTTTATTTTTTTGAGATTATGTTTTTATTTCTATATTTATGTAAATGTGTTGATTGGGCAATACATTAGTTTGTTATAATATGCAGAAATTTTAAAATTTCATTTGTTATGTGATGTTTGATGTTAAAATTTTATATAAACATGTAAGTTGTGATTTTGATAAATAACTTATATATATTAATTACTAAAAATATATTTATTATTTATAAATATTTTTTATAGAATATTATTATATATATAAAGATTTTTGAATAATAGTTGTTTTTAGATTTTTTTGGAATTTTATTGGTTAATTTATTAACTTAATTATATATTTAATTGAATAATATTATAGTTTTTTTAACTATTTTACTATATTATATTTTTTATTTAATAACTTTAATTGTTTTATTAAATATTTATATTTTTAATTAAGAGTTTTGAATAATTAGAGTTGAAAAATATAGTAGAATGTTAGAATTGTTTTGGGAATTTTGTTAAGGAAATTTAAGATAAATATAATATTTTGATTGATTTAATTTTTAGTAAATAGGTAGTGTATGTTGGAATTGTTAAATTTAGAGTATTATTAAATATAAAAATTATTAATTAATTACAGTTTATTAAATATTTTTGAAAAAGAAGAAGTTTTTGAAAAAAAAAATTAAAAAAATTAAAAAAAATTTTCAGATGAATAGAGTGATAGTTTAAATAATTTTTATAATTTAGATAAAAAATTTAATGTTAATATTATAGTATAACTAGAATTTATAATTAAAAAAATAAATTTTAAATATGAAATAAGTGAAACTAATCAAAAAAAAAGTAATTTTTTAATTCATATAAAATAAAAATATAAGTTAAACAATTATATTATATTAATAGGTTTAAATATATAAATATTTTTAATAAAAAAATTATAAGAAGATATATATATTGGAAATAAAGATATAAATTAATTACTAATAAAACTAAAAATATCTAATTTTATGAAAATTATTTTTGAAAAGATTTTTATTATTTTAAATTTTATTAATATTTTTATTAATTTTGAATTTTTAAAAATTAAAATTATTTAAGTTGAATTTATTACTGAAATTTTTTAACTTTAAGTTTGAATAGATTTTAATGTTGAAAAAAAAAATTTAATAAAATATTATAAATATACAATCCAACTAAATTTAATGATATGTTTGGAAAATTTGATCATTTTTTCTAGTAACTTGATATTTATTTTTAGTTTTAAATTAAATATTTTTTTAATAATAAAACCAAAATTTTTTTTATAAAAATATATTTTAAAAGTTTTATTTTTTAAATATATATTTTCTATTAAAATTATTTTTTAAAATTAAAAGAATAATAAGATTTATATATTATTAAAATAATAAATAATTTTAAATTTTTTACTACATTTTTTAAATAATATTACAAAAAAAATAATAAAGTTTTTTATACTCAACAACAAATTACTTTTTTTAAACAAACCAATTTAATTCAAAGTTACTTCCACAATTTTAATAATTTTATTATACTTATTGAATGGGATGATAATAACCTCTATTACCAAACCCATAAAAGATTTAAATTTAAATTTTAGTAATATATCTACACCCAAAAAAAAAAATATAAAAATAAAAAATTAATTGATATGATTTGTATAGAAATGTAATAGTATACCATCAATATCAACAACATCAATTATAAAATTTGAATTTATTAATTTTCTTATAACAAAAACAAAAATAATAATAATTATAAAAAAAAAAAAAAATAATAACAATAAAAAATCCAACAATAATAAATAATAAAAATAAAAAAATAACAAAAAAATATACTTCTAAAAAACTTTTAAACCAACTCTTATAAATCTTAATATAATACAACATATTAAATATTTTTATAATAAAAAATTTCAAATATTAAAATCCAACATACTTCTATACTAAAACTATAACAAAATAGAATATTTTTAAAAAAATTATCCTAACAATCACCAAAATAATATACAATATAAAAACTTTTATAATATTTTTTAAAAACCAAAAACTTTTTCTCTTAATAAAAAAATTAATTTTTAAATAATATATTAATTAAATTCTAAAAAATTAATTAAAAAAGTTTAAAAAAAAATCCTTAAAACTTTTTATAAAATAATTTTTCAAACTTTTATTTTAAACACTCAAATACTTACTCCAAAATTAATAATTAAAAAAAATATTAAAAAAAAAATTATTATTTTTTTTTTTAATATTTTTTACTTTCTTATTAAAAAAGAATATTATTAAATATAATAAAACCTAATTGAAAAAAAATATATTAAATATAAATAATATTTTAATAAAAAGTTTTTTTAGTTTTACTAATATAAAAAAAAATATTTTATTAGAAAAATTTATAATGATTCTAAATTTTAAAATTTTATTATTTATTTTAAAATTATTTTTTATTAGTTTTTATATATTATTTTTTTTAAAAAAAAAATTAAAGAATTAATTTTTATTGAAGATTATATGTATAATTAAATTATTAATAATTATTTTCTTCCTTTTCTTTGCTATGAAATAGAAATTAAAAATGTAGATTTTAATTGGGATGACAAATACTTTTTAAATATATTTAAAGATAATAATAAAATTTTTCTAAAAGAAAAAAATTTTAGTTATTATGATTGTAAGATTTTTTTTATAAAATAAATTAAAATATATAATTTAAAATATAATTATTTTAATATTAAATATTATAATTATTATTATATTTTTATTTTAGGATATGTAGAGTATAATTTTATTTAAGATTATAAATAGTTTAATTATATTTTCTATAAAAAAACTTTTTATATAATAAATATTAATTTTTATAAAAAATTTTTTGTTAATTATTGGTAAATTTATTATTTTATTATTAATATTAATATATTAGTTAACATTTACAAATTATTTTTAATATATCTAATTGTTAGACAATCTAAATATTATAATAAGGTTTAATATTATTTATGTGTTAAAAAAATTTTTGATTATTTTTTTTATGATAAAATATTTTGATTATGTTTTAAATATTATAAAAAATGAGATTATTATACAAAATATATTATTGTATTTAAAATTTAATAATAAAATTATTTTTATTTATTAAAATATTTATGATATAATAATGGGATAAAATTTAAAATTTATATATAATACTTAATATATTATGACAAATATGTTAAAAATATTAAATTTAATTTTTTTAATGATTTTATTTAATATAATATTAAAATTAAAATTAAAATAAAGTAGTTATGTAATTTATGGATTTATATTAAATAAAAAACAAACTTGTTAATTTTGTAATTAAAAAATTACTATTAAATTATTTGGATAATTATTTTTTTATAATAATTATATTTATATTTGGAGTAAAAAAATTAGTTTTGGATATATTATTAAAATTTACAAAAAATTTAAATAAAAAAAATATTTTTATTTTTTTTATAAAAAAGTTTATTTCTTATAAAATAAATATTTTAAATATTATTTAAAAAAATATTTGAATTGGATTAACTATATTATAAACTTTTTTTTTCTTGGAAGATGGAAAAATTGAAAAAAAATAAATACCAAATTATTTAAATAATAATTATGTTACAAATTTAATTTTATTTTTATAAAATTGAAAAAGTAATATTATTTTTATTAATAAAATAATAATTTATTATTATAAAATATATAAAAATAAATTTAAATAAATTTATTATTTTTATAAAAAATATATAAAAATTATTTAATATAATTAATTATTTTTTTATAACAAATATAACAAAAAATAGATTTAATAAACTAATTATTTATATAATTTAGATATATAATTATATTATTAAAAAAATTACATTAAATATAAATATTATTTTTGTAATTATATAAAAATATAATTTATATTTAA
Organism: Arthrobotrys conoides; assembly: GCA_036971725.1. Taxonomy (NCBI): domain Eukaryota; kingdom Fungi; phylum Ascomycota; class Orbiliomycetes; order Orbiliales; family Orbiliaceae; genus Arthrobotrys; species Arthrobotrys conoides. The sequence goes on from JAVHJM010000005.1 coordinate 2,016,592, forward strand.
AATATATTTTATAAAAAAATATTTTAATAATTTATAAATTGATTTTAATTTTTTTTTTCTTTTTATTTAATTAAATATAAAGATTTTTTAAAAAAAAAAATTTTAAAAAAAATCTTTTTTTTCATTTTTAGAATTTAATTTAAATAAATAAGTTAATATTTTAAAAATTAATATTATTTAAATAATTTAATTTATATATTATTAAAATAAAACTTTTAAAAAAAAATTAATTCAATATTATAAAATAATACTTAATTTTTTTTACTTATATTAATAAAATATTTATCAATATACTTCTTAATAATAGTGCTAAAAATTCCTTTATTAATTTAAAAATCATAAAATAATTAAATTTTTTAATCTTTAAATACTAATTTTTAATTTTTATTATTACTTTTAAAAATAAATTACTTAATATTATTATAAAACAAACCATATTTTTTTTTTTTATTAATAAATATTTTAAAATTATTATGATTAATATATTAAATATTTCCTATAATCTAGTTTTAAGATATTTATAATTTGAAAAATATAATCCTCAAATCAACTAATAATAAAAAATTATTAAATTTTCTTGATATTTATATAAAAAAGCAATACACAAAATAGACTTTATTTATTTAAAAAATTATAACATAAAAAAAAAATTTATTTCAATCTCACTCAACATATATCACCAAAAAAAATCAAAAATTAAATTAAAAATAAATTAAAATCTATTCAATATTACTTAATAAAAACTAAAAAACTCATACAAATTTTTAATCTCAATTTACCTACTTAAATTACCCCCAATAATCATTTAATCTTTAAATCATCCAAAAAAAATAAATTTTTATTAAAACTCAATCAATTTATTTATTATATTCCTTTTAAAAAAAAAACTTAATCAAAATTTTTACCTATATACATATACATTAAAAAAAAAATTATTATATTTTAAAAATATATTAACAAAAACCTCAAAAACAAATATATTAAATTTTTTAATTTACCCACAAAACACCCCATCCTTTTTATTCTAAAAAAAAATAAAAAACTATGTATATATATCAATTATCAAAATTTTAATAACATTATTATCAAAAATACAAGACCTTTACTTTTTATAAATAAATTTTTTAATTATTTTATAAATACCAAAATATTTTCTAAATTTAATATTATCAACAAATATTACAACATTCAAATTAATTTTAGAAAAGAATAAAAAACTATTTTTAAATATTATTATAAATTATTCAAATATATAATTATATTTTTTAAATTAATTAATACATTTACATTTTTTTAAATTTTTATAAATTATATTCTACAAAAATATATTAATATTATCTATACCTAAACAATATTTTAATATATAATAAAAATCCTAAAAAATATAAAAAACATATTAACCTAATCTTTATTATTCTACAAAAATACAACTTACAATATACAAAAAAAAAGTCTAAATTTATTATTATTAAATATAAATTTTTAAAAATTATAATTATATTTAATAAAATTAAAATAAATTTAAAAAAAATTTAAACCATTTAAAATTAATTTATCCCTCAAAAAATTAAAAAAATATAATTATTTTTAAAATTCTATAATTATTATTAACAATTTATTTAAAAATATAATTTTATATTAATTATACTAAATAAACTAACAAAAAAATAAATTAAATTTAAAATAATATTTAAAAAAATTACCACTTTTAATATTCTTAAAAAATCATTCACTTCCACCCCAATTCTTAAACTTTACAACCCAAAATTACCAATTAAAATAAAAATAAATACTTTAATTATTATTTTTAAAGCATACCTCTTACAACTACACCTTAATAAAAAATAATATTTAATTATTTATATATTTTATAAATTCAATTCTATATAATTATAATATATTATTTATAATAAAAAATTTATAACTATTATTAAAACTTATTATAAATAATATATCTACTTTTAAATAAAAAAACTTTTTTTTATTTTTTCCAATTATAAAAATCTTATTTATTTCTTAATTACAAAAAAACTTAATTATTGATAAGTTTATTAGTAAAAACTTTTATATAAATATAATATAAAAATTATTTATTTTAAAAGAAAAGAAAATGTTTTTATTAATACTATTAACTAATAGTTAGATTTAATAAAAAAAATAAAATTTAATAAAAGTATTATCTTTAAATTATAAAAATAATATATTATTATTAATAAATTTTTTAATTTTACTAAATATATTATTAAAAATAATTTTAAAAAAAAATTTATAAAAAATTATTGATATAATATTATTTTATAATAAATATTAAAAAGATTTAAAAATCTTTTATAATATTTTTTATATTTTTTTAAAAAAATTTTAAAAAAATATTATTTTTTAATATTATAATTTATTTATTTATAATTATTTAGGAATAGATTGAATTTAAAATTTTCTAATAAAAATATATTATTAATCTAAAATAAAAAAATATATTAAAAAATATATTAAAACTTATAATATATATTATTAAAATAAATTTAATTAATATAAACCTTACAAAAATTTTTAACTATATAATATTTTTTATATATTTTTTAAAATTATTATTTATAATTTTATATAAAAAATATAATTTTTTCGAAATTCTCTTACTAACTTTATTTATAATAAAATATTAATTATAATTTATAAATTTTTGAAAACCATTATCTTTATTTTATAATATAAAAAGTTTAAAATTAGTAAATTTTAATATATTTATTTTTAATATATTTTTTTAAAATATAAAATTTAATAAAAATATATTTATAATTGAAATTGACTTTTTTAAAATAAATATTAATAATTAATTATAAATTAAATTAAAATAAAATTTAATATTGTTTTTAAAATATATTTTTAAATAAATAAAATTTTTAAATATTAAATTTAAATATTAAAAATTTATTTTAAATATTTTGTAAATTATGTGTAAATAAATTAGTTATTTTTTTTATTTTTTGCTAAATTTATATATAATATTTTTTAATATTTTATAATAAAATTTATTTTTTACAAAGTTTTACATGGATGAACATTGAAAATCTTTTTACTATTTCTTTAATTTAAAAAAATTATATTTAACACCAAAAAATATATAAAGAAAATAAAAAACTTTTATAATATTTTTAAGAAAAATTTCCAATTTTTATAAGAATAAATAATTTATTATTATAATTAAAAATATTTAAAAATTTTATTATTAAAAAAAAAGATAAAGTATATTTGTTTATATAAAATTTAAAAACTAAATGTTTTAAAAAACTTGAATTTTAAAAATATAGTTTTTATATAATCAAACAATAATTAAAAAAATATTAATATAAATTAAATATATCTAAATTTTTAAGAATATATTAAATATTTTATGTTTTTTTTTTGAAACTTGCTTTATTTAAACTATAGAAAAACTTAAATAATATAAAAATTAAATATGATAATTATATTAAATATAATATTGAAAAACTTTTTAAAAAATTTAATAAAAATAATAAATATTTTATTTAATAATTTTTACTTTATAATTTAAAAAATGATTTCTAATAATTAAAGAAGAATATCTTTTTAAAACTTATTTAATTTTATTTAAAATAATTTAAAATATTTGCTTAACAAAATACCACAAAGTTAAAGAAAAGATATAAATAATTTAAAAAGAAAAATTAATTTAATATATCTTTCATTTTATATAAAAATTAATATACTTAATTACAACCCTCCTTACAAATACATTTTGTTAGATATTATTTATGTTATTTATTTAAATACTCTTTTTTTAATTTTAAAGTATAAAATATTAATTCTAATACCACCCACTAAACAAAAACCAACAAAAGATAACACCTCAATACCCTAATAACACCTCTTAATTTAAAAATAAATTAAATTAAAGATTTAACAAAAAAAATAAAAAAATTTTAATAAAGTATATTATTTTAATTTAAAAAAATTATAAATATAAAAAAGAAATTAAATTATTTTTTTATAAATATTTTTTATAAAATTATCTAAAAAAAAAGTTTTTTAATTTTAAAAAAAGTTTAAAGAAATATTAAGTTAATTTTTTAAATTAATAAAATAATATAATAATTTTATAATTATTTAAATAATATTTTCTAAAATTATTTTCCTATTATTTATTTATTTAAAATCTAAATCTTATATATTATTTTTTAAATAATTTAATTATTTTTAAATATTTTAATTTTTAACTTTTTTTTTTTTAATTAAATCCTCCTTTATTATTATTATTTTTTTATAAATAAGATTTTTATAATATTTATTAATAATCACATATATTTTTTTTAATAATAATCTATTTTTTTAACTATTTTTTAAAAATTTTTTAAAAATTTTAATAAATCTTTTTAAATAATAATTAATTTTAATTATTAAATTTTTATTTTTTTTTAATTTTTAATAATTTTTTTCTAAATTTTATAAACTACTGATGTTTGTAATTTTTTACCTCAGAAATTTTTGATATTATTAAAAAATTAATTTTGAAATAATTTTTATAAAAAATATAAAAATATATTTATAAAGAATTATATTATAATTCACCCTCTCTATTTTAAAACAAACCAAACATCTTTGGAATTTTTTTATTATAATACAAAAATAATAATTTTTTTAATAATGATTATATGTTATTTTTGTTTTGATATTAAATTTATCAAATTTTTATATTTTTTTTTTATGATATATTATTTATATTATTGATTTTTTTTTAACATTTTTAAATTTTATTTTGATTTATAATAATAATATATATTAAATATATTACTTGAAAAATATTTAAAAATTTAAATCTTTATTTGATTTTTAAAAACAATTTTAATATTTTTATATTCATATTTGTTTATATAATCCTATATTTTTGTATATAATTTTTCCCATATTTAATTTTTTTTTTTTTACTAATATATTTATCCTATCTTATATTTTAGAAAATTCTTACAAAAAATTTTTTTTAAAAAAATTTTTATATACAAAAATACCTCCAACACAAAATTTCTTACACAACTTATACTTTATACAAACCTATTTACCTTATACAAAAAGATTTTATATAAAAATTTTATATAATAAAAATTTTTTTATAAAAAAAGGAAATAATATTATAATTTTATTATATTAATTAATTAAATTAAAAAATATATTTTAATATAATAAACATACTTTTTGTTTTAAATTTTTTTTATTTTATAATTATTATTTATTTTATAATAATACATTTCCTATTTTTTTGAAATTATACTTTTATTTCTATACTTATATAAATGTGTTGATTAAACAACACATCAATTTTACTATAATATATAGAAATTTTAGGATTTTATTTATCATACAATATTTAATATTAAATTTTTATATAAATATATAAATTATAATTTTAATAAATAATCTATACATATTAATCATTAAAAACACACTTACCATTTATAGATATTTTTTATAAAATATTATTATATATATAAAAATTTTTAAATAATAATTATTTTTAGATTTTTTTAAAATTTTATTGGTTAATTTATTAATTTAATTATATATTTAATTAAATAATATTATAATTTTTTTAATTATTTTATTATATTATATTTTTTATTTAATAACTTTAATTATTTTATTGAATATTTATATTTTTAACTAAGAATTCTGAATAATTAGAATTAAAAAACATAGTAGGGTGCTAAAGCTGTTTTGGGAATTCTAACAAGGAAACCTGGGACAGGTGTAACAGATTTTAATAGGGGATTTGTGCAGGCCTATATTAATTTTATTATAATATCACATAAATCTAAAATAAAACACAATGGCACAGGATGGTATAGGATGGCACAAGATAAAAAGACTTCCATCAAATAAAAAGCCTTCCATCTTAAAGCATTTAAAGAACTATGTTTTTTTCCTGATGTATATTATTTTATAATTTTTATTTTTTGTAATAAAAAATGTTTGAATTTTTTTAATTATTTTTTTATTTTATTATAAAATATTTATGTTTATTTTAGTTTTATAATATTTAATATTTATATTAATTTATTTTTATTATAAAAAAAATTAAATATTTTTAATTTTATTAGATTTTGGTTTTTTTTTGATTGGATAGTTTTAAATAATATTTTTTATTTTTTAAAATTTTTATAATATATTTAATTTTAAATTTTTTTATTTTTAAAATAATTTAAATAATTTTTTTTAGTTTTTTTAATAAATTTTTATTTTTTATAAATTTATATTTTTAAATTTAATATTTTATATTTAATTTATTAATCATTTTTTTTTAATTAAAAAAATTTTTAAAATCTTTATTTTTAAATTTAATTTTTTTAATTGATTTATTAATTATATTTTTTTTTAATTAGAAAAATTTTTAAAATTTTTATTTTTAAATTTTAATTTTCTTAATTATTTTATTAATTATATTTATTTTAATCAAAAATATATTTATTTTTTTTTATTCATATTTTCTAGTTTTAACTAATTTAATTATAATATTTTGTTTAATTTATTTTATTTGGATTTATTAGGTTTTTAATTTTTTATTTTTTTTAGAAATAAGTTTTTATTTTTTTATTTTTTTAAATTTTTTTAAATATTTTTTTTTAAATTCTTTAAAATTAGAAGTTTTTATTTAAAATTTTGTTTATTTATTTTAATTTTATAAATAATTTATTTGATAAAATTTTACAAAAATTTTTTAAAATATTAAATTTTTTAATTAAAAAAAAATATTAAATTTTTAATTTATTTTTATTTTATTTATATAAAGTAATAAAAATTTGGATGTTTTTATAATATAATATAATATAAAAAAAAAATTATTTTTTTTGTACGAGTTTATGATCTTTTTAATTTAAAATATAGTATATATTAACTATTCTTTATTTTTAAAATATTTTTATATATTAGTAAATTATTTTTGAATTATTAATATTTATTTTAGATATAATTCTTTTTTTTTTAAATTTTATTTAATTTTTAATTTTTAATTTTTTTTATTTTATTATTTTAGTAAAATCTTTTTTTTTTTTATATATAAATTTTTGTTTTTTTTAATTTTATTATTTTTGTTTTTTTTAATTTTTCAATAAATTATAATTTTTGTTTAATAATTGTCACGGCCCCACTATATTAACTAACCAGATTAAGAAATATATCTTAATACAATAAATATATTTTTTATTTTAAAATTTTTTTATTTTATAATTATTATTTATTTTATAATAATATATTTTTAATTTTTCTAAAAGTATATTTTTATTTCTATACTTATATAAATATATTAATTAAAACAATATATTAATTTATTATAATATATAAAAATCTTAAAATTTTGTTTATTATATAATATTTAATATTAAATCTTTATATAAATATATAAATTATAATTTTAATAAATAAATTATATATATTAATTACTAAAAACATATTTATTATTTATAAATATTTTTTATAAAATATTATTATATATATAAAAACTTTTAAATAATAATTATTCCCATATTTTTTTAAAATTTTATTAATTAATTTATTAATTTAGTTATATATTTAATTAAACAATATTATAATTTTTTAATTATCTTATTATATTATACTTTTTATTTAATAATTTTAATTATTTTATTAAATACTTATATCTCCAACTAAAAACTTTAAATAATTAAAATTAAAAAATATAATAAAATATTAAAATTATTTTAAAAATCCTACCAAAAAAACTTAGGACAAATATAACACTTTAATCAATCTAACTTTTAATAAATAAATAATATATATTAAAATCATCAAACTCAGAATATTATCAAACACAAAAATTATTAATTAATTATAACTTACTAACTACCTTTAAAAAAAAAAAAATTCTTAAAAAAAAAGAACAAGAAAATTAAATTTTTTTTTTAGAAAAATAAAATAATAACTCAGATAGTTTTTATAATTTAAACAAAGAATCAAACATCAATATTACAATACAATCAAAATTTATAATTAAAAAAAATAAAATTTAAATGCAAAATACATAAAACTAATTAAAAAAAAAATAATTCTTTAATTTATATAAAATAAAGATATAAATTAGACAATCATATTATATTAATAGGTTTAGATATATAAATATTTTTAATAAAAGAATTATAAAAAAATATATATATTGAAAATAAAGATATAAATTAATTGTTAATAAAATTGGAAATATCTGATTTTATAAAAATTATTTTTGGAAACATTTTTATTATTTTAAATTTTATTAATATTTTTATTAATTTTAAATTTCTAAAAATTAAAACTTGAAGGCGGCGACGCCGCACTTAAACCCGACTGCCTGCCTGGCGACCGGCCTGGCTATTAGCTGACCTGGCTATTAGCTGGCCTGGCTACTAGGCTGGCTGGCTACTGACCTGGCTGGTTATTGACCTGGCTGGCTACCGACCTGCCTGCCGGCCTGGCTATTAGCTGGCCTGGCTACTGGGCTGGCTGGCTGGCTGGCTATTAGTTGGGTGTGAGCTATGTGTTGACCGCCGAGCACAAAATCACCATACAAATTTGTATGGCAGAATTTCATCGAAAATTTCTAAGTACTCTGAAAACAACACATTTTTTAGAAGTTTCCCGGCCTCAAAACTCCCTCGCGGGTAGGTTCTACTACACCCTCCTTTGCAGTCGGGCATTACTTAAATTAAACTTATTACTAAAATCTTTTAATTTTAAATTTAAATAAATCTTAATATCTAAAAAAAACTTAATAAGATATTATAAGTATATAATTTAATTAAATTTAATAATATATTTAAAAAATTTAATTATTTTTTTTTAATAATTTAATAAAATTAAATTTTTTTTTATAAAAATATATTTTGAAAATTTTATTTTTTAAATATATATTTCTTATTAAAATTATTTTTTAAAATTAAAAAAATAATAAAATTTATATATTATTAAAATAATAAATAATTTTAAATTTTTTATTATATTTCTCAAATAATAATATAGAAAAGATGATAAAATTTTTTGTATTTGTTAATAAATTATTTTTTTTAAATAAATTAGTTTAGTATAAAATTATTTTTAAAAATTTAATAAATTTGTTGTTTTTATAAAATAGGATAATAATAATCTTTATTATTAAGTTTATAAAAAATTTAAAATTGAATTTTAATAATATGTTTATATTTAAAAAAAAGAATATAAAAACAAAGGATTAATTAAAATAATTTATATAGAAATATAATAATATATTATTGAAATTGATGATATTAATTTTAAAAGTTGAATTTATTAATTATAATAAAAATAAAAATAATAATAATTATAAAAAAGGAAAAAATAATAATAATAGGAAGTTTAATAATAGTAAATAATAAAAATAAAAAATAATAAAAAAATGTATTTTTAGAAAATTTTTGAATTGGTTTTTATGGATTTTAATGTAATGTAATATATTAAATATTTTTATAATAAGGGATTTTAAATATTAAAATCTAATATATCTTTATACTAAAATTATAATAAAATAAAATATTTTTAAAAAATTGTTTTGATAATAATTAAAATAATATATAATATAGAAGTTTTTGTAATATTTTTTAGAAATTGAAAATTTTTTTTCTTAATAAAAAAGTTAATTTTTAAATAATATATTAATTAAATTTTAAAAAATTTAAAAAAAAAAAATTTAAAAAAAATTTTAAAATTTTTTATAAAATAGTTTTTTAAGTTTTTATTTTAAAGGTTTAAATATTTATTTTAGAATTTATAATTAAAAAAGATATTAAAAAAAATTATTATTTTTTTTTAATATTTTTTATTTTCTTATAAAAAAAGAATATTATTAAATATAATAAAATTTAATTTGAAAAAATATATTAAATATGAATGATATTTTGATGGAAAATTTTTTTTAATTTTATTAGTATAAAAGAAAGTATTATATTAAAAAAATTTATAATAATTTTGAATTTTAAAATTTAATTATTTATTTTAAAATTATTTTTTATTAATTTTTATATATTATTTTTTTTAAAATAAATATTATTTTATTTATTTTTTTTGAATTGTAAGATGTATTTGAATAAATTTTTATAAATAATTAAAATAATAATGAATATTTCTTTTTTTTATTTAATATTGAAGAAAAAGAATGATTTTTTTTATTTGAATTTAAAATTTATTATTATAATTATAAAAAATTAATTGATAAATAGATAAAATATTATAATAAAATAATAAAAAAATAAAATATTTAATATTTTAATTATTATTATATATTTATTTTAAAATATATTAATTTTAATTTTGTTTATAATTGTAAATAAATAAATTATAATTAATATTAAATAATATTCGTATATTGCAGGTTATAATAATTTACAAAATAAACAACTCCAACCTCAACTCATTCTCTTAAACATCAAAATCTAACACCACACTAAATTTTTAAAATTATAAAAAAAATATAATATTAATTTTTATTGTTATAACTTTCAAATAACGTCATTATTATCTATTTAAAAAATTTATTTAACCTTTTAAAATCCTTTCTACTACAACAACCTTCTCAATTTTAAAATCAAACAAAAACAATAATATTTTTATTATTAAAATAATTATCATAAATACCAATACTAAAATAAAAAGAACTTTAAATTTTTTTCATCATACAATTTTTAAAAATCATAATATTTTAAAAATAATATGACAATACAATATTAACTACCAATATTTATAATATTGTTTTAAAAATATTAATACCCAAAAGTTTTATTTAATTAATTAATTTTTAAATATTTTATAAAAATAAAAGTTTATAAAATAAATATTTTATTATTTTAATTAAGAATTTCTTTTTCACCCAATTTTTATTATAAATAAAACATCTGAATTATATTAAATAATTTATTCTAATACTTTTCATTTTTATTAATTATAAATATCTTAATTTAAAAACAAATTTATTAATTAAATAAAATATAGAATTTTAAATTATATAAATAAAAAATATATTATAATAATTTTAATAAAATTTATTAAATTATATTTTAATTGTATAAATTAATATTTATAAATAATATCACTTAAATCTTTATATTAATATTTCATAATTTTAAATTATTATTCAAAACAAAACTATAAAGTAAAATAATATATAAAATTTTAATAAAAAAAGCATTATAATAGGTTAGAATTAATATTATTAAAACATTATATATTATAGAACACATATTTAACCAATTTAAAATAATAATAAAAAGAATATTATTATTATTAATTATATAAATATTAATAATATTAAAATAATACTACCAATAATTATTTTTAAAAATATTTATTATATAGAAGATTAATATACTACTTTAAATAATAAAAAAACTATTTTTAATATTATAAAAAAAAAATAAATAAATAATGTTTTTAATATTAAATAAACTCATTAATTTAAAATCTACTTATAAATTAAAACATCATCTAATATGTTTAAAAATCAATCATTAATTTTTGATAATTATAAATTATATATTTTTATTAAGTTTTTAAATTTTTATTATATTAATAATATTGAATTATTATGTATGTTTATTTATAATATTTTTTTTTTAATTATTAGATATTAGATTTTTTAAATTATTATAATAATATTATTTAATTTATACTACTAAAATGTTATATAATATAAATTATTAAATATTTTTATCAAAATTTTAATTTTATTTAATATTTACAAAAGTATATAATAAAATATTTACTAAAAATAATATTATATTTGTATAACATTAATTTAAATATTTTTTATATAACCCTAATTTTATTATTAGATAATATAAAAAAGTAACCCCTTTAATAATAAAATTAAATAATATCAAATTATTATAAACACTTTAAATTTTAAAGGATATTATTAATATTAAAAATCAATTTATTATATATAATATCTTTCTATCACAACATTATCTTATAAATATATTTATAAAATTGATAAAAAAAAATATTATATATTATAATTTATTAAAAATATAACTTAAAACATCACAAACAACTTATAAAGAAATATAACAATATAACAATCGACATCAATTAATATCAAGATAAAATAAAAATTATTTAATAACTAATACAAATATACAATATATAAAAATAAATTAAAATCAAAAACAAGAAATAATAGCATAAAAAAAACAATAGTTTAAGCATTATAAATATTTATTAAAAGAATTTATAAATTTTATACTTTATACTATTCTTATTAATAATAAAAAAAGACAAAATATGTTTTTTAGTTAAATTAACAATCAAACCAACAATAACAACAATTTCAACTTTTTTCTAAATAATAATAGATTTGTAAAAGCATTATTAAAAAGCTTTATAAATAATAATTAATTAAATATTTTTTTTATAATTTTAAAATTCAGCCTGGTGCTGGATTTTGATATTAAAAAAAATGAGTTGAGTTGTTTATTACAAGCTGTAAATTATCATAACCTGCAATACACGAGTATTATATTTTATTAATATTAAATTATATAAATAATTTTTTGTTAATTATTAAGAAATTTATTATTTTATTATTTATATAAAATATTTTGTTAAAATTTATAATAAATTCTTTTTTTATTTTATTATTAGATAAATTAAGATTTTTTATTAATTAAATGTAATTTATGTTTTAAATATTATACTAATTATTAATTTTATAAAAAATCTTTATATCTATATACTAGATATTATAAAGATTGATATTATTATATAAGATATATTATTATAATTAAAATTATTATTTTAAATAAGAATATATTTTTTATATATAATTATTGTAATAATAAATTTATAATTTATATTTAATAAAAAGTTTATAAAAATTAATATTTTTAAAAATTTTAATTTAATTTTTTTTAAGATTTTATAAATTATTATTAATATAGATTTTTTTTTTTTTTGGATTATATTATATATTATAAATTTATTTTGGATAAATAGATTTGTTATATTTGTAAAATTGAAGTAATTTATTAATTTTATAAATAATTTTATTTTTGTAATGAATATTTTAATACTTCAAAAAATTATATTGGATTTAGATATTTTATAAAAATTTTTATAATTTAATAGTAAAATTTTAAATATATTTATAAATATTATAATTAAAGAAATTTTATATAAAATATTTTTTTTAAAATATTATTTTGAAAGATATTTTTTTTGGATAAATATTATTTATAGTTTTTTTTATAAATATAAAATGGAAATTTTTAATCAAAAAATTTTTAATTATGATTATAATAATGTAGATTTTTAAAATGATTTTAAAATATATAAAGTTTATTAATTAATTAAATTTAATATTATTAATAATATTTAATAAAAAAAATATAAATATTATTATTATTTTAAGAAGAGAAATAAATAACGTATTCCACAAGCGAACAGCGCACACAAACGAGCAACACACTTTTTCAGCACCACACTGGATTTTGGTCAACCCTTCAATTATACTTAAATAATATAATTAAAAACCAATTAAAATACATTTAATAAACTATATTATAACTATTTACAAATTTATATATTATGATTTAACTAATTACATTTATTATAATACTATAATTAACCACCACCCTCCCTTACGAAATTATTATATTATTTAATATTAGTTTGTAACTAAATATTTATTTAATTTTAAGCTAATAAACTATAAGTAATCTCTATATTTAATATTTTTTTATTTTAAAAATACTTTTTTTTTATTTTACATCATTTATTTAATCTTTAATTTATTTTTTAAAATATTAATATTTTAAATCAAAATAATACTACCTCGTACATTATTAATTATATATTTTTATTAATTTAATTTATAATAGTTAATATAATAAGAAATTTATTAATAAATTAATTTTTAATTAATTATATTTATATAATAATTTATAAAGAATTTTTTAATATTTTTATTATCCATTTTAAAGCAATAGTAAGATATAATAAATATAAAAAAAATATTAATTAAATATCCAACTTTAAAAATATTTTTTTTAAATTATATAATAAAATATTAACTTCAATAAATTTATTTTATATATTTTTAATAGTTATTGCAGTAATAAATGTTTTTTAAAAAATATAAAAAAATTTAAACTTATTAATATAATTAATGTATTGGTGTATTAAATTTTTAATTTAATAATTATAAGTGATTTTTAATAATCTAAAATATCTAATATTAAATAATTAAAATAAGTGAGATGAGTGAGGAGGTAAATATAAAAAAATAATATTATATTTTTATACATATAATTTAAATTCAATAAAATAATAATTTTTATAACCATCCAATATTAATAAATAATAAATACCAACAATCTTTAATTTTATATATTAATCAAAATATTTAAATTATTGAATTCCCATATTATTATTTATCTAACTATTATTAGTAGTTGTAATTACCCAATTATTAAGCAATTTATATTATGTATACCAATATTTAAAATAATATTGGTTAATTAAAATAATAAATGGTGGCACTAATTAGTTTTAAATATTAATACCTTAAATAACTATAACCTACTTTTAATTATCAGACTATATTAACATAACTTTATTATTATAATAATCAAAGTTTATAACAACAATAATATTAATAATCATTCCTATTATAAAACCTATTTCATCAAAATTATAAATATTAGTATTCTAAATACCATATTTTATTTTAATATTAAGCATAAACTAAAACTAATTAACAATAATCTTTTTATCTTTACATTTAGCATGTTAATAATCATACTTTCAAATTATAACCATTCAAAATTCTAATCTATACTTAACAAAATTTAAAAACCAATTCACACCAACAAACTTAAATTCATCAATATCTCAATTTTAAAATAATATATTTAACATAACTTTTATATAACAAAATCAAAAATAAAAAAATTATATAATCATATCAAAAATAATATCAACAAAAGTTTATTCTTTTAATATTATAAATCTACATATTTTAAAAATAATTTTAACTTTTAAAATTATACTAATATATTAACATCAAAGAATTATTTCCAAAATATTATATATTTTAACAACAACTCTAAAACTTAATTTATTATTATTATTAAATATTTTAATAATAAAAATAAGTCTAACTTTAATCATTATTTGTAAAAATTAAAATTATAATAAAAATAACTATTAAAAAAAATATTAAAAGAAAGAAGATTAGTATTGTTAAAAAAGTACACCACTCGCTTGTATGCGCCGCTCGCTTGTGGAATACGTTATTATTTTTATATTAAAAAATTAATTATTATATATTATAATAAATTGTTATTATATGAAGAATATATTAAAAATTGGATTTGATAAATAAAATATGTTTATTATTTTTAAATTTATTAATATTAATATAAAAATAAATAATTTGGATATTGATATTATTTTTATAATAATATTAAAATTAGTAATTGGGATTAATTTAGATGATATTATTTTTATTCTTATTTATAAAATTTTGAAAATTTAAAAAACTTTTTTTTTAACTGAATTGAAAGAATGTATTATAAAAAAAATTAATTTTTTAGATTTAATTTAAATAAATAGATAAATATTTTAAAAGAATTTTTTGAAAATTTAAATTAAAATTGTTTTAAAAATTAATATTATTTAAATAGTTTAGTTTGTATATTATTAAAATAGAATTTTTAAAAAAAATTTAATTTAATATTATGAAATAATATTTAATTTTTTTTATTTATATTAATAAAATATTTACTAATATATTTTTTGATAATGATATTAAAGATTTTTTTTATTAATTTAAAACTTATAAAATAATTAATTTTTTTAATTTTTATTATTATTTTTGAGAATAGATTATTTAATATTATTATAAAATAAATTATATTTTTTTTTATTAATAAATATCTTGAAATTATTATGATTAATATATTAGATATTTTTTATAATTTAGTTTTAAAATATTTATAATTCAAAAAATATAATTTTTAAATTGATTAATAATAAAAAACTATTAAATTTTTTAATATTTATATAAAAAAATAATACATAAAATAAATTTTATTTACTTAAAAAAACTATTTTATAAAAAAAAAGTTTATTTAATTTTATTTAATATATATTATTAAAAGAAATTAAAAATTAAATTAAAAATAAATTTTAATTTATCTAATATTATTTAATAAAAGTTAAGGAATTTATATAAATTTTAAATTTTAATTTATTTATTTAATTTATTTTTAATAATTGTTTAGTTTTTAAATTGTTTAAAAACAAAAAAATTTTATTAAAATTTAATTAATTTATTTATTATATTTTTTTTTAAAAAAAAAATTTAATTTAAATTTTTATTTATATATATATATATATTAAGAAAAAGTTTGTTGTATTTTAAAAATATATTGACGAAAATTTGAAAAATAAATATATTTAATTTTTAAATTTATTAATTAAATATTTTATTCTTTTTGTTTTTAAGAAAAATAAAAAATTATATATATATATATTAATTATTAAAATTTAGAAATATTATTATTAAAGATATAAAACTTTTATTTTTTATAAATAAATTTTTTGATTATTTTGTAAATATTAAAATATTTTTTAAATTTGATATTGTTAATAGATATTATAATATTTAAATTAATTTTGGAGAAGAATAAAAAATTGTTTTTAAATATTATTATAAATTGTTTAAATATATAATTATATTTTTTAAATTAATTAATATATTTGTATTTTTTTAAACTTTTATAAATTATGTTTTATAAAATTATATTGATATTATTTATATTATTTATTTAAATAATATTTTAATATACAATAAAAATTTTAAAGAATATAAAAAATATGTTAATCTAATTTTTGTTATTTTATGAAAATATAATTTATGATATATAAGAAAAAAATTTAAATTTGTTATTATTAAATATGAATTTTTAGAAACTATAATTATATTTAATAAAATTAAAATAAATTTAAAACAGGTTTAAATTATTTAGAATTAATTTATTTTTTAAAAAATTAAAAAAATATAATTATTTTTAGGATTTTATAATTATTATTAATAATTTATTTAAAAATATAATTTTATATTAGTTGTATTAAGTAAATTAATAAAAAAATAAAATAAATTTAAAATAATATTTAAAAAAATTATTCCTTTTAATATTTTTAAAAAATTATTTATTTTTATTTTAATTTTTAAATTTTATGACCCAAAGTTACCAATCAAAATAAAATAAATATTTTAACTACTACTCTTAAAATATATTTTTATAATTATATTTTAATAAAAAATAATATTTAGTGATCTACATATTTTATAAATTTAATTTTATATAATTATAATATATTATTTACAATAAAAAATTTATAATTATTATTAAAATTTATTATAAATAATATATTTATCTTTAAATAAAATTTTTATTTTTATTTTTTCTAATTATAAAAATTTTATTTATTTTTGAATTATAAAAAAATTTAATTATTAATAAATTTATTAATAAAAATTCTTATATAAATATAATATAAAAATTATTTATTTTAAAAGAAAAAAAAATATTTTTATTAATATTATTAATTAATAATTAAATTTAATAAAAAAAATAGAATTTAATAAAAATATTATTTTTAAAATATAAAAATATTATTTTTAAAATATAAAAATAATATATTATTATTAATAAATTTTTTAATTTTATTAAATATATTATTAAAAATAATTTTAAAAAAATTTTATAAAAAATTATTAATATAATATTATTTTATAATAAATATTAAAAAAATTTAAAGATTTTTTATAATATCTTTTATATATCTTTAAAAAAATTTTTAAAAAATATTATTTTTTAATATTATAATTTATTTATTTATAATTATTTAAGAATAAATTAAATTTAAAATTTTTTAATGAAAATATATTATTAATTTAGAATAAGAAAATATATTAAAAAATATATTAAAACTTATAATATATATTATTAAAATAAACTTAATTAATATAAATTTTATAAAAATTTTTTTTTATATAATGTTTTCTATATATTTTTTAAAATCATTATTTATAACTTTATATAAAAAATATAATTTTCTTAAAATCTTTTTATTAATTTTATTTATAATAAAATATTAATTATAATTTATAAATTCTTAAAAATTATTATTTTTATTTTATAGTATAAAAAATTTAAAATTAATAAATTTTAATATATTTACTTTTAATATATTTTTTTAAAATATAAAATTTAATAAAAATATATTTATAATCAAGATTAATTCTTTTAAAATAGATATTAATAATTAATTATAAATTAAATTAAAATAAAATTTAATATTATTTTTAAAATATATCCTTAAATAAATAAAATTTTTAAATATTTAATTCAAATATTAAAAATTTATTTTAAATATTTTATAAATTATATATAAATAAATTAATTATTTTTTTTATTTTTTATTAAATTTATATATAATATTTTTTAACATTGTATAATAAAATTTATTTTTTATAAAATTTTATATAAATAAATATTAAAATTTTTTATAATATTTTTAAAAAAAAATTTTAATTTTTATAAAAATAAATAATTTATTATTATAATTAAAAATACCTGAAAATTCTATTATTAAAAAAATATATATATATATATTTATTTATATAAAATTTAAAAATTAAATATTTTAAAAAATTTAATGTTTAAAAATATAATTTTTATATAATTAAATAATAATTAAGAAAATATTAATATAAATTAAATATATTTAAACTTTTAAAAATATATTAAATATTTTATATTTTTTTTTTTAGAATTTGTTTTACTTCAATTATAAAAAGACTTAAATAATATAAAAATTAAATATAATAATTATATTAAATATAATATTAAAAAAATTTTTAAAAAATTTAATAAAAATAATAAATATTTTATTTAATAATTTTTATTTTATAATTTAGAAAATAATTTCTAATAATTAAAAAAAATATTTTTTAAAATTTATTTAATTTTATCTAAAATAATTTAAAATATTTATTTAATAAAATATTATAAAATCAAAAAAAAATATAAATAATTTCAAAAAAAAATTAATTTAATATATCTTGTATTTTATATAAAAATTAATATATTTAATTATAATTTTTTTTATAAATATATTTTATTAAATATTATCTATATTATTTATTTAATAATTTTGTTTTTAATTTTTATTTATAAAATATTAATTTTAATATTAATTATTAAATAAAAACCAATAAAAAATAACTTTTTAATATGTTAATAATACTTTTTAATTTAAAAATAAATTAAATTAAAAATTTAACAAAAAAAATAAAAAATCTTTAATAAAACATAATATTTTAATTTAAAAAAATTACAAATATAAAAAAAAATCAAACTATTTTTTTATAAATATTTTTTATAAAATTATTTAATAAAAAATTTTTTTAATTTTAAAAAAATATTATAAAAATATTAAATTAATTTTTTAAATTAATAAAATAATATAATAATTTTATAATTATTTAAATAATATTTTTTAAAATTGTTTTTTTATTATTTATTTATTTAAAATTTAAATTTTATATATTATTTTTTAAATAATTTAATTATTTTTAAATATCTTAATTTTTAATTTTTTTTTTTTTTTTAATCAGATTTTTTTCTATTATTATTATTCTTTTATAAGTAAAATTTTTATAATATTTATTAATAATTATATACATTTTTTTTAATAATAACCCATTTTTTTAATTATTTTTTAAAAAATCTCTAAAAATTTTAATAAATTTTTTTAAATAATAATTAATTTTAATTAATAAATTTTTAATTTTTTTTTTAATTTTCAATAACTTTTTTTAAATTTTATTAAACTTTACAAAAAATTTTATAAACTACTAATACTTACAACTCCTTACTTTAAAAATCCTTAATATTATTAAAAAATTAATTTTAAAAATAATTTTCACAAAAATATAAAAATATATTTATAAAAAATTATATTACAATTTATTTTTTCTATTTTAAAATAAATTAAATATTTTTAAAATTTTTTTATTATTATATAAAAATAATTATTTTTTTAATAATAATTATATACTACTTTTACTTTAATATTAAATTTATTAAATTTTTATATTTTTTTTTATAATATATTATTTATATTATTAATTCTTTTTTAATATTTTTAAATTCTATTTTAATTTATAATAATAATATATATTAAATATATTATTTAAAGAATATTCAAAAGTTTAAATTTTTATTTAATCTTTAAAAATAATTTTAATATTTTTATATTTATATTTATTTATATAATTTTATATTTTTGTATATAATTTTTTTTATATTTAAATTTTTTTTATTGATATATTTTTATATTTATTTTATTTTATATTTTAAAAAAATTTTTATATATAAAAATATTTTAATTGTCACGGCCCCGACATATTGACTAACCAAATTAGGAAATATATTTTAATACAATAAACATGCTTTTTGCTTTAAACTCTCTTTATTTTATAATTATTATTTATTTTATAATAATATCTTTTTTATTTTCTAAGATTATGTTTTTATTTTTATACTTATATAAATATATTAATTAAACAATATATTAATTTGTTATAATATATAGAAATCTTAAAATTTTATCTATTATACAATATTTGATGTTAAATCTTTATATAAATATATAAGTTATGATTTTAATAAATAATTTATATATACTAATTATTAGAAATATATTTATTATTTATAAATATTTTTTATAAAATATTATTATATATATAAATATTTTTTATAAAATATTATTATATATATAAAGATTTTTAAACAATAATTGTTTTTAAATTTCTTTAAAATTTTTTTAATTAACTTATTAACTTGATTATATATTTAATTAAATAATATTATAATTCTCTTAATTATCTTATTATATTATATTTTTTATTTAATAATTTTAATTATTCTATTAAATACTTATATTTCTAATTAAAAATTTTAAATAATTAAAATTAAAAAATATAATAAAATGTTAGAATTATTTTAAAAATCCTACCAAAAAAACCTAGAATAAGTCTAATATTTTGATTGATTTAATTCTTAATAAATAAATAATATATGTCAGAATTATTAAATTTAAAATATTATTAAATATAAGAATTATCAATTAATTATAGTTTATTAAATACTTTTTAAAAAAAAGAAGAAATTTTTGAAGAAGAGGAATAAGAAGATTAAAAAGAGTCTTCAAAAGAATAGAGTGATAGTTTGAATAGTTTTTACAATATTAATAATGGTTTTATTTTAAAATAAAAACAAATTAAATTTGAATTTGTTAATTTTAAAAAATTAAATATCAATACTACAATATAAATAAATATTATAATAAAAGAGGTAAGTTTTAAATATGAACTCAAAAAAGAAATTTATTTGAAAAAAAATGTTTTTTTAATTTGTACAAAACAAAAATATAAATTATATAATTATATTATATTAATAAATTTAAATATATAAATATTTTTAATAAAATTATTATAAAAAATATATATATATTAAAAAATTAAATTAAAATATAAATTAATTGTTAGTAAAATTAAAAATATCTGATTTTATAAAAATTATTTTTAGAAAGACCTTCACTACTTCAAATTTTATTAATACTTTTATTAAATTTGAATTTTTAAAAATTAAAATTATTTAAGTTGAATTTATTATTAAAATTTTTTAATTTGAAACTTAAATAAATTTTAATATTTAAAAAAATTTAATAAAATGTTATAAATATATAATTTAATTAAATTTAATAACACATTTAAAAAACTTAATTATTTTTTTTAATAATTTAATATTTATTTCTAATTTCAAACCAAATATTTCCCTAATAATAAAACAAAAATTTTTTTTATAAAAATATATTTTAAAAATTTTATTTTTTAAATATACATTTTTTATCAAAATCACTTTTTAAAATTAAAAAAATAATAAGATCTACATATTATTAAAATAATAAATAATTTCAAATTCTTTACCACATTTTTCAAACAATAATACAAAAAAAATAATAAAATGTTTTATATTTAATAATAAATCATTTTTTTCAAATAAACTAACTTAATTTAAAATTACTTCCACAATTTTAATAATTTTATTATATTTACCAAATAAAACAACAATAATCTTTATTATTAAACCCATAAAAAACTTAAAACCAAACTTTAACAATATATTTATACTTAAAAAAAAAATATAAAAATAAAGAATTAATTAATATAATTTATATAAAAATACAACAACATACTATCAACATCAATAATATCAACTATAAAACTTAAATTTATCAATTCTCCTATAATAAAAACAAAAGTAATAATAATTATAAAAAAAAAAAAATAATAATAATAAAAAATCCAACAATAATAAACAATAAAAATAAAAAAATAATAAAAAAATGTATTTTTAAAAAATTTTTAAATTAATTTTTATGGATTTTAATGTAATGTAATATATTAAATATTTTTATAATAAAAGATTTTAAATATTAAAATTTAATATGTTTTTATGTTAAAACTATAATAAAATAAAATATTTTTAAAAAGATTATTCTAATAATTATTAAAATAATATATAATATAGAAGTTTTTGTAATATTTTTTAAAAATTGAAATTTTTTTTTTTTAATAAGAAAATTAACTTTTAAATAATATATTAATTAAATTCTAAAAAATTAATTAAAAAAATTTAAAAAAAAATTTTTAAAATTTTTTATAAAATAATCTTTTAAATTTTTACTTTAAATATTTAAATACTTATTTTAAAATTTATAATTAAAAAAGATATTGAAAAAAAAATTATTATTTTTTTTTTTAAAATTTTTTATTTTTTTATTAAAGAAGAATACTATTGGTATAGTAAATTTTAGCTAAAGGAAGATATATTAGATATAAACAATATTTTAATAAAAAAATTTTTTAATTTTATTAATATAAAGGAAAATATTATATTAAAAGAATTTATAATAATTTTAAATTTTGGAATTTTATTATTTATTTTAGAGTTATTTTTTATTAATTTTTATATATTATTTTTTTTAAAAAAAAAAAAACAAAAAATAAACTTTTATTAGAAATTATATATATAATTAAATTGTTGATAAATACTTCTTTCTTTTTTTTTACTATAAAATAGAAATTGAAGATATAGTTTTTAATTAGAATAATAAAAAATACTTTTTAAACATATTTAAAAATAATAATAAAATCTTTTTAAAAGAAAGAAATTCTAATTATTATAATTATAAGATTTTTCTTATAAAATAAGTTAAAATATATAATTTAAAATATAATTGTTTTAATATTAGATGTTATGATTATTATTATATTTTTATTTTAAGATATGTAGAGTATAATCTTATTTAAAATTACAAATAATTTGATTATATTTTTTATAAAAAAACCTTTTATGTAATAAATATTAACTTTTATAAAAAATTTTTTATTAATTATTAATAAACCTATTATTTTGTTATTAATATTAATATATTAATTAATATTTGTAAATTATTTTTAATATATTTAATTATTGAAAAATCTAAATATTATAATAAAATTTAATATTATTTATATATTAAAAGAATTTTTAATTATTTTTTTTATAATAAAATATTTTGATTATATTTTGAATGCTATAAAGAATAGTATTATTATATAGGATATGTTACTGTATTTAAAGTTTAATAACAAAATCATTTTTATTTATTAGAATATCTATGATATAATAATAGAATAAAATTCAAAATTTATATATAATACTTAGTATATTATGATAAATATATTAAAAATATTAAATTTAGTTTTTTTAATAATTTTATTTAATATAATATTAAAATTGAAATAAAATAAAAAAGTTGTATAATTTATAAATTTATATTAAATAAAAAATAAATTTATTAATTTTATAATTAAAAAATTATTATTAAATTATATAGATAATTATTTTTTTATAATAATTATACTTATATTTAAAATAAAAGAATTAATTGTAAATATATTATTAAAATTTATAAGGATTTTAAGAAAAAAAAAATACTTTTATTTTTTCTGTAAAAAAGTTTATTTTTTCTAAAATAAATATTTTAAATACTATTTGAAAAAATATTTAAATTAAGTTAACTATTTAGTAAGTTTTTTTTTTTAAAAAAAAAGAAAAGTTTAAATAAAATAAATTCTAAACTTTTTAGATAATAATTATATTATAAATTTAACTATATTTTTATAAAATCAAGAAAGTAATATTGTTTTTATTAATAAGATAATAATCCATTATTACAAAATTTATAAAGATAAATATAAACAAATTTATTACTTTTATAATAAATATGTAAAAATTATTTAATATAATTAATTATTTTTTTATAATAAATATAATAAAAAATAGATTTAATATATTAATTATTTATATAATTTAAATATATAATTATATTATTAAAAAAATTATACTAAATATAAATATTATCTTTATAATTATATAAAAATATAATCTATGTTTAAAGTATATTTTATAAAAAAATACTTTAATAATTTATAAATTAATTTTAATTTTTTTTTATCCTATTTAATTGAATATAAAAACTTCTTAAAAAAATTTTTTTTTAAAAAAATCCTCTTTTTTATTTTTAAAATTTAATTTAAATAAATAAATTAATATTTTAAAAAAATTTCTAAAAAATTTAAACTAAAATTATTTCAAAAATTAATATTATCTAAACAATTTAATTTATATATTATTAAAATAAAATCCTTAAAAAAAATTTAATTTAATATTATAAAATAATATTTAATTTTTTTTATTTATATTAATAAAGTATCTATTAATGTATTTTTCAATAATAACACTAAAAATTCCTTTATTAATTTGAAAATTATAAAACAATTAAATCTTCTAATTTTTAAACACCAATCTCCAATCCTTAATACTACTTTTAAAAATAAATTACTTAATATTATTACAAAATAAGCCATATTTTGTTTTTATTAATAAATATTTTAAAACTATTATAATTAATATATTAAATACTCCTTACAACCTAATTTTAAAATATCCATAATTTAAAAAACATAATCCTCAAATCAATTATTAATAAAAAATTATTAAATTTTTTTAATATTTATATAAAAAAACAATACACAAAACAAATTTTATTTATTTTAAAAAATTATTATATAAAAAAAAAATTCATTTTAATTTTATTTAACATATATCACTAAAAGAAATTAAAAATTATAAAAATAAATTAAAATTTATTTAATATTACCTAATAAAAATTAAAAAATTTATACAAACCTCAAACCTTAATTTATTTACTTAAATTACCCCTAATAATCATTTAATCTTCAAATCATCTAAAAAAAACAAACTTCTATTAAAACTTAATCAATTCACTCACCACATTTTTTTTAAAAAAAAAACTCAATTAAAATCCTTACCTATATACACATACACAAAAAAAAAAATTATTATACTTTAAAAATATATTAATAAAAATTTAAAAAATGGATATATTTAATTTTTTAATTTATTAATAAAACACCTTATTTTTTTTATTTTAAAAAAAAATAGAAAATTATATATATATATCAATTATTAAAATTTTAATAATATTATTATTAAAAATATAAAACCTTTATTTTTTATAAATAAATCTTTTAATTATTTTATAAATATTAAAATATTTTTTAAATTTAATATTATTAATAAATACTATAATATTTGAATCAACCTCAAAAAAAAAATAAAAAAAACACTTTTAAATACCACTATAAATTATTTAAATATATAATTATATTTTTAAATTAATTAATATATTTGTATCTTTTTAAGCTTTTATAAATCATATTTTATAAAAATATATTAATATTATTTATATTATTTATTTAGATAATTTCTTAAAAATATTAAAAATAACAATTTTTTTAAATGTCATTTTAAATTTAATTTGTTTTTTTATTAGTTTATTTAATGTAGTTAATATAAAATTATATTTTTAAATAAATTATTAATAATAATTATAAAATTTTAAAATTAATTTATTTTTTAAAAAATTAAAAAAATATAATTATTTTTTAAAAAATTAAAAAAATATAATTATTTTTTAAAAAATTAAAAAAATATAATTATTTTTAAAATTTTATAATTATTATTAATAATTTATTTAAAAATATAATTTTATATTAACTACATTAAATAAACTAATAAAAAAACAAATTAAATTTAAAATGACATTTAAAAAAATTGTTATTTTTAATATTTTTAAGAAATTATTTATTTTTGTTTTAATTTTTAATTTTTATAATTTAAAATTATTAATTAGAAATAAACATTCAAAGTATTATTTTTAAAACATATTTTTTATAATTATATTTTAATAAAAAATAATATTTAATTATTTATATATTTTATAAATTTAATTTTATATAATTATAATATATTATTTATAACAAAAAATTTATAATTATCATTAAAATTTATTATAAATAATATATTTATCTTTAAATAAAAAAATTCTTTCTTCTTCTTTTTAATTATAAAAACCTCATTTATTTTTTAATTACAAAAAAAATTTAATTATTAATAAATTTATTAATAAAGATTTTTATATAAATATAATATAAAAATTGTTTATTTTTAAAAAAAAAAAATATTTTTATTAATACTATTAATTAATAATTAAATTTAATAAAAAAAATAAAATTTAACAAAAATACTATCTTTAAATTATAAAAATAATATATTATTATTAATAAATTTTTTAATTTTACCAAACATATTATTAAAAATAATTTTAAGAAAAAATTTATAAAAAGTTATTAATATAACATTATTTTATAATAAATATTAAAAAAATTTAAAAATATTTTACAATATTTTAAATTATAAGATAAAATCATTTTATTCCATAATATTTTTTATATCCCTTCAAAAAAATTCTAAAAAGATATTATTTTTTAATATTATAATTTACTTACTTATAATTATCTAAAAGTAGATTAAATTTAAAATCTCCTAACAAAAATATATTATTAATTTAAAATAAAAAATATATTGAAAAATATATTAAAATTTATAATATATATTATTAAAATAAATTTAATTAATATAAATTTTATAGAATTTTTTAATTATATAATATTTTTTATATATTTTTTAAAATTATTGTTTATAACTTTATATAAAAAATATAATTTTTTTAAAATTTTTTTATTAATTTTATTTATAATAAAATATTGATTATAATTTATAAAATTTTGAAAATTATTATCTTTATTCTATAGTATAAAAAGTTTAAAATTAATAAATTCTAATATATCTATTTTTAATATATTTTTTTAAAATATAAAATTTAATAAAAATATATTTATAATTAAAATTGATTTTGTTAAAATAAATATTAACAATTAATTATAAATTAAATTAAAATAAAATTTAATATTATTTTTAAAACATATTTTTAAATAAATAAAATTTTTAAATGTTTAATTTAAACATTAAAAATCTATTTTAAATACTTTATAAATTATATATAAATAAATTAATTATCTTTTTTATTTTTTATTAAATTTGTATATAATATTTTTTAATATTTTATAATAAAATTTATTTCTTATAAAATTTTACATAAATAAATATTGAAAATTTTTTTTACTATTTCTTCAACCTAAAAAAATTATATCCAATGTTAAAAAACATATAAAAAAAATAAAAGATTTTTATAATATTTTTAAAAAAAACTTCCAATTTTTATAAAAATAAATAATTTATTATTATAATTAAAAATATTTAAAAATTCTATTATTAAAAGAAAAAGATAAAATATATCTACTTATATAAAATTTGAAAATCAAACACCCTAAAAAACTTAATTTTCAAAAATATAACCTTTATACAATCAAACAATAATTAGGAAAATATTAATATAAACTAAATATATCTAAACCCTTAAAAATATATCAAATATTTTATATTTCTTTTTTGGAATTTACCCCACTTAGATTATAAAAAAACCTAAATAATATAAAAATTAAATATAATAATTATATTAAATATAATATTAAAAAATTTTTTAAAAAATTTAATAAAAATAATAAATATTTTATTCAATAATCTCTACCCTATAACCCAAAAAATAATTTCTAATAATTAAACAAAAACATCTTTTTAAAATTTATCCAATCTTATTTAAAGCAACCCAAAATATTTATTTAATAAAATATTACAAAACCAAAAAACAATATAAACAATTTAAAAAAAAAAATTAATTTAATATATTTTTTATTTTATATAAAAGTCAACATACCTAATTAAGATTTTTTTTATAAATATATTCTATTAAACATTATTTATACTATTTATCCAACAATTCTTTTTTCAACTTTTACTTATAGAACACCAACTCCAACATTACTTACTAGATAAAAATTAATAAAAAACAACACCTCAACACCCTAATAATATTTTTTAACTTAAAAATAAATTAAATCAAAAATTTAACAAAAAAAATAAAAAATTTTTAATTATTATTATTATTATTATTTATCATACACGCATGCAACCTTTCGGTTATGGCGGAATGAAGGAAAAGAAATTAAAATACATGCTTTTCGCACCTCATAAAATAAACACTATACCAAAATTGTTTCTTATTTTTATTATTTTTATTATTATTTTTTATTTTTATTTTTAAAGCTCCTTCTAGCCCTTTTGTCTCTTTCTTCTTTTTTCCATTAAAAGAACAATGTCGTATATCTATTATTCTTACCCATCCACTTTAATATAATATTAAAATGATATATCTCATCTCTAAAACCTTTCCATTATTAAACTTCCAGATTTCCCCATCCTATAAAATAATCATTTTTAGGATTTTTATTGCATTTTCTTTTTGCAATATTTGTTTTATTTAAGAACTCTTCCAAAAAGATCATACCTTTATTATTAAATAATAGAAAGTAATAATCTAATTGCTTATTAGCTTTTTTGAGTTTCTTTTTTAACACCTCTCTTTCTTTATTATAGAGTTTACACTCCATAAAAAAAAAAAAAAAAAAAAAAAAAAAAAAAAAAATTTAATAAAATATATTATTTTAATTTAAAAAAACTTACAAATATAAAAAAAAAAAAAATTAAATTATTTTTTTATAAATATCTTTTATAAAATTATTTAATAAAAAAGTTTTTTAATTTTGGAAGAAGTTTATAAAAATATTAAACCAATTTTCTAAATTAATAAAATAATATAACAGTTTTATAATTGTTTAAATAATATTTTTTAAAATTATTTCTCTATTATTTATTTATTTAGGATTTAAATCCTATATGTTATTTTTTAAACAATTTAATTATTTTTAAATATTTTGATTTTTAATTTTTTTTTTTTGACTAGATTTTTTTTTATTATTATTGTTTTTTTATAAGTAAAATTTTTATAATATTTATTAATAATTATATATATATTTTTTTTAATAACAATTTATTTTTTTAATTATTTTTTAAAAATTTTTTAAAAACTTTAATAAATTTTTTTAAATAATAGTTAATTTTAATTATTAAGTTTTTATTTTTTTTTAACTTTTAATAACTTTTTTTTAAGTTTTATTAAATTTTATAAAAAATTTTATAAACTATTAATATTTACAATTTTTTGTTTTAGAAATCTTCAATATTATTAAAAAGTTAACTTCAAAATAATTTTTATAAAAAATATAAAAATACTTATAAAAAACTATATTATAATTTGTTTTTTTTATTTTAAAGTAAATTAAATATCTTTAAAATTTTTTTATCATTATATAAAAATAATTATTTTTTTAATAATAATTATATATTATTTTTGTTTTAATACCAAATTCATCAAACTCTTATATCTTTTTTTTACAATATGTTATTTATATTACTAATTTTTTCTTTTAATATTTTTAAATTTTATTTTAATTTATAATAATAATATATATTAAATATACCATTTAAAAAATATTTAAAAATTTAAGTTTTTATTTAATTTTTAAAAACAATTCTAATATTTTTATATTTATATTTGTTTATATAATTTTATATTTTTATATATAATTTTTTTTATGTTTAATTCTTTTTTTACTAATATATTTCTATATTTATTTTATTTTATATTTTAAAAAATTTTTACAAAAAAATTTTTTAAATAACTTACATTTTATACAAATTTATTTATTTTATATAAAAAGATCTTGTATGAAAATTTTGTATAACAAAAATTTTTTTATAAAAAAAAGAAATAATGTTACAATTTTGCTATATTAATTAATTAGATTAAAAAATATATTTTGATGTAATAAATATATTTTTTATTTTAAATTTTTTTTATTTTATAATTATTATTTATCTTATAATAATGCGTTTTTTGTTTTTTAAGATTATACTTTTATTTTTATATTTATATAAATGTGTTGATTAAATAATATATTAGTTTGTTATAATATATAGAAATTTTAGGATTTTATTTATTATACAATGTTTAACACCAAGTTTTTATATAAACATGCACGTTATAATTTTGATAAGCAGTCCACATATATTAATTACTAAAAATATGTTTATTGTTTATAAATATTTTTTATAAGATATTATTATATATATAAAGATTTTTAAATAATAGTTATTTTTAAACTTCCTTAAAATCCTATTGAGTAATTTATTAATTTAATTATATATTTAATTAAATAATATTATAGTTTTTTTAATTATTTTATTGTGTTATATTTTTTATTTAATAATTTTAATTGTTTTATTGAATACTTATATTTTTAATTAAGAATTCTAAATAATTAAAATTAAGAAACATAGCAGAGTGCTAGAGCTGTTTTAGGAATCCTACCAAGGAAACCTGGGACAGGTGTAACATTAATATAAAACTTTTTATATAATTTATATTTTATATAAATTTATTTATTTTATATAATAAAAATTTTTTTATAAAAAAAAGAGATACTGTTATAATTTTGTTATATTAATTAATTAAATTAAAAAATATGTTTTAATATAATAAATATGTTTTTTGTTTTAAATTTTTTTATTTTATAATTATTATTTATTTTATAATAATGTATTTTTTGTTTTTTTAAAATTATATTTTTATTTTTATATTTATATAAATATATTAATTAAAATAATATATTAATTTACTATAATATATAATAATTTTAAATTTTTGTTTATTATATAATATTTAATGTTAAATTTTTATATAAATATATAAATTATAATTTTGATAAATAAATTATATATATTAATTATTAAAAATATATTTATTATTTATAAATATTTTTTATAAAATATTATTATATATATAAAATTTTTTAAATAATAATTGTTTTTAAATTTTCTTAAAATTTTATTAATTAATTTATTAATTTAGTTATATATTTAATTAAATAATATTATAATTTTTTTAATTATCTTATTATACTATATTTTTTATTTAATAATTTTAATTATTTTATTAAATATTTATATTTTGAATTAAAAGTTTTAAATAATTAGAGTTGAGAAATATAATAAAGTGCTAGAGCTGTTTTAGAAATCCTGCTAAGGAAACTTGGGACAGGTGTAACAATAATATATAAAAATTGATGAATTTTTTAAACTTTTTAAATCTTTATATTTATCAATCTTAAAAGTATTTTATCTTTTGATTTTATTAATCTTTTTTAGTTTTTAGATATTTAGAAATAATTATTCTTTTAAAAAATTTTAAATTTAAAATATTTAGAAATTTTTTTAATTTTAATAAAATTTAATTTTTTTTTATTTTTGAAATTTAAATAATCAATCTTTTTTTTTTTAAATTTTTAGTTTTTATAATTTGCTTTAACTTAATTTCTTTAACTTCTTCCTTTATAAATTATTTCTTTTTAAAAAATTAAAAATTTTTAAAATTTTTTTTCTAACTTCCTTTTATTTTAGTAAATTTTAAATAATAATATATTTAAAATTCTTTTTAATTTTATTATTAATTATCTTTTTAATATTTGATTTTTTATAATTAATTTTTTAATATTATTAAAAATATAATTATTTATAAATATATAATTTTATATTAAAATTAGATTATTAATAATATGTTTTATATTATATTAAATTTAAATATTTTTAATAAATATATTTATTATATTTAAGATAATTAGATTTATTCTTAAAATAAATGTTTGATTATTTTAAATTTTTTTAATTTTAAATTTTTTTTTTTTTTTTTTTTAGATGATATTTCTGATTTAATTATTTATTTTATAATAATTAAAATTTATTATTTAATTTTAAATTTATTTAAGTTGGTTATTATTAATAGTTAATATTATACTTATTTTTATTAAAACCCTTACTTATTATATTAATTTTAATTTTTTTTAATAGTTTTTTTTAATTGGTTGAATTATTTTAATATAAAATATATTTTAGATTTTAATATTATTTTATTATATTTAAATTATTATTTATTTTTAAATTAATTTATTTTAAACTTTTATTTATTTTTTTTAGTTTTTTTATATTTTAATATTGTTATTTTATAAATTTAAATTAATATTAATATAATTAATATAATTCTTTTATTATAATTATTTTAGAAATTTTATTAAAAAATACTTATTAAAATTTTTTTTTTTTTTTACTTCCAAATTTCAAATTTTATTAATTTTATATTAATTTTTTTATTTAATAAATTTGTTTTAAAATTAAATTTAAAGATTTTTAATTTATATTATTTTTTTTAAATAAGTTTTAAAATTTTTATTATAATATTATTATTATTATTATTATTATGTATCATACACGCATGCAAGCTAGTAGCTTATGGTGGACAGAAAAAAATTTTCTTTACAGCACACCCAAAATTTCAAATAATAAATGAAACAAATGAAAATCGTAATTTTAAATAAAAATTAATCTAAAAATTAAATAAATCAATGTAGTTAATCTATTTTGTCTTTCTTCAATCTTTTTTAACTTTTTTGTTTTTTTTTATTATTTTTTTTGAAATCTCTTCCCCTCTACACTTTTTATTTTTTTTTTATTGTTAAAAAAAAAATTGTTAATCCCACTCTAATATTTTTTACCTGTAATTTTATAATTGATCTTCTAAAACTTTTTAATTAAAAATATAAATCTATTTTTCAAAACCTTTCTATTCTATTTTAATTTTAGTTTTTTTTTTTTGATTATTTTTTTGTGCAATCTTAGTTTTTTCTATAAATTTTATCATATATTATAGATTTATATTATTAAATAATAAAAATCTTACATTTATAAATTTTTTATCTATTTTTTTTTTTAATATTTTTTTTTTTTTTGTACTTTTTACAGTACAATAAAAGATATTTTAATATTTAAAGTATTCCGCTACATAAACAATTCTTATTAATAATATTTTTTGATATTTTATAAAGGTAACTATTAAAATATCCATGATTAGTTTTTAATTAAGTTATTACCAAATTAATTTTATTATTCGATTTTTATAGAACTTTATTTCTTTTTAATTTTAAATAATTAAAATAATTTGGTCTTGTTTTATCTATTTTCCAACTTTCTTCCCATTCTATAAGATTTTGTAATCTTATATTTCTTTTTAAAAAAGAATAAAAAGTAAAAAGACTTTTAGTTTGAATTTTTGTAGTTTTTTTAACTAAATAATCTGCTTTTTCATTTCCTTCTATTTTTGTGTGTTTTGGTACCTAATTAATATTTATTTTTATGTTGTAGGATTGGATTTCGTTATATAGAAATTAAATTTTTGAGGTTATTTTTTGTTTTGGATTTATTTTTAATGATTTTAGTTTTTTTATTATGGCTTGATTGTTGGTAAATAAATAGATTTTTTTTATTTTATTATTTTTTATTACAATTAATTTAGTTTGTTTAAAACTTTTATATATTGCAATTAATTTTGTGTTATAAATTTCTATTTTATTATCTAGATTTTTTGAGATTTTAAAAATAGATTTTTGATTTATTTTTTTATAACATCTAATTTTAGTTGATTTTATATTATTTTTTAATTCTAGAAAAAATCCATTAGAATAAATAATTAAATTCTTTTTTAAATTTAAATACTTTTTCTTTTTTTTATATATTTCTACTTCCAATTCTTTACTACTTTTACTTATATAAAGGTTAATATTAATTTCAAACCATAAAAATTCTAATTCTAAATTAATTTTCTTAATTTTTGTGTATGGATTTATTTAAAAATTAATTTTAGACAAAATAAAATCTAATGTAGTTTTGTAACACTTTTTTTTTTTTGTTTTATTTTTATTTTATTTTAAATATTTTAAGTTATCTTCTTCTAT
Source organism: Arthrobotrys conoides (assembly GCA_036971725.1). Classification (NCBI taxonomy): domain Eukaryota; kingdom Fungi; phylum Ascomycota; class Orbiliomycetes; order Orbiliales; family Orbiliaceae; genus Arthrobotrys; species Arthrobotrys conoides. The sequence goes on from JAVHJM010000005.1 coordinate 2,051,006, forward strand.
TTCTCTTCCAAAAAAATATTCTAATGGAAAAAAATCTAGTATTTTTAATCTAATTAAATATTTTTTATTTAAAAAAAATATTTTTAACATATATCTTCTTTATATACCATTTAACCTAATTTCTAATAATAAAATAGATATTTTAATTTTTATAAAATTTATTAGAATTATTTTAAAAACACCTATTATTTTTCTTATTATTTTATTTTAAAATATTTTGAATTTCTTAATTAATAAATTTTAATTTTTTTACTAAATTTCAATTCTAAAATTAGATATAGAATATATATAATTTTTATAAAATTATATAAATATTTTTAAATTTAATTTAGTTTTTAAATTAATTAAATTTTAAATATAATTAAATATTTTTTTTGTTGTAAATATTTTATTTTTAATATGAATTTTAAAATTTATTTTTATATTAAAAAAAACTCTTAATTATCTAATAATTTTTAATGGTGTTATTTTTATATTGTTGGGTAAAACCACTTTATTTTTTTTTTTATATTTGAAATAAAAATAAATTAATTTAGATTTAATATCATTAAATACTATTGTATTATTTTTGGTTTATAAAAAAACTATTTTTAATATTCTTTTTAATTTTTTAATATTTTGTTTAATTTTTTTGTTTTGAATTATTATTGCTATATTATTTATATAAGAAAGTACTTTAATAAATAAATATTTTATTTTTAATTTTCTGAAGAGAGGTGTTAGATATAAAAAAAATAGAATTAAGAATATAAGTAACTTTTGAAATATTTTAATTTTTATTAAATTTAATTTTTTTTTTATTTGTTTATTAAAAGTTAGTTTGATATATTTATTTGATATAAAATTTTTAATTTAGTTTAATAGTTGGGTTGGTAGTTTTATGTCTTTTAGTGTATTAATCAATTTTGTTTTTGAAATATTATTAAAAGTTTTTTTTATGTTTAGAAACAAAATAAAAATTAAAAGTTTTTTATTTTTTACTATTTTTATATTATTTACTAAAAATAGAGTTGTATTGATTGTAGATTTTAATTTTTTGTTATTAATTTGTTTTAAATTTAATATATTATAAATTTTTGATAAAAAAATTATTTTTTTTATTATTATTTTTTTTAATATTTTTTTTAGATAGTTTAAAAAACTTATAATTTTATAAACTTTCAATATATTATAATCCAATTTATTTGATTTTAGTAGTATTATTTTAATTGTTTTTTTAAAATAGATTGGATGGTAATTATAATTTAATAATTTATTAAATAAATTATTAAATTTTTTTAGAATTATTTTATATGCTTTTTTAAAACATAAAAAATTTATTCCATCTAAGCCTAACACTTTTTTAAAATTTAAAATAAATATAACTTTTTTAATTTTTTTATTTATGATTTTTTTTTATTTTATTTTCTTTTTATTTGAGATTATTAGGTTGTTTTTTTTTTTAAAAACTAGAGGTTTTAGAAATAATGTTTTTCTTAATATTTTTGATTTTTCTTTGAAATTCGTCACTTTTTTTTTTCTAAATTCTAAATTAGGAATCATTTGCATTTTTCTTGGTTTTATATATTTTAATATATTGAAAATTTCTTTATTTTTTATATTTGTTAAATAATTTTTCCAAAATTCTTGTTTTGATTTTCTTATTGTTTTGAAATATATGTTTCTTTTATTTTTAAATAAATTTTAGTTCTTTTGTGATTTATTATTTTTCCAAAATCTTTTTTCTTACAACATTTCTTTTCTTTTTTTCATTTATTTATTAATTCCACTATATTTTAGATTTTAATATAATTATTAATTTTAGTATTAACATTTCCACTGTATTAATTAAATTTTTTTAAAATAAATTTACTGTTTGCTTCAATTTTTACTCCATTTCTATCTTATTTTCATTAAATGAAAAAAGTAGATTATTTTAGTAATTATTCTTATTTAGATTTTTATTTAATTTTAACAATTCTTTTTAAAAGACTTCCCAATTTGTTTTTTCCCAATTATATTTATTTATAGATAATGGGGTATTTACCAAATTTATTAATTATAATATACAAAATGAGATTATTTTATGATCTAACCCAATATCCATTTTATTTTCAACTCTCTATTTTCTAATAAAATTAATTATTAAATTTATAGCTAGAGTTAAATTTAATACAGATAAACCACTTATATTTTTCCTTTAATAATAATATATTAATATTTCTAGATTATTTAAAATTTATAACCTTTTATTTTCAATCAATTCTACTATTTTTTTAAATCTCAATTCATTAATACATTTTAAATTCCATAAAAAATGATATAAATTAAAATCTTCTAATATTAAACACCTATTTTTATAATTTAAAAAGATTTTTTTATATAATTTTTTTATTATATATAGTTTTGTTGTGTTTGTTGTTTTCAAATCCATTTATTATTTTTCATTGTAAATATTAAAAATTCTGAATATACCAAATTTATTTAATTTAAAATTTATAATTTGGTAGTCCTCATCATTAATTAAATTTATTCAATTCAAAATTTTGTATTTAATGTTTTTTAAGAAGAAAGTAACTATTTGTAACCTATTCTCTCCATAAATCAAATAAATTAAATTAAATCCAAAATATAAAATTATATTTTTTTTCTTTTTTTAAAAACCATAGCTCTTAAAGAAAGATAATATCTATCTTATTTTTAAATACAGAATTAAGTATATTTTACATTACATTTATAAATATATTGTAATTATATTGATAAATCCTTATATAATCTACCATTTTAATTTTAGTTTTTTTGATTTTTGTTATTTTTTTTTTTTGTACATTTATTTGTAAAATGGTTTCCCTCACATAATATACATTTTATTTCAGTATATTTACATGGTTTCCCTTTTTTATTACATATCATACATTTATAAAAATAAGTTTTATATTTTAAAACACAAATTCTGCATTTTATATTCTTTTCACATTTAAAACTTTAATATCCAATCTCTTAACAATTATTACATTAATCTCTAGAACTAAAATTATAATATTATTCTATTTTTAAATATTCTCCCTACACAAAAATTCCTTTTTTTAAAATATTAAATACCATTTCTCTTATCTTTATTGTTAGAATTATTAAAGAAGATTTTTTATTTTACCATTTTTCTTCATTTATTAATTATTTTGGTAATTTTGCCAAAAATATTCCAAAATTGTTTTTTTTTATTTCTTTTTGTAAAAAAATTAATTCTTTTTTATTTCGATTTTCTTTTATTTGTACCCCATATATGATCACAAAACCCCAAACTTCCACTTTTAATAACTTTTAAACAAATTTGTTTATTTTAATAATTTTTTTAAAAATTTTGTTTTTATATTTCAGAACTTTTTTGTTGTTTGTATTCTTATTTATTATTAATATTAGGTTCCCCTTTTTGTTTAATATGATATTAAATATATTAGTTTTTAGATTATTTTTTTTTAATACAATATTTATTATTTCTCTATATTTGTTTATCATTATTTTTGGTAAAATTATATTTATTCTTAGAATAATAATTCTTCTACTTAGTAGTAATAATATTTTTTAAACCAGAATTATTATTTTCATCATTTTTGTTGTTTTTGTCACTTCCATCATTTTTATAACCTTCCTTACCATTTCTACATATGTATTATTTTTTTAAGTTGTTTTTTTTATTTTTTTTTAAAAATTCTGGATTTTTTTTTTTTTTTTTTTAATTATTTATCTTAATTTTTGATTTTGAGTCATTAGATTTTTTATATTATAGATTTTTGGGTTTGAGTTGATTGATAATTGTCTTTTTTATATTTTATTTTGTGATCTAATTGGTTAAGTAACCAAAATCAATTTATTTATTAAAAGATTGTTTGGTATATTTATTTTTAACACCTAACCTAAAAAAGTTGTAACATTTTTAATGTTTTTTTTGTTGTTTTTTTTTATTTTATATATAGACAATCGTAAAAGATTTCTAGAATTTTATTTTGTGATTTTTTTTTTGTTTTTTTGGTTTGTATTTTGTCTTTTGGTGTATTTACTCTCTATTTTAAGAGCTTTTGAAAGATATTTTTTTATTTAATTTTAAATATTATTTTTATATTATAAAACTGGATTTTGTTATATAAAAATTGAAGATTTTAATATTATTATTAGATTGTTAGTTAATTTGTATTTATTTTTTTTTAGAATTTAAATAATTTAAATTTTTTGTTTTTGGTGTTGGTAATTAAAATATTTTTATTTTAGAATTTTGTTTGGAAAGTTTTATTTTTTTTTTAAAATTTATTATATATTTTATATAATATTAATAAAAGATTTTTAATATTTTTTTTTATTAAATTATTATTATGATAATTTTAAATTTATATATTTTTTTTTGAATTTTTTTTATTATTTTTATTTAATTAATTTGAATTTATATTTTTTTATTTTAGATATATTAATTTTAATTATTTAATTTAAAATTAGATAATTTTAAAATTTTTTGATATTTTTTTAAAATTAATTTATAATTTCGAAAATTGTTAAATTTGTTTTTATTTGTTTTATTTTTTTATTTTTTCAATTTTTTTTAATAAATTAGTTTATTTATTAATTAGGAATTTTTTGGATTTTTAAAAATTTGAGATATAATAAATATTTGATAAAATAAAAAAATTTAATAGTTTTTTTTTAATTTTATTTTATAATTTAGAAATTATTATATAAAAGTTTTTTTTTATTAAAATATATTTTTTTATATTTTGAAATTAAATAAATAATTTTTAAATACTTTTAAATTAATAGTTTTTATAATTATATTAATTTTAAAATTATTTATATTTTAATATTTTATTTAAAAAATTTTAGTTTAAATTTTTAAATATAATTATATTTATTTAATTTAATAATATTTTATTTTTTAATAATTTTTAAAATTAATATTACTTATAATAATTAACTTATTATTTATTTAAATTGTTAATATTAATAATTTTAATTTTTTTATTATTAATTTTAGATTAATTAAAAAATTTTTAATTTATATTTTTTTATTTTTAATTATAATTTATTTATTTATAATATTATTATTTTATATAATTTTTATATAAATTTTATAATTAAATTTTTTAAAAGTCTTTTTTAATTTAAATATTTATTTTTAATTTATATTATTAATTTTATAAAAAAAATTATAAATATTTTTTTTAAATATAATATTTTTTAAAATTTTTATATAAATTTTATATATTTTTATTAAATAAATATATATTTATTTTAAAATTTTTTAATAATTTTTTTTTAAAACAAAAATATATTATTTTAATTTATATATAATATAAACAAAATTAAATTTATATTTTATTATTATATATATTAAATTTTTTAATATATTTTAATAAAATTAATGTTTTAGTTTAATTAGAATTAAATATTTCTTTTATAATAATAATATTTTTAAATTTATTAAAATTCATTAAATTTTAATTTTTAATATATTAAATTTTTTAAAAATAATTTTATAATATTTTTTTTGATTAATCCTTAAAATATTTTTTAATTTATTTTTTTTAATTTTTCAATTTTTAAAATTTTTAATTTTACCCAAATTTTTTATTTTATATTTTTTTATTAAAGTTTTTTTTATTTATTTAATTTGATTTTAATATATTAAAAAAATAAAAAAAATTATTTATATAAATAATTAAAATAATTTTTTTTTTAAATAAAAATATATATATTTTTTTTTTAATTTTTTTATTTAAATTAAGAAATTTTTAAATATAATAATTGTTGAAGGTACGCATACAGACGTTCCGACGTCGGATCTCGCAGAAGGGATGATCATGTGTATTTGTCATATATGTACCAAATTAGTTTTGGTATCCTACAGTTATTACAAAATAATTAAACTGGCCAACTATTTATTTTTTTATTTATAAGGAATTTATTAATATATATATTTTTTATATAAATAAATATTATTATTTGTATTAATACATTATCAACATTATTTTATTTATAAGCAAAATATTTATTTTAATTATTAAATTTAAAAAAACTCTTATTTAATCTCAAAAAAATCAAATTCATCACTAAAAATTCGATTTTATCATTACTACATTTATTACTTTAATAAAATTTTACATTTTATTATATTATTATTATTATTATGTATCATACACGCATACAAGCTAGTAGCTTATAGCAGACAAAAGAGAATTTTCTTTACAGCACACCCAAAATTTCAAATAATAAATGAAACAAATAAAAATTATAATTTTAAATATAAATTAATCTAAAAATTAAATAGATTAACATAGTTAATTTATTTTATCTTTCTTCAATCTTTTTTGATTTTTTTATTTTTTTTATTATTTTTCTTGAGATCTCTTCTTTTTTGCACTTATTATTTCTTTTTTATTGTTGAAAAAAGAGTTGTTAATTTTATTCTGGTATTTTTTGCCTGCGATTCTACAGTTAATCTTTTAAAAATTAATTAAATTGTAGATTTATTTTTTAAAATTTCCCCAACCTATTTTAATTTTAGTTTTTTCTTTTTGATTATTTCTTTGTACAATCTTGGTTTTTTCTATAAATTTTATCGTATATTGGAAATTCAAATTATTGAATAATAAAAATCTTACATTTATAGATTTTTTTTTTATTTTCTTTTTTAAATTTTTTCTTTCTTTTTTGTACTTTTTGCAGTACAATAAGAAATGTTTTAATATTTGAGATATTTTGCTACATGAATAATTCTTATTTATAACATTTTTCGATATTTTATATAAGTAATTATTGAAATATCCATAACTAGTTTTTAATTAAATTATCACCGAATTAATTTTATTATTTGACTTTTATAGAACTTAATTTCTTTTCAATTTTAAATAATTGAAATAATTTAATTTTATTTTATATATTTTCCAACTTTCTTCTTATTTTATAAAATTTTGCAATCTTATATTTCTTTTTAAAAAAGAATAAGAGGTAAAAGAATTTTTAGTTTAAATTTTTGTAGCTTTTTTAGCTAAAAGGTCTGCTTTTTCATTTCCTTCTACTTCTATATATCTTAGTATTTATTCTATATTTATTTTTATATTATAAAAATAAATTTCACTATATAGAAACCAAATTTTAAAAACTATCTCTTATTTTAGACCCATTTTTAACAAATTTAATCTTTTTATTGCAGTTTAATTATCAATAAACAAATAAATTTCTTCTATTCTATTATTTTTCATTACAATTAATTTAACCTACCTAAAACTTTCATATATTGTAATTAATTCTGTATTATAAATTTCTATTTTATTATTTAAACTTTTTGAAATTTTAAAAATAGATTTTTAATTTATTTCTCCATAACATCCAGCTTTAATTAATTTCATATTATTTTTTAATTCTAAAAATAATCTATTAAAATAAATAATTAAATTTTTTTTTAAATCTACATACTTTTTTTTGTTTTTATGTGTTTCTGTTTTTAGTTTTTTACTACTTTTACTTATATAGAAATTAATATTAGTTTCAAGCCATAAAAACTCTAATTCTAAATCAATTTCCTCTATTTTTGTGTATAAATTTATTTGAAAATTAATTCTAGATAAAATAAAATTTAATATAATTTTATAATATTTATTTTGATTTTTTTTTTTATTTTCATTTTATTTTAAATATTTTGAGTTTTCTTCTTCTATTTTTCTTCTAAAACTGCATTCTAATAGGAAAGAATTTGGTACTTTTAATTTAATTAGATAATTTTTATTAAAAAAAAGTATTTTTAATACATATCTTCTTTATATACCATTTAACCTAATCTCTGGTAATAGAATAAATACTTCAACCTCCATTAAATTAATTAAAATTATTTTAAATACACCTATTATTTTTCTAATCATCTTATTTTAAAATATTTTAAATCTCTTAATTAATGAATTTTGATTTTTTTACCAGATTTTAGCTCCAAAGTTAGACACAGAACAAACACAGCTTTTATAAAACTATATAAGTACTTTTAAATTTAATTTAGTTTCTAAATTAACCAGATTTTAAATATAATTAAATATTTTTTCTACTGCAAATATTTTATTTTTAATATAAATTTTAAAGTTCATTTTTATATTAAAAAAGACTCCCAACCATCTAATTGTTTTTAATAATTTTATCTCTGTTTTATTAAATAAAACCACTTTATTTTTTTCCCCATATCTAAAATAAAAATAAATTAATTCAAATTTAACATTATTAAATACTACTACATTATTTTCTGCCCATTCAAAAACTATTTTTAATATTTTTTCTAATTCTTTAATATTTTATTCAATTTTTTTATTTTAAACTACTATTGCCACATCATCTATATAAGAAAATACTTTAATAGATGGATGTTTTATTTTTAACTCTTTAAATAAAAATATTAAATATAAAAGAAAAAGAATTGGAGATATAAATAACCCTTAAAATATTCTAGTTTCTATTGGATTTAAATATTCTTCTATTTGTCCATCAAAAGCAAATTTAATATACCTATCAAACATAAAATTTTCAATTTAATTTAATAATTAAATTAGTAATTTTATATCTTTTAATATATTAATCAATCTTATCTTTAAAACATTATCAAAAGCTCCTTTTACATCTAAAAATAAAACAAAAGTTAAAAACTTTTCAATTTTCGCTAATTCTATATCATTTATTAAAAATAAAACCACATCAATTACAGATTTCAATTTTCTACCACCAATTTATTCTAAATCCAAAATATTATAAGTTTCTAATAAAAAAACTATTCTTTTTGCTATTATTTTTTCTGATATTTTTCCTAGACAATTTAAAAGACTTATAATTCTATAAACTTTTAGTATATTATAATCCAATTTATTTAATTTTAATAATATTACCCCAATTACCTCTCTAAAACAAATTAAATAATAACCATAATTTAATAATCTATTAAATAAATCATTAAATCTTTCCAAAATTATTTTATATACTTTTTTAAAACATAAAAAATTTATTCCATCTAAACCTAATACTTTTTTAAAATTAAAAATAAATATAACTTCTTGAACTTCTTTATTTACAATTTTTTCCCACTTTATCTCTTTTTTATTTAAGATTATAGTAAAATTATTTTTCTCCATAACTTTAAAAACTAAAAATTTTAAAAATAACGCTTTTCTTAATATTTTTAATTTTTCTTCAAAATTCGACGTTTTTTCGTTTTTAAATTTTAAATTAAATATTCTTTACATTTTCCTTAATTTTATATATTTTAATGTATCAAAAATTTCTTTATTTTTTGCATTTGTTAAATAATTTTTGCAAGATTCTTGTTTTAATCTTATTATTTCAAAATATACGTTTTTTTTATTTTTGAATAAATTTTAATTCTTGTAAAATTTATTATTTTTCCAAAATCTTTTTTTCTGTAGTATTTCTTTTTTTTTTTTCATCTATTTGTTAATTTTATCATATTTTAGATTTTAGTGTAATTATTAATTTTAATATTGATGTTTCCACCACATTAATTAGATTCTTTTGAAATAGTTTTGTTGTTTGTTTTAGTTTTTGTTTTATTTCTACTTTATTTTCATCGAATGAAAAAAGTAAACTATCCCAGAAATTGTTTTTATTTAGATTTTCATCTAATTTTAACAATTTTTTTTGGAAAATATCCCAATTTATTTTTTTTTAATTATATTTATTTGTAGATAACGGAGTATTTACTAAATTTGTTAATTAAAATATACAAAATAAGATTATCTCATAATCTGACTTAATATCTATTTTATTTTTAACTTTCTATTCTCCAATAAAATTAATTATTAAATTTGTAACCAGAATTAAATCTAAAACAAATGAATTACTTATATTTTTTCTTTAATAATAATAAGTTAGTATTTCTGGGTTGTTTAAAATTTGTAATCTTTTATTTTCAATTAATTCTATTATTTTTTTGGACTTTAATTCATTTAAACAATTTGAATTTTATAAAAAATGATAAGAATTAAAATCTCCCAAAATTAAACACCTATTTTCACAATTTGAAAAGATTTTTTAATATAATCTCTCTATTATAGTTTTATTGTATTTATCATATTTAGATTCATTTATTATTTTTCATTATAAATATTAAATATTCTAAAGGTATTAAATTTATTAAATTTAAAATCTATAACTTGGCAATCTTCATCATTAATTAAATCTATTCAATTTAAAATTTCGTATTTAATATTTTTCAAAAAGAAAATAACCACTCATAGCTTATTTTCTCCATAAATCAAATAAATTAAATTAAATCTAGGATGTAAAATTATATTTTTTTCTTTCTTTAAAAATCATAATTCTTAAAGAAAAACAAAGTCTATATTATTTTTAAAAACAAAATCAAATATATCTTACATTACATTTATAAATATATTACAATTATATTAATAAATTTTTATAAAATTTATCATTTTTAATTTTAGTTTTCTTAATTTTTATTTTTATTTTTATTTTTGTTTTATATACATTTATTTGCAAAATAACTTTCACCATATAAAACACACAATATTTTAGTATATTTACATAGCTTTCCTCTAATATTACATTCTTTACATTTATAAAAATAGGTTTTATATTCCAGTGTATAAATTCTACATTTTACATTATTTTCATACTTAAAACTTTAATATCCTACTTCTTAACAGTTATTATATTAATCTCTAAAATTAAGATTATAGTATTTTTTTTGTTTTTAAAAATTCTCCTTACACATAAATTCCATTTTTTAGAATATTAAATGCCATTTTTTTTGTTTTAATTGCCACCACTATAGAAGAGAATTTTTTATTCTGAAATCTTTTTTTTAAAATTAACCATTTTAATGGTTTTAACAATATTATTCCATAATTATCTTTTTCTATTTCTTTTTTAATAGTTTTTAGTTCTTTCTCTTTTTTGTTACCCTCTATTTGTACCCCATGTACAATCACAAAGCCCCAAAATTCTACTTTTAAAAATTTCTAGATATATTTATTAATTTTAATGATTTTTTTAAATATTTCATTCTTATATTTAAAAACTTCTTCACTATTGGTGTTTTTATTTATTATTAATATTAAATTTCCTTTTTGATTTAATAAAATTCTAGAAATATTTATTTTTAGATTCTTTTTAGCTAGAACAATATTTATTTTTTCTCTATATTCATTTGTTGTAATTTTTGGTAGAGTAGGTTATATTCTAGAAATAATAATTCTTCGACTTAATGGTAATGTTTTTTTTGGTTTTTGTATTGTTTTGATTATTTTAACCATTTTTATTGTTTTTGATGTTTTTGTCATTTTTATAACCTTCCTTGTTATTTTCGCATACAATCGTATTTTTTATATTATTTTCTTAAATTCTATTTTGAGATTTTAGATTTTTATTTTTTTTTTTTTAATTTTTTATTTTAATTTTTGGTTTTAAGTTATTAAATTTTTGATTATATATGTTTTTAAATTAGAGCTAATTAATAATTATTTTTTTTATATTTTATATCAAATTTTTATTAGTTAAATAATTAAAATTAATTCATCCATAAAAATCTCACTAAATATATCTACTTCCATTATATTTTTAATATTTAACCTTAACAGGTTATAACATTTTTTTTTTTTTTTTTTTTTTTAATATGTTTTTTGTTTCCCCTCTTTTTTATTTATATATAAATAATTGTAAAAAACGTCTTTTATTTTTATTTTGTGATTTTTCTTTCACCATCCAGATTCAGTTTCTAGAAATTGGTATATTTACTTTCTTTTTTAAAAGTTTTTGAAAGATATCTTTTTATTTGGTTTTGGATGCTTCATTCAAAAGTTATGAGGGGGTCGTTCGTTCCGAAGGTCGATTTAAACCACACATTTTATTATATATAACTTTTAAAAAAATTTTATCTTTTATAAATTATATCTTATTTTTTTTTATTTAATTTTATTAAATTTAAGGATGATGGTTATAATTATTACTTCTAATATATTAATATCATCTAATTTTTTAGAATTATTAATAAAAAAATTATATTTTATAAGATTTTATTAAAAAGAAAAAAAAATACTTATATTTTCTAATAAAACAAAAAACAAAAATAAATCTTTATTAAAAAATAAAAAAGATTTTTTGTTATTAAAGATTTTTTTATTTATTAAAAATATATTTTTATTTGGGATAGAATTTTTTAATTTGTAAAATTTTTTAAAAGTAATTTTTTTTTTTAAATCAATAATTATGTTATTATTTATTACTAGTGTAATATAATTTTAAATTTTAATATTTTTAATATATTTTATTTATTATAAAATTAAAAATGTTTTTTTAGTAAGAGTTATATTTATTAAAAAAGTATAATTTATACTTTTATTTAAATAAAATAAATAAAAAATAATAATTAATTTTTATATTTAAATTATATTTTAATTTATTTACTAGAATTTAAAATTTGATTTACAAAAAAAAACTTTTTTTAAAATTTTTAAAATATTAAAAATTAAGTTTTATTTAAATAATCAAAATTTAATTTTGGTTTTAAAAAAGAAATTTAATAATTTTATTATTAAAAAAAAAATTAATTTTTATATTTTAATTTAAAATTATTTTAAATATATTAATAATTTATAATAAAAATAGATTATAAATATTGGTATAAGTTTTACTGAAGAATATTTTTATTAAAAAATTTAATAAATTTTATTATTTTATTATAACAAAAAAATTAAAAATATTATTAAAAATGATATTTTTATTTAATTAAATATAAAAAACAATATAATTTATAATTATTTCGAAATTTAAATATTAAAAATTCTTTTGATATTAAAAAATATAGATAATATAAAAAAATTTACTAAACCACCTACAAATAAAATAAAATAACTAATTACCAACTTCACATTTAATAATAATAAAAATAATTTTAAAAATTTTAAAAATTAAAAATTTTAAAAAATAATTTTAAAAATCAAAAATCAAATTCTCAAAAAAAAAAAAATAAAAATATAAATTTTAAATAATCAAAAAAACAAAAAAACAAAAAAAAAAAAATTATTAAAAAAAAAAAAAATAAAATAATAAAAACCAAAAAAAAGAAAAAAAGCTATAATATTTTAAATATAAATTAAATATTTATAATAATTAATTTTACTAATATTAATATTTAAAAAGATTTTTTTCTTAATTAGAAATTAAAATATTCTTATCTTTTTTAATTACTTTAAAAAATTCTAAAACTTAAAACTAAATATTATATAAAAATAATTTTAATTTAATATAAAAATAAAATGTATATTTTTGAATATATAAACTTAAAAACAATAAATTAAATAATTTATAATATTAAAAACTTTTGATTTAATTTATATATAATATTTAAAATTTTATATTTTATTAAATGAAAAAATAATTATTAAATTTTAATATATAATTATAATAATATTATTTTTAAAATAAATAAAAAATATGAAATATAAAATTTATTTTATCTATATCAACAATAACATTAAATTTGTATTTAATTAAATAATTAAATCAAAATAAATTTTTTATTAATTTTAAATATAAAAAATATAAAATTATTCATAAAAAATCTAAAAAACTTATAATTAAAACATAAAAAAATAAATTATTAAATTTATATAAAATTATTAAAAAAATAAAATCAAAAATTTCTACTAAAATTAAAATATTTAAAAATATTTTTTATATTCTACAAACATAAAATAAATCAAAAAAATTAAAATTAATATAATTATTTTAAAATTTATTCCTTTAAAAAAAATTTTTTAACAAAAAAAAATTTTTTATATTAGGATATAAAAAACTAAATTATATTAAATTTATAAGAATTAAAAAAATTATAATTTAAACTAAAATTATAATTTAAACTAAAATTATTTTTTAAATAAAAATTAATTTTATATCTAAAATATATTTTTTAATAAAAATAATATTTTTTTTAATAAAAACTTTATTATTTAAAAAAAATAATTTTTGAAATAATTATATATTAATTTTAATAATTTTTAGAAAATAAAAACCCTTATTCAAAAATAAATAAAAAATATTAATTTTAATAAAAATATAATAAAATAATTTTTAATTATAATTAATAATATTATTAACATAATTTAAATTTAATTCTTAAAAAATTAAAACATTTTTAAAAAAATTAAATTCTTTTTATTAAAATAAATAATATTTTAAAATTTATATTTTAAAATATAAAAGACATATATTTTAAATAAAAAATAAAATTTAAATTTTTTATTATTTATAAATTTAAATAAAATAAAATAATTAAAAAAATGTATTATATATTATAAAAGTTAATTAATTATATACTTATAAAATTTAATTTATTAAAATAATTTTAAAATAAAATTATGAAAATAATAACTTTTATAAATAACGTACTCCACAAGCGAGCGGCGCACACAAGCGAGTGGCGTACTTTTTCAACAACACTAATCTCCCCTCTTTCAATACCCCTTTCAACAACTATTTTTATTGTAATTCTAATTTTTGTAAATAATTGTTGAAGCCAGGTTTATTTTTACTATTAAAATATTTAATAATAATAATAAATTAAATTTCAAAACTACTACTAAAATATATAATATTCCAGAAATAATTTTTTGATGTTAATATACTAATATAGTTTTAAAAGTTGAAATTACTTTTAAAATATACAAACTTATAATATTAAAAAAATAAATTTTTGTTAATATTATTTTTGATATAATTATATAATTTTTTTATTTTTGATTTTGTTATGTAGAAGTTATAATAAATATATTATTTTGAAATCAAAATATTGATGAATTTAAGTTTGTTAATATGAATTAATTTTTAAATTTTATCAAGTGTAGACCAAAACTTTGAATAGTTATAGTTTAAAAATATAATTACCAATATACTAAATATAAAAATAAAAAAATTATTACCAATTAATTCCAACTTATATTCAATATTAAAATGAAATATAATATTTAAAACATTAATATCTATAATTTTAATAAAATAGACTTTACAATAAAAATAATTACTAATACTACTATCATCACAAACTCTAACTATCATAATAATAAAATTATATTAACACAACCTAATAATCAAAAATAAACTACAATTATTTAAAATATTAATACTCAAAACTAATCAATACCATTATTTATTATTTTAACTAACCAATATCATCTCAAATATTAATATACACAATATAAACTATCTAACAACTAAACAATTATAATTATTAATAATAATTAAACAAATAATAATATAAAAATTTAATGATTTAAGTATTTTAATTAATATACAAAATCAAAAACCATCAATATTTACTATTTATTGATATTAAATAATTATAAAACTTATTATTTTATTAAATTTAAATTATATACACAAAAACATAATATTATTCTTTTATATTTATTTTTTTATTTATTTTATTTACTTCAACCACTTAATATTAAATATTTTAGATTATTAAAAATTATTTATAATTATTAAATTAAAAATTTAATATATTAATATATCAGTTATATCAACAAACTTAAATTTCTTTATATTTTTTAAAAAATATTTATTATTACAATAATTATTAAAAATATATAAAATAAATTTACTAAAACTAATATTTTATTATATAATCTAAAAAAAATATTTTTAAAATTAAATATTTAATTAATATTTTTTCCACACTCATTATATTCTATTACTACTTTAAAATAAATAATAAAAATAATAAAAATATTTTTACAAATTGTTATATAAATATAATTAATTAAAAAGTAATTAATTAATGAATTTCCTATTATACTAACTACTATAAACCAAATTAATAAAAATACATAATTAGTAATACACAAAGTAATATTATTTTAATTTAAAATATTAATATTTTAAAAAACAAATCAAAGATTAAATAAATAATATAAAATAAAAAGAAAATATTTTTAAAATAAAAAAATATTAAATATAAAAATTGCTCACAACCTACTAACTCAAAATTAAATAGATACTTAGTTATAAATTAATATTAAGTAATATAATAATTTTATAAAAAAAAGTGGTGGCTAATTACAATATTGTAATAAATATAATTAACCAGATCATAATATATAAATTTATAAACAATTATAATATAATTTATTAAATATATTTTAATTAATTTTCAATTATATTATTTAAGCATGGTTAAAAAGTTGACCAAAATCCAGTGTAGCACTGAAAAAGTGCACCACTCACTTGTGTGCGCTGTTCGCTTGTGGAATACGTTAATAAATTAAATACTAATTAAAAAATTAGAATTAAAGAAAATAATTTTATTATTATATAAAAGATTTGATTATATAAAAAATTTTATAAAATAATTTTGAATTTAAAAAAAATTAAAATTTTTTAATTATTTAATATATATTACTATTTTAAAAAAATTTTATTAATAAAAAAATAAAGTATTGTTGGTTTATAAAATATAAAAAGAAATTTTTATTAATTATACTAATTTTAAAAAATAATATCAAATTTAAAATATAACTTACAATATATTAATAATAATCAAAAATATAATTATAATAAAAATTATATTTTTTATAAAAAAAAAAATTATAACTTTTATTTTAATAACAAAATTTAAATAAAACTTACTAATTTAAATATTTTAATAAAAAAAATTATTCTTTTAAAAAAAAACTTAATTTTAATATAAAAAAAACAAAAAACCTTCGGAACGAACAACCCCCCCATAACTTTAGAACGAAATATCCAAAACCAAATAAAAAGATATCTTTCAAAAACTCTTAAAATAAAGAATAAATATACCAAAAAATAAAATACAAATCAAAAAAACAAAAAAAAAATTATAAAATAAAATTCTAAAAATCTTTTATAATTATTTATATACAAAATAAAAAAAAATAATAAAAAGAACACTAAAAATACCATAATCTTTTTAAGTTAAATATTAAAAATAAATATACCAAACAATCTTTTGATAAATAAATTAATTTTAACCACTCAACCAGTTAAATTATAAAATAAAATATAAAAAAAACAATTATTAATCAATTCAAATCCAAAAATCTACAATATAAAAAATCTAATAACTCAAAATCAAAAATTAAAATAAATAATTAAAAAAAAAAAAGAGAAAATCCAAAATTTTAAAAAAAAAATAAAAAAAATAATTTAAAAAAATAAAACATATACAAAAATAATAAGAAAAGCCACAAAAACAATAAAAACAATAAAAATGATAAAAATAATAAAAATAATAATTTTAATTCAAAAAACATTATTATTATTAAGTAAAAAAATTATTATTCTAAAAACAAATATAATTTTACCAAAAATAATAATAAATAAATATAAAAAAATAATAAATATTATATTAAAAAAAATAATTTAGAAATTAATATATTTAATATTTTATTAAACAAAAAAAAAAAATTTAATATTAATAACAAATAAAAATATAAATAATAAAAAAATTCTAAAATATAAAAACAAAATTTTTGAAGAAATTATTAAAATAAATAAATTTATTTAAAAACCATCAAAAATAAAAACTTAAAATTTTATAATCATACACAAAATATAAATAAAAGAAAATCAAAATAAAAAAAATTTAATTCTTCTACAAAAAAAAATAAAAAAAAACAATTTTAAAATATCTCTAATAAAATTACCAAAATAACTAATAAACAAAAAAAAACTACAAAATAAAAAATCTTCTTCAATAATTCTAACAACAAAAACAAAAAAAATAACACTCAATATTCTAAAAAAAAGAATTTTCATACAAAAAAAACATTTAAAAGCAAAACAATATTACAATCTTAATTCCAAAAATCAATATAATAATTATTAAAAAATTAAACATCAAAATTTTAAATACAAAAAGAATATAAAATATAAAATTTATATTTTAAAACATAAAACTTATCTTTATAAATACATGACATGTAATAAAAAAAAGAAACCATACAAACACACTAAAATAAAATATATATTATATAAAAAAAATCATTTTACAAATAAATACATAAAAAAAAAAATAACAAAAATTAAAAAAACCAAAATTAAAATAATAAATTATATAAAAATTTATCAACATAATTATAATATATCTACAAATATAATATAAAATATACTTAATTTTATATTCAAAAATAAAATAGATATTATCTTTCTTCAAAAATTATGGTTTTTAAAAAAAAAAAAATATATAATTTTATATTTTAAATTTAATCCAATTTATTTAATTTATAAAAAAAATAAATTACAAATAATCACTTTCTTTTTAAAAAATATTAAATACAAAATTTCAAATAAAATAAATTTAATTAATAATAAAAACTACCAAATTATAAATTTTAAATCAAATAAATTTAATATATTTAGAATTTTTAATATTTATAACAAAAAACAAGAAACAAACTTAAAAACAATAAATATAATAAAACTATACATAATAAAAAGATTATATAAAAAAATCTTTTTAAATTATAAAAATAAATATTTAATATTAAAAAATTTTAATTTATATCATTCTTTATAAAATTTAAAATATATTAATAAATTAAGATTTAAGAAAATAGTAAAATTAATTAAAAACAAAAAATTATAAATCTTAAACAACTCAAAAATATTAACTTATTATTATTAAAGGAAAAATATAAATAGTTTATTTATATTAAATTTAATTCTAACTATAAATTTAATAATTAATTTTATTAAAAAATGAAAAATTAAAAATAAAATAAATATTGGGTTAGATTATAAAGTAATTTCATTTTATATATTATAATTAATAAACTTAATAAATATTCTATTATCTACCAATAAATATAACTAAAAAAAAACAAAAAAAAAAATCTTTTAAAAAAAATTATTAAAATTAAATAGAAATCTAAACAAAAACAATCTCTAAAATAATCTACTTTTTTTATTTAATAAAAATAAAATAAAAATAAAGTAAAAACTAAAACAAACAATAAATTTATTTCAAAAAAATCTAATTAATATGGTAAAAACATCAACAATAAAATTAATAATTATACCAAAATCCAAAATATAATAAAATCAATAAAAAAATAAAAAAATAAAAAAAATACTATAAAAAAAAAATTTTTAAAAAAATAATAAATCACAAAAAAACTAAAATTTATTTAAAAATAAAAAAAACACATATTTCAAAACAATAAAAAAATCAAAATAAAAATCTTAAAAAAATTATTTAATAAATACAAAAAATAAAAAAATTTTTAATATATTAAAATATACAAAACCAAAAAAAAATATAAATAATTCCCAATTTAAAATTTAAAGAAGAAAAGACATCAAATTTCAAAAAAAAATCAAAAATATTAAAAAAAACATTATTTCCAAAACTTTTAGTTTTTAAAAAAAAAAACAATTTTATAATCTCAAATAAAAAAAAAATAAAATAGAAGAAAATTATAAATAAAAAAATTAAAGAAGTTATATTTATTTTAAACTCCAAAAAAACACCAAACCCAAATAAAATAAATTTTTTATATTTTAAAAAAACATATAAAATAATTCCAAAAAAATTTAATAATTTATTTAATAAATTATTAAATTATAATTACCATCCAATCTATTTTAAAAAAATAATTAGGATAATATTACTAAAACCAAATAAACCAAATTATAATATACCAAAAACTTATAAAATTATAAATCTTTTAAACTATCTAAAAAAAATATTAAAAAAAATAATAACAAAAAAAATAACTTTTCTATTAAAAATTCACAATATATTAAATTTAAAACAAATTAATAACAAAAAATCAAAATCTACAATTAATACAACTCTATCCTTAATAAACAATATAAAAATAACAAAAAATAAAAAACTTTTAACTTCTATTCTATTTCTAAACATAAAAAGAACTTTTAACAATATTTCAAAAACAAAATTAATTAATACACTAAAAAACATAAAATTACCAACCCAACTATTAAACTAAATTAAAAATTTTATATCAAATAAATATATCAAACTAACTTTTAATAAACAAATAAAAAAAAAATTAAATTCAATAAAAACTAAAATACCTCAAAAATCACCTATATCCCCAATTCTATTTCTTTTATATTTAACATTTCTTTTTAGAAAGTTAAAAATAAAATATTTATCTATTAACATACTTTCTTATATAAACAATATAACAATAATAGTTTAAAACAAAAAAATTAAACAAAATATTAAAAAATCAAAAAAATATTAAAAACAACCTTTTTATAAACCAAAAATAATATAATAATATTTGATAATATTAAATCTAAATTAATTTATTTTTATTTTAGATATAAAAAAGAAAATAAAATAATTTTACCCAACAACACAAAAATAACACCATTAAAAATTATTAAATAATTAAGAGTTTTTTTTGATATAAAAATAAATTTTAAAATTTATATCAAAAATAAAATATCTACAGCAAAAAAAATATTTAATTATATTTAAAATTTAGTTAATTTAAAAACTAAATTAAATTTAAAAGTATTTATATAATTTTATAAAAATTATATATATTTTATATCTGATTTTGAAATTAAAATTTAATAAAAAAATCAAAATTCATTAATTAAAAAATTTAAAATATTTTAAAATAAAATAATAAAAAAAATAATAAATATTTTTAAAATAATTTTAATAAATTTTATAGAAATTAAAATATCTATTTTACCACCAAAAATTAAATTAAATAATATATAAAAAAAATATATATTAAGAATATTTTTTTTAAATAAAAAATATTTAATTAAATTAAAAATACCAAATTCTTTCCCACCAAAATTTTTTTTTTAAAAAAAAATAAAAGAAAATAATTTAAAATATTTAAAATAAAATAAAAATAAAACAAAAAAAAAAATATTATAAAACTATATTAAATTTTATTTTATTTAAAATTAATTTTCAAATAAATCCATACACAAAAATTAAAGAAATTAATCTAAAATTAAAACCTCCATAATTTAAAACTAATATTAACCTCTATATAAATAAAAATAATAAAAAACTAAAAACAAAAACACACAAAAAAAAGAAAAAATATTTAAATTCAAAAAAAAATTTAATTATTTATTCTAATAAATCTCTTCTAAAATTAAAAAACAATATAAAAACAACTAAAACTAAATATTATAAAAAAATAAATCAAAAATCTATTTTTAAAATCTCAAAAAATTTAAATAATAAAATAAAAATTTATGATATAAAATTAATTACAATATATAAAAATCTTAAACAAACTAAATTAATTATAATAAAAAATAATAAAATAAAAAAAATCTATTTATTTATTAATAACTAAACTATAATAAAAAAACTAAAGTTGTTAAAAATGGGTTTAGGATAAGAAATAATTTTAAAAATTTAATTTTTATATAATAAAATTTAGTTTTATAATATAAAAATAAATATTAATTAAATACCAAAATATATAGAAGTAAAAGAAAATAAAAAAATAGATTATTTAGTTTAAAAAAGTTACGAAAATTTAAATTAAAAGTTTTTTTATTTTTTATTCTTTTTTAAAAAGAAATATAAGATTATAAAATTTTATAGAATGGGAAGAAAGTTGGAAAATAAATAAAATAAGATTAAATTATTTTAATTATTTAAAATTAAAAAAAAATAAAGTTTTATAGAAATCAAATAATAAAATTAATTTGGTGATAACCCAATTAAAAATTAATTATAGATATTTTAATAGTTATTTTTATAAAATATTGAAAAATATTATTAATAAAAATTGTTTATGTAGTAGAATATTTTAAATATTAAAATATTTCTTACTATACTGTAAAAAATATAAAAAAAAAAAAAAAATATTAAAAAAAAAAATAAATAAAAAATTTATGAATGTAAGATTTTTAGTATTTAATGATATAAATTTATAATATATAATAAAATTTATAAAAAAAATCAAAATTATATAAAAAAATAATTAAAAAAAAAAAACTAAAATTAAAATAAAATAAAAAAATCTTAAAAAATAGATTTATATTTTAATTAAAAATTTTCAGAAGATTAATTATAAAATTATAAACAAAAGATATTAGAGTAAAATTAATAACTCTTTTTTCAATAATAAAAAAAAGATAATAAGTGTAGAGGGGAAAAGACTTTAAGAAAAATAATAGAAAAAAATCAAAAAATCAAAAAAAATCAAAAAAAGATAAAATAGATTAATTATGTTAATTTATTTAATTTTTAAATCAATTTTTATTTAAAATTATAATTTTTATTTGTTTTATTTATTATTTGAAATTTTGGGTGTGTTGCAAAGAAAATTCTCTTTTGTCCGTCATAAGTTACTAGCTTGCATGCGTGTATGATACATAATAATAATAATAATATAAAAAAAACAAAATTATTTAAAAGAATAACTGATTATTTAATTAAAAAAAAAATTCTAAGAATTATTATAATCAACAATTCTAATAAAAAAATTTTAAATTTATAAAATTAAAATTATTATTTTTTATTAAAAAAAAAAACAAAAAAACAATACTTATAAATATAAAATCTAAAAAAAAAAATTAAATTTATTTCTAAAATAATTAAATTTTAAAAATTTAAAAAAAAAAAAAATTAAAATTAAAATTAAAAATTAATATAATAAAAACTGTTTTATTGTATAATTTTAATTTTGAAGATTTAAATGTTTATATTATATTTAAAAACTTTATAATAAAAAATTATTTTTAAAATTAATAACAGAAGTATTGATATAAAAAAATAAAAATAAATAATTTATAATTATTAAGAAAAAATTCAATTTTTAAAAAAAAAATAAATCTTAAATAAAGATTAATTTAATTCTTTTAGAAAAAATTTTTTTAAAATATTATTAAATTTTTATTATTAAAATTAATTTTATTAAAACATTAATATATAAAAAATAATTAATTATTAAAAAATATAAATAATAATTTAATTTTAATTATATTAAAACTTATACTTTAATAATAAATATATATTATTAAAATCTTATTATTATTATTATTATTATGTATCATACACGCATGCAAGCTAGTAGCTTATGGCGGACAGAAGAGAATTTTCTTTGCAGCGCACCCAAAATTTCAAATAGCAAATGAAACAAATGAAAATCGTAATTTTAAATAAAAATTGATCTTAAAAATTAAATAGATCAACACAATTAATCTATTTTGTCTTTCTTCGATCTTTTTTGACTTTTTTATTTTTTTATTTTTTTGTTTTTTTTTCTATTATTTTTCTTGAGGTTTTTTTTTTTTACACTTATTATCTCTTTTTTATTATTAAAAAAAAATTATTAATTTTATTCTAATATTTTTTACCTATAATCTCACAATCAATTTTTTGAAAATTTTTAATTAAAATATAGATTTATTTTTTAAGATTTTCTTATTTTATTTTAATTTTAGTTTTTTTTTTTTAATTATTTTTTTATATAATCTTAATCTTTTTTATAAATTTTATTATATATTATAAATTCATATTATTAAATAATAAAAATTTTATATTTATAAATTTTTTATTTATTTTTTTTTTAATATATTTTTTTTATTTTTATATTTTTTATAATATAATAAAAAATGTTTTAATATTTAAAATATTTTATTATATAAATAATTCTTATTAATAATATTTTTTAATATTTTATAAAAATAATTATTAAAATATTTATGATTAGTTTTTAATTAAATTATTATTAAATTAATTTTATTATTCAACTTCTATAAAACTTTATTTTTTTTAATTTTAAATAATTATAATAATTTAGTTTTATTTTATTTGTTTTCCAATTTTTTTTTATTTTATAAAATTTTATAATTTTATATTTCTTTTTAAAAAAAAATAAGAAATAAAAAAATTTTTAATTTAAATTTTTATAATTTTTTTAATTAAATAATTTACTTTTTTATTTTTTTTTATTTTTATATATTTTAGTACCCAATTAATATTTATTTTTATATTATAAAACTGAATTTTATTATATAGAAATTAAATTTTGAAAATTATTTTTTGTTTTAAATTTATTTTTAATGATTTTAGTTTTTTTATTATAGTTTGGTTGTTGGTAAATAAATAAATTTCTTTTATTTTATTATTTTTTATTATAATTAATTTAATTTATTTAAGGTTTTTATATATTGTAATTAATTCTACATTATAAATTTTTATTTTATTTACTTAAACTTTTTAAAATTTTAAAAATAGATTTTTGATTTATTTTTTTATAATATTTAGTTTTAGTTGTTTTTATATTGTTTTTTAATTTTAGAAGAGATTTATTAGCATAAATAATTAAAATTTTTTTTTGAATTTAAATATTTTTTTTTGTGTGTTTCTATTTTTAGTTCTTTATTACTTTTATTTATATAAAAGTTAATATTAGTTTTAAATTATGGAGGTTTTAATTCTAGATTAATTTTTTTAATTTTTATATATAGATTTATTTAAAAATTAATTTTAGATAAAATAAAATCTAATGTAGTTTTGTAATACTTTTTTTTTTTATTTTATTTTTATTTTATTTTAAATATTTTAAATTATCTTTTTTTATTTCTTTTTTAAAAAAATTTGTTGGTGGGAAAGAATTTGGTATTTTTAATTTAATTAGATATTTTTTATTTAAAAAGAATGTTTTTAATATATATTTTTTTTGTATATTATTTAATTTAATTTCTAATAGTAAAATAAATGTTTTAATTTTTATGAGATTTATTAAAATTATTTTAAAAATATTTGTTATTTTTTTTATTATTTTATTTTAAAATTTTTTAAATTTTTTAATTAATAAATTTTGATTTTTTTCTTAAATTTTAGTTTTAAAATCAGATATAGAATATATATAGTTTTTATAGAATTGTATAAGTGTTTTTGAATTTAATTTAATTTTTGAATTGGTTAGATTTTAAATATAATTAAATATTTTTTTTTATTGTAGATATTTTATTTTTGATATAAATTTTAAAATTAATTTTTATATTAAAAAATTTTTTTAATTATTTGATAATTTTTGATAATGTTATCTTTATATTATTAAATAAAATTATTTTATTTTTTTTTTTATATTTGAAATAAAAGTAAATCAATTTAGATTTAATATTATTAAATATTATTATATTATTTTTAGTTTATAAAAAGATTATTTTTAATATTTTTTTTAATTTTTTAATATTTTATTTAATTTTTTTATTTTGAATTATTATTGTTATATTGTTTATATAAAAAAATATTTTAATAGATGGATGTTTTGTTTTTAATTTTTTGAAGAGAGGTATTAAATATAAAAGAAATAGAATTAAAGATATAGGTAATTTTTAAAATATTTTAGTTTTTATTGAATTTAATTTTTTTTTTTATTTATTTATTAAAAGTTAGTTTGATATATTTATTTGATATAAAATTTTTAATTTAGTTTAATAATTAAGTTAATAATTTTATGTTTTTTAATATATTAATTAATTTTATTTTTAAAATATTATCAAAAATTTTCTTTATATTTAGAAATAGAATAGAAGTTAAAAGTTTTTTATTTTTCATTATTTTTATATTATTTACTAAAGATAAAGTTGTATTAATTGTAAATTTTAATTTTCTATTACTAATTTATTTTAAATTTAATATATTATGAATTTTTGACAAAAAAATTATTTTTTATTATTATTATTTTTTTTAATATTTTTTTTTAGATAGTTTAAAAAATTTATAATTTTATAAATTTTTTAATATATTATAATTTGGTTTATTTAATTTTAATAATATTATTTTAATTGTTTTTTTAAAATAAATTAAATAATAATTATAATTTATTAATTTATTAAATAAATTATTAACTTTTTTTAAAATTATTTTATATATTTTTTTAAAATATAAAAAATTTATTTTATTTGGGTTTAATACTTTTTTAAAATTTAAAGTAAATATAGTTTTTTTAATTTTTTTATTTATAATTTTCTTTTATTTTATTTTTTTTTTTATTTGAAATTATGGGGTTGTGTTTTTTTAAAAAAAATTAGAAGTTTTGGAAATAATGTTTTTTTTAATATTTTTAATTTTTTTTTAAAATTTGATGTTTTTTTTTTTTTTTGAATTTTAAATTGGGAATTATTTGTGTTTTTTTTGGTTTTGTGTATTTTAATATTTTAGAAATTTCTTTATTTTTTGTATTTATTAGATAATTTTTTTAAAATTCTTATTCTAATCTTTTTATTATTTCGAAATATATGTTTTTTTTATTTTTAAATAAATTTTAGTTTTTTTCTGATTTATTATTTTTCCAAAAAATTTTTTTTTACAACATTTTTTTTTTTTATTTATTTATTAATTCTATTATATTTTAGATTTTAATATAATTATTAATTTTAATATTAATGTTTTTATTATATTAATTAAATTTTTTTAAAATAGACTTACTCCAATTTTTACTCCATTTCTATTTTATTTTTATTAAATAAAAAAAGTAGATTATTTTAAAAATTATTTTTATTTAAATTTTTATTTAATTTTAACAATTCTTTTTGGAAAATTTTTTAATTTATTTTTTTTTAATTATATTTATTAATAAATAATGAAATATTTATTAAATTCATTAACTATAATATATAAAATAAGATTATTTTATAATTTAATTTAATATTTATTTTATTTTCAATTTTTTATTTTTTAATAAAATTAATTATTAAATTTATAACCAAAATTAAATTTAATACAAATAAACCATTTATATTTTTTTTTTTGATAACAATAAATTAATATTTCTAAATTATCTAAGATTTATAATTTTTTATTTTCAATCAATTCTATTATTTTTTTAAATTTTAATTTATTAATGTATTTTAAATTCCATAAAAAATAATATAAATTAAAGTTTTTTAATATTAAATATTTATTTTTATAATTTAAAAAAAAAATTTTATATAATTTTTTTATTATATATAATTTCATCATATTGATTATTTTTAAATTTATTTATTATTTTTTATTATAAATATTAAAAATTTTAAATATACCAAATCTATTTAATTTAAAATCTATAATTTCATAATCCTCATCATTAATCAAATCTATTTAATTCAAAATTTCATATTTAATATTTTTTAAAAAGAAAATAATTATTTATAACTTATTTTTTTTATAAATTAAATAAATTAAATTAAATTTTAAATATAAAATTATATTTTTTTCTTTTTTTAAAAACCATAATTTTTGAAGAAAGATAATATTTATTTTATTTTTAAAAATAAAATTAAATATACCTTACATTATATTTATAAATATATTATAATTATATTAATAAATTTTTATATAATTTGTTATTTTAATTTTGATTTTTTTAATTTTTGTTATTTTTTTTTTTATATATTTATTTATAAAATGATTTTTTTATATAACATATATTTTATTTTAGTGTATTTGTATGGTTTTTTTTTTTTATTACATATTATACATTTATAAAAATAAGTTTTATATTTTAAAATATAAATTTTATATTTTACATTTTTTTTTATATTTAAAACTTTAATATTTAATTTCTTAACAATTATTACATTAATCTCTAAAATTAAAATTATAATATTATTTTATTTTTAAAAATTTTTTTTACACAAAAATTCTTTGTTTTAAAATATTAAATGTTATTTCTTTTATTTTTATTATTAAAACTATTAAAAATTTTTTTTATTTTACAATTTTTCTTTATTTATTAACCATTTTAGTGGTTTTACCAAAAATATTTTAAAATTGTTTTTTTTTATTTTTTTTTATAAATGAATTAAATTTTTTTTATTTTGATTTTTTTTTATTTATATTTTATATATAATTATGAAATTTTATGTTTTCATTTTTAATAATTTTTAAATAAATTCATTTATTTTAATGATTTTTTTAAAAATTTTGTTTTTATATTTCAAAACTTTTTCACTATTTATATTCTTATTTATTATTAATATTAAATTCCCTTTTTTGTTTAATAAAATATCAAATATATTAATTTCTAAATTATTTTTTTTTAATATAATATTCATTATTTTTCTATATTTATTCATCATTATTTTTAATAAAATTGTATTTATTTTTGGAATAATAATTTTTTTATTTAATAATAGTAATATTTTTTAAATTAAAATTATTATTTTTATTATTTTTATTATTTTTATTATTTTTATAATTTTTGTAATTTTCTTTGTTATTTCTATATATATTTTATTTTTTTAAATTATTATTTTTTTTTTTTTTTTAAAATTCTAGAATTTTTTTTTTTTTTTTTAATTATTTATTTTAATTTTCAATTTTAAATTATCATATTTTCTATATTATAGATTTTTAAATCCAAACTAATTAATAGTTATATTTTTTATATTTTATTTTATAATTTAATTAATTAAATAATTAAAATTAATTTATTTATTGAAAAATTGTTTAACATATTTATTTTTAACACTTAATTTAAAAAAATTATAATGTTTTTAATATTTTTTTTGTTACCCCTTTTTATTTTGTATATAAACAATTACAAAAGATTTTTAGAATTTTATTTTGTGATTTCTCTTTCATCTTTTCAGTTTGGATTTTGTTTTTTGGTATATTTACTTTCTACTTTAAAAACTTTTAAAAGATATTTTTTTATTTGGTTTTAAATACTTTGTTTTAAAGTTATGGGGAGGTCATTCATTCCGAAGGTCGTTTTTTATTTTTTTTTATATTAAAATCTTATTAATATTAATTATAATTTTTAATTAAAAAATATATTAAATAAATATTAAAATTACTTTTTTTAATATCTATTATCAAAAAATAAATAAATTTATATATAATTATTAAAAAAATATATATTAAAAAATAAATTAATAATAATATTATTATTTAAAAAATTGTTTTATGGGTTTAAATAAGTTTTTTATTTTTAAAATAAAAACTTTAATTTTATTATAATTTTAAAAAAAAAATTTATTATTTTTAAATAATTTAATAAGAATAAATATTTTTATATTAAAAATAAAATTATTTTAATAATATATATAAATGATTTTTTTATATTTGTTAATTTTATCAAAAAAGTAAAAATTATAAAGAAAATTTTTATACAAAAATATAAAATAAAAAATTTAAATAAAATTTAAAAATTTTTAGGTTTTAAAATTAAAAAGAATTCAAAAAAAATATATATTTAAAATCAATTAGAAAAAATATTACAAAATTATATTAAAACAATTTAACTTATTGAAAACAAAAACTTGATTAATATTAATAAATAATAATATATATCTATTTTAAAAAAAATTTTTTTTTTTTGTTAGAAATAAATTATCAACTTTATTAAAATATATTAGAAAATTTAATATATGTTGTAATAAGAAATAGGTTTGATTTATTGTTTACAGTTTGTTATTTAGGTTAATATATTTTTAAACCAAAAAAACAATATTAAAATACATTTAAATAGGTTTATGTTTATTTAATAGGAATGTATAAGAATTTTATCAAATATTTAAAAAGTTTTATATTAAAAAAAATATTTATAATATCTTTTATGGTTTAAGTAATGTAGATTGGGGATAGTATTTTGAATTAAAGGAAGTATTTTAAAAATTAATTACTGGGTTTGTATAAAATTTTTGTGGGGTAGTTGTGTTATGGATTAATAAATTTTAAAATATTATAGTTAAGTTTAGTATTGAAGTTAAAATAATAATATTGAATATAACTAAAAATAAAGGAATTTAAATAAAAAAATTATTTTTTGTTATTTAATCAATAATTGGGGAGTTAAATTTTAAAATTATTAAAATATGGATAAATAATAGAATTGTTATTATAATTAATATAAATTTAAAAAATTATTAAAAGGTGAAATATTATTAAATTAAATAAATATAAAATTTTAATAAAATAAAAAAAAATTTTTTAAATTAAAATATCAAAATATGGTTAATCTTAAAACAAATCTTTTTATTAAGGTATTGGGAAAATTTAATTTAAAAAGAAAGTATTATATTAAATTTGGTTTAAAATAAAATATCTTTTAAATAAAAATAAAAATATTTAAAAAAAAAATATTTTTTGTATATAAAATTATATTATAAATAATAATTTAATTGACCTTCGGAACGAACAATCCCCTCATAACTTTTGAATGAAGTATCTAAAACCAAATAAAATTATATTAATTGAAAGAGTGGGAAGAGTTATATAAAAATATTATAAAAATAAAGGTAATATAGAAATTGATATAAAATAATTATGATAAAAGAAGATATACAAAAATTATAATTGTTTATTATATAAAAAAAAATTTTTTTTATTTAATTTAAATTATACTTTTTTAAAATTAGTTTTAAAATAAAAAATATATTAATAAGTTTGTTTTTAAACAAACTAATTCTGGTAATATAGAAATATATATCTATATATTATAAAAAAAACTTAAAAAAAATATATTAATAAATTTTAATAATAATAAAAAAAAAATGAATAAAAAAAATTTATTTTTAAAAATTAAAAAATTAAATAATTTTTTTAAAAAAAAAATACAAGAAATAAAAGATTTAAAATAAAAAATAAAAAAAATAAAAAAAAACAATATAAAAAAAATATACATCTAAATTATTCAAAAAATAATAAAAATAATAAAATAAAAAATAATTTAAAAATTTTAAAAAATATAAAAAATATATAAAACAAAAAAATATTAGTTAATTAATGAAAATTAATAATTTTGAAAAATATTACTTACCCAAAAATTAAATATCTTCAAAAAAAAAAAAAAAAAAAATTTTTAAAAAAAAATTAAATAATTTAAAATTAATTATTTTTAAAAATTTTTTAAATTTAAAGAAAAATTTAATTTTAATTATTTATAAAAATACTAAAAAAGAAGATATTTTAAAATATAAAAAAGAAATTTATCAAAAATTTATCAAAATAAATAAGTATATATAAAGATTTTTTAAAATAAAAAGTTAAAACTTCTTAATAATATATAAAATTTTTAAAAATTAAAAAATAAAAAATATTAAAAAAGAAATAAAAACAAACAATACAATCACTTTAATTAAAAATCCAAAATAATTAATAAAAAAAAAAATTAAAAAGAAAGAAATTCTTTTTTATAATTATTATTACAAAAATAAAAATAAAAGCAATAAAAATTTAAAACAAAAAATATATTTTTCTAAAAAATAAAAAACTTAAAATAAAAAAATATATATAATTTTTTAAAAACAATAAGTATATAAATTATCAAAAAACAAAACATTATACATTAAATTATAAAAATAATTTTACCTATAAAATTTATACCAAAAAATATAAAACAATTAATTATTTGTATAATATATATTAAAAAAATAAAAAGTCCTATAAACATATAAAATATAAATATATTAACTATAATAAAGAACATAAAATAAAAAAATTTTTATACCCTAAAAACAAAAAATAAAATATTATTATAAATAAATAAATAATAACATTTTAAAAATAATACAACATAATTATAAAAAATCTACAAATATAATACAATCAATTTTAAATTCTACATTAAATTATAATAATATAAACTTAATTTTTTTATAAGAATCTTAATTCTCAAAGAAAAATATTATGATTTTATATATAAAATTTCAACCAATCTTTTCAAATTTAAAAAATAAAAAAAATTAAAATAAAATAATTATTTTTATAAAAAAAAATTTATTTTATAAAATTACAAATCAAAAAAATTTAATTAAAAATAAAAACTACCAAATTATTAATTTTAAATCAAACAAATTTAAAAAAATCAGATTTATTAATATCTACAACAAAAAACAAAAAAATAATAATAAAAAATATACAATAAACCAACTCTTTAATAGAATTAAAAACTACTACACCAAAAAAACATTATTAATTAAAAACTTAATACTCACCATTCACTATAAAACCCTAAAATTAAATTTAATTTAAAAACAAAAAAAATAATAAAATTAATTAAAAATAAAAATTTACAATTAATAAATAAACCTAACATACCAACTTATTACAATATCAAAAAAAATAATAAGTTTAAATTCTTAATTATTAATTTATCTTTTACATCCATCAATTTAAAAGAATTAATTATAAATTAAAAAATAAATAAAAAAATTAATATAAAATTAGATTATAAAATAATCTCAATTAAAATAAAATTTAAAAAAATGATTTAATAAATAATTTTTTGTTAATTAATAAATTTAATTAAAATAAAATTAATTAAAAAAATTTTTAAAAAAATTATTAAATCTAAACAAAAATTTAGATGAAAATAATTTATGGTAAAACATTTTATTTTTATTTAATGAAAAAAAAAAAAATTTTAAAAATAATTTAAAATTTATAATATTTTTTTTTTAAAAAAATTTAATTTTAGCAATAAAAAAATTTATATTAATTTTAAAAATAATACTAAAATCAAAAATTTAATAAAATAATAAAATAAATAAAACAAAAAAAGAAATGTTATAACAAAAAAAATATAAAAATTAAATAAAACTTAATAAAATTAAAAATTATTTAAAATAAAAAGAAATAAATATTTTAGAAAAATTAAATGTTTTAAAAAAAAATCCTAAACTAATTTTCTAAAAAATACTAAAACCAAAAAAATATTTCTTACACTTAATTTTTCTAAACTTAAAAAAATTTAAAAAATACCAAATTTAATTTATAAAAATATTAAAAAAAGTGTTATTTTTAAAATTATTAAAATATAAAAAAATAAATTTATTTTTATTAATAAAAATAATAATTAATAAAAAATTAGTTAAATAAAAAAAAATAAAAAATAATAAAATTAAAAAAAACTATTTTTTTATTTAATTTTAAAAAAATATTAAAATTAAATAAAATTAATTTTTTATATTTAAAAAAGGTTTATAAAATTATATTAAAAAAATTTAATAAATTATTTAAATAATTATTAAATAATAATTATTATTTAATTAATTTCAAAAAAATAATTAAAACAATTCTATTTAAATTAAATAAATTAAATTATAATATTCTAAAAATTTATAAAATTATTAATTTATTAAATTATTTAAAAAAAAGATTAAAAAAAATAATAATAAAAAGAATAGTTTTTTTGTTAGAAATTAATAAAATTCTAAATGTAAAATAAATTGGAGGTAGGAAATAAAAATTTATAATTAATATAGCTTTGTTTTTAGTTTATGATATAGAAATAGTTATTTTAAAAAAGTTAAAAATTTTTGTTTTATTTTTAAATATTAAAAAATTTTTTAATAATATTTTAAAAAAAAAATTAATTAATATATTAAAAAATATAAATTTTTTTAAATAATTAATTTAATAAATAAATAATTTTATGTTTAAAAGATTAATTAAATTGGTTTTTGATGGATAAATAAAAAAATTAAAATTTATAAAAACTAAAATATTATAAGGTTTTTTAATATTTTTAATTCTTTTTCTATTATATTTAATATTATTATTTAATTTATTAAAAAAAGAAATATTATTTATTATTAAATTATTTTATATAAATAATTTAATATTAATTATAATTAATAAAAAAATAAAAATAAATATAAAAAAATTAAAAAAGATTATAAAAATAATTTTTAATTGGGTTATAAATAATGTAGTAATTTTTAATAATATAAAATTAAAACTAATTTATTTTAAAACAAATCTAAAAAAAAAAAAAAAAATTTAGAAAATTAAATATTAAATTATTAAATAATATAATAATAAAATTTATTAATAATTTAAAATAATTAAATATATATTTTAATATAAAACTAAATTTTAAAAATTATATTAAAATTAAAATTAGTGTAGTGAATAAAATTTTAAATTTTATTAAAATACTAGTGAATTTAGAAAAAGGATTTAAAATTAAAGTTTTAATATAACTATATAAAAGTTATATTTATTTTATTTCAGATTATAAAACTAAAATTTAATAAAAAAATTAAAAACAACAAAATATTTTAAAAAAATTTAAATTAATTTAAAATAAAATATTAAAAAAAATAATAAAAAATTTTAAAATAATTTTAATAAATATTTTAAAAATTAAAGTTTTTATTTTATTATTAAAAATTAGATTAAATAAGATATAAAAAAGATATATTTTAAAATTTCTTTTTTTTAATAAAATTATTTTATAAAAAAAAGATTTCTAAAATTATTTTTATTTAAATTTATTTTGGGGAGAGAAGAAATAGATCTAAGATTTTATTTAAGATAAAATAAAAATAAAAAAGAAGGAGATAAAAAAAAAATATATTTTTATATTAAATAAAATATTATCAAAAATTAACTTTTTAATAAATTTATATATAAAAATTAAAAAAATAGATATAAAATTTAATCTATTTCAAATTAAAAACAAAATTAATTTCTTTATAAATAGTATATTTAAGGATTTAGAGATAAAAAATTATAAAAATAAAAAGAAAATTAAATTAAATTTTAAAAAAAATTTATTTATTTATACAAACAGTTTTATACTAAAAATAAAATATAAAAATAAAAATAATAAAAAAGAAAAATTCTTAGAAACAAAGGTATATAAAAAAATAAATAATAAATTTATTTTTAAAATTTATTTCAATTTAAAAAAAAATATGGAGATATATAACACAAAATTGATTATTTTAAAAATAAAATTCAAAAAATTTTTAAAAATAATTAATAAAAATAAAAAAATAAAAAATATTTATTTTTTTATTAATAATTAAGTTGTAATAAAAAAATTACAAAATTTAAATATAAAACCTAATTAAGAAATAATTTTAAAATTTTAAAATATTGCAAATAAACTTAATTCTAAAAATATTAATATATTTATAAAATAAATTTTAAGTTACTTTAAAATTATTAGAAATGAAAAAGTAGATTACTTAGCCAAAAAAACTACAAAAATAAAAATAAAAAACCTATTCAAGTTTTTTACTTATTTAAAACAAAAAGTAAAAAAAAAAGATTTAATAAAATAAAAAAAAAATATATATAAAATAAAAAAACAAACTAAATTATATTAATAAACCAAAATTAAAAAAAAATAAAATATTTACTAAATTCAATAACAATTTTGTTTCTTCTTTAACTCAATTCAAAACTAAACATAAATACTTTAACAATTATTTATATAATATTCCAAACTCTAAAATTTTAAATAAAAATTATATATACAAGAATAAACCTCAAACACCAAAACAATTAATTATAAAATATAAATTCTATAATAAAAAAAAAAAAAATATTAAAAAAGAAATTAAAAAAAAATAATAAGTAATTAAATTATTACTTTCTATTATTTAATAATAAAAGTATAATCTTTTTAGAAGAATTTTTAAATAAAACAAATATTACAAAAAAAAAATATAATAAAAATTTTAAAAATAATTATTTTACAGAATAAAGAAATTTAAAAGTTTAATAATAAAAAAATTTTAGAAATAAAATATATCATTTTAATATTATATTAAAATAAATAGGTAAGAATAACAAATATACAACATTATTTTTTTAATAAAAAAAAAAAGAAAGAAACAAAAAGACTAGAAAAAACCTTCAAAATAAAAATAAAAAATAATAATAAAAATAATAAAAATAAGAAATAATTTTGGTATAATGTTTATTTTATAAAATACAAAAAACATGTATTTTAATTTCTTTTCCTTTATTCCGCCATAACTGAAAGGTTGCATGCGTGTATGATAAATAATAATAATAATAATAATAATTATATTATATAACAAATATATAAATAATATACTTTATATCATTACAACCATAAATATAGAAATAATTATTAAAATTATACATACTACAATTAAATCTTCTTTAAATATGACATATAAATATAAAATTAACAACTTAAAATATATATTTCTAAATTCAAAAATATATAAAAAAAAATAAATTGAAAAATTCAAATTTTATAAAAAATAAATAAGTTATAATAAAATACTTTACTAAATTTTAAATTATTTTTTATATATAAAAAAGAAATATTATATAAAAGAAATTTATAAATTTACTATATTTTTGTATTTAAAAATAAAATATATTAAAGTAAATAACAAATTTTAAAATAATTTTATTTTAAGCCAAAAATATTTTACAAATATTATTAAATTATAAACTAAAAAATATAAAAATAAAATATAAAAAAAAAAAAAAAAAATTATTAAACCAAAAACCTTGTTTATCACTTTTATATTCAAAAATATTATAAATAATATATAAAATTTAATAAATATATAAATTTTCTAAAAAAAAATAATAAATATATAAAAATTAAATCTAAATATTTTAAAAAAATAAATAAATATATAGTTAATTTTGTTATTTATTATTATCATTATGTATCATACACGCATACAAGCTAGTAGCTTATGGCAAACAAAAGAGAATTTTCTTTACAACACACCCAAAATTTTAAATAACAAATAAAACAAATCAAAATCATAATTTTAAATAAAAATTAATTTAAAAATTAAATAAATCAACACAATTAATTTAATTTATTTTTTTTCAATCTTTTTTAATTTTTTTAATTTTTTTTATTATTTTTTTTAATTTTCTCTTTTGCGAAGCAAAAGAGGAAATGTAAAATAAGGAAAGTTAAGAAGTTATGCCCGAAATACCCAATTTGGCTAGTATTTGCAATGTAGCCTGAATTTCGTTAGTTGCTCTAACTTCTCAAGGGGGGCGTACCTGTTGTATTTATACTACTAAGCTAAGCGCCAGGATTTTGGTGCTTTACGGCTAATCATCAGTATTGTTTTGTTCGTTCTTTGCGATTGAACCTTCTGGTGATCGAATAATATCTTACTGTGTGGATCCTTGACAGGGGTATATGCATATCCCTGTCTGGTGTGGTACCCCTTGTAACTGGGGTATCCTGGTAGGGCGCTTAGTTAGAAAAAGAAACAAAAATCGCGGTAAGTGAGCGAGCCGCAGAGTACCCGTAGGGCGCCGGAGGCGTCGTAGGGGAGTGAACGGTAGCGATTTTTTTTTTTTTTTTTTTTTTTTTTTTTTTTTTTTAAAAAAAAACTAAAATTAATATAAAACCAAAATTATTAAAATCAATTCCAAATTCATTATTATTATTATCAGAATTATAAATTTATTTTCTTTTATAAAAAGTTTTAAATTTTTTAAATTATTTAAAATTTAAAATTTTAATTTCAATTAAAGTTTTTTAAAACTTTTTTTTATTTTTCATATCTCTAATATCTAAATTAATTTAAATAAAATAATTAAAACTTGATATAAATTTTAAATTAAAATCTATTTTCTTTTTTAAATTATATTTTTTTTATATTTTTTTTTTCATTAAATTTTAATTAATTATGTTAATTAAAGTAAATCCATTTTTTTTTTATTTTATTTTAACAATTTCAATTTTATTATTTAAAACTTCTATAATATATTTATTATTTTATTTTTTTAAAAATTTTTCCTATTCATCATCATTTTTATTTTAATAAATTTCTATATCAATAATTTTTTTTTTAATTATTAACTTTTTTTTTTAATATTTTTATCAAACATCAAATTTAATTTTTATTTAATTTAATTTATTATCTTTAAATTTTTTCTAATATTTAATATTATTTTAAAAAAATTATTTGGGTTTATATTTTTTAAAATTTTTTAATAAAATTTTAAAATTAAATTTAAATTTAAATTAAAACAAAATTAAAAAATAATTTAATATAAATTATAAAAATTAATTATTTTAAAAAAATAATATTATATATATAAAAAAAAACAAAATTTTTTTTTTTTTTAATTTATAAATAAATAAATTATTATATAAAAAAATAATTTTAAAAATATTATTATAAAATAATAAATTTAATATATTATAAAAATTTTAGTATATTTATCAATATTTATATATATAATTATATAATTTTAATATAATAATTAACAAAATTATAAAAAAATAAATAAATATTAAAAATAAATATAAATTATTTTGATAAATTAAAATTAATTATAAATATAAATTTTAAAATTAAATTTTTTAAATTATTAAATAATTTAAAATATATATATAATGTTATTATTTTATAATATAAATTTTATATTTTTTATATATTTTATTATTTATAATATTTTATAATTTATATTATTTATAAAATTATTATATTTTATAACTATTTTTTTAAATATTATAAATATTTTTAATTATATTTATAAAAATAAATAATATTTTATATTAAAATTTATTAAAATAAAAATATTTAAATAAAATTTAAATAAATTATAAAATATAATAATATATAACATCTATATAAATAAATTTATATTTACAAATATATATATATAAGTTTTTAAAACTTTATACAAATTAACCCTTTTAAATTAATTACTATATCTGTTTTTATTTTCAACTTTTCTTATTTTTTTCCCTTTTTTTCCTTTTTCTTTCTTTTTTATTTTTATATCTATTTAATATTATAATTATTATTTTCAAAACTTCCAATCTATTATCAATATTAATATATTATTCTTTTTTAACACTACTTCTAAAATATCATACTTTCCAAATTCCAAAAATATTAGCACTTTAAACTTTCATATTAAAAAAAATATTGTAACATTCTTTAAAAAATTTATATTTATAAAAACAAAAATAATATTAAAAAAAATTATTTAAAAAATATTTATCCCAACTCCAATTTATACAAAAAAAAAATTAAAATATTTAATAAATAATATAATAAATTTTATATCTATTATTTTATATATATATATTAATATATAATATAATTTTAATTAATACTTTATATAAAATTTATAAATTTTATCTTTTTAAAATTATTTTTCTACCAATTAATTCATAAAATCATACAAAAATTAAAAAATAATAAAAAATACTATTTTTAAATAAATATTTTAACAATAATACAAAAAGCTACTAAGCAATTTCTAATATTATAATTTAAAAATTAATATTTTAATATTAATTATTAATAAAATATTTATTAATATAATTAATAATTAGTAATATTATTGCTTAATTTATTAAAAAAATTACTATTTTACTTTAAAATATAAAACTTTATTAAATATTATTAATAATAACCAAAAATTATATTATATATTTTAACAAAAATAAAAATAATAACATATTTACATTTAAAACCTTATTAACATAAAATAAAATTACTACAAAAATGCTAACTAAAAATATTAAAACTACAACAACTAAACTTAATTTAAAACTAACCAAAAAACAAAAAAAGGAAACAACCAAAACAAAAAAAAAAAAAAAAAAAAAAAAAACTAAAACTAAAACTAAAAAAAAAAATAAGAAAACAAATAATAAAACTATACAAAAAAAAAAAAAACAACCAATCATAAAAAATGATAAAAAAATAAAAAAAATAAAAATAAAAATAAAAATAAAAATAAAAATAATAATAATAATAATAATAATAATAATAATAATAATAATAATAATAATAATAATAATAATAATAATAATAATAATAATAATAATAATAATAATAATAATAATAATAACAACAATAAAAAAAATAACATCAATAAAAAAAATAACAACAATAAAAAAAATAATACTATAGAGACAAATGCCTGAATTGTATGACCGTCAGCTAACCGCTATACTGACCGTTAAAATAATTATAAATTAACAGTTAGCTGACTGTCAGATGACTGTTATACTAACCATTAAATAACTGTTATATAATTTATTTTTGACAAAATTGTATATTTTTTAACACCGTCATCAAACTGTCAAATAATTGTCAGGTGACAATCAAATGACTGTCAGTGATAATCATTCTATTTATCAAATAACAGTTAAAAAACTAAAAACAGTTAAAATAATAATTAGAATAATAGTCATTTAACAGTCATTTTAACAGTCAGGCTTATAGTCATATGACAGTTTCTATATAAAAAAAAAAAATCTTTTTTTTTTTTTTTGTTAAAGTAATATTTAATGTGTTGTTTAATTAAATATCTTTTCTATATCAAATTTTTATGAAATTTTTAAAAATTTAATTAATTTTTTTGTGTTGTTGATATTTAAAAAGTTAGACGCTTTTTTTCAAAAAGATTTCATAATTCAGAAAAGTCACGTGACATTTTTCAAGTCAAAATTATAAAATAAAATCTTTTTTAATTAAAAAAACACTTTTTTTTTTTTTTTTTTAAATCTGTCATATGATTATAAGTCTGACTGTTAAAATAACCGTCAAATGACTATTATTCTAATTATTATTTTGACTGTTATTCTAACTGTTTTAATAACAGTCAGAAATCTGGTGACAGTCATCTGACAGTCATATAACTCGGCCTTTAGTCTCTATAGTAATAATAAAAAAAACAATAAAAAAAATAATAACAATAAAAAAACTAATAATAATAAAAATAATAAAAATAACAAAAATAATTTAAATACTAAAAATAACAAAACTAATAAAAATAATAAAAGAAAAAAAAACTCCAACCAACTTTTCAAAAAACAAAAAATCACTTCTACCAACAAAAAATCAAAAAATAACA
Organism: Arthrobotrys conoides; assembly: GCA_036971725.1. Taxonomy (NCBI): domain Eukaryota; kingdom Fungi; phylum Ascomycota; class Orbiliomycetes; order Orbiliales; family Orbiliaceae; genus Arthrobotrys; species Arthrobotrys conoides. The sequence goes on from JAVHJM010000005.1 coordinate 2,091,588, forward strand.
AATCAAATAATACCCCTATCCAATTAAAATCAAAAAATACTATATTAAACTAATATCTATATAAATAAAAACCATAATAATTTTATTTTAAAAAATTCTATCACTAATATTCGATTTCCATTTACTTAATAACCATAATTTAATTCTTAAATAAACATACATATAAATTTATTTTAATTATCAAATTTAATATTATATATACTAGCAAAAAAATCATCAATAAATCAAAAACATTATAAAAAAAATTAATTTCAATAAAATCAAAACTACAATCATCAAAACCTAAATATATCACAATATAAATATAAATATTAAACAACACATATAAATATTAAAAATAAATACAAAATAAACATAATATTACTCCACATCTAAAATAATTAATACTATTCTGAATATAAGCTCTAAAGTATAGAAAAAATAAATAAGCTTAAAACCCAACCCAATCAAACAATCTTTTTTTTTAAACTCATTTTAAACTTTAGACTCAAAATGGTCCAAACCCAAATTAAAATCGGAATTTAAATAGATAAGACCAAAACACAAATTCCAGTCCGGACTCAAAATAAGACCGGCCCATGTAGAGGCCTAATAATTCTTAAAATATCTATTTAAATATTGGTAATATCATAACTTTATTTAATAAAACTTTTTTTAACTTTGTTGCTTTTTTTTCCAATACTTTTCTGTTTAATATTATTGTAGATATTTTTTTTACTTTTTGATAATTTGTAATTTAATTAATTCAAATTCAATATTATTATTATTATTATGTATCATACACGCATACAAACTAGTAGCTTATAGCAAACAAAAGAAACATTTTTTTGTAGTGCATCCAAAATTTCAAATAGTAAATAAAATAAATAAAAATCATAATTTTGAATAAAAATTGATCTAAAAATTAAATAAATTAATACAATTAATCTATTTTATTTTTTTTTAATCTTTTTTAACTTTTTTATTTTTTCTATTATTTTTTTTAAGGTTTTTTCCTTTTTATACTTATTATCTTTTTTATATTATTAAAAAAAAAAAATTATTAATCCCACTTTAATATTTTTTGCCTACAATTTTATAATTAATCTTCTAAAATTTTTTAATTAAAATGTAAATTTATTTTTCAAAATTTCCCCATTTTATTTTAATTTTAGTCTTTTTTTTTTAATTATTTTTTTATACAATCTTAATCTCTTCTATAAATTTTATTGTATGTTGTAAATTCATATTATTAAATAATAAAAATTTTACATTTATAAATTTTTTATCTATTTTTTTTTCTAATATTTTTTTTTTTTTTTTTTTATACTTTTTACAATATAGTAAAAAATATTTTAATATTTAAAATATTCTATTATATAAACAATTCTTATTAATAATATTTTTTAATATTTTATAAAAATAACTATTAAAATATTTATAATTAGTTCTTAATTAAATTATTATTAAATTAATTTTATTATTTAACTTTTATAAAACTTTATTTTTTTTTAACTTTAAATAATTAAAATAATTTAATTTTATTTTATTTATTTTCCAACTTTTTTTCCATTTTATAAAATTTTATAATTTTATATTTTTTTTAAAAAAAAAATAAGAGGTAAAAAGATTTTTAATTTAAATTTTCACAACTTCCTTAATTAAATACTTTACTTTTTTATTTTTTTTTATTTTTATATATCCCAATATTTAATTAATATTTATTTTTATATTATAAAATTAAATTTTGTTATATAAAAATTAAATTTTTAAAATTATTTCTTATTTTAAACCCATTTTTAATAACTTTAATTTTTTTATTATAATTTAATTATTAATAAATAAATAAATTTTTTTTATTTTATTATTTTTTTTTACAATTAATTTAGTTTGTTTAAAATCTTTATATATTATAATTAATTTTATATTATAAACTTCTATTTTATCACCTAAACTTTTTAAAATTTTAAAAATAGATTTTTAATTTATTTCTTCATAATATCTAATTTTAATTAATTTTATATTATTTTTTAATTCTAAAAAAGATTTATTAAAATAAATAATTAAATTTTTTTTTTTAAATTTAAATATATATATATTTTTTTTATATATTTTTGTTTTTAATTTTTTATTATTTTTATTTATATAAAGATTAATATTAGTTTTAAATTATAAAAATTTTAATTCTAGATTAATTTTTTTAATTTTTATATATGAATTCATTTAAAAATTAATTTTAAATAAAATAAAATTTAATATAATTTTGTAATATTTTTTTTTTTTATTTTATTTTTATTTTATTTTAAATATTTTTTTTTATTTTTTTTTATTTTTTTTTTAAAAAAATTTTTTAATAAGAAAGAATTTAATATTTTTAATTTAATTAAATATTTTTTATTTAAAAAAAATATTTTTAATATATATTTTTTTTATATATTATTTAATCTAATTTTTAATAATAAAATAGACACTTTAATCTTTATAAAATTTATTAAAATTATTTTGAAAGTATTTATTATTTTTTTTATTATTTTATTTTAAAATATTTTAAATTTTTTAATTAATAAATTTTAATTTTTTTATTAAATTTCGATTTTAAAATTAGATATAGAATATATCTAATTTTTATAAAATTATATAAATATTTTTAAATTTAATTTAGTTTTTAAATTAATTAAATTTTAAATATAATTAAATATTTTTTTTATTACAAATATTTTATTTTTAATATAAATTTTAAAATTTATTTTTATATTAAAAAAAATTTTTAACCATCTGATAATTTTTAATAATATTATTATTATTATTATTATGTATCATACACGCATGCAAGCTAGTAGCTTATGGCGGACAGAAGAGAATTTTCTTTGCAGCGCACCCAAAATTTCAAATAGCAAATAAAACAAATGAAAATTATAATTTTAAATAAAAATTAATTTAAAAATTAAATAAATCAACGCCATTAATCTATTTTGTTTTTTTTTGATCTTTTTTTATTTTTTTATTTTTTCCATCATTTTCTTGAGGTTTTTTCCCCTCTACACTTATTATCTCTTTTTTATTATTAAAAAAAGAGTTATTAATTTTATTCTAATATCTTTTACTTATAATTTCACAATTAATCTTCTAAAATTTTTTAATTAAAATATAAATTTATTTTTTAAAATCTCCCCATCCTATTTTAATTTTAGTTTTTTTTTTTTAATTATCTCTATGTAATTTTGGTTTTTTTTATAAATTTCATCATATATTATAAATTTATATTATTAAATAATAAAGATTTTATATTTATAGATTTTTTATCTATTTTCTTTTTTAATATTTCTCTTTCTTTTTTATACTTTTTACAGTATAATAAAAAATGTTTTAATATTTAAAATATTCTACTACATAAACAATTCTTATTAATAACATCTTTTAATATTTTATAAAAATAACTATTAAAATATCCATGACCAGTTTTTAATTAAATTATCACCAAATTAATTTTATTATTTGATTTTTATAAAATTTTATTTTTTTTTAATCTTAAATAATTAAAATAATTTGGTTTTATTTTATTTATTTTCCAACTTTCTTCTTATTTTATAAAATTTTGTAATTTTATATTTCTTTTTAAAAAAAAATAAAAGGTAAAAAAATTTTTAATTTAAATTTTTATAGCTTTCTTAATTAAGTAATCTATTTTTTTTGTTTCCTTCTACTTTTGTATATTTTAATACTTAATTAATATTTATTTTTATATTATAAAACTAAATTTTATTATATAAAAATTAAATTTTTAAAGTTATTTTTTATCTTAAACCTATTTTTAACAATTTTAATCTTTTTATTATAATCTAATTATTAATAAACAAATAGATTTCTTTTATTTTATTATTTTTTATTATAATTAATTTAGTCTGTTTAAGACCTTTATATATTATAATTAATTTTATATTGTAAACTTTTATTTCATTATTTAAACTTTTTAAAATTTTAAAAATAAACTTTTAATTTATTTCTTTATAATATCCAATTTTAATTAATTTCATATTATTTTTTAATTTTAAAAAAAGTCTATCAAAATAAATAATTAAATTTTTTTTTAAATTTAAATACTTTTTTTTTTTTTATATATTTCTACTTCCAATTCTTTACTACTTTTATTTATATAAAAGTTAATATCAATTTCAAATTATAAAAATTCTAATTCTAAATTAATTTCTTTAATTTTTATATATAAATTTATTTAAAAATTAATTTTAAATAAAATAAAATCTAATATAATTTTATAATACTTTTTTCTTTCTATTTTATTTTCATTTTATTTTAAATATTTTAAATTATTTTTTTTTATTTCTCTTCTAAAAAAATTTTCTAATAAAAAAGAATTTAGTACCCTTAATATAATTAAATGTTTTTTATTCAAAAAAAATATTCTTAACATATATTTTTTTTTATATACCATTTAACCTAATTTCTAATAATAAAATAGACATTTTAATTTCTATAAAATTTATTAAAGTTATTTTGAAGACACTTATTATTTTTCTTATTATTTTATTTTAAAATATTTTAAATTTTTTAATTAATAAATTTTGATTTTTCTACTAAATTTTGATTTTAAAATCAGATACAGAACATACACAACTTTTATAAAATTATATAAATACTCTTAAATTTAATCCAATTTTTAAATTAACTAAATTTTAAATATAATTAAATATTTTTTCTATTATAAATATTTTATTTTTAACATAAATTTTAAAATTCATTTTTATGTTAAAAAAGATTTTCAATTATTTAATAATTTTTAATAATATTATCTTTATATTATTAAGTAAAACTCCTTTATTTTTTTTTTCATATCTAAAATAAAAATAAATTAATTTAAATTTAATATTATCGAATATTATTATATTATTTTCAGCCCATAAAAAAGCTATTTTTAATATTCTTTCCAATTCTTTAATATTTTATTTAATTTTTTTATTTTAAACTATTATTGTTATATTATTTACATAAGAAAGTACTTTAATAAATAAATATTTTATTTTTAACTCTCTAAAAAAAAAATATTAAATATAAAAGAAATAAAATTAAAAATATAAATAATCTTTAAAATATTTCAATTTTTATTAAATTTAATTTTTTTTTATTTATCTATTAAAAGCTAGTTTAATATACTTATCTAATATAAAATTTTTAATTTAATTTAATAACTAAATTAACAATTTTATATTTTTTAATATATTAATCAATTTTATTTTTAAAATATTATCAAAAGCTCCTTTTACATCTAAAAATAAAATAAAAATTAAAAATTTTTTATTTTTCATTATTTCTATATTATTTATTAAAGATAGAGTTATATTAATTATAGATTTTAATTTTTTATTATTAATTTGTTTTAAATTTAATATATTATAAATTTTTAATAGAAAAATTATTCTTTTTATTATTATTTTTTTTAATACTTTTCCCAAACAATTTAAAAGATTTATAATTTTATAAGTTTTTAGTATATTATAATCTAATTTATTTAGTTTTAATAATATTATTTTAATTACTTTTCTAAAACAAATTAAATAATAACCATAACTTAATAATCTATTAAATAAATTATTAAATTTTTCCAAAATTATTTTATATATTTTTTTAAAACATAAAAAATTTATTTTATCTAAACTTAATACTTTTTTAAAGTTTGAAGTAAATATAACTTCTTCAACTTCTTTATTTATAATTTTCTCCCATTTTATCTCTTTTTTATTTAAGATTATAAAACTATTTTTTTTTTAAAAAACTAAAAATTTTAAAAATAATGTTTTTTTTAATATTTTTAATTTTTTTTCAAAATTCAATGTTTTTTTTTTTTTAAATTCTAAATTAAGAATCATTTGCATTTTTTTTAATTTTATATATTTTAATATATCAAAATTTTTTTTTTTTTTTATATTTATTAAATAATTTTTTTAAGATTTTTGTTTTAATTTTTTTATTATTTTAAAATATGTATTTCTTTTATTTTTAAATAAATCCTAGTTTTTTTATAATTTATTATTTTTCCAAAAAAAAATTTTTTGTAGTATTTCTTTTCTTTTTTTATTTATTTATTGATTTTATTATATTTCGAATTTTGGTATAATTATTAACTTTAATGTTGATATTTCCATTATATTAATTAGATTTTTTTAAAATAGATTTGTTATTTGCTTTAGTTTTTGTTTTATTTCTATTTTATTTTTATTAAATAAAAAAAATAAATTATTTTAAAAATTATTCTTATTTAAATTTTCATTTAATTTTAATAATTTTTTTTAGAAAACTTCCCAATTTATTTTTTCCCAATTATATTTATTAATAAATAATAAGGTATTTATTAGATTTATTAACTATAATATATAAAATAAAATTACCTCATAATTTAACTTAATATCCATTTTATTTTTAATTTTTTATTCTTTAATAAAATTAATTATTAAATTTGTAACCAAAATTAAATTTAATATAAATAAATTATTTATATTTTTCTTTTAATAATAATAAATTAATATTTCTAAATTATTTAAAATTTATAATTTTTTATTTTTAATTAATTTTATTATTTTTTTAAATTTTAATTCATTAATATATTTTGAATTTTATAGAAAATAATATAAATTAAAGTTTTTTAATATTAAATATTTATTTTTATAATTTAAGAAGATTTTTTTATATAATCTTTCTATTGTATATAATTTTGTTGTGTTTGTTGTTTTTAAATCCATTTGTTGTTTTTTATTATAAATATTAAAAATTTTGAATATATTAAATTTATTTGATTTAAAATTTATAATTTGGTAGTTTTTATTATTAATTAAATTTATTTAATTTGAGATTTCATATTTAATATTTTTTTAAAAAAAAGTAACCACTTATAATTTATTTTCTCCATAAATCAAATAAATTAAATTAAATCCAAAATATAAAATTATATATTTTTTTTTTTGAAAATTATGGTTTTTAAAAAAAAATGATATTTATTTTATTTTTGAATATAGAATCAAGTATATCTTGCATTATATTTATAAATATATTATAATTATATTAATAAATTTTTATATAATTTATTATTTTAATTTTGATTTTTTTGATTTTTGTTATTTTTCTTTTTTATGCATTTATTTGTAAAATGATTTTCCCTACATAATATATATTTTATTTTAGTGTGTTTGTATGGTTTTTTTTTTTTATTATATATTATATATTTATAAAAATAAGTTTTATATTTTAAAATATAAATTCTACATTTTATATTTTTTTTATATTTAAAATTTTAATATTTAATTTTTTAATAATTATTATATTAATTTTTAGAATTAAAATTGTAATATTGTTTTGTTTTTAAATGTTTTCTTTATATAAAAATTTTTTTTTTTAAAATATTGAGTATTATTTTTCTTGTTTTTGTTATTAAAATTATTGAAGAAGATTTTTTATTTTATAGTTTTTTTTTATTTATTAATTACTTTAATAATTTTACTAAAAATATTTTAAAATTATCTTTTTTTATTTTTTTTTATAAAAAAATTAATTTTTTTTTATTTTAATTTTTTTTTATTTATATTTTGTATATAATTACAAAATTTTAAACTTTTATTTTTGATGGTTTTTAAATAAATTTATTTATTTTAATAATTTTTTTAAAAATTTTGTTTTTATATTTCAAAATTTTTTTGTTATTTATATTTTTATTTATTATTAATATTAAATTTCCCTTTTTGTTTAATAAAATATTAGATATATTAGTTTTTGGATTATTTTTTTTTAATATAATATTTATTATTTTTTTATATTTATTTATTATTATTTTTAATAAGATTGTATTTGTTCTTAAAATAATAATTTTTTTACTTAATAATAATAATATTTTTTGAACTAAAATTGTTATTTTCATCGTTTTTATCGTTTTTATTATTTCCATCGTTTTTGTAGCTTTCCTTGTCATTTCTGTGTATGTTTTATTTTTTTGAGTTGTTTTTTTTTTATTTCTTTTTTGAGGTTTTGGATTTCTTCTTCCTTTTCTTCAATTATTTATCTTAATTTTTGGAGGTGTGGTACAGTGGTGTAGTGCTGTACCTGGAAGCAGAGGTTTTTTCTCTTTTTCTTATTGTGTAGGTTCGATTCCTGTTACCTTTTTTTACAAAAATAAGTTGTTTTTTTATATTAAAAAGACAGTTTTGTAAAAGTGTGTTTGATATTTTTAGATTATTTTAAGTTTTGTTGAGAGTTGTGCTTTAATATTGATTATTTAATTAATACTTTTTTTTTTAAGAATTGTATTTAGTTGAATTAGAATAGTTTACTTATATAATTATTAAATAGTAGGTTTAATTATTATAAAAATAAGAAATAATAATTTCTGTTTTATAAAGGATATGTGTGGGTATATTACAATAATAATAATATTAGTAATTTAATTCTGTTTATAATAGAATTAGATTTTAATTACAGAAGTATAAAAATAGTAATAATTTTAAGAAATTTAATTTATAATTAAAATCTATACTTGTAGATTGTTTTGAATATAGTAAAAAATTTTCTAGTATTATATTAAAGTGGATGGGTAAAAATAATAGATATATAGCATTCTTTATTAATTAGAATAGTAGAATTATATATAAAGAAATTTTATTTGTAGATAGATTTTAAAAATAGTTCTGAAAAAATCTCCAAATATTTTAATTATGTAAAAAGAATCTGGTTTGTATTTATTTTTTTTTATGTTATTATTTATAGTTAGATATCTACAATTCGCTATAACTGAAAGGTTGCATGTGTGTATGATAAATAATAATAATAATTATCTTAATTTTTATCGACCTTCGGAACGAACGACCCCCCCATATCTTTTGAACGAAGTATTTAAAACCAAATAAAAAGATATTATTTGAAAGTTCTTGAAGTAGAGAGTAAATATATGAAAATACAAAATATAAAATGAAATGATGAAAGAGAAATTATAAAATAAATTTTTAGATGTTTTTTGCGATTGTCTATATATAAAATAAAAAAGAAAATAGTAAAAATATATTAAAGAATGTTATAACTTATTTAGATTAGGTGAAAAATGGATATGTTAAATAAGATTTTAATAAATGAATTAGTTTTAGTTATTTAATTAATCAAATTTTAAAATAAAATATAAAAAAAATAATTTTTAATTAGTTTAAAATTAGAAATCTATAATATAGAGGATTTGATGGTTTAAATCAAAAGTTGAGATAAATAATTAAAAAACAAAAAAAAAAAAAATTTAAATTTTTAAAAAAAAAATAGAAAAAATAATTTAAAAAAATAAAATATATATAGAAATAATAAAAAAAAGTTATAAAAATAATAAAAATAATAATTTTAAAATCAAAAATATTACTTTTATTAAATAAAAAAATTATTATATTAAAAACAAATTTAAATTCACCAAAAATAATAATAAATAAATATAAAAAGATAATAAATATAATTTTGGTTAGTTATAATTTAAAAATTAATATATTTGGTATCTTTTTAAATAAAAAAAGAAATTTGATGTTAATAATAAATAAAAATACTAATAGTGAAGAGGTTTTAAAATATAAAAACAAAATTTTTGAGGAAATTATAAAAATAAACAAATTTGTTTAGAAATTATTAAAAATAAAAGTTTGGGGATTTGTAATTGTATATGGGGTATAAATAGAAGGAAATTAAAATAAAAAAGAATTAATTCTTTTTTAAAAAAAAATGGAAAAAAATAATTTTGAAATATTTTTTATAGAATTATTAAAATAATTAATATTTAAAAAAAAATTATAAAATAAAAAATTCTTTTCTATTGTTTTAGTAATAAAAATAAAAGAGATGGTATTTAATATTTTTAAAAAAAAAAATTTTATATAAAAAAAATATTTAAAGGCAAAATAATATTATAATCTTAACTTTAAAAATTAATATAATAATTATTAAAAAATTGGATATCAAAATTTTAAATACAAAAAAAATATAAAATATAAATTTTATATTTTAAAATATAAAATCTATTTTTATAAATATAAAATATGTAATATAAGAGGGAAATTATGTAAATATATTAAAATAAAATGTATTTTATGTGGTAAAAATTATTTTATAAATAAATGTATATAAAATAAAAATAAAAATAAAAATTAAAATTAAAATTAAGAAAATTAAAATTAAATAATAGATTTTATAAAAATTCATTAATATAATTGTAATATATTTATAAATGTAATGTAAGGTATATTTGATTTTGTATTTAAAAATAAAATAAATTTTATTTTTTTTAAAAATTTTGGTTTTTAAAAAAAGAAAAAATTATAATTTTATATTTTGGATTTAATCTAATTTATTTGATTTATGGAGAGAATAAGTTACAAATGGTTACTTTTTTTTTAAAAAATATCAAATACAAAATCTTAAATTGAATAAATTTAATTAATGATGAAGATTGTTAGGTTATAGATTTTAAATCTAATAAATTTAGTATTTTTAGAATTTTTAATATTTATAATGAAAAATAATAAATGAATTTAAATATGATAAATATGATAAAATTATATATAATAAAAAAATTATATTAAAAATTTTTTTTTAATTGTGAAAATAGGTATTTAATTTTAAAAGATTTTAATTTTTATTATTTTTTATGGAATTTAAATTGTTTAAATAAATTAAAATTTAAAAAATAGTAGAATTGATTGAAAATAAAAAATTATAAATTTTAAATAATTTAGAAATACCAATTTATCATTATTAAAGAAAAAATATAAGTGGTTTATTTATTTTAGATTTAACTCTAGCTATAAATTTAATAATTAATTTTATTAAAAAATAAAAAATTAAAAATAAAATAAATACTAGGTTAGATTATGAAGTAATTTTATTTTGCATATTTTAATTAACAGATTTAGTGGATATTTTATTATTTATAAATAAATACAATTGGGAAAAAATAAATTAGGATATTTTCCAAAAAGAATTGTTAAAATTGGATGAAAATCTAAATAAAAACAATTTCTAAAATAATCTACTTTTTTTATTTAATGAAAATAAAATAAAAATGGAACAAAAACTAAAACAAACAATAAAAATATTTTAAAAAAATCTAATTAATACAATAAAAATATTAATACTAAAATTAATAATTATATTAAAATCTAAAATATAATAGAATCAACAAATAAATAATAAAAAAAAAAAATACTACAAAAAAAAAAATTTTAAAAAAATAATAAATCTCAAAAAAACTAAAATTTATTCAAAAATAAAAGAAACACATATTTCAAAACAATAAGAAAATCAAAACAAAAATCTTAAAAAAATTATTTAACAAATACAAAAAACAAAAATTTTTTTAATACATTAAAATATACAAAATCAAAAAAAATATAAAAAATACCCAATTTAAAATTTAAAAATAAAAAAACATCAAATTTTAAAAAAAAATCAAAAATATTAAAAAAAAATATTATTTCCAAAACCTCCAATTTTTAAAACTACAAAAAAAATAATTTCACTATAATCTCAAATAAAAAAAAAATAAAATAAAAAAAAATTACAAATAATAAAATTAAAAAAACTATATTCACTTCTAACTCCAAAAAAACACCAAACCCAAACAAAATAAATTTTCTATATCTCAAAAAAATATATAAAATAATTCTAAAAAAATTTAATAATTTATTTAATAAATTATTAAATTATAATTACCATCCAATCTATTTTAAAAAAACAATTAAAACAATATTACCAAAACCAAATAAACCAAATTATAATATACCAAAAACTTATAAAATTATAAATCTTTTAAACTATTTAAAAAAAATATTAAAAAAAATAATAACAAAAAAAATAACTTTTTTATTAAAAATTTATAATATTTTAAATTTAAAATAAATTAGTGGTAGAAAATCTAGATTTATAATTAATATAGTTTTATTTTTAATAAATAACATAAAATTAATAAAAATTAAAAAATTTTTAATTTCTATTTTATTTTTAAACATTAAAAAAGTTTTTAATAATATTTTAAAAATAAAATTAATTAATATACTGAAAGATATAGGATTACTAATTTAATTATTAAATTAAATTAAAAATTTTATGTTTGATAGGTATATCAAATTTACTTTTGATGGATAAATAAAAAAATAATTAAATCTAATAAAAATTAAAATATTTTAAAAATTATTTATATTTTTAATTTTTTTTTTTTATATTTAATACTTTTATTTAAAAAATTAAAAATAAAATATTTATTTATTAAAAAAATTTTTTATATAGATGATGTGGTAATAGTAGTTCAGAATAAAAAAATTAAACAAAATATTAAAAAATTAAAAAAAATATTAAAAATAATTTTTGAATAAATAAAAAATAATAGAATAGTATTTGATAATATTAAGTCTAAACTAATTCACTTTTATTTTAAATATAAAAAAGAAAATAAAGTGGTTTTATTAAATAAAATAGAGATAAAATTATTAAAAGTAATTAGATAATTAAAATTTTATTTTGATGTAAAAATAAATTTTAAAATTTATATTAAAAATAAAATATTTATAGTAGAAAGAATATTTAATTATATTTAAAACCTAATTAATTTAAAAACTAAATTAAATTCAAAAATATTTATATAGTTTTATAAAAATTACATTTGTTTTGTTTTTGATTTTGAAACTGAAATTTAATAAAAAATTAAGTTTTATTAATTAAAAAGTTTAAAACATTTTAAAATAAAATAATTAAAAAAATAATAAATATATTTAAAATAATTTTAATAAATTTAATAAAAATTGAAGTATTTATTCTACTATTAAAAATTAAATTAAACAATATACAAAAAAAATATATATTAAAAATATTTTTTCTTAATAAAAATTATCTAATTAAATTAAAAATATTAAATTTTTTTTTACTAAAATGCAATTTTAGAAGAGAAGTAAAAAAAAAAGAAGATTTAAAATATTTAAAATGGAATGAAAATAAAAAAAAAAATTAAAAAAAATATTATAAAACTATATTAAATTTAATTTTATTTAAAATTAATTTTTAAATAAATTTATATATAAAAATAAAAAGAATTAATTTAAAACTAAAACTTTTATAATTTAAAATTAATATTAATTTTTATATAAGTAAAAATAGTAAAAAATTAAAAACAAAAATATATAAAAATAAAAAAAAATATCTAGATTTAAAAAAAAAATTTAATTATTTATTCTAATAAATTTTTTTTAGAATTAAAAAATAATATAAAATTAATTAAAATTAGATATTATGAAAAAATAAATTAAAAATCTGTTTTTAAAATTTCAAAAAGTCTGGGTAATAAAATAAAAATTTATAACACAAAATTAATTATAATATATAAAAATCTTAGATAGGCTAAATTAATTATAATAAAAAATAATAAAATAGAAGAAATCTATTTATTTATTAACAATTAGGTTGTAATAAAAAAACTAAGCTCTTTAAAAATAGGTCTGGGATAAGAAATAACCTCTAGAATTTAGTTCCTATATAACGAGATTTATTTTTATAATATAAAAATTAATATAGAATGAGTGCTGGGCTATATAGAAATAAAAAAAAAACAAAAAAACAAATCTTTTAACTAAAAAAGTTACAAAAATTCAAACAAAAAGTTTTTTTACTTTTTATTTTTTTTTAAAAAGAAAAATAAAATTACAAAATCTTATAAAATAAAAAAAAAGCTAAAAAATATATAAAACAAAACCAAATTATTTTAACCACCCAAAATTAAAAAAAAATCAAATTCTATAAAAATCAAATAATAAAATTAATTCAACAATAACTTAATTAAAAACTAACCATAAATATTTCAACAATTACTTATATAAAATATTAAAAAATGTTATAAATAAAAATTATTCATGCAACAAAACACCTCAAACACTAAAACATTTCTTATTATATTGCAAAAAATACAAAAAATACAAAAAAAAAAAAAAATTTTAAAAAAGAAAATAAATAATAAAAAAATTTATGAATATAAAATCTCTATTATTTAATAATTTGAATCTTCAACATACAATAAAATTTATAAAAGAGATTAAAATTACACAAAGAAGTAATTAAAAAAAAAAAAACTAAAATTAAAATAAATTGAAAAATTTTTGAAAAATAGATTTATAATTTAATTAAAAAATTTTGAAAAATTAATTGTGGGATTGTAGGTAAAAAATATTAAAGTGGGATTAACAACTTTTTTTTCAATAATAGAAAAAAAAAAAAAGTGTAGAGGGGAAGAGACTTTAAGAAAAATGATGGAAAATAAAATAAAAAGTTAAAAAAGATTAAAGAAAAACAAAATAAATTAATTGTGTTAATTTATTTAATTTTTAGATCAATTTTTATTTAAAATTATGATTTTCATTTGTTTGATTTGTTATTTGAAATTTTGGGTGCGCTGCAAAAGAAAATTTTCTTCTGTCCGCCATAAGCTTCTAGCTTGCATGCGTGTATGATACATAATAATAATAATATCTTAATTTTTGATTTTGAGTTATCAGATTTTTTATATTGTAGATTTTTGGGTTTGAACTGATCGACAATTGTCTTTTTTGTATTTTATTTTATAATTTAACTGGTTGAGTGGCTAAAATTAATTCATTTATTAAAAAATTGTTTGGTATATTTATTTTTAATACTTAATTTAAAAAGGCTGTGGTGTTTTTAGTGTTTTTTTTGTTATTTTTTTTTATTTTGTATGTAGATGATTACAAAAGATTTTTAGAATTTTATTCTGTGATTTTTTTCTTGTTTTTTTGATTTGTATTTTGTTTTTTGGTATATTTATTCTTTATTTTAAGAGTTTTTGAAAGATATTTTTTTATTTGGTTTTGGATACTTTGTTCTAAAGTTATGGGGGGGTCGTTCGTTCCGAAGGTTTTTACTTTTAATAATATTATCTTTATATTATTAAGTAAAATTATTTTATTTTTTTTTTTATATCTAAAATAAAAATAATTTAATTTAAATTTAATATTATTAAATACCACTATATTATTTTTAACCTATAAAAAAACTATTTTTAATATTTTTT
Organism: Arthrobotrys conoides; assembly: GCA_036971725.1. NCBI lineage: Eukaryota > Fungi > Ascomycota > Orbiliomycetes > Orbiliales > Orbiliaceae > Arthrobotrys > Arthrobotrys conoides. The sequence continues at coordinate 2,106,658 of JAVHJM010000005.1, forward strand.
TTAATTCTTTAATATTTTGTTTAATTTTTTATTTTAAATCATTATTATTATATTATTTATATAAAAAAATATTTTAATAAATAAATATTTTATTTTTAATTTTTTTAAAAAAAATATTAAATATAAAAAAAATAAAATTAAAAATATAAATATTTTCTAAAATATTCCAATTTTTATTAAATTTAATTTTTTTTTTATTTATCCATTAAAAACCAATTTAATATACTTATTTAACATAAAATTTTTAACCCAATTTAATAACTAAATTAGCAATCCCATATCTTTTAATATATTAATCAATCTTATTTTTAAAATATTATTAAAAAATTTTTTTATATCTAAAAACAAAACAGAAATTAAAAGTTTTTTATTTTTTATTATTTCTATATTATTCATTAAAAATAAAATTATATCAATTATAAATTTTAATTTTCTATTACCAATTTATTTTAAATCCAATATATTATGAATTTTTAATAAAAAAACTATTTTTTTTACTATTATTTTTTCTAATATTTTCCCTAAATAATTTAAAAAACTTATAATTCTATAAACTTTTAATATATTATAATCCAATTTATTTAATTTTAATAATATTACCCCAATTACTTCTCTAAAACAAATTAAATAATAATCATAACTTAATAATTTATTAAATAAATTATTAAATCTTTCCAAAATTATTTTATATATTTTTTTAAAACATAGAAAATTTATTCCATCTAAACCTAACACTTTTTTAAAATTTAAAATAAATATAACTTTTTTAACTTTTTTATTTATAATTTTCTTCCATTTTATCTTTTTTTTATTTAAGATTATAAAATTATTTTTTTTTTTAAAAAACTGAAAATTTTAAAAATAACACTTTTCTTAATATTTTTGATTTTTTTTTAAAATTTAACACTTTTTTTTCTTCAAATTCTAAATTAGGAATTATTTATGTTTTTCTTAATTTTATATATTTTAATACATCAAAATTTTTTTTTATTTTTTATATTTATTAAATAATTTTTTTAAAATTTTTATTTTAATCTTCTTATTATTTTAAAATATATATATTTTTTATTTTTAAATAAATTCTAATTTTTTTATAATTTATTATTTTTTTAAAATTTTTTTTTTTATAATATTTTTTTTTATTTATTTATTTATTAATTCCACTATATTTTAGATTTTAATATAATTATTGATTTTAATATTAATATTTTGATTATATTAATTAAATTTTTTTAAAATAGATTTATTATTTACTCCAGTTTTCATTTTATTTTTATTTTATTTTTATTAAATAAAAAAAATAGATTATTTTAAAAATTTTTTTTATTTAAATTTCTATTTAATTTTAATAATTCTTTTTAAAAAACTTCCCAATTTATTTTTTCCTAATTATATTTATTAATAAATAATAAAATATCTACTAAATTTATTAATTATAATATACAAAATAAAATTATTTTATAATTTAACCCAATATCTATTTTATTTTTAATTCTTTATTTTTTAATAAAATTAATTATTAAATCTATAACCAAAATTAAATCTAATATAAATAAACCATTTATATTTTTTTTTTAATAATAATAAATTAATATTTTTAAATTATTTAAAATTTATAATTTTTTATTTTTAATTAATTCTACTATTTTTTTAGATTTTAATTTATTAATATATTTTAAATTTTATAGAAAATAATATAAATTAAAATTTTTTAATATTAAATATTTATTTTTATAATTTAAAAAGATTTTTTTTATATAATTTTTTTATTATATATAATTTCATCATATTTATTATTTTTAAATTTATTTATTATTTTTCATTATAAATATTAAAAATTTTAAATATATTAAATTTATTTAATTTAAAATTTATAATTTAATAGTTTTTATTATTAATTAAATTTATTTAATTTACAATTTTATATTTAATATTTTTTAAAAAGAAAATAACTACCCATAACCTATTCTTTTTATAAATTAGATAAATTAAATTAAATTCTAAATATAAAATTATATTTTTTTTTTTTTTAAAAAATTATAATTTTTAAAAAAAAATAATATTTATCTTATTTTTAAAAATAAAATAAAATATACTTTATATTATATTTATAAATATATTATAATTATATTAATAAATTCTTATATAATCTATTATTTTAATTTTAATTTTTTTAATTTTTATTATTTTTTTTTTTATATATTTATTTATAAAATAATTTTTTTTATATAATATATATTTTATTTTAATATATTTACATAATTTCTTTTTTTTATTATATATTATATATTTATAAAAATAGGTTTTATATTTTAAAATATAAATTTTATATTTTATATTTTTTTTATATTTAAAACTTTAATATTTAATTTCTTAATAATTATTACATTAATTTTTAAAATTAAAATTATAATATTATTTTGTTTTTAAATATTTTTTTTGTATAAAAATTTCTTTTTTTAAAATATTAAATATTATTTTTTTTATCCTTATTACTAAAACTATTAAAAAAAGTTTTTTATTTTACAATTTTTTTTTTATTTATTAGCTATTTTGGTAATTTTATTAAAAATATTTTAAAAATATTTTTTTCTATTTTTTTTTATTTTAATTTTTTTTTATTTATATTTTATATATAATTATAAAATTTTAAATTTTTATTTTTAATAATTTTTAAACAAATTTATTTATTTTAATAATTTTTTTAAAAATTTTATTTTTATATTTTAGAATTTTTTTACTATTTATATTTTTATTTATTATTAATATTAAAATTTCTTTTTTGTTTAATAAAATATTAAATATATTAATTTTTAAATTATTTTTTTTAATATAGTATTTATTATTTTTTTATATTTATTTATTATTATTTTTAGTAAAATTATATTTATTTTTAAAATAATAATTTTTTTATTTAATAATAATAATATTTTTTGAATCAAAATTATTATTTTTATTATTTTTATTATTTTTATAACCTTTTTTATTATTTTTATATATATTTTATTTTTTTAAATTGTTTTTTTTTATTTTTTTTTTAAAATTCTAGATTTTTTTTTTTTTTTAATTATTTGTTTTAATTTTTAATTTTAAGCCATTAAACTTTTTTATATTATAAATTTCTAAATTTAAATTAATTAATAATTATCTTTTTTATATTTTATTTTATAATTTAATTAATTAAGTGGTTAAAATTAACTTATCCATTAAAACATTATTTAATATATTTATTTTCAATATCTAACTTAAAAAAATTATAACATTTCTAATATTTTTTTTATTACCCCTTTTTATTTTATATATAGATAATTACAAAAAATTTTCAGAATTTTATTTTATAATTTCTTTTTTATTTTTTTAATTTATATTTTGTTTTTTAATATATTTAGTTTTTACTTTAAAAATTTTTGAAAAAAATTTTTTTATTTAATTTTAGATATTTTGTTTTAAAGTTATAGGGAGATTGTTCCTAATACTTATTTTTTTTTGAAATTCAATATTAAAATAATAATTTAAAAACACATTTCACCACAATAAAAGCAACTTTAACTAATTTAGTTAATAATAACAAAAATAACAAAAATAACAAAGATAATAATAAAAATAAAAGTAATAAAAATAATAAAAAAAATAGGAATAAAAAAGATAAAAATAAAGTTAATAAAAAAAAAACAAAAATAAAAAAACAAAAATAAAATAGACAATAAAAACAAAAATAATAAAAATAAAAATAAAAATAAAAATAAAAATAAAAATAAAAATAAAAATAAAAATAAAAATAAAAATAAAAATAAAAAAAAAAAATAAAAATAAAAAAAACAATTTACTTTCTATCTTATATTCTTGTAAGTATAAAAAATTTTTACATTATAATACTTATATCAAAATGAAAAAAAAAAAAAGTAAATTTTTCTTTCCATATTTTTATTTTATTAAATTATTTATATTTTAGATATATTTATAAATAAATATATAAAAAAATTTAAAATAGCCTTACTATCTTTTTCCATAATCCTAATATTTAAATTTTTTTTTTTTAAAAATTTATTTAAAATTTCTTTTACACCTTCCAAGTTTTTTTTTAAATTTTTTTTAAATTTTTATTAATGGGAAATTTTTTATTTTATTAGATAATATTATATTCTTTTTTTAATTTTTTTATTTAATTTTATAAAATCTATAATTAATATTTTTTTAACTTTATATATATTATTTTTTTATTTTATTTTTATTTATACTACCTTATTAGAGTAAAGGTATATTTTGTTTATATAATATCTTTTAATTAAAAATATATAGAATATATTATAATTTTTCATCATAACTAAAAATTTTAATTTATAAACTATATCTTTAATGTTTTTTACAACTTTAAACAGGTTTAGCCATCTCATTTTTAATTTATTTAATAATTTTTTAATTTTGATATTTCAACTAAATAACAATACCATTTTATTTTTTTTAAATATTTTAGTTTTTTTTTATATCCTATTAACATATTTTATATAATTATTATTATAAGTTTTTTATATTTTTAATTTATATACTTTATATACCCTCATAAACATATCCAATCTTTCTTAAATTGTAAATATTTTAATAAGTTATTATATTTTTTTATTTATTCTTAAATGCTAGCTATACTTTACAAAATATAAAATTATTTTAATTATTATTTAATATATATTATTATATATCAATATTATTAATAATAATAATTTTATTTAATTATTTTAATTATAATTATAATAATTATAAAAGTATTATTTTAGAATTTGATTGATTTGTTTTGTTTGTTTGTTTATTTATAAATAAAAATTATCCAAATTTTATTGTAATTTTCAATATTTTATAAATAATAATCTAAAATTTAAAAATAAAAATTATTTCTTAATCTAATATTATTTTATTTAATAATTTATTTTATATTAAATATTTAATATATAGTATAATTAAAATTTTTATATTAAATTTTTTTATATATAAAATAAAATAGATATATTTTATTAATTTATTTATTATTATTTATATTATATTATATATTATATTATTTCCTATTATAAAATCACTTAATTTTAGTAATTTAATTATAAAATCCATTAAAATTAATTATTATAATTTTATTAATATATTTAATAACTTTAATAAATTTCTTTTTCTAATTTAGTCTGTTTTATTACATTAGCATATATTATATATTTCAATATATTAATATATAAATCTTATATATTTTAAAAAATAATATTATTATATAAATAGTTTTAATATTTTTAATTTTTTAAAATATTTTACTAATAGTAAATTATAGATTTTTATAAATATTTTTTATTTCAAATTTAGCAAATTAAATATATATATTAAATTATAAAATTTAAATAAAATTTTTTTTTTTATTATATAATCTTTTTTATATTTTAAATTTTTTTTTTTATTTGTTCCATTATTCTTATTATTAATAAATTTTTAATATAAATTTTTTATGTTTTTTTATTTATCATTATAATTTATATTATTAATTATTTTTTTTTTAAACAATAAAAGTAATAAAATGTTTTTTTTTTAAAAAATTTATAATCCAATTTTTAAAACAAAACATCTACTTCTGTATTCATTTTCCCCAATCTATATTCAATTTTAAAATCTAATTCTTTTAACTCTTCAACCTATCTTATTTATTTAAAATTTAGCTTTTTTAATATTATAAAATAAATTAAATTAATATAATTATTTAATATTATAATTATAAATTATAATTTTTTTAATTAAAATAATCATTTTTGTATTATTTTAATTATAATTAATAATTTTTGGTTATATATTTAATAATTTTTCTTTATTTAAATTATTTTTTTGTAAAAGAATTTTATGGAATATTATTTTTTATTATTATAAATTTTACTAAATTAAAATATTTTAAAATTAAATTATCTATTTTTATAAATTTTTTTTTTAATTTTTTACATAAATCTTGTTCTTTGACTATTTATATACTCGTGTATTGCACGTTATGATAATTTGCAGTTTATGATAAATAACTCCAATTTTAACTTATTTTTTTAAATATCGAAATCTAATGTTGTGTTGGATTTTTAAAATTATAAAAAAAATATAATATTAATTTTTATTGTTATGATTTTTAAATGATATTATTATTGTTTATTTAAGGGGTTTATTTAATCTTTTAAAATCTTTTTTATTATAATAACCTTCTTAATTTTAAAATTAAATAAAAATAATGATATTTTTATTATTAAAATAATTATTATAAATATTAATATTAACATAAAAAAAATTTTAAATTTTTTTTATTATATAATTTTTAAAAATATTAATATTTAAAAATTCTATTTAATTAATTAGTTTTTAAATATTTTATAAAAGTAGGAATTTATAAAATGGATATTTTGTTATTTTAATTAAGGATTTCCCTTTTATTTAGTTTTTGTTATAAATAAAGTATTTGAATTATATTAAATAATTTATTTTATTATTTTTAATTTTTATTAATTATAAATATTTTAATTTAAAATAAATTTATTGATTAAATAAAATATAAAATTTCAAATTATATAGATAAAAAATATATTATAATAATTTTATTAAAATTTATTAAATTATATTTTAATTATATAAATTAATATTTATAAATAATATTATTTAAATTTTTATATTAATATTTTATAATTTTAAATTATTATTTAAAATAAAATTATAAAATAAAATAATATATGGAATTTTAATAAGAAAAATATTATAATAAATTAGAATTAATGTTATTAAAATATTATATGTTGTGGAGTATATATTTAATTAATTTAAGATAATAATAAAAAAAAACGTTATTATTATTAGTTATATAAATACTAATAATATTAAAATAATATTATTAATAATTATTTTTAAAAATGTTTATTATATGGAAAATTAGTATATTGTTTTAGATAACAAAAAAATTACTTTTGGTGTTATAAAAAAAGAGATAAATGAATAATGCTTTTAATATTAAATAAACTTGTTAATTTGAAATTTATTTATAGATTAAAATATTATTTAATATATTTAAAAGTTAATTATTAATTTTTAATGGTTATGAATTATATATTTTTATTAAATTTTTAAATTTTTGTTATATTAATAATATTAAATTATTATGTATATTTATTTATAGTATTTATTTTTTTTAACTATTGGATGTTAAACTTTTTGGGTTATTATAATAATACTATTTAATTTATATTATTAAAATTTTATATAATATAGATTATTAAATATTTTTATTAAAATTTTAATTTTATTTAATATTTAGAAAAATATATAATAAAATATTTATTAAAAATAATATTATATTTATATAATATTAATCTAAATATTTTTTTATATAATTTTAATTTTATTATTAAATAATATAAAAAAATAATTTTTTTAATAATAGAATTGGATAATATTAAGTTATTATAAACATCCTAAATTTTAAAAAATATTATTAATATTAAAAATTAATTTATTATATATAATATTTTTCCATTATAATACTATCTCATAAACATATTTATAAAATTAATAAAATAAAATATTATATATTATAATTTATTAAAGATATAACTTAAAATATTATAGACAATTTATAAAAAAATATAGTAATATAATAGTTGATATTGATTAATATTAAAATAAAATAAAGATTATTTGGTAACTAATATAAATATACAACATATGAAAATAAATTAAAATTAAAAATAAAAAATGATAATATAAAAAAAATAATAGTTCAAACATTATAAACGTTTATTAAAGAAATTTATAAATTCTGTACTTTATATTATTTTTATTAATAATAAAAAAAAATAAAATATATTTTTCAATTAAATTAACACTTAAACTAATGGTCATAATGATTTCAACCCCTTTCTAGATAATAATAGATCTACAAGAACATTATTAAAAAGCTTTATAAATAATAATTAATTAAATATTTTTTTTATAATTTTAAAATCCAGTATAACACTGGATTTCGACATTAAAGAGAATGAGTTGAGATTGGAGTTGTTTATCATGAACTGCAAATTATCATAACCTGCAACACACGAGTAAACTTCAAACTTTTATTTATTTTATTTATAAAAATTTATATTAAATTATTATATTTTTTAATAAAATATTTATAAAAATTTATAAAATTATTTTATAATTTTTAATTTTAATTATTCTATTATGGTTTTTGATTTTTTTTTTGATTTATAATTATTTTTTTTATTAATATTAAAAATTTAAGAAATTTCACATTACTTTTTTCAAATTTGTACTTTTTGAAATTTACATATAGTTCAATTTTTTTTAAAATATTTAGTATTTAACATACATATTTTATATATTTTTATCTTATTTTAAAATAAAATAAAATATTATTTAAATAAATTATTATAAATATATTTAAAAATTTTCTTAAAATATTATTAATTAATATTTAAAATAACCCAAACACATTCATAAAACCAAAAAATATTATTTAATATTTAAAATATTTATATTAAGTTTTAAAAACCATTTTTTATTCCTCACCTTCCACATCAGGAAAAGAACATCGGTTCCATCCTGTCCATCCTGTGCCATCCTGTGCCATCCTATAATCCTTGTTTCCATCCTACTTTTGAAGCTATTTAATTAGTTAAAAACTCACTTATTTTTATTATGGTTTTTATTTTATCCAATAACATAACTTAAAAACAGGATGGAAACAAGGATTATAGGATGGAAACAAAGATTATAGGATGGAACTGATGTTCTTTTCCTGATGCACTATTCTAATTTTATTATAAGTACTTCATAAGTCCAACTTTATAAAATATTATATATTCCTAAATTATTCTATTATAACATTTATTAATAAAAGAATATATTTATTTTTTATTATTATATTATTTAAACCCCTATAATCCACACATAAACATAACCCTCCTCCTTTCTTTTTTATAAATAAAATTAGTGCCCCAGCTAAAAACATAAATAATCAAATAAATTCATTAACTAAGTTTTCTTTTATATAAATCTTAAACATTTCTCTTTCTACATCTATCAATAAATCTCCACAAAAATTTTTATCTTTTTATTATTAAAATTTTATAATCCCATAATTATTTTTTTAATAACTTATTAACTAACTTTTTATTAAAAATTTTTTTTTTAAATTTTTATATTTATTTAAAAAATAGATAATTTCTAATATTATTATATTTTCTTTATTAATAAATTTTTTTATTCCTACTAATATATAATCTTCTTTTTTAAATAACTTTTTAAATTTTTTTAAAATAATTATAATCATTATATTATCTATATTTATAAATTTTTTATCTATTCCATCTAAAGGTTTATAATTTTTTTTTTTTTTAATCAATTTTTGAATTAACTTATTTTAATTACAAAAAATCTAAAATTATATTATAGTTTTTTATGTTAATTATATTATAATATATTTAATCTTTTTTTTTTCTTTTAATATTTAATTTTAAAAATTTAATTATATATATAATTTTTTTATTAAAAATATTATTATTATTTATTAAATATAAAAATATTATTTAATTTTTAACTTTTTATTTAATATTATATTATTTTATTACTTCTAAATTAATAAAAATTAAAAATAAATTATAATCTAAAAATTTTTTAATCATTTATTTTTTTTTCTCTTATCTTACTTTTATTTATAAAATAAAATAAAAACATTTTTTTAATAAATTTTATTCTTTTATAATTACTAATATAATCTTTAATAATTTAAATTTTTTTCAATTTTATCATAATTTTTTATTCTTTAATTTTTTTATTTTATTTTTTTAACAATTAAATTTTTATTATTTTTAAAATTTTTCTTTTATAATTTTTATTTTAATATTTTTTTTCCTTTTTTCTTTTTTTTTTTTATAATTTAAATTATAATAGAAAGTTATATATTCTAATTAATCACATATAAAATATATACTATCAATTTTTTTTTATATTAATTTTTTTAATATACCTTTTATTACTATTATTAAAATTTTTAATTTTTTTTTATTTTTATATTTATTATAATTATTAATATTGCATCTAATTTTATTAAATTTAATAATAAGAAGTTTTATAATTATAATTATAAAAATTCATTCTTTTTTATAACTATATATAATTTATAATATTTTTTAATATTTATTATAATTTTAATTAATTTATTTAATATTTTAAATCTAGAGTTAATTGTTATAATATTTTATTTAATATTATCTTTAAAATTTTTTTAGAAGAAATATACTATTAAGATATTATTCTATTTTAAAATTTTATCTTATATTATCTTAAATTATATAATATAATCAAATATTATCTTTTTTTTTTATTTTAATTTTGAAATTATAAATTTAATTTTATTAATTTTATTTAAGTTATTGTAATAAAGTAATCTCAGTATAATGAATTCTAAGCAGAAATCCAAGCAGTTGGAGGAGTTTTCAGAATGATTATAGGAAACATTTAAATAATATTATAATTAAAAGAAAAATTATATGATGTAATATAAATTGCAGATTTAAAATAAAGAAATATTTAGATTTAGATCTTAAAATTCGCAGTTTAAGATTATAATTATTATTTAAGTTTTAAGGGTTCTAAATAAAAAAGTTCTTATTTTTTTAGCAATTTCTAAAAAGAGTATTTTATTATACATACTTATTTATTATATAGAATTATATATTGTCTAATTTAGTATTTTGTATTTCCAAATGTTTAATTTAGACTTATCTTTTGTTTAATTTAATATTTTATGTTTAATTATTTAGTTCACAAATTTACTTTTTGTCCAGTTTAATATTTTATATTTAATTATCTAGTTTATAGATTTATCTTCTATTTAGTTTACTTTAATATTTCCTTTATTAATTATTTATTTAAATTATTAAGTTTATTGTTATGTATTTAGAAATCAAGTAATAATTTAAGTATTAATCTATATTCACATTAGTATATTATTTTTATTTTGTAATATTTATATATTATTTTAATATTTCAACTAGTTTTTATACAATTTCTTACATTTTATTATTTTATAATTTTATTAATTTAATATTTAAATATCAGCATTAACTCTATTAAAAGGCGAATTTTTTAAGAGAAAAGATATTGAAGGAGAAATTATAATTATTATTTTATTAAAATTTATTATTAAATAAATTAAAGCTATGATAATAATCTTTAAATATTTTAGAAATAATATGTTTATAATAACTTCAGTAATTACTCCAAGTATTAAATTTTTAAATTTTAATTTTTTTAATAATACTAAATTTTATGAATTACAAAACTTCTTAATTTAATTTAATAATAAATATAAAAAAAAAGTTATTAAATTTATTATATTTAAAAAAAAAATTATATATGTTATTAGTCTTTTTAAAAAAAATTTAGTAAAATTAATTTTTAATAAATATAATGTTGATAATAAAATATAAAACTAGAATATTTATGTTAAATTTATTATATAATTTAAAAAATTTTTTAAAAATTTTGATTTTATTAGAACTGTAAAATAAAAATTAAGAAATTTAAAACAAACTAATAAATCTTTTTCTATTTACTTAACAAAATTTAAATATTTTATAAAACATTTGAATTATAATAATGTTGTTTAAATTGCTTATTTATAATACAATTTATATATTAAAATAAAAAAACTCTTAATTATTAAAGAAATATTTTTTAATAATTTTAACAATTTTGTTATTTTTTATCAACATTTTGATAATAATTAGTAAATTTTAGATATAAAAAAAAAATTTTGTAATTTAATAATTGGATTTTAAAAAAAGAATATTTTAACCCTAATATCAAAAGGATTTATAAAAACTAATAATACTAATCAATTTTAGTAAATTTGGAAAAATAATTATTTTAGACTTAAACTTATAAATTAATCTACTAAAAATATTTAAAAATGATTAATTTAGAAAGAAAAAAATTAATATTAAATTTAGAAATTATATTTGTATTATAAAAAAAGAAGATATTTTATTAATAATTATTTAAATAAAAAATTTCAAGAAAGATTATTTCAACATATTTACAATTTTTATTTTATTAAAAACTAGAATATTTAAAAATTTATTTATGAGGATATTTAAAATAAGATAATATTTCTTTTAAAATATTATTTATAAGAAAATGCTAAAAAAAAACAAAAAAAAGAATAAGTTTAATTATGAATTATAATATATAATAAAACAGGATTTAATTTATTATTTTAAGAATTTTATAATCTTAAAAAATATCATAAATTTTTTTTATATTTTAAAATTTATTTTCTTATTTAAACTTTGAAGATATTAAAATATTATTTAAATTTTATATTAAAATTTTTGTTATTTTATATTTTTACTCCTAAAAATTTATTAAAATTTTTATATATTTGGATAGTAACAATATAAGAATATATATAAATTTATAATTTATAATTAAAAATAAATTTTTATTTTATTTTAAAAAAATCCTTAAATTTATAGAATACTTTAATAGAATTAAAAAACTAATTAAAAAAATAATTTAATTTAAGATAAAAATTTAAAATTATAAAAAAATTATTAATACCAATATTATTAATATTATTAAATTTTTAAATTTAAAAAAATTGTAGTACAAAAAATATAATATTTATGTTAATTAAAAAAATAATTAAATATACATAAATTATTTATTTAAAATTATTATTATAAACATAAAAGTTTTTAAAAAAATTATAAAATAAAAATTTATTTTCATTATCTATGGTTTAAAAAAAAAAAAAATAAGTTATATTTATTAATAATATAATTAAAATTAAAAAAATTATTAAATTTTTTAATAAATTTCAAAATTTTATCAAAGTTTTCTCAAAAAAGAAAGAAGATATTTTGCTATTATAATAAAAAAAAAATATATAAATTTTTATACTACTAAAAACTCAACTTATTTAAGAATTATTAAGATTAATAAACAAAAAATATTTTAAAATCCTTAAACTCTAAATTAAAAAAAATATAACCAAAAAATTTATTTAAAGGTTTAATAATTTATAGAAAATACTTATTTTATTTATTTTTAAAAAAAACAATGGATTATAATTTTGTATAAATTAAAAAAAATTTAATATTATTATTATTAAAAATTGATGCTTTTTATTATAAATCAATAAGATTTTGAATTAATTTAAAAAAGTTAAGTATTTTACCTAATTAAATATTTATAACATTTATAATTGTATTAGAATAATTAAAAAAAACAAAAAAAAAATAATTTTTTATATTAAATATAAATATTTTAAATTTTAAATAATATATTTTGGATTAATAAATGTTTTAATTATTTTTTAAACTTATATTAATAAAATTTTATAATCTTTTTTAAATAAATTTTATATAATTTATTTTAATAATATTTATATTTATAATAATTTAAAAAAAGAATATATTTATTATATAAAAAAAGTTATTAAAGTATTATAAAAAGTAAGATTTTATATTAAATTTTTTAAATATGAATTTTTTATTAAAAAAATTGAATTTTTAAAATATATTATTGGAAGTAATGGAATTAGGATGGATTTTATTAAGATTTAAAATATATTTAATTGGGAAAAATTGAAAGAAAAATTTAAAGTTATTAAAAAAATATAATTTTTTTTAAGTTTTATAAATTTTTATTAATAATTTATAAAAAACTATATAAAAATAATTAAATTTTTATATAATTTAATTAAAAAAAATAAAGTATTTTATTAAAAAAAAAAAAAAAAATTACTTTTTAGATATTTTAACAAGTATTTTATATTAAGTTAATATTAAAACACTAAAACCCTATATTAAAAACATAAATAAAAACAAATGTTTTGGATTTTGTTTATACTACAATCCTTTTTTAGAAATATAATGATAATTTCTGGTACCCTATAGCCTATAAATTTAAAAAAATGATATTAATAAAATATAACTATAATATCTATAATAAAAAATTTTTATTAATAATCTAAATATTCAAAAAATAAAAATAATACCTCATAAATATTTATATTTAAATATATATTTTTACAAACCATAAAAATTTAAAATATTTTATAATTAAACAACACCTTAAATAAAAACAAGTAAAATAAATAGAATTCCTATCTTAATTTAATTTTAAAATATTTTTCATTCCTAAAAAAACTAATATTAAGGTTGATGTATTAACCAAAAAATCGAAAAATTTTTTTCAAAAAAAAAAAATTAAATATATAAAAAATTAAATTAAAACATTTATACCACCTAAAAAAATCTAATAAATTAATATTATAACAATACAAAAAATTTAATAAAAAGTAGTACTTAAAAATTTCTATATACAAAATATCATAAAAATCCTCAAAAAAAAATAAATAATATTTTAAAATTAAAATATTAAAAATAAAAAAAGAATAAAACAAATTCTACCACAATAACAAAAAAATAATACTCAATAATAAAAAAATTTATAAAAAAATCTTATAACAATATTATAATTACTCTACAGTAAAACACCCAAAAAAAGTAAAAATATTAAAATTAATTTAAAAACAATATATATAAATAAAATTTTAAAAAAATGTTAATTAATATATTAATAATTATTACATCTACAAACATACCAAAACATCCAAAAGTATATCCCAAAAATTATTATAATTATTATAAATTATAAAACAAAATTAGTAAAATATCTTTTTTAATTTAATTATTAAATTATTAAAATTTAATAAATATAATATAATTTTTATTATTATAAATAAACTCTTTAAAATAATATATTTGATTTTAATAACAAAAAAACTAAATACTAAAGAATTAACTAGATTATTTTTCAAAAATATATAGAAATTATATAAACTATTTAAAAAAACTATTTTAAATAAAGAAAAAAAAATTTTAAACAAATTCTAAAATAAAGTTAATAATTGTTTAAGAATTTATTATTGATTTAGTATTGCTTATTATTTTTAAATTAATAAATAAACTAAACAAATTAATTTTATAATAAAATAATATCTTAAAATATATATTAATTATTAATAAAATAATTAAATTAAATAATTATTCTTAATTAAATATTTTTATAATAATAAAATATCTAATATTATTAAAATTTTTTTGTTTACTACAAATTATAAATAAAATTTAAATACTTTTGAATTCTAAGGATTTAGAAAATTTTCTAAAAATTAAGATGTTGCAAAATTTATACAGTAAATATCAAAATTATAAGAAATCTTATGTATGGAAATTAATTGTGCTGTATAGATATAACAAGAATAAGTAAATAAATATAAATAATTATTATTTGATTATAAGAAAAAAAACTATATTTGGTTAAATATGTGAAATACTAAAATAGTATAATTCTATTTAAAATTATTTAATAAGATAAAAAATCTATTTCAAATTCTTAAATTTATAAAAAAAAAAACATATAAATTAAAACTTTTTTTTTTAATAAAAATTTATTTTATTTTTTATATTAATTTACTATATTTAATATTAGATAATGTATTCCCTAGTTAAAATTACAAAAAATAATTTTTACTAGTTACTATTAATAATAAAAAAGAATATAAAATTGAGAAAATTAAACCTCTACATGAGCCAGTCTTATTTTGAGTCCGGACCAGAATTTGTATTTCAATCTTATCCATTTAGATTCCAATCTCAATTTGGGCCCAGACCATTTTAAACCCAAAACCCAAAACAAACCCAAAAAAAAAGACCATTTAACTAAACCAAACTTTAAACTTATTTATTTTTTTTATATTTTAAAACTTATATTTAAAATAATATTAATTATTTTAAATATAAAATAATATTATATTTATTTTATATTTATTTCTAATATTTATATATATCATCTAACATTTATATTTATATTATAATATATTTAAGTTTTAATAATTATAATTTTAATTTTATTAAAATTAATTTCTTTTATAATATTTTTTAATTTATTAGTAATTTTTTTATTAGTATATATAATATTAAATTTAATAATTAAAACAAATCTACATACATATTTATTTAAGAACTAAATTATAATTATCAAACAAACAAAAATTAAATATTAATAATAAAATTTTTTAAAATAAAATCATTGCAATTTTTATTTATATAGATATTAACTTAATACAATATTTTTTGATTTTAATTGGATAAAAATATTATTTAATTTATTATTTTTTAATTTTTTATTAATAAAAATAATTTTTTGTTTTTTAAAAAATCAATTAAAGTTTTTTTTTTTTTTATTACCTTTATTAATTTTATCATTTTTAATATTTAAATTATTTTTGTCATTTTTGTTATTTTTACTATTATCAACTCCCTTATTATCATTATCTCCTCCATCATTTTTTTTATTATCACCATTTTTTTTATTAATATTATCCCCTCCACCATCTCCCTTATCATCATTATTTTTTTTATTGTTTCCTTCATTATTATTATTTCCTTTATTAACATTATTTTTTTTATTATTTTTATTATTTTTATTATTTTTTTTATTTTTATTATTATTATTATTATTATTATTATTATTATTATTATTATTATTATTATTATTATTATTATTATTATTATTATTATTATTATTATTATTATTATTATTATTATTATTATTATTATTATTATTATTATTATTATTATTATTATTATTATTATTATTATTATTATTATTATTATTATTATTATTATTATTATTATTATTATTATTATTATTATTATTATTATTATTATTATTATTATTATTATTTTTTTTTTTTTTTTTTTTTTATTATTATTTTTTATGATTGGTTGTTTTTTTTTTTTTTTTTATAGTTTTATTATTTATTTCCTTATTTTTTTTTTTAGTTTTAGTTTTAATTTTCTTTTTTTTTTTTTTGTTTTGATTATCTCCTTTTTTTGTTTTTTGGTTAGCTTTAAATTAAGTTTAGTTATTATAGTTTTGGTATTTTTAGTTAGTATTTTTATAATAATCTTATTTAATGTTAATAAGGTTTTAGATATAAATACATTATTATTTTTATTTTTGCTAGGGTGTATAACATAACTTCTGGTTATTATTAATAATGTTTAATAGAACCTTATATCCCAAAATATAATAATAATCCTTTTAACAAACTAAACAATAATATTATCAATTATTAATTATATTAGTAAACATTCCATTAATAATTAATATTAAAATATTAATTTTTAAATTATAATATTAGAAATTGTTTAGTAATTTTCTGTATTACTGCTAAAGTACTTATTTAAAAGCAATATTTTTTATTATTTCTTAACTTTTATATGATTTTACGAATTAATTAATAAAAAAGTAATTTTGGAAAGATAGGGTCCATAAACTTTTAAAATTTATAAATTTTACACAAAACATTAACTAAAGTTATATTGTATGTTAATATATATGTGGAGTAATAGATATAAAATTTATTATATTATTTACTAAATACTTTGATTTTTCTTTTTATATAGGCTGGAGTTGGGACAAAAGTTTTTTGGATGATTTTTTCTGATATCATTTTTGTTTTTGCAGATGTAGATTTTTTGGAAAACATTACAGTACTTTTTTTAACATGGAGGTTTAAAATGTTAATGCTTTTGGAACTTAAAAAATATGATATTTTAAAAATAATATTAAAAAAAAATAATATATTAATATTGATAATAGATTGGAAGTTTTGAAAATAATAACTATAATATTAAATAAATATAAAAAGAAAAAAAAAAGAAAAGAGGAAAAGAAGGAAAAAAATAAAAAAAATTAAAAATAAAAGTAAATATAGTAATTAGTTTGGAAGGGTTAATTTGTATGAAGTTTTAGAAGTTTATATATGTATATTTGTAAATATAAATTTATTTGTATGGATGTTATATACTATTATATCTTATGATTTATTTGAGTTTTATTTAAGTGTTTTTATTTTAGTAAATTTTAATATAAAATATTGTTTATTTTTGTAAGTATATTTGAAAATATTTATAATGTTTGTAAAAATAATCATAAAACATAATAATTTTGTAGATGGTATAGATTATGACATATTATAAACAATAAAGTATATAGAAAGTATAGAGTTTATATTGTAGAGTAATAAAATCATGTATATATTTTAGATTACCTAACAATCTAAAAAGCTTAATTTCAAAATTTAAGTTTATGATTAGTTCTAATTTGTTGAAATAGTTTATGTTTACTCTTAGTATTTATTTGCTTTTTTGTAATTTTGTTAATTGCTATATTAAAATTATATAGTCATATATGTAGATGTTGATAGGTATGTTAGAGTTTTTATGATATATTAAATTTATTATTTTATGGTAGTATTTTTAAAATTATTTTTTTATATAATAATTTATTTATTTATAGGTTAAGAAAGGGATTTTATTTATTTTTTTTTTTATATATATAATATTATTTTTTTAAAATAGTTAGTTTTCATAGTTTATATTAAATTATTTTTTGATTTTTTTTTAATCCAAACCCAAATTTAATTTTCAAATGTTATTAAAAGATTTTGAAAAGTATAGACTTGAATAGCTTTTTTTAAGTAATACTAAATATTAAAAAAAGTTTAAAGATAATAAATTGAATTAAGTAAAAGTTAAGCTTAATATTTAATAAAAATATTGGAAAAAAAAGTTAATAATTAAAAAAAGAATTATTGATATAGAAGTTTACTAAAATAGAAATAATAACAAACAGAAAAAATTTTTAAAAAAATGGAATAATAAATATATTATAAAAATTTTAAATAATAAAATTGAAATTATTAAAGTAAAATAAAAAAAAAAAAAAAATCTATTTTAGTTAACATGATTAATTAGAGTTTAATAAAAAAAAAAATAAAAAAAAAATTTAATTTAAAAAAAAAAATAGATTTTAATTTAGGGTTTATGTTAAATTTTAGTTGTTTTACTTAAACTAACCTAGATATTAAAAATATTAAAGATAAAAGGAAGTTTTAAAAGGTTTTAATTTAAATTATGACTTTAAATTCTAAATAATTTGAAAGGTTTGAAGTTTTTTATAAAAGAAAGTGAGTTTACAGCTTTGATAATAATAATAATAAATTTGGGATTAACTTTAATAACTTTAATTATATATTAATTTTGGTTTTTAAAAAAAGGAGGTTTAAAAAAAATAAAAAAGATGATAAAAAAGAAGATGGGGAAAAGGATAAAAGAAAAAGTGAAAAGAATGAGGGAAAAGATAATAAGAAGAGTGGAATTAAGAATAAAGATAAGGATAAGGTTAAAAATAAAGATAAAACAAAAAAAAAGAAAAAGGATGGAAAAGATAGTAACAAAGATAAAAATAAAGAAAAAAAAGAAAAAGAAGAAGAGGAAAAAGAAAAGAATAAGGATGAAGATAAGGATAAAAATATTATTTATAAAAATAAAAATAAAAATAAAGATATTATTTATGAAGATGATATTTATGAAAGTGATGATGAAATAGATTTTAAAAATGGTGAAGAAGAATAGGATGATGAGATTAAATTTATTGTTATTAATAATAATAATAACAATGATAATGATGAAAATAAAAATAAATTAAATCTTGAATAAGTATATCTTGATGATGTTATAAAAGTTTTTGATTTGTTTAAATCTTAATAAATTAATTTATATATAGAATAATATTTAGTTTTAATTAATAAAAATATTTTAATCTTTTTTATTTCTAAAATATAATTTTAGATTATCTTAAAATAGGTATAAATTAAAAGTTATTTTAAAATTAAAAGTTAAAATTTAAAGTTTAAGATTTTACTATTTTTGATTTATTAATATAATACCAAAAAATCATGTTATTTTAAATTTAATTTAGAAATGAAAAAGTTAATTTAATAACCAACATTTTATAATTAAAACTAATTAAAAATCCTAACACCATAAAATTTCTACACTTTTAAATTATATTTAAAAAAAATATAATTTATCAACACAACATTAACAAATTAAAAATAGTAAAAATTTAATTTCTAATATCAAATAAATTTAAATTAAATAAAAAAGTTTTAAAAAACTCTTTTAGCTAAAAATTATTAAATACAAAAATAATTTTTTTTAAAAAAAAAAAAAATTTTAAAGTTATTAAAACTATTTTTTATCTATTAATATTATTTTATTTTATTTTAAAAATTAACTATTACCGAAAAAAGTTTATACCTATTAAATTTTTGATATAAAATTTTTAATACTTCCATTTTTACTATTCTTTTTTTTTTTAATTTAAAAATATTTTTTTTTATATTTATGTTATTTTTTTTTAATCCTTAATATTCTTTTTTTATCTGAATATTATTTAAATTTTTATTATCACCATTTTTAATTAAAATATTGTTATTATTAATATTAATATTATTAAAATTCTTTATTATATAAATAATTTTATTTGTAATAAATAAATTTATAATATATTTTAATAAAATTAATTACTTTAAAATTTTATTTATAAAATAATTAAAAAATATTTATAATTAATTTAAAAAATTATAATTTTTTTTTTAATATTATTATTGTTGAGGGTTATAAAGGTTTAAAGTTTTTTAATTATAATAATATTTTTATTAATTAATATTTATATTTTAAGGTTATATATATTATAATATTTTAATATTTATTTATTCTAATTTAAGATTATTATAATTTTTTGTTTTTTAAATTTTTTATTAAAATTTATATTGTTTTTTGGGATTTTTAATTAAAATTATTAAAAATAAATTAATTAATTTCAATTTATTTAATAATTAAAATTTATAGAAATTTTAACTATCTCATAACCTATAATTTTAGTTGGTTTTAAGTATTTATATTTACTAAAATATATATACAAAATAAATTTATTATAAAAATATTTAAAATATATTTTGATAAATTTAAATTATAAAAATATTTAAAATATATTTTGATAAATTTAAATTATAAAAATAATTATAAATATTAAATAAATAAATTAAATAAAATAAAATTTTTAATATTTAATAATTAAAAAGTATATAAGTTTTAATATCTATTTATATTTAATAATAAATAGTAATTAAAATATTTTATAATTTAAATTTAAATCTTTTAAATTATTAATAATTTTTAAATATAAATCTACTATTATCTTATTCTATATAGAAGTATTATATAATTAATATTTAATTAAATTTTAAAAAATTTTATATAATTTATTAATTTAGAAGTAAAATAATAAATTTTAAGTTATTAATTTAAATTTACTTAAAATATTTTAGATTTTTTATATTTTATTATATTTATTTTTTTTATAAAGGGATTTAATTTTAATATATATATACTATTATAGTATTATTATAATATTATTATATTTATTTAATATAAAAAATTATTTATTTATATATATATATTTTATTTTTAATTTATATTTTGTTTTAAATATTTTTTTCTAATTTATTTTAGAATTTTATATTTATTTTTTTTTTATATTTTTAAAATAATTTTGTTTTTGAAATAAATAATAAGTTATTAATAATTATTAATAATAAAAATATTTATTTATATAATAAAAAAATAAAAAAAAAATTTATAAAATAATATATTTGATAAAATTTAAAATTAAATAATAAGAAATAAAATTATTTATTAATATAAAATATTTATATAAAATAAACTACAATCTAGAAAAATTTTTAAAAAAATATATAAAATAAAACAAAAAAATTTATTCTTTAATATCAAATTTATTTTACAGTTTTAAATTATTTATTATTTAAAGATATTAGAATATTTATTTTTTAATGTTACATATTATTTGTAAAATGTATAATTAATAAAAAGAAATTAAATAAATAGTTAATATTTTTAATAAATAATACAATTAAAATATGTTTTTTATATTATTTTATATATAAATAAATGAAATTTATAAATCAAATATAATAAATAATAAAATTTAGATTTAAAAAACTTAATTTTTATTTAAAAAGTGTTTAAATGTAAAATGTTTTAAGTTTTATTATTAAATAATATTTCTTTTAAATTTTAGAATAATTTTAATATTTATGAAATGTTTAAAATGTTTAATTTAGAAATTAAGTTTTTATTAATTAGGTGAGTAAAATTAGATTTTAATATTATTATAAAGAATATTGAGGAGAGGATTTATATAAAAATACTTAAAAATTATAAGATTTTTTTGATATTTGATGTATGGATTTTTTTAAATAAATATGTTTTTTTGGTAATTGTGGTTTATTGGATTAGTAATAATTAAATATTTTAGAATTATTTTATAAAATTTAAATATTTGATTAAGAAGTATATAAAAAAAATATAGTAAAAATCATTTTAAAAGTTTTAGATTGGTATAGTTTTAGAAAATAATTATTTATTATTACTATTAATAATATAATAAATAACTTTATTATTATTAAATATATAAAAAATAAAATATAAACTAAAATCTTAAAAAATAAAAATGATAAAAAGATTAAATTAGAAATTATTAAAATTAATATTAATTATATTAAAAAAAAATTTTAAGATAATATTTAAAAAATAGTTTTATAATTTATTATAACTTAAATAAAAAATAAATATTATTTGTTTTGTTTTGTATATATTATTTAATTGGTTATAAATATTTTTATAAATAATATTTAAATAATAGTTATTAATTATTATTATTTAATTTTTTTAATTTTTTAAAAAATTAAAAAATTTAAGTTTATAAAATTATTTTTTTATAAGATATTTAATATAGTAAATTTTAATAAAATTTTAATTTTTATTTTATAAATAAAATAATATTTATTTTTATTAACTTATAACAAATTAGAATTATAATAAAAATAATTATATTATTATTTTAATGATTTTAATAATTTATAAAATTTTAAAAATAAATAGAATTTTAGGATTTTTTAAATATTGGTAATTAAATAATTAAATTTTTTAATTTAATTTTAAATATTAAAATTTATTAAAATTTAATTGTTTAAATATTACTTCAATTTTTCTATTTTAAAAAAATTATAAAAACTTGGATTTTATAATCAAATAATAAAGATTACTAAGAAATTTACCCAACCATAATTAAATTTATTTAAATTAAAGAAGTTATTAAAATTTTATAATTATTTTATTGATTTATTTTTTTGGTTTTATCTTCTACTTAGTTTAGAATTTATTATATTTAGAATATTTATAATAGATTATTTAATTATATTAAAAAATATCTCAAATATTATAATAAGTTTAAATTAAAATAAAAATAAAATTTTTATAATATTTTAGAAATGAAATATATAAAGTTAATATTATATTATTTTAAAATAAAAAAGTTATATAAAATATTTTATAATATTAATTTAATATTTATATTATTTATTAAATTAAAAATTTATATTGACAAAGTTTAAAACTTTAAATATTTTAAAAAATATTATAAAGAATTTACTTTATATTATAAAATAAACTATAAAAATAAAAAAACTAGTTTAAATATAAAAATAAATATTATTTCTTATAAACTTTTTTAAATTACTAATAAAAAACTCTTTTCCAATTTAGATTATATTTTAAATAAATATAAAATTCTAATACTTTTTATTAATAAATTAATAATTAAAACTAAGATTTAAATAATCTAAAAAATTAAAATATTACAACTATTAAAATCTAAACTACTTAAAAGCTTATCAAAAAACTAAAATTGATAATATAAATAAACTTAAAAAAAATCTTTAAAATAATAAAAAATAATATATCAAAATACCTAACATTTATTAAAATAACAAAAAATATTTTTATTATCCCAATTATCTCTATCAACATCAAAAAAATTTTTAACATCACTAAAAATATTATTATAATATATTAATATAACTTTCAACCAATTATTATATAAGATAAGTTAATCCACATATAGAATAACATCAACATCAACTATTATTAAAGTACTTAAAATAATACTAATCTATAAGAAATAACAATCATAATATTAAAAATATATAATAAAAAATAATAATAGTATAAAAAAACTATAAAAAAAATAAAAACAAAAAAATTACATCAAACTATAATAAAATATAAAAAATTATTTAAAGATTTTAAATATACTAACTAAAAAAAGGATAGATTAAAAATAATAAAACCTGTACAAGATTGATTTTATAAATTGTTTTCTAAAAAATATTTTTATTTTAATAATAAATATTGTTGATAGTTGAGATTGTGTTTATTGTTGATTTTTTAATTGTTTTATTTTGGGTTTAGTGTTGTGATAATTGTAATGTAAAGAAGAAGTAAAATTATGTGATTTTATTATGATTTGGGCTTAAAATGGTCTGGTTTTAAAACAATTCGGTTTTAAAATAGTCTGGTTTTTCAAAACGGGCTTAAATTTTAGACTTGAACTGGGCTGAATAACCCACAACACAAAGTCCGGTCCCAGCCCGGACCGGCCCATGTAGAGGCCTAGAGAAAATTTTAAATTTATGAATATATTATCAAAAACTTTAATATTTTTTTTAATAAAAAGATTGGAATAAACCTATTTAACAACTAGTATTTAATATTACTTATACTTAAGAATTATTTAACAACTTTCATAAATCCTATTTTAATTAACCTAATCTCTCTATTTAACATACTCAATCCCATTTTAATATTTTAATATAATTTAGTAGAAATAAATAAATTAATCAAAATTTTCTAATATTTAAATATTATTTAAAATTTATTTTCAACATCAAATTTTTTTAATATTTAAATATTAAAATTCATTTATATCAACTTATATAATAAAATTTAAAAATTGTAAATTAAACTAATTTAAGTCCAATAAAAAAATAAAAATAATTTAATTTATATAAATCCATACAAAAATTTTTTAATAAAAATTAACAACAAAAAATTTAATTAAATAATAAAAAATTTTAATTTAATTATTTAAAAATTATTATAACAAATAATTAATAATCAAATTTCTAACTCAAAAAAAAAAAATCCAATTAAAAAATCTATATTTAAAATTATTAAAAATCCCAAAACCAGAAATACCAAAAATACTAAAAAAAAATTAAAAAAAAACCTTAAAAAAACCTTTAAAAAATTTTAAGAAATTAAAATTCCCAAAAACCAAATATAAAAACAACTATAAAAAATCTATATTACCTAAAATTAACAAAAAATATTAATATAACAAAAAACCTATTATAATACTAAATTTTTAAACAAAACATTAATAAAATATCAATACTAAAAAAAAAAATTTTATAATAAAATAATTTTAGTATAATAAATTTTAAACAAAAATCCAAACAATTAAAAAAACTTTCAAAATAATTATAAAAAACATTTAAGTAATATTATAATTAAAAAAAAAATTATATAACACAACACAAACTACAAACCCAAAATAAGGAAGTATTTAAATCCAAACCTTAAAACTTATAATTTAAGATTACAACTATTATTTAAATCTTAAAAATTTTAAATAAAAAAGTTTTTGTTTTCTTAATAATTTCCAAAAAAATATTTTACTATATATACTCATTTACTATATAAAATCATATACTGTCCAATTCAATATCCTATATCCCCAAATATCCAATTCAGATTTATCTCCTGTCTAGTTTAATACTCTATGTTTGATTATCTAATTTATAAATTTACTTTTTATTTAGTTTAACACTTTATATCCAATTATTTAATTCATAAATTTATCTTTTATCCAATTTATTTTAATATTTTTTTTATTAATTATCTATTTAAACTACTAAATTCATTGTTATATATTTAGAAATTAAGCAACAATTTAAATATCAATCTATATTTATACTAGTACACTATTCTTACCTTGTAACATTTGTGTATTACTTTAATACCTCGACTAGTCTCTATACGATTTCTTACAGTTACCAAAATATAATATTATTAATATTTAGAATTTTTTTAATTTTTTAATTCTTTTAATTCTTTGTTTTGTAATAAAGTTTTTAATTTTATAGTTATTTATTTTTAAATATAATTTTTTATTAATTTAAAAACAAATTTAATATATATTTTATTTATTTAAATAAAATTTAAAAATATAAAATAAAAATTTAATTTTTAAAAAAAATTTTAAATTTTATTATATTTTTTTATAAATAAATTTAATTTAGTATAATTATGAATTATATATTTTTCTAATTTCTTTTTTATATTAATTATTTTTTTTATTATTAAAAATATTAATTATATTTTTACTTTTAGTATTTTTTTTATTTTTTATTTTAAATAGTTCTAGTGTTTTAACTTTTTTATTTAATTATAATTCTAATTAAAAAAATATATATTTTTTTTTAAACTTTTATTTTTAAATAGTTTTCAATTTTTTGAAAATTTTAAATTTACTTTTTAGTATGTTTTTATTATTTATTATATTGTTTATTATTAGTGGGTTTATTATTATTAATATTTTTAGATTAATTTTAATTAATATATTTCATATATTTCATATATTTTTATTTTTTTGTATTTTCTATTAATAGTATGATTTAATAATGTATAATATTGGAAAATCTATTTACAAACCTAATAAAATATAATAAAACTAATAATTAATAATATGTAAAATAAAAGTTCCAAATATTTATTTAATAAAATAAAAATTATTAAATGTTGTATTTATATATTACCTATTAGGCTACTAATATACAAAACTACTATTGAGGCATTAAGAACCTTAATGTTTGAAGGTGGTTGTTAAAGCTGCCATTACTTGGGCCTTGTGGGCCTGGTGGAACCCAAATGGGGCCTGGCATATTTCATGCCGTCACATGTCAGATCCGTGCTGTCGCATGACATAATATAATAATAATATAAACTACAATAATAATCAATTTCTAAATAAATTGTACAAATTTAAAAAAATATTTACAAAAATTAATTAAATCTTAATATTAATTTTTTTCTTTTTTTTAATTTTAAACTTAATATTTTTAATAAATAATATTTATATTTTATTTATTTGATAATATTATAATTTTATATATATTTTTAATATTATAAAATATATTATTTAAAAATTTTTATAAAATATCATCAGGAAAAAAACACATTTTTGGTTTTGGTGTGGGATGGACAGGATGGCAGGATGGAAACCTGCCTTCCCGATGGAAGGCCTTTCTTAGGATGGAAGGCCTTCCTTAGGATGGAAAGGCTTCCGTAGGATGGTAATCTTGGCATTCTCAAAAAAAGTCTTGGCATTAAAAATTTAAAATAATTTAATAATAATAATAATAATAATAATAATAATAATAATAATAATAATAATAATAATAATAATAATAATAATAATAATAATAATAATAATAATAATAATAATAATAATAATAATAATAATAATAATAATAATAATAATAATGTTGTTCATAACACGTAGTTGTACAGAATATACTCTACTACAAAAGATATATAGGTTTTTATAAATGTATCAATTAATGATTGTTATTCTAATATAAAAGTAACTTTATGAGATAAATATAGAAGTAGTGAGTGTCAAAGTTTTTTATTATAATTTGCTTTTATAGTAATTAGTAATCTAGTTATAATTATTTTTAAGGATAATTGTTTTATTATAATAATAATATTTTGGTTTAATTATTATTTTAAAGGTGAAGATTTTAAAAAAATGTTGTGTTATAAAGTTGGTTTTATATTATATATAAATTATTATTTTATTAAAAATTTTAAATCTTTTTTAATTGTTTTATATCTTTATAAAAAAGGTTGTGTTTTTTTTTATTAACTTATTTATTTTTTATATAAATTATTGTGTTATATAAATTTATTATTATTTAGTTTTAAAATTTTTTTATAATTTAATATTTCAAATATTTTTTATATTATTTTTTATATTGTTTTTATAAAAAATATATTGTTGATTATATAAAAATTTAAATATATAAAATTTTTTATTGGATTTAAGTGTATTAATTTATTTTTATAAAGTATATATTTACTAATATTATGTATATTATATAACAAATGTTTTTATAGACTTTATGAATTTTATTTTATATTATATTTTTTGATTTTTTATATTATTAATTTTTAAATTTAGTAGATTTATAGTTATATTTTATATTTATATATAAATTTATTGTGTTAAAAATTATTTTAGTTTAAAATTATATTTTATTGTAGTATTATGTTTTATTGAGTTTTTTATTTTATTAATTATATTATTAATTTTTTATAGATTTTATAAGTTTCTGAAGAAAATATTTTTAAAAAGATATTATTTTAAAATATTTTAATGTATATTTATATTTTTATGGTAATAATGTTATATTTTCTCTTTAGTTTATTAATATATGAGATATAATTAGATGATATATAAAATTTATTAGTATATTTTTGTAAAACCTCTAAATATTTTATAGTTTATGTTGAATATATATATAAACATTTTAATTTTTTTTTTTTAATTTTAATTTTTTTTTTTTTTTATATTATTTTATAAAATTTATTATTTTTTTTTATATTTTAAATATAATTGTTATTTTTAATAATTTTGTTGTTATTTTTTTTGTTATAAAATTTTTTAATATTAAGATTGTAAATTTTATTTTAAAATATTGTATCTGTATTTTTATTATTATTTATAAAAATGCTGTTTTATGTTAGAAGTGTTGTAATTAATTTATAAATGGGTATTATGATGTGGTTTGTTTATGGTTTTTTTAGAATTATAGAGTTAAATATAAGTTTTATTTTTGTATAGGTGTATTTTGCTTTTTTGGTGAGTGATATATAACTCTTATATGTTATTTTTTTTTTTTTTTTTTTATAATTTTAAGTTTTTAATTTAAAATTAAATAGTTATTAGAAATAGGTTTGTAGAAATTTTTCTGTGCTTAGTTTGATTTTCTAATAATTAAATCTTTTTTGCTTCAAAAATAGCTAGTGTAAATCCTGTATCTGGGCTTTTTCTTCCCTATCCAGATCTTTATATAGCTTCTGGTATCATTTATTTTTAAATACATAAGATTAATTTTGTTTTTTTGCTGATTTAAATATTTCTTAAAAATTTTCCTTTTTTATTATTGCCACTACTACCTCTAGTAGAAATAGTTAATCTGACTACTTAAAAATATATGTAGTTATAAAAAACCTATGTTTGTGTATAAACCTTAATAAATCTTAAAAATATAATTAATATTTATGTTAATAGTATGTACTTTTAAATTTTTGTTTTTTTATAATATAAGTTAATTTAGTGGTGATATAATTTTAATTAACAAATTTTCTTTTTTAAAAATTTATTAATTAATTTAGTTTTAAATATAATCTGGTTTTAAAGTAATAATTTTTTTTATATATAACATTTTTTTTTTTTTTTTTTTTTTTATATTTTAATTTTATTTAATGGATGTTTTTTGGGTGTTTTTATTTTAAATTATTTTTTTTTTATTTTAAAAGTTTCAAGTTTTATAATTTTATTATATTAAAATTTATAATATATTTATTATATAGAAATAAAGGTAATATTTTTATAAATACATTTACTATTATTTTAATAATAAATATGAAAGTTAGAAAAAACTCTTTATTTTTAATTCTTTTTTTAATTTAGAAGTAAATAATATTATAATATTTAATTTTTTACTAATTTCCTGAATTTATAAATATTATAATAATACTTTTGTTATTTATAAAAAAAATAATAAGTAAAATGTTTTTATTTTTTTATAAAAAATATTTTATTATATAATATATATCCTTTATTAATTTATATATTTATATAATTTTTTTTTTAGTGTAATTATTTGTAATTATTTTAATTTTTATATTAAAAGTAATTATTATAATTTATAGTTTATTTGACTATAATATTATTATTTTACAAAAATTATATATATATTCTAATATAAATTTATAATTTATTTTTTTAAATTTTATAATTTAATCTTAATTTATATTAAAATATTTTTTAAATATTGTATTATTTTTTTTGTAAATTATATTTAGGTTTTTAAAATATAATAAATATTTATAAAGTTATAGTATAATTTTTTAATATTTTTTTTATAAAATATTTAAATATTATTTTAGTTTTATAATAATATAAATTATATTAGGTTTTATTTTTTAAATAATGTAGTTCATATTATTAAATATACTTTTATATAAAATTATTTTTTTTGAAAATAAAGATTTATTAACTTATTAATATTTTGAAAGAATAATTTTGGGTATTATAAAAGTTGTTTTATTTTTAAAAAGTTATATCTTTCTAATATAGAATATATATATTTCTTTTAATTTAAATATAATTAACTTTTTTTTTTATTATAAATTATTTTTATACTAAAAATTTTTTTTATTTTATTTAAATTTTTTATTTTATATATTTTTTTAAAAACAACTTTAACTTTTTTTATTTTAAAAAAATTTAAAAAAAATATAAATAAATCATTTATATAAATAATTATAATCATATTTTTTTTAATATAAAAATATTTATTTGTTTAAGAATACTTTATTTTGAATAAAAAATCTATCAAAATTAAAAAAAAATAAAATTTTTTATTCCAAAAATATAATACTTATTTTAAATTATATAGTAATTTTAATAGAAAAAAAATTATAATAATAAAATTATTACACTCATATCTTACTAATAATTTCATATATATCCTTTTTATTAAAAGTAAAATAATATTCAAAAAAGTTATTTTCATATTTATTTAATACACATATAAACTCAAACTCACTACTAAAATTAAAATAATTTTAACAATTTTAAAATTTATTATTAAAATATAAATTTATATATAATAAATATTATATCTCTACTTATATCCTTTAATAACTAATCCTGTTTTATAAAAGATATTTTTATTAATTTTAATTTTTTTTTTTAAAAATTTATTTAATTTTTATATAACGTATTCCACAAGCGAGCGGTGCACACAAACAAGCAGCGCACTTTTTTAATAATACTAATCTTCTTTTTTTCAATACCCCTTTCAACAATTATCTTTATTGTAATTCTAATTTTTATAAATAATAACTAAAACCAAGCTTATTCTTACTATCAAAACATTTAATAATAATAATAAATTAAATCTCAAAACTACTATTAAAATATATAATATTTTAAAAATAATTTTTCAACATTAACATACTAATATAACTTCAAAAATTAAAACTATTTTTAAAATATATAAATTTATAATATTAAAAAAATAAATTCTTATTAATACTATTCTTAATATAACTATATAATCTTTTTATTTTTAACTTTATTATATAAAAACTATAATAAATATATTATTTCAAAATTAAAATATTAATAAATTTAAATTTATTAATATAAATTAATCTTTAAATCTTATCAAACACAAATTAAAACTCTAAATAGCTATAACCCAAAAATACAATTACCAATATATTAAATATAAAAATAAAAAAAATATTGTTAATTAATTCTAGCTTATATTTAATATCAAAATAAAATATAATATTTAAAATATTAATATTTATAATTTTAATAAAACAAATTTTATAATAAGAATAATTATTAATATTATTATTATTATAAATTTTGATTATTGTAATAATAAAGTTATATTAATATAGTTTGGTAATTAAAAATAAATTATAATTATTTAAAATATTAATATTTAAGGTTGGTTGGTGTTATTATTTATTATTTTAATTGGTTAATATTATTTTAAATATTAGTATATATAATATAAATTATTTAATAATTGGGTAATTGTGATTATTAGTAATGGTTGGATAAATAATGATGTAGGAATTTAATGACTTAAATATTTTAATTAATATATGAAATTAAAAATTGTTAGTATTTATTGTTTATTAATATTAAATAATTATAAAAGCTATTATTTTATTAAATTTAAGTTATATGTATAAAAATATAATATTATTTTTTTATATTTATTTTTTTATTTATTTTATTTGTTTTAATTATTTGATGTTAAATATTTTAAATTATTAAAAGTTGTTTATAATCATCAAATCAAAAATTTAATATATTAATATATTAATTATATCAACAAACTTAAATTTTTTTATACCTTTTAAAAAATATTTATTATTATAATAATTATTAAAAATATATAAAATAAATTTACTAAA
This sequence comes from Arthrobotrys conoides, assembly GCA_036971725.1. Classification (NCBI taxonomy): domain Eukaryota; kingdom Fungi; phylum Ascomycota; class Orbiliomycetes; order Orbiliales; family Orbiliaceae; genus Arthrobotrys; species Arthrobotrys conoides. The sequence continues at coordinate 2,138,853 of JAVHJM010000005.1, forward strand.
ACTAATATTCTATTATATAACCCAAAAAAAATATTTTTAAAATTAAATATTTAATTAATATTTTTTTTATATTTATTACATCTTACTACTACTTCAAAATAAACAATAAAAATATTAAAGAATTTTTTACAAATTATTATACAAATATAATTAATTAAAAATTAATTTATTAATAAATCTGGACTATCCAGAACAAAGCAATGGATAGGACTTGGTATAAAAAAAACTAAAAAATAATAGAAAAATTAAGTTTATATTTGTAATCCTAATTTACTTATTTATATCCAAATAAGTATAATTTCATTATCAGTTATAACTTTTTAGAGAAAGATACATACCTATATTTATAAATATCCTAATATTTTAAATATTTAAGCAATTATTCCAAAATTTTATTTACAGTGTTAACATTTTTCAATTTAAAAACTTATTATAATTTATAAGTGTTTATAATGATTATATTTTTTATTTGTTTTTTTGTGGAAGTTAGTATTTTTGTTATTTAAGGGATAAGATATGTATATGTGTTATATAATAAAAATGTTGCCTTACATGAAAATAATTGGTTATTTTATAATTATTTTTTCAAAAAATAATTTATAAAAAATCTGGTAATAATTAAACTACAATTTTTAAAAAAATCCTCTTAAAGGGTTGGGGGGCAAAAAAGATTAAACTACTTATTATTTATTATTAACTTCCAATATTTATGTGGTATTTTATAAATATAGTTATTAAAAAAAATTTTTGGTTATTTTATTATTTTATTAAAAAAAAATTATTTAAAATTTTTGTTTAGTAGATTTCTAATATTTAAGGGTTTCTTAAGTAATAATTTAAAAATATTATAAAAAAATAATTTAGGGGTATATGTGTTTAAGTTTAAGTTATTTAGAAAATTATATATAGTTTAGATTTTTTTGATTTTATTTTATATTTTTTTAATTTTGATGTTATTTTAAATTTAATTAATTGTAGATTTTAGAAATAAATAATTTTTAATATTTTTTTTTTTTTTTTTAATATTTTTGATAGAGTTTTTTTGGAGTTATTTTTTTTTTATGTTTTTTTTAATTTATGAATGTATGATTTTTTGGGGGTAATTTTTATATAAATAGATTTTTTTATAAAAATTAATTTTTGTTGTATAAATATTTTTATTAGAATTTAAAGTAGTTAATTTAGAAAGTTTTTTAATGAAGGTACTTCTTTTTATGTATAGAGGGTGTTATGATTTAAAATAAAACTTTTTAAAGTTATTAAAGGGTTTGTAATATAGTTTGTATATTAAATATTTTTTTTTAATATTAATTTCTAAATTTAAAAAAATAGTTTTTTAATTAGAAAAATTGTATATATATATTATTTTAAAAGATGAGATAATATTAATATAGATAATATTATTTATAATTTGGATATTAATTGCAGTAATAATTATAAATATATTATTAATATATTTATTATATAAAAAGATTTTATTATTTTTATAAATATTTTTTTTAATTTAATTAATGTATATATTTATTAAGTTTAGAATTACAATTATTTTTATAATTAGTTTTGAATTTTATTTGTAGAATTTAGTGTTACCTAATATATTTTTGTATTTAAAAATTATGAAGTTATTATTAACATTGCAGAATTTAAAAACCAATCTAATTTTAGCAAAAATAATAAAAGCGGGTTTTAAACTATATTTAAATATATAATCTTTAACTATTTAAAATAATAAATTGGTAAATATATTAAAGTAATATACTTTTATATTAATAATACAAAGATATAAATTTTTATAATAATTTAAAATAATTTTTTTATTAATTTTAAAAAGATTTTTAATTATTTATTTATTATTGATGTATAAATATAATAGATTAATTATAATTAATTTAAGTAACTTTGATAATATAATAATAGTAGATTTAAAAACTATATTATAATATGGAATGATTGGGTATAATTTTTAAAAAATTTTATAAATTTTAGGTATAATTTTAAATTTAAAAAATATTATTTTAAAATAATTGTGTTTTTTATGTTAAATAAAAAACTTTTTTTGTGTGTTATTAATAAAAAACTTAAAAACTTTTCTTTATTAAAACAATTTGATAATTATATTAATTTTGCAAATACAAAATTTATAAGTTATATAGGTTATATTAGGATTTATTTTAATTATATCTTGGTTATTTTCTAAAAAATTAATAATAACCTTGTTATATTATTTATTAAAAATAATTAATATTCCTAAATTTTTGTTAATAATAAGAGTAATTAGTTTTTTTTTAGTTAAATTTTTCTTAACTAATAACTAGTATGTTTTATCTTTGAAAATATTTGATTTAAATATAAATAATTTTAAATTTTTAAAGGTAATTACTAGGCCTTATCTAAGTTTTAATTTTATGTATTCCAGAACTTTCAAAACTATATTATAAGTTCTAATATAATAATCAAAATCAAATAGTTTTTTAATTGTTTTATTTTTGAAAATATATTTTTATTTAATTATTTCAATTAAATTATAAAAAGCTTTATTAATTAAATTACTATTATATTTTAAATAATATATATAATTTAAATTTAAAAATAATTTAATTTAAAATTTAGTTAGAATTATTAAGTTATTCAGTACTGTTAGAGGTTCTACAGCTTTATAAGTATGCTGGATTATATGTAGGTCTGTGTATATATGATTGATGATTGATCGTCTAGATTTTAACATATTGTAGAGACTCTATTTATAAAGTGGTATGTAAAGATTTAGTATTACACCTTATATGTTATATTATAATATTTTAATTCATATATGAGATGTAGATGGTTAGTATTACTAAATTATAGTATAATTTATAATTATATAAAATTATAATTTAACAGGATCTATAATATTAATTATAGTAACCTCAATATTTTATACATCCAACTAGTTATGGTTTCATTTAATTATAGCGCTTGCGTAATTTATAATATAAAATTTAGTTAAAAGATAATTTTTTAGTTAGAGAGTTTAAAATTGTTATATTTATAATAGTATACTTTAACATTTTATAATTATAAATTTAATTGTGAAGTAATAACTACCATAATGATTATAATATTAATAATTTTATATAGATATTAGATTAAACAACATGTTTACTATACTTATTATATTAATATAGATTTTATTTTTGGAGTTTATATAGCTCTAGAATTATGATTTATAACAAATATAGTTTTTTTAGCTATAAAACGTTTATTGTTTTTATATAATTTTATTAGATTTTATATTATATTTTTAGTTTAAAACCATACTATACTGCTCTAGAATTAGTGTAGATGTTTGGAACTATCATAAAGAAAAAGAAAAAGAGAAGTATTTAATTAATTATTATTTATTTTATTTGCTTTTTATTTTTTTATATCTTCAATATTATTTATTGTCCCAACTTACTTCTCATAAATTACCTTTTATATTTTATATCTTTATAATATTACAATTTTATTATGTTTATTACTGTTCAAGTTTATATTATATATGCGAACATTATTCTTACACATTTATTTTTATATTTATATGCTGTACTATGCTAATAGTGTTTTGATAATGGATTTCTGTATATAATATTACTAGACATTTATAATAATAAGTATAATACCTGTACAAAAATAAATAACATTTGTACCTAATATAAATTCTATAATCTTATACAATTAAAAAAATAGATATTAATTTATAAAAAATAATAAGTGTTAAGACTTTTTATACTTCTGGGTTAGGATATAGTTTTGTTGTTTATAATCTATCAGCATTTATTATAATCCCTAAAAATTTTATTAAATATTAAATTATAGTTTTTTAGGCATATGAACATATTATTAATATACTTAATACTTTTTATAATATAATTCTTAATAATTTTCTATTATTATTAGATAATTGTATTATTATTGGAGTGGTATAAAATCTAATATTAACAAACAAAACCATTATAGCTTAACTTACTTATTTATTACCCAATTTAGATATATAAGATCTGCAAACTTAGTTAGCTACAATTAATACTTTTTTAGCTATTGTTAATGTAGTATTAGCTATTATTAATATAGCTTTTACAATATATAAAAATAGAATTATTGTAGTAGGTAGTGGTACTACTTAAGCTCAAATTATCACTACAATTGATATAGTATAAAATATTTTTAATAATATAACTTCTTTATTTATTTTGCAAAATATAATAATAAAATTAATATATTTATGTAGTTATACAGATATATAAGTTATAATTTTTTGACTTTTAAACAATATATTAGTTAATCTAATAATTTTAGAATATAAAATTATATATAAATAAAAAATACTATTATTAAAAATATAATATTTTTTTTTTAATACCTTAAGAACTTTATCTCTTTTTATTTTAAGAATTTTTATATAATAGTATAAAGTAAAATCAATTTTTTATTTTTTTATTTAAATAAGTTTATATATGTAAAATAATAATTATATATATTAAAAAATAAAAACTTAGTAAAAATATCTACTAGTAATTTTTTAGAACCATAATATTTTAATTTAAATAAGTTGTTTTTTATTTTTTTTTTTTATCTAAAAGAATTACAAGTTATAATACTTTATCTTCTATTAATTATTATTTATTATATTAACCATTATAACAACAGTATTGTCTATATACAAAATTATAAACAATAAAAAGAAAGTTATCTATAATTAAAATAATACTAAAATTAAAAATAATAATTTTTAAAATTATATATCCTTAATTTCTACATAATTAAAAACTATAACTTTTATTTTAATTAAAAATTTCACTATAACTAATTATAATTTATTACTTTATAAAATAATACTATTTACTAATAAATATATATAACCAAAAATTAATTTTCATACAATATCATCTAATTTATAAATTTATACCCAATTTACATTACTATACGCCTCTAATAATAAAAATAAATTTTTTTTATTAATTATTTTATAATTATAATAAAAAATTTATTTATAAATAACTAACAAATACTAATAAACTTATATTATAATTTTTTAATATTTTTTTATAAGTGTATAAGTATACTACTTTAACTTTGTAATTATATATATTAAGTTAAGTTGACTATCTTATATAATATAGTTTAATAATCTAATTATATTTCAGTAAATTTTATGATCTTCTTCATTAAATATAGATTAGAAAGTATTTTTTAATAATTATACATTAAAATCTATAAAAGTTTATTTTGATTTACTATTAAACATGTTAAAATAATTTAAAATACTTTTATAATACTTTTCTTAATCAATTTATAATATTTTAAAAATATAATTTTTTCATATTCGTAGATTTAAAAATTATTTAGTTTTATTTATATTTTTGATTTTATACTTCTTCATAAGGTATGCTTTTACCTATTAAATTATAAAAATATTTTTTAAAAAAATTAAGAAATTATTGACATATATAACTATAATTATATCTTTATAGAAGTATAGACATTTATTTACTTCACTTTTTGTTATTTTATATAGAAAATCTATGTTAATAAATATTTTATTTAAATTTTTGTTTTACAAATAAGATACTTATTTTAATCTATATAATAATTTTAATAAAAACAGTATTATTATTTTTTTTGATATATTATATCCTACTAGTAAAATAATAAACATTCTCTCTAATAATAATAAAAAAATATTAAAAAAAACTATTTTAACATTTAATTAATAAATTTTCAAATTCAAAATTGTAGTAATTACTAGTAAAGTTTGTATAGTATATAAATTAACAACTAGCGCATAAATTTCTATATAATAAATTCTATACTGTTATTTGTAATTTTTTATTATTAATCTAGTTTTATGCAGTATTCCTAAGTCTATACACTTCCTAATAAAAACCCAACACATATTTATTAGTTTAATTCCATACAATACTTCTAAAAACATAACTTATATCTTATTATCAATAAATAATTCCATTTTTCTTTAAATTACAACTAACCAACTTTTTTTCTTTTTACTAACTATAACTTCATCATAAAATTATAAAAAATCAAAATTAATTAATATATTTTATATAATTACAAAAATAATAGCTTTTATTTAACCTAAAATTCTAACTTTAAAAAATTAAACAATTACAATTTTTAAAATATATATTTTTTTTATTTCTTTAAATCTATTACTATAATATAATATAATTTGTTCTTCTACCCTTTTAACCTTAGAAATTTCATCATCAATTATTTCATCCACAATTAATAATTTATCTTAAATTTTTTATTGTCAAATAAATAAACTATCAATTACTACCATAAAATTCTACTTCCTAACAAATTAACCCTTTGACAATAAGATACCTATATATTATTAATTATTATTATATATCTTTTTAACATTAAACTTCTTCAATAACTCTTTATCTTACAAATCAAAAAGTATAAATACAAAAAGTATTAAAATAATATATAACTTTTTTTAATAATTTAAGTTTAAAAAACATACTTTATAATTTTTTCATATAAAAATAAAATTATTAATAAATACCACATCTCTAACAATAAAAATATACTTTTTCAATATATTTTAAACTTTATATTATTTCAAAATACAAATATATTTTAAAAATATACCTTTTTATATTTTATGTTAGCTAAAAACTTTCTTATGTTTTTTTTTAAACACTGTAACATATATTAAATAACTAAATAAATACATATATATATAATTAATAATATTTCCATTAAACTATTCTTCTAAAAATTTAGATTTTTATTCTTTTTTCTATTTAGAAAGTATTAGCCTATTATTTATAAAGTAAACTAAAAATAAAATTTTTAACTAAAATACTTCCAATAATTTAAATTTTATTAGAATTGTAATAATTAATTCTTATAATATTTTTATTATTCTTTTAACAATACTATTCTATTCATATATATAAAAAGCAAAAAATTCCATTTTAATATTATATTTAGTATAGAAATTCTATATTTCTTTTTATATAAACTTCTTTGTATTATTGAAATGTATAACTTTAATTTTTAATTAACAATTATATTTATACTTTATTATTATTATAAATTAAATAAAATATATTTAATATTTTAATTAACTTATAAAAAACCTTATTTATTTATAATAAATAACTTCATTTATAATTATAAGTGTATAACATATCTGTTAATATAATTTAATTATTAGATTTAAATAATGTTTATATAATAATATAATGGTAAATAACCCTATTACATTTATATATATATATTTTAAAAGATGTAACTTCTTAAAAATAACAGAATTTAAATTTAATTATATATTAACTTTTAATAAAAGATATAATTTGTAAATTAAATTCCCCTACTTTTTAAAGAATACTTCAACCCCAGCTCAAATTATACTTCTACAAACTATTTTTTAGTTAGCATAATTTAATTTCTTATACTATTTAAGTAATTTTATAATTTCAATTAAAAAAATACAATCTGTAGTTATTTAATATATTAACAATATTATAACCTCTAAAATAAAAAATTTATCTTACAATTCTTCAAATACACAATACTTACTATTATTTTTTAATATATAAAGATTTATTTTTTTATTGAAAATTAATTATACTATTACAAAGTTGTTTTTTTTGAGAATATTATTTTATAATATAAAATATATATTTATACCTTTTTCTTATAATTTTTTGATAAAACATAAATTTAAAGTTATTTGGGGTATGTATAGTATATTATATATTTTTAAAATAATAATATTAATTTTTATAATTAGAATTTTATATTTTTAAATAAGTATTATTAAATCATTTTCTAATTTTATTCTTCTTTCTATATCAAAAGAGATATAAATTTTAAATATAAATAAATTATAATCTTTATAGATTTAATTGTTTATGTTTAAGTTTATATACTATAATTTTTTAAAAATACTTTTATAAATATTCCTTTTAATATTAATTTTATATATTATTACTATATTACAAAATTTAGGAATTGTGGGATAAGTAAAAATATTCTTCTTAATTTTCTAGTTTAAAAATCTAAGTTCTAAATACTTAATAAAACAACATTCTTTCAAGTAATTTATACCTCCATAAATATTACATAAAAAGTAAATTATTTTAATCTTTTTTTAAAAAATTATATTTTTAATATTAGAGTTAGAATCTACTTTTTTTTTATTATTAAAACAAACCCTTTTATCAACACCACCCTCTTTAACTTTATTGTTTTAATTAATTATACATTTAAATTTATGTTTATTTTTTTTATATGCAATTATGCTAATAATTTTTATAATTAATAATAATATAAATATAAAGGAAATTTAAATTTTAATATTCTTCTTTTTTAACTTTTTATGTTTATAAGCGTTATATTTATAATAAAATAAAATTATTTGTTTAAAGATATAATTTTTTAACTTTTTAATAATATATATTATTATATTAAAAATATTTATTATATAAAATTATATAATTATATAAATATTAAGATATTAATCTTTAATTTTATTTAATATTTTATGAACAATATTAATAAAACTTAATTATAAAAAAATAATAGAAAATATATCACTTCTTTCCTTTTAAATCTATATAACTATTTTAAAGTAGTATAAAACAACTATATACATATTATATTTTTCTATCTATACAATAAAAGAAAACAAATGGTTTTTAAAGATATTTATAACACCCTCAATATTAAATTTATACTTCTCCTTCAATAAATCTATTATAACCTTTAATAATAAGTTAATAAATATATTATAAATATTATTGTAAACAAATTCTTATATAATATTATTAATATATAATTTAATTACTTTATACTTATTAAACAAATTTACATTTATAATATCTACCATCTCAATTACAATTTTAAAAATACTTATAATTTATAACATTCTAATAATATCTATTAAGAATTCTACTAAAACATCAATAATAAATTTTAACAACTTATAATTATACTTTATATTTAAATTTAGTATCTATTTAATTTTATTAAATTAAATTTAATAATTTTTATTATTTACAACCAATATAAATTTACTTAAAAAAGTAACAAATATAACTATTACATTCTAAAAAATATAATATACAAAATAGTATTAAATATTAAAAAGCGAAATAACCCTTGTAATTATAAAATTACAATTAATAAAAGCCTGCAATCATTACAATACAACAAAATAGCCTAAGTACATAATACTTAATATAATAAATATACTTCTTTAAATCAAGAAATAATATTAATAATATATTAAAAATTCTACAGCTCTATAAATACGTTAGATTATATATAGATTTATATATGTATAATTAATAATCGATCATCTAAATCCCAACACATCATAGAGACTCTATTTATAGAGCGGTACGTGAAGACCCGGCACTACACCTTATACGTTATACCGCAACAAGTACATATATTATATTATTTCCCATTTTCTTTAAAGTAGAAGTAAGGTTTAAAAGTAAGTGACTATTGTTAAATCTAAACAGAAGACTTAAAGGAAATATTAACTTTTAATAAAAGCCTTTTTTAACTTTTTACCTTTAAATAACAATGGAGTCTTCCCTTTCCCTTTCTTACCCTTTTAAAAGGGCTTAATAACAACTTTACTTTTTACCATTCTTTATGATTTTTTAGAATTTTTTTTCCTTAATAATATTATTAAGTATATAAGTTTCTAAATTTTTAAAACTAAATTTACTAAATTCCAAATTCTTATACAAAACTTTAATTATGGTTAGTGTTTTTATTGATTTAAGATTATTATCCATTTTTATGGATTATACTTCTTAAAGATTAAGTCTTTTAAGGCTTTTTTTAATACTTTATATTTCCTTATTCATAGTGATATAAACAATATAGATAATAAAAACATAACAGTTGTTTTTATACACATATAACTCCCTAGTAAACATGGAATAACTGACTAATTCCCTTTTTTTGAATATTTCTAATTTAGAGTTTTAGAATATATCTCTGCCTTAATTTTAAATTGAGTTAATATATATTAGAAAAAAAATTTTAATTTTTGACTTTTTGTTATTAAAAATAGATTTACATTACATAATTATAAAGGTATTTTTTTAATTATAAAAATCTTTTATATCATAGATGATTTTAGTAAAAATTAAATTAATAATTTTAAAGTATTTAATTTGGGTGATGAGATTTGTGAAGTATTCTTTTTTTTGTTTTTTAAAAAAAAAAATTAGGTTAAGGTATTTTATATAAAAATTTGATTATTTTGAAGTAAAAATAACAAAATTAATAGTGATGGTAATAAAATTCTTTAATTTTAAAAAAATTTTAGTAAATTGAAAATTTGGTTGATAAATTGTTTTAAATGTTGATAAATAAATTCTGTAGTTTTTATAATATTCTAATGTTTTAATTATTTTGATTAAGTTATATATACATTATATGTAGTTTACTAAATCAACAAAAATAAACTTAATTTAAAGTCTGTATATTTCAAGTACTACAGCAATGTATTTCCCTAATATATTAAATTACATAAAAAAAAGGATCCTCTCTTCAAAATCCTTAATGTCAATAGTAAAAACTATTGTTGAAAATAAAGAAAAAAAAAAGGAAAAATTAGTGTTTCCAAACATAACTAGATATATATAATATTTAAAATAAAAAAATTTTTTTATTATAAAATTTGGATTATTTAAAGTAAAGTAATAGATAGGACTTAGTATAAAAAGAACTAAAAAATAATAAAAAAATCAAATTTATATTTATAATCTTGATTTATTTATTTATATTTAAATAAGTATGATTTTATTATTAACTACAACTTTTTAAAGGGAGATATGTGCTTGTATTTATAGATGTCCTGGCGTTCTAAGCGCCCAGGCGACCGCTCCGGAATCGGTGACTATATATATATATATTTTTTTTTTTTTTTTTTTTTTTTTTTTTTTTGGTGGTGGTAGTGGTGGTAAAGAGAAAAGGTTTAAATTCTATTCTTTTCAAATTATGAAACAAAAATTATTTATAATAATTTTTTTATTTACATTTTATGGCTTATTTAAAAATAATTAAAATGTTAAATAAATTTAATAAATTAAATAATATAAATAATATAAATAATATAATTCTATTATTTTTTTTTAATAAAGTGTTTGTCAGGAAGGTATAAGATAACACAAGATAGCATAGGATAAACAAACTTTTATTAAATGGAAGGCCTTCTATTTTAAGGTACTTAAGGAACTATGTCTTTTTCCTGATAATTTAATTATATTAAATTTAATATTATTATAATATTTTTATTAATATATTAACAATCTAAATAATTATATATAAAATTAATATAAATTTAATAAAAACATATTTAATAAATTTTTTTTTATAAAATAAAAACCATGTTTTAAAATAAAAACCATTTCTTAAAATAAAAACTATTTTTTAAAATAAAAGTTATTTTTTAAAATAAACAAAATAAAAATCTATTTTTAAAATAAAAACCTTTTTTTAAAATGGTATAGGTTATTTTAGGATGGTACAAGCTTTCTTAAAATAAAAAGGCTCTTATTAAGAAAACAGGTTTCCATCCTGCCATCCTGCCCATCCAACACCAAAACTCAAAATATGTTTTTTTCCTGATGTTTTAAGTATCTGCAAAACATGTAGATGTAGTATGTATAGTTTGATATTATTAAAATAATATATTTATATAAATAAAAAAATAAAAGTATAAACTTTTAAAAATAGGAAATATATTATTATATAATAAAAATGTTTAATTAAAAAATATAAACTTAAAAACAAAAGTATATTTGTTCTACCAAGACATATTTCCTAATTAGTTAATATGGCGGATCGTAATAATAATAATAAAAATCTAATAAATACTATTTAAAATTATAAAAATGATATATTAATATTAATAGCGAGAACAAAATCATCGACTCTGTGCCACGGTACCGCCTATTGATTTTATATATCAAATACCCTACTATACGAGTCATCGTAAGCGCTATATACATCAATAAGATTGACTCTATGGCCCCTCCAATTCTCCAATTCTTTCCTGACGCGATGGGTCAAGGACTTCCTTTCTTGGTCTCTATCTGAGGTTCTGGGGAGATCCTCTAAAATTTTTTGGCTTTGTGTAGTGTTCATTGCAACAGTCTGTAAATCGATATCGAGGAAATCGTGTGAGTTCTCATCCGCTAACACCTGTCTCCAGAGATGATCTTTTCGCCCGGATTTGCTGTCTCCAGCGCCTGTTTCGGCCTTGCTTGTATTTCCGATTTCGCCATTTCCACCCCCTCCTCTTATATGGTGCCCTTCTGATGTGTCTATGCTTCTCAACGAATCGGTTTTGGTCAAGGATTCATGTAAGCTGGATTTCAACTCAGCGAGTCTCAGTTGCATACCCGAGTTCTCTCTCTGGGCATTGGACAGCCTCTTCTCCATATCCCGGTACCTTACCTCCATACCCCTCTCAGAAATTCGCAATTCTTGATTAGACTGTTTGAGCTGATCTACTGTTAATTTCATTCCATCGAGTTTTTCATTCAGATCATTTATTGTTTGTTCGTGTGCACGGGTCCTTTCTTCCCACGTTGAGCTTTTGGCAGAATCCGAACTAATGGATTCCGTAAGCTTACTTAGTTTATTGTTGAGATCATCGGCATTTTTTGTTGATGTTTCAAGCTCTGTCGTCATTGACTTCACAAGCGTCTCCAGGCGGTCACGCTCCAATTCTAGGATGTTCCTTGACGAAATGGAGGCTTCAAGTTCTGCCCTCGACTTTGACAGCTCGACCGATATGATTTCGATCTGTTCTTCTTGCTTCGTTGCTTCGTTGGGGCCTGGGGGGCTCAGAGCGGAATTCCGCCGCATATCAAGGATTGTTTTATCCTTCTGTGTTATCTGTGACTGGAGGTGAACGATTTGCCGGTTTAACGACCCAACTTCTACCTTCTGCAATATGTTAGAAAGGATAAAAGGATAGTAGGGGGAGACTACTTAGCATACGAGAGCACTGACTTCCCCGGCTCCCTCGAGTAATGTGGCTTGCTCTACTCCACTCTTTTCTTTGAAAACCTGCAACTCTTCCGATACTGACGCTAGATCCTCAAGCGCCTTATCCCTATCAACCATTGCTTTGCTGCCTTCCTGTGCTCGGATTTGTAGGGCCTTTATTTCATCAAGTAATTGTTGTTTATCGGCTCGTAGCTCCTCGATTGCAGAAACCTGTTTTCGATATATTTCGGGAAGTGTTTCTAGGAGAACCTCGTTGGTAGTAGCGCTGTGAGATTCTGGTTGCCCATTGTCTGCATAGGCTCCGTCTGATTGCTTAGTATCTTTATCCTTAGTGGTGTCATCACTATCTTCAATAGCTTGTATCTGGTCTCTGTTCGTAGTTTCTTGCTGCTTCACATCATTTAGACCACTCTCCGTAGTAGTAGTTTCAGTGTGCGATGCTTCTGAGAGAGGGCTATTGCTCTCTTTGGTGCCGGATGCCCTCTTGCTTGGCTGTTTCTTCCGCTTGAGTTCTTCAAACTATTGTGACTGTAGTAAGCGTTTATTCGCATTTTTTCTTTTCTTCAGGCTCTAAAGTTGTTTAGAAGGACGCATACACGTTTCCTAGCTGCTGCAAGCTTCTCAGCCTTCTCGTTTTCGGTGTCGGCCATTCTGTAAACTCGTTGTCAATTTGCTTGTTTAGATGTTCTGGAATAGAAAAACAGATTGAAAGCTACTTACTCAAGTATGTCGACGAGTTGTTTCTTCCTCCTCTATTTCTTGTTTTCCCCACCGCCCTCTCTAGGTTCTAGTTTCAAAGAATCCTGAGGTTGGCCTTGGGCGAGTATCGGCGCTCTTGATTCTCTGTACAGTCTGTTTCTGTTTCTTCTTCTTCTGCTTAGGATTGCGGGGTTTCAGGGGATCGAATTGAACCTTGAGTTGTGGCTAGTTGAATTTTTGAACCAAGGTGCGTGCACATGTGGCCGAGACCAGTAAAAGATAAAAGATTCAAATCCAAAAAAAAATAACTTTCGTCAATTCTATGACATCGCGACAGCAGAGACATGAACTAAGCATCGCAAACATGCAGAACCAAATGCAATTCCATGGCCAACAACCCCACAACAGTGGGAACCCAGCTCTTTTGAATCTCCTCCCAAATTCTGGTCATCAAACAGATCTCAACCATCTATGGACACAATTGCAGGAGCTCTCGCAGTTGCTCTCCGTCAATAGAGAAAGTGCAGCCAAACTCGTTCAAAAAGCTGATGAAGCAAAAGTGAGTTTGACGGCAGTCTTATGGGTATTGGACTTCGCTGATAATAGAAAAGGCGAGGACGGCCCCGGAAGGGGGGGCCACGCATCTATGTGACCTTCAACAGGAAAACAATGGTATCAAGCGGCAACAACTTTATGACGCTGTCGTGATAATGGCTAACACCTGCTTGCTAGATGACCTCCAATCCCAAAATCGTATACTTAGAAAGGAAAACGCCACCCTTCTTGCGGAGAACGAGGATCTGTCAAGTCTAGTAAATGATTACGAGTCGGTGCTAGAGAAAGTTTTAGAGGGCTTGAGGATCTTTATTGTCTGTGTGCCTGATCGGTGTTTCCGAATTTCTATTAATTTCATAGATATTGACAAGTGGTGACAGCACGAACAATCCATATCCACAATCAACATCCACCAAAGTTATGCGAGCCAGCTTGCCATAGAAAGGCAAGTGAATGCGGACCTTCGTCAAGAAGCTGCAGAGTTCCAAGCACGCCTTGGGAAACTAGGGGCTTTCCTCCGGATGGCTCACGAGAACGAAAGTTCCTTGGGACCTGACATTGTCATTGAAGAATTAAAGGCTGAGAATATGGCCCTGCGTGATGCTTTGGGGGTCAGGTTAAAGGAAATTTAAGAAAGTATGCACATACATACTTTGTAAGTAAGTACTTACTTACTTGCACCTGCAGACTACGAATGCTCATACATACTGAACGTTGGTGCGTTTCGAACTAGTTTCACGGGGGGGGGGAATTAACGGACCAATGAAATCGTATAATCAACCGCTTTAGAGTAACCCCCTTGCTCGGGGATTCCCTGGAAGACCAATGAAAGCGCAGAATTCATCATCTTGGTGGATTAAGTATGGGTAAAATTACCTGGTTAGGCTTAGGAGCAGGAAGAAAATTAAACCTTCACATACTGGAAGCGGTAGGATATACCAAAATAGATTCTGCCCCATCCCCTTTCTTTTGGTCTGGAAAAAGAGGAAAAAGGGTTTTTTCCTTTGGCTCAGAGTTTCTTCTGTTCTGTTGTGTTCTGTATCCGCCACTGTCTTATCCCTTATTTCTTCCAACCTCGAAACACCAGCCCTTCCCTCTTATTAACCCAACTCCTCTTCTCTTCCTTTCCACTTCACACCCCTTCAGTATTCTGTGGTGGGTTCCCTATTTTATTTACTTGCAACGGTTGCGATTTTCTTACTTTCTTCCTTTCTTCCTTTCTTCTCACAAAACCACCATTCAGAGCAATATTTTCTTCTTCTCTCATTATCTCGAAGCAGTGCCGCAATCACGACATCAGACCATCCACAGCGTGGAATCGAATCTCCAACTCCAGTCCGTCCCATCGTTCTCTTTCGGTTTGCAATATACCATACAAACAACTTGTCTTCTGTCCTTTATTCTATCAATATCTCTTTATTTTATTTTATTTTATTTTATATATATTTTTCCCGATCGAACGCTTCGAAGTATCCTCGTCCTCGGTTTCCCCAATCTCCGCCTACGTACATAAGTAATTATATCGCTACTCGATTTCGCCTGTGGCGGGATCATAGACTCTCTTCTTTTATACATCCAGCCTCCTGCGAAGCTTTCATCCCGCACAGGCCATCTTATCCACATATAAACTTCATACCCTCCTGTTCGCTCTTTTCACAGCAGGAACAACATTGCAGGACTAATGATGCTGAGCATCGACGCTGGCCGACCCGCAACAATGTCATATTCTTTCCAACAACACCAACTTCCTGGCAATATGCTTACCAACGGCTTCGGCGCTAGTCGGGGTAAGCCGGATGCCTTGAATAAAATACCTATACCGAAACTTCCTACCATATCAGCTTCGTTGTACGATGATCCGAATGCTCTGTATCCACCGACTCCAACCGCACGCTCCTCAGGTCGAGCGCAGTTACTCGCCGGCCTTCGCACGGCTCCTAAAACTCCGATCGGATCCGAACACCCTAACATGGCTTCTCTGGAAGGAGAGTTCCAAGGTGACACACAATCCGGAACCGGAAATATGAATTTTTTGATGAACCGAAACGAACGAGTATTTGGACACGACCTTCCAAGGCATCAATCGGGACATCCGGGGCACCTGCATGCCGCAAGGCCTTCTCTTTCCCAGGACCATTTCAATAGTATTCAATTCAGTAGCTTCGGAGGTCTCCCGACTCCACCGACTTCATCCCATCACCTCTATCAGGGGGATCAAGACTATGAGGCTCAGGCGTACGCTGACCTCTTAGCTCGGAACATATCGCTTGCGCAGCAGCAGCAGCATTTTATTCAGCAGCTCAGGTTAGCACAGCAGACCCAACAACTACAGCAGATCCACCATCAGATGCAACCTCTCCCGATACAGTCCACGATGTCACAGGCTCTTGGAACGCCTCCGATAAGCCCAGCTATATACTCTCCTACAATTTCCAATCAATCCCAAAGCCACTCGATGTATAACCCTATTGCTCAGGCGAACGTCCAGAGCTTTACTTTACAGCAGAACCGACACAAACAAGGTGCATTTTCCGCTTTAGCCCAACCAGAACAGGTATCCTTAACATCGATGGCCTCTCAGCTTCGAATTTCACCTTCACCGCCCCTCGGGAGATCTGCAATCCGGACGCCTTCCTCGAGATCAACCCCATCTCCGACGAAAGAATTTAACGCGCCGGAGAGGGTTATGACAAAGAAAACACCGAGTCCACCGCCCGCATCTGCATCAACGTTCCGTCGTGGCCACAAGAAATGCATTTCCCTTTCCGGGTGCAGCAATATGAACACTGCTTTGGACGGCGGGCCCAAAACCTCCATTCCAAGGCTATCAGGGGTTCCATCCACTCCTTTGAATTCGACTTTTGGCGGGCGCGGGGACCATCCTATCCGTCAACCTCGCGGTCCTCCTTCACTTGAAGAAGTAATTGCTAAGCCTACTTCGAAGCATGAAGGCAGCAAAAACTTCTCTTCGCGTCAGAGGCGAAGGGCCCTCACGAAACTAGTAAATGCTGGACTTGAACGTCGAGGAACCAAACAGGTTGGGTCAGCATCCTCCATGTTGCCAGTCTCTGAGCATGACTCCCTTGATCACCCCGGTGACACTGACTCACTGGATCATGTAACACGCAAGGATACGCCTGTCGAGGCTGTTTCAATATCCCGTCCCGAAGGCAGACGTACCCCGCGAAGAATGGGTCTCGCTGCTCCTCATTTCGCCGCTCACAGCGCGGAAAAGAGACGAAGTGCTGTTTTTTAACCTCGTTGGTTTGCTTTGGTGATGATTGGCTAGAGCAACGTCTGCCCGACATGAGCTATCAGATGATATGTGCACATGTAGGAAGGTTAATCTACGTTGCTACGAAACACCTTGAAGCCTTTTTTCTCTTTTTCTCTGTTCTATTTCCTTTACTCCATTTACTAATTTGGGTATTGTTGCCGCTACCACTGAAGCACTTGTATCTCGTTTCAATTTATGCTGTTGCAGCTTTGCATTTAATTCAGGCGATGTTTTTTTGTTCCCAACTAGGCTTGGAAACGCTCCCTCGCAGTTCCTTGGCACTTTGACTATAGTGACTACCTCTTAATGTAAAACCTTCCATTCACAGAAGGGCGCAGAAATTAATCAAAGAAATTATCATTGATTTGATACGAATCCAACGGAACGTGCTGATGTGAGGTACTTAGATGGGCTCCGAGAGTTATTCCGAGTCGCTGATGTTTCTGACGTCAGGGCGTGGGCCCGCTAGTTAACGACACCATCCCGATTGCTGCTCTGATCAGCTAGCTTTAGCAAATCATAATCATAATCACAATGCGCGGCTACCTTGCGTCAGGTGCGAAGGCAAGCTTCAATGTTTATAAAAGAAAGACAGTTAGACATGGCTTTGGTATCCCATCCTGCTGTTTGCACAGAGGAGGCATAATTACTATTAATATAATAAGGTGTACAGATACTGGTCCTCATTCCGAATCTACACAGATGTATCTGCGCCGACTTATTTACTGAAGCGATAAAAGATTTTTAGAGTACGTTAGTACCCCTTATCATATGTATACCCTGATCAATAATAACTGGATCGAAGGCAGAAGTCAGACGCAGTTGCCCGAACCTTTCGCATCTAACGGCGAGGACGCCACTTTCGAGGATATGTCAGTAAATGTCATTCGAAGCACTCCCGGGACTTGGGGAATGGCCAGCACCGAGTCTAAAGCTTCTCCTCGTGTTCACTTCGGCGCGGATGATAGACCAGAGGATAGCGCATCTCCGGAAAAACCGAAGAATGCCACGAAGTATGGCCCTTCTGGCGATGATCGGGATGAAGGTAGCAATATGAATCTAGGGACGGGGTTGTTGCTGATACAGGGCCGCACGCCGTTATTAGCGGCTAAGAACCCTTACATCAAACGGGAAGAGTTCGATGAACAGGCTGCTCCTGTAGATTCTGAAATAGAGACCATCGAACCCCAGGCCCAAGTTATGGTCCGAGAGCCGTCGAATATGATTCCTGGGCTGCCAAACAATCTAGTAGATTCAAAATCCGAACGACCAAATTCCACCGCTATCCTGGATAACCAAAACTCCTCCAATACAAGCCAGCCTGCGATGCACAAGCCCGGCGTTCTTGCCACCTTGTTGAGTTTCCCCCAGAATTCTGGTCATCGAATTTCGAATTCCACACTCGCGAGCGCTTCGCAAACTCCCAAAGTGGATTCCGGAGCGGCAACTCCCTTGACGTGGTACAAAAGTAGTTACGATCATACAGCGGCCATTCTGGCCGGGGCCAGCTTCCAACTTGGTGATGCATATGCAGGCTCGAGTGGGCCTGATAAGGTACCTATACGTCACAAGCGACCACGGCCTAGTAGGACACATAGCGGAGGACTGTCCAATGTTTTGGGCCGTTTTTCACAAGAAGAAAACGAAGACGAGATAAAAGTATTGGCCATAAGGCTTTACTACAGGGTTTCTTCATTTACATTCTAATCTTGAGTTCGTAGCTTCGGTATCATCTCGCACACATATTGCATAAGCAAAAATACTTGCTCCAGCTGTGCAAGGCACTTATGCTTTATGGCGCTCCAACCCACCGCCTTGAAGGTATGATATAAATACTTGTTTCGAATTTCCTGTATCGGGTTTCTGACATTTGCTCCTAGAGTATCTGAAAATGTCAGCACGTGTACTTGATGTAGAGGGTGAGACAGTGCCACCCGGATGGTTTCATCGGGATAACGCTTCTCATAGGCCTCCATGAACTATTAGGGCAATTCCTATATCTCCCGGGATGCATGATTATCTCGTTTGACGATTCTTCCACGCACACGAGCAACATGCAACTCGTTCGAGTTACACCAGCGCTTAACCTGGGAAAACTTCAGGACGTTCATCTAGTTTACAAACAGGTATGTCAAATCGCATTTACTGCTTTCCGATCCTCTTTCCACTTGCAATACTCCTATGGATCATGTGCCTGCCGTTGAATTTGCAAAACTGATTATTGCTTAGGTCATTCATGATGTCATAGGCGTCGAGGAAGGCATGGTTCAACTGCAGAAGCTGTAGGTAGAGGTGTGCCGTAACTTTCTTCCGAATTGTTGAAATAACTTGTATCCCAAGGTTTGATCAAGGTCCTCGATTTGCCGTCTGGTATGTAGCCTTGCTTTATCCATAGTGTTCACAAGCCAGCTAATGTATGGTTTAAAAGGCTTCAGGTTTTGGTTTACGGGGCGGCGAGTGCGTCGGTAGGACCTCTTTTTTCGGGTAGATGGCAATATATTCATGTAGCGGATCTTAGTGTATCTGTCGGCTGACTTTTTCCTCAGCGCGATTGATTGATTTACCGGTCTGCTTCTTCTTGGGAACCATCCTCGGCGTTTTAGCCCTGGTTATAGCTCCTAGATCGACACTTTACGTATGTGAGATGTCGATATTATTTCCTGTCAATAAAAGAGTGTGCCTGCTAACCATATTGCCAATCGAGGACTAGTCCAACGTTTTTGAAATCGTAGCGTGTGTCGTGATATGTTTCCTCGCCCGCGCATTCGGCTCTATCGAGGGAGGCACGATTTTCTGCTTCTCTGGGATATCTCAAGCTTCAATTGCGCTGATTTTACCAGGATATATTGTTTGTAAGTATCTGTATTGCAGTGATCTTTGAGATTTCATTGTGGGCATATTCGATAGTTAAGGTCTGACTCAACGGGTTGGAATAGTATGTGGTGCTTTAGAACTACAATCGAGGAATCTAGTCGCTGGATCGGTGCGGATGTTCTACGCAATCATATATTCCTTACTTCTCGGGTTTGGGATCACGATTGGGACAGCGCTTTATGGGGCGGTCGATTCAAAAGCGACATCAAGCAAATCTTGTTCGAATGTCATGTCGGACTACTACAAGTTCTTGTTTGTCCTCGTTTTTACGCTTTGGTAAGTCTGTCATTTGTAACTGATTGATTCTGGGAGACTGTCTCATACGGGTATTAGTTTAAACGTGCTCAACCAATGCAAATGGAAGCAACTCCCCATGAGTATAGGTATCAGCATAGCGGGCTTTGCAGTCAGTTTTTTTGCCACGAGGAGGTTTCCTACAAATGTTCAAATAGCCAATGCTCTTGGGGCATTCACAATTGGGGCGATCGGTAATCTGTATTCACGGCTATCACACCAGATTGCATTTACATCAATTGTCCCAGCAATTTTTAGTAAGTTTCTCTACGTTTCAACAACTTAAATTTTTTGTTGAACAATTTTGGACTGATACAGCCTGTACAGTCCAAGTTCCATCCGGCCTTGCTGCACAGGGAGGGTTGATATCTGGATTGGATTCTGCGGATTCGCTCACCAACAAGACCGTGACAACGAGCCCTGAAGCACTCCAAAGTCAATTTAACAATACGATAGCAAACGTTGCTCTGGGAATGATCCAAGTTGGGATCGGAATAAGCGTAGGGTTGTTTTTTGCGGCAATTGCAGTTTATCCTGTAAGTACTTACCTCGTACCTCTTCTCTTCAATCGGGGAAACGAATCACAATTGTACAAGGCGGAGAGAGGTAGCGAGAAAACAAAGACAAGCCACAATACTGATGAATATGGACTTGGGCCAGTTCGGTAAGCGCAGATCAGGGCTTTTTACTTTCTGAGCCTAGGTCCTCAGGAGTATTTTAGGGTATCGGCAGGTCGAAGAGGAAGAGAAAGGTGATACGAAGTACAAAGTACAAAGTGGAAAGGGAGAAAGAAGGAAAGAAAGAAGGAAAGAAGGAAAGAAAGAAGAAAAGAAAGAACGGGAAACGAAAGAAAGGACGAAATCCTGATAGGAATAAGATTAGGGATAGGAATAGAAATAGTTAGCTGTGCTGTTTTGTGAATTAATTGGAATTGGACAGAGGACTGGAGTATTTTATTTTGGGGTGGCGCTGAAGAGCAAGCAGGCAATACCCATGTAAGCCATTCATTCAAAGCGAAAAAAACAAACAAAACAACAACAACAACAAAAGTGTTTTGTGCCTCGCGTCGGGCAAAGTGGTTGTTGATACGACAGGGTAAATCGTCCGACTACAAATAGTCGGCCCCTCCCACCCCGCTTCCAACGCTTGTTTTCTCCCACAGCTTTATTTCTCCTCTCATAGCAACGAAACAAAAAAGGAACACACCCACGTTCAAAACTTACACTTAGCCTTCCCCAGAAAAGATTCACGAGAAAACCCCTCCCCTTCATCCCATCTTATCGCCTCATCAATTATCCCCTTTACCCTAATTTTCCAACAATAACACCATCACAATGCCACCAAAGAAGGCTACTGGCACAACTGCTGCCACAACTGCTGCCACCGCCACTACTAAGAAGGCCTCCGCGCCAGCTGACCACCCGTCATACAAGGGTATGTAGCATATTTGCATAGTTCACCTTCCGCATGCAAGGAATGGTATTGACTTATATCTCGCCGAACAAAGACATGATCAAGGATGCTATCCTTCAACTCAAGGAGCGAAACGGAAGCAGCCGGCAGGCACTCAAGAAATATGTCCTGAGCAACAACAAAGGCATCAAGGAATCAAATTTCGACACCCAGTTCAATGCAGCGATCAAACGTGGCGTTGCAAGTGGTGATTTTATCCAACCAAAAGGCCCTTCAGGCCCCGTCAAGCTCCAGAAGAAGGACGCCGCTAAGTCTACAACGAAGACGGCCAAGGCAACCGGAGAAAAACCAGCTAAGGTATGAACGCACAACACCACCGAGCCCCACCTCTATACAAGAAAATAGGAAGTTGACTAGTCCCGTATAGAAGCCGACCGTAAAGAAGGCTTCCGCCACTAAGAAAGCCGCCACATCCAAGACCGCGTCCAAGCCAAAGGCTGCAGCCAAGCCAAAATCCGCAGCCGCCAATTCGAAGAAGCCAAGAAAGACAACCGTGAGTTCAAACGTGTAAATTTGGTCTTGCAAACCGTGGCTGACGTGCCATAGGCTGCATCAACAACGGAAAAGTCTACAACTGCTCTGGCTAAGACAAAGGCCGGAAGGGTATCAAAGACATCGAAGCCTGCTGCTGCAAAGAAGGCTGCTGCTGCGCCCAAGAAGGCCGTCCCTAAAAAGAAGACAACCGAGGCAGCCGCCCCAACTACAGAATAACCCTATCACTATCTTCCATCGCGTGCATGGATGCTGTGGCTAGTGCGAGAATGAGCTGAAACAAGTTTCGTTGGCTCGCGGCCTTTCCACTCTTCCTCCTACGATGGCGCACGTAGCGCATAGTCTGCTTGAAATTGTTCATTTGGGTTAGGCCTTCCGTTGGGTTTCTTCTCCTTTCCTTTTGCCTATGATATCTTCTGTTTGCGATTGTTTATTTCCGCGCTCTGATACTCCTTTCTTTTTCTTTTTCTCTCTTATTCTTTTCCTTTTTTTGTAACAACTTCAGATTCAAACGGGAGGAGTTAGGTGGGATGGGTTTGTTTGTTTCTCCCCATATTCTGGGCGTTGTATCTTAGCTTCGACTCGGTTTTGATGTCAAATAGACGATAATGACCTCACACAGTATGACCATGTGTTTTATTCCTTAGAGAACCCCCGCAAGTGTCAATCTGATAGGCATTCTACAATATCCAAAATTCATAATGGGCACCGCTGGCTAACGGATAAAGCACTCTGACGGCTTCAACAAGCGGTGCCTGTATCCCGGAACGTCTACGCCTAGTTGAACTTATTTTGATTTATATGGTGATCTGATCCAAAGTTGACTCAGGAAACGAGTGAATGTCAACAGTCGTTTGCATGGAAGCAACCCTGGCTAGTTGATCTGGTTTCAGGGATTTTAAGTGCTTCTGGCAGAGCATGGGTAGCCCGGAAAATCAGAAAAGGGGCGTGTTACCCCATACCAAACTCCTACCCCTTTCTCAACACCATTTGGTCACATCTTTTTGTTCTTATGTAAAAGGCTACAGCGCGCTGGCGAGCAATCACTAAACTCTCAACGGACGCCGCAAGCCCCTGAGCAGTTTCCCTACCAGTCTCCCTTGTCATATATGGGTCTCTCAATCCAATTCGAACATTTGTGCCGTCGCGACTTAGCGCCCAGCACTCTAACCAGAAATCCCGTTTAAGTACTTAGTTGGACCTGGAGATGCCAACATCACCACCGCACTCTCCAGCGCCATCGGGCATGAATCGACCTTCAACCCGGAGTGCAAGTAGATTAAGCATGAATAGCACCACAAGACAGCTCGCATCAGGAGCTTTGAACGGGGCCGGCCGGGCCCCGTCGCGAGCTTCAGGCGAGGACGATGATAGCATCCGAACCGCTGTTCGTGTTGGTAAGATATCACCGAGTGTCAATGTCCCTCTTTTGCATGATAAAACATCTGTCTTTGGTGAAGGCTAATCGGGCGACCATGAATTCTAGCTGTTCGGATCAGACCGCCTCTGAAGCCCACCGACCCCGGATATGATCTCATCCCGCAGCGGTTCCAGCGGTCCATGGCTCAGACGATGAATGATACTTCACTTACGATAGACAGCCCGCAGGGTCGTAAAGTGTTTATCTTCGATCGCATATTCGGGCCTGACGTGCAACAGGATGGCGTTTGGGATTACCTGCAAGACAGCATCAATGCATTTGTACAAGGTTATAACGTCTCCATTTTGGCCTATGGGCAGAGTGGTGCCGGGAAATCATATACAATGGGAACTTCTGACCCAAATGAGCGCACCTCACAAGATTCTTCTGGTACAGCGTATTCTCATCTGCGATCGAAAGCTACCATTACTGACACTACCTCTTTTATTTTTATTTTGTAGGTGTAATTCCAAGAGCCGCCTTCGCTCTTTTTGAGAAACTGTCACCCGTCAGCAAAAGTACAGTTACAGGAATCAAAACACCGTCGCGCTATTCCACACCGCTGCCAACTTTTCAGAAGCAGACTACGTCCCAGGATAAACCTTGGTCGATGAAGGCCACGTACGTCGAGGTGGGTACCCCCCGGCAATTAAATAGTTAATCGTGTGCGTTTATTTATCTCTCGGGTACACTAACGGGGACGCTATTGCAAGATATACAACGAGCAACTTCGAGATCTGCTGTTACCGGACGGGACGAATACAGGAGAAAGACGTCAAGTTAATATACGTGAGGATACCAAAGGTCGTATATTATTGACTGGCCTTCAAGAGATGCCTATTGAGAGTGTTGATGATCTTCTGGCTGCACTGAATTTTGGGTCTTCTATCCGACAAACGGATTCCACAGCAATAAATGCGAAATCATCACGCTCACACGCAGTATTCTCCATAAATCTTGTTCAAAGGAAACCGAGGTCAGCGCTAGGCCGGGATGCTAAGGAAAAGCGGTATTCTGCTCCCGCGGATATCCTGGCTTCTGGCTCCGATGGGTTTGTTACTGTTGATAGCAAATTACACTTTGTTGACCTAGCGGGGAGTGAAAGATTGAAGGTAGGTTTGCTTGAGTGTTGATTCCTTGGACCTATGTATACCCGAATGCTAATCTTAATATGTCAAGAACACCGGGGCGCTCGGAGACAGAGCAAAGGAAGGGATATCAATTAATGCCGGGTTGGCTAGTCTGGGGAAAGTCATATCACAGTTATCCTCAAGACAACCAGGGTCACACGTCTCCTACCGGGATTCTAAACTCACCCGCCTCCTTCAAGATTCCTTAGGTGGTAATGCCTTCACGTACATGGTTGCTTGCGTCAACCCTGCTGAGTTCCACCTCAGCGAAACCTTGAACACTGTACAGGTATGCCCTGCTTCTGGGGAAGTTGTGATCTACTTGAATCTTTACTGATGTCAATAGTATGCCCAACGCGCCCGTGCGATCCAAAGCAAACCGCAAATCCAGGAAGTTTCTGTGGATGGAGACATGCGGGCCCTTGTAGAAAGGCTGCGTGCCGAGATCGCTTTTCTCAGAGATCAAGTCCGAAACTCTGAAGGCTCAAATACCCGTTCAAACCGACACTCTGTTGATCGATCAACAGAAAAGGAGGTAGAGTTGCAAAATCAACTGCTGGATGCACAGGAAAATCTTTCTGCCCTCAGCCAGCGACATGCGAAGCTCATCTCCGAAATCACAAAGGCAAGGGATACCGAATCAAGCGAACCATTGAATCGCCATTCAGATGTTGCAGAGGATAGGATAGCTCGTTCGAACTCATTTGCTGAAGCCGTCGAGCAAGTTGTCCTAGGTAAGTTTAATGTTATTTCAAACCCAAAATTCAAAAGGGCCGCCGCTGATGCGTAGCACTAGAGTATGAGAAAACCATTCAGAGTCTCGAAACATCGCTCTCGAGTACACGATCGAATCTTTCCGCCACAGAAAGCTCCCTTCTTGAGAAAGAATCCCGCTTGGTATATCTCGAAACAATAAATTCACAACTTCAGAACAGGGTCCAGAAACTCACAGACAGAGAGTCTAGTACGGAGACGTATCTGGCTGATCTGGAGAGCAGGCTTAATGGTCATACTTTTGGAGAAGAGCGAAGTTCTGCTGCGATTTCAGAATTGCGTAAAGAGTTGACCCGGGTCCGGGAAAATGAAGCAAGTTGTGAAGACTATATTTCAACGCTCGAGGAAAGGCTCGCAGAGGCCGACCAAAGTATGGAAATCATGCAGAGGGAGCTAGAGCGCCTTGAGCATGTAGTAGAGAGGCAAAGGAGCTTAGGAAAACTCGACAACCTTCTTCACGAGCTAGATACGCTTACTCATGCACCAGGACAACCAGAGGCATCGTCCGGCGCTATGCAGGCTAAGGATCATACGCCGCGGGCTCCAGAAAGCGATCGGGATTCAGAAGAGAAGCACACGCCGTCCAGCGCCCCACCCTTGATGACTCCACACGTGGCGACTGATCCCGTTATCGAAGGTGATGTTGGCCGGGATGTGCAGGTAGATACAACTTCCGGTAGACAGGACACCGGAGACTCAACCGAGGGCGATAATTTGAAACTACGATTCAAACTGGAACGAACAGCCAAGGAGCTAAGCCAGTTCAAAGAAATGTACCACTCAACGATGACTGATTACACAGATATGACTGCTAGATACGAGCGTGCGTTACGGGACCTCCATGAGCTCCAAGACCAACTTGATGAACACCGGCACGGCAGAAACAGTCTGATGCTCTCGAATTCCGACGAAATGCCCCCCCCATCTCCCGAGTCGGTTTCAACGTCGTTCGTCTCAACCCCATTAGTTCAACTGATTGGCTCGAATGTATCTCACTACGGG
This sequence comes from Arthrobotrys conoides, assembly GCA_036971725.1. Lineage (NCBI taxonomy): Eukaryota > Fungi > Ascomycota > Orbiliomycetes > Orbiliales > Orbiliaceae > Arthrobotrys > Arthrobotrys conoides. The sequence goes on from JAVHJM010000005.1 coordinate 2,165,884, forward strand.
AACAGCCAGCCGCAATCTCAAATATCCAGTCAGCAATCTATTACAATGTCACAAGCTACGGACCAGCCACAACCTATCTCAAGTACCGGCTTGGATAACAGGCAACTACACGGTGATGAACATACAGACCTCGGAATTGAATTCAGTGAACTTGAGGCGCGATATCTAAGCCTTCAGGAGGAACATAGGGCCGTTCTTGATCTTGTTGATGATCTCAAAGCCACAATATCTAAATCGCGCATGGATGGTGTAACTTCGCCAACGGGGGCTCAAATACTCCGCCGAAAGTCCAGCCAAAATCTTGTTGCGGTTGATAGAGCGAACAGAGCATTTAAAAGTCTACGATCGATAGCTCTCCAATACTTAACAGAAAATGAAGACGCGAGAGAAGTGGTTGATCTCAATATCAACGCCGCACTACATGAGTTACAGTCCAGATCTGAAAGGATTCAGGAATTAGAGCATGAGGTAGTCGGCCTAAGGAAAGATATCGAGACTAAAACTGCAATGATCAATGGTCTAGCCCGCGAAAGATCAAGGTTAGATCCTATTCCCAATTCGTGTAGGTTTTAGCTACTGATCCATCCGTAATATTTTTAGTATAACAAGCTCCCCTATGGACATCTCAGTTGTCTCCTCTCTCCAAAGCCGCTTAGCGGAAAGCGAGGCCGAGCTTGAAAAGGCACATTCGAGACTGAAGATGCAACAAGAAGAATTCGAACAACAAGTCAGAAGTCTTAGGACTGACCTGGAAGAAGCACGGCTGTTGCAAGCCGCGCAATCGGAAACCCCTATCGCAAACGCATTGGAGGCAAATCCCAATGAAGGAGACGTCTTGGCCGAAACCCCTTCGTCGAGGCTGCTAAACCATGACTTAGAACTAGAAGAGCTCTTGAAGGCGGCTGGGAATACACATAGCTTGTCTGTCTTGGAAACCCTAGAACAACTGATACTTATCGTTGATCGCCTCATTGGTCTAGCCCCCGATTCCTACAGTCGAAATAAACATCTGTGGTTGCCCGCACTTGCGCAGATTAAATTTGGGTTGGAGACGAGCTCCGATTCTACCCGTTTAGAACGCCAACGCCTTGAAAATAATAAGGATGCAGCGGTTTTGCAGCATTCTAATATCGACATTTTGCTTGGACTTTTGACGCTGCCTACCGGGCAAGAATACGAAGCAGTATCATCTGATGCGGCGGATCACGACGACGGCGTGCGGGGGTTTGATCTAGTCGCATTAAGGGCTCAATGCATCGTGCAACGTCTTGAAAAGTCTCAGATAGAAATAAAGCGCCTTCAAGCAGCTCTCGAGTCAAAAGAAAAGGAGACAGTCCAGTTCAGACAAACACTTCAGACTTTGGAAGAGCAGTTAGAAGCTAGTCGAACGCGACTTGGAACGGAAACTGCTCGTTTAGAAGATGCTCGGATAAACAATGATAGCCTAAAGGATGAAGTTGCTGCTCTTGAGGACCTAAATTTGAAAACCAAATTTGAGCTGGACGAGCTCATTTCCCGAAACCGGCAGCTTAGTGAAGAGGCTGCATCATATAGCAAAGACCTCGAAGCGCAGAGGCACCTGGTGGCAGAGCTGCAAGAGCTGCACACCATGTCACAGAAGGAGCTGAACGATTTGATCAAAAAGGAAGCAACGCACGCTGGTGTTATTGATCAACTAGAGCAACAACTGGCAAGCACCTACGACCAGCATCAAGATTCTAGGAAACGACTTTTGGAGACCGAGGAAGAACTTCGCGCCCTAGAGTCAGACCGCGCCAGCCTTCTAGCTAGCCATGAGGCAGCGGCGCAAACCAATTCGCATCACATAGACAGCCTAATGAATGAACTTAACGCCCTTCAGGTCAGTTAACAAAACCTTTTTACCAAACCTGGATATGGCTGACTTTTGAATGTCTATATAGTTGAAGCTAGCAGATGCGCAGCTTGAATTGACGTCTCTGCCCCCTGGTACTGTCAATCGCACACAGCGATCCAACTCCGTATCGTCGACAAACCTCAGGAAAAGTGCATCGACTGCTTCGTTGCCTTCCCCGCCACCCGTGATCCCATTGCCGCCTTTGCCACCCGCCCAAGCGTCTAACGCTGGGGTTCCAACCGCCACGAGCCCACAACAGATGCCACCATCGACGCCAACGATTTCTCGCAGACCCAGTAAGGACTATGTCGTGACTCATCTCGAGGATCAAGAAGCTAGAATAAAAACGTTGGAAAAACAACTACAGGCTGAAAAAGCGTTGACAGCGACCCTAGAAGAGGCCCTCACTGATTGCGAAAAGACGATGAAAAAACTTAACGCGGACAAAGAGTCATACCAGAGAAAGGCCAATCAGGCCCAACAAGAACTTGATAGAACCCGAAATGAATCACAATCCAGTAGATATTCCATGCAGGCAATGGAGGACGAAAGACTGGCAAGGTTGAAGGCAGAAAAGGCGCGCCAGCAACTAGAAGAGCGTATGCAAGAGCTATCTAAGCAAAAGAAGAGTCGAAACTTTGCTTGCTTCTAGCTCGACGAATCACTTTATTTCATTCTTTTAGGCAAAGTCTCACTCTCGCCAGCCTTTGCTTCCTTTTTGACTCTTTTCTTTTCTCCTCCTCTCCTTCATCGTCAATATAACTTGCTATTTTCCCCATCCTTTCCTTCAGCCTAGTTTATCGTTGCGATTTCAGTTAGAATACCCTTGTAGTTTAGGCTGTAAAATACCAGATCCCGGAAAATTACGATTAATTGTTGTTTGTTCCCTCTCTCTTTTTGCCCTTCATAGTTTCGGCATAGTAGCAAATTGTAGGACACAGCCGATACAACAGCCAAGCATTACCTACCTGAAATTCATTGCACATCACAAATTGTCGCTCTAAAATTAATCTCATCCATGAACTGGGTTGGTGGAACCCGTGCACGACGCCGAGGCGGAGAACTGAAGCCAGCCGCACAACAAAAGCAGTATTTTGCTCGGCTTCGGTCAAGTCAAACGGCTAATTACCCGATTAACGAGCCTTGCCTGAAGGTCCAAAAACATATCTCAGAGCACTTACCCCGGATAACACCGCTTAAGAGCCGGAAGCATAGCGCGAAGCGACACAATCAAAGCGTTATTATAGAATCTCACAGAAAATCCTTTGCGCGAAAAGACGGCAAGCCCGTCACCAAGCCCTTCGTTCTGACTTTGGAAGCTTCTTATGAAACCCCTCGGAGGGTGTTTCGTAAAGAGAAGTTCGGTTTCGGAGGCTCGGATAGGACTGTCGACATTCAAACTATAAACACACAAGACTTTGGTCTTAGTATTACCGACCTCTATAAAGAAGTTAGCCCTACACAAATCTGTGACCAGGCGAAGGGCTGTTATAGAAGCACTGCAAACACTGCTTTTGAAAGGGAGCAGAATCAAATTTCAGATCGGAAATCTACGCGGCAACGACACTTCCTATCCCGTCACGGTAAACCGCCAACTATATCAGAATATGTGAACCCCAGTGCTACAGCAAAGTTAAATTGGAAAGCATACATATTATCTCCCTATCGAAATCCCGTCGACAAATCTAGAGCTGGATTGATTGGACAGAAATCGCAAGGAGCTATGCTTGTTTATTATAACTCCCGTGACAGCCAGGAGCGGCCCACAGCATAGTCTCCCACAGCATAGGGCCTTACCAAAACCGCTTGACCAATCAGCTTTTATCTTCTGGGTATTGCGTTGCCTTTGAACCCCCCTTGAGTTCCTCGAAATACTTTTTAATATCTTCTTGACAAACGACGCGGTTTTCCTGAGCAAATGGCTGGAGAAACTCTTTGACTTTTTCTTTAAGCATATTATAGGCCATGACGCCTTCTATAAATAGGCACTCTGGTTTAGCAAAGCAAAGGCAATGGGGCGTTTCCAGTAAGGATAATGAACCCACCAATTGCGCGTATACGGTCGATAGTGCTGAGTGCCTTCTCTCCAGCATCCAGGAGGCTGTCATGGCCTATGGATTCCCCAGCATCGGAATCTAGAGGGGGCTCGTAGGTTGTCTCTTCTTCTAGAAGACATCTGTGGTTTTTGATTTTCTCGAGACAAGACACACATTGACAAAGGTGATCTCGAAAGTCCGAGCGCAAGAAAAGCGAAACTTTCATGTTTGCTAGGTCTGGGCGCTCATTATGTGGGATCGTACAGGGCTGGGTAAAGCCAGCTTCAATGCTTGCTCCTGGGTCTGCTATTGAAGGGCCACCGGCGCGAATGGCAGGCTCGGAATCTGCTTTGGCAGAGTTATCATCGGAACTGATGTCGTTTGCTTTGCGTTTCCGAGAAATTGCAGCATCGCTACTTTGGCCCGGGCATGCATCTGCAACCTCCCTGCGAACAACTGGCTCTAGGAAACCAGGTGTTCCAGCATATCGCAAAAGCCAGGAATTAGCTGAAACGCACCTCCAGCAGATGAAATACTCAAAAGAATCTTCATCCGGGAAGCCTTGAATGTCACCAGAATCATCTTCACTAAAATCGGCAGAGCCATCCGAAAGTGATCCGAGGATACACCGATCGTGGAACCAGTCCTCTCCACAACAATCACCAAGGAAGCATTGATACATAGTTCCAAGTTCGCTTTCGGCTTCATAGCGTTCACTCTGGCAAAACAGGTTCCGGAAGTTCTGGTTGTACGAATTCGCCTGTGCTGGAATATCCTCTTGTATTTTCCGAAGATTACAGCAAGACCCTGGCATCCTTGTAGTACCGCAATCACATTCAAAATTCCTTTTCGAAAAAAGTTCAACCAGTTCGCCGTGGGACCCGTGGCAGGAAATCGAACAACTATAACAAATTCCGGCGGGTGACGACCCGTTCGAAGTGCATTTCATGCAAGCAAAGATGAGCTGGCGCAAAGGCCCAAGTGGCTTGGTACATGCGTCAAACGACTATACTCGTAGAATATGGCGCCGTGGGTCAGCTTATATTTGGATGATATGTGAGCTGTGGGTGTGTAAGGAGAAAGCAGTGGGAAGGAGCCGAACATAAGGAAGTATCTCTCGAGCCTCGATTTCGAGCTGGCGTTGTGCATCGATATAGTCTTGCGCAGTCTGGGAAATGCCAGCTGCCTCGGGTGAGCTTTCTGTTTCTGGTTCCATTATTCCTACTCCATAAGCCCTTTCTGCCCACGAAGCAGCCGTTGTAGGCTATGGTGATGAGGTTGTAATGTGGTGTGAGTATTCGGTTTTTATTGACCTATGGCAGACGCCAGCTCCAACATGCGTTCACTAAGGGTGCGATCTGCTGACTCAGCAGCACCCCAGGATGGGCTGATCAACCGGAGCTACGATAATTCCCGAAGCTCGGTGGTTTGCCGGCATCCCCGAGCCTTATCCACCGTCTTTAATAACCTACGCCAACGTAAATACCCCTTCCCTAATAAGAACGGATAGGAACCCTCAGTATTCAGTACTCTCAGTATTCACTCTCGATATATTTTCTGAGATTTTCTATCAGCAACTACAGCGAGTCACATCTGCAAGGGAAGCTACCGACGTCATGAAGGTTGGCTGGCTTCAAACCATTTCACCAAAACCCCTGGGGTTATTCCTAACTGCTATATCTATCAATGTAGTTTCTACACCTATCAGGTATCGATGCGATAAACCTCGATCTCAACTTTTCAACAAGCGATTGCTGTGTCTTTGGTGGTTGTGACCTTTATACAACCAAGGTAAGCTATGTCTTCCCTCGTCGCAATCCTACCAAAGTATCCTAGCTAACTTTCAATCTATAGGCTACTGGATCCGACAAACGTCTGCTCCGTTCTATCACTGATACAATTGAAACGAAATTCGAAGCAGACGCACGGCTTTCGGCATCTTTGTCGCCACCACTCGATTCAACGGAACTATTCTCCCGATCGTCGCCGTTCGGGCCGCTAGATCAAACAAGCTCTCGTAAAATATACTCGTACCTCCTTGCGACCCTGAATGCATCACATCCATACCATGAGTTCAGCTCTATCGTTCGGCCTGACCACTTTAGCAAAGAACGATGTCTCCTCACGACCATGAATCGCTTTAATGCCGCCCTCTTTAATCTTGGGAAAACGATCCCGAACCTCTGGGAAACGATAGACATGGAGATGGATCTTAAGGACTGCGCTATCTATGTTTACGAACCAGATAACCTAGAGGACCCTTACGCCACTGAAGGCCTTCTCTGGTGTATGATGTATTTCTTTCACAACAAGCACCGAAAACGGGTATGTTATCTATACTTGCGTGCAGTGTCAAAAAGCAGTCATTCCCATTCGAACAGAACAATGGAAACATGGCAGGAAGAATGTGATGATGAAGATTGGAATTCCGACTCTGAGCGCCTCTGGGAAAACCCCGGTTCTGACAGTGATGAATTTGTGGAGCATATGGAGATATAAACCGGGACTTTATATATCTTGCTTCTATTCTTGTTTGCTTCCACTTTGGCCTGGCTTTTTTTTTTTTTTTTTTCTGCTACAACTTTTGTTTCGGGGTCTTCATTTGGCGTGGTCATCTGTTCTTATTTGTTTATGGGATGACGGAACAGGCGTTCGGGGGGATTTGGGTTTCTTGAACGATGTTGATGACGGTCGTGATGGTGACGCAATGGGATATTAATTGTGGATCTGATTTAGTTTTACCCCGTACCCAAGCGGGCCTATTTCTTACTTGGCCATATGCACCGGGCTATTTGGAAGCCGATGTTGCCAGTCTTTTGTCTTCCCCTTCTCTGATAGGCCAACGAAATAATTAGTTGTTCCTTGCGATATCTGCCGAGGATAGCCCTTTAATCTTACAGGACGTGATAACTTACATGCAGCGGTTCGTCCTGGAGTTTGTGGTAAAAAATATCCCACCTGATATGCATATACCTATACCGATGCTGGGTAGGCAAGCTAGCAGCAGGATATATTAGGTACTTGGGTAGGTGCTTAGTCTGGCTAGCATCCTAAAGTTGAGCTACCTCCCTCTTAGTGCAGATTTCGCATGTCACGAGATTCGCGGTAACTTGTGATATGTCCATAAGTACAAGCATACATAAGCCGCGATGATCTGGAGGCCTGGATTATTTCGTAAGCCAAATGCTCATGGGGCTTGTAGTCATATCAAGAGGTCAGAATACATCGATATTGCGTCGATACATGTGTAAGTACTAGGTACTTACTTAATATAACTACTTACTTAATATAACTACTTAAGTAGTCTCGGTGTCTCGCTCGATCGGACATGACCCTTGTGTTGGGTTATAAAACCCACATAACAAATCCGATCAAGCACCTCGGATTTCCGACAATACACAAATACATAAGATACCTCAGCAGGGATAAGAGCTTAAGAGGTGCGAGCTCAAAAATACAGGACCACCCTGGCGCAAACACCGTATAGGAAAATATTGCCAGTCCTACGCGTACGATGGATGGCGATGCATGTGCATTTCACTTAGCTCTAGACGAACAAATAGAGCTACTCGAAAGGGCCCATGAGGTAATGTTTATTTTATTTTATTTTATTTTTCACTAAAGCTGTTAAAGACCCAGCATCCGCTGAAACCTGAGATTTGCATAGGCCGAGGTGCAGTTATCGAATGAAGGCATCGCTCAGTCAAATCCCAAAGTTCTCTGCGCACGAGGTTTAGCGCTGCTGAACCTATGCATTTCACGCTCTTATACAGGGCTTGGGGGAAAATCTGTTCTCGAATTGAGCCCAGATAGTTCTCTTGTATCTGGAGGCATGCCTGCACACGGACTCAAAACGGGAGATATAGTAAAGATCCAAGAACAGCCGTCAACGTCAATAAAGAAGCCGCAGAAGAATGAAGCACGGGATGGAAGTTTGAACGGGGTGGTGATAAGATCTGGCAGTCAGAAGCTCGCCGTTGCCCTGGATATGGATAAACCCTCCCTCTTAGACACTGCTAAACGGCTATGGGTGTATGCGGACTCATAAACAACCCGACGATAGTTTGAGATCAAGCCAGGCTAATAGACTAGTATAGTGTTAAAATTGCTAATGATGCCCCGTTCAAAAGGTGAGCCTCGCGGCTGGTGCATTGCTGGTGAATTGGTTACTTTGTAGGTTGAAGAAAGTTGTTCTAACGCCGATATCGGTTTCATACAGAATGATGCAGACTATTCTATATCTCAAGGCCCAACCCCCGGAGGGCCTTCCAAACATCATCAAGACAACATTTGGACTCTCCGCGTACCTTCCACCTGTAAAATCTGAGCACCGATTGGATTTTTTTGATGTTCAACTCAATGAGGTTCAGAAAGAGGCGGTTTGCTTTGCCCTGGAAGCGAATTGTTTAGCATTGATCCATGGCCCTCCTGGCGTATGTCTTATAGACCCCCCTTTCGAGCACCTAGTCCGTATGGCCGCTGATGTTTATTGAGAAACCAGACAGGGAAAACCCAAACATTGATAGAGATCATCCGGCAGCTTGTTGCCAGAGATCTTAAAGTTCTAGTATGTGGGCCTTCAAATATATCAGTTGACAACATTGCAGACAAATTGGGACCATTTCAAATCCCAATGGTACGCATTGGCCACCCTGCCCGATTACTGCCGAGCGTCGTCTCCAATTCTCTCGATGTTGCCATTAAATATTCTAGTGGGGGCATGCTTGTAAACGATATCCGAAAAGAAATGGACGAAAAATTAAACGCTTCTCAGAAAACACGAAATGGTACCGAAAGAAGAAAGCTTTGGGAGGATATCCGTGAACTGAGGAAGGAGTGTAAAGTTAGAGAGAGAAGATGTACCGAAGATATCATCAGAACTAGCAAAGTTGTGTTATCGACGCTTCACGGGTAAGGATCTTCCGTCATGCATGTTGGGGAAACTAGCCTATATCTGACTTCTGAGCATGGTACAGGTCTGGGGGTCGAGATACTGTACGACAAAAATTTGATGTTGTTATCATTGATGAAGCCGGACAAGCCCTCGAAGTGCAATCTCTGATTCCACTCGTTCGGGGGCCATCCAAGTGTATTTTAGCTGGCGACCATCTACAACTTCCGCCGACGATCCCGAGAACAAACGAATCCTCTAGGCTTCAGAAACTTGAATTCAGTTTATTCGAAAAACTTATTAAACTTCACGGAACATCTATCAAAAGAACACTTTGCGTGCAGTATCGTATGCACCAAACAATCATGAAGTACCCTTCGATTGGACTGTATGATTCTTTGCTGCTTGCAGATGACTCAGTTCGATCACATCTACTATCGGACCTTCCCAATGTCACAAAAACAGATGAAACTCAAGAGCCACTGGTTTTTTGGGACACGCATCCGCATGGGGGTTTTGGAGAAGATGAAACTGGAGCGGGTGAAAGCAAGAGTAACGCGATGGAAGCTGGTAAGAGTCTAATAATTCCTAGGAGGTCTGTATTCTATACTAATATCGGCTTCAAATACATGGATAAATTTTAAGCTCTTTGTCGTTATCATCTACGGAATCTGCTGGGGGCTGGTGTTCAGCCCAAGGATATCGCGATGATTACACCATACAATGCCCAGGTGTGGCTGTTGCTCCTTCTTATTCAATACTTGAAATTCTAAGTAATCCACGAGAACCACCTAGCTAACTAGGGTGAAGGTGGCTCTTCTATCAGAGCTCATAAAATCGGAATTCCCGGACGAGTTCCCGGAAATCGAAATTGGAAGTGTGGATGGTTTCCAAGGCCGGGAAAAGGAAGCGATTATACTAAGCCTGGTTCGAAGTAACGAAAAAAGAGAAGTTGGGTTCCTAGCCGACGAACGACGCCTTAATGGTATTTGTTTTCTTTGAAATATCTACGTCTGAAATGATCTTCCCTGATGGCTATGCTTTAGTTGCTATGACGAGGCCGAGGCGTCACCTTTGTGTCATTGGGGACTCGGAAACTGTTGCTTGGTAAGTTTTCAACCGGGGCGAAATTTCGGAATGCCGTAACAATACTGATGCGATGAATTAACGGAAAGTGGGAATGCTTTCCTGAAAGGTTGGATGGACTTCCTGGAAGAAAATGCCGACTTGCGATACCCTGAAACTCTAATGTTCTAACGGTGAGTCGCGAAGTTGGTATTGCATTAGCGATATGTAGCATCGTGGGTTTCTTTCGGTCGTTTCGACTCCTCCATAGAATGTGATGGCAATGGTGTCCTGAAGTAAGAATAGGGATGCCGTTATTAGGGCTACGTAGGTACTAAGTACTTATTGGGCATCTAGCAAATAAGCCAGCCAAACTTTCTTGTCTTCAGAGCACACTTGCTTGGTCTATTACTCTGCCTCGAGAGCGGACTCAAGGCTAGTTATATTACCTACTTTCGATATTTTTGCGTATTGACGAGTGACGAAGGGGTTTCATCTAGCGAACGAAAGCCCGGGGACGATCCCTCGGTGGTTTCCGATGAACCCTTTAGGTTTTCAAAAAGCCTTTGTCAACGGAACGAAAGATGAATGGCATGCCACCCTTATGTTTGCTGTTTGGGTGTACTATTCTAGATCTACCACTACCAGCCTGGAATACAACCCGTGATATCGTCGATGGGAGTGAACACTTGGCATTTAAGGGGTCCCAGAGTAACCAACTCAACTGGAAGCAATGTGATTCGGGATTGCGACGCTGGGTTACTAAAACAACCTAAATTTCCACAATTGAATGAATGCTGGTAGACGATCGACCCTCCATCCAGTGCCCTTTAAATTGTTCCTAGAGGCGCCGCAACCCCCCCTTAAACAGAGCCAAATAGGCGCATTTAACCGCCCATAAGTTTCGTTATTGTATCCTCTTCAACCTAGGGAAGGATCGCGTTAATAAAGAAGCGCGCCCGCTAGATGCGGATGGTACAAACCTCCATGTCTTCAAGACTATCTTGCTGGCTGATGCATCTGAGGACGTTTTTCTTGCTTGATTCCTGAAGTTCTCCCGCAAGAAGCAGCTCGTCGAGTATAAAGTACGCCTTCTGAAAATTGAAGATAATGTCGAGCTCACAGACATTTCCATAATACTTGTCCATCTGTTCGACATAACGGTGGACGATCTCCAATGTAATTAACTCGTTGTCATTCTGGTCGGTTCCGGCAATAAAAAATAACGATGCATATCTCCTATAGACGACTTTGGTGTCTTTGTATTCTAGAAAGTTACACATCCGCGTTCGACGGGAGAGCACGAGCTGGGAAACCTCTTTGATGATTTTGTTCTTTTCTTTGAGTAGCAAGGTTGTAAACCATTTGGACAGCCGCTATTACGTATGCTTCTGTGAGCGGAGTTTTCTGGTTGTTATGTTTAGAGACAACGGTGTTCTTACGACTTTGCCCTGTCTCGAAAGGAGAATGATGTATCTGATGTGATGTGAATATTAGTGGGCGTCATTTCTTACTCTTACGAAACAATAAAGAACGGAAAATACCTAATCGCCATGCTTATTTGAGGATATACCACCGACTTGAATCTGGTATATCATGGGCGTGCAAATGAGCGTTGAGTATCAAGTACTTCTAAAGTAAGAGAGGTATTGATCTGAGAGATGTTTAGCTGGAGGTTTTGGCCAACACTATTTCTTGGCAAACAGGTACTTAAGCTTTGGATCTATATCGCCTAACAGGTACTACCTTACACCCTTCTCATCCCACCTTCAAAACATTCTTAGCAATATAGCAAGAAAACGCGGGGCTTGACCTTCAACCCTGAAAAGTACTTACCTAGTAGAACGCGACTCTAATATTAATACTAAAAAGCCCACAACCAAAATACATGGAAGGTTTGTCAAAATCAAGCGTTCTTTCTTGAAATTAGCATCTGACATTTGTAGGAATTTATACGCACCTCGGGGACCACTTTGACGCTGCATCGTCAATCAACGACGATGCATCGGTCGCCGGGGCTTCATCAGTCAACGAGAGGAGAATCGGAAACCGTCGCCGTCATGATGATGATGACGATGACGATGAAGACGAACATGACGCCGAGAAAACGGATGACGAAAACGACGAACTTGAGAGCCTTATGGACGGAACGCTCAGCCTTGCCAGTGTCCCAGTTGCTTCTGCCGCCCCTCAGGACACAGACGGGCTTGGAGATGGAGATGGGGAACTACCCCCGCATGCCTGTGCGTAAGTGCTTCTCTAAACCCCGCTCTTCAAAGATCATACATTCCGAGAAAGCTTGCCCCTAATGTGCTCTTGGCCGTACCTAGTTATTGCGGTATCCACTCACCAAGTGCTGTTGTTAAATGCCTAAGCTGTAGTAAATGGTTCTGCAGTGGGCGCGGTAATACCTCGTCATCTCATATCGTCAACCATCTTGTTCGAGCTCGGCACAAGGTGTGTATTAGGAAACGTCACAAATCCAGAGGTTTGGTAACTGACACGCGTGCTTGGCAAAATAGGAAGTTTGCCTTCATCCCTCCTCGTCGCTTGGAGAAACCACACTTGAATGCTACAATTGCGGCACACGTAATGTCTTCTTGTTAGGGTTCATACCCGCAAAATCGGACACTGTGGTCGTTCTTCTCTGCCGCCAACCTTGTGCGGCAATGCCATCTAGCAAGGATATGAATTGGGACACATCACGTTGGGAGCCTTTGATACAGGATCGTTCCTTCCTGCCTTGGCTCGTGAGCGAGCCTTCGGATGCGGAGCAAATGAGGGCCCGCCATTTGCAGCCTCAGGCTATTGCGAAACTCGAAGAACTATGGAAAGAGAACCCTGCTGCTGTTATAGGGGATCTTGAAAAGGGAAATGGAGTAGATGACGAACCCCAACCGGTCCTTTTACGGTATGATGATGCCTACCAGTACCAGAATGTATTTGGTCCTTTGGTAAAGATAGAAGCAGATTACGACCGAAAGCTTAAAGAATCACAAAGTCAAGACGGCCTGATCGTCCGCTGGGATATTGGACTGAACAACAAGCACCTTGCCAGCTTCATGCTCCCCAAGTTAGAACTTGGTGATGTGAAGCTTGCTGTAGGTGATGAAATGCGCCTCCGGTATGTGGGGGATCTTAGGCAACACTGGGAGGGTGTCGGTTTCGTTATCAAGATCCCAAATAACATGTCAGACGAGGTCACAATCGAACTTCGAAAGGGTGCAAATGACAAGAGTGTCCCCACCGAGTGCACCCACTCCTTCTCTGCAGACTATGTTTGGAAAGCGACTAGTTTCGATCGCATGCAGCTTGCCATGAAGAATTTCGCTGTGGATGAAATGAGCGTCAGTGGATATATTTATCACCGGTTGCTTGGCCACGACGTCGCTGCAGCACCCTTGAAAACGCCACTACCCCGGAGATTTAGTGTCCCTGGCCTCCCTGAGCTCAACATCAGCCAGGTTTGCGCTGTCAAAAGCGTCTTGCAAAAGCCACTCTCCCTGATCCAAGGCCCACCTGGCACAGGAAAAACCGTAACATCGGCAACAATTGTGTACCACCTCGCCAAACTTAGTGGTGGCCAGGTTCTTGTTTGTGCGCCATCTAACGTGGCGGTCGACCAACTTACTGAAAAAATACACCGGACCAGTTTGAAAGTCGTCCGTCTAACAGCGAAATCTCGAGAGGATGTTGAATCTCAAGTCTCTTTTCTTTCGTTGCACGAACAAGTACGCATCAACAACACTAATGTCGAGCTCGTAAAGCTACGCCAGCTGAAAGACGAACTTGGAGAGCTGTCGCTTCAAGACGAAAAAAAGTTTAAGCATCTAACACGGGCTGCAGAGAAGGAAATTCTTACAAATGCTGACGTCATTTGTTGTACATGTGTGGGTGCGGGCGATCCACGACTCGCAAAATTCAAATTTCGCACAGTCCTCATCGACGAGTCAACCCAGTCTGCGGAGCCGGAATGCATGATCCCATTGGTTTTAGGATGCAAACAATTGGTTCTTGTGGGGGATCACCAACAATTGGGTCCGGTTATCATGAATAAGAAGGCGGCGAGAGCTGGCTTACATCAAAGTTTGTTCGAGCGCCTTGTCATACTTGGCTGTGCGCCAATCCGACTCAATGTCCAGTACCGTATGCACCCGTGTCTTAGCGAGTTTCCTAGCAATATGTTTTACGAGGGCAGTCTTCAAAACGGTGTTACTGTTCAGGTAAGAAAAAAGAAATATGATCGCTCTTCGTGCAGTTTGGGTTATATATTAACAGGTACTAGGAGCGACTCCGAAGAAACGTTGATTTTCCATGGCCCGTAGTGGACTCTCCTATGATGTTCTGGAGCAATCTCGGAAACGAGGAAATATCAGCTAGTGGGACATCATACTTGAATAGGTCAGTGATAGACATTTTTTTTAGTTTAAACATCTCCCTCTCTGATAAATTGTAACAGGACTGAGGCCGCCGCATGTGAAAAAATAATCTCGAAATTCTTTAAGGCAGGCGTGTCTCCATCACAAATCGGGATAATTACACCGTACGAGGGTCAGCGGTCTTACATCGTATCATCGATGCAAACGAACGGCTCACACAAGAAGGAGCTTTATAAAGATATTGAAGTAGCATCTGTGGATGCGTTTCAGGGTCGAGAAAAAGACTATATCGTCCTATCGTGTGTTCGATCCAACGACCACCAGGGTATTGGATTTTTAAACGATCCCCGCCGTCTTAATGTTGCTCTCACTAGAGCAAAGTATGGTGTTGTTATACTTGGGAACCCTAAGGTTCTGAGCAAGCACCCTCTTTGGCACCACCTTTTATTGCACTACAAGGAGCATAATTGTCTTGTTGAGGGCCCTTTAAGCAATCTCCAAATCAGTTTCATTCAGTTTTCGCGACCCCGGCAGTCATATCGTGGACCACAACGTTTTCAAATGGCGTACTCGGGGCAAACGAGTATGTCATCGGGGTCTTTGGACTCTAGTAGTGGTGTGTCTAGACCTGGGATAAATATGCACAGTTCTGGGGCAGCACAACCCGTTGGGATTGGGCGCTCGATAGGAAATCAAGGGTCCCGGCAGGGCGAGTTGAATGACTCGGGAAGCGTAGTTGGGTATATTCCGGATGATGTTTCGAGCGTTCACTCCGCCGCCGTTACTAGCGCTTTTCCGCCTATGTTTTCCGGGTTTACCTTAGATTCCTGGCCGAGTCTTCCGAATAGGGCAGGGTTTTCTGGAATGCAATCATATGAAGGCCACGAAAAGAAAAATCCAGCTTCACATCTTGGGCCTGCGACAGAAGGCATAGGCCGTGGGGAAGGTCTAACCACGGGAGGTGTCTCTTTAGTTCACAACTCTGGGCTTGAGTTTGTTACTAGAGAAGCTGGCGAGCTATCACTAGATAAGACGGCAAGTTTGAACCAATCTGACCGTCTCAAGCAGTATGTCGAGAGTAATGGAAGAGGTGCGGGCCAAGATTACAAAGGAGTCTCTGGTATTCCAAGAGGTACGAACGTCAATCGGAATACGGTTCTAGATGAATCAAACAGCATATTCGGCCCGAACACAACCCGCAACCGGGATGCGAATAATATCGATGACGATGCTAGGAGCGTTAGCACAGCGTTTGCAAGTCAAGTGGGTATCGTGGGATACGATTAATGAAGGGCTTTCGGTTCTCGCCTCGATATGTGGATGTCTAAGCTTTTCAGCTGATCCCCTCCGAGGTGAGCACTCAATGCCATATTTTTAAAACCATTTACAAAGCTCTCAATTACTAAATGTGCTAAAACAACCAGGGTTCATGTCAGAATCAGCGACTTTAGCTGGTGGATTTCCAAGCGAATGGTGCTCATTTCTCTTGGTGTTGTGATCTGGGGAAGCTCATATCATGGCTTAAGAAATTCGTTAGTGCTAGAAGACCTGTATCTAATCTTTAAGCATATACCTAGGTACTTGATTGCTTCTTAATGAAGCACATACCTCTATAAATGTCTTTCCTGACTTTCCTGTCCAAGCTTGCAAGGTCCTTGAACCTGGAAAGCTAGCCGGATCGGTGTCATCCGACCTATGTTATCTCGTAGTCTGGTGGAGCTCCAAGGTATGCAGCGTGTTATCGCGTGCGTGGCGCCAAGGGCCTGATAGGTTAGCTAGCCTACATGCAGGTGCAAACTCCGACTGAAAACCCCCAAGCTACATATGAAAAACCCAAACCTAATTTAACCCCAACCATTGACCATGTCCCAACGAGTACAGAGGAGATCGAGCTTGAGCTCGAGCCCGAGCCTTGAACCCGCAGGGTCCGGCGCTCGAAGCTACGTGCACATTATTGGCGGTTGGCTAAAAGCACGGCACTTATCGGGCAGCTCCAGTTACCTAAGCCGCAGGGATACACACGACTATTTAAGCTCGAGTTTTTTGATTCATCTCTTTCCTTCTCCCCTTATCCGATATAATTCCAAGCTACCACCAGAACAACCAAACGTACCATTCATCTTCAACCTCGCCCCCTTAGTCCTAAATAACTCAAGTTTTATCCTCAGGAAGCTACATAAGTATCTTTCTAGGCTTGACCACTCCGAAGAAGACAACAACAACAATAACAACAACCACAAGGCTGTACGACCTCTCGCTGTTGCAGTGAGAGATCAATCGAGAACCGTCACCACGTTTTCGAATCTCCTACCTTCGTATGCAAACATGCTTAGTTCTCCAGATAGATGTAGTCACATACTAAACATACTACTCTTCCTAGGGTCCACCACCCCTTCAACTCTAACCGCACCGCTGCTTCCGGCGGGCCGTTAGATTGCCTTTGCCCACTCTGAATCTGTTTCTCAAAAAGATATCATTCTGAGACAACTTATATTATTCACAAGTGCAATGGCCCCTCACGCTGACACCGGCGCTCATGGGAAAGTGCTCAATGGGCACAGCCAGGCAACTCAACCCCAGGGTGACCTGTTTACTGTCAACTCACCCCACGTAGTCTACACGGCTGACTCAATCACATCCTCTTACGTGTATCGTACCACTAAGGTTACTAGGACTCCTGGTGGAAGCCTTGAGGCGACACCTTTCGAAACCCAGTATGACTTTAAAGTTGAACGGAATGTACCGAAGGTTGGCCTGATGCTTGTTGGATGGGGTGGTAATAATGGATCGACTGTGACTGCTGGAATCATCGCAAACCGTAAGAATCTCTCTTGGCCTACCCGTGAGGGTACTCAAAAAGCAAATTACTACGGGTCTGTGCTCATGAGCTCGACGGTTAAGCTGGGTAACGATGGGGTCACTGGCGATGATGTCAATGTCCCCTTCCATAAGCTTCTCCCCATGGTCCACCCCAATGACCTGGTTCTCGGTGGCTGGGATATTAGCAGCATGAATCTAGCCGATGCCATGGATCGGGCTCAAGTTCTCGAGCCGACCTTGAAATTGTTGGTGCGCAAAGAAATGGAGCAGATGAGACCTCTACCTTCAATCTATTATCCAGATTTTATCGCATCCAACCAGGGAGACCGTGCAGACAATATTCTCCCTGGTGGTTCTGCACGCCAGGAGCACCTAGACAAAATCAGGACGGACATCCGTGACTTCAAACAAAAAAACGCACTGGATAAAGTCATTGTCCTATGGACTGCAAACACTGAGCGTTACGCTGATATCATTCCCGGTGTTAACGATACGGCCAACAATATTCTTGCAGCTATCAAGGCGGGACATGACGAAATATCCCCTTCGAGCATCTTTGCTACTGCATGCATTCTCGAGGGGGTTCCATTTATCAACGGCTCTCCTCAAAACACGTTTGTGCCTGGAATTATCAATCTTGCAGAGATTCATAATAGCTATATTGGAGGTGATGATTTCAAATCCGGCCAGACTAAAATGAAGTCGGCTTTGGTGGATTTTCTGATTTCTGCTGGAATCAAACTCACTTCTATTGCGAGTTACAACCACCTCGGAAATAAGTGAGTATCTTGATTATTTCCACCACGTTGTCTATTCAGCTGACCGGGTCGAAAAAAAGTGATGGAAAAAACCTCGCAGAACAAAAGCAGTTCAGATCGAAGGAGATCTCGAAATCCAATGTAGTTGATGATATGGTCGCCGCTAACCACATTCTCTATGCTGAGGGAGAGCACCCAGATCATACTGTCGTGATTAAGTATATGCCTGCTGTGGGTGACCATAAGCGGGCACTTGACGAGTACTATGGAGAGCTTTTTATGGGTGGACGCCAGACAATCTCGTGAGCAGACCTCGTTGTTTGGTTCCCAATATTTCAGCTAGATTCTAATTTTCAGCAAGGATTTTTAACGTTTGCGAGGATTCCCTACTTGCCTCACCTCTCATCATCGACCTTGCTTTGGTTACTGAAATGATGACTCGAATTTTCTGGAAGAACAACTCCGATAACGAGTACAGAAACTTCCACCCGGTTCTTAGTATTCTAAGTTTCATGCTCAAGGTTCAGAAGCCCCTTTCCTAAGTATAGCTACTATCAGTATGCTAATATTACCTTTGTAGGCGCCATTGACCCCCCCAGGGACACCAGTGGTCAATGCTCTAGCTAAGCAACGGAATGCACTATGCAATATTTTCCGGGCCTGCGTGGGTTTGCAACCTGAGTCTGATATGACTTTAGAACACAAGCTGTTTTAAAGAGACAAATCTGGCCTCGTAAACGCGACACGAAGTCTCGATAAGCCCTGAATGCCTGCTTTAGCTTTTCCTATTTTCCTTTTTGCCATGGGGGTTTCCCCTCTCCCCCTCTCTTCCTCTTCTTTTTTTATATCATAGTTAGCCTCGAGGTTGCCCGCCGTTCCCCGCGGGGTTATCCTTTCGGATCGCTGCCATGATATGTGGGACAGACTCTTTTTTTTACCCTCGATGAGGTTTTTTTGGGTCTGGACTTAATTTGAAACCAACCACATATCTGGGTGCTTGTTAGTATGCTGTCTAGATCTACAATTACTTTACGTAAATACCAACCCGCTGTATAATTTTGGTGAACTACAGTTAACTCAATCGATCGTGATGGCTATATTAAAACTATCCTTAATACGAGGGTACTGGTCGGTTCAAATGTGGATAATGTATGATGTTCGGCTCGGATATACTGTATACCCTGCTTAATCTACATGCCTAGCATAACCCCATACTTCATCTACCGTCCTCCCTTTGGTTTCTGGTATGTGTCTCGATACAAAGAGGAAAGAAACCACTGAGATAGCACTAAAAATAAAAAATACTTCTCCATTGCCGACCACTGCTCGCAGTGAAGGAAACCCAGATGCAACAGCGAATGTAGCCAACCAATTGGTCGTTAACCCGATACTCTGAGCCGCCCCTACGGCTTCATGGCCTACTAATTCTGAAGCGATCATAAAGGGAAGTGGGCCGAGTCCGATGGCGAAACTGGAGACGAACAAAAGGGTTGATATTCCTGAAAGGACCTGGATTTTGAATATAATACCAGCGCCAAGCAATGCTGAAAATACACCCATGCCTACTATCGATAGAAGTAAAGGGGGCTTTCGTCCAACCTTGTCGATGATCCTTGCAGCTATCGCTGTAACAAAAAGGTTTAGGAGGGAAACAATCACATTGATGAGAGTCGCTCCAGTCGGTATTATATCCCCGAGAATCGAAACACCATACATAATGATAGCATTGATCCCCATGAACTGCTGTGCAATCATGATGCCAACAACCGCAATGAGCTGCCGTCGATAGTCGGCCATAGTCATGAACTGGTAGAGCGTTATCTTGGGCGTGGTAGAGGGGGTGGCTTCCGCCGGCTGACCTAGGAGCCTCTGGTTCGGAGTGGCATCTTCAAGCCCACCGTCGTCTCCATCTGGGCTTGTTGTGTCGCCAAACGACACAAGTTCATCATCGACATCGCTTCGGCCACGCAACTTTACAAGGGACCGGTAGGCTAACTCTCTATCCCCAACCGAGGCAAGCCATTTTGGGGATTCGACGCAGAATGGCAAAAGTAAACATTGTGCTAGACCGATGAATCCACCAACGGCTAGAATAATACGCCAATAAGGCACCACAGAGAGGAACAGACCGAGAAATTGGGCAACGAGGATACCAAGATTTATTATGACCTGAGTAGAAGCACCGCTACACAACCATTTAAAATTAGCTCAAACCACCAAATTTAGACATGGGATTGAAGATTTCAAACGCACAAAGTACCAGCATATTCGACAGGGGCAACGCTGTGAATGTATAAGGGCGCGATGACAACAGAACTGCCAGCGCTGAGACCCGCTATAACACGCCCAAGACTCAGGGTGGTAACATCAGTAGCGAGAGCCATGAGAATAGGGCCGATGATGAATCCAACGGAGTTGAACAAAGCAGTCCGTTTCCGCCCATATGTGTCAGCGATGGAACCGGCCGATACAGCCCCGACAAGACCACCGACCGAAAACACAGAGGTAACAAGTCCGTATGTTTGCTCAGACATTGGTATACAAGGCCTTATATTTAGTTCCAAAGAAGTCCCACGCCCATGACAGCTTATAATATCTTGCGGGGCGTTTAGTTCTGCCTAGTGGGTATAAGCGATTTGATTGAGCTCAGGTTAGTCGGTGAACTCATGAGACATCATCTGAGAAACAGACTTTTGGAGGACGAAGGTACTTGCTATATGGTAGCCGAATAGAAAAGAGCCAAGGCTCACAACAAGGACGTTGTAAAGGAGGCAGGGGGTTATATCCCTCATCTTCTTTCTTTCTTTCTTTCTTTCTCCCTCTAGGTTCAGAAACAGTTCTGGGAGAAGGTCTTGTCAACGAATTCAAATAGTAGTTGATGATGATGATGATGACGATGATGATGATGATGTAAGTACTTAAGTACTTCTAAGTAGCATATTGGACATTGTTGCCTGTTGTTTTGATGTCAGACCGTTCGATAATCAACAACACTAGACCAAATAGGACCAACCAGACCAGGCCCGCTTAACCCGAACTACCATCAAGCACCATGTGGCTGTGCACCAAGGCTGTCAATGGAAGATCAGATCGCGAAAGCATCGATATCTCATACATGTGCACCCAGCGTCCCCGTCTCTGCAATGCCGCTACCTCCTTACACTTCGAAAGTCAAAGTTCTTGATAAATACCATATAATTGGATTTATTTCCTCCGGGACTTATGGCAGAGTATACAAGGCGCGTTCTCGACATCCCGGTACCACCGGCGAGTTTGCGATCAAAAAGTATGGATCCTTCAGTCTACTTGATAGGAGTATTTGGTATCAACCGTGTCATGTCTAACGAGATTGTGCCGATAGATTCAAACCGGACAAAGAAGGGGAAGTCATAAACTACACTGGTATATCGCAATCAGCATGTCGCGAGATGGCGGCAAGTTCTTTTCTGTTCTTAGGAAGGGAGTGCATAGCCTTTGTCTAATGGGTGCTTCCTCCACAGCTTAACAGCGAACTTGCTCATGAAAATGTTATCCATCTTCACGAAATAATTCTGGAAGACAAATGCATATATATGGTCTTCGAATACGCCGAACACGATCTTCTGGTAAATCGTGATATTGGTATCTCATTACCCGGGAATTCCATGACTAATTGCGAAATAGCAAATAGTTCACCATCATTCCCACCCCGAACGTAGGCTTATCCCGGAATCCACGATCAGATCTATCCTATGGCAGCTTTTAAATGGAGTTTCGTATCTCCACCAGAACTGGGTGATGCATCGGGACCTGAAGCCTGCCAATATCATGGTAACTGCTTCAGGTGAAGTCAAAATCGGCGATTTGGGCCTGGCTAGGGTTTTCTGGAAACCACTAGCTGCCCTTTTTAACGGAGATAAGGTGGTTGTAACAATATGGTATCGGGCCCCAGAGTTGCTCCTTGGATCACGGCACTATACTGCTGCCATTGGTACGAGACCACTGCGCATCCGAACAGATATTCCCAAGCTACCTAAAGCTGATATGCCGAATCTTTCGCGATAGATCTATGGGCCGTTGGATGCATTTTTGCCGAGCTACTAGCCTTACGACCAATATTCAAAGGAGAAGAGGCCAAGATGGACTCGAAAAAGACAGTGCCTTTCCAGAGAAACCAAATGCAAAAGATAATTGAGATATTGGGCACACCCACAAGTATGTATTCTTTAGTCGGAAGAAATTGGGTCGGATGGGAGGTTTGTTCTGTTCAATGCTTAACCCAGCTTGCCTTTTTAGAAGAAAGATGGCCTTCAATTACCCAGCTACCCGAATACCCCCAAATGACACCCTTTAAACCATACATCTGTAGCCTCGAAACATGGTACCAACAAGTTGGTGCTACGAACAAATTGGGTTACGAATTATTGAGCGGTCTTCTAGAATTTGATCCAGTCAAAAGGTTAACCGCTCAACAAGCACTAGAGCATCGTTATTTTACCGAAGGGCCCAAGATTAGTTTGAAGTGAGATGAATTATCGCCATTGTTCTTATATACACCTGAGGCTGACCTGACTATGTCCTAGTGCCTTCGAGGGTTCGTTCATCGAGTATCCTCATCGCAGAGTAAGCTCCGATGACAACGACATTCGGACAAGCTCGCTACCCGGGACGAAGCGCAGCGGTTTGCCGGATGACAGCCTCCAACCTCGGACTAAGAGGGTTAAGGCCGGTGAGTGAGGTGTTAATCGGAAGTATGCACCTGGTGATATCTGATAGTTTTACTTGGGAAACGGCGCGCGTGGAGTTGGTTTGTTGTTCACTAGACCGGTCGTGCTTGATGTTCCGCAATTTTTTGTTTGATTTCGAATCTATGCTTGATTTAGGCCAAATAAGCTTGGGCAGTACAGGTTCTTTGATACCTTATATTGGGGTGCGCAGAAGCCACCCAAATTTGATCCGTGAAACACAGCATGTGTATGCTTTTCTAATGCAAGCTTCTGCAATGGTGAGGGTGATTCCGCTAGAAATCTGAGAGTTTGTAGTCTTTATCGCGATGCACGGACATGGTGCGATCTCCGACGCGCGCTGTGGTTGGGCTGACCAGGCCAATCTAACCGGCCAGCCTCGCTGCAGCGGAGGATCCTTGCAATGGTTCTTTCCATCTTCAGTCATCTATACCCATCAGGACAAATAAATTACGGTACTCAAACACTAAGTAAGTAAGTACATGTACTTAGTAAGTACTATACATCTCTATAGTCTGGTAAAGCTATATCTATATTTTTTACCTAGTCTTGAATTAAAACGCTTCGGCTGCTTTTTACCCAGTGTCCCTTTCCAGCCTGGGTTTTAAATGGTCCGGGGAATTCGAAGGGTCAAAATCGCACTTTTACGCCACATACCAAGTAAGTAAGTACTCCCTGAGTATCCCAACCACGCACGACTCCATCTTTCCAAACACATCTCGACCTTCTTCCCCTTTCTCGCACCGCTCGCTCTAACTCCCAGGCTTTCCTCAACCTAGAAACCCACACCCCGCGCAAGACTCGGGTACCGCCTCCTCTCATAACCCCGATCATATACATCGCGAAATAGCTAGGCATAAGGACGTCTGTCCAAACCAACGATCAAGATGGGCGGTCAAATTTCTAAGATGATGGTATGCTCCCAGCGATCCAGCTCTACGCCCCAACAGCAAACGAATAGCTAATTCTTGCAAGGCCAAACTTTTTGGCTCCAAGGAAATGAGATTACTTATGCTAGGCCTTGATGCTGCCGGAAAAACAAGTAATGCTCCTACCTGATCCTCTCTTGTGGTTTTAGCGTGTTGGCGCCTTTGGTCGCGTAGTTGTCGTTTTCGGCATCGCTAACAATTCGACACCTTGCAGCAATATTGTACAAACTTAAGCTTAACCAAGGTGTCACTACCATTCCAACAGTTGGATTCAATGTCGAGACGGTCACATATAAAAATGTCAAATTCAATGTTTGGGATGTTGGCGGTCAGGACAAGATTAGGCCGCTTTGGAGGCATTATTTCTCTGGTTGGCAGATGAACCCCTGCATATTTTTCTCCATAACAGCCGCTAACTTCGTTTTCTTCAACCACAGGCACGCAGGGTCTGATCTTTGTGATAGACTCGAACGATAGGGAGAGAATCGACGAGGCGCGACAAGAACTCCATCGTATCATTCAGGACAGGGAAATGAAGGAAAGTTTATTACTGGTTTTTGCGAATAAGCAAGATTTGCCAGGAGGTACATTTTCTCAACCCGTTTTTGCCAACAAACGCTGACCTGATTTGGACTACGCCCAGCCATGTCTCCGCAAGAAGTGACGGAGAAACTTCAACTGAGCAAGCTAAAAGATCGAATATGGTATGTTGTACCGTCGTGTGCCACGACTGGTGAGGGTTTGATAGAGGGCCTGGTAATTTTTGATCACCTGATGTCCAAATTCTCAATATCGTTGCTGACAGAATATATAGGGATGGCTATCAAACAACGTGAAGGCCCCAACGACTCGTGCAGCATAAACGTGGTTGTAATGCGATGGGTCCTGTGGACTCTTATTCTACCTGCTCTCCCACCATACTCGTGGGCACTGTTGACTTCTATCATGCCGTACATTTAATATATTTTCATTTTAATCGAGCAGGTCGAATTTACGCTTGTAGACTAATCTAATCAAACTTAGCGGTCCGGTCTTCTTGTTGACAGGTGCAGCATGTTCACGGGACTATATCTTCCTACATTTGTTCTTGTTGCCCTATATTACCGTTTCTACGCGCCGCTAACCCCCCGCCTGGATGCATTTTTATAACTACTTAAGTACTCAAATGGACACTATCATTAGGTGCGACGGAATGGAGAGATTCGCAGCAATAACCACGATTTGTGGAGACTGTATGATATGTGGAGACTGTATGATATATCACCGTTGGAAGGTAACCCTCGGATCCGGTGTTGTTTAAGTCCGTTTCTCGAGAAGCCTACCTGGCCACAGCACATTCACGCAGCCAGTTAGCCAAATACCCTCCATCCCTTGCTTTTCTCGGATCCACGATTTTGTTGTCGAGAGCAAAACCCTTGTGGAAAGCCAGTATCGTAGGAATCGATGTGATCGAATACAGAGAAGCGAGACCTGAGGTTGTTGGGAGGTCGATTTCAACTTCTGCAAACCCCAGCAACAGGCCATCCTTAGCCTGTTCGTCAACTAAATCCTGAATGAGGGGTCGTATCGCGTGGCAAGAGGGACACCATGATGTAGACCAAAGAGTAATGAGCGGAAGTCTACGGGATGTAGAGAGCATGAGCAGGGTGTAGAGCTCGTCTTCAGACCGAACAGGGTCGAAGATGCGTAGTCCAGGGTTGGACATGTGGAACAAGCGATGATGTCGGCGTAAGCCAGCGGCCCGGGGTAATTGTCGCCGCAGGATTGGAGGGAACATTGTTTCTTTCCCGAGTTCAGAAACGGCGAAATCTTCAGCCTCGCAATAGATTTGGAAGTTGCTTGCTAGGGGACTAGTCTGGTGGCGGAAGTAGTGCCTGCTTGTTGGAAGCCGAGCTGGCTGGCTTAGTCACTTTTAGAATAAGCTTTCCACCAGAGGCGTCGGCTAAAGACTTCATCATAATCCATCTTCTTCGGTATCCCATTAACTGCTTGGTAATTCCCACCGCTCGGAACCAGTGGATGATTATGGTGATGTACTACGCTGCCTGCGATGGTGTATAAGTACTGACAATCCAGAATAGTCTTGAATCCAGGCCGGTCGAGCATCTCAAACCGTTCTCTTTCACTTCATTTAGATTTCAAAAGTTATTTTATTAAGCATTACCCTCGGCTCGCTTTATAGCATACCGCAACCACCTTTCCAATGGCACCTCAAATCAACGACCATAGCCAACCCTCGATACAACCAAACGGCAAACAGGTCGACGTCCCACCGTGTTTGCTTTCTCCAGCTTTCACACCGCCTTCAACTCCAGGAGCGAGAACTCCAGGGCAGCCGACGGAACTCACAGCTAGTTCTGCATCGGAACAAGATACAGTCGTTCAGCCGACGCTGCTTGAAGAATTACCTGAGGTAGGCATGGTCACTTCCTCTGGTTCATCGAAGCACCCACTGAACCAATCCCAGTCTACCTGTCAGAAGTATCCACATGCTAACAACTGTTTGCTGGTGTATTGATTCAGGTGAAATGCCAAGTTAGAGCAAGAATACCGAGGTAAGAGGCATGCCCTGACTGCCAAATCCCCCCCTTTTCAGTGACTGACAAGCTTTCTGTTGGTCTTACTCGTAGGAATGGCGGAGGTGAAATTTTCCTCCACTTATATACCAACAATATTGATAATAAGGAGCATCTCGCAATTGTTTTTGGGGATATCATCCGGTCCAGATCGCTAGATGCCCCACAGGAGAATGAAACCGAAATGGTGCGGATGACTCGGGGTGCTTATACGGGCCGTTTGTATCCCGGCAGGACATCGTCTTCAGTTTTATCGCCAACCTATGGCTCTGATGCCACTGCTGCTCAACCCCCGGAAAACCCAATTCCTTTGGTTCGAATCCACTCTGAATGTTATACTGGCGAGACCGCATGGTCGGCCCGGTGTGACTGTGGCGAGCAGCTTGACGAGGCTGCTCGTCTCATGACACTCGAGGGTAACGGTGTCGTGGTCTACCTGCGTCAAGAAGGGAGGGGCATTGGGTTGGCCGAGAAACTTAAGGCTTATAACCTCCAAGACCTCGGAAATGATACAGTTACGGCGAATCTGCTCCTTCGTCACCCGGCCGATGCTCGATCGTATGGGCTAGCTACTGCTATACTCCAAGATCTTAGTCTATCGACGATCAGGCTGTTGACGAACAACCCGATAAAAGTTGCAGCTGTCGAAGGCCCAAACAAAGAGATAAATGTTGCGGAAAGAGTCCCAATGGTCCCTTTGGCTTGGAAAGGCTTAAAAGGAGGAGTCTCTGGGGAAGAAGTCGATAATTACCTAAAAACAAAGGTAGGCCCATCTATTCCAGTTACCTATCCATGAAGGCAAATAAATAACCGACGTGTGTGATAGATTCACCGTATGGGCCACCTACTCCCGGATTTGGGCCTCTGAGATTCAAAGCTTTCTCGAATTGTACGAGTATTTTATCCTGGCCGTGTATGATTTCTACCCGTTTGTACTCTTGCTCGGTTTTGCACCGCTGTCGTCGTTTCTACAGCCTAACTTGGTGTCAGAGGAGTTATTGTTTCTTACTGTCAAATGTCACCAATTTTAACAGGCTGATTTTTCAGTGGTATTGTGTTGTATCTCTAGCTGTTAAACACATGTACATGTATCGTATCGTCATCATACGCTATAAGTCTAACAGCGTATCTATCAGACTTTCTCAGTTGATAGTATGGGTCCTACCAAATTTAATTTGCAGATGCACACCTGCCTGCGATAGCAAAAGAGGTATAATTCTAGATGTACGGCCAAAAGCAGGGCATAAATGAGCCTGACTCCTTTGGTACAAGGTAAATAGTCTCGATTGTGGGCAACAAAGAAGTCAAGCAGCCGGCCTTGTAGCGATTGGGGGCATGAATCTAACCCCGCGGACCTAGCTTCTCTAGAGCTCTTTTTCCTTGCTCCTCCCATTCAGCTTTTGTTATCCACATTCCCTCGTTTTCAGCCATCTAATTTAAGGGAACAGCAATTAGCTAGTGTGGTATTAGTAGGGTAATAGTTTGCAAAACTTACGATATTTCCAAGCACCGAACCTCCCATGAATACAAGATGTCGCCTTCTCGGTGGGTCCTCGACCCTAACTTTGAATTTCTAGGTTGTCGAGGCGCATTAGTTAGCTATTTCTAAGGTATAAAGCAAAGTGTTATAGTTACATTCAGTCTAGTAGGGTCCCCATTGAGGACCCTCGTTAGCCATAGTTGCTTGAGCTCCTTCTCCAGCCGACTTGGAAGCCCAGGGTACATGCTCGAGCCCCCGGAAAGGACAATTGCTTTGAACAAGCTGGATCTGACGTCCACGTCAGCACTTTGGATCGTGCTAAAGAGAAACTCGCCTAAGCCTTCCTGATCGCAATCGACTAGGTGTGGTTGGAACAGGCATTCTGGCGCCTCAAAGCGTTCGCTACCTATACGGATAACGCGGCCATCTGGTAGCGTATAGTTCTCAACTAGAACGGTTGTTTCTTCCGCAAGTTTCTGGTCAAGTTGAAGGTCATAGGACACGTAACAGAGTTTTTCCTTGATTTGACGGACGGTTTCGAAATCGGCCGTGCGGTTCAAGGCATACCCGCGGCGTAGGAGGAGTTTAATCAGCTGACGGGTAACATTACGGCCCGCCACATCGAGCCGACGGGTCAAGTGGTTGAGGACAACAGATTCGTAGACTGGAACAATATGAGTAACACCGTCACCGGAGTCCACTACGACACCACTGCTGAGACCTAGAAAAGATTAGATTTATAACTTCCGAACAAGGAAATTACGAGCGTACCCTGTGCATATAGAGCAAGCACGGCCTGTATCGCAACATAAACCCCACCGAAGTTATAGTTTTCGAACATAACTTCGCACATTTTTTCCCGATTACTCAGTGGGTTCAATGGGGGCTCTGTTAGGAGAATCTTTCGACCGGTTGGGTCGACCTGAAGTTTCTCGTTGAAAGTGTAATCCCATAGATGCAGCATATCGTCCCACTTCTTGACGATACCGTTTTCCATCTGGATAGACGTTTAGCCAAACAGATCTTTAGCCCGCTGGAGGATATATGTTCGAAGGTTGAAGACACACCGGGTAGCTGATTTGTAGCATAGTCCTGACTTTGGCGGCTTCGTCTCCGCACATGATATCCCTCAAGAGGACTTCACCTCCTGTTTCCCTCTCTTCCGTTCGTAATATCGGCCTCCCAACAATGCTCGGGAATTGATGTTCGGGGAAATTTGATCCGGCGTAGCCGACTTTAAGACTGTCCGCAGGATTTACATTAGCTGAGTGGCTCTGTGGAGTTGGATATAGTTGAAGTTGAACGACCGCTGGCGGCCTAATCGAAACAGTATTTTTGCCCAAATGCGCAGGTCTGACTTACAATCCGGTGCCGCCATCGAGAACTATAGAATTATCCGTGTTAATATAATCGACCAAGTTCAGGAAGAATAGGGAGCTTGGTCGTGGCGTAAACAGGCGAGGCATAAATGCCGCTGCTCTCCTAACTTCGACTGGGGGGATAAGTCGGGCAGTATGGACGAACCTATTGGAGCTTCAGACATCGTGAAAGGCCGGAAACGTATGTATCGTTACGGTTTGAAGTGGTGGATGATGGAGTGTTGGTGACGACTTCCAGCGTGGACAGGTGTGGGGTTTATGGTAAGCTCAAGCTACCATTGACCAATTTCCGACCCAGACTGAGCATCAAAACCAACTCCCGGGCTCCCTCGCTGGTACAACAACTCATAGCCTGAGATAAATCATACCAACAGCATCAATGGATGACGGATTTCATTTCGAGCGTCTGTCGCAAAAAGATAAGTTTCGATTTCCGTATGCTTGTTCATTTCATAAATCATGTGCCTTTAAAGCTAACACGACATGTTTATACTGGGCAGGTTAGGCCTACTTCTACATAATCTCCAACAAAAACACGAGGATATCCGTGCTTCTAATGACAGAATTGTCAAGATTGGAGTCGAGATGAAGAATTCATTAAGCCCGATCAAAGATGGGACACACATTGAACAGGAGAAGCTATCAAATAACACGGTTATGGGACCCCGCAATTTCAATGCCGTGGACGAAACGGGCCTGGAAATTGGTAACGATGAATTAGTGTCAGGAATCTAGGCTTAATTGGATTCCCGAATCTGGTTCGCGATTTCTGTATCGACCTGCTCGTGATAAGCTGACTCAGCCCAATCACGACATGATGATAAAACAAGCACGAGAATATGTGCTATAGGCTACGTCTACCTGCCACCGATCTCGAGAACTAAACGCCTTTCAACTTCCGTCTCTTTCCCGACTTCTTCTTCTCCTTCGAACTTCAGTCGACATGTCCCATCCCTCTTAGAACAGCCGCCTGTAGCGTCAGTATCCCGTCATAAAATACAAGACTGCCTTGCAAGGAGAATCGCAAAACCAAACTAGTACAGAGCGTACCTTTGTTCCGATTACTTCGGCTTTATAGAAGGTCGTTGTTTCAGGGTATCTGGCTAAAACTTGCTTGCCGTTTGGATATGGGAGTAAACCAGTAGAATCACTCGGGATCTGGATAAGCTGGTGCGCAACAGCCTTGTATATTTGCTGCCCATGGTTCCCAAGTTCATCCGGTTCAGGATCTTGGACTTCATATCTACACAATATTAGCATCCCACGATTTATTCCTTCACCCAATACCAGGCATACTTGCCGTCGTTTGTTCCCTTCTCCTATGATGTTGATGACGTCGCATTGGATCCATTCACCCTCTGCACCCTTCTGCTTTGGCAGGCGGAAAGCTACCTGGGACCCAACCTGAAGAACAGGCCCGTTTTCGTTCGGGACCGACATGCTCCTTGGCTTCCCGCGACTTGCAGAATTATCAACCGAAACGGCTTCGTTTCGTTTTCTCTTGGAAAACCCGTCCCGGCCGGCTTTGTTACGATTGTCGAATTAGAACTCGGAGCCCTGCTCGAGTTTTCTAGATCAAGGGGACTCACTACCGGAACTTCCATAGCCTTGCTCTGTAGCTTTGCGTAGGCCAATGAGAATGGAGAGGTTATGCTCAATCACATGACTCAACAACCTGGTGATTACGGTAACTCGGGAGTTAGAAAATGAAGGATAAGATATGATGATATTGAATACCTGGATTCTTCATCGGTCAAAGCTTTAAGGCCCTTGTAGCAAGTTGCTAGTTCTTGAAGGTCTGCAGAAGTGGCTATATTTATCTTCGATGTCAGAACTACCATAATCCGGGCTGGTATGAAACACCCCAGTCTTCTTACAGGCTTGGTTGTGAATGTTAGACTTACCATCCTGACGACGATTTCTCTCTTCAAGAGTATCGATCTTACGTCGGATGTCGTTAACTTTCGCCTCATGGGCCATGAGAGCTTTTAATTCATTAACGACCTTTTGCCAGAGGGAGCGCTCCTCCTGCTGCTCGGGCTGATGCATCAAGCGGTTTCCACGTTGGGACATATTTACTTTCTGGGGGTTGTATCAGCGGTGTAGAAAGTGTTATATATAACAGTGCTCAAGTAAACTGAAGCTGAGCGGGTAAGTACTAGGTAAGTAGCAAGCCACTGGCTGCAGGGAGAGAGTTGCGCGGATGCACGTGCGGATGCAATCTGGTTACGAGACTGCTAGGTAGGTATGTACGGATCAAAGCATTTCTATAACCCGAAGAAGGTCCCTTCTCAGATTACTTACCGGGGGAAATGCGTCGGAGGAACGCTAACAGTGATCCTGACCAAGTACTTAAGTACTTACTTAAGTAGATAGGGATATATATAGTATGCATAGGATATCGATAATAACTAAGCTAAGAGGTACTTAGGAAGATGCGAATGCTCGGCCGATCTCAATCGCGCTGTGTTCCCTCTTCGGGACGATAATCACGTGATAACATGCACAACACGAAGGACCATCCCACAACACGGCAACACATTGGATTGAGAACTGCAACACTCCAGATCGTTACCTCTCACTTTGGCTTCATGATGCATCCTGCTCTCGCTTTTGTTCTAGTTTCCACTACATACATAGCACCGGTTTTTTATTTTATTTCCATCTGGATTTACAAAAGGAGGAAACATGGATTTCTCATTCTCTTCTTCATCTTCATCTTCATCTTCATCTTCATTTTCATCTTCCCATACCCCTAATAACATCTTAAAAACCAAAATCACTTCACGCTCGACCAGCCTGACCCGGCAAATCATTCTCAACTACACAAAGGCACAAAGTTAAAAAAAGGCATGGATCTGTCAGAATATTACAACATTCCGTCTTTCGTTGCAGTGCCCGTACCACCTGTGGAGGGTTTCGACCCTCAGACCAACCCCATTTATTATTTTTATCCAGATGGCTCAAACATTACATTTACAATGGCCCAGATTGACTTGTTCCGTCGAGATCAGCTGTTCACAACTGGGATATTCGCGAGTCAAGTCGGCGCTGCTACGGCGGCTCTCTTTGTTATGATATGCATCACTGCGATCGAAAAACGGAAGACTCCTATATTCAAAGCGAATTTTATCAACATCGTCTTGGTTATTCTTCGAGGCATCCTTTTTATGCATTATTTTATGGGTGGCCTGGCAAGGACGTATACGATATTCGCTTGGGATGTTTCTGGTGTTCCGTTATCAGACATAAATGCTAGCATCGTGTCATCGGTGCTATCATTACTGCTAATGATCGGTACTCAAATATCTCTGTTACTCCAAGTGCGGGTCTGCTGGGCACTTAATCCACGATCGAAAGCGAGGATTCTGGCCACATGCTGTTCAGTCAGCGGTGTCGCTACTGCAGCTTACCTTGCACTAGGAGTATACATCATCCAGTTGCAAGGAAGACCACCTGACCTGAGAATCACCAAATGGGCCAATCCGCTAGTAAATGCGTTCGTCGCTCTGAGTATTATCGTATTCTCAGCGACCTTTACATGGAGAATGTATCAATCAGTTCGAAACCGACGCCGCATGGGATTTGTAGGGTTGGGGTCACTGGAGAGTCTCTTGGTATCCGGTGTCCAGACTCTCATTTTTCCAGGTATGTGCTATATACGATACTATCATATATAGATTTTTACTATTATTAAATCCAGAGCTAACGCACTGCCTTTCCTTAGCTATATTTTGCATTGTGGAAAACTTCGTCAAGTTCGGAGGGTCTGCGTCACTGGCGCAAGCCACCATAGCAATTGCCCTGCCCATATCGCATGTTTGGGCAAGCACAGTGCAAGCAAATAGCAGGCCATCAATGGCAAAAATTGAGAAGTTAGCAAATCGAAAACCATTTTGGGATCGGGTAGCGACTGCTCGGGACGCTCGTGTTCAGGCTTTCTCGAAGTTGATCAAGTCTGCTATCTCGGCAATCCAGCGACCCTTCCGGGGGGTGTCATTTCGACGGAAAAGTGGCCAGGTGCAGCCCCCAGAAGACCCAGCTCCAACATCACAACCGCCCAATATCTCCGATACCGATATTGAGGCTGGCGAAACTTCGTTTCGTTCTTCCAAGTGTTCCAAAGACCCCTCCGGGTTTGGGAAGGACCTTGAGGCAGGACACAGCCTCTAACAGATACCCGAGAATTCAAGAAGCGGCAACGGAGTACCCAGGAAACATTTGCTTCTTCATCTTGTACATTTCGGATAAAATATCCTTTATCGCGCTTGTTTTATTGTAAGGATGCCCGCAGTAAATCTTTTTCTTCTTTTCTTTTCTGTCGAGTGCTGAAGTTTAGATGGAAGTGTATATACGGAGTCCTGTGCTATCCGAGTTTAATTTTAGATGTTACGAGAAAACAATCCAGAACTCCTCCCAGCTTAATATACCTACTTACATAAGTTTTTCGCCGAATTTACAAAAGAGTACGCATAGAATTGCTTAGGTATGTAAGTGAGAACATTGAACATAATTGCATGCCTGGAAGCCAATTCTTTCATTCTCACGGCTGCCAGCCGATAGGCAGTCGGGGTTTTAAGCGTAAACGTTAAACTAGATGGTCTTGGCTGTCCGCTTTCTCCTAGCTTAAACCACCTCTACGTAAGCTAAAGTCCGCACAGAGAACCTACATCTCAAACCTACTTATGAGCAAGCAACTTAATGTTGAGACCAAATCATCTCCAGTATCTCGATACCACCCAAGTACATCCGGCCGCCTTCTCTATGGCGCAGCCAGCTCCGAGGACTCCATCCGCAAGATCTAGATCCGCCTCTGGTACGACCCTCGTTTCGCGTTGCAGACGGGTGCATCAATATTCAGGGTCCCCTGAGAAAGCCTAACACACAGACCCACGACTTCCTCGACATACCCGTATACATTCTAATATATATACACATATATATACCCCATTACTCTCGGCTTCATTCATTATAAGGATGTCAAGGCCCCCTTCTACAGTGCACGATGAAGTCCAGTCATCGGAGCCTCTGCTCGATGCTGAGAGAGGCCGAAGCACAAGCGTTGATGGCGAAGGGAACTCTGTACGAAGAACAGAGTTCCGGTCGCGGTCGCCCGTGACCGTGTAAGAAGAAACGTGATTCTCGAGATATACGTCGCCGTATTACCGAAAACTGATCAAGGGCTCGGCCAAAATAGAAAAAATAACCGTAACCGTTATGCTCTAGCTGCACTTATGCTTGTGCTCTCATTAGGCTCCTTTGTCCTCCAAACGGAGACTGCCCAGTATATCCAGAGAGACCTAGGGTGGAATAAAGCATACTGCATGATGCAAGTTAACAACGTGCCTGGTTCATTCAGAGTTGCCGCTAACCAGGTCGTGATGGCTGTTGCTCCAATTAGGTATCTCACACATGGTTCATGGGCATTTCTCTGGCCGGCGCAGTTGCTCGTTTTACGGATTCGAAAAAGACAGATACCGTTCAAGAACCTTCTCCGATCTCATTTATCTCTTCTTCGGTCGACAATAGATATGGTATTGCAAGCGGATCGTAGCAGCCATCAACAAGATATAACTCATCCGTTCTACTATCTCCTGAGATGCATCGCTCTGGTAACCACTGCTCTGACGATAGCTGGGTCGACTTGGTATATCGCTGTGTACGTTGTAAACTCATCCATCCCATCCATATGATTCACTAACGGATTTTGGGATAACTCTAGGAATTTGACAACGCCGTCAGATCTAACAGCGATTTATAACTGCAGCGCATTTTTTGCATATGCATTTTCGATTCCTCTGCTACGAGAGAAGCCCCAAGCGGATAAGATCATCAGTGTCCTGATTGCCGTTGTCGGTGTGCTTGTGGTTGCATACGGTGATAATACAGATAAAAAGGAGCAGGATGGTGGTTCGAGCACTAGATTGGGAGGCAATATGCTGATAGGAATAGGTAGTGTCCTCTACGGACTCTACGAGGTACTATATAAAAAGCTACTTTGCCCTCCAAGCGGTACGAGCTCGGGCAGATCGGTTATCTTTTCAAACACCGTCTGTGCATGTATAGGGGCGTTTACTTTGGTAAGTCTGAACATCGACCTATCTCAAGTTGATAATTTGATCAATGTCTTATTCTACGGATAGCTTATCCTCTGGATCCCACTGCCACTACTACATTGGACGGGATGGGAGACCTTCGAAATACCTACGGGCAAGACCGCACAGCTACTTAGCATATCAATATTCGCAAACGCTGGTAAGTAAATGAAAGGCCGTATACGTGGCAGCTACCTGAATTAATGCACCGTAAAGTTTTTAGCGGATCGTTCTTAATCTTGATCAGCTTGACGAGCCCCGTCCTTAGCTCGGTCGCAGCATTGTAAGATCTGTCCTTGGTTACGATTCGTGTTTGGTATCAATACTCACCCCTCAATCTATACAGGCTCACAATCTTCCTGGTTGCAATTACCGACAAAATTCTCTTTGGTAGAGAGTTAACCTCTGCTGCAATTATTGGTGGACTACTGATCATTGCAGCCTTCGGTCTCCTCAGTTGGGCAACATGGAAGGAAATGCGGGAAGAGAGCGAGAAAGATGTATCTGACCTAACTTCAGACATCGAGGACCATGATGATTGAGTTCAAAGCTTACATTTATTTTGTCACGGATTTGATTTCCAAAAGGCAGCGGGCGGTATATGTGAGAATTCCAGGAGTTTCAATATTATTAATTAATAGTTATTGTAACATGATATTAATTGACACCGCTAATTCGAGGGAGAAGAAATTGATTTGGGCCCTTGTCCTTTGTATGTATTGTGCAATGGTGGCTATTACGGCGATATCACTGGTCGACATCAGACTTTTTCTGCAAGTCCTTTTCGACACTTCTTATAGCAGCTTTCCCTCCATCATGCTGTCTTTTGTACCTCTCCTGTTCAACCTGGTCGTTGCTTAGCGCACTCCCGATAGCCCCACCGATCCTATCAGCATAACCGTCAACTAGATCACTAGCCTGGCCGGATATTTCCTGTCGGACTCCTTCATCGTATTGTGCACGGCCTTGTGCTTTGAGTGATTCGTTTCCGACCATACCACCTACGAATTGCTTACCCTGTTGTGCTCGGATAAGATGGCTGCGTCAGTTTTCTATATGTGTGTAAGAAGTATCTAAATAGGTCCCCCAACCTAGGCAGCTGGTGAGTGTATCAAAAGATATGAGATTAACTTACAGAGCCAATTGTCTGATTCCAGTTTCCTTGCTGGCGATCCTTGCTATCGACATGAGCACCACCTTCGGCTGTTGCGGTTACCGGTCCCAGTCTGTTACATTTCGTATAAACTTTGTTAGCTGGGCTCGTGCCTTGTGTGTGTGTGTACTTCGGTCTTCGATAAAATAAGGTATGTTGAATGAAACACGGGTACTCACTTTGCAGCGTCATGGGATCGTTCGTTTTCTTCCTCGGCATCGATTTTGCGGGCTGTGCCATCCTGGATATCCTTGGTGCTGCCGGTGAGCTGGCCGATTCCGCGCTGGACGGCACCAGCGACTCCCTGGAAAGCCGACCCGAGAGCTATGATTGTAGGGGAATATCATGATTAGGCAGAAGTCCCATTTGCGATATTGAATGCTACGAATTCATTCATTTCTTCCTTCCTTCCTTCCTTTCTTTCTTTCTTTGTTTCTGAAGGGGCGCACGGATGGAACATACTAGAGGCTTGGTTGTTACTGCTCTCCGACATTTTTTTGTATAAAATAAAAACAAAGTATTTTGTTTTGTATACTGTAATGTAATGTAACGAGGTTAAGTTTTAAGGTGTGAGTGGTGTTTAGATTCTTTAATTGAGCGTTAGGTAGTTATGAAGAATGGATATTGCAATCTACAAATCTCCCGGATCGCGGATTTTAACGCATCTTATATAGACAGACAGACAAGCTTCTTTGATCTTCAAGTGAAGTTGGCAGGGTCATCGCGATCGTGGTATGCAACTACGTCATACTGTGGTCATCGCGGAGTCAAACCGCCCTGTCCAGGGCCCTGAATATCAAGGAACGGACATACTTCTTTTGATTTGAAAGTACTTAGTATATATCTACATATGTACTAGGAAGGAATATGTATCTAATGGATCCAGGGACTTCTATGTAAGGCAGGCTACATGCAATCAAGGAAATAAGTGGCTGATCTGGAACGGGGTTTCAAAATACTTATTTAGTCTACCTGTTATCGGAATGAACTTCCTCGACGAGAGGAATTAACAGAACACCAACCCGGAACCATCAACCACCATCGACAAAGCTGGCAATGGAAGATTCAAACAGGATTGGAAACCTTGAAATTCGATCTAACAAGCGAGAATGTGCAAACGAACCAACAAAAGCGAACAAACAAAAAGAACACAGGAGCAGTCTTTCACGCAAAGAACTACAACAGATCAACAGAACTGAAAAGTAAAGAAAAGGCCAGAATTTAACAATAGGAAGCCCTTCAACACAGGCACGAGATTGATTTATATTCGAAAGGGTATTCAGAGTTTCGCTGCAAGAGATATATATAGTAATAGAGCGTTACGAGAAATAAACAGCACAACCATCCCAAACCCTGAGAATCGCTGCAACACTGGCAAAATCGTTGACAAAGATCATTGGCGAACAAAAAACAAAAGATAGTGAACCGCTGTCACTAGTATAAAAAGAAACCGGAGGGGGGGGGTTTGTGAAGCCAGGAAGGTTTTGACTAGTTGACTTTGGTAACCCGGCTTGTTTCTGTCCGCTGGGAGTTTAATTGTTCGGCGTTACGCTCGTGAGACTGCTTGCGACACTGTCACGTG
This sequence comes from Arthrobotrys conoides, assembly GCA_036971725.1. Taxonomy (NCBI): domain Eukaryota; kingdom Fungi; phylum Ascomycota; class Orbiliomycetes; order Orbiliales; family Orbiliaceae; genus Arthrobotrys; species Arthrobotrys conoides. The sequence continues at coordinate 2,203,627 of JAVHJM010000005.1, forward strand.
AGAGTGGGAGTTAGCGTCGTCTGACACAAGGTTGGTTGGTGGTTGGGAAAGAGAAAGAAATGGGAAATCGGGCAAACCTACGTCTTCTAAATTTGGACAATGGTGGCTCTCGAGAAGTCGGTGCTTGCCGCAAAAGTGGCCATTGCAGAAGCTGCAATCTCCGATTATCCGCTGTTGGAAAGCTGTGCAGCCTTCAAACGTGCATCTAGGCTTGCCACCTCCTCGCAGCCTGAGAACCAAATGTAAAGTGCTTTCTTTTTGGATGTTGTAATCGGAAAGAGTTCGGCCGTCTTCCAGTTGTTTCCCAGCGAAGATGAGTCTTTGTTGGTCTGGAGGAATGCCCTCCTTGTCCTGGATTTTGGCTTTGACGTTGTCTATTGTGTCGGAAGACTCCACCTCGAGAGTGATGGCTATACAGCGGACACGTTAGTTGGCCTAAATCGTAATTTGACGTTGTACACGCGGGCATACATACTCTTGCCAGTAAGGGTCTTAACGAATATCTGCATCCTGGGCGCAAATGAGAGTTGACGGTACGGCGCAACACGAAAACGTCCCGGCTAAGGATCAAGTTGCTGGGAAGATAATCAGCTGGAGAAGTGTCTTCTAGGAAAGTATTTATGGATTCGAGTCCGTTTGCAGGTACGAAAGGGTAGCTGGAGAAAGCGATGGAATCTGGGTGGCAAGAGGAATGTTGTGTCGGCGGCGCTTAAAAGACCGGTTTCAAAGATCCAAAAGCTACAGGAAGTTGGATGGTGAGAGCTATGGAGCAGCGATGGCAGGGTTGCTAGAAATGAAGATGGCGATGGTGATGAAGAGAAGAAATGAACGAAGAAGTGAGAGAGGGAGAGAGAGGAAAGGAGGGAAGGGATAGGATAGGATAAGATGGAAGGGAACGGAGCTTTGTAATCTGGTGGCCACAAGAAGACCCAACTGGACCGGACTGGACTCGAAGGGTGAAGGGCTACGGACCATGTTACCTACCAGGCCATGTGCACACCACCGCCCTGGGCCATGCAGCCGGATCTGGCCTGGCCGCGCCACACTGCCACAAAAGGATCCTGCCGAGCCACTTTACTTTCCCCAAAACGGCTTGTTACATAAGCATCTAGCCTTGTTGGCTCGGAGTCATGTCCGGTTTACGGCATTACATATGTCATCAATGGCCTTTGACTTACATGTAAAATCATGTCGAGGAGTATGAAATTTTTTTTTTTTTTTTTTTTTTTTTTTTTAAAAAAAAAAGTTGAATTGATAGAATTAAAAAAAAAGAGCTAAGGAAATACAGGGCTAACCAGTTATATACACATCGATCATCATAGATCCAAATCTACTACTCATTCATCAACTTCCTCATAGTATATTGGCGTTCCGTTCAAATAATGGTCATTGCGTAATCCTCGTCTTCGTGACGGTAAGAATGATCCAAGAACCCCATCAGATATCTTATAGAGCCATCCTCCTGCCACCATAACCCCACCGATGACATTGGCAAGTCGCACAATCAGGTATATCCATGGAGTGTGCGTATCCGTGATAGTGAGCATAATCGGCTCAATGTCGAACTTGAAGAAGATCCCAGGAACACTCTGAGGGCTCATGCTGCGTCCTTGCTCTGTGACACTGTATTGGTTTGTCTGGAGTGTTCGACCATGTGCTTTATATGTTGTAGGCACGACAGACATGAAATATTGGTATCTATAGAATTCTGTACGACCAGGAGTTGGGCAGTTAGTATGAGAATGCAATTAAAGCTGTTATAGAAGGATACAACTGCTTACTATCTTGGGTGACCGCTGCAACCCCGTCCAATGGGTTCACCAGTTTGGGGTAGAATTCGCCAAATGATAGCTCGTTCACAACATGACTGAAATTGAAGGCTAGATAACGAGTGAAGGGTCAATTAGTATTCTCACATCAATAGAATGCGGGGTCGTAATATGGGTACTCCTTACTATCATGATCCACATGCTGGCCAGGATCCCAATAACCGTGGCCCTTCGCAGTAATATGAAAATCTCCCATAACCCGGTTAACATCCATTGAGCCCCATATTCTACAGCTCTTCCCCTTCGGTCGCTTTGGAAGATTCAGCTTAAACTTCTTTTTCTTCCCAGCCTTCCTAATAACTTCGTCCGATCCGTCATAAGACGGCCCTCCTTCTTTCGAACCCTTTTTCTTCAAGTTATGCGGCAATGAATGTGTATCGGCGGATATGAAATCGGTGGAGGCCTTGTGCAAGAGGTCTCCGGCGAGAATTCGGTCTCCAGCGGCATCTTGAACATTGACATGTAGACTGTCGCACGGCATGGCCACTATTACATCGAGATTGATTTGCATATAATGACCCTCTCCACCTTGAACACTGAAGTGTTCTTCCGACTTCCCATCCAGATAGAGGCTCAATTCACCCCAAACCAGCCAGACGCAGATTGCCACGAACACTAGTGTTATAACGCCGCCTTTCGATGATCTCGTTGTGTAGGATACCCGGGTTTTTGCTAGATATTTCGAGTTAGTTTTGTCCTTCTATGTCTCTCTCTCTCTCTCTCTCTCTCTCTCTTTTTTTTTTTTTTCTTCTGGTTCAAATTCTCTGAGCTGATGCCCTATCGGTGAAGCTGACATCGTCGCATCGCGAATCGATTGGGTCTTGCGGCACGTGGAAAAACAGCATAAGAAAAAACAAAGCTGGAGAAATAATCACATACGAAAGGCATCGAAGGACTTAAGTCCTTCGAACTCTTTCTTCTCATCCATGAATCCATCCATTGCGAGAGGTGTTTGCTGACGATGCCCAGTTTAGCGGTTTGAGTAGATGTGGTGGCATGTCGAGCTCGATGTCCAATTTCATCACGATATAAAAGCAATGAGGCCAGGCTGGTCACCAAAACCCGCCAAGCGCCACACAAATCCAGCGCCCGTTAAGCTACTAATCTATCTGCCACAAACCTGGGAGTTTCACAGGATACGGTCTATTTTAGACGTCTGCATATCAAAAACACTACTATGGTTTTTTATCCTTCTATTTGAGGTCTGGTATCAATCAATTGCGTGGATTTGTGAATTTTTTACATTTTCTTCAGCCAATTCAGTTGAATCGCGCGACTTTGCCAACTAAAGCCAACCCTCCTAGGCGGCCAACTGCATAACCAGCATATATCCCCACTACTATTGTCACCGGCCACCTTTGCCAATCGCGATCCCTATATTTAATCATCAGAAGAATCCTGTCAGTTTTTGTAAAGTAACATATCATATGAAGCATTTCCCCTACCAATCCAGCGGTATTGGAATAGCTCCAAACCACGCCCCAAGACACGCTCCCAGTGCGCCTCCGTACACCTCATCCATCGGTAGATTCAACGAGACGATATCTCTCCATTTAGACCCTTGCACATGATACGAATAAACCAAAGGAAGCCCAGCCAGAACGCTCAAGTGTGCTGCACAAAGAGCAGTATGTGAAAGATCTGCCGTTATCGGGGCACCGAGTAGGACTATTACGACAAATATGGCCGGGATACCGATTAACAGTGTCAAGAAGAGAGACAAAAAAGCCATCTGTAGTATTCCGATCCAATTACATTAGTCAATGGAGTCTATTCCATATGGATATATTCGTTCAGGGCCGAAGTATACCAAAATATTGGCTCCTACATCCTCCGTTTTCCCCTTTGAAGTAGATTTAACCTTCTTCTTGTTCCCTGACGCTGCTGCCACTCTGCTGTTACCGAGACATGTAGACGCGTGGATTATTTGGATTCCAATCGTAACCGGTAAAAGTTTCAGTAGGAGGGTTGGAGGATCGTTGACTAAGGATGTGAACGTGGCATAGAGAGCTCCAAGGAGGATTATCGGATGTGTATGTCGGACAGTTTCCGCAATTCCGCTTCGTTCTACCATGTTGGCCATACCGTATGGCTCTATAACGGGTCGCAATTAAACATAGAGGTATTGGGTGTGATGTGCATATCAATTGGGAGAATTGGTTCGCGAGGTGAGAACAAGACAGGACTTGGCTTGCTAACTAAAACCCAACAACGTCAACCCCACCACCACCACCACTCCGCCGCTACACCACTACGCTAACCAACTTTTACATATCAGCAAATAAGTTCACTTGAATAGTAAATTATGATCTGTAAGAGAGCATCATATACATTTTTTATCAAAAACATGAAAAGTAAATGGTTCTTGACATTTTGTTTTATTGTGAAGGCGCGGCTTGGTTATCCGTTTGATTGACCAATTTTCGCAGTGCAAGATCGTAGACTATGTCCTCAATCTTCTTGACCTATTAAAGAAGATGACATTAGCAAAGATAAAACCAAGTTGAATCAGCGACCGATCGTACATTGTATTTGATACTATCGCTTCTCCGCCTGAGAGCGTCGTTCTTGAGATTAAGCAGTTGGAATCCAGCGTGAAGGTCCTTTACGAACTTGCTGATGAGCATTGGACGTTGGTAGTCGCCCAATGTAACTGAGTTAACCGCAAGCCGGGTCTAGTGGAAATTAGATTGTCAGACCAGTTACTCTTTCATCCCAGTGTTAGCATATTCGGGGTTGCAAGATTATAATACCAATTCTTCTATAAGGGTGATCAGAGAGTGGAGATACTCTTCGAGAGAGAGATGAAAGACATCGGTTTCCCTGACGTTTACCGGAACTGCCTCAAGTTAGCATTATAGATCAAAATTAAACAGAAATACACTAGATATTAATTTGATACCTCCAAGCTTCTCCCCGACTTCCTTGATGGTTATCAAGCGACCCTCTTTTCGAACCTCATTTTCCGGTGTAAAAGCCCCGAGCCACCCGGCCAGTACAATCCCGTATGACTTAATAGAACAAAATTATCAGTATAATGAAGCTTGCCATTCAGGAGTATCAGCAGCTCCAGAAAGACTGCTACATACCGCAGCTTGTATCTCCCTTGACCAAATTGAATTATATCTATAAAACCATCGAACTAGTCAGAGGCAATCATTCGCCTTTAAAACTTCATCCTTTGAAATCATGTGTACAAACTTGTAGTATGGATATTTCGATGCAATTGCATTGAGTTCCTTCAGAGTATCCCGCTGCTGTTCAAAGAAGGGCTGTGCGCTAGCGAGTAGAGCCACCACTGTTGTTCAAAGAGTTAGTCACGAGGGGGAATTAGTATTTAATCAGCATAAAAAAACCATGAAACTTACACGAGGAAGCAGGGACAGCATGGACCCTAGATAGAACCGATTGGATTGAACGATCTATATGATCAGAAGCATAGTTTATGAGCCCATCGGTATCACGGAAAGGAAGTATTAGAACCACTATGCATACCATGCTTGTCCAACGACTTCAAGAGTCCGCGTATCTCCTACCGATCCAAAGATAAATACCGTTAGTCTCACGAGGGTAAATAAAAAGTAGCATTTGGGCCTTTTCAACATACATCTCGGACTTTGATATCTTCGTCTATGTCGGTTTGGACTTGCTTGAAAATCTCGGGATCGATCATGCCGTCCACGGCTTGATTAGCCAAATCCGCCATTGATTCTGGTGGGATGCCGATAAGTCGGGGGTTTTAACTACGCGAGAAAACCACGTGGATGTCGGGAATAGCTGAGGCTTAGATTGTGATGTTGTATATACCATGTGTGGAGGTAGCTACGAACGAGGAAGGTCAACGAATGGTGGACCGTAGAAATGATATCCAACGCACAGAGTGTCAAAACTGCAACAACATAGGGCGAAAGTAGTTTCGGTGACCCTTTTTGGTGTTGGAGACTAGGGCGAAAGCATCAAGGCATAATAAGCTTATAGGATGTCTATATTTTTACACCTTCTTGTTCTGTCTTTAGATCAAACAAGGTCATACTTAAGGCTAGAATACTCTAATGAACTTAAAATCCTTAAATTATTTATTTTATTTCATGCCAATATATATATGTATATTCTATCCAAATTTCATTCGGATCTGGTATAGCAAAGAATTGACCTAGCAATTCAAGCTACACCACCATAATTTCCTCCAATTGGATCCCCAAGATGTACTAGATATTACGAATAATGCCAGGGCTCTCGCTTTAACAAAACGCTAACCAAGTCTCCAAAACTCCATGTTCAACCAATTAAAAAAAAAACATACCCAGCTTCTTCTTGTATTAGAGAAGATCCAATTCAAAAAAAGAAAAACTCGAATTCATCAAACTTTTCTGACTTTGATCATCCCTTGAGCTCTATGCGCTAACCCGAAACCTCGGCTTGAAAAATGCGGAATATAGAGGGAGAATGAGTGCCGGCCACCAAACAAAACATACAACAGTAATAAACCATCGTACGAAGCTTTGAATATCCTCGGTTACACTGTGCGGGATGCTATGGTAAATTAGATGGATGTGCCGGGAAATCAAGGGTAGAATCAGTTAACTTACTTCATTAATTTCTTTGTTTCATCGGTTACAATACCGTCGACGCCCAAAGATATTGCCCATCTACAATAAAACGTAAGTATAGAGGTAAACAGTATACATGGGATTTAAGTGTCTGAGAAATCTTACTTCATCAGAGTGGTGTCGTTAAGGGTCCAGACATAGACCTCCCGGCCTCTCGACTGAGCCTTTCGTATAAAATCGCTTCCAAATGGGCCCACCACGCTCGGGAACAGTAGGTTGAAATTTGTGTCAGGGACATCAAGGAATTCAGTTGCTAGTGCAAGCGAATAGCCAATGAACTTAATTTAACAAAGTCAGTTGCAAATTTAAGATATGGGCTTGAAATATAGAACTCACTGTTATCGGAAACCCGGGGAGATATTTTTGGCAGAGCTGTAAATGGATATATCGTCAGCACTAGAAATATAAAGCGGATGCATGTCCCGGGAAACCACTGACAGGTACGAATTGAATATTCCAGCAACCCAATTGTATTCGACCGTGCCAGTAATCCGCACTACCGTCTACACTGGCTATAGCTTCTGCTATGGCTAGGATGACATCTTCAGCAATGTTGTCCGTCTTCGGCACAACCTTATTAGCTTACATTTCGATTGCAAACTATTATAACGTGAACAAGATTGAAATACCCACCTTAATATCTAGTATCAGCCATATATGCTTGTTTTCAGGCTGCGCAAGAAATTGTACAAGCTCAGATAATCGTGGCATGGGGACATGAGGTTCCTTTATAGTCCGGAGAGTCTTGAGGAACTCCCAATCGTAGTCGACAACATTTCCTTGTATGCCATAGCATCGCTTTAAGCTAGCGTCCTAATCGAACATGGTAACAAAAGGGATTGCAATTAGATTTCATGTTACATGTACAAGGTATTATAAGAATGGTTTGAAAAAGACCTACATGTGAGAGAACTGCGATACCATCTTTCGACAGATGAATGTCTGTTTCTAATGCATCCGCACCTGCTTTTATTGCACCTTTGAAAGCCATCATTGTGTTTTCAGGCCAATGGAATCTCGAGCCTCTGTGGGCGATACATTGTACATTGGAAAGAGCCGAGTCACCGGGTACGAGCGGGCTTTGTATTGAGTCGAGAGCGGCTGAAGGTATTTGAGTGATGCCGGATGAGGCGGGAAACCTGTCAGTGAAGGGAAAAAGAAAAGAAGAAGCAGTAGTAAGAGGAGGAAGAAGAAGTCGAAGGGATATAAGGGTATAGGGACCGAAATGGGATGGGGGAAGAGGTACCAAGCATGTCGCTTTCATTCATGACCTTTTCATAGGTCATTGTGGGGTACGAAATACGCCTCACGGCTATTGAATGTGTCCAAGTCGATTATTAACGCTGATGGAAGCTTACGAAGTCAATAGACTAGGCTGGAGACTGGATCCGAAATTCACCGCGGAAGGTTACAATCAACAACTCGGGTCGCTATCGGATGTCTTGAATTACAGGAACCGAAGTGTGTGTTGTGACGAATGCAGCAGTGAATTGACCCCCTTGGTGTAGCTAACAAGCAAGCTCTTTTAGTGATTATAATAAGATGCACGAAGAAAGCATATATTCGCGAGCGAAATCAGAAAAAAGGAAGTAGAAAAAGAGGAAGAGGAAGAGGAAGAGGAAGAGGAAGCTAGGCAAATAGGACGAGAAGAGTAAACGGAGGAATAGAAGGAGAAGAAAGAAAGCAAGAAGGGAAGAAGAAGAGAAGGGAAGAGGAGAAGAAGAGCAGAAAGAATTTGGATCGAGATGGAGGAAACAAGGACTGGACGCTGTTGGCAGGGAAGCTAAACGGACTAGTTCGATCGAGCCGCAGTGGACCAACAGGGATAAGGCTCGCTGATACCCTGAACGTTTCGAGGCATTTGGAAGATGAATGCCAAATATGTCGCAGAGCTGGCCAAAAGGTGCGTATTCCAAACCCGATCTGGAACGCTGCAGCCCGCAGCCCGCCTGATTTGGAATACCCATGTTTCCAAATCCGCATCCCCTGCCTGCTTGGCACCTGACATAGCCCAGATCGGATCGCGATCGAGCACATCAAGCTTCTGCCATGCGCCACGATTGCACGACGTGCGCCAGGCGGCCTTGAGCTTAGTCCTGTTAAGTTCCCGTCTTTGGAAATTAAAATTGTAAACAAAGATCGATCAACGTGGAATTAAGTAACAGTGGAGACAGAGAGAGTAATAGCAATAATAATCGAGGATGTTGTCATATATAACTGCTTCGTCTGTGATAATAATATACATTTTGCGATATCTGTCAAGCTTATGCTATCCACCGGAACTCCCAGAAAAGAAAAAGAAAAGCAAGGAAGAAAATTATTACCAAGATCAACTCTGCATGCATGTAGCTATCCAGACGCCTAAATTCCCACGAAATTGCTTGAAGAAACAATACTGGAAAACGAAAAAAAAAAAAGAAAGAAAAAGATATCAAGGATGCAGAGCATAGGCCGGGAAGCCTTAAGCGGCGGGGCCCCGCAATAGCTGGAGTAGCCCGCAAGGGAATAAATATAAAATAAAAGGACACAATCTTATTCACCTCTAAGACTCTGTCATATTCGATGGACTATCCTCAGTCTGGAGGTTTCGTAGAATATCAGGGATCAACCCGTCAACTTCGTCCATTTGAACCTTCAAAGCCAGTGAAATCAACTTCCTGTAATCATTCATACGACTTCCAATCCCAGCTAGAGCGTACAGTTCGATGATCTTTTCGACCAATTGATTTCGTCCATATTGTGCTTTGACTAGTTGTTTGGCGTTTTCGAACTGCTCCCTCTGTTCTTTCTCCAACCCGGCTGCGGATGTTGGCTTGGTCTTAAAAACGGCTTTCCCTTCTTCATCTCGAATCAACCGCGCTAGTTCGAAATATTGATTTCGTTCGATTGCCGCGCGAAGGTTTTCGGATTGAAGACTGAACGTCTCTCGGGCGTGTTGGAGGTCTGATTCAAACTGAGCTTCGGACCCTACGGTTGCAAGTAAGGCCTCGTACTGAGCCCGAGTGGCCTCAAGGTCGGCATTGACAGAAGCCAAAAGTTCTCTCGCCTGCAGTAGATCCTCTTCTTTCTCTCGGAGCTCCATGTCGTACGCGGAGGCGAGGTCTTCAAGTTTCTCTGCCATGAGAGGAATGAACTTCTGAGTAGCCTGCATCGCGGCTTCGGACACATGGGGTTGGGGGACACTAGCGGAGTGGTTCAACGCATATTTAACAGCAGCAACAGTAGCGTTCCTTTGAGAAGAGCCCGGGTTGAGTCGAAAGGAGGCTGGCAGCTGACTCGAATTTCCGTATCCGTCGTATCCCTGAATAGGGGATGAACTAGCGAGTTGGCGATTTTGCTGCGCCATACTTCGTCGGTCCCTCTCGTAGAGGACAATATATTCATCCGCGGTATGGCCCTCCATGTTAGGGATATCAGGGCTTCCATGATATGCCAGCATCATTTGTACTAGTTTACGAGCGCTATTCTTCGCTGCAATCGTCAGGGCAGTATTTCCTTCCATATCCTGCCTGTCCAGTAAGGAACCGATTTCTCCTTGAGGCTCGGTTTCTGAGAGTTTGAGAAGTATGACGTTACAATAGTATTTCGCGGCCAGTAGTTTGTTACGGGAGCAAGTTGTAGCAGCGATGTGGTGAAAGACTGTGGATGCAAAGGAATCGATGCTGCCAATCGTGCTGCGGAGTATCGTTACAAGCCGAGGGAATGCCTTGCGGTCGTAGTTGTTGGTGAACAAGACCGCCCTCATCAGCGGGGTCTCGCCACGCTTGTTCGTCATGTTGAAGTCCGCTCCGGCTTTCAACAAAAGCTCGACCACAGTCAAGTCTCCCATAGCAGCAGCCCAGTGAAAGGCAGTATGCCCTTCATCATCGATGATCTCGTTGACTTCGAAGTCCATTGGCGGGTTTTCGAGGAACGGCGGAATTCCGTTTTCGTTTGTCATAAAATAGTCGAGGAGTTCGTCACTATACGCAATCCTTCGACGGCGACTGATTTCCAAAGGGCTTTCCATCATCGGTCCTCTCTTTCGTTTCCTGCTCCCGTCCAATGGGAAGTGCCCCATCCCGTCGTCGCCTCCCGAGGCATGTCCGTGTTCGAGGGGGTCAATTATAGAAGATTCAAGTCCTTCAATTTCGCTAAGATCACCATCCGCAGGTTCGTCTTCGGATGGGAGGCGGAGCGGGCGTACGGGTTCGGCGGGTAGAACGGTGACTAGCCTAGGTGGTTCTGGATGATTGAAAAAAACAACGATTAGTACTGGCCAACGAACCATCGGTATCTATAACATAAGAAATAGTTACTCACTCGCAGCCTTTTTAGGATTCGCAGCCGCCTTCGGCCCAGCGCCCCTAGGGGCCCTAGGTTTTGCAGAGGCGGCTGTGACATGTTTTGGAGCAAGCGGCGGGCTCTCTGTAGTAGGTCGAAAGTTTACGATAGGGTCAAGAAGGTCTTCAACTTTATACTGGATGGCAATTTGCCGGCCTCGCTCTAGAGGAACCCATGTTCCTATAGAGAAATTCAATCAATATAAATACTCTGAGAAAGGGAGCCTCCACCAACAGGAATATCCATTGTGAACAGGACATACCCTGATATTTGCCATATCCACCCTGCACCTTCTCATGAACTCCTTTTTGAACCTCACGTTCCAATATCCTAGTCCTTTGCGGTTTGTCGAAACCAGCCACCTTTAGAATTTGAGTAGCGTTCAGCCATCCGTCGGAGCGCCTGCGCATACAGGCAATACTTTTGCACAAAAACTCATAGACAGGGACCTATCCTCACATTGTTAGCCGCAGAAGACACTTGAAGGGTGGTTTCCCGCACTTACACCACTATACGTCGCCTTGTAGATGATAGGATCCGGCATGATGTTCGTTGAGCGATACTGGGGAGGAAATGAAGGGATAAGGGTTAGATAAGGATCGAAGGGAGGATTCTGATACTATCAAAATTCCCAGCTGGGATAGTAACCGTATGGGAGTTTGTAAAGGAATGGATGTGGGAAAAGAAGGAGGTCGAGGAGACGTGTATGATGCGTGTGCATGTGGGCGCGTGTGTGGAGCGATGAGATCGAAAGCGAACAGTTTGGGTTTTCTTGGCACTTCAACGCTCTTTCCGACAACCAACAACGACAACCCGCCGAAAGCCAAGCATCACCAGCTGGTTTCAATACATCCATCCGATCATATAACGCCGTCAATAACGTCGACGACGATAACAACAGTCACAATGTCTCCTCCAGTAGAAGTCCCGGGTACTTATGATTTGCCATACACCTTCAGAGTCATCTATCTAGTCTTCAGTACTAACAAAGATTGTGTCCCTAGTGGTAACCGCCGAACAAATGTCCGAGGCTCGATTGCCCATAGCATACCGAGACCGATGCGCAGGTCTTCTGATACCCCTCAACCGGTGCCGTTTCGAAACAATGTACCTACCGTGGAAGTGCGAGGTTCGTGGACTTGTTTCCCTTCTCTCTGCTCCGAGAATGCAGTTTCATTGTAACTCGAGGATCAGATCAGACTGACAAAATCTCCCGATATGTTTGTCACCTGATAGAACGAACGCCATTCCTACGAAAAATGCCAATATGACGAATTTATGAAGAGAGTCAGGAAGATGGAGGAGCTGAAAGCTGCAAATCCTGGCATGAGAGCCAATTGATGACGCATTGGAAGTTCAATTGGCGGACGATTCCGGGTTACAAAATAGTTACGCTGCTTTCAAGCGTTTGTACATACACATATATAGCCTATTTTTCGCTATGAATTTGGCTGGAAATTGGACTGGCTTGTGTACATTTCTAGTGCTAGGCCAATGGTGCTAATCACTAGACGGCTTGTAAACGTTCGTCATGTTCATACCCAGGAAAGGTCCCCCCTTCTTGGGGGCTGTGTTTGGATGCAAAAGGATAGTTATTGATTCTAATCATGATTTAGCTCAGTAATGAATGTTACTATCATGTTGCTTCTTTCTACCTAATAAGGTAGCCACCGCCTTTCTTTGTGTCAAAACAACAGGAAAAAAGGCTGGCGTGGTTCGATCGATTCTACTCTACCGTTTCTCAAAGAGGCCGTTCCAAAGATTTGTTCCTTTACCTTCACCGTTCCCCAATGTTTCGGCGGCTTTGACCAGGTCATAGTTGACAGCGGCATTTACACGACTGTCCTTTTCGTAATCTGGGTGACATTGAACAAAGTTTCGAATCCACGTGGCAGCAGTTTCCCACGTCCCGTTGGACCGCTTTCTGATTAAATCAAGATATCGGGCGAGTTCACATCTTGTTTCGACGTCCACGTTTACTGAATTTAAGTAGGACTCGATCAGAGTGATCAATCCCGGGAATCCATCCTGGCCAGACTGCCCGTTCATGATCTCGTTGATCGTCATCAAGCAATATTCATCCTCAACGGGACCTAGCTCGACAGGCTTCGGTGTATTGGATGTTGAGCCGCCGGGGCTTGTATTGGAACCCTTGCCACTACGATTTGCGTAACGGGGCGGAAATACTTGCTTTCTGAAATAGAACTTTTCGGAAAGAACTGCATTCCGCCGATGAGCTGTTCCCATGTTTTCAGTGACCTGTCGTACAAATAGCGCCAGCATGTTAGTACATCCCTACAGAATCTTCGATACGGAGTAACGTAACAAGAGCCACGTGGAAGAATAGCCATTCGAATCTACTAGATGGCGGTCCCATCCACAACGTCCACACGTTTTTTCCCCTTCCTTCTTTCCTACTTCTTTTTCGTCGCACAGGGCAAAAAGCACTCACCTTTGATATTGGTATGTAGAAGTTCAATCCGTAAGAAAGGATAGTCCGGGTCAGGAGGACGATAAAAATGGAAAATGCCGCATTCTCAAAATCGGTTAACTGCACCTCCATGCTTCTGAACTCTACTCGCCATCCTATCGCATCCTCAGCGCTGGGTGGCGGTTTAAAGCGCATATGCTGCCAGTTCGTTGATTGGATATTCTATTACTGATGTTAGATTGTGGGTTCACGGCATTAAATCCGATCCTTTAGGTTCGGACTTACCTCAAAATTATCGTTGTTATCAACTGAATAGTTTTTAATACTCTCACTGAAGATAACCAGAGGGTCCCGAATAAACAAATGAGCAAAGTGCTTCGCCAATGGCTCATCCATTCCTAGGAATCACATGTGTTAGAATTAATAACCCCCATCACTTCCTGGCTACCGCCTATAAAATAATAGACTTACCTCCATCGAGTAATTTCTGTTTCAACGGAAGGTTTTGATGAATATCAACATCGTTGTACTCTGGCCGATAACCCGGATCTTGTGATATGTAGGTTGAAACCGAGTCATACCTAGATTTCGGAATGACATACTTGTTTTCGTTGAGCGGCTGCAAGGTTTTTTTTGGTTTAAAATAAGTCATATGTAGGCATCGGTGAGTTCGATCGTAATAGGGACACGTACCTTCAAGCCTCTTTCTTCTTCCGTACGATCATCGACTGCTCCTGATATAACGTTCCAGCGGCAGTCGATATCTGTCAAATAACCCTTGAATATTGGACTTGCAGCAGAAAGTGCAAGCATGATCGGCCCAAGTGGGCAGAGTTGATCGTACAGGGTCCGGGCCTCGCTGATGTTTTTGGCTTGAAAGGTTATCTGCAGGCAGCATGAACCCATACCAAACCCCATGGCATCCATGTAGACGTGGCCATCTTTAGCAGCGCCATTTCGGACGTCTCCATCTTCAGGGTAGTCGGACAAATCGTATTGAACAGTGGGATCCTTGAATGGATTGGGGGTCTTCTCATCATAAAATACGGGAAGATTGATACAAACTTTACTGCCCCGCCGTGACCTGATATTCGCTGTGAGAGTCGGAAATCGAATGTGTGGATTTATAATCTCATCGGGGACAAAGATGCTTCTGGCGATTGGTCCATGCGGTGGGTAGTATGGTTGCGTAAATGCTCCCGGTACACCGAGCCGTGGGAAAGATGTCATAGTAATTGGAGTCTCGTTTTTGGTCATATGCTGCTTTGCAATCACTCGTCTGACCGATGCGCGCATGTCAGGAAAACTCTGGAAAATGCATGGCAAACGTGATACAAAGTACCAGCACGGTAAGAGTAGGGTTGTCTGTCTAACCTTTTCTTCATATCTGGCTCAACCGTGAGAAGGTCCCGTAGCGTGCCCCCATAAGGAGCACCGGGGGTTGCTTCGAGCATGAATCTACCATACTCTGCATGGAACGTTGGTACTCGTTGGCCAGGTTTTCTAATAGCAAGGATTCACAAAATGGAAAGCAAGGCCAAGATGATATAGTTAGCCCGTTACCGCCGTCAACTTATTTCTGAGAAAGCCCGAGGACGAAAGAAAAACAAAATAATCTGAAGTTTGTACGCACTGGCTGATTTCTTGCAGACTTGGGACGCAGCCACCCGCCTTCCGCAGCTCCTCGTCATGCGCAAGATCCTTCAAGATCTCGGCTTGTCGTAGGGACAGGCGTGCATCTTTGGAATCCTCATCATATGAAACGACTAGATATTCGATCTAAAATTGCCACGCGAGAAATGTAAGACGAGTGTGACCGGGATATATCGTGGCAGTAACGGATCCGTAAGGGTGATTGCAGTTTTTCTTTATGTCACACAGAAGACGGGGAGCGGCATTGTGCCATTAGGACGGTGATAATGATAGAACCCCCGGGGGATTCTATTCGTTTGCACTCTCAAGGTTTGTGCAGGCTCCAGGTTGGAAGACTCGAGAAGGGATGGCGAAGGACATTGGGAAATGAAGGGAGAGGAAGGACGAAGTTACCTCGTCACCCCAAAGAAGGATATCTCTCTCCTTGCTCTTGGCCTTTTTCCAGATATTCAACAGTTGCTTTAGAGGAGTTCATGTCAGCCAGTCGGTATATTAATATCTTGTCCGGTATTGTCTTGACTGGGGTGTGTCGGCTTCGATACCCACCTCGATTCCTCGTTCACGGACTAGATCTGCATAAGGCTTTGCTTCCTCCCAGGTTAGAGGAGTCCCTAGAGACCTATAATTCCATTGAAAGGCCGTCGAAGCAAGGTCAGCCCGGCAATTGATAAACTGGTGTATGTACTACCGCAGGAAGAGAGAGAGAGAGAGAGAGCGAGAGAGGGAGAGAGGGAGGGAGAGCGTTAGAGGAATGTCGAACGACGGACTTACAGCAACCCCATTCTTGATCCGGATATATCCTTCTTGCCGCAAAACTCGAACGTCGGGTTAATTTAGCAAGGAGCGTTAACTTCGAATACTAGTTCTGGCTCTGTAGCCTGACCTGGCGCATAAAAAAAACCTAGCTTTCTGAGACAGTTGTGAAGGTGAATGAAGATTATCAAAACTGCATCCGCCTACACCATCAAGCTACTTAAAGTGCTTCCTTAGGGACTTATGTAATATAGCACGAAGAAAAGTATCTTGCCGGCCAGTTCCAGCAGCTTACCTAATTTTTTTGGTCTACTTGATTGGTGTTGCAATGCTTTCCCTCCCACGTTTCCCTCCACGCGGGGCATCTGATCTTTGAAATGCCCCACCAAGGAAAGTCCATACGATTGCATCACTTCAGGGCCTCCGATCTGGGCAGCTTAGAACAATGAGCTGGCAAATCATATGTGAATTGTGTTCCCAGGCTATGGGATTGCATTGGTAAAGTAATCAGCTGGATCATTCAGCCTGCCAACGTCTCCGCTGGCAATAATATATAATACAAAAAAAAAGACTCAACCAAAGATGAAGCCTATGGGACCTCCAGCATGTAGCTTGAACCGCCTCGTAGAACTGCGCAAGAGAAAAGAAGAGAATAACAAGGGAAGGAAAAAAGGAAGTCCGGCACTAGAACGAAAAGACAGAAAGGGCAAACTTGAAGGATTGTCCTTCCTTCTGGATGTTGAATAAGACGAAAAATTAAGCTTGAAGGCATCAAGATCACTTGTGAAAAGTGTTCTTCAATTCGCAAAAAACGCCAAAATGAACCCCTCGGTATAAAGGAAACTCCGGGACGCCGTCGGGAAGATGCTTTACAACAAAGCGGTACATCAATACAAAGGCGGTAAAAATTAAGCCAAAAAAACAGAAAGGAGAAAGGGATAAAAACAAAAAAAAAAAGGGGGGAAAGATAAATATAAAATAAAAAAAAGGCAGATCGAGGTATGAATATTCATCACAGTTCCGTATCAGCATTAAGCATATGCAGGCTTATCTCGAGGTAAATCAGGTAAAAACGAGCAAAAAATGGTGTCGGTTGGTGCATCATTCAGGGTGCACGGTAATACTAAAAGAACTGTCGAATCGCAAGATGCCCCGTATGACCGACTATTCATTCATAAGTCAGGTCTAGTTACATCAAAGAAGCCGAAGCCGACTTCCGGGCGAGCGGGGAAGGGTTAATCGAAGCGGATGCATTGTTGTTTTTATTCAACTTGCGGGTCAGTTTTGCATAATCTGGGGTGGTAGTTATTTAGTATACTGCTGTTTTGTAGAATTTGAGGTGTAAAGAAAGGAGAATACTACTCACGTAAACCACAAGCGTTACAAAGAGTGCGAGCACCGTCAGGGCCACGACGCCATTCAGGTGTCTCAGCACGATTACAACTATGACAGCGGCCGGGCGGAGCCGCTTTCTTTATGCGAGTTAGAAAAGATATTTTAGGTATATACCGATGAAAATGACATTTGAACTTACTCCTTTACGTTGCTTTTTCGGGTCTGGATGTAAAGCACCCCGCATATCATCGCCAGCATAGCTCATATCATCATCAATGTGATCGATCGAGCGTTTGGGCATGGGCTTCACAGTATTAATCTGTTGCTCATGCTTTCTGCTCTGATCGCTTACGACCTTTGTCCGCCAATACTGCAGCGCATCAAGAATGCGATGCGTTATACTTATGGCGTCGTCCAAGGCTTGGATCGAAGGCTCGATCTGG
The DNA here is from genome assembly GCA_036971725.1 of Arthrobotrys conoides. Classification (NCBI taxonomy): domain Eukaryota; kingdom Fungi; phylum Ascomycota; class Orbiliomycetes; order Orbiliales; family Orbiliaceae; genus Arthrobotrys; species Arthrobotrys conoides. Next base: position 2,221,004 of record JAVHJM010000005.1, read on the forward strand.
CCAGAATATTTTAGAGCCTGGAAGCCTCCTGGCTGACCCCCTTGCGGCGTGTATTGCGTTGAGAAATGATACAAATGGGATGCATTGTCTCGGATCTGATCGGTCAATGTTGTCAGTATTAGGCATTTATACTGTTTGTTGTTTTTGCCTAACGGGAATAAGGGGTTCTTCCTTACCATATCTAAATTACGCCGGAGCTCTGAAATGTCAAGCGCCCGATTGATCGCCGACCCATATGTATCCTGGAAGCTAGTCTTTCCACTGATCGATTTTCCTTTAGGAGAAAATGGACCCTCGGAATGACTGCTCGGTTCATTTCCATAAGGTCCACCCCGGTGCTGGTATGCATATAGAGCCGCAGCTTGACCTGGGAATGGCTGGCTTCCTGACCCAGATACTCCACCAGACTGAAAATTAGAGTTTGAAGACGGGTGAGCAGGTGGAGGCGGAGGAGGAGGAGGCGGTGGGAATCCTGATATATGAGGAGAAATCTGTACATATGGCTGGTGTTCATACGAAGAGTGATTTTGCTCATAACCATGCGTATAATGAGTTGGAGGAGGATGAGGCCGTCCAAATTGGCTCTCATTTGGGCCCGGTTGCGACCTAGGCGAACCCTTCATACCATGATCGGAAGAACCATAAGGTGGGTAGGTTTCAGAAGTCTCGCGATTAGAGAACGGTAGACCGGGACCGTGACTTTGCTGAGGTGTTACGTTTCGGCTGTGAGGGCCGGTTTTATCAAGTGGGCCATTGTTAGGAGGTGGGAGATTAGTTGTCGGTGACGAGTGATGGCTACTAGGCGGCCGTAATGCTGAAGATGGAGGCAAAGGGCCTGATGATTCGGAATCATATAAGGACCTCGGAGGGAAAGGGCGAGATATACCCGAAGAAGGTAGAGCAGAGCTTAACGAAGGTGGTCCGGGCGGGGCGCCACCTGTTGAGACTATGCTAGAAGGCTGATAATTCGCAGGCAGGGCATCGATCATTTGGTTCAATGAAGGTAATGAAGGAAGAGTTATAGGTCGGGATGAGGTAACATGCCGAGAAGGCTCATCCTCCTTCTCGCTCGTTCTTCTAGATTCCGGCGGGGAAATTATATAGTCGCTACCTTGCGGTTTTGGTAATGTGGAGGATGCTGATAACGGGGAGGCATATTTTGGGTTCGGACTAGTTGGGGTTATGACGGCCGAGTTTCCTGGGTTTTGGCGATGCGGTGAATACGAATCATCAGAAGCGCGGTCAAATCGCGGATAGCCAAGGGACGGCAAAGTATCGCTAAATCGATCAGTCGGGAAGGGTTAGCGACTTTGCATAAATGTATAGATCTGTGTATAGATATATAAATCTATATAAGTGTAGATATTTGATCTTTTCGCGGAGAAGGCAATGATATTTGTTCGCTGCGCGAGCTGAAGCTCGTGAAGAGCTTCCAAGCGAGCCTTGGAGATGATTTTGAAACAACAAAGAGAATCGAGGTAAAACTTCGAAAGATAGATCAACAGAAATAGCGCGATCGAAGGAATTTATCTTACCTTTTCCTTCTCTCGTTCTCCAAAGTAGATCCCATATCTACTACCACCACGGCCTAAGCCTTGAAAAACACAACACCAGGCAAGTTGAAACGTGGGAGAAAGATTACTGCGAGCCAGACAACAGGTGCGTCTCCCAATGCTAACCTGCTGGTAAACTATGGCCGCTGGGTAGACGACGGAGCTGTAGAAATATTATTCCGAAAACAGGAAAAAAAAAAAAAAAAAAAAAAAAGACACCACTCGAGATGCTCGATTTGAGAAGTTCGCCAAAAGAAAATGGTGAGACTTTTTTGTAGATTGGCCGCTCCAATTGATCCCGTCGTCTTCCAAACACGGATTCGAGTATTTAAAGCTGGGGTAAATCGTATATAGATATGTGTATATATATATATATATATATATATATATATATAGCTCAAGCAGATGGGCGAAGAACTAAGGGTCGGTTGGAAGATGTAGGAAAAAGGAGTGGTTCGTATTCGTCACGGGAACTTTGAGAGTATGGGGTATGAAACCAGGATTTCTTGAGGAATGTAGTATATGTATCACCGGTGGCGTCGAGGCGTGATAATAAGACGTAGCAGTATGAAGGAGATGAGGAGATGGCGAATTTTCTACGAACGGTTGTGATTCTTCGTTCTTTTGTTATTTTTATTTCGGATTCCCTTGTCGTGTTTTGGACGGGATGCCAGCGGGTAGCTTTGATTTTTAGTTGTGGAGTTGTTGAGGAAGTCGTGGGCAAACCAGTGACGAGGATGGTCGAGGAAGCGGTTAAGTTTCATTCAATAACTCAGCTGGTGGAAGAAGGAAAATGAAGGAAAATGAAGCAGGAGCTGAAGAGGTCGTCGAGGTCGTGTAAATCGAGAATGAGGTCTCAGGTGGCGGAGAGATGTGGCCAATGGGATGGGATGGTATGTGATGTAGAAGGGAGATGTAGAAGGGAGATGATGAAGGTGAGGATTTGAATAAGAATATGGATATGGAAAGGTAGGTATAGGAGAAGGAGGAGGAGGAGGAGGAGGAGGAGGAGGAGTAGCAGAAAGGAGGAAAGAAAGATAGAAAAACAAAAAAGGGTAGAAAGAAGTAGTAGTAAGTAGTATGAGCGAACAATGACTGGCTGGCTGGCTGGCTGGCTGGCTGGATGGGTGGATGTAAAGTAGGTAGGAGGTAAATAAGTAAGTACTTAGTAAGTAAGTAAGTAGGTGTAGAGTGGAGAGGGAACTAAGAACTAAGGACAGGACTAAGAACTAAGAACTAAGAACCAAGAAGGGCCTCTGTCTCTAATTTGTGGATTACAATACAGGTCGTGGATGTGGATGTGGATGTGGATGTGATGTACAGGTACGGGTACAGATGTGTATGCAAGTAAGTGGAAGTATGTTAAGTATATACCCTTCTTTCTCAATTCGACCTCTCCTGTCTGTCTGTGTTCCTGATGGAGAGGAGATGAAGATGGGGAAGAGGAGTGATGGAAAGTTGAAGGAAGGAAGGAAGGAAGGAAGGAAGGAAGGAAGGGAGGGAGGGAGAAGGGGAGAGAGTGAAGGGGGAGGAGAAGGAGGAGGAGGGGAGGAGGAGGAGTGAAGAATGAAGAGGGGAGGAAGAAGAAGGGAAGAAGGGAAGGGAAGAGGAAGTGATATGGTGTAGGATGGGATGGGATGGTATGATATGATATGATACGATACGATATGATGCGTAGTGTACGCTGCTGCTACTTGATGGTGATAATGTATGAACCCTTCACCAATAGTTCATCCAAGAAGAAAAAAATGGAAACGAAAAAATAATATGAACAAGATAAAAAAAAATAAAAAAAAAACCAATTACAAGATTCTTGATAGGTATGGATATCAATCTATCAATCAAGCAATGATTCAAGTCAAATCGGATATCCGAATGGTCTGATCTGAGGGTCCCTTCCACCCCAGATTGAGTTTTCCGCTCGATCGAAATCTCGGGTTCTCTCCCCTCTTTCAATCTCAATTACTTCACTTTCTACCTCCAACTAACAAAGATACATGTACATACATACATAACATCCATCCATACATACATACACACATTCAGATCAGATCAGATCAACCGAGCGGGACTCTTTTCTTCTGCTACTACTTTGGCATGCTCTCAGCAAGCGGCAAACTGAGCCCAATTTTGCATTTTGCATTTTAATGTCAAGCGAAACGAACCCGCAAGTCTGGGCTGGCTAGCTCGGCCCAACCTAAACTTACCTTTTTTACCTTTCCCACACCACACCCCCCCGAAACGATCCAACGGCTTCGAATCAAGATCCAGGTTTCCGCTCAGGGCTTCCGGGCCTCGGTGGACCAGGATCTCCCATCTTTGTGGAATCTGAATTCTGAAAAATCGAAACCAGGGTGTGTCCGCTTTTCTTTCTTCTTTCCCTCCTCCTCTTCTTCTCCACACTTACGTCGATACTTTTCACCCCATCCTACTCCGTACTGATATAATCCCATCCTATGCATTTGCGCATTAATTCCCACGATGCACCAATGAGGATATATTCCATTATACGATAAACATACATACATAGTATATACATTAACTATGTAATCTATGTATGCTTCAAGGCGTAATGTGATGTATCTGCCCTTGTCAATCGCCACAGAAAGCCTCCGCGGCCTTCCCCCAAGATTTTGCCTTACTGTCTTAACATCTGTACAATCCTCAGCTGCTCCAATCCAAAAAGAAAAAGAAGGAAGAAGGAAGAAGAGGGCCATGCACCCATTGCATGACAACCACTACCATCCTAACCACCATTCTAAACCCCCCCCTTATTTGCATATTGTCTGTTTCCCGCCTTATCTCTTTAGTTGCTCTTGTACGATCGCTGCTGCTTCCGCTGTTGCTAGATACTCGGTTCGGAATATAAAACAATGCGCAATGAGAGAGGGAAAGAAAAAATTGAAAATTAAAAAAAGAACCGAAGAGTGAACAACTTCCGTTCGGGATGAAAAGGCACCCTGGTCCCCCCCAAAAAAGGTGGTGTTGACGGCTAGGGAGACCCCATGAGACTAATATATGCCAATCGTCCTTCAACGGCCCTTTTACCAGATCGGGTCTGGTGCTCAACGGTGGCTTGCGATCTTGATTTCCTTCAAAGATCGGCCGGTAATAATAGGTTGGAACCTTCCGTCGCTTTTGACCATTCGCCCAGGATAAATACACACTTTACTTGATGTTCAAGAAAGGGCGTTATGTCTATGATGTCTGGATATCTACCCTGCAAAAATGACATTATGTATGACACCGTTGGAGGGGGGAGGGAAAAAACAAGAAGAAGGGTTTTCTTTTTCGTCGACTAAACTTGCCCAGATGGCTGGTTGACAGCCAGAAAAGTAGCCGAATCCTTCCGATAGAGATTCGTCGGTGGATCTCTGGTCGAGATTGGATCGGGTGGAGAAGCGAAGCTGCATGGGGGTCTGAACAAGATCTCTGCTTGGCCGCTTGGATGGGAAGCATTTTAAAATTTTCTTGTCGGTTTTTTTTTCATTTACATTCCTATGGCCCTACGGGATGCCAAAAAGAACATTTTCGATCGGTGAGATCGCGCACTTTGCTTTGAGACCAAGTTCCGGTCTTTTTCTCTTCCATTTCCCATTCTGATATCATTGAAACCCCGGGATTTGGTTTCCGAGTCAATCAATCGGACATCCGCCCATGAAGCAAGCCAACCTTCCCGAGACAGCTGGATCTTTTTCTGCCTCTCTCTCTCGCTCTCTTTCTTTCTTTCTTTCCTGACGAAAATTTCACCCGGGTCAAGCAGACCACACACAAAACATACATACGCACCCTGGACAGCAAATGAAACGAGTGGCCTGATACTTACTGTTGTTCGCAGGCAAATGCCAGAAGTGTGAACAGGATGGTTCAGCAGCTAATGTAATAGGACCTTTCCCACTAGCGTTGCGAGTCAGGTTTGGTGTAGGTATCTCACGAGGGAAAAGAAACAAACAATGCGAGCGGGAATAAAGATTGCAAAAAAGCAAAGAGACTGCAAGCCTTGCTGGAAAGAGTGGCCTCACGCGAATCGCCATATTCAGAGGAGGAACATAACCAATCACAGAGGCTGGCGGACGGGTGGAAAGTGGAGGAAAGTGGAACTTGGGTGGGGGGTGGATCTGGCATCTTGCAGACGGGGCCCATGTCTTCATCGTCCTGAAAAGGGTGGATTTTCAACGGTCGAGTGTGGTGAGCTCCAATGCAAAATGCAACTTGCATCGTGCGGTCCTGTTTTCGTCCTCCTTCTGCTTTTTTCCCGAGTTTAGTCGAATCGAGTTCCAAGCCCTTGTCAATGTCCTTGCGAAAGGGAAGTATCAGGCCACGAGCACGAGCGCGGAATTTGCCAGTCTGGTATCATGGCTTGCTGGTTGGATGGAACGGGTGATGGTGGAGAGGCAAGACCAGGGAACGGCCCAAGCGAGAGGTCTCGTATTGCTTACCTCGATTCGCATACATGGCCTCCGGACAGATACCGTTTGCTCGATCTGCTCATGATCAAGATCTGACTTCGGCTATCATTTGGAATGAAGCAAGGGTTCGCATTCCGCTGTTGTTTCTTTTTCGTAGGTACTGTACATGTACATACAGTACCCAATTTCTCCCTGGGCGCTTCGTCAATAGTAATATAAAATTATATCTCGTTGCAACGTTGCCGACATTTGTTACCGAGCGCCTCAGACCATCGTCGATGCAGCTCCCCTGCCATTAATTAATATGTGTGCTGATATATATACTTCTATTTACCGGCGTGAGCAGTGCATCAGTACTTCCTTCCATAATATAGCATAGCATAGCATAGAGTGAGTGAGTGAGTGGTGAGTGAGCGAGAAAAAGGAGATCAAAGGATGAACTTAACACAAAGTAACAGGTACGTAGGATGTAACAGACGGAGAGTGTTAGAAGTTGTTCTGTCAGAGTTAACAGAACCACCACTGCACTGTGCACTCGTATTGCGCAACAGAATCGGGTAAAATGACCATGACCCACCATCTTCACCATCAAATCTCCTTTCATCGTCCGATCGTGGCCCGTGTCCTCGTGGCAGTTTTGTATGTATGTACATAAGTCGTATGTAAGTATGTATGTACTATGTACTCCGTATGCACGTCCATGTCTGATATGTACTAACATAAACCTACAATCTAACAAATCCCAACGGTTTTTCTTTGTTCCTTCTTTCCTTCGATTATTTCTTCCTTCGATCTGGTCCCACAAATAGCGACGGGCGCGGGTGTGCATATCTTTTTTGTTCCCCTTCCCACGTGTCTGTGTATCCTTGTGGAGAGTGTGGGACAAGATCGATTGAAACGATCCAATTCAGATCGTAATCTACCGATCCGATTCAATTTGTGTACCGAAGCCTTTCCAACCCGCCGTCTACGCTTTTGCATTTATGTAGTTACTTACACATATGTACATACTTGCATACATCGGGATTTCTTATTTTATATGTTTGTATATATATATTTTTGACTCATTGTAAGCCTTGGGCTCGAGGCTGCGTAATTCCATCCTGGGAGCTCATCTCATCAGGTCATCATCACATGTGTGCACAATGCACGGGCAGACCAAAAAAGTATTCGAGAGAGGATAGATTGAACATCTACTTGAGTAAGTAAGTAAGTAAAGAAGTACCGAAGGTATGCTGTTTTTTCAGCTCTCCATGTGCATACCAAAGCCGGATATAGAAAGCCCATTACGCCAAAGACGCCTGCTAACTAGCCTGGACACACGGCTGAAATGTAAAAGCAAAAAGAACAAGTAAATTACCCCCAAAAAGCACAACACCGGAAAAGAAACAGGAACGCTGTCATAAGAGCAGTCAGAATATAGTACAAAACAAATAGAAATCATCAGCCGTGGTTCCGGATGGCCAGGGTATGGGCCGCAGCATGAAGAAGCTTTCCACGTTGCCGCCGACGCCTGAAACGGCTGGGCATGTTCTTGTTCAAACCACTCTATACATCCAAAACATCACACCCTCTCAACCTCGATCTAGGTGTGATATGGATTTTAAAACCTCGTGCAGAGGCAATGCCGTTGTCCCGGCTGCCTTCATTGCTGCTTCCTGCCTCACATCTAGCACGGACGAAGCCTTTCCAAGAATCTTTTCCGTTACGCCCTTTGCGTACAGGCTGTACTGCTGGGCTTTGTGCATACCATGTGAAAACTGATCCACTTTGAATTCCAATGACCCACGCCCCCTCGACATGACGTCCTGGATTTGCCCAATTGCTTTGTCAGAATTCTCAAACTTTGGAATAACAGCAGCTTCTTCTGGTCGCAATAAGCCTGCATCTAAGTCTTCCGGCTGCATCCCTCCTTCTTTTTGGTTCCTTGGTATTTTTTCCGGGACCTTTTCACCAATCTCAGACCATGCCTTCTTCTCACAGTTTAACCTGCACAACAGGAGTCTTCGTCAGCATATCGAGATATCCCGACCATCTCAACTGGGTTGATCTTACTGTTCCAATTGTTTTTCTAGCGCCTCGATCTTGCGTTTGTGATCTTCGTTTTTGGGGTTAGGTTTCTTAGGTACGTCCGCGGTGCTTTCCGTTCCCTACACGCAGGTTAGATATCGTGAATATTACGTCATTTACAACTTCAGTTCGTACCTCTGAAGCATCCCACCAATTTACGTTCAGCTTTTTTCCCGTGAGATCCGCCAATATATCCTCTTCGATCACACGTGCTGTGATAATGGTTAGCCCTTGACCACGTAAATCCAATGTGGTGGTATTGAATTACCTGCAGCTCGAGCATTTGACTGAGCATCACGACCACGTGCTCGCTTCTCACTCAACGCGCACTTGGAGCACCAAGCTAAAAGTTGCTGCATACGCTGGGTTTCTATCGTCTCAGGATCCAAGTGCTTATAAAAATCGTTGGGTAGTACATCCGGATGTGGCGCCGCTGGTCGTCGCAATATTAGTGTCTGTATTTGCTAGGTTCACTCCCCCTTGATATAGGTTCCATACCGATAAATCCATTTGATAGAGAGCTGGCTCTTCTACCACGTAGGCCTAAGCTACTTCGGCGATGACCCTTTGCTTCGCGCATCTCCTTATTCCTCTTCCTTACCAATGGCGTGTCTTCTATAGCAGCCAATGGAACCTTCAGGGGTTTATCGCCCCCGATTTCATCTTCCTCCGTTGGTACTTCCTCTTCAGATGCAGTATTCCTCGGCGAGCGTCGAACTTTAGGTAAATCTCTTCCAGGAGTTTCTAGGACCTGTGCCTTTGCTTTCCGCGTAGTTGCTGATGGCTTCGCGCTTGGAGCGGGCAAAGGTTTCTCATTTTCTATATTTTTCGTTCGAGATCGAGATTTCGGTTTTGTTTGAATCTGTGGTTCTGGTTTTGGCGGTGGCTCTGGCACCGGCGCACGTTCTGCTCGTGTCCGCCTCGACCTACTCGGAGATCCACCTTTAGGAGGCCCCGTTGTTCGCAGTGCTGTTTTGCTCTCCTGAGGAGGAGGGGGAGCAGGTGGCTCCGGTTTTTGCTCTTGCTCCACCTTCTCCCTCTCCTTCTGGCTCCGTTTTGCCCGTTTTGCTCTACTCGGTCCTTTCGAAAATATGTTATCCGTAGCCTCATCAGTTTCAGCTGCTACCGTACCTAAGAAGAATGTTAGCTTCTCTCAATTTCAGTGATTCGACCGTATCTAATTACTTCTTGAAGCCTGTGGTCCCAAATAGCTCGTATTAGCTGCATTTCAATGTACCATAAACACGTGACTGAACGCTCACCCTTGTTTGAGGCCTTGCCGTCTGCTCGACAGCCCGGCTCGTAGATCGATCGGGAGAAGACCGCCGGGTCTTCTTAAGAGGCGGCATATCTTCTCCACGAACTCCATTTGCCGTAGCATTATCATCGAGAAACGTCTTTGTGCTACTTTTGCGCTTCGGCCGATGACTGGCCATTGTTGGCATGAATGTTAAGGGGAGCGGATATGAGGCGAATTCGGTCATGTAATCATGCGGTTAACCATTGCAGGGTAGCGAATGTCGAGAAAGAAAAGAAAAAGAAAACCCCAGTAGTTTATAGAAGCCGGATGACTTTTTTTGGAATCGAGGTGGATTTGAAACAGTTGAGTTCAAGTGTGGGGAGAGATGCTAGGCGCGATGCACATATAGATAGGAGTATCCGGAACGACTGGAGATGCTTCGAAAAGAGCACAAGGAGAATGATCAATTAGTGGCGGCTAGTTTTAGTTCCTTCTAGTTGGTTCAGTGTTAGTAGATGCCGGAGATAGCGCCGCCGATGGGGTACTTGATGCCGTCGATGCTGTTGATGTCGATGATGCTAGTTTAGGTTGGGGGACGCGACAAGCTGGTGGGACGAAAAGCCGTCATCGCGACAACAACAACAAAACAATAACAACGCACAACACATAACATTTTGCTGGATCTAATTCTAGACAAGAACAGACGAGAATACCCCCAATGTGATAGTGATAGAAAATATATCAGGTGGCGGGGACGAGATATTTCTGTTTCTCCATTTGTCAGGGAAAATTAAAAACAGCTTCAATTTTTTGTTTTCTATACCAGTTAAATGGCATGATTTTATCATTCTTTCTAACCATACAGCTTCAGGCAGGCGGTGTGCGGACATATAAGCCCACCCGCCACAAAGAATCACACGCTTTGCATTGCATTGCACATGTTACAGATTTTCGTCAAGCTTTCGAAAGAAAATTGTTGAAATTCACATAAAAATGTCATCACTTCTTAGATAAGGGAGCCAGATTATTCATTCCGAGGAGGGGCCAAGCTACCCTCCACACGTCGTTTAGCGTCCGCCTTGTCTGCCGCCGTAACGTGCTTGGATATCGTCTCATGACCAACTTCACGCTGGTCTGGGCTATGCCCAACAGACATCCCCACTCGGATCTTCACAGAAGTTGATTAGCCTTTAATTGAAACGTACAAGTCCCAGAATTTATAGGGTACTACTTACCAAAGTTTCAACCGCCTCGCTGGAATTGGCGATCAAGTCGTCATCCCATCTCATCGTGTTAGGCTCGAAAAGGACTACAAGGGTACTTCCACCAAACTTGAAATACCCAAGCTCATCTCCTCGAGCAACAGTAGAGCCACCTTTGGCAGTAATAACTGTACTGCCAACCATCATAGCACCAACACAGACAACCATCACACGGCCATGGGCGACAGAGTCTATTGGAACAATGATTCTGACGTTTTCTCCGTATACATCAAGCCTAAAAAGAATATTAGTTTGATGATTGTCAAAAAGTCGTGGCTTCGGTAGGAACATACGCAGATCGGATGGCCATGGGGTTTACGGTGTAGTATTCTCCCTTGATCAACCTAGGCTCGCCCATAACACCGTCCACAGGTATATGGAATCTGTGGTAATCCTGAGGTGCTAGGCGGAAAATACCCAAAGCACCGCCATTAAACCGCTTGGCTTCATCACCATATGCCGTCCCGAGCAGTCTCTCCACGGAGAAATCACGTCCCTTGACCCAGATCCTAGTCGCATCATCAATAGTATCAAAAACCACTGATCTGCAATCAGCGGGCGAGACTATGATTTTTGGATTATCAGGGTAGGAGACTGGGCGAGCGCCGGGTTTAAGCTCTCGATAGAAAAATTCATTGAACCTGGCAGATATCTCCGTTAATACAGCGTTCACTGATAAGCTAAGGAAGATGATTTACGTTTTGAATTCATCCAAGGGCCTCAAAACTTCGTCAATATTCAGTTGGTGGAAAGCTATGAACGGTTTTATTTCGCGAGCCGACGCTGGGTTGTCATACTTCTTGCCCTGCTTGTAGCTCAAACTTTCAAGCAATTGGCGAACTAGACTTCGGATTAGTAAATGGGATTGAATATGGGGGAGACACCAACAATACTTACTCTTCTTCTTCTCCATGCTACTACTCTTCAAGCCCTTATATAGAAGTCTAATACCAAGTCTCACATAGACACTCATTCGTTCCTCGGAGATTAACCCGGTGATTCGATCCTGAATAAGGATGTTTGCGGAGTTCGCTCCAAGTTTGTATCCACCATAAGATACTTTCGTGATGACTTTAGAGTACCATTTCCGCTGTGCTTGACTCGAGGTCACAAACCCTCCCATAACCAATCGATCTACTCTTCGCCAATCCTGACTAGCACATGTTGCTAAATGCGTGACAATGTCGACCTCTGAACGCTTCTGTAATCGCGGCTGATGGCACAATGGACATTCTTTAACAACAATAACATGTTCTTCCTTCTCATCTTCGTCTGCTAATCCATCATTTGACAAATTTGCTCCTTCTTCACCGGAGGATCCCATTCCGGGAACTGACAATGTCGGTGTTGTAAGCGTTTGGTTTAAAGAGTAGGTTGACTGTGATTTGGATTGGCTTGCTGGGGTATAACTGTCGGAGTTTGTGTCGGATTTCGTCGATGCGGTATCCGTCAACTGCTCGTCCTTCGACAAGCTGGGGCTACTGTGATTATAGGGGGAATATCCACGATTTGTGGACTTAGATGTAGTGGCAAGCTGGTCTTCCAGGCAGATAACCGCCTGGTCCATAGTAAGCTCGCAATCCAAGCAGTTATCGAGCGAGTTGCCATTCTCTTCTGCAAACCGTTCGAAGAAACCGTCAATAGTGCTAGCCTTGAGTGTGGACCCCAACGAATCCAACATAGTCGTCAGCTCGACTCTGCTAATCATTCCACTGTCATCTGCATCATACTGCCGAAGCATAACTCTCCAAAACTGTTGTCGAAGAGCCGGATAAGGAATATATTTGGCCCTGATGTGCAACCCGGGGCTGTGCTTTCCTTCCCATCGCTCCTTATTCTTCATGAGTAATGGAAGGTCAAAGGCTTTCAAATTGTATTCATTGGCATCGATTTGAGGAATAGAGGGCTCCTCGGAAGTTGGGGTTGGAGGGGTTGGTGTCAGGAGAGCCGGTGGGACGAGCTGACCATCCTTTGTAGCTGGGGGCAATTCAATCGGTGGGGGTTTGGAAGTCATTTGATACAATGAAGTTGAAGATCCTGCAGGTTTTGATGAAAGGTCACGGCCTTTCTTCGCTAGATTGGTCGCCGAGCTTGACCTGGATAGTGGCAAGCGGAATCTACTCTTGTTTCCGTTACTGGAGCTCGACACTGAGGCGGACATATCGTACGTCGAGAAGTCAGGCATCTCATAAAGACCATTTCCACCCTTGGACTTCGGTGCAGTGGCAATAACATCCTGCACTGGAAGATCAACTTGAGCAACGAAATCATTTCCAGAGAATTTGTCCTTATCCACGACGGCGAAATTGAGCGAGTAGTTTTGTTCATGGCGAAGAAGTTGGAAAACCATCTTCTCATCAAACTTTGGATCAAGGCAGTGTCGAATAACCCTTGTGCGGTATGTTTTCTTGCCCAGAGATACGACAACAAACGGATCGCAATCGAAGCTTGTTCGAGTCACTAATGGATGCTTAGCTATTGTTATTCGATGATAAAGTCGGCAGGGAACATACTGTTTTTCTCCGGGGGAAGGTCCGAGCAAGATAGAATTTCAATGAACAGAACACCAACCACGTCTCCATTATTGGTGAGTTCGTATGAGCTGACCTTCTTTTTACTCTTCGTGCCCTTCCCCCGGCCCTTCAGTTTCAGCCGCTTCTTTGACTTTTTCTTCTCTTCACCCTCCTGCTTCGGCAGACCAGGAGTCTCAGGTGATTCATCACCAGACTCTTCGTCCTCATCCGATACTTCCTCGTCGGACCCCATATCCAGACCCAAACCTGCGGGGTTTTCAAGCTCTAATAATGGGGTGCCAGCAACGGATGGCGACGCCTTAAAGACGGACAAGATTTGGTCGACCGAAGCCGGTTTACCAGACTTGTCAACCACGAGGAGGCTGAGTTGGATTTCTCCAGAAATCTTAGCCTTTTTCCTGGTGGAAACTAATTCGAACCATCGGGACTACATGGCTATCAGTGAAAAGTCGATCTTGGGTTTAACTGGCGATTGCATACGCTAACTTCAGAAGTTCCAGAAGAGAAGAATTCATCCAAGGAAACTTCAAACTCTCCCATATAGTCCTAGTAAAATATATATTGTCAGAACATTCTACGACCATTATAAAATTGCATTTTGGAGTATAGAAAACCCTCCTACCTTTCCGAATCGATCCTTATCCCAGCAAATACAATGGAGTTCGTGTGCGCCAGTCTTGGCCAAAGGCATATCGAACGTGGTATTCCACGTAGGGTCCAGACTTTTCGGAACAGCATGCGTAACATTACGGTAGTCATCAAGAGTAACTACTACGTACTATATCACAAGATCCCGTTAGCATCCTCCCCTTAGTAGTCGTTGGAACCAAAGTGTAACATTCGTACCGGATCGCTTTTACCACTTCTATCTTTCGGTGCCAAGTTCCTTCCCTGTATTTCGATACACCAGTCAGTAGCTGGGTTACGGCAGTGTTTCGAGGTATTCGAGTCGCACCTGAACAACGGTCACCTTCAAAACGAGGTCCGAGACGTCAGTCATGATTTTAGGCGATGCACCGCGGCTTAGATTCGGAGTGCCTGTAAGTAAAGAAATTCCACGAGTGGGAGAATTAATATCAGAAGAATCTTAGGGCAGATAGAGGTGATCTTTGTTTTGTAGTTTAATTGTTTTTGAAGGGGGAGCTTTTCAGGGATGGTGTAAAAAAAAGGTTGAAAGACAAGCAAGCAAGCTTAGAGCATGGGTATGAAGGCTTGATGTGATAGGTTCAACGCTGTGTGATTTGGGATGTGATAGTGAAGGCAAGTACGTATGTAAGTAGCTTTCGGCTTTCAACACGAAGCTGGCAGATACCCAATCCGGTGCAGTTGAAAATCAGATCCAGCCAAAAGGTGATTGAATGAAATGAGGCTCTGTTGAGGGAGTGTGTGTGCTACTTTGACAGGGGATAGGAATAAGATCTCGACAAGTTGCGGATGGTGGTTGTGAAGAGGAAAAAGCGGGATCTTGAAGCAGGAACATATGATGTAACCGGGCTGAGCTGGCAAAACTCCGCTATACCCGTATTAAACAGAATCTATGGCGGTTGTGCGCCGTTGTGCATTTGGCAGAGACCAAGGTAAGCCCAGTAAGAATACTAGTCCTCGGTACTTGTGCAGCGCGGTATATAAAAGGCAGGTTTGGCGTAGATGTACTGTCTATCAGTTCTCTACCTCCGAATCCGCTGCAGCGGCATCTTTCATTTTGCCTTTTCCCATCGATGACATCGACAGAGACATTGTCCTAGCTCTCCACCCAATCCAACCGCCGTACCGTCGTAACCAGCCATTAGGGTTTTCTCCTCAGGCACAAAACTCGATCGCCTTTGAAGCTGAGAGTGCTGCAAACGGAATTTCGATGCCGCGTTAGAACTCACCATGGCCACTTCGGCTCCTCCCTAACCTCCCAAGACTTGGCCGGCTGAGTGGCCCCATAGATTCATCCCTCTCTCTCGTGGACTCCCTTCGAACAAAAAAAAAAAAGGGCCGGCTTAGGGCGAAATTTGGGAACAGGGCGTCAAAGAAAACCCGATATTATTATTTTTTTTATGGATCGAAATGAAGGGTATCGAAATTCGTGTGGGTTTGGCGGCTGCCGGGCCAGGCCAGGTTGGTGAGCGGAACGAAACCTCAACGACACGCAGCTAGGCCTTCTCCGGAAATAGTCGGTGACGTCGTAATATAATCCTAAGTATGAGAGGATAGCTGGTCGAGATTAAGAATCGAGAAGCTAGAAGCTCGAGGACAAAGTATTTCGTGAATGCATCGTTGCCGTAATCGCTCGTTCGCTATAAAATCACGCAAAACTGGACTTGACGCTAATACTGTTTTTAAACGTTCTGAGATACCCAAAAAAATGAAACCACTCACGTCTCCTGACTCCAGCTGGGGGTGGTTTTGCGTTCGCCTGTCGGTCGGGATAGAAGTTCTAATTCCAGTGCTTTACAGACTACAAACAAGGGGAGCTTCTTCTTCTTCTTCTTCCTTTTCTTCCTCTCTTTCTTTCGTTTTCTTTTTTTGTTCCCACTTTCTGTTGTTCCAGTCGCCGCGTGTGCTCGAGTATTTAAATTTGGAATTCATCGATCGGACCGTGGGCCTATTTTATGTTGAGGGGGGCCTGCAGCTTCATGCAGACGCACATGCTCACCTTTTTTTTTTGTAGAACCTCCACGTAAGATTGTATTTCAGCCTCACCCACGGATACGGTCGGAGAAAATATACCCAAACTGGTGCACATTTGGCCGATGGTTTTAGGTAAACAGGCATTCGGGGTGCCTTTCCACAGCTTCCGTCGGCGAGGAAGGTTAACATTGGTATTTGGGGCTAGCTGGCTTGGGTAGGTAGGCACCAGACCTCATAGCTCCAGCGATATCGTATTCGGTGGGATTGCTGGATCGTAAGCCCCCCATCTTTTGATTCGGATGGCGGCCTGTACCACAGGCTCCTGGCTAAGCTTTCCCACTATATTGGACCGACTGGAAAGGTGTGCCTGATCCCTGTTCTGCATCCCACGATACAGCTGGTTACGGATGATTGTCACCGTTTGCACATTTGTAACGTTTGACCCAGGTGTCGAGTTTGCAGGGTGTAGGAGGTATACGGAGTATACGATTACGAGAAAGCTTGTGTGAGAAGGGATTCCTTTTCTTCAAAAAGGGTAGTTTTTAAATTTATTACACCTTCGATTCGGAGTGAGCGATATATCCACCTCCAAGTACCGACAAGACTTCCGGTCTGGAGACTCCTGCATGAAGTGCTTTTTAAGTATACATGTCAGTTATGCCACAGTATGTTTCCCAACAACTCTGTATATCCTCTAGTGTAGTTTAGGATATCAACAATACAAAAGTCAATGGAAATTCCAACAAAGAAAGCTTGTATGAGTCTAGAAAAGAAACAGGAAGGGAGGAAAGGAATCTAAAACGGCCAGCCTTAGTTTATCTCTATCTTCTTTCTATAACCACGATCTCTGAGGCCCAGCTCAGGCTTTCATGGCAGTCTAGTCGAACTTCTAATTCTTCCAGTCTAAAACCCAAGGACGCCTGCTCTAAAAAAATCAACAAGGTCAAAATCCAACAATCTGGAGCACATAGACGAAAAAGAAGATAAAAATAAAGGGAAGACAAAAGCGAGAGAAAGGCAAAAATGCTCTAAAAAACGATAGGATCAACCAGAAATAGCGACAGATAAATGGTGTAGGGGTATAATCTCAACGGCCTAAGAGACCAGTGTTGCCTGAGGGGCATATGCCTGCTCGACAGGAAGAAAAGCATTGCCGGTGGCGGGAGTGGCCGACGCCTGGATAGAGCTCAAAGTCGGCACAGCCTTCTTGCTTGATGCTCGGCGCCAAAAGTTGGCTCTTGGGTTGTACTGGACAGGTTTTCCTGATCCGTGGGTGATTTCTTGGTCTTCTTGGACCAATCTTGCCAACTCAGTTTGGATGTCGGCGAAGCTGTCAAAAGGGAAATAAGAAATTTTATTTTCGATGCAGTATTCCTCAAGTCTGAGGCCACGGCGAGCAAATAGCACATCGGCCTCACGAGCAGCTGGGAGATCCGAAACACCATCACCGACGAAAACGATGAGTGGGATGGAGCCGTCTTCGCTCTCCGAAGAAGCGATTGCTTTGTATTCTTGTAGTGAGGCAGCCTTATCGTGACCGAGTTCGTTATCGTGACGCCAGATGGGCTTCCATTCGCTACCATCAGGAGAGATCTGGGCGTCGTTGGCTACGATATCAATGTGTGCAGACTAAACATATCACCGTGATTAGTATATATACCATGAATTCAAAATCTAGTTTTATAAAATAATTGGTGATCCTACCTGTGTTTCTCCCAAAAAAACATCCAGCACTTTCCTTAGGATGGGCTTCAGACCAGCTGAGATGACGTTGAATGGGATACCATTTGAAATACAGTATTTGTGGAACTCGTTGAAATCTGGGTCGATCTCAAGCTTTTGTTTC
Source organism: Arthrobotrys conoides (assembly GCA_036971725.1). Lineage (NCBI taxonomy): Eukaryota > Fungi > Ascomycota > Orbiliomycetes > Orbiliales > Orbiliaceae > Arthrobotrys > Arthrobotrys conoides. The sequence continues at coordinate 2,238,537 of JAVHJM010000005.1, forward strand.
ATAACTGCGAAACCATCTTCGAAAGGAACATTTAGACTAGCCCACATGTCTTCGGAAACAGCTCGGAATGATCGGGCACCAGTCCTGATTTCTTCGTCGAGCTGTTCTCTCCGGGCCAAACCGCATCCATGATGGTCGAAGAGGACATGGCCGGTATCTTGCATGAATATAGTACCATCAAAGTCTATGTCAAAACGTTTAAACCGTTAATGACCTGTCAAATCATGTATGAACTTGTGCCAATTGTATAATCTTACCTGAAAATATGATGATGTCCCTCTTGCCAGCTTGCTGGACAGTGACAGCAGGAATGCTACCCTTAGACGCCTTCAAGCTCTCAGGGATAGCAATAATGGGCAGTGTGACAGATGGCATCTTGAAAATGTTTAAAAATATGAGTAAACTGACTAATGTGGGGCAAGTCGAGTCCTGTTTGACTTTTGGTCTATAGGGATTCCGTAGTGAATGATAATGTGTTTGATAGTAGACTTTATGAATGGAGGGAAGCTTTGAGGGCCGAATGGTGAAGAATTGAGAAAGATCGTGGATTGAAAAGTGAGATCGAGCATCGTCTTTATAGCCCGAATCCCCACAGAGAGGCGAAAGTTAATGCTATGGCCGTATCCGCTCATTGGCGGGAAGCTGAAACCTGTTTATCGCAGGTTTAAACATTCATACCATAAACGCTGCCATGGCGAGTGAATTTTGTCCATACGGGGCAAAAGCAAAAATCTTAAAAGTTATAGGAACGGAAAGCAAAGAAAGGGGTGGTGGTGGTGGTGGTGGTGGAAGGAAAAGCAAAGTTCAGTCGGAACCCAAGTTCGACGACGGGGTCTTGCTTAATCCGATCCAACAATGGGGTGTTACTTCTACATCGGTGCATGCATCTTTTGAACTAGTAGCCGATTGGCACGATATCTAGTTTCTTACAGAACCCAATTCCCTCATACGTTTCGGTTTTCACTAGTCAAGTGGATAAGTACATTGGGCCAATGGGCTCTACAGTAGGTACCTACTTGATAGCTGTTGTGCAAGTGCCAAGTTGACAATGCAATGCTCGATACCTACATCCATTATAGCTGCTGAACTAGCTGAATTCACGAAGCTCAGGGGATAGGTGTCAACTAGAAGCATTCGATGGACAGGTACAACAGGGTCCTTACTGCAAATCAACCTCCGGCAGACTACAACTGACTGAACTTTAGAGAGCTCCAGTTGGGATTAGTGCCGACTCGAGTCATTTGTGGGATTATTTGTGTTGGGCCGGAGACTTGGGATGACGACTCCAAAAGCAAATACGGTGCGGCAGCTTCTTTCCATGTGAAACTGCTGCCCTTTCGCTTCCAGTTAACATGACGCACCGCCCTGTCTTGACGGCCAGAAACTTTATCACAGATTCAGAATTTTTTGTTTAAAATTTTTTTGAGTTTTGAATTTCTTTAAAAATTTCTTTACAGTTCTTTTATTCGGGTATGAGGGATGACGTCTAATTACCAGGGCAGGGACTAATCGTGATTAAGAGAAATCAAGCATCACGTTCGGAGAGACTCGCAATTCGAGGGTCTTGAACGAGAATTAATGACGATGGTGATAGAGCTACTGATGATTGCGATAGATAGGATTCTGAATACACAGCGAGAATTCACCCGCAGTTACCAAACACATGCATCTGGGATTCGACGGATTCAACCACCCGCAACCGGCTGCAACGTGGGACAGCCGGCTAACCTTATTTACAAGGGGCTGTGTGTTCCATTTCTATTGACTTCGAACTTGGAATCTTCGACAGTTTCGTCGGTACTCTATTTTTCTTTAAAAAAAAACACTAATCGCCACCTCAGACCTATCTCTAATTCTCTTAGACTCAAAGCTTGGAGCTCAGGAAGGTAGCGCCTGAGTGCATTTCCGCCGACAATCAGTGGAGCCTTGCATCTATAGTTCAAGCCATCGACCGAGATATGACGATGAATTGCTCTATTCGGGGAGTTCCTTGATCAATATATCATCTGTCCATCCACCATTGGACCTTGTGCACCCCCCTTATTGCAGATGGAAATTCTCCCTCCTAATCAATAAATCCAAAACGGCGAGATTAAATCTCAGACTGAATATCAAATCCATGCCGCAGGGCTGCATGCCGTCTGCCGCCATCATATCTGCGGCGTGATAGTGATTGGACTCCAACACCCACAGGTCGGATACCGGCAGATCACATACATGAACATTTAGCCAAGTCAGCACAGCTAGCTTGGAGCAAGCGTTCCCATACTAGCTCGCGCCAATTGCAGCGCAATGACATGATGATACCATGCAACACGATAACCGTCTGCCACGGTTGTTTCGAAGAAATCACAGGAAACCCTTCTTGTCAGGGTCCACATACGTTTCTTAGCGCCTTGGCCGGCACCCCACGCCTCGGCTGGGGTCGCTGATTCGGACAAGAAAGATAAGAGATCTCGGAACCAGCATGCCAGAGCATGCGCTAAGCGGATGCCTTCTGCTGCACACCGACGTCATTGTACCTGTCTCCCGAGCTTGGCAACTTTCAACGCCTTCTCAAACGGCCACCCTTATTAGTTTTGGCCAAGGCAAGGATGAAGTGGTATGTATGTAACAGAAGTACTGATTTACAAAGATTGCTTGTAACGGATCGACCATCGCCGGCTCGCGAGAGTACTTCCGTTGATGTTCAGTACATATTGTTGTACTTTGCATTGAATGCTGGCAGATGCACAATCAACCCTGTTGCTCAATATTATGCTTTGGAGCCCGAGATCATATCTCGAATTTCAACAGCACAGAACATACAAGCGATCCCATAAGATGCATTCCCTGAAATGCAGAAAGAAGCACCCCTGATACTTGGCCCTTTAAGTGAGGTATATGTTTTTGATTCCCCCTGCTCTATGTGATGTCATGGTGGATATTGCCCGTTTTTGCACGTGTGGGTGGGTGTGTGAGAATGCAAGACGCAGGGCTCTTTCTTCTCTCTAATTGCTACAACAGAATAAGCACACGAGACAAATGCTTCATTATAGCTACATAGTGCATACACATACGCATGGCTGACCGCCTTTGGGAATCCTATGAGATGCAAGCCAAACCAACAATCATCGCGGGATTTACCCGTTTCGAAGCTAGCGCTTTGTTCTTTGTCACTTTAAATTATTTCTTCCTGTTGGAATCATAAAGCATTACCCATAACCACACACACAAACCCCCCTGGACGATAACCCTAGTGAATATGAATATTTTTTTGTGAGATCTCTTTTTTCGAGGAAAACGATAAAAAAAGATTGTTGAATGCAGACCCAAGGTGTTTAAAACCTATAGACATATGCGGAAATGAGTGTCTACGGGACAGGTGGATAAAACACGACACGAGGGGATTCACAGGGACCGCAGATATGCCTCCATCCGTTTATGCATTGCATTTACCCATCCAGTGGGAGGCAGCTACATCCCAACCGGGTCTATAGGGAGGGGTTAGAGCTGCTTAGAAGAGATAATGATCAAATATTATGTGTGTGCCACTGTACTAACTGTGGCCGAGGAGCTCGTGTCCCTGGAAGTAGCTACGCCCCAAACCAAGCTACCGTGTATGGGGGTTGGAGGCCATCTACAAGGACTGTTTTACCAAGGAAACTTCGACGACGACGATCGTCGTTTTTTTTTTTTAAAAAAAAAAAAAAAAAAAAAAAAATTTGGTTTCACGAGAAACCGTAGGAGGGATTGGCGATTTGGAACCAGCGGTTGCCGGTTGGGTATTTACGGCGCTCTCTAAATGACAACAAGTTGTCCTTCTCGGATACCTTTTTTTTTCATTTATCTCTTTTACTACCTTGTTACAATCAATGATCACCGCATGTCTTTGAACAAGGTAGAGGTATAACATACCCTTTCTCTCTTTCACAATAACGGGCTATGTACGAGACAAAAGAAACAAATAGATACTAAGTACGTACATACCAAAGAAAAAAGAAGAAAAAAAAGAACCCGTATCGATGACATGACATATACACTCTGATAGGAAGCCAAGGACCAAGATAATAACGATCGACGAACTCGGAGAAATATCAAAAAAAAGACTGTTTGTACAAACAAATAGTCTAAGGTTGAAGTTGCATACCGTGTACCAATCATCTAGGTGCTTACTTATCAAGTAAGTAGCCAAGTAACAGAGGTAAGCAAAGTAGGTGCTTGGGTACCCTATCACAGAAGTTCGGAATGTCAAAAGGAAAAAAAATGGGATTGCGGGTAAAGCGGAAGTCGGCTACAAGGGGTTTCTTCTAACTTCAATGGAGGGAAAACTCGGATATACTCGCTATAGCATGCATTCCGCCAGAAAGGGAAGCAAAGCAAGGACTCCAAAAGTAATTACATTACCAAGTAGAATCGAAGACCGAATGACAGCAAACAGAAAAGATAAAAACTTGGGTACAACCTATGTCCCCATATCCCAAGAGAAAAATGGAAAAGGACCCTCAACCCACAAAACAGAGATTTGAAGAGGTTGCTATCAATCTTCAATCTTCAGCTTCTCCAAAATTGCCTTCAACGCCACATTGTCCCCAAATGAATCTAACAACCCCACCGCCTGTTCATTCAAATCTTTCAATACCGACTTCGTATACTCAAAAGATTTGGTCTGATCCCTCATATACGCAACAGCATAATGCTTCACCCCATCATCCTGCGTCTGCTGTTTTAAAATATTTAGAATCTGTAAATTCGTCGGGTTGGAGCGGATGGAATGGATAATTGGGAAGGAGAATTTTCCTTCAGTGAGATCCTCGGCGAACCCTTTGTTTTTGGCGTACTTTTTTTTTTACAGTCAAGTCAATTACCTGCGATCTAGAGGTTAGGGAATGGGATATGACTGCATACCTGGTCTGACTGTAGATTCATATAGTCATCCCTGATCTGGAAAATCAAGCCCATAAGGTTGACAAGGTCGAGGTAATCTCTGCGCAAGCCGGTTAGCCACTTGATTCACACCGAATAACTCAAGGGATTTCTTTTTTTCACGGACACTTCACTCGAACTCTCGGCCTGCATAAGCTTGATTGCAAGACGGAACAACCCTCCGGTTTCTAACAAGATGGATGTTTAGTTTAGGAAGAATCGTGCATCTCCTCGGAGGCTATGCTTTATATGCGAGGTAGATATCTAACGTACTGTTGCTGACCATTTCCAGATAGTCGTCTTCAGAAGGACATGTCAAAGTATCTCTCCAGAATAGGTCCATTCCCTGACCGCGGTGGAGATTTATCAATTCCTCTTGGTATAATAGTTAGCCTTTTGAACGAAAAACAACCAAGTACGCCAAATGTTCATAAATCAAGAAAGGGGATATACCAGTAAACACCTGCACACAAACTGGATTATTTAACTTTGTGATGTCCTCCATAGCACGAAAGTATGTATAATTCGCGGAGTTTATAGTTTGCGCGATGCCAAAAAGACTATGGGCAACTGGGAAACCTCGTCGCAGAACTGAATGGTCTTCTACATCGTCCACACTTTTTAACAAAATCAAAAATGTTAGCTACCATTCATAATAACATCTTTTGTTCATGAAAGACCTACAGCAACGAAGCGTTATGAAGCATAGCAGTAATATGCTTGATTGTGCCAAGCGATTCTTCAGGAACTTGGAGATAGAGATTGAAGGCCTCGATGAGCTGGGATCGGATGTCCTTCCCCGGCAGCGAGATCAAGTAGTCGTATGGGGCGCATACTGCCTAATTGCATAAACAGAACGTTAAACCAATTTTAACAAGCAAATTAACAACTTTTTTGTTTCTGTTTATCTTCAAAAAAAGACCTTGGATTTTTTATAAAATGGTATAAAATTGCTATATGCAAGCATACCTTCTCTTTCGCCTCGGACCACGGTCTCTTGATCACATTCAACGAGAAGTCTCTCGGAGCCCTTTGTTCGTTGTGTGTCATATCCGCGACGCCTGGTTGGGGCTCCTGGTTTGGGAATCTAGTTGGACTGCCGCCGTAGAGAAGATGCGGGGGAATACCGTTAGATAGAGTTTTTGAGTGGCCAATGTCATTATTCTGCATCGATTTAACAGCGGATCTGCTAGTGCCGGACAGCAGGGAGTCACGCGCTTCCATCCCACTTTTTTTCGTGTTGAGAGTTCGGGGTTTAGATGTTTGGCGGGGTAGACGCTGAAGTTAAGGTTAAAGTAACTTCTCCAATTATAGAGTGGGTACAGGGGTTTAAAAAATAATAAGTTTTGGCAACGATGCTGAAGATATCTTATATAGAAGGGGATGAAGTTCTTTTTATTTTATTGAAGTCGGATCATATCAAGATCAGCAGGATTGGTGGCGTCTCGGTGAATACAGATGTTACACAAGTGATACGTAACCGATCTCTTTATTCAGATCCTCTTTCAAAACCAAAAAAATAAAGAGTAAGAGGTATAAGGATGTGCCCAGGTGCTTAAGTCAGCTGAGTAAGGAGCTACTTAATTAATTGAGAAACAGAAGAGATTACGACTACGAATTCATCTCTGTTTATAAAAGCTTCGGATCCAACTAAAGCACGGCAATTGAAAGGGCGAAAGGGAAACCCGCATACGGGGATCAAGGTTTAGAAAAGCGGAGAGTCGTCGAATTTGGGTGGTCTGAGCCGGAATGTAGCTTGATATTAGTCTCGTATCCATTGATATGATATGATCTTGGCTAGCTTGATAAACCTTAATTGTGAGAATTTGGTGTTGAATGTCGAGGGTTTTGAGAAATATTTGAAATCTGCCTTGAGCCGATTCTTGCATGCTGCAGGTCATGATCATGACTTGCAGCTTGGCTTGAGTTCCGGATGCACCTGCATGTCGGCCTAACTACTGACTTAGGGACTGACTTATGGGTGTTGGATTCTTGACTGGCCAACAACAACACATCATGACCTTCGAAAGCAATCCGGCCATAATTAATATTCGATCCCATTGCAATGCATTGCAGACTCAACAGCTATGCATCACCGGGCTCTGGACTGTAGACTCCAAACCCATCACAATGGACCTACCCCCCGCTTCACCAGAAGAAGTTCTCTCTCAAGCCTTCGACCGACTCTCCCATTCCCATTCCCCGACATCCATTCAAATCGGTCTAAAGGCCATCGATGAATATCTTGCATTGGTCTGCAGCACACCCGTTCCAATCTGCAGTCCGGTAGCCGCCAAAAAATCAACCACCCCTACCAATACTACTGCAGCATCCGACCGCGACCCTGCTCAAGAAAAAATTTCTTATCCGACTAGTCCCTGGATCAAAGAATTTAAGAAACTACAAGATGGGTTTCAGTATAATAGTCCGCTTGCCGCATATCCTATGAAGATCTTGCCCCTGTTACGTGAGTAAGCTGACAGCCTTGGTTTTCGTGTTAGTCGCATTACGGGTGATCGTTTGCATGGATAAAATTCTGTCGGAGAAGAAGAACTGTAAACCACCCCTTTGGTTTCTGTGCTGAATATTTTTTCATATGATATTGTGGTTTTTGAAAACTAACAGGCCGCAGCTGAACAAGATGCCCTCCTCACATTATGCCTCCAATGTCTCCAAGGAACAATGTTACTCCACCCGGAGTCCCGGAACCTCTTTGCAAGGGAGACACATATGACGGTTCACTTCCTATTCATTACAATATGAAGTGATTATGGAAAAGGGCTAACGTCGAGAAAAAACAGACATTCATTGAACTCTTGACACGACGGCAACCACCCGAACTCAGGGTATTAACCATTGACACTCTAGTCTCTGCACTTCTTGAATGTCCTGCGAACACGAGGGTAACTAACCTCTGCTAATCTAAGTAATAAATATTTCCATTGTTAATTGGCTTATATTTAAAATGCAGACCTTCGAAGCCCTCAATGGCCTACACACAATATCATTACTCTTCAAAAACCGCCAAACACCAGAAAATGTTCGCCTAAGGGTTACAGAATTTCTGTACTTCTACCTTCTTCCCGAAATCGAGGATTCGCAGGACCACCACCACCACCACCAGAGTAAATATCAAATGCGAGAGAGCGGGTATTCATCTGCGCAGGTTGTAGTGATTGGGAACGAAAGGGTCATGGGACCTAAAACGAGGAGTATACAGCAGAAAGAAGAGATGCTGGGGAAGTATTTGAAGGGGATCGGAGGGATTGTACAGGATATTAGAAGAGTTTATATGGAAAGAGGTTGAATTGTTACGAACCCCTAGCTAGCTTTCTTCGTCGTCGTTGTGAGTCCGCCCGAGTAGGTTACACTAAACCGTAAGGAGTATAACGAGAAATAGATATGAGGGGCCGACATGACCGCTCCACCAGACTAGATATGGCCTTAGTCCGGGTACGCAGGAGATATGACATGCATGTCGGGTAATTTATCAATATAAGGAAACGAAGTCGAGATGATAAAACCTCCATCGTCTTTTTTGATCAATTGGGTTTGATAACGTTATATTGAACTAGCACGAAAGTTGTACTGTTCTTTGAAGAAGGTAATGCATTCCCATACCGCAGATATCCGACATCCGCCAAGCCGAGGCATTGGGTGACTCCTAATGACACACACTCAACTCATTCCTCATTTTTCAACATCAAGGGCAGATGCATATTGAAAAGTCTATAAAAGGCATTGATACTCAATTACAATCAAAGCCAATCCAATCTACAAACCTTCGATCCATGAGATCGAGATCACTACCCATTGAATTAGCAAAACCATCCCTCTCCTTTCATATATATAAGTATATAAGGATATACTATATATACAAAAATGTCATCATCATCAACCCACCATCATCTCCCCACATCCCAAGCCTACGATCTATGGTCCCAAGTCTACGACACGGACGGTAACGTTCTCCAACAACTCGATGACATCTATATCACCACCGTTCTGCCACCATTAATCACACCGAACAGTACGGTTGTAGAATTGGGATGCGGTACCGGGAGGAATACATTAAAACTTGTGGAATACGGAGCGGGTCGAGTGATCGCTGTTGATAATTCTAGGGGGATGTTGGAGAAACTGGTTGAGAAACTTGGCGGTGGTGATGAGAGGGTTGAGGTTTTTGAGGTTGATTTGAATCGGTTTTATTCTGATACTACTAGTAGTAGTACTGGGGGTGGGAGTGATGGTGAAGAGAAGTTTAGGAAGACCCTCGAAGGAATTGAAATAAACGGTGTAATATCAACATTAGTCCTAGAACACCTCCCCCTCTCCACATTCTTCTCATCCGTTTCAAAAATCCTACCTCCGACCGGATGGTTACTTCTTACAAACATGCATTGGGATATGGGCGCCATTTCATCCGCTGGGTTTCTGGATACAACGACAGGGAAGAAAGTTAAACCTGTATCGATCAATCATACTAAAGAAGAGATATTGGAGGAAGCTGGGAAATGGGGGTTTGTGGTTGAAGGCGGGGTTGTGGAGACGGGAGTTAGGGATTTGGAACATGCGAGGGGGCTTGGGAGGAGAGCTGAGAAGTGGGTGGGGGTTTTGATGCACGTTGGGGTTGTTTTTAGACGGGTGTAGTTGTAGGTGTAGATTTTGAATGGACAAACTCCTACTGAAGTAGACGGTGTATGTGTATGTACAGATATTAAAAGGAAAAGACGGGGGGTTTATGAAAACCACCTCTGTCGAATCCTCTCCTCATGCTCCACCAAATTCTCAAACCCTATAAGCCCCTCCACAACCACTCTCCCACTGCCTCCAATCTCCAAACTTAACAATAAATGTGTATAAGCGAAAACTTCAGCATCAAACATTCCAGCTTCCGAAGCACCAAAGAACCATGTATCGCTTGATAATAGAGTACTCAAAGCTCTAAACGCTTCTATTGCTTTCGAGTAGAGTTCTGTTCCTGTGGGTGATGTTGATGTTGAGGACTTTCGAATGGCGTCGATGGCTGCTTGACGCATTTGGGAACCGAGGATTTGGGGGACGGGCCAGAGGGAGACTTGGGCGGTGTATTTTGGAATAGTGAGGGTGGATAGGTTTGTTGGGTCGATGTAGAGGGCGTATAACTTTATCCAATACAGTGTTAGCTTCTTTTGATCCAAATATGGTAAACCTTAGAGGAGGAGGAGGAGGAGGAGGAGGAGGAGGAGGAGGAGGGAAGATAGAAGTACCCAAGCATCCCTAATAGCTCCTTCGACCAAGCTTAAGAAAGCGCGGTAATCACCACCATCCGTATCAACGGTATTGACGCTTCCCACGGCATGTTCTTCGATCCATTTTCCCAATTTCGGCGACGAGATAGTCTGTGATATTCTATCGGATTGAGATGATATTACCAAGAACGGTAGTGACCCGGACGGCGAAGCGTGGTTATTCGAGGATTGGGTTTTGAATGGGATATTCCGGATTTTCAAGTATGTCTAGAATCCACGATTCAAGATATAATCTCTAGTTAGCTTTTCCTATTACATTATGGGCTAGAGATGATTAACTGTGAATATAAAAAAAAAAAAAAAAGACACGAACAATAAATCTCCTCGCACCTGCCACTTCAAACACGTCGGATTAAACGATGCTATCGAACTATCTGTCGAATCCGTAAAGCTGTAGAGTGTATTGTTATTTATCGACTTCTCGGTATGTTGCCGTGTGGTAGTATTAGTCGACAACAGTTGGAAATCTTCTATGCTCATCGGAGGGAGGTCCACAGGATGGGTGATCAGAGGGAAGTGGGAGAATAATCGGCGAATGAAGGCGGGCGCTCGGAGCGCATCTTGGGGAGGGGAAGCCATTGTGGTTGGGATTAGTTGATGGTGGTGGTGTGAGGAGGATAAGCGTTGGGATGTTCTAAAATTTCAGCCTGCGGGCGGGAAAACGGGAAGAACGTGGGAAGTGTGGAAAGTGGAAAGTTAACCGGCGCAAATGCCCCGGATTTGTGTAGCATAAGAATAGCATAGCTTTGTGGTAAAAGTACAACGATTGGAAGAATAAAAGTACAAAGTCAAAAAAAGAACAAGACGACCCTGCGACTTTATCTTTTTCTTTCAAGAGGGGCGGACAATTGCTATCTATCAAAGAAGCCTCTATATCAAAAATATAAAACAAAAAACAAAAAACAATATGAATAATGTGGATATCAAAAAGCGAATGACTTCAAGAAAAGAAAAAAAAAGAAAGAAACTCCAATTTTGTTGTTCGTCGCCGTCGTCGTCGTGTGCAATTGTAAGTATATCCCCAATGAACGCCAATGCAATGCTGGTTTATGAAGTGAGTAAAGAAAAGCCGGGGGTCCAAACACCATCAGAGGGAGAAGAGAAGAGAAAAAACATCAAGGAAGAGAAGAAAAAAGGCATGATGGAGACACAATTCAATCAAAAGAGCCAATTGGGAAGAAAGAAAGAACAAGGGAGGAGTGACACTTTAATTGGAAAGAAAGCGAATGCATGCATGCAATGTTGTGTGCATCATCGGGTGCTTCAGATGAGCTCATGTGGGTGGTGTGACCTTCACCAAAAAAATATATATATGTGATATCTCTTTTATTCGCATGTTCGGCATCTATCCGGGTTCGATAGTGCTGATAAGGATGTGATTTCTACGAATGACTTGATTGTTTTTTTTTTTTTGAGGGGGGTGGATGGGTGGGAAAGGTTACGACGACTTGGGGTCCTCCTCGGCGGCAGCCTTTTCGGCAGCGGCAGCTAGTTTCTCGAGATGATGCTGTTGGAGTTGGAGTGCAGGAGATAAAAGAGAAGCACTGAGATAACCAGCCGGATTGTCTTCGAGAGTAAGAGGAGTGACGGGACCAGGAGAGCCAAGAGGGATGAGTCTTGGAGAGATGGGGCCCGAGGAAGAAGAGGTGGCTCTGGTGGATTGGAAGATGAGGTCGCGCTGTTGCATTTGGAAGGCGAGTTGTTGTTGTGCGAGATGGGCGTGGTAGGTTCTGGCGGATGGGCCGGGAGTACGAGCAGAAGAAGTCATAGACATAGAGGGAGCTTGAGATTGAGAAGCAGCTTTTGGAGTTGCTGATAATAATGATGATGATGATTGAGATAGAAATAGAGGAGAAGGAGCAGGACCGAAGAAAGAAGGAGAACGAGGAGTTCTAGGAGGGATGTTTAGAGGAGGAGGAGGAGGAGGAGATGGAGTGGAAGCAGAAGGAGAAGGAGTTGAAGCTGAAGCTTGTTGCGAGTGTTGTTGGTGTTGTTGGTGGTGTAATAATGGAGAGCCGGGTCTTGATGAGATGGAAGCAGCTGCTGAGGATATCGATTGGGACAAATAAGCTGGGAAATAGCTTTTATTTGCAGTGGAGGCTGGGAAGATCTGAGAGGGCGAGTAGTAAGGAGAGGATACTCTCTGGACAGAAGAAGAAGAAGCAGCGGGAATCGAGACGGGCTGTGTGATATTAATGGCATTGTCCTTGTCCTCTGTGCTGCTATCGTGAGGACCCGCGTGACCAGAATTCGAATTCAAAGGCGAGCTGGAAGTGGACACAGACCGAGAAAGCGGCATTGGAGGAGGCGGCGGCAGGTGAATGAACCCCGGCGCCCGCTTCCGTTGAGCCAGACGGCGAGACATCATGATCTCTATATCATACTATATGAGGAAGTAAGTACCTTATACGATAGTAGTGGATAAGCAGTACGTAGGGAGAGGGAGGAGGAGGAGGAAGTTGTGCGTATTTAAATCTATTTTATTCATTTTCACTCAATTTTTATTTTTATTTTATTTTATTTTATTTTGTTATTTTATTTTATTATTTTATTTTTAAAAAAGAGGAACAGATCAAGGAAACCAAGAAAAACAAAGGAAGAAAAAAAAAAAGAAAAGAAAAGAAAAGATAGCAGAGAAAGAACCTCAAACCGGCTTGAATCCGGTTGGCGGTTTGTATGTAAGTGTACATAAGTAAGTACTTAAGTATGTATGGGCAGAAACAGGGCCTGGCTGACATCATCAGTCTCAACCACTCCACTTCGGCTGAAACACCACAAAGCGGTTAGCTTGGGCTGTCCGTCTGTCAGTCGCTTGCATTTAGCACATGTCTTTCTTTACCTCCAACAACCGACGAATCCTGCATTAGGTATTGCTTAGTCGAAGTATCTTCAATTGCAGCTTCATAATCCAATATAATACATCAATCTTTGTATCTCAAGAAAAGAATATTCTAGACCTTTTCATCCGGGTCCGTTGAACTTCCTATCTCCGTCCTCCACCACATTCCTACATCGTGAGTATTCATAGTAAAACTACTTAAGTACTAAGTACTTATATAAATGACCACCCTCCGATGCTCTCCAACACTCTTTCGCTACATATTCCAAAATAACCGACACACCCTTGCATCATCCTCATCTGCATCGTCTCCTCATCTGCTGCATCTTCCTCCTCATCGCATTAATTTAAACTACTTTTCTACTACACAACCCTACAAAATGTCCTCGGCCACAGCTCTCGACTTCTACTCCTACAAACCCCTTGATAAAAAGGGCGAGGAATATGATTTATCCCAATTGAAAGGGAAAGTCGTCCTTATCGTCAACGTCGCTTCTGTACGTTCTTCCCCCTCTCAACTATTATAACCCCAGATATATATACCCCATCCTTGGCATATATATAAAGGATATAAATATTGATTAAATGCGCTAGAAATGCGGTTTTACCCCTCAATACGAAGGTCTCGAAAAACTCTACGCAAAATACCAAGATCGCGGTTTGGTCGTCTTAGGTTTTCCCTGCAACCAATTCGGCAGTCAAGCTCCCGGTACCAGTGAAGAACAAGTCTCGTTCTGCACTTTGACTTATGGCGTGAAATTCCCCGTGTTGGGAAAGATCGAGGTTAATGGGGATAAAGCTCATCCTTTATATGAGTATGTAGTATACCCATTTATATATATTTCCGAGTTCAATTCGTGGGGATTAATAAATGCTAATCTGATTTGATATGAATATAGATGGCTTAAGAAGGAGAAACCGGGTTTGTTGGGCATGAAGCGCATGTAAGTTCCAATTTTATACACCCCCTTTTACAAAAAAATTATATCGGGTCTAATTGATTAAAATAGTAAATGGAACTTCGAGAAATTCCTCATCTCTCGGGACGGAAAGGTCGTTGATAGATGGGCTTCCACCACTAGCCCGGCCTCTCTAGCCTCCAGGATTGAAGAAGAACTTAACAAATCCTCCCCGTCCGAAACATCAGCAGGTCCTTCCGATGCAGCGTAACTCCTCTCTCTCTTTCCATCATGTAATTTTAAAGAAAACCCTCCAACTAATTTGTCCCTTTTTTCCGAATCAGAGTGCCCCGTCTTTGAATTGAGAGAATGAATAGATTCTATTGTTCATAAAACATAATAATATAATGATGATGCCAAATTTCATGCCATATGCTCCGTACTCCACGGTATATAAAATGTAAAAAAAAAAAAAGCTTAGGTATATGATCCAAAAATTTGTCATTGGGAGTATATCAGGTCATCCCGATTTGTCGCGATATCTTCTTCACTAATGCTCGCTTCATAAACTGCTCTCGTGCTAGAGCTCGTGTGTGCTGATATTTCCGGTCAGCTAGGTTCCTTTACATAAAACTGGGTTATAGAATTGTCTACCTTCAGAAAAACGTCCAATGTGATCCGCTCCTTGTCCAGGGCCTTCCCCAGTACATATATCGTATCCTCAATCGCCATATCATCCGTCACCAGTTCGTACAACCTACTTCCATTAGTACTCCGCCTCTAGCTACTTATCATGAGAGAGAAATAAAGGAAAGAACGTACTGATTATGCACCACCGTCGGTGCTACGACCACCCCATCGATATTCGGTGCCTCCCTATCCCTCACCTCCCGTATCAAATCATCCGCCATCCCAATCCTCTCATTCAATATCCTCTGATCCTTCTCACAAACATCATTAATCCTAATCAACTCGATCCTCTCCCTTTCCATATAAGCCTCCGTCTTCGCCATCGCCTCAGCCTGCGATATCGTCTGTTCCAACGACGCCATTGTTTTCATGGAAGCTGCGTCTGCCTTTTGTTGGAGTATTTTGGCGATTTCATTTATCAATCGGTCTTTCTCCGGGTTTGGGGGTAATGGTGGCGGGACGGCAGATTTGGATGTTACTGGATTGGGGAGTAGGCTGGCGTTATCATCTTCTGCGTCTAGGATGTTGAAGGGTTTACGTTGGGACTGGGATCTTTGCGGGAGGGTTGTTGATGAGGGGTTTAGATTTGAAGGACCGGCTGACGATAGTTGTTGCGGTGGGTAGCCGTGGATGGATATTGGACGTTGTTGCTGTTGTTGATTGGCGATAGGGAATCTGTTAAGAGGTTCGTATTGTCCTGATAATCTATGAGCCTGTGAAGGAGGTAGTGGAGGAGGTGGTGGCTGTTGGGGATGCCAGCCATGTTGCGGGTGGACGGGCAGAGGGGGTGGCGGGGCGATATGGTGCTGTTGGTGGTAGGGACTGTGGGGTGGTGGTGGAGACCTTGGACCTGGCGACCCTATTGCTGAGTTCCTTATAGGTGATGGTAGGGGTGGGACTGGTGGTGGTGGTTGCGGTGGAGTCTGCTGGTATGCCGGACTTGGAATTGGGTAGGCCGGTCGTGGTTCCTCGCGAGGCAGCTTCTGGGGCAATGCGGGCCGGTCTGGTGGGCCTTGGTTGTTATTGTTGTTCTGTGGTGGGTGTAAGGGAGGAGATGCGACGGGTTGAGGGGTGGACTGGTTTTGCGGTGTGAATAGGTGAGGGGTGGTAGTGTACGAGTAGGCCGCTGGAGATTGGTGACGAGGTTCTGCTTTTGGAGGCGGCGGTGGCGGAGGGGTAGCTTGGTCTGCAGATTGCTGTTGCTGTGGGGTGGGGTGGGAACGGACCCTTTGAGCTTCTATTTCCTGGGGTAGAGGGGGTCGGGGTGGTGGAGGTGGTGGAGTAGCTGCAGACTGTATTGGTTGCTGTTGTGGTGGTAGCTGGGCAACAGGCTGTTTGGAGTAGAGGGGGGGTTCCTTGCCAAAGACGTCCTTGAGCTGGCCGCAGAGGTCGAGAAGCGTCGATTTCTATTGTATTTGTACGAGTTACTATTTTATTCCACCACAAGATGGAATGGAATGAAAGAGGCATGGTATAATACATCGGGATTCTGGGACCAATAGGCCAGATAAGGGTGATAACAACGACCGTTGGTGTCAACGTGGTTGGTAGGTCGGATGCCCATGTTCTTGCCGGGGACGACCATGACTGTGGGCGGGGTGTTAGGATACTGATGCGGCACCCAGATGTTAAGGGGGATGTTGTAGGTGGCGCCACGAAAGGCAACGGGGAGAGTGCCGTGGATGCATAGCAGCAGGTCGGACCGTCCGTCGTCGTATGCTTATACCGAACAATCATTCGTTAGATTCAGACCCTCTGATAGAAGAGAAGTTGGGGGAAGTGGAGGAATGGGTACTGTAGACGTCGGTTTTGGGGGAGAGGGTGCGGTAGTGATGGAGGAGGGTCGCCGTGTCTGTATACGCCCTGTTCGCCGAATGATACTTCTACTCTATCTATTAGTTCGTGATATTAATATTGTAGTTTTCAAAAAAAAAAAAAATACTGACCGGAGCGAGGACGGTGGAGAGCCAGCGGAGCAGCTCCGGCGCCAGTTCGGCCATTCTTTGGTTCTTGTGTGATGAATTGGAGGAAACGAAGCTGTCGCGAATGACACAATACGAACAAGCTTGACTGACATACGTTACTTTATTACAAGGACAAGGAGGGGTCTCTCACCAAGCTATAGCTGAGCTAGCTGTCTGCTACTCACCACCACCACCACCACCACCACCACCATTCTTATCACCACCTTCAGCCTAACATATAATCTACAATCATCACAAATATCATGATATCAAAATAATATAATATAAAATAAAATAAAACAAAATAAAATTAAGTAAAAAAATAAATAAGTTAAATCTACATCACATGGAAATGAAATCAAAAGCACCAGAAGGATAAACGGAATGGCAAACTGGGGGCTGTGCCGGTCGTCATTGATGATGTTTGCTCGGTATAAGCCCCGCCACTCTTTCGCTCCGGATCTTCTCCATTCCCAACAGCCTCAAACAAGTGTCCAAACAGAAATAGAGATAGAAATAGACTCGGAGATATATATTTAAGGGCCTCGTGCCTATCCTGTTTGCCCATCTGGTTGTCTCTGTTTGTTTCCACGTAATCTGTAATTAAATCCATTCTATCGCCCGATATCGCCCTCATATCCCCCCCTCCTCACTGTACTGCACTGCACTGGCCCCACCTCGTTAACGAACGTTTTGGCCAAACCACAACCACCTCTCCGCGTGCCAGGCCACGATATTTACACATTAAAGTACCTACTTTTAGAAACAATACTCGAGATTGTACCTTGCAAGCCTTCCCCTGACTAAGAGCAGCCTCGAGATCTCATACACTTTATTCTCGGATCTGATTCCGAGCGAGCTTTAAAAAGTTGGAGGTCGGCCAGTTATTTAAGTTGCGTCATCACACATAAACTCCGGCTCTCTCTTGTCTTTCCTTCTCTCTTTCCATAAACTCTTTAACTCTCTTCGTCTCCAACTTCCCTCCACTCCCTGCCACTCCCTCCCTCTCTATATTCGGCCTAATCTTTAACCCCGCAACTTCTCTCTCGAACTTCCTTTCCTCTTCCTGCATTTGCAGTTTATCTTAGAAATCATCATATAAGACAGAAAAAATACCAAACCTATGAGTTGGAAAGGCTTCTCAAAGAGTGTCTCGCGGGTATTTCTCTCTGTCTCTTTGATACAAGGGTAGCTGTGAGGAAGCTGACCAGCTGACCGACTACATCAAATAGGCGCCGCAAACATTCAAAGCCAAATTTAATATCGTACGATCTCTCGAAAATACCTCTCTATCCTCTTCAACCTCCCGTTAACCCAATCCACCGTATATTTAGGGCGAGAATACAAAGGATCCCGTATATATCGATGCCGAACGACGATTCCAAGAGCTTGAAACAGTACGTTCCCGGCATCATCCGGCATCACCATCCCACCACCTCTAAAGTTCCATTATTTACAAATACTTGGGGGAAAATAGGAAACGAAGAAGCTTCACGATGAGTCCAAAAAGTATGAACTGTCCTGTCCTTCAAACTGCGGCAATTCCCGTCTGATAACCTAACCATTGTTGATCTAATTTAGGTATTTCGATGCGATCAACGGTAAACAACCCCCACCCCCAGCTTGTATAAACACCGGATCCGTAATACTCACCCGTCCACGCTCTAGCCATGTTGACCCACCAGATCGAATTCAGCAAATCGATACAAGAGATCTACAAACCCATATCCGGTCGTATGTCCGATCCTGATAGCGTTATAGCTGAAGGAAATCCGGAAGGTATCCGAGCATGCGAGGAATACGAAGCAATCGTTCGGGATCTACAGGACACCTTGTCGCCCGAACTCGAAATGATCGAAACTCGGATTATCAAACCCGCCGACGAATTGTTAGAAATCGTCAAGATCATACGAAAATCCCTAACCAAACGCCAGCACAAGCAATTGGATTTCGATAGACACAGAACCGCGCTTAAGAAGCTGCAGGATAAGAAGGAGAAGACGTTGAAGGATGAGAAAGCTTTATACAAAGTGGAAAGCGAACTCGAACAGGCTACGCAGGAATTTAACTACTTTAATGAGCTGCTGAAGGACGAGCTGCCCAAGCTTTTCAAACTCGAAAGAGAATTCATTCGGCCGTTGTTCCAGTCTTTCTATTACATGCAGTTAAACGTGTTTTACACACTGCATGAGAAGATGCAGGCGATTAATATAGGATATTTTGACCTTACGCTGGACGTCGAGGAAGCCTTTAATAAGAAACGAGGAGATATCCAAGAACAAGCCGAAGCACTGACAATCGTCCATTTCCGAACCAGTGGAAATAGGGCTTCAAACCTGAACTCTCGACATAACAAGTACGGGAAGAAAGCGGAGGAAGCCAAAAAATACGGAAAACCCGCAGAAAGTGGGGCGGGAGAGGCCCCGCCGCCTGCCTACACTGCCACAACAAACACGGGCGAAACAAGCTTGGGGATGTCAGCTATCGCAAAGGCGAAAGCGAAGCCCCCACCGCCAAAACCAAAGCCGAAGGCGTTTGCTGCTGCGACACCGCAGGCTGAAACGGTGACAGCTCTCTATGATTATGAAGCTCAGGCTGAGGGCGATCTTAGTTTTAGCGCTGGTGATATCGTTGAAATCATACAGCGGACAGGAAATGAAAATGAATGGTGGACAGGTAAACTGCGAGGCAAGACTGGCCAGTTTCCTGGTAAGACCTTTCCTTCTTACCAAATCGAACGAAATAGTAAGAAACTAACATTCGGATAGGCAATTACGTCAAAGTTAATTAGTTATGCAATCGGGCGCTGTCTCATGATTCCCCAACTTGTGATTCCCATTAGCAGATTCTGAATTGATTTCTTTCTGTCCCAATACATGGAGTTCGTTGGTTGCAAAAAGGTGTCTTTCCGCTGGTCTCATACCTATATCTCTCGTTTCGTTTCATTTCGTTTTCTTTTCTTTTCTTTTCTTTTTATTCTTTTCTTTCGAATAATGTACATTCTTTGTAAACGGGTAATTTCCGATTGGTTCTAGAGCGAATCATTCGCAACCTATGAAGAGTATTTATATTACTGGTGTTTTTTTATATATCAAAGACGCGGGAGACGTCGAGACGCCCCAATGGGCACGTTTGTCGGTGGGAGATTGTTGCCGGCCCCGCCTTATGTCGTGCCGCTAAGCCCGAGTGGCGGTCGGGGATTACACTTCCCTGCACCAACTATAACACAAACCTGCATTACCAAATGCAAGATTCCCACATTTCACTTATCAAGCTCCCCATACTACATCCATCGCCTTCCCACCCAACAGTCACCGAATATTGAAAAACACCTCACGTTACGACTAGACGTGTATATTTACACGTTTTAATAGAAAGTTCGGAGATGATGGCCTCGATACCATCTCGATCGGCGAAACGACTGTCCACGCTCCTTGGGGCGCGAACAGTCCCAGCTAGTAATCTTCAAGTTTGCCCGCACATATGCAGACGGCAATATTTTTTAAACTCAACAGCGGCAAGACCGATTATAGGAGGACACCGAACTGTGAATGTTAAAGAGTCGAGGAGATGTTATGTTAAAGAATCGAAGCCGACGGGGGCCGTTGAGGCTGCTGTTAAGATTGGAGTGGAAGATGTACAAGCGTCGATAGGGAAACGGCCGGTTGATTTGTCGATTGATCCGGCGGCAATGTTAAGTCCTCAAGCTGGTATGTTATTTTTCCAATTTTTCTTATACTCGGGAGTTGTGTGTGATATATTAATGATGATGGGGTTATGTGGATATAGGGATTTTGAAGCAAGCCACAATAATGGACCAAGGATCTCGACCTATATACCTAGACATGCAAGCTACAACACCCACCGATCCCCGAGTTCTCGATGCTATGCTCCCATATATGACCGGTCAATACGGAAACCCACATTCCAGAACCCACGCCTACGGTTGGGAAACCGACAAGGCCGTTGAAGAAGCCCGTGGACATGTCGCCAGTCTCATTGGAGCTGATCCCAAGGAAATTATCTTCACCTCCGGAGCTACAGAGTCAAACAATATGTCCATTAAGGGAGTTCCAAGATTTTACAAAGGGAAAAAGAAGCATATTATTACGACACAGACTGAACATAAATGCGTCCTTGATTCCTGCCGACATTTGCAAGATGAAGGGTTTGAGATTACATACCTCCCCGTACAGAATAACGGTCTCATCGACCTTTTGCAGTTGGAGGCGGCTATTCGACCTGATACCGCCATCGTCTCTGTGATGACGGTAAACAATGAGATCGGGGTGATCCAACCGGTTGAAGAAATTGGGCAACTTTGTCGGGCGAAGAAAGTCTTTTTCCATACTGATGCGGCGCAGGCGGTGGGGAAGATTGAGGTTGATGTCAATAAGTGGAATGTGGATTTGATGAGTATCTCGGGACATAAGATCTATGGACCAAAGGGGATCGGAGCTTGTTATGTTAGGAGGAAGCCGAGAGTTAGAATTGAACCGTTGATTACTGGCGGCGGACAAGAGAGGGGGTTGAGGAGTGGAACCTTGGCGGCGCCATTGGTTATTGGGCTTGGAGAAGCTTGCAAGATCGCAAAGCAGGAGTTGAAGGTATTATCTCCCTTTCTTTTCTGCTTTCCTTTTTATATTTCTGGGGTTTTCCTGGAGACGAGTGAGATCATGATGAGGATGCGACCATATTTCAAAAAAAAGTTTCAAATTGAAATGAGCCTTTCTCAGTGGAGTACGCTTGACCACGTATCTCCGAGAAAAGCTATGAGCATATCGCAGGGGTACTGATGATCTTGATAATTTTTTAACAACGTATTTTCTTTACCAAAGAGGGTTTGAAGGTATGAGGAGCTAACTTGGTATAACATCAGTACGACCACGACCACGTCAGCCGACTGGCAAAGAAGCTTAAAGACGGCCTTTTGAGCATGGAGCATACCCAGCTTAATGGAGATCCAGACAGACACTACCCCGGCT
This sequence comes from Arthrobotrys conoides, assembly GCA_036971725.1. Classification (NCBI taxonomy): domain Eukaryota; kingdom Fungi; phylum Ascomycota; class Orbiliomycetes; order Orbiliales; family Orbiliaceae; genus Arthrobotrys; species Arthrobotrys conoides. Next base: position 2,260,110 of record JAVHJM010000005.1, read on the forward strand.
GTGTGAACGTTTCGTTTGCATACGTTGAGGGAGAGTCGCTTCTCATGGCTTTGAAGGATATCGCGCTGAGCTCCGGGTCAGCGTGTACGTCTGCCAGTTTGGAGCCTAGTTATGTATTACGGGCTCTAGGAAACAGTGATGGTACGTTCTTTCTCTCTTCTTGTATATGTAGATTTCCGCTAACAGTGTGATGGTGTATAGATTCTGCGCACTCGAGTATTAGATTCGGGATTGGAAGGTTCACGACTGAGAAGGAGATTGATTATGTGCTCAAGGCTGTTAAGGACCGAGTTGGGTTCTTGAGGGAACTTAGTCCTTTGTGGGAGTTGGTGCAGGAAGGGGTGGATTTGAATACTATTGAGTGGACGCAGCATTAAGCATGATAGCTAGTAGCTATTAGTCGTGGTTCACTTCTTCTTCTATTCGGTTGTATAAATTGACAATGAGACGTGTATCTCCGGGTATGGGAGGTCTTTGATTAACTGTTCGTTCGTTCTCTCTGTACTTTCATTTGGCGTCTTTCTATTTTTCTTTATTCTCATTTGAGTTTGGGAATTAGTACACTCGCTTTCTGTATGGAAATAGTGAGACGCTTTTTTATATGGTTAAGGTAAGATTGGACAAAAAGAAGAAAATGCTACAGCTCCCCCGTGAGAGCTTCCCAAAAAATGTACATAGTTCAGTATATATATACTCATATAAGTCAAAAAGTATATGGAATTTCTTTTCGTTCCCCCGCCTTTCCAGCAGCGGATACACCAGCTTTTTTTGCAAAGAAACCCGTGGTCGTAGTAGTAATAGTAGGATAATGTACAGAGTGGCGTGATAATCGTTGTTATAGAAAAGAAAAAAAGGCGAAAGTCGGGATTTCATAGAGGATATGAGATGGAATGGTGGTTATTAGAATGGTAGAGGTTGATATATAGGTAGATATATTGTTTATTTACTGGCTCCACCTAACGAGCCACCGCTTGCCATCATTGCCGCACTATAGAACCACCAGATTTTAGCTCCAGTTTCAATCGAATTATATGAAATACTCTAAGTAAGTATTTAGGATAAAGAAGAAGGGGGTACGTACTTCTGCTCAGCAAACCTCTGGCCCATCCTCTCACTTCCCTTCAACCATTTCTCGACACATTTTGAAATACAACCTTCCTCTTTATTGTTCATTGTCTTTGAGGTGAAATCGGTTACGCAGTCATCGAAGCAGCGTTGGACGAGGTTTGAGTACATTGTCATGAATTCGCGCATTTGTCGACGTTCGACTACAGATTGGAATTCGCGCTGTTCTGATGGTGTTAAGCTGTTTTTTTGGGAAGAAGTTGGTTAGCAGAGGGTTTTTTTTGGTGGGGTTTTGAGGAGAGAGAAGGGGAGCTTACCCGTCCATTTTTGATGTGAAGATTTGTGGTTGATGTTTTAGATGTGGGCGTGGTGATGGTGATGGTGATGGTGATGGTGATGGTTGAATATTGGGATTTTTGGTGTCGCTGGATCAACCAAGAAAGACTGGAAAAGTTTGGGGTTATCGATAACGATGGGCAACGCAGGTTAAGACTAGGTTGCCTGGGTTGGAAGCTTCAGCTTAGCTTGGTTTGGGTTTCCTAGCAGAACATCCTATTCATCCCCTCTTCCAGGAGTATTTGATATTGCATTCGGTCTGACCGGGTTTAAAAAATATAGATTAAATTGATACAACATTTTCCTACAAATAAAATTGGATTTTTCTTCTTTTGCTTTCTTTTCTTTTCTTATGTATGGGGAATATGAGCATGAGGACGGCGGCGGCAATGTCAAAAGTTGGGACCGGACGGCTACGACGACGACGACGCAATTATGTCATCGGACCTTGCAGACAAACAGACGGACTGGTACTCCGCCGCTTTTTTGGGGAAGAAAAAAAAAAAAAAAAAAAAAAAAAAAAAAAAAGGGTGGCGTTGAGGCACTTTGACTTTTTGAACCTGATTTCAGGCGCGCCCTGCGTTTAACTGGTAAATGAAGGTAAAGTAAAGTAAATGACAAGTGACAGATAGAAAAAATTTTTGTTTGTCTGGTCCGTGGTGAAACGGGCACGGGATTTTGAGGAGCAGCAAGCCTCAGGTTGCGCGGTGTCGTGATACTTGTCTCTACTTACTTACTCGCTGACTTATCTCTATCTACTTTGGACACCTTGCTTTTTTGTTCACAAGACTTCTTGAAATATGGATATGGGACGGATTCGTTCCCTGGTTTTGGGATGATTGTTTTTTTTCTTGATGTTGGTTTGTTTTCTGTTCTGTTCTGTTCTGTTCTTGGTGTATCCAAGAATAGAATTAATTCCACTCTCTGCGTGTGTCCCTCGCTGCCTCGTGCAGAATGTGAAGATATGTGTATGATATGATGCTTTTTATATTTATATAAGAAGTATCCTGCGGGGTTGGTATCTTGACTAGCCTGGTTTATAATATGGCAAGAAGTGAGTGGGTAGATATAATAGTAGTATATAAGAGGAGTATCGATAGTTATAAGTGTGGTACTGGTACCCTGAGGATACTGGTACTTACTTAACTTACGCACCTACATATATCCATCCATCCATACACACTTGCATCCCCAGATTTTGATTTCGGGACCCTCTTTTTTTCCCTCCGTTAGCCTAAGTAAGTAACTAACCATCTTCCATCCCATCTTTGTTATTCTCATCCTCATCCTCATCATCGTCTTGTTTTTCTTCACCTTCATCATCATCATCATCATCATCTCCATCAGAGTTATAAGCACTGTCATCATCATCATCATCATCATCATCACATATTCAGATTGTTGGCGTAGCATCCAACAACACATAAACACACACACGCTGCTGCCACTCCACTCCACTCCACCTCTCCACCTCTCTCCACACATCACCACTTTCTTCTCCATCGCGCAAGCCACCCACCACCCACTCACCACCACAACCGTATGCTCACCCCTCATCCCCAGACCCCCCATAACCCCCTCGATACCCCTCTGACTCCCTGTTGCTCTTCTCTCCTCCTGTTCGTCCTTGTCTTCCCTCCGATTACCCGTTCCTGTTGCTTTCCCCTGTCATTAAGCTGGTAGTAATTACCTACCTTCCTGACCTTTCCTTTTACCTGGAGCTGACATGTCAACAAAGACCATAAGCCCCACCATCAGCGTCCCCCGTTCCTGGGCGTCAGGCACCGTACACCTAACCAGCAAGCGCTTATCTTCCAGGCGCACTACTTAACAACCATCATCACCATCATCACCATCCTCACCATCCTCTTTCCCTCACAGTCATCGTCATCACAATCATCACCACCACCGCCATCCGACATCTCTTTTCTCTCCACTAGCTAGGATCGGAACTCCATTCTGGTTCGAGGATAAACGACCCGGAGCGAGAAAGAGAAAGAGAAACCAGACAGTTCCTTTTTCTTTCTTTTTTGTTTTTTGGTGAAGAAAAGGAAGTTATCCTCGTCACTCCTCATAACTTCCGCGTCGGAGAGTGTGCGCCGCGCTCTCTAACGATACCATGGCCTCGGGGGCAGGCGGAAACCAATTCGCGAGTCCGGCTTCACCGCCGACGAAGGCGTCTTTGACGTCGTGGTGGGATAAGTTCAAGAAGGGCAATCCCAAGAAAGAAGAGCCAAAGGAAGAAGGTATTTCCCCCTCATCCTCAATTCTTTTCGTTTTTTTTTTTCCTTTGATTCTGTTTTTTTTTTCGCACAAACGTTTTGAGGGAGTATTTTGGGTCGCGCGGATGTTCTCTTGTGTATTTTTAGAATTCAAGCTTTCCTAGAGCTACCATTGCTTGTTAGTTATCTGTTTTCAAAGAGCTAACCCCGGTCTGTGATTGTCTAGTTCCCCCAGGAATCTTCGGTGTACCTCTCCAAGAGAGCATTAAGTATGCCAAAGTCGCGATCAGTATGAACGATCAGAATGGGAACTCGTTCATCTACGGCTATATCCCAATCGTCATCGCTAAATGTGGCGTCTTTTTGAAGGATAAAGGTAAAATCCCAGAAACATATGTTGCCGAAGGAGTGAGGATGAGAAGGGAGGGTGAAGAGAAGAATAGAAGGAGGAAGAAGAAGGAGCTTGGTAGAAATTTCTTTCGGGGAATGGAATTTGAGAGCTAACATGTGCATGTAAATTCTTAGCAACCGACGTGGAAGGTATATTCCGTCTCAGCGGCTCGGCCAAAAGAATAAAGGATCTTCAGGTCGTTTTCAATTCTCCCGACAAGTACGGGAAGGGTCTGGATTGGGCTGGTTACACAGTCCACGATGCCGCCAATATCTTAAGGAGATATCTCAACCAGCTTCCTGAACCGATAATTCCACTTGACTATTACGATAAATTCAGACAACCTCTATCAGGTGGCGGGACAATAGACGATGCCGATGCTATCAAGACATATCAACGCCTCATCAGTGAACTCCCACCTCTGAACCGCCAGTTGCTTCTCTACATCCTGGATTTGCTCGCAGTATTCTCGTCCAAAGCAGACGTAAATCTTATGCCGGCAGCAAATCTAGCAGCGATCTTTCAGCCTGGGATAATTTCCCATCCAGATCACGAGATGTCGCCCGCGGATTACAGGCTATCACAGGACGTTTTGATATTCCTTATCCTAAATCAGGATAATTTCTTGCTAGGAATGAGGGGCTCGGATGATAACGATGACAATCATCACGAGGACAAGGTACCATCGGAAGGTTACCAACCATCATCAAAGTCACCGCGCAATCAGTCTAAAAATGGACTTGACAGACACCCGTCGAATGCTAGCGCTGGGGCTGAGTCGGTCAAAAAGTTTGGGATCCAACGACACAATTCGACAAGTTCCAGAAAGTCAGTGTCAAGTCCTATCGTCGGTCCCGTTGGCCTCAGCCGAAGTAATACGGTTCCGTCTAAGAACCGTTCTCCTTCCGTAACCACGCCTACATTTCCACCCAGAACACCGCAGTCCCCCCGCATGCCCGTTTCGCCCCGATTTCCGCAGAAAGGACAGATGACTGAAGGGATCAGTCCGGAGCAAGAAGTTCCCGATAACGTTGCAGAGAAGACCGCAGCACCACAGTCAATGGGAATTGTCGCCGAAAAACCTGCCGAGAAATCAGATGCCCCGAGACTATTGAGTAGTCATGGCGAGAAGACGACCTCTGAGTTCTCGGAAATGGTTTCACCAGTTGAACCGCCCACCATTAGTGACTCGCAACCTGCTCCACCTCCACAGGCAACTACCGAACAATCTAACACAGCTCATCCTTTACGAACACCTACGAAGGAAAAGGGGTTTTCATCTTACTTTGCACGATCTCCTGGTAGTGAAACTGAAAGAAAGACCTCTAATAAACTTAGGAAGAAGAGGATTCCTGGAAGTCAAAACCCGTCGGCAGAATCGTCCACAGCATCGTTAAATGGAATCACATCGCATCCTCCTGTCGCAATTGCTCAACAAATCCCACCAGCCTCCAATCCCACTTCTCAACAACCTCCCTTGTTACCGATCTCTGCCTCTCCGCCGAACGATCTCCCAGCGCTAGATACTAGGACTCCTGCTTTCCAAGCCAATATTCAAGCATCGACGCCGACTGATGTAAGACAGCTAGAACCTCCAGTTCCTGGTGTTCCTCACGGGAGGGGCATTCCATCCGCTTCGACGTCATCCTTAGTCCAACAAGTTTCACAAACCCCATCGCAAGCTTCGTCTCTCTCCTCGCAGTCCTCTCAACCAGAAGATGGGAAACTCGGCGAAAAACCAAAACAAAAGTCCATATGGAGAAAGTCTGCTCAGAAATTGAACCTTGGGTCAGCTCAAGCCACTGCCCAAGCTACTGCTGACAAACTTTCGGGTCTCATCTCTCCCCCGTTTGTTAAACCCCTCAACAGCAATGGCTCGATGAACTCGTTGAATTCTAAGGGTAGACGACGCAGTCATTCCGTAGGCGAAAAAGCCGGTGAGGCACCAAAAGAGGTATCGACATTGCCGCAACGAGGAGCGAGCGCTAGCGGTCAGCACGCCCCGAGTCCTGAGAACCTGGGTGCGATCGGTTGGCTGCAAAAGAAGATAAATGAGAGGAAAGAGAAGGGAGAAAAGGAGAGGGATGCTTCAGCCGGCCCACCACAATTTCCAATGCTTCCCACGACCCCAATTGCCGAAGTTGAAACACCAATCTCGCCGAAAAGGTGATCAGGCGTGTATAATCGGTCTGGTAACTCCCACTTTGTGTCGACACTTTCTCACGACGTTGTTCCATCCTCTTCACCTATTGTTACGAATCGACAGTTAGCAGGGTAGGCGTTTAGGTGACCCATCGGTGTAATATTCTTTTTTTCTCTTCTTTTACGATTGATACTTGTCCCTAATCCACGTTTTTACAACACCTCTGTATCGACATTATGTCTTTTTTCTTTTTTTCTTGTTGATTAAAAAGGGGCTTTGTGTTATTGGTAACGACGATGATCTAAATTCCTGTTTTTACTTTCTCTGCTTGATGAATCGTGGGAGTCCTGTTTCTTTCTAATTCCTCCATTGCCGGCGGGGGTTTCCCTTTTGCTGTTAAAAGGAGAGCTTTGTCCTAAGATATATTCCATGGCCGAGTTTCTTAGCTTTTTGTTGTTACATTTAATAATTTTCCGGCGTTTTTCCTAATGTGGACCGGGGACTGCTCTCATGATCATTTTTACTTTGAAAAAAAACGAACAAGGGAAAAACTATTTTTATTCTTTCCTACTTTTCTTCTCATAAACATGACTCGCTTGCCATTACCACCGTTACCATTCCGTTACTATTACTGCTGCCGCTATAGCTATTCCGGTGGGTGTACAGAATTCCCTGAGGTGCACTGTGTACATGTACTTTTTAGCATGTATCTTTTTCTTTCTTTCTTTATTATAATTATAAATTATGAGGCCGCTGGTTATGGCTTTACTATATGATGATTGGGTATGGTTATGATAGTATCGTTAAGCTAGTTTTTTTGATGTTACGGTTAACTTTTTTAGTAAAGTGTCTGCTGGGTGGGTGGCGAATGGAAACGTAATGAGGTTTAAAACTGTTCTTTTTTTAGGATGGGAAGTATTTCGATAAGTACTTACTTGAGTCATGGAGGGTGATTTGATCGTGAATGTATTGGGTTTTAAGAATTGGATGTATTGAGTACTTACTTGATACTGATGCTAGTGCTGAGATTTGGGGGGTTGGACGCCACTGATATCATCGTTGAGAAGGGAAGTAGGTTGGGTGTTTTGTGTATTCATGGGGGGTAATGTAAGGGACTTGTGCTGGGAATGTAGTTATTCAATTGATCGTTCTAAGTTAAGGGTTTGTTAATGATCGATTGATATCTATTTTTTGGGTTGAATGGAAGGTGTAGAATGCTTGATTGGATTTTTAGTTAATTGAGGTTTCATGTATCCCGTTATCATCTACTGGTGGTTCGGTAGTAATTATCACATGCATTTTTCTTTTTTGGGAGAAATAGATACTTCTTCGTTTTCAATTGATAATACTTGTGATTTCAGCGTATTCTCGTTCTATGCATATGCGCGGCGTGGTATCTCACTCATCACTTATAAGTACTATTTCGTGGTGTTTTATGCCAGTTTAAGGATAAGTGCGGAGGTATATCTGAATGTTAAACTCGGTGCTATATTGTTTATATCTGAAAGGAATGTATATCCTATTTTTAAAATGAGAGAATTTAAGATAAGTTTGTTTGTGTATATTATTATATATCACGATGTTAATATTGAGGTTTCTTTTTTTTAGTGTTTTGATTGGCTGTCGATTATAAGGTAAATTTAACCTGGTGGGATATACTGATGGAAAGGCCCTGATACTTAATATATATAAATTTGACGTTTCGCATTAATTTAAATTTTTTTTTTGGATTTGCTCCTACAAGACTGGATTCTTGATTCAGGATTTAATTTAAAAGCGACACTTTCATCAGCTGTTAGTACAGCAAAGTTTGATATCCTTATTTGGGATATGAATATCATGTTTTGGATCTACCAGTGTGGAAATGTTATGCGGGATATGGCCAGGCTGGTTGGGTGTTATCTTTAAAGGTGTTATATTGGTAAGTTTATATTATATTTCGACGATATCTGTTATGTATACTTAGGGGATAGTTCCATACGAACTAAAGATAGGAGTACAGTATGCTTACGGCTTTTTTGCGATACTGGAGTCGATGAAGGAACATTGTATATTGAACTTGTGCTTGGAATGTATAGTGAAACCATAAGAGAAAGCTTAGGATCTATTTCAACAGTGGCTTGTAAATGTTAGATGTTTTTATAGGTGATTACCCACATCTTCTACTCCGAAAGAAGATTAAAAAGGAAATAGAAAGAATATGATACTTATTAAAAAGATTTAGTAGTTAACTACTTAAGTATATATCATGGCATTGTTCGAACATCGGAGAACTTGGGTTCGGTGGGAAATTTGGAGTAAATTCGAGATAGCTTGCAAGAAAATAAAGATAATTTGGTAGTCTAGCTTGTTCCAACTCTAAACTAAAATAATCCAAAAAGAAAGAATGGAAGGGTCGAGCGGGGATAATGAGAAGAAGAAAAGGTCCAAGATCAAGAGCTCTGAGCTCTGCACGAAAAGTTAAGGGTAGTGTTTTTCGAATTTTCAACATGTGCACTATAGCGCTATTCTCATAAAAATTTCAATGTTATATGACCAATCATCTAAATCTTCCTTTTAGGAAAGGGCACTGGCGCATCCCGTCTACCAGCCTCCGAGAGATGTCCAGGTCCGGTCCACAATGCAATGTGGAGCCTCAGCCTTCCTATGCGCATATGCCAAGGCCTCAAAAAAATACAACAAAAATCAACACCTTTGCAGCTCTCAACCTTCTGACAGGAAACAAATCACAAAATCGATCCACTCCGTTTGAAAATACCATATTGAATCATCTGTCAATGTGATCCATCATGTCTCCATTTCCATTTTCCTGTTTTCTTGTTTTTTTTTGTTTTGTTTTGTTTCCTTCCCTTTGGCTTAATCGCGGATCAGTTCCCTCGCCAAGAGGGAGTATTTCTCCAGTCTTAACTATTTAGATGAACAGGACTGAGTTGCGCAAACAGATATTCTCCATTATGCAATGGAGCATGGAGGCTCCGGAGGTATTTATTAGAAATCTTTGAGATGAACTTGACCTATTTGGCCTATTTGGGAGTGTTGTTACTTTTTTGAGGTTTCATGGTTTCCATCCTACTTTTTTCTTTGTGGCAAATACTAGGTGTGGAGGTTGGCGAATACACGCCGTATGGCGCACGGTTGGATGATAGCCCGGTCATTGGAGGGCCAATTCTGATTGCACTGTATTATATAGATTCTGTAGAGATAAACTGAGGGCTTGATTTCAGGTGCAGGAAACCTGTTTCTATGGAATATCTTTTCGGTAGAGAATCCGACGCCAATGCTCTCAAAAACTGTGTATATCAAGATGTTTCTAGACCCAAAGAATAAAGGTCTTTAAAGAAAACATCACGCAATTAGGAAAATTATCGGCGGATCTTGAAACAAAACAAAATATAAGGTTAGATTCTATGTTTCCTTGTTTCTGCAGGTGCCCTTATTTGGAACAGCCTCTCTCGCCTTTTCCCGCCCCCGTCATTACGGTTATTGTGCATCCTATCGATATATCGATATCATATCAAGCCTGGACGGAGCATATATCCTTTTTCGAACGCATGGCACCCATGCAAGTAAATATCTTCGCAAAGCCAAACTTCGTTTATGGCGGCGCCTTCTAGCTTGTATTGCTTAATTAAGTCTATTTGGATTCCTTTCTACTCATCTTGCATGACTTTTTTGCCCTCAATTCTTTCCTAAGTCACAGTCGCCGTGAAGATCAGGCGGGTTTAACGCCTTCTTATGCTACTGCGAGAAGTCACTGGTATGGCATGATAGGGAAACATGCCGCCCGGGCGTTCTTAGAGGTATGGTCTTTCAATCGGCTTGGTAATATTTTATTGATGTATCTTGGGAAGTCTATTTAAACCCTAGGATGGCCCTATGTTGGGTGGTACAGCATCCCTTACATCCCAGACATCACTGGAGGGCAAGCTTATCAGTCCACTTAGAAAGATTTTTTTGAATATTAAATATCTTTTTGACCAATCGAAAGGATTAAAGAGCCACGATGAAGTTTCTTCGCGCCCTCACTTTCGCCGCATCGGCCAGTGCTGCTGTCGTATTTCCAAGAGCGGATACTGCATGCAATAAGAATAACTGCTTGAATGGTATGTGATAGTAAACCCAGTTATCGAATCCAAGGCCTATATACTAATATTATATTAGCTGTTATTAAGGATCAGCCGTCCCTTACTGCGGAACGATTCGCAGCTTGTCAGTCTTTCGTTTCGTCTCAAACGATTACATCGTAAGTCTAACTTCTTCCATGGCCTTTTTTAAGCATTTGTCTATGTATCTTACTAAACTTCTCCCCGCTACTAGGCTTGTCTACTTGACTACCTCAAGTACAGACACGATCACTCTTACAGCGACAACAACCCTACCTGCATTTCTCGGAAGACGCGATCTTGCCATCCCCGCCTGGGCAGGCAATTGCCAAAGCAAAGATGGAGTTCCAGCTGAAATCCGCTTTTCTAGCGCGTGTTCATGCTACTTTAAAACTTTGTCGAGGGAACCGGTGGTTATGCCGACTACCGTCCAGACCATCACTGCCATCTCGTCATTCGCTACAACTGTTGTTACCACACAAACCTCTTACGTCCCTGTCCCTACCGGGGTGCGTATCAAGGCTGTAGACGTCACCCGCTCCGAAGACACAGGAAACGGACCGGAGATTGTCCCAAGTGAAGAGTTAGAAGGGGCCTTCCTAAAGCTGAACGAAGGAGGTGGCATCCCCACCTTTAGTCTTACCAAGGATTTGTCCAGTGCGACTACCTTCTATGTTAGAGAGAAACTATACCACGGCGACAGGATTGGTCGTGCATTCACCGATACGAATGCTCAAACCCATCAACTGAGCATCGGTGCTCCCTTGGATAAGGATTCTGATCCGTATCTCGGGAACCTTACTACCTCCACAAAGCCACTTGCTGAGGGTGAGAGGCCCCTGGCTTGGAGACCCTTTGTAGACAGTGGTCTTGAATGGACTGAGGATGTGGTATTTGGGGAGCATGCTTGGTTCGTCTATTTTACGGAAGGACCACATGAAGGGGCTGTTTTGTCTGGTCAAGGCGAGGGGTTCCCAGCGGGCGATGTCATGCCTTGGCAGCTCAGTCTTGAGGTCGAGACAATTGTAACCTAAGACTGGCTGGAAGGGCAATACATAGTTCCACCTATTAGTAAGGGTAGGATGCAATGATAATGTATTTTATGAAGTAATATTAGTGGTTAAGATAGCAATAGGTTTTGGGTGTTCTGATTGGAATGGTGGTTCTGAAATGGGATCGTTAGAGTATTAAATTAATTCGATACCTTTTATATCTTCACATGATTCTATTCGGCTTTTCTTATAGCGGTAGGAAAAGTATATTGTTCGAGTATATTAGAAGGAACTTAGCTACTCGTGATATATAATAGGACCACCTACTTAGCTAGTTGTAGGTTTAAATTCCGAATGAATATCGATGGAACAATAGTAGTAAGGCCACCATGAAATGAAATTCAATTTCTGTACTGGATATCAACAGAAATATTAAGGTAAAATAGTTGAAGTATTGACCTCTGCTAATAGCAATCGGGTTTGTTTTGTTCCTTCACTTTGACGTTAACTTTTGTAAAATATATTAATATAAATTTCAAGGATGTGGTTGGTATTATATCTGACTAAGCGGCTACACTACCGATTTATATCCCAACCGACCTCTGGTACGCATACGTCATAAAAGGAGGAGATATCACTAGTTTACTTGACATTCGATTCTCTACCGGGATTCCGAAGCAGGATAAATAAACAAACGGGCCAGGCTCGCGGAAACAAAAAAAGTCGGTAGGCGGTAAACTCGATAGAGATAAGTCGCAGTTTCGGAGAAAGATGTATGCATGGGGGCCATCTATGTAGACCGAGATCGACAATTACTCGTATGATTGCCTCGGCATTTCGATCATCAAAATAATTTACTTCACTAGGACTTCCTTGTTTTCTGAAACGAGACTGCCGCGTTAGTGATGTTACCTTTAAAGAATTCAGAAGATTTTGGTTAACTAGAACCTCATGACGACGATTAAGGGTTCCTGTTTCATTGCCCTGGGGGGGCTATGCTCTTAACCAAAAATTCCAACGAATGGCCCCGATGTTGTCAAAAATATGTTTATTGCATCGATCGTTACTACGATCTGGTGTGTATTTTTAAAAGAAACAATTGAATGGCTAAGTCAGAAAGGTATTTTTGTTTCCCATTCGCTCTCTCATCATACCTTCCCTCCCCTTGCTGACGAGCGAATTCGGGTGGGAAAGCTAAAAAAGAAAGCAAAGGTTGCAATTCAATTCTTTTTTTAGGAGCTTTGCGTCAAAGAGGGATGGATGGATGAGGATGTCAACTGTCAAGTTTGAGAGGATGCCGTTAGCCCGTGTTCGAGATTCTTTGAGGATATGGAGGTATGTATACCAATGTTAACATCGACATTCAAATATCACCTCACTTTACCTGAGCTTAAGCTTCGGTGCTAAAGTAGCGTAGCAGAGTTTAAGTGTATTCCTGCATTTTAGAAAATCAAAAAAGAAGTGTGGTGGGAAGTCTAATTCTCATTGGTGACTTTGGTGGGTTAGCAGACGAACCGTCCCTGCAAGCCTTGGTGACCGATCGAGATATGCGGTATTACTGTCGAATTGGAGAGTGTTACATGGCGTCCCCTCAAGCATGAGCAAAGCGATCAGGATAAGTTTCGAATTTCGAAGAGCTAACTTAATAAGACCGCGAAAGGACATGAAAAGAAAGGAAAGGAAAAGAAAAGAAAAGAAAAGGTGAAGGGTTGCCACGCAAGTGATGTGAGGCGTTTTGGCCAGGAAAAGCACAAGCAAGTAACAGAGTAACAGCGGAACTTGAGGAAGGCGGCTAGCCGGATGCGGGAATCGAATGGATCTCTCTCTCCAGCCTCTTGCATACGGACTTTCATACGCATCCATGTGCATTATGTACTGTACTGTATTGTACATACGTATGTATCCATTCTGTATCCATTGGATGGATGGATGGTATTATATGGTAGTATTAAATGAAATAGGTGATGATATGATGGGAGAGAGAGACCACACACACAACATCGGTTCGATTCCGAAGGGCTATAAGAGAATAATATAATATAATATGCCTGCCTCAACGAGAGAGAGAAAGAGAGACATCGATGCCAGGCCACTTTATTTTTGGGGCGGGTGTTTTATGTATGAAGTACATGTACCTACTTAGGTATATAGCTGCTCGGACCATGTTGGAGGTTGGGCGTGGGGAGTGAGTGTCGAGTGGGAGGTTGAAAGTCCTTTCGGATGCGGTACAAAAGGACCAGGGCCAGGACCGGGGGGGGCCATGAGATCCGGCCAAATCTGCAGAGGCCGGGCTGAAAGACAGTGCAGTGCAGTGCATAACTTTAGTTTCTTTTCAAGGTGAGCATTTCTTTCCGATCGAGGACGCCATCACGGCCATCCATTAGAATATCAAGCGAGTAGTTAAGTAAGTAAGAGTAAGTAGCCAAGTAAGTCGTTAATGTTAAGTACTTTACATACTATGCTTAAGTAAGTACATGTACCTATACAGCTGAATATTGTTGGAGCTCATCTCCCTTTGCCCTCTTCTCGGTCAACAGTAACAACTGCAGACTGGTCCGGGCTGTACTTAAAGCTAAGCCAGCCAGTACTTGAATTAAGTACTTAGTATGCACTAGCTAGTTAATCGTTATTTTTATATTTATTTATTATCTCCACGCTTCCAGAAGATCCCGCGATGATAACTAGCATCGTTTGATTTGGTCTAATTCTTCTTCTTCCCTCCCCTAACCTACAATCCAACCATCTTCTTCTTCTCCCTCTTCTTCCACTTCACACTTTTCCTTCTACTCCTTATCCTTTTCCCTTCCCCCACTTCTAAGCAGGTTCATTTTATTTTTGTTTCGTCTTCTTCTTCTTCTTCTTCTTCTTCTTCTTTTTTTCCCTTTCTTGTTTCATCGTCACATCAGCCGTAGCAAGCCACCAAAAAGATGCTGTCTTCTCGGTCGATTCTCAATGCCTTCTTCGTGTTGGCCGTCGCCCTAGCCCTTGTTCCTGTAGCACAGGCCAGCATCTACGCCATGGCAGACGGTGTCAACTTCAATGCTCTAGCACGGCAGAAGGCCCAGAAAAGAGCCCAGCAAAACTATTACAAAGAAAGTAAGCTCGACATTTTTCTCATGAAGAAGAAGCACTAAATTCGAATGATCGTATGAATTCTAACCATTTTTTAAAACCGTCGATAGTCATTCGGAATCCATTCCGGCTCTTCAAACGCCAGGAACCTGATCCCGGCACACCGATTCCCACCCCCACGGACATTGGAACAATATCAAATACGTCAACCACCACGTCGGCGGAAACCACTACGTCAGATACCTCGAGTAGCATAACTACTCTGGAGCCAACCTCCACCGATGATGGTACTATTACTTCCACACCTGTGCCAACTACCGCTCCTTCTTCTTCTTCTTCTACTCCGGCTCCTACTTCCACTGAAGACGAGGTGACCTCTGAAACCAGCTCGGAAGTTGAGTCATCTACTTTTACTTCTTCTTCTTCATCAAGTACGGATATCATCTTGCTTTCGCATATGACGCCCGTTTTTGCCATTGCATTCCTTTTTCTATATTTTCTTTCATTTAATTTTGGAATTTAATCGATATTTATTTCTTGATTGAGAATCCGGTTACTAACAACATTCCTTCTCATTTTAGGCCTTTCCACTACTTCTACCGATGCTGAAACCACTCCGTCGGAGACGGAAACATCTACGACTGATGGTATAACTACTACTCCTAGCAGCAGCACCGAGCTCCCTTCATCTACTGACGTAACAACCACCTCTGAAGCTCAAACCACAACAACTGAGGATACTTCCTCGACTGCAGAAGAAACATCTACTTCAACATCTGATGAACCGTCAGAAACATCAACCGAAGTAACAACCTCAACTGAAGTTGAAACTTCAACAACTGCAATAAGAACAACGCTTAACACATCTGTGAAATCTGCGTTTACAACGGCATGGTCAACAAGCACTTTCACGCTTCCGAATGGTGCAGTCGGCACGGTTACTGAATTTTTGGTTGTGGTTCCGACTTTATCACCGACACGAGCGCAGAATCCGCAAGAGACCGAAACGGCAACTGGCACTGCTTCGCTTCATACCAATGCAGGGACCTTATACACCCCTGGACCAGCGGCACCTGTGGTTGCATTGATGGCCGTCCTGGGTTACGTTGGCGGTGCTGCTTTCTAAACTTGGATACTCTCCGATATCGACGACTTAAATCTGGACACGAATACATATAATCACAACCCTTCAAGCATAGCCATTCTTCGAGCTTTGATGATGGATCTGCAGGGTTACGACACCTGCCTTCCCTCGCATTCCGTGCGTTTTCGGTTTTCGGGTTTTCGGTTTTCGGTTTTTGGTTTTCGGTTTTTTTTTTTTTTTTTTTTTTTCTCTTTTGCATTTTAGCGATCCCCAGCATACCAAAACAGCACACACGGAAAATAACGGAACAGCACACACACACAAACACATAGACATAGTAATAGCGTTCTATCGATTTTTTTTTTTTGGAATAGGTAAAAAGGGCATTGTTGAGTGGACATTTCATCAGCGTTCCTCTTTTTCCATTAATTGGGCGCTTAAGCCATTGCATTAGTAGGCATGTTTTGATGATTGAATGCTGCTGCCCTTTCATTCTTTTTTTTATGTTAAAAATGTACGATAATACTTGGAATAGGACCAACTATAGGAAATAATGGGATAACTCTCGTTTGTGATGGCCTGAAGATAGGGAGGCATATATAACAAAAAGTCTAGTCTAGTTCTAATATACTCCTAGCTACCGAAATGACGATGTATCTAGTCTATAGATATATGCTCATGCCGTCTGATCCTTCTTCCAAGTGATCTTGTACCCGAATACTTTTAACAGCAAACTCTGGTCTCCCCTAGCTTCCTCGAGCATCACCTTGTCTAACTGCTTCTCTACTACCTGCTCAACTTCTAATTCCCCAGTTTCCCGGGCAATGTTGAAGAAATTTAGGTCCTGCTGATACAACCATGGTCTGTGCGGGGTGAAAAAGACCAATGCAACACCATCTGGCTTTGCGAGTGTGAATTTTAGACTCTTGAGCAAAGCTTCATGTTGAGAATGGTTGAAGAGGAGATCGGATAAGATGCAGAGGTCGTATCCCTTTGGTGAGATTTCCAGAAGGGGAGCTGGGGGTGCACCCCAAATGTAACCTGCACAATGTATGGTACTCGATTTGGGAAGAACTACCTTCCTCGTTCCGTCTTCATTTTGAATACTTGCTTCATCATCATCAACAGAAGCAAGGGAATGGAGTTTGTTATATTCGATGTTTTGGATCAAATCCGGGTCCGGGTAGTCAGTTATTACCACAGTCTTGCCACCCAATGCTGCACATACGAGGGAAGGTAACCCCGCGCCTGCACCGAATTCTATGATTGTTTTCCCCTCGACGAGGGATTTGGCGGTTGATTCGATGTAGTCGCATGTTATGCGGGAGGCGTTCCAGAGGAGATGGCCCCAAAGCGGGGATTTTCCGATCAGACGGACGGTTATGGAGGAGTTTGGGGAGAGGGAAAGAGTGTGGGATGCGAAGGTTGGGGGA
Organism: Arthrobotrys conoides; assembly: GCA_036971725.1. Classification (NCBI taxonomy): domain Eukaryota; kingdom Fungi; phylum Ascomycota; class Orbiliomycetes; order Orbiliales; family Orbiliaceae; genus Arthrobotrys; species Arthrobotrys conoides. The sequence continues at coordinate 2,276,951 of JAVHJM010000005.1, forward strand.
GGGGTTTTTGGTTGCCATTCTTTTTTATACGTTAGTACCTATATTTCGATATTTGATACATTGATGTCTTTTGGAGGGGGTCTGTGGTGGTGTGGTTGCACATACCATCAGGTTCGTTGAAGAGGCCACCGCCGACATCTTCGACGTCGCTAGAGTCGGAGTCGTGGTTGAGGTCTTCCTCTGTCATTTTTTTTTTTTTTTTTTTTTGTAAATTTTATATGATTTTCAGGGATCTGGGTAATCCGGATGGTGAAATTGTCCCTCCAACCTCCGAAAAAAACGATAGTTTGATGCATCTACGAAAGTTCAGAAGCTAGGTCGACCGCCCAAATTAATCGAGCTTAGTCTGGAATTTTCTGACAACGCAAAAATTTGGAGAGTTTTTTATTTATTTTATTTTATTTTATTGGCTTTTGACAAAAATGCAACATTGTGGTTGGTTGTATGCACGGTCGGGTCCTTTCGATTGCAAACTCGAAGACTTTTTTCTTTTTTTCTTTTGGTTTGCGGCTAGATCTAGGTAAAGTACTTTTGAGGGAGGCTGAAGATAGAGGTTCATTTGTATACGGTACTTTTGGAGTACGTATGCATGTTATCGAGAGTATTAAGGGTATCGATTATTGAAAATACAAAGCCTAACGCCGGATATGTATAAAAAGCAGGTGCGGCAAGAAAAAATAAAAAAAAATAAAAACAAAAACAAGAAGGCTCCAAGCAATCGAAAGCCATAGTCATCTGGCATAGGTCCAGTATGCCTTACCTGGCCTGGTGGTACAGAAACACTAAATGTCAGCTAGCTAGCTGGCAGCTTTTTTGAAAGAGTGAAAGAATGAAGAAAATGCATTAAATCCGACGACCCCCGTCCAATCACCGTCTATGCCTGCGTAGTCGACGAATAGCATGACGTCTCCGTGGGGTTCTATTTCTGCCCCTCGAGCTCGGCAAGGTACTTCTACGACCTTTCCCTTTCCTATCAGCTGCACTTTCAGCCTCTCCATCAATACTTGGCTCCTCTCTTTTGAAAAATTGACTTCTTGATTTAGCTTTCTCCCAGCCACTAGTTAGCCCGAGTTTTGTGGCGGCAGTGAATTCAGGTGAAGTCCATGATGCGTCCCAGTATGCGATTCCACCGAAAGGGTTGTAAGGGCTACTGGAGTTTTTAGCTGCAGCGGATGTATCGCTGTTCCAGAATATACGGGCGTTTTCACAGTCTTCCATTGAGTCTGATGAAACTTCTAGTAGAGTTTCGAGTGGGGCGAAGCCGCCGGCGGGGGCGGCGGAGGGGGAGGCGGGAACGCCGAGGAAGAGTTTTACAGAGGGGTTTTGGGATGAGGAACGGGCCCATTCGGCCCATTCGTTGAAGTTGAAGGAGGAAGGGTTTGTGGGGGCGCAGAAGTTGTCTAAGTAGTTATTATCATTTCGGTTAGAGAAATGTTATACTATTATTTTTGGGGGTCAATATAATGGGGCTTACTATAGAATTGAATGAAGAGCTGTAGTTAAGAGTAAGCCATTTGATTAGCCAATTTGGTCTCATAGTTCCCTTTTATTATTCTCGTGGGAAACTTACCATATCAAACCAGGATCTCTTATCTCTCATTGCTGGTGAGAGTATAACATCTGGAAAAACACACTGGGGGGATGCAGTTATCAAATAATCTTTTTTCCCGTTTCGTCCGACTTTATTTTGATAAAGCGATCTTATCGTATCAATGAACACCGGCCAGTGTGTTCCTTCTTGTCCAACTGGCGATTCAAGATCTAAAAATAATAAAATCTATCAGTTTACATTTCTCACATTATAATAGTAGGGATATACGAACCCAAATCGACACCATCCACCTCAACCTCTCCAAAAGGTCTAACAACCATCCCATCCTTCCCGCCTCCAAGATAAGTATCCCAAATCTGTTTCGCCGCAGCCTCAGCTTCAGCCGGACTTTGTACTTCGTACCCAGTCGTCGCACCACCCAGAGATACAAGTACCTTCTTCCCCTGTTCTCTACAATATTCTATTTCCAAAGCTAAATCGGGACATACCACTTGTCCTCCCGCAGAACCCGGGGCTCGGGTGCATTGCGCGGTAGCTTGGTTTAGGATTGGAATCTTTTCGTTTGAGTAGAGAATGGCGATGAACGAGAGGATTAGGATGTCGACGTCTGGGCGGGCGCAGAAGGATTTTAGGGGGGGCTGGGGGGATATTTCTGTTTATTTTAAAGTGGGTTTAGTATTAGGGGCTTATTTGGATTTTGATATGATGGACTGGTGAAGGAGGAAGTGAGGCCTTACGAGCAGAGTTTTGACCCCAATATAGAACTACGTTATTTGTGCCTTGGATGTCAAATCCTAAGGCGAATTGTGGGATGAATGTAAGGAATGCTAGACTTCGCAGAAGCCTTTGGCTCAGAGTCAATCTGAGAGGTGACATATTGTTAATAGTAAATAGAAAGAAAAAAAGAGGCCACGGGCCGGTAAAGAAAAAAAGAAGTGAAATGAAGAAAAGTTGCAAGCTCACAACTGTCGAATATCATTCTTTGAGGAAGTTATCGAAGGAGAGGGTTATATATATAATACTTACGCCTAACAAAAGAAATATAGAAGAAGGCACTATAAAAGTAATGCTGTTTCGAATTGGGCATATCTTCGTAATAGATGTCGACAGCGGAGCATATGATACATGCAAGACGTACCCAAATTTGTTGCAACATTCCAACTCTGATCTGACTTGTTTCCGTTTTTCCGTTATAAAACTCTAAATATTGATATGTATTTATCGGGCTGGACTTTGATAACCTATGGATGTCGTAATGGTTTATTACGTTCTAAATGGGCCTTGATTTAGGCACACACAGATGGTGAAACTGGCGGTCCCTGGTGATGGAATGCTTGGTACCTTGCAGCCCCACCCTCCGGCCCCAGCCACGAGGATATAAATTGGTGCTGGGTGAATGACGCCGCTGCATTTCTAAAGACGTTTGGCATTGATAGATTTAAGTAGTTTAGTTTATTGTAAAGATGAAATTCTCTATTTGTAGTATGTTGCTGGTTATCACATTGTGTGGCTGCCTCATGGGTACATTCTGCAGAGCCGTGGATTGAGGGAGTAAAATCATGTGGTTCTGTGTTGCTTATGTTGTAATTTCGAGCTTTATGATTCGACAGTTACTCATTGAAGAGAAGAAAGGTTATCAGATAGATCTTATAGTGAATAATTCTCTGTGGACTTTTAAATACTAAACAGTCTTCTTAATATCATATTTGTATTTTGTAGCTTAATTTCTATTTTATTTAGATTTTTATGTTGACAGGTTGAGCTTGGAGCTAAACTAGATCGACACTTAAGCGGGAACCAAAGCTCTTAACTTGTGCTGCGAGTCGCAGTTTTGCGCTTCCCAAACTCCTCCTACACATCCACCCCACCATACCCCTCCGTACCAGGTGCTCAGCGCCTTCAACCACCACGCCGCCACCATGCCTGTAAGTCTCATTCCGGGATGAGGCGTGACGATCACAATACACATACCATCTTTCGCAGTCTGGTTAGACTAACATTGTGCGGCATGCGCCTTTTAGTTAATCATGATTTCCGGCTTCCCAGCCTCTGGCAAAACCACCCGTGCTAACCAAATCCGCGATTATTTCAATTCCAAAATCGCGGAGTTATCACCCACCGATACTCGAATCGCCCGTCTTAAGGTCCATGTCGTCAATGATGAGGGTTTGGGGGTATCAAAGGAGGTTTATAGAGGTATATACTGAATCCAATGTAGTCCCTGTTGCGTGTGATGGTGATATTTAGAAGGAAAGGGGAAGAAAACGAGAACGAAAGTCACTTACTCACTTGATAGTTTGAACGGTAGAAGCAAGGCCAGAAAAAGATGCACGAGCGACTTTCTATGGTGCCGTAAAGCGGTTGTTATCTGCTGATGACATTGTAATCGCCGACGGCATGAACTACATCAAGGGCTACAGATACCAACTCCACTGTGAATCCAAAGCTCTTTTAACACCTTCTTGCGTCGTATACGTTGGCACTCCGGCCGAAAAATGCAAGGAATGGAATGCAGCGAAGAGTTCCGAGAAGAAGGAAGGAGGGGAAACAGGAGGGAAAGAAGAAGAAGGGAAGGGGGATTCTTGGGAGGCTTACGCACCGGATGTTCTGGATAACTTGATATTCCGATATGAAGAACCGAATGGGATGACGAGGTGGGACAGCCCCTTGTTTATTGTGCCGTGGATGGATGAGGATATACCTGGCGAGGAGATTTGGAATGCTATGGTCAATAATGAGGCGGTTAAGCCGCACCTGGCGACGGTGCTGGTATGTTGTTTCCTATCACTTTTTTTTCCATCCTGGGTATCTCTAGGAATTAAATGGCTGACTATTTTATGATAGAAACCTGCGGCAGAGGCAAACTATTTGCAGATTTTGGATAAGACGACGCAGGATGTTGTATCTGCTGTCTTGGAATATCAGAAGACGAATGGTGCAGGCGGCTCTGTTAAAATACCAGAGGCATCGACTGTAAGTCCGCTGCATCATAACAAGTTCTCGAAAGAGCCCGAGAATGAAAACTAATGCACAGTCTAGACAATCGAGCTGCCTACCAACCACGTTGGGCTTGCGCAGCTGCAAAGAATACGAAGACAGTTTATATCATTCAACCGACAACACACAGCCGAAAGAACAAGGCTAAAAAGCATGTTTGTTGAATATCTAAACAAGGAGTTGGAATAGACCCTTAGCATAGTGAGAGCTTATATGTGCATATCCTCGGTGTTTTGGGAGTTCATAGGAGTTTGCATTTGGCGGTGATTTGTTCATATAGATCTGACAAAAAAGTCAAAAAATTACGTTTCAACGAATCGTTCGAAAGCTTGGGTCCAGAATCTCCAGAAACTGGGCTACTCCTTGGCACGGATTTAACCTGACAAAGTGCAAGGGCCCTGCATGGCAATGACTGGTGGAAAGGGCGCCTGCTGTCGGAGGCGCCTTCATGCGTAGAAGTAGTTAGAAAATAAATCGACAGTGCCGGAAGGTCTCCTTCTTTCTTTCTACATCCATCCTTCATTATTTTGCTGTCAAGCTTCACCACAAAGAGGACGTTCGCTATCTCCCTCCAAAATGTCGTACCAGACGAGAACGCTGAGCGCAAATCGTAAGAGAGAGAAAAATACCTACCCCTCGCTACCATTGATGGTCCCCAAGATCCCGATCGATCTAACGAGATGTTTGTTTTCTAGCCCTCGCGAGGGAGCGCAGGGGTGGCCAGCACGCTGCCGACGAGGCCGAATACGATCGGTTGCGCGGCCTGGCCCGTAACGAACAAAACCGACGACACGAACTCATCGGACAATCTCGTGAAGCATACCAGAACGGCGATGGAGGGCTTGCCAAAGACTTGTCAAATGAGGCGAAGAGGCATGAAGCGAATGCCGATAATTATAATAAACAAGCTGCCGAGTATATTTTTCGAGTAAATAACGCGAATCAGGAGGAGGATACTATCGATCTTCATGGTTTGTTTGTTGAAGAAGCGGAGTACGTTTCTCTCTCTCTTTTTTTTTCCCCCTCCTGCTTAGAGAGCTAGGCCGAATAATTGGAAAATGTAGACATGTGATAAGATGGGCTAATAGTTATTTGGCGGTTGGTATATAGAGAGATTCTCGCGACAAGAATAGGGGCAGCCAGGCGACAACATGCCAAAGGACTGCATGTCATCGTAGGCAAAGGCATCCACTCGGAAAACCACGTCCAGAAGATCAAACCCGCCGTCGAGAAGTTTTGCCGGGATAATAACCTGGCATACAGCATCGAGAAGAATGCCGGTAGGATCTTTATCGACCTTCAATCCGAAGGTGTGGGTGAGGTTGACCCGAGCCAGCATGGCTGGGCCTACGGTGGACAGCAGCAGCAGCACCATGGCGGGTACCAGCAGCATGAGCAGCCGCATTACCAGCAGCACCATGGCGGTCAACAACAGCACCACCAGCAAGAACAGCAGCAAGATTCGGCTGGCGGGTTGCTTGGGCTTTTGTTTGGAGTTATTAAGAAGATATTTTGCAAATAGATGTCGGTTTTTGCAATGGGTGGAGTAATTAGCGGGGTTGATGTTAGTACATCAGTGATCAGGTCATGGTTTACGGGAAACGCTGGCGTTCAATGGTAGCGGTATACAATCAAATGTACATGTAAAGTAATGGCTATGACGATACAATATAATTACGTCCAATCTGGAAATTTATATTATAAGAATTGAAAAGCAAGGAAAAGGAAAGAATCAGACGCCAAAATCGCAGATTCAAAATGGACATATGACCTTTACCTCGAGATCACAGGAAATGTACTTTCACTTCACAAGCTCTAGTAATGGATGAGACGATCAATCACTTACTCTCTAACCTTTAACAGCTGACGGGTTGACGGCGAGAATGATTGATAAGGAACATATGATTAACTAGTTATTCATTGATTAGCAATAGCGTCACAACCGACAGTCGTTTCATCAAATGCGGTCCTTACAGCAGCAGCGATAACGGTTAAGAACACTATCGAACCTCTGCTCGCGGGGAACTTTCCCTTGAGCAACCAATTCTGACTTTCGTAATACCGATTAATACCGATGAGTAACACAAGGATAGCGATCCCGAGGAACGTTGCTCCGAGGGGCTTTCCCATACGTCTCAAAGTCATTGCGCCTGGTTTGGAGTTTTGCCATGTGGGCATCTCGGTGTAAGCTCTCACAGAAAAAAAATAATATCCCTCTCTCACTCTCTCACTTGTGTGGGTTGAAAAACCGATCGTGTGTTCCGATCGTATGCCGTGTACCAGTTGTACGGGTTGGTGTTCATACCTTGCTCTACGGCGGGATCTGAAGATTCCATGGCTGAGTTTAACCTAAACAACTGCGTAACTGCGATGCCGATCGAGGCGAAGGAAAGTGATGTCCGGAGCCATGCTAAGAACGTGCGCTCTGTATATGTCGGGTCAGCATTCTTTTTTTTTTTTTAGACTTATGATGAAAGTTTCCCTCTTTTTTTCCTTTAAGTGCTACCCAAAAACCGAAACACCCGATCCCGCGAAGCACCTAGGTACCCAAGTAGGTAGATACCGATTTCCTGGAGATATCGTACGGAGAGGGTGTTGGGAAAAACACACGTACCCAGGGCTAGATGATCCCTGGCGACCGAACCCTTATTTTCGAGACTCAAAGATCCGAACCTCGCTATTACGTTTCGAGAAAACCAGCCATCCCGGTGGTCTTCCGCCTTCCGCTTCCCCTTCGCATCCCGTCTTGAAGAACCCGAAGTTTCATCTTCTAGAGAAGGAGGAGAAACAGGAGCAGGATTCGGTGGTGGGCTTTTAGCATCGGAATTTGTTTGTGATACGTTGACAGACGTCGACTCGAGTCGCTGGCCGTTCTCGGGTTGGGGTTGTGTTTGTAGTTGGTCTGGGGAGTGAACTCTTTGCGAGGAAGAAGGTCTCTGGCGCGACATCTCGCTGGAAATTTTTTACAGCCGAATGCAGATTTCAATGTAGATGTCGACCTAGATGATTATATAGATGTAGGTAAATGGCGATATAGATTGGTATATAGATAAAGATGATGATGATGTTGACGGGATATGGCGTGAGAGAAGAAGTTGGTGGAAGGACGGCATTCTGGCTGCGGGGATGGCAGGTACCAGGCCAGGTGACTGCTGGGAGCGGGAGGTGAGGAGGTTCAACCTGAGCTCGCGTGACGGCAGCAACAGCAGCAGTAACAGGCGGGCAGGAAGGAAGGAAGGAAGGAATGTCAATGCATGCAACTCATCTCGGCCAGGCCAAATTTCAGGGTCGGTTTCAACGGAGGAACATTCGACGAAGGTACTTTTTAGCGATATCGATAGGATGGTGCTATGAGAAGTGGAGCCCGATCGATATTCGCGATTTGGCTGGCCATTGGCGTGCTTTCCCTTGGATTATCCGCCAAACGGATAAGTTTATTTGATTCTCATGCAAGGCCACGGCTGGCTGGCTCTTCGATTCGTTCGTCTGGAGTCAATCGAGTCGAGCCAAGCCAGAATATATATTAACCACCGTCCAACAACCTTCAACAGCTCTAACATAACAGCTAACGGCTAACAACAATCACAGCTAACCACTTACCTACTAACCTAGCAGTTTCTAGCTAAGCACTACTTACTTACTTACTTACTAATATTAATAGTCAACCAGCATTTAGGTGTGGAGCTTTCGATATTGGCTATTCCAGCCAACTGCAGATATGGTCGATAATACCATGGCCTGCTCTAGCATTCCGACAAGGTTGTCGCACAAGCTTAAGCCACCCCAACCTGCACAGGCGGGCACATTCGACATGGGATTTTGGACCGGCATACCGACATAAAAAAAACGATGCTTCTAGATATGTTCCGACATTCTATTGCGTCGATATTATTTCGGGATACATGGGTTATATCAATTTCCGTTATTCACGATGGACCGGCCCATGGTGGCCATACATTCTGGTGGTCTATATATCTCATGATCCTGCTTTTCGCCCCCTCAAGAAATCCAAAAATCAACGGACTATAGCTACGTTCAGTAGTCTTCAGCACAGTCTTTGCAGCTCTGGGAATTTCCCACCCACCTTGACACCTTCGACCGAACCGCTCTTTTCCATTTGGAAAGCGGTAACAATAACGTGCTTTTTGCCGTCGTCGACATCGCCTAGTTTCCAAGGCCTAGGACGGGGATATTTCGAACGATCATCTAGTCCTATGACAGGCCGGGGACCTCGTCGTTTAGCCAAAGAAGGCAGTCCAAAGCTCTAGCTTACCAAACCTTCGACGAGAACGCCGATATCAGCTATCGAATACTCGTATCGATATTTGAGCGAGCTATAGGCGAAAATCTAAGCCTTCAAGCTACCTGAACTTTCTTTGCCTGTTTTCTTTTCCTCCGTTCTCTGCTTATCTCATAAATTGCCCGACGGTTCCGCCCCAACAATTGATATCTAATTTTAAGGACCAACGGATGAACGAAGCGCTTTCTGGCCTCCAAAATTAACATTAACTGCAGCACTACACCCACAGGGAGAAAGAAAGAAAAAACAATCAAAGAGAGAGAGACGGGCCAAGTTCAGCTGTTATACGGTAGACGCCCGGCTCAAATGCGAGTTTGCAACATTTGGTTTGTTGCACAAATCTCTCCCATTCACTCAATAAACATCCTTTGATCGTCAGTTATACCAACATCTACTTTCCATCGGGGAGGGAACTGCACTGGGGATGCAATTATGGAGGCGGTTATACGGCCTCAGCACAGTCTGCTGATAAATTTCCCCGGTTACTACTACTACAAAACCGACAAAACCGATAAAACTGTCAGCAAACAATCCGGCGAGAAGAAGTCCAGACTGCGGCCTTCATGGCTCTGGACGAACAGGAGCAACGGTAGGTCGAGATCAAATCTGTTCCGGTTGGATGTTTTGAGCGTGTTTGTGAGGCCCACATCCCAAACGGGAAGCGGTTGACTCGCAAGTGCGCCCAAACAGGCAGCCAAAGCGAAAAACCAACATCCGGACAACACAAAAACTGACCCGACTGGAAAACTTCTGAGCCAGCAGACTCTAAATCGTGTAGCACAGAGCACAAATCTGAGACCTCTTGCACGGCAGACCCCAAGGTTGGTGCTTTTCTCTTTAGCTTGGCTTCCCTGAGCATGTTTTTTGTACCATCCTTGACCCCACCCTTGGATCCCGTTATTTTATTCGCTACGACGTGTTTCTATTTTTTATTTTCTGCTCCTCCACCTGATAGCTGCTATATAAGTGACCGTATGGAGCTTTCAAGCTAATTTCATTTATTTGAATTTTTTCTTTTGAAATGGTTTTACTAGACAAGCTATCCCAGTCCCATAGCAGTCCAGCTTGTAGAGGCAGATTTTGCTACATCTATCACTCAGTCTGTGGAGCTTGCACAAGGCGATATATTTTTTACTTCAAACGGAACTCATGAGAAACAGCACTCTCAAAACCAAATAGAAACAATGTCGCCGTCATCGACAGTTTTATCAAAGATCCTAGGGACGAGCTCGTCCCGTGATAGATCTTCAAAAAATCCCCAACAGCAGCAGCAGCAGCAACAACATCCTGAGCAAGAATATGTGTCAGAACCGAAGCTATCTTTCACAGACCGACGGAAGCTCAATGCTAAAGAGCTCAGGCTTGAGCTTAGTAGGAGCTATGAAGATCCCGGCTATAGCATAACGCAATCCGAGAGCTTTCAAAAAGCCTCGACACTATCTCGGGATAATTCCATTCGACGCTCGGGTGAACATGCCGACAAGGCTAACGAGCAGATTGCAGAATGCAAGCAAGGGAAGCTGAAAGCTCCATTAACACCAATTCACACATCCGTCGCTCAAAGCATTTCTTCTTACTTGGGAAGCTTTGGAATACTTACTCCTCCGTCGAACTCGAAGAAGCTTCGTGAGGAAGAGGAAGCTAGGAGAATAGAGGAGTTGAAACGGAGTATCCGTCATTTAACACCACCCCGGACGCCGCAGAGACCTCAAGGCCCATCCCATCATTTCCCGGGATCTTCAGATACCCCGGGCCTAAAGCAAGAATGGTCGCCACCACGAAGTTTTTCCAACCGTCATACTCGAAATTCCTCAACAGATTCTACAGCATCATCGTCGATATCTATAGTTGATGACTCCTCTTCCGATGGTGCTATAAGCCCGACCAATATCAGCCGCCCAATTATATCTGTACCTCAATCTAGTCCCGAACTTAGCTCAGCAGCTACTGGATTGTTTGAGAACCCAAGACAGTTTTTCCCAAAGCCCCCGCGAGCACGGCACTCAGTCGAAGAGACAGGAACGAAGAATAAAGGACTTCCTTTGTTCCAGCTAGCTAGTTTTGCAGAACCCAGCTTTTCCACCCCTTCGCAAGTCGCATACGATGTACGAGATATGGTTATGCCAGTTGTGATGATCGCAAATGCCTTTGGATTTCCGCACAAGGCATCCGTCAACCAACGACCCGGAAATTCATCCACCAGTATTTCATCAGCGAATCATAATCAAAAGAACAAAGCAGACAAGCCTAGTAAGAAAGCGAGCTTGAAAGTAAAAAGCACGCTAAATGTCTTCCCTCGAAAAGCTTTCACTAGGTCTTCTTCGGACAGCAAGATTATCAAAAACAATCCATACCTCCATAGTAGCATCACACAACAAGCCACAAGCTCTCTTAGCACTCAGACATATGTTGAAGAAACACAGTATTCAATGGCTTCCGCCGTTTCCTCGTTGGAGAATCTTCAGGCCACAAGTTCTATAACTACGTGCAGTGCACCGGTCAGTGCCTTCGACGATGATTCTTCGGACGATGACTACTTCGGAGACTTTAAGAACTTATCTGGGCTCGGAACTCGCAACCTTCGAAGGAGAAGGACCAGTTTAAAGAGATTTTCTCGAGATTCTGTCAGTCTTTCTATAGACAGACCGTTTTCTCGCCTCTCCTTCTCATCAAAGCAGGATCCGCTTAGTTTCCCGAAAGAAATCGAAATTAGACAAATGTCCACAGAGAACTTTATACCTGTACGCCAGATTCCGATCCCCGAAGAGGCGCAGCTTTCCACCTCTGCGGGAACATTTAACAAAGCTAGATTCGGAAGTTCCAGAGTCATCCGCGAAAATGAGGTCCATCATCTCAAAGATAGCGATGGATGCGACCACCTCGTGCTCGAACAAGAGGATGGTAAAATTCTCGTCGTTTCGGGGACGTTGGATTGTTTGATGATGGAACTCTGCGCTTCGTTCGAAACCGCAGACGATGAAACCTTTGCAGATATATTTCTTCGTACATCTACTCTGTTTACCTCACCTCTATTCCTACTCAAGGGACTTACTACCAACTTCAGGAATGTGAACTCCAGAATTCAAGAGAGAATCCTCGCGGTAATCGAGAGATGGCTCCGAACCCAGCCAGAGGATATATTTGAAGCCGAAGCAACGAGAGAGATACTTCTCATATTTCTTGCAGAAGTGTCATGCTGGGGGCATACACAATACGCAGTGCGCCTTACTCAAGCCTACTCTTTGATGAAAGATAAACTTCAGAATTTCCAGAATGCGGTTGAAGAGGCAACAAAATCAAATGATTCGATTGAAAGCGTGGCATCCTCCTCGTTTCCTGAGAATCTGAAACTCTTCTTTGGCGATGAGAATATCATGCTAGAAGTCGCACAATATCTTACAGCGGTCGACCTCATCTTGTTTCGGGATGCATCGCATACTCGCACCGTTGGCTTATGGTGGATTTCACAGACAAGCGAAGAGCAAAACCTGTGGAGTTGGGAGTGCGAAGTTCCTTATACTGATAAGGCTCCTACTGACGCTGTTGTTGAGAGGGTCAACAGGCTTCTGCGAAGATCTGCCAATTTCAAGCTCTGGATCCAGCATGAAATTCTGGCGATGACAAAGTTCGAAGATCGTGCCGACCTTATCTCAAGCCTGATACATCTGGCTTTGCTGCTGAGAGATCAAGGAAATTTTCAATCCTGCCTTGTAATAGTCGAGGCCCTTGCTACTGATACTATTATCAGTCTCGAAAAGACCTGGGATTCTGTTCCAATCGAGAGGATCAGAGAGTTTTCCGAACTCCGGGCGCTCCTCGACCAATCAACCTATGTCAGCTTCTTTTCACAATGCAAGGATTTTGCAATTCCTTATTTCCCATTTTTTGTCAAGGCAGTTGCTACAATCCTCAACCAGTCTACCAATGCCGGCTCGAGATATAGTGATGCCTCGAAGATCCATGTCGATTCCCAGGTCGAAGCTAGTCTATATCGGCCCCCAACATCGCCAACAAGCGACAAATCCAGTAGGCAGCCGCCAATGCTGCTGGACTTTAAAAAGTACCGCTCTTTTGTCAAAGAGGTTTCCGTCTACCGAGCTATGACCAAGTACCCACCCAAGTTTGTCTGGAGTCTGGACCGAAAATGTTTTGTTTTTCGCAAGATGGAAATCGGAAGACTAGCGTTCCCTCGGGACCGCGATAACGCTAGCAGGGCTACTAGCCGCATGAGAAGCGGTTCTATTGCTTCTATCCCAGAAGATACTCCAGATGCGAGCTATCTCAATCATCTATCAGAAATTATCGAGGGAAGGATTGACATCGTTCTTTCCCCTATCATCCAATCTAATCCTGACGACGATCTTACCAAATTGCAACAATTTACTAGAGCGATGAAATCCCTCAGGCAGCAGGTCCCCGGAGAGGATTTGCATTGCTAGATGCAATAGCCTGACGACGGTCTTCACCAAAAAAAAAATTTAAAAAATTGTTTACGTCAAAGAGCTTTGGTTCTCTATACCCTTCTTGTACTCCTTTTTCTCTTTTTTTCATACAGCAGGCGCCAGGTACTTTGCTTTTAAAGGACTTGTAACATACTTCTTGATACCCAAGTGACGATTTCATTTTGTTCTTCATGACCAATCACGATGAGATGTTTCACGATATTATTCCACGACCTATTTACGTCAATATGCCATTTCCTGTATGATGGTCGTAGCCTGATATGTATTGGGCTATGATTTTTATTCTATTTGCATATTTTCAGATTCCTTTTATTTTGTCGACTATATCCTTACATAAGTACCTATTCCTTACATTTGCATGTACCTATACTAAGTTACTCTCGGAAGGTTTCCTGAAATCCAGTTTTACCAAAGTTCCTAAGTAAGATGTTTGATAAACCATTCCACCGCCTGTGTTTCACTTCCCTCAAGTCCTTTCTTTGCAGCTTCGATCGCAGGGTTCCCTCGAACGGCAAATGCTTTTGATATTCACGAATCGATTAGCCATCCATAAACGACCATATATAGAATAAAGGAAAATAAGATCAACTTACAATGCTCCATATCCTCATAAACCACAACCTCAGAATCCAACCCTTCCTTCTTCTTCAAAACTCCCTTAATGATCTCCACCTTTTTCATCGGTAAAATAGCATCCTTATCGCCCACTGCGAAGGAAATGGGCTTCGTCACCGCCTCGACTTCATCCGGTATCTTTAAAAGACTTGGATGGGCGGAGTATATAGCATCGACGTATTGATCCATCAATATGGCATATCTGCCACCCCAGCAGAAACCGATCACACCGAGTTTGTGGTTACCACTGGAGGTGGGGGTGGAGGCTAGTTCTTCGCGGAGGGATTTGAAGAAATTTGTGAGGATGGGGAGGGAGACGATTTCTCGGTGGTACCAGAACCACATTAGGAGTTTGGGGAATAAAAGTAGGTTCCATCTTTATATATATATATAATGTATATTAATCGATTAATAAAAGGTTCATTCTTATGAAGCATTCCCATAAACAAGATTCCATATGATAACTTAGGAGTTCAAGGGTTTATATATACTTATATATATAAATAAAATAAAACTTACAGCCGTATATACCATGACGGTTCAGACCCCTTGAGTGGGAAAGCAACATCGAGATTGACCTTCGCAAGCGAATCTCCAAAGTGTACATCGGGCATTAGAACCCTAAAGTTGCCTCTTTTCGCATAGCTATCGGCCAATAGTCGGAGATTGATGAAATCCCACCCGAAGACGTCGGGGATTATCACTATCGTCCCTTTGATCTGGGCACCATTTTCTGGTTCGGCGACGTAGGTGGGGAGGCCGTGGATCGTTTGTTCGGTACCGGTTGGATCGCCGGGGTGGATGGAACCTGTCCGCGTGAGATTTTAGTTTGGGATAATGTTATGGTTGATTGGGGGGGGTATATTGGGACGGTTATAGACTGTATACCTCGCATGCAGCAGCTTGATGGCAGTTCTGGACCCATTTTGTCTTTGATGATCTTTTTAGGTTTACTAAAGCTAACTATAAATGTGGATCTTGTGGAGACTTTTGGAGATAACTACTTAAGTACTTAGGTAGTTTGATGGTCAAGGTATGTGGTATTTCTGGGATTGGGATAGGAAGGTGACGGTTTCTAGTTAGAAGGGAATCTTTATAGTTAGAAGGCAGTCTTTAGTTAGAAGGCAATCTTTGGTTAGAAATCTATAGTTAAAAAGGCAATCAATCTTTAGTTGAAAGGCAATCAGAAGTTTGGTTTGAAACAAGAAATCAGCAGTTGATAAATGACTATTTCAGCCCCAAATGCATGCAATTCCCAAAATGATTGAACTTGCTTCTATTCAAATCACAAAGTATTCATCCGACGTTGTACAAATGCATACTCGAGCTTAGAGCAATCACCTGAAATCATACATCACCCAGGACTTCCTTGAGAAAAGGCCTTGGGGGGTCCTTTTTTTTGGCGCTCGTATACTCGATTCAATATCGAGCCCAAGATCGGCTCGAATCATGAAACGCTCAGACGGGTCTAACTTAGGACGTCTAACACTCGATTAGTCTGGTGGAGCAGCCTCGGTAACCTGGTAATCTCATGTCTAAAAGACCGGATCGGTTTTTGTTTTGTTTGTTTCGGCATAATGTACAGGCACAGGCACAGGCACAGACACTTACATATGACATCGGACATAACGGATTTCGACAAGGTTATATTTTATTCCTGCCAAGGAAACCACCATCACTCAACGCGCGAAGCCGCATCCGTTACCGTGTCCACAGCGAGTGCCGGTATAGTATCTTACATACCTTGAATCCGAAAGAAAGAGAGAGAGAAAAAAGACTAAGGTTTAAAACTTCCCAACATCCTTTTTGCGCCCAGGATTTTTGTCCCTCTCTGTTTCGAAAAAGAAAGAAGGGAATTGATAGTAGGGGAACGACAATGACGCTATTCCAGCACCTCAATCACCGCGTGATACGCGCATTTTGGCTGCTATTGGCGTTGGGGACGGTCTATACGGTATCGGCGTATAAGCAGGAATGGCTGGATAATCCAAGAGAGTTATCGCTACAGGAGATTGATGACCAATTGCAGGTATTTTAAAAAAAAATAATATTAATATCATTTTTATTTTTATGGAGTATGAAAGGGTTAACGAAATTGGTGATTTATATGGGTTTTTTGTAGACATGCGAGGTAGTCCAGGAACTCAACTTCCGTAAGGTGCAGAATGCGCCGACGACCGAGAGTTGGACTAAGCAGTTGTTTGCGATATTGTTCCCCGGGTCGCCTGCTGTTAATGCTCTACTTGCTACGGCTTATATCTCTGGACCTCCGAGTATGTGATATATACTATATAAACGTATTATATGAAGGGAATGGGTTTTAACTGACTACTTGTTTTGGATAGACTTTATTCTAGCACTCGTACCCGCTAATATCGACCCCGCGAGTTTGACGGTTATGGTAGCCTTTGCGGTTGGTGGTCTTCTTGGAGATGTATTTTTCCACTTGATGCCTCAAACGTTTATGGGTGAAGTCCACGAAGAGCGTGTTCGATTTGTTATGGTTGAGGAGAAACGAAATACTCTATTGGGACTGGCTATCATGGTTGGATTCGTGGCGTTTATTGTGCTGGATAAGGGGATGAGAATTGCTGCTGGCGGTGGGGATGGGCATTCGCATTCTCATGGACACGATCATGGTCTTACTGAGGGTAGTTCGACTGCTTTGGCGGAGAAGTCTGGGGAATTGAGGCAGAGGAAAGGGAAGGATGGGAAGGAGGAGTCTGTGGTTGTGAAGACCGAGGAGAAGACTCCGGGGATGTCGATTAAAGTATCTTCGTATCTGAATATGGCGTGAGTTGGTACTATACTGAGGATTTCGGGGGGTTACTTTTGCTAATATTTTGACTTATTATAGTGCTGATGTAGGTCTTGGAGTGTCTGTTATGGTGCTATGGGAATTTACTGATTGATTGGATAGTTTTCTCATAATATCACCGACGGTTTGGCTATTGCGGCTTCTTTCTATGCTGGGCCGACTATTGGAGCCACCACCACTGTCGCCGTGTTCTTCCACGAGGTAGGATACCATTCAAATAGGAATTTGGAATATATATTAATAAAAAATTATAGATTCCACATGAGGTTGGCGATTTCGCCTTATTGATTCAAGGAGGATTCACAAAGGGGCAGGCCATTGCAGCACAATTCGTCGCAGCGGTATGCACACTTCCCGTCCTCGGGTTTATTTATTTCTGACATGATTAAATATATAGATTGGCGCATTCTTGGGAACATTCATTGGTATCTGGATTCAAGAGTACAGCCCACCATCCAGCGACGCCGATGGATCCGGAGGAGCCGCTGGTCTCTTCGGGACGTCTGCTACTCTGGGTGATCTGGTCCTTCCGTTCACTGCCGGTAAGATTTATAATATCTCTATATATTCAACATTACTTGGTTAGGGGAAAGAATGCTGACAAAAAAATTAAAATAAAAAATGCAGGTGGTTTCTTGTATATTGCTACTGTCGGTGTGATTCCAGAACTTTTGGAAACTGGACCGAACCGGGGACTGGAGTTGAAGAAATCGTTAGTGCAGGCGCTGGCGATGGCTGCCGGTGCCGGCATCATGTTGGCGATTTCTTGGGCTGAGGCTTAAGTGTACGTAATGTAATACCAAAGGACAGCAATCGAGTGAATGAGAAGTTTGGAGGTTGAAAAGGAGGTATGTAGAAATTGATGGGCACGAGGAAGATGATACTATAAATAAAAGCTCTTTGACATCTAGACTCTTTGGCTTGCAGTTATGTATGTGTGTACAACCGAGTTAATGTAGGCAGGTTGCAACTTTTGTCTTAGATATCGCGATATCGGGTGTGATTCAGGCTATTGTTAAGCGTGTGCAGCAGCAATTGGATTGAATGTTCATTAGCGTACGATAAGAGAAAAGAACTCGAACGGACCAATGAGTAGCTATATAGATTGCACCATTTTTCCAGAAACACTTCCCATTCCGCTGGTCCGTTTTCAATTCTTATTCAATACTATTCATCGATATCCCATTTGTTTATCGTATTTTATAGACGACGGTATATTTTTTTATTCAAGATGGTTTGTTTGGCCCGATTACCCCTTAAAGCCGTATTGCGGGTGTTTGTTTGCCTCGAGTCTGCATACATCCTGCATGTGCAGTGCAGTATAATACTTCGGGATTTATATCGAGCTGTTCTTGTTTTCTAATAGGTCCACGCGGATGCAACACACTTTGGCGCAAACGTCAGCAAACAAGATGCCTACGAACAAGTTATTGAACAGTTACAGAGTCTAATGGATGGGCAGAAGAACTGGGTATGTCCTTGTTCTAATATTTTATATGCTTGAATCACGTGTTTCATAAATAATTGAAAGAAGAGAGAGCTGACAGTTTGACTGACCCCCAACTTTGTTTGTAGGTCTGGTAAGTTTAAGCTTGCCGAATTGCTTTGAACTACCCTTCAACTTGAAACGGGAGGCGTGAAAAAAAAAGGCTAAAAAATTGTTTATTTGAATAAAAAAAAGTAATCTAGCGAACGCCGCGAGTTTACTTTGGCACGGGTTGAAGGCTTTACCGGAACCTTCGAGTCGAGTCAATTGGGCGGGTTTGTTCAGCCCTCTTTTTCTTTTGCATGCTCTCCTTTTTATTTGTTGAACAATAGAACTTTTAGGGTTTAAAGTTCGGGTGGTAGATGGAATTCCTAGCTGACTTTTGGGTTCGGTATCCACTTAGGGTTTTATGTTCGAGATGGGCCGGATAACTTGATTCTGGGACCGTTCCAAGGAAGGGTTAGTCGATTGATCCTCAATTGATCCTGGGATCCGAAGGCCCTGTTGGATTGTTGGAGATTGTTGCTGAATAGCTCTTCAATGGGGAACATTAATAGGTAGCTTGTCAGACGATATCCTTTTCACGGGGTAAGTACAGTTCATTTTTAGAAATCTTAATACATATGCATCCATCCTACCACCCCAGATTTGCAATGGTCTGAAGCCAAGCTACATAACTGACATATTGTGAAAAAGGGGTTTGCGGAAGAGCGGCAAGGACGGCAGAAACGCAGATCGTGGACGACGTGCACAGTGATGCTAGCCACGTTGCCTGTGATAGCAGTACGAAGAGTGAAATTGTGGTTCCAATATTATTCAATGATGAGGTAAGTTTCCCAAAGTTTCATTTTACTCTACATGCATTGCCTACACGGTTTTAGTTAGTTTGGTTATGACAGGAGGAAGCAGATAAATGTCTGGTTCCTTGCAGGTGGATTGTGCATTTTATTGATTGGATAGAGGCTGCCACGTTTTTCTTTTCTTCTGTCGGCTTGGACGCTGGTGGGGAATTTCCTTGGGTCGTACAGGGATATCGATGGCGGTTTTTTTTTTTGATTCTTCTTTTTTCAACTTTTTTTTTTTTTTTTTTTTTTTTTTGCATGAGCTCTGCCGCACAGATGGCAGAGATGCAATAAATATAATTTTATACTCTGTACCAGAAAAGGAGGCTAATCACAGTGGCAATTGAAACCGATGATGGTTATTAGGTTGTGGGTGTTATCGATATTGATTGTGAGGATGAGAAGGTACATTATCTTATTCCTTATTCTCTGGGGTGCCACAGCATCCTTCCTTTCCTTCCTTCCTTCCCTCCCTCCCATATCTTTTAAGAATCTGACATGGCTTTAGGGTTTCACAGGAGAGGATCGGGAGGCTTTGGAAAGGATTGCAATGCTTCTGGCCGCGGGCTGTGACTGGGCGTCTTTGAGGACGAAGTAGATACCTACCTACCTACCTACCTACAATACTTAAGTATATATATAGGATATATAGATATGGAGGAATTAATTGGAATTGGAATTTGTGTAGATACCTCTGAGATGGATAGCAGCCTAGTCTGGTGAGACTCGAATGCAGGTTTCACGGTGCACGGTAGTGGGTCGACGGCCCCCCGGTGCTATCCCAAAGGAGCCTTAGTATGATGCAGCCCATCGCCCCTGTTTAATAGATGGTGCCCTGGAATCGCCGCCGCCGGAAAAATCTTCATGAGCCGAGCGACCGCGCGACCACTAATTAAGTAACTTAGTAGGGTGGTAAGAAGTCATAGCATTTTTGGGAATGACTTTAAATTCTTTTGGCCTTGGTCATGGCCCATGGGATATGATGGGATGGGGGGTTAGAAGAGCAGGCATCCAGCCTGTTCGATGAGATTATGGTCAACTAAAAACAAACACGTTTTCAAGCATCATTTCCGCTTGGACCCACCGAGACACGTGAAGCTGGAGACAATGCGAAACATTTTGATGTCGCTGGTGAGTATCAAGACTGGGAAGTCGCTTGCAAAAATAAGAGTCGATGATGGGGGAAGGGGAAAGGGAAGGGAAAGGGAAAGGATCTCTCGGTTAGTGGGCTTTTTGAAGCCACTCGGCTGAGAGTCCGGCACTGCACTGACATTGCATATGTATGAACATAGATCCGGGTCCACAAGTAAGTACCTACTTTAAGTAGGCAGGAGATCGAGGAGCTATAAAAAGATAATATGAAAGATGGATTCATTTTAAATTATCTTATGATTTTTGGGTATCGCAAGGTTGATAGAGTACGGTATCTTCTAATTAGTGTCGTTAGTCAGGTAGAATATTATCGCGAACTGATACTGCACAAGCGATATGTCTTAAAGATCCAAGATGTATGCATGTATGTATGTAAGTAAGTTAGTATTCTTACTTAATGATATTAGTGACTTAAACTAGCTTGAATCGTCCGTTTCCGAAAATAAGTTATCCACAGCAAGAGATTGGCTTCAATGTACCGGTACGGACATGATATACATACATCATAACATGCAGAACAGACATGTGGCAGGGGATTTCGTACAGACCGTTGGAACCGGACGAGTAAAGTTCACGTTGGGATACGGAGCGTACCGATACCTTTCGACCATTAACTACATCTGACCTGCCTTTGCAGAATCAATGCCGATTTGGATTGCAAGAAGAGGGTGTCGTTGGGTCCATGGAAGTGGATGGGATGGGATGGGATATGGCCATGGAGGTCCATCCATCTCGGTTCCCCTTTTTTTTTCCCTTCTCTTTCTTGCTTGGCAGGGTGAAGTACCGACACTAGTAAAGTTGGCGGGGGAGATACTTCTGACCATCAACCAACCCCTGTCCTGTTCTCGCCTTCTGTTCCCTTTCCCTTTCCCTTCCCTTGAAGAAGTTGGGTTTATTGAAGCAGAAGAAGTCAAAAAGTAAATTTCTTTTTCACCGTTTTACTCCTATTTCCTTTTCTTTCCTCCTTCTGTTCTCCTTCTGAAGGTTTGGACTGTACCGCGAACTAAAGTACACTTGCTTCCTAGTTGACTTTGACTGACTGACTATTATCAATCAATCAAAACCCCGTTCCCCGTTCCCCATCCCATCCTGTCCCATCGCCTCGCCTTCACACTTTCTTCTCCTCTTTTAATCTTTTTACTCTCTTCTTCTTCTTTTCCCTTCTCCCTCTCCTATCCCCCATCTGGTCTCGTCTGCTGTCTGTCCCGTCCTGTCCTGTCCTGTCCATTCTTTCGTTGCCATTCGCCAAACGTTCCTTTTCGAATCTCTCTATCCAACTCGAACTCGTCGACCCGACTGATAGTTACTTACTTGCTTAAATTAATTACCCGTAAACGACATCGATTGAATATTATCCTGAACTTGAATCTCTTTCGATCGCGCGGAAAAAAAACACGACTCTCTACACTTTCACATTCATATAACTGCTTGGGATTGTCGCATCTTCAAATACTACTTCTATTACTAGGTACGGTAACAGTTTAGATACCTCTTAGATATCACCGTCGACGGCGCCGTGGTGTCGCCATTGCATCGCTTGCACTATCTCCTTTCGTGTTTTTGTGCGTGTTTCCTTGCTGCACTTTCTGTCCCTCCCTTCCCCTCCTGTTACCGTTCATATCACATCTTCATTCACATCCACATTCACACTTTTGATCTATTCGCTCTCTATTGCCACCCTTCATCAAATAAGAGTCTCCTGGGTGGAAAAAGGTTGGTCTTGTTCAGAATTTCTTCACAGGCGTGTCTGCCTGAGAACCTGCCGAGTCTTCCCCGTCTTCCCTGTTTTGCGCTGGCCCTGGATTGGCTTGGGCGCATTTCAATCTCATTGCAATTTCTCTTCACATTTCTCCTTCCATTTCCCTACTACTACTGCTACTACTACCTTAAACACCCCAACCCAACACACCCCCCATCATCTATCCATATCCACCCCCCAGACCAGACTATACCAGATTACCACCTCCCTGTCGCCAATCTGTTCCACCTCATCATTACCCTCTGGAAGCCTCGGCCTGCAAGAGGGGAGGAAAGAAGAGATTTAAAAAAAAAACACACATCTTAACCCTTTCCCGGGTTGCCGTACCTTCCGTCATCATCGGATCACTTGCATCGATTCTACCTGCCTTTGTCAAACATCGGTGAGGCTTGCGTTTCCCCAATTCTGACGGACTCGAATCCGTAAGAGCTTGCTTTCAAGGTTGGTGTTTGATTTGTTCCGTCAAGCAACGGTACAGGATAACCCTTTTACGCGAAACATGACCCACCTTACTACCCAATCTGTGTCCTCATAGCCTATTTGTCGGAGGGCTGGGAAAGCGTCCGAACAAGGTTGCTAGCGAGACAGCCGGACACGGGCATTCCCAAAGTATCTCCAAAAGCCTATACTTTCTTACAGCTTTCCATCGTCATTTTGTCTCTGTCTGTCATCTTGAAAGACACTTCGAAAAAGTCAAAATAACGAAAGAAAGTGGCCCGGCACTCTCCCTTTTTGGATTTTTATTATTATTCATCCAGCTGCTTCCTCGTTTCGTTCCTATTCTCTCTTATCATCCGAGGGGACTATTTCCGGCTTCCGCTGCAAGGGATTTTATGTACACACAGCTGAAGAAATCGTCGGAACATTTTGGTGTCTTTTTCGTTCCAAGATAATGTAAAAAGTCACCCCATGCGAGTTTCGATATTATTTTTTTGTGCATGCTTTGTCCTTCCCCCCTTTTAATGAGCTCATTCACTCTCCGTCGTGGCTTTTTGGACAGACTTGGCTGCTGGTGACAGATCATACTGACTCGGGATATTTAGATATATCATTTGGAATCGCAACATCCTCAACGCGACCCGTTTGCCTGACCCTGAACGACTTCTAAACTTCCGATACCCTCTGCCGCCGGCATTTTTTTTCCAAATAAACACCGTCAAAAATGGGTTGCAGCATGTCCACCGAGGAAAAGGAGGGGAAGCAGAGAAATGAGGAAATCAACGCTCAGTTGCAGAAGGATAAGATGCTTGCACGCAACGAGATCAAAATGTTGCTATTGGGTACGTTCCGGGTTTGAATCCAGCACGATCTTGAAGGTATATATCGCTAAACTCGGATCCGATTGCAGGTGCTGGTGAATCCGGAAAGTCCACAATCTTGAAACAGATGAAACTTATCCACGAAGGTGGATATAGTAGGGATGAAAAGGAGAGCTTCAAGGAAATCATCTTCTCCAATACCGTTCAATCGATGCGTGTCATCCTCGAAGCTATGGAAACGTTGGAGCTCCCATTGTCCGACTCTCGATCCGAATACCACGTTCAGACCATCTTTATGCAACCTGCTCAGATCGAAGGCGATTCGCTACCAGCTGAGGTTGGCAATGCTATCCGGGCTCTTTGGCAGGATCAAGGTGTCCAGGAGTGTTTCAAGCGATCGCGAGAGTACCAGCTCAATGATTCCGCTAAGTACTACTTTGACTCGGTCGAGCGCATCGCCACACCAGACTACGTTCCCTCCGATCAGGACGTCCTTCGGTCTCGTGTCAAGACCTTGGGTATCACCGAAACCACATTTGTCATTGGAGATTTGACCTACCGTATGTTCGACGTCGGTGGTCAGCGTTCCGAGCGAAAGAAGTGGATCCATTGCTTCGAGAACGTCACAACCATCCTTTTCTTGGTTGCCATCTCCGAATACGATCAGCTTCTCTTCGAAGATGAAACTGTCAACCGTATGCAAGAAGCTCTCACATTGTTCGATTCCATCTGCAACAGCAGGTGGTTCATCAAGACCTCGATTATTTTGTTCTTGAACAAGATCGATAGGTTCAGAGAAAAGCTTCCTGTCTCCCCCATGAAGAACTACTTCCCAGACTTCGAAGGTATGTGTCTTACACCTAAAAAGAGCTTGTTCCCTTTTTAGAATTTCGCTAACATAAAGTTTGTCTTGCGAATAGGTGGTGATGATTATGCGGCTGCATGTGATTACATCCTGAATAGATTTGTCTCCCTCAACCAGTCGGAAACAAAACAAATCTATACCCACTTTACCTGTGCTACTGATACCACACAAATCAAATTCGTCATGGCAGCAGTCAATGGTACGTAAACTTTCCCATTTATCAAAACTTTGATAAAATCTTTAAGACTAACAAACTGTATAGATATCATCATCCAAGAGAATCTCAGAAACTGCGGTCTGATATAAACGAGTTTCCGACCAATGACCAACAAAATGCATTTTCAACGAGCTTATACCACTTTGGAAGTCTCACCCCCTTCGACACGACCGCCTTTTATCCTTTCTCGACCCTCACCCTGCATTGGTCGGTGGCCTCATGTAGAACGACCTCAGTATACATCGTCCGTTTCATCTGACCGGAGTCTAAATCATACGTGCGGGAATCGTGTCTTTCTTTATTTTCTCTTTCGTTTTTCGCTTGCATTTTAATCATGCCAAAAGAATCTTTCTACTCCTTGTTCGGCAGTTTCGTTCTCTTTTCCTTTTGTTCTTTTTTCTTTGCGACGTATGTTAGCGTGGCGGTCAAAGTGGACACCGCAAATATAAGACCTTTAACTCTTAAACCTTTTCTCGGAACCCCCTCCTGTGCGCTTTTCCTTTACCTTCGCTATACCTTTTCCTTTCTTACTTTCTTATACCTTTTTTTTTCTTACTCACTTCTGTTTTATTCTAATGATCTGAGTTGAATCTGTGGTGTTTCTTTGTTACTCGTCTTTCTGTTTCTTCGCGGTCTTGCCAGTCGGGTTTCCAGCGTCGACGTATATGAAAATTTCCTTTTTCCTCTCTCGCCCGCCTCTCACTTCACTCTTCCTACCCGGCCTGGAGAACCAGCAGCCATTACAAGAAATAGTTGTGAAATGTAAAACCTTCTTACGCTCTATGAATGCGAAAAAATCGAAAGCTTTCTTTCGGAAGAATAGCCAGCCGCACCGTCGAACCTACTACTCTGAGATTTCTTATACCCTCAGAAATGAAGAATTGTTACTTTTCTTCTTTTTTCCCTCTTCTTCTGTTTCTTCTTTTTTGTATTTCTCCCTCCCTCTGTCACCACTTGCCTTTTTTATACTTAATCGACCCTCCCTTGCACCTAGCTTTTCTTTACCCTGGTGTGTGTTCATGTATTATAGTTTATTTCCATTTCCGAATACAAGTAATTACTTTATAAAGCTATATCTATTCGATTCATTCGTAATAAATCCAATTAAGTGCGATTGAGGTTCTTCCTCTCCTCACAATACGCAATCACTTGTTTAAAACTAGTAAACTACGGAGTCAATATGATCATGATTTACGGGTCCAACCTTAAAACTCCCCACTTACCTAGTTATCCGATATTTCTGTCAGGTGTAGCGGCCGGACGGAACTTATCCACATTCTTTTTTCCCGAGAAAAAAAAAAAAAAATCACGATAACTGGGAGTACTCCGTACCAGCCGAGGGATCGCGATCCAGGGGCCCGATTGATCGAACTTCACATTACCCTATAGCTATCCCGAAAAATTATCTGGGGTTTCAGGATCAGCTTTCAGACCCGGGCCGATACGAAAAGAAAAAACAAGAAGAGGTAAAACGGGTCAGGATGAGTTCTAAACTAGCGGAACTGCCGCCAGGTATTCCCGTAGAATCGAATCATCATAGAAAGACCCTGAAGATCGAGGAAATGGTTCGGTCACCCAGGAGGGATATATGAACATACACCACGTCTAGTCTACGGAGCTCTTCTCTTCTCGTCTTTTAAGCGATAAGTTTCATTGAAAAAAAAAAAAAAAAAGGAAATAGGGATATATTCTGGAACGAGCTTTTGTTCAATTCATTATTTACCAATCGTTTCGACCTTGTGTGTGGCGTGTGGTATGGTATGGTGTGGTTATAACTTGCATTTCCCCGGTTATGTATGTTATGTTATATTGGTGATACATATAATGGAACAGGAAGAACCGGAACCCACAGTTCGGGTTTATCTTGACCCACTGAGCTGCAGCAAGGGTTATTCCGGGATTTTTCTTGCGAGATTTTTTTTTAACGGACATTCGAATAAAATTTAAGTTAGAGGGTTTTTGTTCCTTCTTCGCGCTTGTTTTGAGGGTTAGAGAGGTGGGTCGTGATGGAGGAGTATTTTGGATCTAAAAGAATTTTCTACTTTTGATTGATTGATTGATTGATTGATTTGATTGATTTGAATTGATTCTCGCGGGTCCACTTTTTGCGGCTGGCGTAGGGTGAGGCGTTTTATGGTGTTTTTCTTTCTCGTTCCTTTCATGTGAAATCTGGTGATATCTTCTTCTTCTTCTTCTCCTATGAAGAGACAAAAAAGTGGTCTGTAGTTAAAGCCACCTATAATTTGGTTCCTGACGGAACCAGTCCCTCGCCAATTGAACATCCAGAATAGCCGTTTAATATAAGAAAGAAAGATCTTTACTTCCCACCATGACCTGTTATTTCTTCCCTCTCCCCTTCGGCAGGACCCGAGAGGGGGGCGTTTTTGAAGGAACCGGGTTCGAGGTCGTTTCATGATAATTCATCTGAACCCTCCCTCTTCCTCTTCCTCTTTCTTTCGTTCATTCATTCGCGCCCCCCCCTGAGAAAGGTTATGTGAATTTTTCCAGAACGATATTTCGGGCCCTGCAGGTAACTTACATATACTTTTGGTTAACAGGTAGCTAAGTAATTAGCTTTGATGTTTTTTTTTGACTGGGGGATGTGCAGTTGACGGGGGCGTCCTTTTTTTCCGGTTCGTGCATGAAACAGAAGAGGCGTTTCTTCTTCTTCTTACTACATACAGTCTTTTGGGAGGGTGACAGTGCACTGCTTGCACACCGGGGAATGATTAAAAAAAAAAAAAAAAACATGTTGAATGCTTGTGCAGAATCACCACCGCTGGCTGGCTTTGTTGGCATTATGTATGTAATGTACGTGTAGATAGTATACGTAGGTAGTAGTTACATACGATACTTGTGTCTGTGGAATTGGTTGGATTTGGGATTTGGGATTTGTCAATTGGATTAGGAACATGCTCCGGACAGATAAATCGGATCCTTACACTAGTCTTTTACTGACTTACCTACTTACTTACATCTTACTAACTAACTAACTACGTCTTTGCATACGAATTCTATTAGAAAAAAGGGTCCAAGACTAGTCTCGGAGTCTAAGAAGGTCTGTTGGTCGGTCTAGAGCAGCGAACGGGCTAGCTAGCTAACTAATTAAAGTACTACCTTTGTAGATATCTCGAAGATATTCGCTGGAATTGCGACATCCTCAGAGCCTTTGGGGGGCTATTCCGCTCGTAGGCTCTTAGGCTCGAGCTTGAGCAATCGGATCTCACCGCCTACTTGCGGCCTACCCGTCGAACTTCCCAAATCATATCACTCGTCTACAAGGGCCATGCATTGTCGAGGCTCGTATCCCGCAGTAGCAGCAAGCCAGGAAGCAGCAAGGGTAAGGTCAAGCTCGATGGAGCACCGAGCTTCCTTACATTACATTACATTAATATACATAAGTACATACATGCCAGACCGGAAGAAGAATTCAAGCCACGGGCTGGGCGTGTTTAGCGGGGTGGGGGAACTCCATGAACATGAACCTTCAACCAAGACCGAAACCAGAACTAGCTAAAGCATATAGTTACTTAGCTGTCGGTTGAAAAGATCCATGCAGACACATACATTACATTACAGACATACAGACAGACAGACATACAGATACATTATGGGGCAATGGCTGCATAGCCTGACTCTGACATGCGTATTTTTCTTGTCGAAATTGCAGATACCCAGTGCAGCTACTATCGCCAAAAACAGCATCCCCGGACCTGTAACCTTGAAACTTCGTCGTTCGATCGTTTCTCTCTCTCCTCGAGGGAAGTAGCCTTTTTTTATTTTATTTTTTTATTTTTTATTTTTTTATTTTTTATTTTTTTTTATTTTTATTTTTATTTTTATTTTTTTTACCAACCAACAAGGCCCTTGTTTCCTGCCTCAAAGCTATTAGGGCCACCCTCCGAGGATGCCGGGGTGTCTACGCACTCTTTTTCTCTGGTTGCTTTCTGCCAGTTGGCTGGCTCCATGTTCCTTGTTCAAACACACATGCCAATCTACGGAAAAATTGGAGAGCTCGAACGAAGAAGCGGACGGGATTAAGAAAGAGTATTAATTACTGCTGAATGCCACATCGTCTCGGAGAGACAGGTTGACTTCTTTTTTTCCCACCCCCATTGCCTTATTATCTTATTAGCTTCCGTAAGCTCCTTCTGTTCTGTTTTGTTCAGTTCATATACGATACCATTTGAACTGGCGTCAGATTTCACCTTTTTTGGCAAATAACGGGTAAGTGGGGATCAATCAATCTTATTTTTTTAAACTTCACTTCGACTCTTTTTGCAATTGATTATAATTGTAAGTTGTATACTTTAAGTATATATATATATGTATATTCCGAGGCGGCCTCCCTTTTTTTTTTCCCACCTTTCCCTTATCATATATCTATTTATTCGATTCATCGACGATAATACCAATACAAGGCTGGCAGGCTGGCAGTGATTCGACTCGATTCGATTTCTCGTTAATTTTTTTCATATGCACTGACTGGTTTAGTTTAAGCTTAGTTAAAAGTAGCTTCGAAAAGAAAAGAAAAAGACACCGCTTGTTTCCCCCCCACCGGCTTCTGGATTCTGTTCTTTGCCCTCGCTCGCCGTATCAGACAGCCTAAGACCTGCAGCACAGCGCTGCACCGCACTGCACTGCGCTATCAAGACACACACCTAAAAAGAAAAGAAAGGAAAGGAAAAGAAAAGAGTTCTCCTTCCCTCCGACATTTTCCCTCCTGCCATTTGATAATTATTATTATTATCATCTCGAGTACCCCAGAAAACCAACAACAACAAGAAGAAGAGAGACGTCTGTTTAATAATTATTAGAGAGAGAGAGAGAGAGATAGAGAGAAAACAGAAGGAGATTCGAAGCCAGGCTGCCAATCAGATATTTTACCGAGGAACAACAGCACTTCACTTCCAAAAGGTCTCCCATCTTCCCGAGAAACTCTAAAGCCCCGTTCCCAAACGGCACTCAGCATATATCTCCATCATCCATCTCTATCAAACCCTCTCACACTGCGACTCTCGTTTTTTTTTTTCTTTCTGTCTCTGTTTCTTGTCTCAATTCTCTGTCGCTGGTGGTGTTTTCTTGGGTCTATTTTTTTTTTTTGACTCTATTCAAGAGGGAGAGGGATTTCTACAGGATCGATCTTCCTAGATACTTGATTTCCTGACAAGAGAAGAGGAAGCAGAAGCAGCAGAATAAGACCCCTCAATACATCTACATTATCAACTCAACCGACGGCCTCCAACCTCACCACTCACCACCACCTACCACCGTCATCCTCACCACCACCAACCACCAACCACATCATACACAATAAAATAAATACTCACATCCGACACAATGTCTTCGCATCTATCACCATTCGGTGGTAAAAACCCCGACGACCTTCTCGCTCCTTCCCCGACCCCAACCCACACCGCCGATCACCATGCAGCAACCGCCGCCAGGGATCCGGCCAAAAAGCACGAGCCAAGTTCTTCGTACCTGAAAGACCTAAATCTAGTCGCTGAAGCCGCGAGACGGGCACAGAATGCTCTGCTGGCAAGGGATTTTGAGAATTGTTCTATGTGAGTTTTTTTTTTTTTTTCCGTCTGTCTACTACTTTTGGTAGAATCTAGGATTCAAAATGAAGGATTATTTAGAATCAAAGGAAATAAGGAAGGAAGAATGAAAATTACTAACCCAGACATTTTGAAAAACAGAGACAAGCGGTAGACGATGTGAACGGCCGGTTCCTCCTAAAAAGAGCAAGAGATAAACTGGGAGTTTTTTTTTTTTTTTTTTTTTTAAAGAAAAAAATTCTGTTGAGAAAAGAATCAACTTCCGCAGAAGAACGGCATTGCATTGGTTTCTCGATTACTGATACCATATCTCAGTCTACCAATGCATCTTTGAACCTCATAACACGCAAAAAGCCGTTCACACCCGGTACCGAGCAAAAGATACAGTTATACAATTCTCCTCATAAACATATCCAAAATCCCCCCCAAAAAAGAATATAGAAATAAATCTTCACAAGCCACCACCGCCAATTCACGATACCCCAGACTTTTTTTTCCTTTCTCCGCCTTTTTTTTTCTTATTCTTCTTCGACTCTCAACGGTCCTGGAGCTCTCTACTACCTCCTTCCTCCCTTGGCCTTTTCCCCCGCAAAATTCCGAATGGGGCCGCCCTCATACCGCTGCTGTACCAGACACGACGCAGCATAATAATCGATTGAAAAAAACCAACCCTCTTCTCAACCCTTTTCAATGACTCTCCGCTATCTTCTTTCTTCTTCTTCCCTTTTTCTTATAGCTTTTTGAGACAGTCCTTCAACTTTTTATATTAAAGAGAAACGAAATCGATTAATTCTCCCATTGGGAAATACATGAAAGGAAAACAGGGCCTACTTTTCTCCTTCTCTTCTTTTTCAACCAGTTGTTTTTTTTAACAGTTTTTATTATTATAACGATTTTGTTAATCCTTTTTTGGTGTTAAGTTGTTAGTTTAATGTCATGATATCAGATAGACCGCCCGTCGAAACTTCCTTTTTCAGCCAGTGTTTTTTTATTTATTAATTGTATTGCTTTTAACTACTAGCTTTTATCTGGTTCTTTTGGAGTTTTTGTTTCTTTCTTTCGATTGTGCTTTTGTTTTTGGATTAGTTCCCTCTTAGATAGAGGGGAATATAAACTGTCTAAAGTTTTCGAACTTCTTTAACACTTTTTGGTTCTTATATGTTTGTGGATAGAAATGGGATTCGTCTTATTCATTCATTCATGATCATTCAATTCAATTCAATTCAATTCAATTCGAAGCACATCCGGTTGTTTTTATTATAATTTTATGTTTTATGAGATGATATACTTCCTTACTCTTTAGAGGATGGGATAATGGTATCAATGCAAATGCAAAGGAATGGAAATGGATTTCTACTATGCTATAGCCGACTATGCGCAATTCTTAGAGTTTTTTTTATGTTAATGCAATGGTGTTTAATGTCTGTACTTAGCTATCTGATAGTAGTTGATAGATTGGCTTTGTTAGTCTGTTATCGAATTTATTTACTATTCTTTAAAGAACAAAATTACTAGAACCTCTCATACCCGGCGTCGTGATATTGATATCGATTTATACGCACCGGCTTAGTCATGACATTTTGAGCCTCACCATCCCATTCGGGTAAACCATGAGGGTGGTCGTTAATACCACACGGTCAACACGACTTTTATCAACTATTTGGATGTATTGGTCAAGTTTTCAAAAAGGAAAAAAATCCCAGAGTTTTTTGTATTCCCCCATTTGATAATTTCCATGGATTTCTCTATTTAGAAGAGAAAAGTTAGAGGGAAAAAAGGAAAAGCACATGATTGTATGTTGGTTGTCGAAAAGGACCAAACTGATCTCGGACATTTATGATTTGAAAAAGGTGATTCCCTTTTTGTTTTGTTTTTAAGAATCTCCAGTTCATCATAAACCCAATACTGTGCATTCAAGAACAATAATGTTCTCGAGTTATACATGAACTTTTAGAGAAGAAACAAGGTTAAGAAATGAAAATGAAGAAAAAGGAACCAACCGAAAAACGATCCCATAAGCCATAGTTAGAGTATAGAAAGGAACAATAGAGTTAGAAGGTCGAGAAGGGGTTAGGAGGCGAGCCTAGGATTAGCGGGAAAGGAGCCAGTATCAAAAACAAGAAGAAAAAAGGTATAGAGCTGGGATGTTATATATAGAACATCGTATGGCTAAGGTCTCGATGGACCCCGTTACCCCAGAGTCGAGCAGCCTTGTCGAATACATCTCCTGGACTGTCTTTGACACCGGCAGCAGACTCAGTGGCGGCCTCTGAACTGGTGTCCATGATAGACTGTAAGTATATACGACCTCGATCGCACGCCAAGTCCGCCATTTTTGCTAGGAGTGAAGTTAGCATTAGCACGAACCCCTTAGAGACTGATGTGTTTTATTTGCACTCACCTGGAGGACAGATAGAGACAGACTTTGTGGCCCTACAAAACAGGTGTGATAAATTCATTGTCTAGGAGTTGAAGAGGTTAGTTTAAGAACACAACGGGACCTTTGGTATTAGAAGTAAACTCACCATTCTCTGAAGGTCATCGGCGGAATAATTGTTCTCGCAGCGAAGCACGAAATAATGCGCAGGTCGAGCCGTCCCCTGCAAGGCTTTATGAGCCTGTAGGAAAAAATCGAAGTTATAGACGTCCGTAATGCCGCGGTCAACCACTGTTCCAGGCAGACAATTTTTTCTGTCGTCGGCAGACTTGTCCTCTGTGGGATAAAAGCGTGTTTGGTGTCGTTTCCCCACGACAACCAAAGTGATAGACGGCCGGTAACCATGTTCGAATTCCGAACACGCAGCAAGAACCTTCGGAAGCTCTTGGGACAAGACATGGTAGTATTGACCATCAGAAACACCATCTCGATAGATGATAATGGTCTTCGGTACGGCCCCCACATTCTTTTTGTACAAACTCAGACGTTCCGCGAACATCTCCTTCAACTCTCCGATCATTTCGTTCTTGGGCTGGATTCTTAGAGACGCCGGATAGTTCATGAAACTGCTGTCACAACTCGCAACCACGGCCGCCATTGAAGGTGCACCTTGGGCACTTAAAGGGGACGGGTGAGTGACGTCCATCCCAACAAGCATCGCCGGCTAAAGGGAAAGCCTCATATCAGCACCTACTCTTAACAACCAAGTTTTTCTAGGCATTCATTCATTTGTTTCTTCTTACCAGATTACCGTTCCAGAGCCACCTCAATGCCTCTTTCGGAAGCACATGGTTGACACCGCCGAGCCTTGTGTTGACCTTCAAGAGTACATTGGCCCAGTACTGCTTGTTGCCTTGACGCTCGATGCCCCTAGCTGCTTTACTAAACAAAACAACCACAGTGGGAATACCTTGTAGGTTTCAAAACAATGTCAGCAGATTTCACTCTAAATGTTATGGATGCTAATGCTTACCAGCTTTTAGATCTCCCAGGTACTTTACACGTTGGAACAGATCCCTGATCTCATCGGGGAGGATCACCAACATCAAAGTTGGCTTGCTCGTCGAGTACCTCCTGAAGAGAGGTTCGATCTCAGTACCCGAGCCGTTGACATCGATCTTCTCCTCTCGGCAAGCCGCGTTATCTGACTTATTGTGCATGATACCCACGTCCTCACACGTCTCTCGAAATTGTGAGATCAACCGAGCAATATTATCAGGCGTATACGCTCTGTCCCGAGTGCGGGTGAACGAAACGACAAGAAGACGCTTGAGTTCACATCCTTTGTAAAATCTTTGTGCTCTCAGATTCCATTGTCCCTTCCCCTTCTCGACTTCGGTGGTCTTTTTGGAATATTGAATCATCGGAGCTGGGAGGATCCGAGCTGGGATAACGACCATGTTCTGGTCGATCTTCACACCAAACTTGTACTGTCGACAAGGTTAGTCAAATGATTTCCCCGAGGTGACATACGACTAAAGAACCTACAGGGATTGAAGTTTGTGCATTATTGAGTCCCAAAGTTTTGAGACCAGTTTCCGTAATGATCTTTGCATTGGAGGTCGGATCACGACTACGGAGCATGACAAAGGTGTTAGATCCAGACAACCAGAATTTCTCGGAGTATTACCTACCAAGCAAATCGAATCATGTTCGAGGTTTGATTTTCGGATATCTTCCCACGGTAAAGCTGGCCTGCAGAGATAGTGCATAGCTCCATGGGGATCATGGTATTTCCCGATTGTAAGATTTGCAATCTAGGATACCGGAGACCGACACTATACTCTAACATGACTGTTAGCCTGAAATTGAAACTTGGGAATTTAGGTTAGTACTTACTCTGTTTGAAGTATTGATGGACGCTGATTTGACCAAACTCGTTGCATGTAAAGGTAGCCTCTTCCGCGTTCTGGTGAGATACTTGTCCAATTACCCAAGGCTTGGAGCCCAGATGACGAAGGTTCACCCTGACTCGACGAAGGAAGCTAGAAATGCGTTTCCTTTCCATGTCACGAAGAGGCTGGTCCGTGATATTTCGGCCGCAGAAGAGACTAATAACATCGATCATAGGCATATCCTTGTAGAAAGGAGAAGCTACGACGTTGATATTGCACAATACCCTTCCGAAGCTCGGACGGACACTCTTGTAGAAACCTTGGATGGCTTCAAGTCCACCTCCAAGGTCTGCAGAAACACCACCCTTGGAAGGTAGTTGGAAGAACTTGTTCTTTCCAGCACCTGCAGTACGAGCATTCATCTCGGGGCCCCGGTTGAGAACGATGTTGAGGATTTGAATGAGATCTTTTGAAATGTCGTCGTCATTCTCATGTCCTGGCTCACGGTGTTTGCTTTCACCCATGATGTACTTTTCGGTTAGGTCTGAAGCCGAGAGCGACCCGTGAGCTCGGATCTGAACGTCAAACTCCTTGGACTTTGGATGCGGACCAGCAGGAACATCATCTTGCCACCATAGTTTGACCAGGAACTTTTTCCCTTCAGCAAGGCCGAGCTTTTCCAAAGGCAGCTCTTGGGCTGCAAAACAAAGATTGCCACCATCAGTGACAACCTCACTGCTGAACTCACGAAGGCCCTCCTCGATGAAAAGGTCGATGATACGGCGCCTTGTCGAGCGCTTCTCTTCATCTGGTGTGAGTTTTATCTGATAGCGATAATATTTCTGCCCTGGCTTGAATTGAAGCGGAAAATAGTTCGCGCGGACGAAGGTTTTTTCACCAGTGGTACCAAAGCCACGACGGGGTGGGAAATCTGCCTTGTGGATGGGAGCCGGGAATGCTCTTGCCTGAGCTATCATCTTCCCCTCGACCTTCGTAGCACGGTCATCGGGTTGAGTTGGAGCTCCAGTTGGCTTGAAGACCTGGAAGCCACCTCGACCACCACCACCTTGGTAGCCGCTGCGGGTAGCCATTTTTACGGTCAAAATGATGAACGACTGGTATCAAAGTCTGGGGATTCGAGTCAGAAATAGGTTTCACATATGAGAGGATGGAAGGGACACTGTAAGTCAGTGGGATACGCTGGGGCAATGAGTTTGGATAGATGGAAGGTCAGGGAAGGGAAAGGAAGAAGAGGGCAGGGTATGCAGCCAGGTGCAGCTTTAGAGCAAGAGAGCTGGGAAATGGAAACAAGGGCAGATGGGTTAAGGAAAGAGGAGGCATGTTGCCAACTCGAGGAGATGGTGCGATGTCAGGAAGGGTTTATTTAACCCCATGGAGCTGGGGGGCTGCAAAAAACAACAAAAACAGACACACTCACTTGAGAAGGATGTCGGAAGGCAGCACCGGTATGCAGAGAGCAGAGGCGAATTGAAAAGCAAAGAAGATATAAGGAGTCTCAATCAAAAAACAACAAAAGAAAATGGAGGATTATGGGATGGTCTCAGTCAACTAGGGGGGCCTTGGATGATGAGATGAAAGGAAGATGAAGAGGAGAAGGAGAAGAATACAAGAAAGCTGGGGATGGGAGATTAATTTATAGCCTTGTTTACAGGCTAGGGAAAATATTGGAATAAAAACGACATCATTTGGGCGTCTGAGATACGTCTGAGGGCTGTGCCCTGTGCCTACGGCTGCGTACCTATTCTGATGGGCAGAGATGGACGCTTTGCGTGAGAATTTCCTGGGACATCCTACGTAGCTCTAATGTGCATTATCTGTGCTTGGGGGAGGGAAATGGGGCTTTCCGCTATATAAACTAGTGGTGGAGTGCGCTGGCTCAGGATACCTCAAAACTTCATCTTTAGACTACACAACATTCATTAATCCATAATAAGGTATCAATTCTTCCACCCATACTTTTATATCCATGAGACTGGATACCTTTTTAATAGAGGCCTAACTTGCGTTGGAACGGAAAATGCAACAGCGCACGCCCACGTTGTGCACACTATGGCTAGGTCGATGTCACGGTGGTGGGTCTCGGTACTATCAGCGGAAAGATGGTAAGGCAATCTTGAATATCACCTGTTGTTCGGCGAAGGTAATCTAATCTTTGTCTATTGTACAGCAAACGTCTATAGCTTATAGAAACAAAGCGTTATTGAAACATTGCTACATATATTCCCAAACTCCGTATTCAGATGCGGAAAACTTTCAGTTCTTCGTTTTTCGTCTTTCCCTTTCCATACCAAACTTAACGGCCTCTAGTACATTCTTGACAGTTTTCTTTGGCTTATATCTCGGCTCGGTTCCTGGTTCATATACTCCGGTTTCTACTAGGATACTATACCAATCGGATTCGGAGTGCTCATCGTATTCATTCGACCCCCTGATATCAGATTCCGGGGTATCTCCAACAAAGTAGACGGTCCGAGGTGGCGCAGGATCGTTAAATAAGTCCTTACGCCATTGTTGCAGTACCCTTGTGGCGTAGTCAAAAGTGGCCTTGCTTGGTTTGCCGTATGTTGTGACATCGATAGTTTTCCCTGTTGACGCCTTGTATAGTGCCTCGATCATAATTCTAGCAAAGGGTATACTCATTAGTCTATTTTAAAGGGCTAAAGAATGCGAATTAGTTGGAAAACCTTTGCTTACCTTAGTGCACCCATTCCGTATCTTGTAAGATCGTAGGCAGTCGACCATACGACATCATTGTGAGCGAAGAATATTGGTGGGCCTTCCGTATGGGATTCGGAAACCGTTCCCATTCTTCCATCCTATGTCCCGAAAATAATTGAGTTAACATTATATGATTACTCGAGTAGACGAAGGAAACTTTACCCTACCTTCGACATGAGTAGTTCCAGAATGATCTGGGCATCAGACGCCCAATCCCTACTATCCGCAAACACAAATATCGCCTCGATATTGACGTTTGTAAAGTCTCGCTCCTTGGAGTTTGCATATTCCTCCTCTGTTAACTTTCTAAACGGACACACCGATGGTTTCCATTTGATGAGGTCGCCGGGAGTAACGACGTCTTTGAAGCCACTGATGGAATAGAAATGTTAGTTAGACTTCCCCAAGGACCTATTAGGGAAGTAGGAGGTATATTGCTTACTAGTTCTCGGCTACATGTCTACACTTCTCGCCCTCCCCTCCAACGACAAGAACAGTATGATATTGTGTAGCCATCTCACTCATTGGTGTATGCCCACAGATGAACTGTTCCGGGGAAACAGCAACATCCAACTGTCTGCTCAGATCAAGACATCTTTCTGCCTCGGTTTTCCCACCGCCTACAAGAACCATTAGCATTTCCCAATATAAAAGTGGTATACAGAAGTCAGCCCCCACCGTTCGTGAGAAAGATATAAGGAACCTTAACCCCCTCCTCATTATCCCCGTTAAGTATTCTTAGCGCCTCCTTCGCCTCAGGAATTACATTCCCACCTCGTAAGAATACACCA
Organism: Arthrobotrys conoides; assembly: GCA_036971725.1. NCBI lineage: Eukaryota > Fungi > Ascomycota > Orbiliomycetes > Orbiliales > Orbiliaceae > Arthrobotrys > Arthrobotrys conoides. Next base: position 2,314,639 of record JAVHJM010000005.1, read on the forward strand.
TCCAAATCGAATCCAAATACATAGTTAGGTGCTACATTCGACAACTGTGAGTCTTCACTGACATCGTCGTCAAATTCAACTGCTGGCTCTTGATAGTTTGGGTGTTCAAGGTGATCTCTAGCCAATGCAATTGTTTCTGCGATAGTTGTGGATGTAGGAGAGTCTGCTGATGGCGAATCTGGGACTATTACTGTGGGTCCATGTGATAGATCTTCCTTTGAAGCATCAATGATTGAAAGACGACGGGCATGATGGGCGTTCGGGCCGTTAGTTGAGATGTGCATTGGAGCTGGCATCTTATATATGGTATAAGATATATTATCCTACTATATGGCTTAAGAAATAAAATATAATACGGTATACGCTAGCTTCGCTCGAGGAAGGAGAAATAGATAAAGGATTGAATATGGGTAGACGTTATAATATATAACATCAACAGAGATTTAATTAACCAGCAAATCCTTTCCATAAAAACTCTGCACTCGAATCTACATCCCTGAATCTCGATCTCGCCATTAACATGTGAATCCCACTATTGAAGGTTTTCGGAACGCTTCTATGCACTCTTTGAAGATCAGTCCAGGTACGGAATCGAGGAATCCTAAGATAGGTAGTAAAAGCCCGAAGCTTTGAAATCCTTGTGGCATACCTTACACACAGCTTTGAGCGGCTTATGAAACTACAACCTACCTCCTCGTTCATCTATCTCTGTCAAACCAATGACGTCTAGTGGGCCATCTAATTTCTGTGACGAAAACAGGTCGGATATCCGATATCCCTACCCGGTATACCCTATTGAAGATAATGAAGCTTGAAGACCCTGTAGCACGTATGTAGCATGGGAAACTAGGGTCCACATCAAGAGCAAGGACCCTAGCTAAGATAATGCGGCAACGACATCACTAGTTACTACTAGTGAAGCCTCGTATCTGAAACATAACCATCCATCAAGACAATTCCAGGTACGCTTGAAGATTTTTAACATGGATCAGGAACTCTCCATGTTCAACCTGTCTTGCGTATACGTACTTGTTGGGAAACAGAAAAACCCGCCTGAATTCTGCGTTGTCGGTGATGTTTCGGCCAGATCACCACCCACAGCTTATTATCTTCCCAGGATCTTGCTTATAACCAAAACCATTCCTCTTCAAACTTACCCACCCCATCGAAAGAAAGATGGACCGATAGAAAATTAAAATAAAAAAGAAAACAGAAAAGATGAGGCTACAACAGAGCTCCTCCCACCCCCCGAATCAGACCTATATCAGCCTTACAAGGTTACTCTCCCGTCTTGAGGAGAAATTTCCCGCAGATGTCTACCATGTTCCGACGTCCAGGCCATCGGCGTTTGAGATGGCCAAGGTTAAAGCTGTACGTCATATCTTCCTAACTAGCAACTAAAAGCCCGCAACCTCAAACCTCGCGAGAGAAAAATTAAAATTAAAATTTTTTGTCAGAAAAAGTAACTTTGATATTAAAGAAAAAATTGCTAATTTGTCTGGGTATTTTAGAATTTAGAGTATGCACATACTCTTCTGCAGCAATTGGAAAATGAAGCTGTGGGACTCAAGAACCTGGGTCAGAGACAAATCGCGCTGTCAGACCTGCAGCCTCAGAGAATTAGTGTGAAGAGGCTGCAGGATGTCATAAATTCCCTAGAACTCCTGGTAAGTCTGGGGATGTATATGTGTATGAATGAGAGAGGGCCACATGCTAACAATCGTGACTGATAGGAAGATACAACGGTTGTACGTATCATTGAAGAAACATCAGCTACTGAGGAAGAGGAAGAAAGCACATCGGAGGCCCCAGCTCAGGTAGCTGCACCTCCGAAACCGAACGTTGTAACTCAGTCAAATATAGCACCTCCGGTTCCGACAGCTACTGCTGCACCCTCTAGTATGGCTATCCCAAGATCACTTAAAAAAGGGTGTTTTATGACTAACCAGTACTTCAAAGATGAACCAGCATCAGTTCTAAGAAACCGTTTGGGGAAATACTCCGAAAAAGACGAAAGGTCAGAGCTAAGTGCTGAAGAACAGTTATCTCATGACCGACATGAACAAGATGACCTCTCGGAGAGTCTTCTCAAGATGGCAGAGCAACTGAAGGCAAACTCCAGACGCTTTGCAGACGAGCTAGAAGGAGAGAAAGATATTCTTCGTACTGCAGCCGAAGGACTGGATAAGAACACTACAGGGATCCAAGGAGCTGGACTCCGAATGTTGAAGTTGAAACAAGGACAGGACGTTACATGGTGGTATCAAATGAAAGTATTTGCGGCATTACTTGGATTAGTAAGTCTCCAGCTTTTACAACAACCTCTAGGAAACCGAATAGCTAATGTTTACGTGTAGGCGTTGACGGCAATTATCATTTTCTGGCTGCCAAAGTTGAGATGGGGGTCTTTCACGTTGTAGATGTATGTTTAATTATACATGCCGATTGTCGCCAGATACTACCTTGCGGATCGATTATCATGTGTCCCATATTTCGAATAATTCATTCTATTAATCCGAATGAGTCTGAAACTTCCAATGTATCTCGACAACGACATGAAGAGCATACTTGCTTGATATCCATCCAACTTCGTGATGGATATTTCAGAATTTATCCCTAGCGCGGCATCATACCAAGCACAGACGGCAAACCTGATCAGAAAGTTCTTCGATACTAACGAAATAACCACCCAACAAGAATGCGACGAACATGCATCCGGCATAGCTGACCAAGTCGTCAGTCCCACGGCACTCCAAGGACAAAAGAGTTACACCGTCATAGCAGCAGATGAGTCGATGGTGATCCAATTCCGCCCACCGGATTGCCTACTAGACGTTGCCGACGTGGATATCGCCCGAATGACATATGGTCGAAGATTTGTACCCGCGTGTGTATTTCGGGAATCATGGCGTGGATTGTTCGTATATGTCATGGATTCAATCCAAGGTGAAGCTTTTGCAATAGCTCGGCAGGATTTATATACCAAAGAGAATAAGCATATTTTATTCTCCACCATATCCGACTATTCTACGTCCGTCTCCCGCTCTCCGGAAGAGAAATAGTATGACATTTAGTCTCTATACTGATCTTCCTTTCCTTTTCTTTTTATTTGAATATTAGCTTCTTCGCCGTATCCTGGACAAACAGACCTACAACTCCTCCAGACATCAAGCAAATCTACCAAGACTATGACTCCCGTCTCGCCGCCCTCAATGATACCGTACCCCCAAAATTCTACTCAAAGCTTAACACCGCACGAAATCAACTATGGAGGATCTTTGACCCATCTCATCCCATAGTCCTCAACCACAGTGGCCTCACAGACACCAACGTCCACGTAGACAAGACAACCGGACGTATAACCGGTGTTATAGACTGGTCTGGTTCCTGTCTAGGACCCTTCGGAACCTCACTCTACGGCGTGGATATGGCACTCGGATTCCAATCAGTAAACGAATGGCACTGGCATCCGAACCATCATGAACTGCGAAAACAGTTTTGGGAAAGTTTATCGAATATCGTGGGACCGTTGACTGATGATCAGATATCGACGATAAAGATCGCTAGGGCGGTGGGACTGTTTTTGACGTTCGGGTATTCTAATGGTGTTTTGGTTGAAGATGATGATTCGAGATTGATGTATCTTGATGTACTCTTGGGTATGGAGTGAAAATGGAATGCAATGATTAATCTTCTACTATTGGAAGCTTAGGACGTGAATGCGAACACGAATGTGAAGTGGTGATGGTGGTGAATTTAACCTTGTCATCGAATGACTAGCGAACCCAAGTGACTGGATTGGTTCCTGCATGCCGTGCCCAAGCGAAGTGAAGCCCGCCAGCCAGCAAGGGGCAAAAGAAATCCGGGGGGAACATCACCCAACCAGATCGATCTAGATTTCGATCATGTAATAATATTAATCCCCTTGGCCCCCCAAAATATCTATACCACTACTTTAACTACTTCTACACTACAAAGTCCAGTTTAGACATTATTCCATGCAATCATCCATCACGAATTCAATACGAACTTTTATACCCCGTCTAAGCATTCCTGCTTCATCTCTTCCCACAATCACCACAATGCGTTCCGCGAAAACCCAGGCCGCGCAGAAGATCCGGTCGTTCGCAAACACCACACCTACAACGCGCCGGACGAGGACTTCAACCACTACTACAACTACTACAATAGTATCGAAACTGCCTCCTACGTCGCAGAAATCAAAATCTAAAAAGGTGGCGACGAAAGATGATGATGAGGATGAGAAGGATAATGATGATATCTCGGATTCTGAGTTATCATCAGCACCGTCGGATCTTGAATCTGCATATTCTGAATCACTGAGAGCTTCGAGTGATGAAGATGATGGCGGCGAGGAATATACTACATCTCCATACTTCAATTCTTCATCCTCCTCAGCAAAACCGCCCAAAAAGCGAAAACGTAATAACAATAACACCAATATAAAAACCGAAGACAATGCTATCAAAAAAGAAGAAGAAGAAGATATCGATTATGAAGAAGAAGAGGAAGAAGAGGAAAAGAAGAAGTCCAAACCTAAGCCAAAATCAAAATCAAAATCAAAATCCAAAACCGTAAAAATCAAAAAGGAAAAAGGAAAATACGTAGACGTCCACTACGATCCCCCCGAGAACTGGCGAGAAATGTACGATATAATCAAAGAAATGCGTCTACGTATCCCCGCTCCAGTAGACACCGTAGGTTGCGAACGGTTGGCTCAAGCAGATGTTCCACCGAAGGTACATATACACCCCCCCCTTTTTTTTTTTTTTTTTTTTTTTTCTAACTGTATCTTTATAAATAATATCTAACCTAACGTATTTTAAAAATGTTTTAGGTAAAACGTTTCCAGCATTTAATAGCCCTGATGATGTCATCTCAAACCAAAGACCAAGTAACCGGTGAAGCCATGCGACGTTTACAAACCGAACTCCCAGGGGGTTTAACCCTCGAATCAATCCTTGAAGTCTCGCCTACCCGATTGAACGAATTAATCGGTCAAGTAGGTTTTCATAATCGAAAGACTGAGTATATAAAAAAGGCGGCTGTGGTATTACGTGATAAATTCGATGGTGATATTCCTACTGAAGTTGAGGATATGATGTATACTCACCCCCTTCCCCCTATTTTATCACAGAAAATTCTCTGAAAGACACATGTGGCTAACAAATATATCCAGGTCACTGGACGGCGTCGGTCCCAAAATGAGTTATCTCCTAGAACAATGCGCTTGGAACAAATCGACAGGTATAGGCGTAGACGTCCACGTCCACCGTATCGCAAATATGTTCAAATGGGTCCCCCAATCTACAGAACCAGAGGTAACACGGGTATACCTACAATCATGGCTACCAAAAGAACTATGGCGGGAAATAAACTGGTTGCTAGTTGGGTTCGGACAATCGGTGTGTTTACCTAGAGGTCGACGATGTGATCTTTGCACTTTGGGGCCGAAATCCACGGGTGGTAATGGGATGTGTAAGGCTAGTATTGTGGTGAAGAATAAAGCACCTACGACACCGAGGAAAATTAAAAAGGAAATTAAGATAGAGGAAGATGGGGACGAGGTTGTAGTTAAGAAAGAAGAGGAGACGGCTGAAGAGAATAACTGGCAGGTAACGGATCCGCTAGGAATTGATGCGGATGCTGATATCAAAGTTAAAAAGGAGGAGATAAAGGAAGAGACCGAGACCTTCCCGAATGAAATACCGGATATAGAAGATATAGTAGGTCGTCCGAGAAGGAACGCAAAGAGGAAGCGATGATTATCTTATAAATCTAGAATCGTTTGCCTCAACCCTCTTAATATGAGGAAGGATTTCAATTTCACGCTATAGAAACATTTCGCCTTTAATGCGCCAACAGCATATCCAATGAAGCATAGGAACGGGATTAAGTCACATGTATATGGATGGATGGATTCATGGGTACATTTAAAATGTTTAAAACACTAGGCATGGCCTTCGCCCATATCCTCAGGCGACAAGTAGTCCTTCTGCTCTGCCGCCTTATATTCCGCGATAAGATCCTGAACGACAGCCCTGTCGAAAAATATTAGCACATAGAACTATAAAATAAAAAGCTGTTAACTTACTTCGACTCGTCAAACTCGTCTAAGCTATCCGTGAAAGGCGACACCTTCTTGTATTGTTCCAAGAACGCCCCGCGCTTCCTCAGGACGTTATACTGCTTAAGTAAACGCTCAAACAGCTATATTCTTTGTTAGTATCAAATTCATCCCACATGATTATAAAAAGTATACATACTGTAGCAACAGATGTATGGTTCGCAAGCATAAGCCCACTAACCCGATGCGACATCGGGATATACGGCGACTTCTTTGTCAAAGCAACTTGAATACTCGCCGGTCCCCACGGAATAAACGTCGCCAACTTCCGCTCACGAATACGGAGAAGCGATTTATGCACCTAATCCCACCTCGATATTAGCACAAGCTTTCAATTTTTATGACAGGGGTGCGGGGATGAAGACATACATCCGTAGGGTCTGCCTCTCCCTGGATGATATTCAAGATGGAAATATAACAACTCTGCTTCGTCGGCATGGCAGACACCATTCGATTTTTCGGCTGCAACAATCGCCTCATCACATCGAGCACCGTTGTCTTTCTAACCGTCTTTCCTTGATTAACACTGTCGCTCGTAAACGGCGTATACGAGGTCATAAGGAAATGGCATTTCGGGGTAGGTATCAGCGATGCAATAATACCAACGAGGTCATTATGCATGTATCCAGGGTATCGTAGTGTAGTTGTACTCGCGCACATAACCGTCGATACCAACTGATTTGTCTGTGTCAGCGATGGCTCCTGAACATGTAGTCTGTCTGCAGCGATCCTAGTTAAAGCACCGTTATCCAAGACAACGACCGAGTCGGCGTTTTGTGTTAAACGACGTAGAGCGAGTAAGCTGTTATACGGCTGGACGACGACTTCTCCACCGTTTGCCATATCAGGGAAGACCGAGTATGTCTGTATCAGCTTCTTTGGGAACCTATCGTTTAGCTTTTCTAGCAGGAAAGATCCTAATCCGGATCCAGTACCACCGGCTATCGAGTGTAATAGCATAAACGCCTGTTTATACCGCCATCTATCAGCCAAACATCCCATCTTCAAGATACCAGAAACATGTATCATACCTCAAGTGAATCACTACCGTCCGCCTCCCGGTCCAACATTTCCATAACCTCTTCATATACATTCTCGCCGGCATTGAACCCTAATGCCCAGATGTTTCCTGCTCCACCTCCGTCCTTCGGTACGTGGAAGTTTTCTGGGTTATAAATGTTCTTGTATGGTCCTGTTTGGATGCCATGGATGACCTATCGCATTTATCCCCTCCCTTAGCCTCAACTCCACCTCCATAACAATATCTCCGTTTAAAAACATACTCTAGGCTCTAAATCCAGTAATATAGCTCGGGGAATGTATCGTGTATCATCAGACTATGCCAAAAAGTCAGCCAATATCCTCAAAAAGGAACTCAGCCCCAAGCTATAAGTAAAAGAAATGTAGATACCTGATAAAAGAACACATCCTTCCTATCCCCTCCTTCTGTCGCAAAATCCTCCAAATTCCCGTCCTGACTTATCCCATGTTCCAGACATAGCTGCTGCCAGAACTGACTTCCAACTAGATTATAGCGCGATAGATAGATCTCATTAGTTCCGTTTAAGGTTTTCGAGAGATTGAAAGGATTGGTTAGAACATACTGCTGTTCCCGCACTGTCCAGCTTGTATTGTGATGATCTCTCTAATCGATAAGGATAACAACGGTGTTAGCGTGTGGCCTACGATTAAGTTCTGCGTGACATGGAGCTTTGTGGGTACCGAGGCATGGTAGCTTGAGGGAGCGACTGATCGCTCGACCCTTGAAAATTGGATTTGTATCGATAGAGTGTATAGATTCACTATGAGGTTTGGCGGAGGGAAATGATATGGGTTGCGATTGTTTGGGGGGTATCTTTTTCTCGAGGTGTCTTATAACTTTTTATCGCGGTGGGTGAGTTACGCGGGTCACGGTTCGACGTTGTTGGGTGTTTGTTGATGGGCGGTAACATCGGAGCTTGTGCGCCAAACAATGACCTATAAACTTCTAAGCCAGAGCCCAGCGCTTTCTATGGGTAAACTTGAATAAAATAATTTACTAGATGAATGCCTATCTACTGGTCTTAGGAATATTCTTTGATGACCCCGTAAGAAATTTCATGTATTAAATCGCCAAGGTCCAGGCACCCCCGAGGAAGAACGAAAAGAACAAAAGACATGAAAAGGTAGGTACGCTGTATGAATCTATCTGGTCACACAACAGGCTAAGTCGCAGAATCGAAAAAAGGATTGAAAGTGAAGCGCTGGGTCACAAAATCCGTGAAATAGGAGGTATATCAAGGAGATAGAATGTAGGGAGAGGAAAGAAGAAAGGGAGAGAAAAAGAATCGTACAATCAATCGCCAAACATTTCATATCGTTACAGGAGAATGTCAGAACTTCTGTTCTTCGCATTTAGATAAAAGTAAAGGGCATTAGAAAAAGAAAGAACGCTTGCATGAAATAAACATGAGAATTTCCAAATCGATCATTAATCCCGCACACATTCGTACAATCGCTTTTTTTCGCTTTTCAGTAAGATTTTATATCTCGCTTTCTGTTCGATTACAATATTGAAGAATTCGGAGGGGTTGCGGTCGTGTTCAACTCGCTAGCAAATGGACGGTAACAAGTTGGGGGGGTTAGTCTTGGTAGCCGAAAGTATCTACTTTATGGTCAATTTTAGGTGGGTTCACGAAAATATGGGCGGGAGAGTAACTTACCAGTGGTAATATGCGTAAGGTGCGACGTACGGTGTCGGTTAGAGTTGGTGCTCCCAGCATCATCGTTCGCACGGTAGCTACGGTGGCTCGCTGCACTAAGAGGCCGAGTATATTTCCTGGATGCGGCACTAGCTGGTCGACTGCCCATCATATCCTCATCTTCTTCACGTGGGACTTCTCCGAGGAGTTCACGACTTCTATGGCGCTGCCTCCTTCTTTCCTTCCTTGCTGTTCGTTCCTCTGGTGTCTCATCCCTCTTATGCCTAGTTTTCTTTTTGCGTTCAGTTACATATGAAAGATCGCCGACATCGTCGATAGTTGTCGTGGTTTGAACGGTTTGGGCAGTCTGTGGTGGCTGGGGGGTAACTGTGCGATCGTCGAAGTCTTGCTGAGGCGAGTAATGGGCATTGGTGTTGCTGGGACCTGGCTGTGGGGAGTAATGATCTTGTGAGGACTGGTAGCTCTGGTGTCCTTGCTGCTGATAGTTCTGAGAATACGAATTCGAACTTTCACCAGTATCCGGGAACATTGGTGCCAAACTCGTGATATTGTTGTAAGACCCACCATGCTGCATGAAACGCTTCAACGATGTTGTCGACTGCGTGAGCGCCGGGGATTGTGTGTCGATGTGGGTCTCCGCTGCCTGTTCCAATTTATACCGACTATGGTGAACAATTGGCTTCGGTTGCTTTATTTCCAAGGACCGGCGATTGGCTTCCAAGCTCGGTTTTTCATAGATAGGCGAAGCGACCTGTCGACTGTGCTGTGGATATGGCGAATTTTCGGCTGTCCCCATCTGCGGTGTACCGGCCCAGTCCTCTTCGAACTCGGAGTTTGTCCGCGATTGTTCCATGCTCTCGCCCTTCTTCTTGCGGGTGAAAAAGCTCTTGAACCCGCTAGACGTGGTTGTTTCTGACCATCTTGAAGCCTTTTGGCCCGATTCTCGCTTCTTTCCCTTGTCGGTATTTGGGCTATCGTTGAATTGAGAACTGTTCTGGGGGGCTGGAGGCGAAACAGGTTCAAGAGGAGTTTGGATAGTTTGAATTGTTGGGACCGAATGTGCAGGGCCTTGTTCGGGTTGCACATCACGATACCCCCGAGGTGTCCTCATACCATCATCGTTAGGGGTAACACCACGGGTAATAACGTTGGTCACTTGCTGCAGCGTTACTGGGTTAGCAATGCCATAGTGGTAGTTCAGCTCGCCATTGCTATTCATAATACGCTGACCAATACCGGCAGCCGCACTATAATCGACAGTACCGAGGTTGTTAGCGCTAGCATTGTTGTAGCTCTGGTGACTTTGTTGGCTGCGAATGCTTTGGGTATGAACTGGGATTTGAACATGATCCCCGGCGTGCGACGCGGTGTTTGACTCGGTATATGCATACGAGGCGGCAGCTTTGAGACCCTCTACTTCGCCGAGGAGTTGAACCAACATATCCTCTATCCTTGCCAAGTCATTGCTACTCTTCATGCTAAGCCCTTTCAATGCTTTCCTGAAGATATTCGTCTTCTTATGAGCTTCTTCCTTCTCTTCCTCAAAATTCCGGGGTGCCTTGATTTGTCTAGAAATTGGCAGCGGAATAACTGGCCGTGGGGCACCTAGCTTCGCCACCGTCTTCTCAGCGCCTTGGTCAATTTCGAGGACCATTTGGTTGGAGTGGGCAGCAAGCTGCTTCTTAAGGTCATCAAAAGAATCCCTCATTTCAGCCGCGCTGCGAACCAAGGTCATAAGGATCTCAGTATCGCGTGCATTTCGAGCAGCATCCCGAACGGTGAGCTAGAGTATATATTAGCAAAGGCATATCATCTGGGGTACTGTTAAATGTATACGTACGTGATCCATAAGTGCGACAATATCCTTAGACTGGATTCGGTCAATACCCCGACCAAGGGCACTATCATAAAGAGGTGATGGCATTCCGTGGCTATTGCTACTGCCGGGGCGAGCGTGTCCCCTAAATGGTGTAAACTCATCACCATCTTCGGAATGGTCGTCCATACCTCCAATTCCAATACCACCAAATGAAGAGATTCCTTTCAAGCCCGTTTGGATACCGTCGTCAGATTCTGGGCTCAATGGGTTAGCAGAGTTGTTGTAACCTTCCCTATCCATTGGGAGAGGCGTAAGCATGTTCTCTCTATCGGCAAGAGAGTCCTGGTCGGCATCACCAGTAAAGTCGCCTCCCGAGTGGCCCGCCTGCAATGCTCTGTGCCCGAAGTTTGCGTTGTGACTTCCTGTATGATCATCCTCCGCATATCCCCAATGCTGATCACCCCCCTCCATGGCAATTTCACGAGAGGTGCGATCGGCGCCGTATGGATTCGTAGTCATGTCATCAACTCCCGACAAGACCGACATATCGCGAGACATACGGTTGTCAGTATACGGATTGGTGATGGCATCGTCGTTTGGCATAACTTGAGAGCTGCGGTCAGCGCCGTATGGGTTCGTTACAACATCGTCCTCGTCTCCAAGTTCAGAATTCCCAAGGCCTAAGTCGGATCGAGATTGGTAATGGCCGTAGGCTGGATCGTCGTAACCATACACAGGGGCAGCATTAAAGCCCAGCTTAGGAGCTTCCGAAAGAACTGTTGATGCAGGGCTCATCGCTCGCTCTTGAGGCCGAAGCGAGGTGTGGGAGTGCTGGCCGTGGACATCTGATAGGTTATCATAAACGGATGCACGCTGAGATGGCACATCCACTGGGGTATTGCGCATCGAGGCGTAGGCTCCAACGTCCCTAACATTTTGCCCTGCAGCAACCCGTTCCGAGTGACGAGCCTCGAAACTTCCAGGGATGGAATCTCTATTCGCAGATCTATTTTCAAAATCTTCCTCCAAATGACTTGTTGTATCAGGCGGATCAAGCTGGATTTTATGAACCTCGGTAGTCGAGGAGCCAGTGCCACGATTACTTGGAACAGAGAGAGCACTCCCCGCACGCATGTTCGGCACAGTAAGTCCCACATCACTATCTCCATAATCTCCATACTGATAATGATTCGGATCATAACCAACAGCGGAATCATCGACGACAGAGGTGCCAACAGCAGAATAGCCAACGGCTGACTGGTCCACCACCGACTGATCCGCAACAGATTGGTCGGCATAGGACTGGTCTGCATAAGATTGGTCGGCATAAGATTGGTCGGCATAGGACTGTCCACCATAGGACTGACCGGCATAGGACTGACCAGCATATGACTGAGCTACCACCGATTGGTCGGCTACCGATTGTCCTACAATTGACTGATCCACCTCCGTTCCAGGCTGGGTCGGGGCGTCTTTGTTCCCTTCAAACCACCAATTCATAGCATCTCCTCTAGGTGAAGCACCTTTTGGTAGTTCTGAGCGGGACTGGACACCCTGGTCACGAGCCTCAATATCATCACGATTGTACCGGCTGGACTTGTTAGGATGCCAGCTCGGAGCGGTTGATGCTGATGCTACAGATACCTCCGATTTTGCGGCAAAGGTATACTTGCGGGGAGATAATGGAGCGACCTGGATGAGGCCCTGGGCGTCGAATTGGCGGCGTATGCTTGCAAAGCTTCTCTTCGGTGTGGGTGCTTGTTCCAGGTTGCTAGCTGGTGTTCCTCTTCGAGAGATATTCAGTGGAGCAACAACTTCAGGCATGGAAATTGGATGAGGAGTATCTCCGGTCGTTGGCATACCACTTCCTTCGGCAGTTGGGTACGGCGCGCCCTCAATATCGGCGTGCATATTATGTTCGTGTTCGCTTCGATTCGAGGATGCCATACTAGGGATCGAGGGCATCCTGAGCTGCTCATGTGCAGAGGGATGTTTGCCAAAAAGTCCATCGAGAGGCTCAATTGCAGGCGCACCGTCCGCGAGATCAGATCCGGGTGCAGGGCCTGGGCCGAAACCTGGACCCCTAGATCTGACGGATTCGGATCTTAGAAGCGCTGAGTTGTCACTTTGAGATAACACCACCCCGTAGCCTGTTGTCCCCATATCTGCGTCTGGTTGTAAGACGAGCATGGGGCCTTCGTGGTCAGTTTCCAACTTGCCAGCACTACGTTTCTCTGCAAATGCTCGGGCTGCCTCGGCGGCAATAGCGGCAGAGGCTGATTGGTCAATGGCAGATGTATTGCCTGCTTGATTACTGGCTTTCAAAGCTTCGAACTGCGGTAGAATCAACCTTTTGATGGCATCTTCAACAGCTTCCAATAGAACTGGATTCTGTGCCAGGTCGGAGGCATTCGATACATTACGAGCACCAGAAACCTTTCTCCGACCTTCATCGCGGGAAATGCTTCTGCCGTGCCGATCTCGAGGTGATTTGATCTCCCTAGAACGAGTAGAAGGTTCCCCATTGAATTCCGCCATCTTCTTCTCGAGTCGCCGTCGCTCTCTCCTCTGCTCTTTTGTTAGTCCTTCTCGGTCTCGGTCCAGACTCTGGCTTCGTTTTCGCGAAAGGTTGCTACTAATGTTGCTACCAATGTTGCTACCCAGGTTGCTGCCTTCACCGAGCATAAGTTCCCGTTCATTACTCAAACTCCGGCTTCTCCTCTGCGACAATGGATGTAAACCAGAATCGCCGTCGTCATAAGTTTTTCTCCTTCCTCTAGGGCCAGAATTTGTTCGATAATACCTCGGGGAGCCAAGGGGAGAGCCGGGTCCTTCTCTGATAACATCGATTTTCATCGGAGGGTGAACGAGAGATTGCGATTGTTCGGATACCTCCGAGGTGAAGTCGTCCTCGCCTCGGGTTAAGGTCATGTCGCTACCACCAGCCTCTGATCGCCTCTTCCGTCTATCTTTTGCAACTATTAATCTGTCTTCATTCCTTGGGTTAGAGAGCGATATTCGCTGAGTGTACGAGGGTGCTCGTTTTGTGATAGGGCGTCCATCGGGTCCCAATTCGATAGCTCGGGCTTGTTGGCTAGCTCTCCGATGCGACGATGGTGTTACTTTAACACGCACACTTGGCCGGTGAGACGGCGCACTCCCTTGTCCTCTCGCACCCTCGAAATACTCGATAAGCAAACTTGTCTGCGAATTCTGAGAAACAGCGCTCGCGGCATCATTGTCCATGATTTGTTTCTGATGGTGTTTCTTGTTAGTTTCTATGGTGATTGCTCGGCCATCATCTGGAATGGAATAGGAGGATTTGGTCTGCAGGGAAAGCATCGATTTGTCGCCACCGACGCTACTGGTGCTGACGATCGATGGGTCGGGCCTGTCGAGGCCCATAGCTGTGGTCGGCATGTCGGAGTTCTCTAAAGAGGGTGGAGGTGATGATTATGTTGTTGAATGAGATTAGGAGATGGGAGAAGAGATGGATATCTCAGCGATTCAATGAAGGATCGATGAGCAGAGGCGCAGCTAATGCTGCCTGCTGAAGTGTCGAGACGGATGTGGATGTGTTGTTGGGTGGATGGGGTCCCGCTTCCCCTACCACGACGACGACGAGTAATTATTCTTCCCGTCTGGGGCTTGTCGTCGCCACCTTCACTACTGAGTACTTGGTCAGTTGTCTCCTGTTGCGAATTCGGATATATCGATCCGGGATTAAAAGACCAACATCACCCTCCCCAAATTGAGCAAAGGAAGGAAAAGCGAAAAGGAAAAGCGAAAGAACCAAAAGAGTAAAAGCGAATGAGGCAGCGAAACGACACGCAAAGCCTTGGAAGAAAAAAAGGACCCAAGGTTGATCGGCGGATGGAAGGTGCAGAAGCTGCAGCTGAGACCTTTTTGCCTGTGCTGTGCTGTGCGTGCCCTTGCTTTGGGGATAGGCTTCTCCGCCCTTGCGCGCAGTGCAGCGGGTTTGTCACAGTTTCGCGGGAAGGGCCTAGCTCTGTGGGAGGAGCCGTTATTGAGGAAGCCGGTGAATGCGGCATAAAACAATGATACCTTTCCCTTGTGCATGATCTGATGGGGACTTTACTTGGGGTATGGGAAGAGGTTAGACTATACCTTAAAAAGATGAGGTAGCAATATCTGTACTAAGCACGTCCGTGAGTCGATCGAGTAGAAGGGGAGAGTCGCGAGGGATTGAAGGAATGCAAGCAAGCAAGCTAGCTGTTGGAAAAAGACAAACCCCCGCCGCTGTGTGCGATTGAAAATCGATTGATTCAAGACACAGATAGCGCAATGCCGACAGGCCTGGGCGGGTCGGAGTGCGAGAGAGTTGTATATTAGTGGTGGTGGTGGTGGGTGACTATAAGCTGATACTCGGTATGTTGAAAGTATCCCCAAGAACTATAGCTACTTGGGAAAGTAAGTAGCTTAGTTTGTTGATACCTTTGAAGTGTATCAAGCGATATCAGGTATCTGGTATTCTACAGGGAGAACTATGACGAATGAATAGAACGAGGAGGGGTCAGATTCGGCCGGCTACCAGAGCATGCTAGATTTTCCCATCCGTTCTTTCTTCTCCATTAGTATACCCGTGATAAAGGTAGAGTCGAAGCTGTGTATTGTGGAGTTGGGGGGTGTGTTATTCTGTATGCCCTGCACTGCACTTGAGTCGGTATGTATCTGCCGGTGCGACAAGATACCAATGCAGCGACGGATGCAGACAAAAACGGGGTTCGGATGAAATTTAAAAGAAAAGGAACATAACAGTTATCTGAATAATGCCATGAGCCTCAATTGAGGAGAATGTTGTCTGTATGTATACTCTGCTCTATACAGGAAGCTGGCGACTGAAGTTTTGAAGGGTCGTCCCAAGTGCTGGTTGCCAGGCCAATGCTTCCCGCCATGCGATTATCGTCAGAACCGAAGTTAACTTGGCCTTGGCCTTTTCCTCCCCCACCAGACGGCCAGCCTGAGACCTCAGCCTTTCAAGCGGGCGGGCAGGCCTTGTTCAAGTTCGAGCGCGAACCGGATCAGCCAATCGAGCTGGTCACAAGGCCGTTCCTCTTCGACCGCGCTGCCAACTCATCACCAGCCAAATGTCCCGATTGGTTATATTTACTTAGCAGAGTCTCACATATTGACAATCTACTGATTCTACTCCACAGTTTAGGTCATGGTGGATATCTAATTCACGATTGGGATCTCAAGTATTTTGTCGCAAAAAGAGAAGAATAGATGGTACTCCGAACCATGTAAAAGAGTTCTTAGTATCATACTTTTCCTTCTCTCACTTTCATTTGTTTGAGTGGTGTAAAGTGTAGGTGTAGTACGCTAGGTTCAACGGCGGCCACAACCATTTTTTTCGGTTGAGCCCAACCCCGGAGAACTGACGGTTATAAAAGCCATATTAAATGGTCGCACAGAAAGAAAAAAAAAACACAGATAAGCCGACTTGACGACAGAAATAGGTTTCCTAAGGAAAAGGGAAGGGAAACGATGGAGAGCAGAAGAAGCAGTGTCGCAGCACTCCAGTTCAGAGGCAGGGGGAAAAAAAACTAGTAGCACAGTTAAAGGAAAAGATTCAAAAGAACACCGACCCTGGGAGGCGATAAAAAGCAAACGTCTGAACAAATAAAGGCAGATAACAGCGGAACAAAACGAAAGGGAAGAGAAAGGAAAAAAGAATAAAAGAGAGGGAAAACACAAGCGCGCGCGGGAAGGGAGGAGAGGTTTGGAGAATGTGGAAGTATTTTTTTTGTTTCTTAAACATATTTGCCTCAAGCGATGTACATGATTAAGGTGATATGATATGTACCCCAGGATCACTAAAGAAAGAAAAAAGACTGTAATGTTCCCCAGATGCCCGTTTTACAAAATATTCAGGGCATCTTATTACAGTTCATGGGTTGTTTTAAGTCGACAGGTCGTCCTCCAGAAACTTGTAGGCAAATTTGAACTCAGTCTTACGCCTATTCATCCACGTGCTCTCGTAGTCGAAAAAGCGATAAGTTCCTTGTTCAAATTCCTCGTTGATCACCTTAGGCTCCTCGTGCCTTTGGAACCAGGTTTGGTACTGCTTGTGAAACCGCCAACTAAGCTGCTTCAAGCGCTGTGCCGCGAGGTATTGCTGGTATGTTCCCTGTCGGTAGTAGAAGATATAGAAGAGTGTGTCCGTGTCAACCTTTCCGAAGAAACTCGGCTCCTCCAAAAGGCCGAGAGGCTCCTGAGGGTAGTGTGCGGGCGTCTTGTATGGGGTCTGGGGTTTATATCGCTTGGGTCGTTCCGCATCCTGCGCAACGGGGAGGGTTGCAGCCGAGGCAGCCAATAGTCTGAGGGAATGAGGACTTGTAGGATCGTGTTTCCTCGCCTTCACTGCTTCAAATGATGCTATCAGATCTTGCAGTCCGGGCGGTAGCTTGAACTTTGGATCCACTGTGGCACCATTCGTCATTCGCGGGGAGTTAGTCCTCGAAGACATCTTTTGCGACGGCTTGGATGGGCGTGTTTCATATGAGGTAGAGAATAGGGAGTTCGGGTTGTCGTCCTCCACCAGTTCTGGTGCCGGTGCCTTTCCATCCTTGTCAGATGGGGTGGCCTCCTCTTGCTGAGCGGCTGAGTGGTGCGTCGATGATTGTGAAGAAGTTTCTCTCTGCATACTTGATACTGATACTGGGGCCGCATGCGTACTCGATGGGGTCTGAACGGCTGAACTCTGGGCTGCAGCACTGACCTTGTCGAGCTGAGGTGTCGGCGGCACGGATGCAGGTACAGATTCCGGCGGTGATGTTATATGCTCCGGTATCGGATCTACTGTCATGGCTTTCGACGGTTTCGGTGACGGTTTGGCTTTTGTAGAAGCTAGTGATACCGGAACAGCTGACGTTACAGGTGGTGTCGATGCAGCATTATTCATATGACTCGGCGGGGGAGGTAACGGTGCAATTCCCACATTCTTATCTGCTGCAGCTGCCGCGGCTGCTGCAGATGCATACTTGAGGGGTTCACCAGCGGGGCGTGTCGGTGGCGGGGCCGGCTTCATCGTGGTCCCATTCATTCCAGCGCTATGGATTGTAGCCAACGTCGGCAAGGGGGATTTCAGCTGTGAGGACGGCCGGCGTGTAGTAGAAGATGATGCAGAATGCGTTTCGGGCTTCTTTTCGGGAGGTTCATCATATATCGATTGGTTATCCTGCGACGATAATCTGTCGTTGTCGAGACCGACATTATACAAGTCTTCTTCTTCGTCCAGATTTAGGCCGTCAAACATGGATTCGTCTTCAGTAAAGTCCTGGTCACCATTGCATTCGACATAGTACTTGATGTCGTCCTTGATGTCTGAAACTTTCTCGGCTTCTAGTCCACCGTTCTCCACCAGTCGTAATATCAGTTCTAACTTGGATTGGTGCCACTTATGTCGTTCTACCGAATTTTCAACGCTAGAGAGTCTTTCGGCCTTTGCGCTGTCCTTACGGCCCTTTTTAAGAGTCATGGTTATTGACTCCATCTCGGTCTCGAAAGTCTCGATCTGACGTTCCAGTTCCTCTACCATGTTCGATAGAAATCCACATATCTCCACCTTTTCCTTTTCTTTCGGATCTAGTTTTGCTGCAGCCGATAATCCTTCTTTGCTGTACGCCTTTGTCTTCATTTCCTTCTCAACAGCCTTGAATTTCTCCATTTGCTAAAGCAACACGAAGACAACCAAATGTCAGCATAAGAACATCGGAAAGCATATGTAGGCCCGTAGAGAAGATAGAACCGATGTCGGAAATGGTAGACGTGTGTATAGAGGGGGGATGTTCAGGGCTGGATATTGGATCCTCCGGAACTAACCGTCTCTATCAGTTTCCGCTGTTCCAGCAGAGGTTTCTTGTCCTTGATCTCATTACTAGCGGCCCAGGACTTGATCTGATCCCTATGCCGCTGCAGCTTCTTGATCTCGCGCTTGAGAACATCTTCTAGCTTTTCCTTCTGTGACGGATTCGATGTTTGCTGTAGTTTATCGTAGGTACCCTCAAATGCCGTTATTCCTTCCCCTACTCGTTTAAAACAACGCTCTACTTCCTGCTGTAACTTCCGCTGCGCCATGATTGCCGGAGGTTTGTGGTCTATGGTGGGTTTGCTCTATGTCGGATGAAGCGATGGAGGGTAGAATCGAGGGGTTAAGAGGTCGAATACAGGGGTGGGAAGGAGGAGGATTCCAAGGGATGAAATGGAGGAGGATTGGATGGTATTTGGTAGCGGTTGTGGAGGGTTGTTGTTGTTCGTTCAGAGATTTGATTTGATCGGAACGGATTGTTCTCGGTCGTGACAGGTTAGCGACTTAAAGTGTTGGCGCTGCCTGGCAAAAGTGTTGGCGAGGAGGTTCGAGGGAACCAACATGCCTGCTTTCAGTTAGCAGTTTCGTAGGCGGTGACTTGGTCAGTTGGTTTCTTTTCAATGGTAGAATGGTGAAGGTGGTGATGTTATATCCTAATGATAGACAGTTGTGTTCTACATACACATGGCAGGCAAAGAGCGGGCAGGACAAGGCAATGTGGCAGAGGTTTTGAGTGGAAGTAACGTTGTTGGAGTTCAATGCGGTCAACGTTGGTGCACAATTATAGGAACCACAATGCTGTGCTCTGTTAGATACTACTTACATATAGGTCGTATGTTATTTTAATTAAATTGCTCTAGACACTTGGTGATACAAGTAACATAACAGCCCATGGCCATGATCCCCGCAAGAAACCTCATGTCCATGAATTCAGCTAGGAAATAAGGCGCAGTACGTAAGAGAATGTGGGCGTTCCGGTCAATGTTTGAAACCCGGCTCGTATCAGCTGCTAACTTAGCAGGTCCTGTTGGCCACAGATCACTCTAAACATCCCATTGCACCGTCATGGTTATAACTAATTATGATTCTGGTGACGCCGTACGCCGGTAAACTCCTAACCTCCACTCGGGTCCTAGCCTATCAATCCGGTGGCTTCATCGTGGCTTCCTAGCCAGTGGTTCCAACGTACTGTCAGCCTGACAAAGCTCGTAGCTGAAAATCCAGTTTTAGCCTCATTCCGAACCCCATCTAGAGTCAAACAAGTTTAACAGAATTAACATAACCCGGCCCGCCCGTCCACGGAGTATATTTTGCTTGCGTCCCAGACATCACATCACTTAATCAGCGGTCATTGTGCTAGATATCCGTGGGAAACCATGAAAGGTAAGTACTTACTTAGTATTTATATTATTTCCTATATCTATATTTGCACATGATACAGGATTTCTTAGACCTTGCTATACTACAACGGTTGGAGAATGTTAGACTAATTTTTCTTTCCGAATCCTTCACATATTTGAAGCAATCGTCCAACGAGTCCTATCCGCTTCAGTGACGGTCGATTCACAATTAGTCTCGTCCATATCAAAAGGACTCCTAGTTTTCGCGGCTGGTATGAGGTTTCGGTAGACGGTGTGCATTGTCTATCACCCTAAATACTACTAGCAGGACAGTCATCAACTAACATCGAATCTATCATTGATGTCTAGTCGGCCCGGATGATGATGAATCCGATGCTGCAAATCTCGCAGGGAAAGTCCTCAAGATGAAGTTTTGGGACGATGAAGAGGGCGGCAAGGTATCTAACTTCCTAATTAATAACTCTGATAACGGCTCGGGATTTTGATTCAATGCAATTCAAAATTCTAAAGTGGAAGAAGAATGTCATTGATATTGAAGGGGAAATCCTTTGTGGTAGGAAGATAGCCCGGTACCCTAAACTAAATGACGAGCATGTGACGACTGATACCATGATGCTGCCTTGATAGTCTCGCAATTCACCCTCCTCGCAAATACAAAGAAAGGAAGCAAGGTAGTGCTTCGCAACTTCAATTGTCATATGTATCATTCAGTCTGATCTAAGTTTCCACAGCCCGACTTCCACGGGGCAATGGCCCCAGACCGAGCGAAGGCGCTCTATGAAACTTTCTTCCAAAAAGTCCAACAAGGCTACCACCCAGAGAGGGTCAAGGATGGTGTTTTCCAGGCCATGATGCAAGTACGTAAATATACCGCTCTTTTTGGAATATGTAATGCTCTCAATAACATGCGCTGACATCAAAATACAGGTGGCTTTGGTGAATGATGGTCCGGTAAGAAACTTAAAGCTGTTGAACTGGAGATAACAATAGCGTTGTTTTACGCTCCAAAACTAATATTCGCGATTACTTAGGTTACCCTTGAACTAAATACGCCGGATAAGAGGGCTCAATTGAGGCCTCAAAAGACAGATAAACTTTCCAAGTTAAAGGGAACAGAAACTCCAGGGTCGAGTTCCGACGCTACCTGACATGATGGGGCGCTCGTTACGATACCTCGGACTAGGATATTTTACTTATCGATAAAGCTCCGACAACCCAATGGACTAATAACTTTCGCACCCAATTCTTCTTTTTAATCTCGCAATTAATAATGAACCCACGTTTATTTAAAATACACCCGGGCAAACCTGCGAGTATTACACCTGGTCCTTGGGAGCCATGCAGGTACCAAATGTCGTCAGTATTGTCTGCAGCTGTTCAAGCTCAAGTTGTGGATGTGGAGCCCCACCATGTTGAGTTGCGTTTAAACGTTTGGCGGGGTAGCACACAAGGCGGTCGCTTGTGTGACCCCAGGTGCGTTCTTCTTCCAGAACGTTCCTCCCAGCCCCAGAGGTCACCACATTTTTGCTTCGACGGCCATCACTATTTCTTCAATTGATTCCTATCCTTTATACATCTTCCGGCACCATCTTCATAATTATCGACCCTTCAGAAAATATCCTCTAACGAGTACCTCCGTCCGTTTCCGCGTGCAACCATAGTCAACCTTCAAGATGGCAGAACCAGCAAGTAAGCCAGCCTTGTCTAACAAATCAGGAATCACCGTGTTTAAATCTAATGATGTAATCAGAACGCGCAAGAGTCTTCTTTGATGTCTCGATCGGTGATAAACGCCCAGAGCGAATCACTTTCGAACTCGTAAGGATCCTGGTTAAACACCTTCGTGAAGTCTATTGTCCCATCTAACATAAGCCGTATCTTTAGTATACAGATAGTAAGCTTCGGATTATAGATCAACCTCAAAATCCACGCTAACACTTTATGCCAGTCGTCCCCAAGACAGCCGAAAATTTCCGAGCGCTCTGTACTGGTGAGAAGGGAGTCGGAAAGTCCGGAAAGCCACTTCACTACAAGGGTATGCTATCGATTGCTTCCTCCGGGGGGCTATGAACATCAGTTGACGATATGACCAGGCTCCGGCTTCCACAGAATCATCAAGAAGTTCATGTGCCAGGGTGGTGACTTCACGGCCGGCAATGGAACTGGAGGAGAATCGATTTACGGCGAGAAATTTGACGACGAGAACTTCGAAAAGAAGCATGATAAACCATTCTTGCTTTCCATGGCTAACGCCGGACCTGGTACCAATGGATCGCAGTTCTTCATTACCACAACCCAAACTCCCCATCTAGGTAGTACCCCCTAATCTGGCATCCTACTATTGGAATTCCTCTAATACAGCGGATTTAGACGGTAAACATGTCGTCTTTGGGCATGTAATTAGTGGAAAGAGTGTTGTTAGAAAAATGGAAGACACAAAAACAGATCCCCAGGACAAGCCTGGAAGACCCATTATCATCCAAGGTAAGATAATTTCCACACTTACCTTTCGATATACGGGCCTTGGTTGAAAAAAATTCATAGATTGTGGTGAACTTCCGCCCGGCGATTCCGGCGTCATCGAACTGTCTGATGATGGAACTGGCGACAAGTACGAAGACTTCCCCGAAGATGTCGACGACGAAATCGACATCGAGAAATCCTACAAGATTGCTAGCGAGATCAAAGACATCGGAAACGCTGTATTCAAGAAAGGCGACTTGGAACTCGGCATCGAGAAATATCAAAAGGCTCTCCGATACATCGTCAGCTGGGTTACCTTGAGCCAAGACGATGGAACCCCGGAGCAGATCAAGGCCATGAACACCCTCCGCTTTAGCTTACACTCCAACTCGTCCCTTCTCCAGAACAAATCGGGTGCTTTCAAAGATGCAGAGGACTCTGCTACCAAGGCTCTTGAAGTCCCAGGTATTAGCGATGCTGAAAAGGGTAAAGGGTATTTTAGGAGAGCACAGGCCAAATTTGGCTTGAAGAACGAACAGGGTGCTCAGGAGGATTTGGAGGAGGCCATCAAGTACGTTCCGAATGACGGGGCTGTCAAGAAAGAGCTGGATAGCATCAAGAAGAAGCAGGCCGAGAGGGCTGCGAAAGAAAAGAATGCATACAAGAATATGTTTAAATGAAGAATCCTGCCGTTAGATACAACTATGGTTCGAGATATTTTTGGAACGCTTGTTTACTAGCCTTGGCTTAAGGGTCTAGCATAAATATTAGTAATACCAGCTATTCAATGAATTGAGATATGTGGTCTGTTAAAATAAGAATTCTCCTATTATTAAGAAGCTCCAATGGGCTTGGGATTGGGTTATGATAATATTAGCTAGTACTCTGTTCCATGGTAGAAGCGATACTATGGATGTTGTGAAGTCATGTAAAGCCCAGTTAAAGGGTAAAGAAGGAAAGTGTTGTGTGGTAATTTCCTTCACCGACGCGCGCCAACAACTAAGTAAGTAAGTACGCAGTGACAACCAAGCGACGCACATTTTCTCGTTCCATCTTCATCAATTGATCAAACGCTCTTGATTCACGCGCAGACATAACACCCACCCCCAAGTGGAACTCCAGACCTCTTACAATGGTTCGAGCAATTAAAGGTATTTCATCTAGCAGTATAGCCTATTATGTATGACAGGATCTAAATATTTCATCAGGTGTATTAGTCGAATGGTGTGTAGTCTGTCGTGCGTGGGAATGCATGACAACTCAAGCTAACATCATCGAGTGATCCTTCGATCAAAGCCATAATACTCGACATAGACAGCAAAACTCATGACTTTATCGTCGAGGTAAATCACTAGGCGTTCTATCAAAGATATATAAGATACTCTTGCTAAGACGTCGTAGAATCTAGATGAATCGCACCTGATTATTAAAGATAATAAGGTCGCTGAGCTGAAACGGCTGCTCGAAGAAGTATGTCTTTTGAAATATCATTCATTAGATACTTACTGATACATCTGTTTAGCGTTTAAATGAACATACCAAGGTTGACAGCCTTGAGGAAGAAGAGGAAGAAGAGGACGATTAAGCCGGCCTACAAAATCGGGGCACAGTACTATGGCATTAATATCGGTTCCCAAGACCTTATATTCGACGACGTTGTACATTGCTTCTGCGGACTATTGGTCCGCTTCCGCTTGAAATGATCAGATCTCATCGATTTTGAATCCAATGCCCCGCCCGCATCCCGCGTGACCACGTATTAGCGAAGAAAAAAAAAGCTTATACACCATCGGTTTTGAATTTGCAATGGCTACGGACTTGTTTCGGTGAAAGCCCTCCAGCTTTATACAACATGCACAACTGTTGAGAAAATTGGCTCGCCCTAGCCTCGATTCCAGGCGCTCCAGGCGGAGGGCTCGCCCAGTCCTTCAATTTCCACGACAAAGTGTATCTTCCAAGTCTCTTTCCATATCCAGAGTGGATGAGCCACATGCCCCAGGGATGGTCAACGGGTACCTGCAGCATCCGGTACTGTTTTCAGTAATATGATGAGCTGTACCCTCGTAACTGGCTGCCAACAAAGAGCTGTTTAGGCCTGCCTGACAACAATCCTCGTCTCGGTTGACAGGTCAGAAAACTCCCAACTGAGGTCTTAGATTTTGAGCTGAATCTTTGATACGTCCGCAGTCTGCAGACTTTCCAATATCCGGTACTCCAACCACCAATATTCTTTTCGAAAATGCGACTCTGTTGGATATGTGTCGCTTAGGGAGAGACATATATCCCAAACCCCTCTGCTGTGATATCAGTATAGGAGAGCGTGATACTCCCTGAGATGCCACTGGTGAGGATCCTACTCCTCCAAGCCTCCACTTGATAGAACCGTCGCTGACAGACGAGACGTTTGATAGGTCTAAGAACCCTCACCCCCTTCGCAAAATACATCCACAGCACGATGTCATTCGACGCTTGTCCCACTTGACTGCTTATTCAGTGCGGTTCCTTCGTGTTCTAAATTTCTATATAGGCTACCAAAGAAAATAATATAATTTTTCTCTAGATTCTTCCTCCCTCCCTCCTCAAACTCTTCCCTTTGATCACCTCCTTTTCAGCAACCTTCTACCATTTTCCTCCACCACATCCTAAATCCCCGGATTTCTTTCTCAATGTGAGGATCTATATCTCTACCTGTCCTATATCTGCTTCTTTTCATCTTATACCCCCTGCTTCCTTATCCTCAGACCTCTATTCTTGCGGTATCATCTGACGCATACTTTTGTTTCCGGTATAGTGTTCTCCTCTCGCTTTCCTATAGGGCCTTTCGTAAGTAGATACTCAATCCGCGTGATCCCATTTCCTTGATGCTCGCCGTTACCATATGTCTTCGATATGTAAGTTGGATTGAGTACACTGACTTAGTATTGACGCGGATAAGATATAAAGCCTTTTATCTTGTCCTATAATAGTTCAAGATGTTTACAGGAAATCCGTTCAAGGCGATTGAAAGTAAGTTATCATCTGAGTTTTATGGAAAATACCCAATCTGCTGACGAAATGTGTTATAGTCGCTGAGGACGATAGCTCAAATAGTTCCGCACCAGACACCATCATCGAGATTGTTCAGGGCCAACGAAATAAACTGTCTAAACCAACACCGACGCCTGTCAAAACGAGCCGCTTCTCAAGTCTCTTTGAGAAGAACCTTGCGGGGCCTTCAACCAATTTCGCCAACCAAGGCGAAGAAGAACAATCTAACGACCGAATTCCCCGGTACAGAGTTCCGCGCAACGGTCAAGGTGCTAAAATGAGCTCCCCTAGCCCCCCACGCGCTCCAGGGGAGACCTATCCCAAGCGCCTCTTTGTTGATAACATCCCATATGCTGCCACTAAGAAAGATCTACTTGGGTTCTTTGATGGCTACAATGTGTAAGTTGAAATGCCTGGATTGTTGTATTTTCAAAGGTTTGGAGCTGATATAAAGCAGTGAGTCTATCACTTGGCAAAGGAAGCCCGGCGTTACCAGTGGCCACAGCGGTGCTGGATACGTCATCCTTGGGTCTGAGGAAGAAGCTAAAGCCGCTGTTGGTCAATTGAACGGAACTGTCCTCAAGGGCCGAACCGTCAAAGTTGTCCGTTCAAAGGTTACCACTGGTGGCGGCCGAAAGTCTCAAACAGAGTTCACATATGCGAGACAACAGTCCAAGCCATCCGGCCCTCAGCCTAAGATCCAGACCATTGATCCAGCTTCCTACAACAGCGGTCCCATTGGTATCATCTCGGACAGTGCCTCGACCCTTCGTAAAGGTGTCTTTGACTTGGCCTGCAAGTCTATCTGTAACAGTGGAAAGACTCCGGATCAAATCTTCCAGGAAATCAACTTCAACGACGAGGAGAAGATCATGATCCGTGACTTCTACTTCCGATACAAGCAAGCTCAACAAAATGCACCAGAGCTCTTCTCACCCAATGTATGTATCTAACCTTTTATTAACAAAAATGGCAAGTTTTAACCCGAATTTTAGCCCATGATGGATATGCTCGAGCTGCCATGCACGACTCACGGTTTGACCCAATGCATGGAGTGTCATCAAACCTTGCTCTTGCAAAAGATTCATCAAGAAGAAGCCCATAAAGAAAACATGAGCTCCTTGACTCGAGCCATGCACCATCATTCCTTGTCTTGGGATTCTGGTGCCACCCTTCACAGTGCCACCACCTACCAACAGGCACCGGTCCATCGCAACTCCATGATGGCGACTTCTGGACATGTACAGCCTCTTCTTACGGAGGCCGCACTTTATCCACCCTTGACTGCAGCTAACGCCCTCCGCCTATACGGGCCAAAGTTCGTTCGTGAGAACTTTCCGCAACAAGAGCCTCCAATCCACAACACCATTGGCCAAGTCCCAAGAGGTGGTTTCATGGCGGATAACCCATACTCACGTCAACACGCTGTCGTCCCAACTCAGCCAGGGGTCAAAACTCATTGTGCCTACTTTTTGCGAACCGGTCGTTGTGATTTTGCTCAACAAGGTTGCAAGTTCTCTCATGAGCTCCCACCAGGTGGCCAGGCTGAGCTTGCGCTCCCGACTGCTCGTCGAACTGTGTCTAGCCCACCCAGTTTCTTCGCTAACCAGAATCTTGGTCAAATGGGAGGCGTCGTTTATCCTGATGTTGCTCAACGTTTGGCTCCACTTCCAGATATCGATCTCATCGAAACTATCGCCCCTGGTCGTGGTATTCCACCCATCCCGATCTCACGCGGCCCCCGTCTCACTGAGGGTGAATTTTCCTTGGTCCCACGTGGCGGCGGCGGAGGCGGTGGCAGTAGCAGAGTTTCTCAACCTGTCTTCAATCGCTTCCAACCACTCGACGATACTCCACATGTCAGCGCACGTCGCAGGTTGGCCACTCAACCAGCTCAACGTCAAAACTCTCGACCATGGCGCGAGGCATCCGAAACTAGGCGTGATATCTCATACTGGAAGCAGAACTCTGAACGTCAAACCGGTCATCATAGCGAGACAGACGGTGCCGCTGACGACGAAGAGTCTTCTGAAGATTTGATCTCTCTGTCTTCTTTTGGCCATTGATCTTTCTGACTTGGGATCCTGACTTCCGGGATACTCCTTTCTTCTCTTTTTTCCTCATCATCATTTACATGAACCGATAAGCTAGGCATTTTCAGGCGTTGGTGGGTATTTCCATCCTCTTTTTCTTTCTCGCATATCATCGGCGTCTGACCTTTTCCTTTTTCTCCACCACATTGCTTTCCATCCTTTTATTACTTGTTTGTTTCTTTTGTTTCATTACTTTCTGTCGTGTACCCTTCTGTCACCGGGTTCAGACTTCTACCTTCCCCCAACTAACGCAACGAGACTCTTCTACAAATTTGTCAGTAGTAGCAGCCGTCGCCTACCATACATATACACGAAGCATGTATGTAGTCTACTGCACCTTACTGCAAGTAAAAACCATAGAGTGTCTCTACCATAACGACTTTTCCTAGTCTTCCCTTTGTCTTTTTTCTTCTCCATTCGTTCACTCTGCGTATACTTTCTTTCCCAATATCGTTGCTACCATCTTTTTTAATTCGGCGTTCCTTCTGCTTTATACTTTACACACCGGCCAGTATTGTGAGGACTCTCGTATGTCTGGATTCTCTCGTTTTAAATAGGAATTATATAGAATATAAAATCCAACAATTTTAGCTCATGAGGTTTGTGTTGATGGTGTCGTTGGGAATTGCCGTTGCTGGTAATGGAGAGTTAGAGTTAGAACGTTAGTCACTTAGCTTTCAGATGTTTCGACGAACCAGAGACTTTGATAAGAGTTACCTCTAGTCCTAGAACAAACTCGAAGGCATATTTCACATAAGGTCATAATGAGCTTTTATACAGACCTCTGTCAAATGACTTCGTTGTAGATGATAATACCGTAGGCTCTAGCTGCTGACTTAGCTACGTTAGGTAGCTTTGGAGTTACATAATAGTTCCTTTCCCTACTCTTTCAATCGATATGGTGTCGATAAACAGGTAACAGGATGTCGGAAAGTATTGAAGTCGGCATGGGGTATCGAAAGGCGATAGTGATTTCCAACCCCTGCAGTATAACACGGTCCGTGCGTCAACAAGACTCTTGGGCAGTGAGGCACAGCAAGGTGACGACACCCACGGCTCGGAATGCAACAGCCGAACTTCAATGGTTCCGGATCTTCGTGATGCATAGCCATTAATCCTGCCATACAACCGCGTCTATAAAAATCTACACCCAGGTAAACCTCTCCCCATATTCGTAATCTGAACACTCTCTTAATTTATTTTAATCCTTCTAGGATCCAATTATATTATACAATCGGTATAATTACACGCGAAACACGAGAATGGACGCTCACACCGAAACCGTCACTCGCATCTCCTCAACCCTCAAATCATTCTACACCACAAAGACCCCATACCGTATCTACCACGGCTCCACAAACTCCACAAGGGCATCTACCCTCTCCCGTTCAAACTACATAGACACCTCAACCCTCACGCACGTTCTAAAAGTCGACACAGACAATGCCACCGCCTTAGTAGAACCCAACGTCCCAATGGACGCCCTAGTCGCCGCAACTCTACCCCACGGTCTCCTACCCCCCGTGGTAATGGAATTCCCCGGAATAACAACCGGAGGAGGATACTCCGGCACATCCGCCGAGTCGTCATCATTCCGGCATGGGTTTTTCGACAGGAATGTAAATTGGGTTGAAATAGTGCTTCCAAACGGGGCTATTATCCGTGCGTCTCATGACGAAAACACGGATTTACTCCATGGCGCTGCGTCTTCTTTCGGAACTTTGGGAGTAGTAACGTTGCTTGAATTACAATTAATCCCTGCGAAGAAATATGTAGAAGTTACATACCACCCTATCACCTCCGGCGAAGATGTGATTCCCAAAATTCAGGAATTGACGGCGGATCTATCGAATGACTATCTCGACGGTATAATGTTCAGTCGTAACACCGGTGTAATAGTTTCGGGCAGGCTAACAGACTCCCCCGCACCGTCTACCAAAATCCAGGGTTTTACAGCACCCATGGATCCGTGGTTCTACATTCATGCCGAAAGGATACTATCCTACAAACGAGGTACGAAAGAACATCCGTTCGTAGATACAGTACCAATAACAGACTACCTGTTCCGCTACGATCGCGGAGGCTTCTGGGTCGGAAGATACGCTTTCAAATATTTCATCACCCCGTTCAACAGGATCACAAGGTACATTCTCGATTACTTCATGCATACGAGAGTAATGTACCACGCTCTCCACAAATCCGGACAAATGAACATCTACGTCATACAAGACGTAGCAGTACCCTACAACGGTACCGTCGAGTTTCTAGACTTTTTAGAAGGACAATTTGGAATATACCCGCTATGGCTGTGTCCCCTGAAGATGAAAGGGAACAGAGGCGATTCACCACACGGATTACTAGCTGAAGTATCAGCGAAAGGGAAACCGGAGTATTTATTAAACTTCGGCGTTTGGGGTCCCTCGCCTGCAAAAAATACAACGGAGTTTATAGATATTAATAGACGCCTGGAAAAGAAGGTGGATGCGTTGGGTGGGAAAAAGTGGTTGTACGCCCAGACTTATTACACCGAAGAGGAGTTTTGGGAAATATATAATAAATCGGAGTATGATGCTTTAAGAAGGAAGTATGGGGCTGAGCATTTACCTAGCGTTTTTGATAAAGTCAAAACGGACCTGGCCGAGGAGGAAAGGAGGAGACGTGAAGATTGGGGAAGTTGGTTGAGGGCATGGTTTTGGAGTATTTGGCCGCTTAGCGGGATTTATGGCGTGCTGGCTGTGATATTAGGGTCGAGGGAGTACCTGCTACCTAAAAAGGCTATCAAGGAGAAGACCTAGGTAGATAGCATCTCGAGACTAAGACAGCATGAAGGTTGTCGGGATTTGTCTTGTAACACCAGCCCAGATCGGTCATGATATTGATCAACTGTATGGTGTAACTACTAGCTACTTTAAAGACTACTAAGGTTTAAAGAGGAAAGAAATATCGTAATATCTAATATCAATTCTGATTTTTGGTTGGATTTGTACATGCTCTCCGGCTCCCCGGGATTGTAAAAAGGGATCGCACCGGAGAGATATCCGACGCGGTTGTGAGAGTAGTTAAAGTAAAAGACAAAAGAATAAAGGGGAAATATAGAGAAAATAAACACTAAAAAGAAATATGACGCCTTGACAATGTAATGGAAGATGAATGAGCGACGCGAACTGAACGAAGAAGACACAATAGTATATATCGTGGACATTGCAAACAGAAAGGAAAACTTGGTTAGACCCGCAAATGACGATGACCCCTTCCCACCTTTGAGAACTGATGCTTGCGTGCGTGTGAATTTTGGTATACCCTGGTACAGAAACAGTATTGTGATAAATACAAAATCCCGATATGCTAATATACTGTTCTCTGTCGGTACTGGAGAAAAAAGATACGTTTTTTTGAAACCCCAATCCCGCCACGGCCATATTATATCCAGGCCCAGACGGGAGAAATTATCCCAGAAAAAGAACGCTATAATGTCATTAAGCAGCTGAGGTGCTGCGTTGGTATTACAAGGCTTAAGCGGTTACTTGTACTCGCCGCTATAGATAGGATCCTTCATTTAGTGATCGTACCCGGCTCCAACCTGCCATCGCTGGTTGTTTTGGCCTTGTTGGTTATTATTATAGCCTCCTGCTCCACCGTAGCTAGGGAATTCACCGAAGCCCTGTGGCGTTCTTGTCGGGCTTGGTGCTCCTCGCTGTGGTCCTCCAGCTGATAGGAAAGGCCTGTCGGCTTGTTGTTGGTATGGGCTTGGGCTGTGGTATCTCTTCTCGTAGTCACCATCGCCGTGGGTGCTACCCGCGTATTGGGAGTTAGAGTAGTGAGATGGGGCTTGAGATGGAGGGAGTGGGACACCAGCGGCACCATATTCTCCGGATCTTCCGCCGGCACTGGAGTCATCCTCATCGAGATCCCTGGTTGATTTGTGGTCACCGCGAGCGGTAGCACCAAGCGCGTCGAGCTCGGTGGATCCGACCATCTCGGGGTTGGACTTGATGAAGGAAGCACGGTCGTCACGCATTGGTTGGTAACGGGTATCTGGGTTCTTGGAAACTAAGGCGTAGATGGTGGCGACAAGAACCAAAATCAAGAGAACAAGGGCGAAGATGGCATTCATGACAAAGAAGACAACTCCCAAGACACCACGGACGAGAGCCTATAAAGAAAATTAGCGGGATTCCAAGGAATTTTCAAAAAAAAAATTTACTTACTGGTTCCTTAAAGATTCCAGAGAAGATCATCAAAAAGATGGAGTTGACGAAGTTGATGACACAGATGGAAATGTTGAAGACATTGACCTTGCGATCCATCCATGGTCGGAAATAAGAAACGGCGACGAGGTAAACACCCTCAATAAGAACCAAGGCGATGCTCTGAACGGATCCCTTAGACTGGGCGAAGGCAATGAAGATACCCTTGATGAAGATGTAGCCGAGCATTGGAATGATCCAATAGTAGCAAGAACCCTTGAATTGCACATAGAGGAAGCCCCATCGGTTGAGGGAAGCTGGGTCGGAGTAAAGGATAACAACTGGGCTCTTGTGCATGTTGATGGAGTGCTGAGCAAGGCGGATGACCTTGTAGGAGGCCCAAGAGAGGAGAGCGAGGGTAGTGAGGAAGAAAACAAGAGCGAGAACAATGGCAGCTGGGGAGTCACGGACGGTCAATTCCCACAGACAGAGAATGGTGAGCTGGGGGAAGCCAATAAGAACAATTCGGTAGAGAATTCCCTTGAGCACAATTTTCCATCCCTTCCTGAACTCAGCGAACTTAGATCCCTTTGCAAGGTTAAGTTTCCTGACGCAGAGCTCGAGGCCAAACTTGAATCCGACGACGATCAAGACAACAAGAACGACGAAAGCGACAAAGAATGCAAGACCAGTCATGAAGATGTTGCTTTGTTCAATTCTGGAAAGGAAGGCGACACGCGAGATACCAGTGACATCAATGAATTCACCTTGGCTGTAAGTTCCCTGGTCACCGCTGCGCTTGACAATAATATTCTTGACGGTTTCGACGGCGTTCACGGCACGCTTGGTGAAGTCCAAGCCACGCTTCATGATTTGAACGTTGACTCTGTCGAGATTCTGGAACAAAAGATCTGGCTTACCACCAGTGGCCTGGATGTACCAGTGGAGGACATTCTGCATGAAACCGACACGGATGACACCCATACTCCAAACGAAATTCTGAGTCCAAGATCGAACAACTGGTGGAAGCTTGACGGCAACCATGGCACAGAGAGCCTGCGATTGGAAGTATCCGAAAAGGGAGAGGGCATTGGCGGCAACATGGGCAGCGGTGTTAGAGTGGCCTAACCCAGAAGTGATGGCAGAGGCTGCAAGTCCGGAGCCAGCGATAACGGCGGTGACCCAGCTAACGGCGTTCTGGTGAACGGTTTGGCCGTTGGAAAGTTCTGCCTCGAGACAAGCGACCGGTCTCATATTTTCGGCAAGATCGATGGTGATTCTGGCAAGACCATCAATATCCGGGATTGTGAAAGCAACACCTGTGATATAAATTTAGCAATCAAGTCGTCATCAGAAACTAGTAGTTGTTGAGCCTTACCGGGAACGGAGCTGACAAAACTGCTGGCATTGATGGCAGATGGAGGCAAGGTAACTGGACCGGCTCTCATAGGGCACAAACTAGCGAACTTTTCGGCACAAGGATCGATCTTCTTTGTGTAGGCAGTATAGCCGTAGACGATGATCTCCATGACGATGAAGACATTTCCTTCGATAGAGGATGTACCATCGAAACTGTATTGCAGTGACGAATTACCTGGAGTGTACAAGACGTCGAACTGAGAAACGGTGAACTGGGAGTTTTCCATGCAGGCGGACAGCGACGAAGATCCAATCATCTTCTCCTTCGGGAGAGCGCCAGCACTACCTGTGATGAGGGAGATGAAGGAAAGGATGCTGAACAGTCGCATGAGCGAGGACTGCCGCCTCGCGGGCGGAGAAAAGTATGTGGTCATGGTCGAAGAGAAATTAAAATTAGTACAAAGGGTCGAAGGTCGTCAATGTGAAGATTCTATGTCGTGAGAATGTCGGAGGAGGAAGTTGAGGTTGACGAGTGATGGTGGTTATGATGCAGTGATGGTTTCCAACCCCTTTATTTTCCAAGCGATTGTTGAGCGTCGACGGTCGGAGTAGAAGAAATGCCAACGAAAGACAAGTGGTAGCTAAACAACCACACAAACATTAATACCTCCCGTTTGAATTAAAAGTTATAATATCGATAGAACTTCTTTGTAGGAGATTTCTCTTTCGCGGAGAACAGATGGACATCGAAAGTCGAACGAGTGGAGTGAATAGAATATATGACCGAGTGATGATGATGGTGCCAAAAGAAGAGACCAAGAAGAACTCACAGGTAAATGTCAAATGATCCGCTGTCTGCAACCAAAAACAGGGAAAACGAGGACGAACAGACCAAAGTGGGCTAACGAGTGAAGCCCCACGGAATGTCCAAAAATAACAAAAAAATACCAAAGAAATAAAATAGAAATAATGAGGCTGTCGACACTGTCGGGAGTATTAGTAGTCGAGATAATAATCAACAGCGAAGAACGAGCGAACGAACGGGGTTTTGTCGAAAAAGGAGAGAAGGAAGAACGAACAGAAAAGAGAAACAGAACTGGCGAGAGGAAGGAGAACACCGGGCAGGTTAAGAAGGGGCTGAAAAGGAGCCAGGAACGAGCGAGATAAAATTGGCTAGCCCCAATGCTACATTACGCTGCTTCGTCTTCGTCGAAAAGGTCGAAATCCTAGCTTTCAAAAGGGGGGGCAATGCACGTCAAAGAACGATTAACCCTGCCTTAACCACCTCAGCCTGGGACACCGTAATTTTTCTTTTCCTATTCCTCTCATGGCAGCGATGGCATTGCCCACGCCCTAGGGAAACTATGATGCAGTCTATGCATTCTCCTGATCTTGGTGATAGTCTTCTTGCTCTTGGTGCTTGATGTTCATGCCCTCGGCCTCCCTTAGCAGGGGATATTTATTGGATGTCGATTGCCCTCCACCGGCCAAGGGGGGCCGAAGCTTCTTGACCCCCCTCCCCAAGCATCATAAGCATCTTGGGATTCTCGATATCGGGATGTTGGAACACCCTCGTCCCGAGCTTACGTATAACTCAATCTCATTACAACCCCAGGGTTGTAATATCAAGATCTCTCTTAATTTCCGTTCTGGCGAACCGAAGGTAAAGGCAGCTTCCTCAAACATGTGCGTTACGAAACCGCTGGCGGCCATAAAGTATCGAACCGCACATCTCACAATTTTGAAACTACCCACAGCCCAGCGAGGTTTTTCCTTCTCTTTGTTGTTTCTTTTCTTCTGCAAGCGGTCTTAGCCGTCCTGATTGGGTGGGTCGAAGTAACCCAAGCTGGGCTGTGCAACTCTCTTGACCCAGATGCCCTCTCATTGGCGCGTAAAATGCCTGGCTTGGCTGCGAAGAATGTCGGGTTGGAATACAACCGTACCTGCATTTCTATGAATAGACTTGGTCAAAAAAAGGTTTTTTTTCGTTAATACAGTTTTTTTCCCCGAAGAAGACGAAAGAAAAGGCTCGATTACCACAAAGAGAAAGACACATACCTTTTTGAGGGGGTTAGAAAATTAAAGGGAAAAAATGGACCACCTGTCGATGTCATGGGCGTGTGGTTGACGGTTTTAAGCAGTCCACGGGATTAATAGGTGCTAAGCTTTCAATTCTAGAATGTGCCCATCAAACCATACAAGGGATGCGATGCAAATTAAAGTGGAGGCATGCACAGCAGTCTATCAAACGAAACAAATGCGCTTCTACCGACCCGACAGCGGGAGGAGAGAGCGTTATCCGGGGTATTCCTAGTGCCGTTACGAATCGATGCAGGGTGTTTTGGCGATAGTTTATTTGAAGCTGGTTTCTTGTGTCGCATGTTCGATAAGATGTGTTGAGTAAAGTTGGTGTTTGCCAATATTTCCCTTTCAGGATTAGCGCTATGAATATGATCTTTTGCGCCAGCCGAAACTTTTTTTTTTCTCCAACCGCTATTCCAACTTTTTCGCGATACCTTAATCTCGACGTTGCAAATATATATTCACCATGTCGTCCACTGAAATCGAACGAGCTAGCAAGAAGCGCAAGAGAAAGCACACTGGTAGCAAGAATAAAGATGTGCCTGAAACACCTGACGCTGCCACCGCTACAGAACCTACGGTTGAAGCTGTTGTCAGCAAGAAGGATAAGAAGTCGAAGAAGCAATCTAACAGCAAGGAGGAAAAGTCTAAGAAGTCCAAAAAATCCAAGGATGTGCCGGTAGAGGAGCCAAAGGAGGAGGATGAAGATGAAGATGGTGATGGGGAGAAACAAGAAGAGACATGGGAAGATGAAGACGACAACGAGGAAATAGAAAACCCGGAAGCAATGGACATAGACGACGAGGAAGCCGACGAAGAAGAGGATAACCGTGACAATGTTCAACTGGAGGACCTCCCTGATAGTCTTGCCGATGCGAACCTCAGCCTACCAAATCTCGAAGGAACAGAGAGCATGTTATTTAAGGATGTCAAATTGAGCGAGAACACGCAGAAGGCAATCACAGAGATGGGATTCACGAACATGACGGAAGTGCAGGCCAAAACTATACCGCCATTGCTGGCTGGGCGGGATGTGCTGGGTGCTGCGAAGACAGGCAGCGGAAAGACTTTGGCTTTCTTAATTCCAGCTGTGGAAATGCTAAGCTCTCTGCGATTCAAGCCTCGAAATGGAACAGGTGTAGTCGTTGTCGTATGTCCATTTAGCAATACTCATTTGATATCAAGCTATAGCTAACGATATATAGTCTCCCACCCGTGAACTTGCCCTCCAGATCTTCCACGTCGCTCGCGAACTCACAAAACATCACTCGCAAACCTGTGGTATCGTAATCGGTGGCGCCAATCGCCGCGCTGAAGCTGAGAAGCTCTCCAAAGGCATAAACCTCCTCATTGCCACCCCTGGCCGTCTTCTAGACCACCTTCAAAACACACAGGGATTTGTGTTCAAAAACCTGAAAGCCCTTGTTATCGACGAAGCAGACCGGATCTTAGAGGTCGGGTTCGAAGACGAAATGAGACAGATCATTAAGATCTTACCAAAGGAGAATAGGCAGAGTATGTTATTCTCAGCGACACAAACCACAAAAGTCGAGGATTTAGCAAGAATCTCGTTACGCCCTGGACCCCTATATATCAATGTCGACCATAGGAAGGAACATTCCACAGTCGAGGGCCTTGAACAGGGGTACGTAATTTGCGAGGCCGACAAGCGATTTCTCCTGCTCTTCTCGTTCTTGAAAAGGAATTTGAAAAAGAAGGTCATTGTATTCTTTTCATCCTGCAATTCGGTCAAATACTATGCCGAACTCCTCAACTACATCGACCTTCCCGTTCTTGACCTCCACGGTAATCAAAAGCAACAAAAACGAACAAATACTTTCTTCGAGTTCTGTAATGCAAAGCAGGGTACTCTAATCGCTACCAATGTTGCCTCCCGAGGCCTCGATATCCCCGCTGTCGACTGGATCGTTCAATTCGACCCACCAGATGATTCAACTGAATATATCCATCGTGTGGGCCGAACTGCCCGTGGTGTTAACGGCAAGGGAAGAAGTTTGATGTTCTTACTACCCACAGAAGTTGGGTTTTTGAAGATATTAAAAGAAAAGAGAATCCCTGTCGTCGAATTTGAGTTCCCGGCGAGCAAAATTGTGAATGTGCAGAGCCAGCTGGAAAAGCTGATCGGCCAAAATTATTATCTCAATAAGGTACGGCTGTCCTGAGTAGATAAATGAGTCTTGTTCTTGGAACTAAGCTAATATATGTGATATCAAATAGTCTGCGAAGGACGGCTATAGGTCGTATCTCCACGCCTACGCCTCACACAGTCTGCGAAGCATCTTCGATGTCAACAAATTAGATCTTGTCAAATTAGCAAAAAGCTTCGGGTTCCCTACTCCACCAAGAGTGGATATCCAGCTCGGAGCAAGTATGGCGAAGGATCGCAATCAGGTATCAAGACGGAGCTACGGGTCTCAACCGGGAAGGAAAGTGAAGGGATGGAAGAGGAAGAGGGGAGACGATGAGTAGAGCAAGTCGAGATTGGGTGTAGGATAGATAGAGATTTTAGGTCGACTCGGAGTTTAACCCAGTGTCTATCACGAGTTTTGTAGCATCATATACAGTTTAATTTAGTATCGTACTTTACTATTGGTCAACTATTGGTCACAGTACGGCATCTGCTGTTGGATCTCAATACCGCATTACTATCACGATCGAGGCCTGCTTGCAGAATCACTACGATTCAGGTTTGTAAAAAAATATCATAACATCAAATGAAAATGTCAGCACAAAATCAAGCTGCACGGCACCCTAAAAAGCTTTTAAGAAAAACACCTTATATCACTCAATACTACTCGCCTTCCGTAATGAATAACTGCTAAGTCCTTACTTGAGTATCTCGTATATCAGAAACTCAACTATCATGTCAAAATACAACGCCCTGAAGCGTCGTAACCAACAATTGAAATTATCGATCTTAGGACATTCGATTCGGCTCGAACGCCAGACATAATCAAAGGCAAGCTACACAGAAGACAGCCAACCTAGGGGTGCTAGAATTTTGATCTAATAGTGTAAGTACTAGGATATATGATGCGTACGGATATGTAAGTATATGCCCATGTGCTATACTGATTGGATCCATCTAGTGACATACTAACGTTTGCACTTCAGGGGGTGTATAGAATCCTACTGCTGATTATAAAACGAATCGGAGAGTGATATCGGGCAAATATATTAATTCCAGAACACTAGCACACCGTTTAAGGGCCCTAAAGTCCTGATAATAGCGAGTATTGAAGAAAACCAAGCCCCTCAGGTTTCTTCCCGAAGATAATCAGGGGAAAGTTCTGCTGAGAATTTTTAGCCCCATCTTTTTGAAAGGCTATGTCCTCGCCCGGGCTAGTATCCCGTTTCATGATACCGGTACCTCTACCAAAAGCATTATCCGAAAGCTGTCCTTCAAACGGACCTGAGCCAGCTCCACCGAATGGGTTGTTATATTTAAAAGGCCCCTATTTCGTGGAAGATCCTCCTCATGGATCATTATCTTCCGCTTCCTCGAGCTTGATCCCACCCGGCCCATAAAAAGGACATGGCACAGTATTTGGGTATATTAGCGAGTAACGGGCCGTCAATATCAGTTTGAGGGCGCGATCCCCGATCTTCCATGTTCGGAACTACCAATAGAAGCATCAATACTAAGAAGTCCTGTATCTGGGTCTAGAATGAGGTCTCTAAATATTTCCATGCCTTCCGGTTCTTCCTGCTTGATAACTGGTGATTCGACGGGGAATCGTGGCAGTAGTCGTCGACTGGCTCCTAACAAGCAAAGACAACCTATTAAAAATAATGCCCGACTGAAAGGAAGGGTTAATATAGTTTCCACAGCATTCATGTCCTGATTTCTCCCTAGCAGGATTTGGTAGGTGGCCGGTGGGGTATTTAAATTTTTATATAAACAGTGTTCCTTTTGGCAAGGTTTGGGAGGGATTGGTGTTGTATTTTTTGTGTTGCTAGCTTTATAGTTAGCTACTAGTCTCGACACTAACCAGCCTGTTTTAGCTATTAGCTGGCGGCATGGCTATTATCTGGTGGTCTGGCTACTGCCTGGCGGTTTGGTTACCTGGTTATTTTTGCTATTAGCTGGTGATTTGGTTGGCTACTAGTTAACTTATGTTGCCAGGTAGTCATGTTGCTAGCTAGTAGCCAGGTAGCCCCGTAGCCAGGTAGCCAGGGTAGTCAGCTCGCCGGGTAGCGTGGCCCAAGGTACAAGCCAATTTACATTTCAGTCGGATTTAAGTACGACTGCAGGAAGCCTCAAGTCATTAGAATTAGATTCCGTTCCTACACAGTTGAGGGGTCTGGCGACGAGACAACCGTTCCTATACAGCCAGTACCAGCCACAACCAGCAATCTAGACCTCCAACTACCTAAGTAGACATCGAGAAAGCTAAGCAAACTACCTAACCGCGGACTGATATTCTAGTTTCGGACAAAGGCTCACGCTACCACACCAGCAAACATCTTCTTTTTTTGTAAATTTACCAAAAAAATCCTAGGTACAACTTCTAGAAATACATTTCTCAGCTCTCTTCTTTGGTTTCCTGGCTATCCTCTCTTTATCCGAACAATGGCAATATTAGTAACGGTGGCAATATGATTGATATCGCCCGAGATTTACACCCTTCTCTTTTCACTCAGGTATGGAGAGAGAATACCAATCAACAGGGGTGTAGTACTTCTCAAGGCCTGTGTTATTAGCCGGCCATACACCCTTCAAAACATCTTTGAGGGGTTCACAATCCAGCGGCATGCGCCTAATTAACTCGAAAGGGGACTCCCTCCTCCTGATCAGTATCGACCCGCGGGCTAAGGTTACTCATTGGGGGGGGCACTCAATGGAGGAGCTGGCTTAAGTGAGCTAGCAGATTCCTCAAGAGCCTCTCCGCCTGTTATGCTATTGGTGTGTACGCTAAATAGGTCTCGTTCGCCGTTGATTCTACGAACGGAATCAATATTGATTGGGAGTAGAGCAGACATATAGATAGCACCTGTAGTTTTGAGACTAAATTCATCCTGCATGAAGAGTAGCAGCTCTCACTTATAGAATTAGGATGGAATAGTTATTTGTGGCTCTCTGAGAGGAGAAGGAGAGTACACTGACTAGCGGTTAAAATGTGTTCCAGCCCCCCGAGGCGGAATTTGTACACCTATATATATGCATACGAAGTGAGCTACAACAGTTAGCCAGTATCTTTCACTTTATAAAGTTCAGATACTCATACGAAGGGAAATAGTACTCGAGATCCGTTAATAATTATATAAATATACCGCATAAATCTAACATGCACTAAACTAAGAATTTAACGCTTTGGGAGGTCGAACTCCCTTTGGCCGTTCATACTTCATACGACCGCCCAAATATAGTAATATTGAATTATCTATAAATGATATCCAAAAGAACACACGGTATAAATGGGGTAATTTCATAAAGAGAATCAATTATGGCAATTGACAAGGATACCTTAGAACTATTAACTACACAAAACAGCTTTTCGCTCCGTAACGGCATGGCAACACAAGTAAAACGTCGGATTTTGTGGGCTTCCAAATCGTATCTGGAATATTATCCCCCAATGAAGATGCAGGATAAACTGTGACAGGATATTGATATCGGTGGGAGCTAAATTGTATATTAAGTCTAGAGCCTACTGGATCTAAATTTTTGTATACGTAATGAGAAGCACTTAACACCGCACAAATAAATACCCACGAGACAATAGCATAATTATATTAATAGTCGAGTGTTCGATCTAACGCCCATACACCCTTACTGTATACGTACAACTAAGCTTTACGATTTTATCAATTCAGTAGTTGACTTTATTATACAATCGTAAAATCGTATTGTGATATATGTGGCTTACGAGACCAGTATCTATTAAATACTTTTAGTCCAGCCCTTGCTAACATTTAAAGATATATGCTGAAACGGTCAGCGATATATAGCCTTAGTGCCAACCATGCACTATTAAAAAGACTAGATAGTAATCATCAGCCAGCTACATCATCGATATTTAATATTCTTATTTTGTGATTTAAACAACTAAGATACAGTCCCGAAACATGTAGACACCGTACTCCCATTTTAAATGTCCCAAAACTCCTTGACTAGCAATTTTATTATTTACTGAACCAATTAATAGACCCCTTTATCTCATACCCAGCCCTGGAAGAGGTCCCCCTATTGACCTTCATTAGTATCAGGTATATCACCACCATCACTGCCCTTCGGCGCAAGTCCAATCCTCTTTGCGTTATCAACATCCCGCTTCACGTTAAACCCATCGTCATCAGACCCAGACCCATACCCATACCCAGACCCAGACCCACTAGAACCCGACCCACCAAAACTCGACCCACCAGAACTCGACCCACCAGAACTCGACCCACCCCCACCCCCACCATACCTATACTTCCAGAAATCCTTCAGAAAATCCAAACCCACAGGTCCAAAAACATCCTCATACTCGGCAGGCGGTAGCTCCCCAGTCCCATCCCAATGATACTCATCCTCAGGTCCAAAAAGCGGAGGTCCATCGTTATTATCATTGCTATCAGCATCATCATTATTATCTTCCATATCTTCTATATCGACATCAACACCGAAATCTAGAGGTGTGAATCCCATGTGACCGCCACCAGGTGCTCCATGCCATTGGTAACCCATGTTGAAACCTTGGATTGTGTGTGGTATTCTGTCTAATGCCCTTTGGTAGTCTTCTCGTGATGCGCCGGGGATTGAAGCTGCTGGCTGGTCTAGCATTGCTGTGCAGATGCAGCCTATATAATTATGTATAAAGTATACAAACATCAGAATTAATCGAGAAAAGATATACCAAAAACAAAATAAGTATTATTTTAATTAAATCCCAGATAACAAAACTAGGGCACGGGAAGATATAACGAACAAGAAGGAAGGAGGGGGGGAAGATATATTTACCCCAAAGCGAAGCACATTTCTCAGGAATTAGATCATGATTAGAACAAACCGGCTTCGAACTCGACAATTTTGGATTAAACACTACTATCAATTCCTCCTCAATCTCCCCTTCATCGGAACATTTACACCCCTTTTTACACTTCGACTGCCCCATGCGAATATCATTAGTTCGCATAGCTATCTGCGCAGGCGTAAGATTACTCCAATCTATTTTCGAAATGGGGTAAAGATTTGCAGATGGCTTCTGCACCCATCGTCCGCTGGTTATGTCGGCGACTTTTTGGCAGGTTATGATCATCCTGGAGTTGGTGTAGAAGAACGAGGGGGGAATGTCAACGCGGGTGGTGTGCGGGTTGAGGTTTGGATTGTCTGGTGTTTCTTTGGTGGGTTCGGATATTGGACTTGATTGTGAGAGGGGGGTTATGAAGAGGTTGAGGAATATATACATAAGGGTAACGCTCCATGGGGGTGGGAGACGTTGGACCTGGACCATGGTGACCAATATTAATATACCATTTGATGTCCTTAACCTTCTTTTAAAAAACGATAATGCAGGTGTATCAACACAAGTAAAGGAAGATAGAAAGAAAAGAAGAAGAGAATATACATAACCCCTCCTCCCCATGGACTCCCCCCCCCCCCTGCTCATCTTAAATACCTTCCAAACCCTCCAAACCCCGCCAGCCATAATTTAAATTGGAAAAGGGACTATCTGGCTTCGTTCCAGACTACCCACCATCGTCAAGAAGTAGAAGCCAACAAATTTATATTTTGAAACCCTGAAGGCCTTTAGTCTCCTGCGCTTCTGACTTTGCAAAGGTAGGTTTAAGGTTCAAAATTCGTGTATATCCAAAACAAAAACATATAACTACTGTGCCAGAAAAGTGGTGTTTTTGAATACCGTTTCAGTTCAGGCTGTTAGTAAAATTCGCTTTTAATACTGTTTTAATGCGTATTCAACGTTGTAATACCACATTATGGTCAAAAAATTGTATTAATACTGTATCAATAAACACCCTTCTGGCACAGTACCTACATAACTAACATAACTTCCTGCGTGCCAGCAATGGAGTCCCGCATGACGT
The DNA here is from genome assembly GCA_036971725.1 of Arthrobotrys conoides. Classification (NCBI taxonomy): domain Eukaryota; kingdom Fungi; phylum Ascomycota; class Orbiliomycetes; order Orbiliales; family Orbiliaceae; genus Arthrobotrys; species Arthrobotrys conoides. The sequence continues at coordinate 2,357,763 of JAVHJM010000005.1, forward strand.
GCCACATACATCAGAAATAAGCGTATCGTAAACACCGTTATTCACACTATACCCTGGCGAAATATAGAGCTAGAACACGTTTACATTTACGTATAAAAACCTAAGTATAAACCTAATTTATAAAACCAATCTTTTTATTCTTCAAAATGCTGATTAACACATTTTTTTTAGGTGGGCCCGCCCGCCCCCCCGTCTTGATACTAGACTAATGCTGATTATTCGTGCAGAATGGATTATTCTGAGTTAACTTGAAGAAGAGGTGGGCGAGCCAAGTTGTCTAAGCTAAGTAGTATTGAGACTGCTCTAGAACCCCATCCGCCGCTGCGCCGTGAACTTCGTGTTGTTTGGTTGAAACGAAACCAGCTGCGCCCTAAAATACAACATCCCGTGGTGTTGTAGAACTACCATTCACGCACCTCCTACTCGGTATATATATAGAGCAAACCCGGTTCCCCAACTAGTTTCCAAACAACTTACTAGCTGCGCATAGAGGTCCTAAGCAAGTTTTATATCTACTGTGCAGTGTATATAACGATTACTAATACTAACACTTTCATCTGTGCCAAATTTCGGAAGTAAACCTAGTTTTAATAATAATTTTTTTCAAAAAGATGCTAGGTACACACTAGGTACATTCGGAACTTTAATAGAAATGATAAGAGAAAAAAAGCATGATGAAAGAAAACCCTCCTCTCTATTTCCATTCTTTCCTCTGTTTTTAACATCCTTCTCTTTGTTCTTCGCCCTTTGTTCTTTTTGTAATTTTCTTCTGCTTCTTCTCCGAACCGACGATATGATATGGGGGGTATCTGACGTATATAAAAAAAGGCTTATAACGACACCGAGGCGTATGCAACGTAAACAGGTAACCACAAGAAAAGTGCTTTTATAAGGCAAAAACCAAAAATACAGATGCATAAAAGGAAGTTCATAATGGTAACATAAAACGACAACAGAAAGAAAACAATATGGAACGGTAGGTAATTATCTTCACTTTTTATCAAAGGGGAAAAAAAAAGACGAAATGAATATATGTTAGTCTAGCACTCAGTGTAAGAAGAGAAAAAAGAGTCAGGCCAGTGCATAATGATGATGTAATCTTGTAATGTTGGTACAGGGAAAAGAAAAGGTGAAAAGTGGAAAAGAAAAGGTGAAAAGTGGAAAAGAAAAGGTGAAAAGTGGAAAAGAAGAACAATGGTAATTGTAGTCTGTTGCGGTGTCATCATGCAGATTCTGGCTGGCTATTCTGCGGAAAAGAGTACCCCAGGATCCAACAGAATGGAATCTAGAGGTTAAGAAGAAATGTAAAGAATACAATGCATAAACGAAAAGAACATTAAACCTGAGATATAGAACACCCATAAAAAGCAGACACTGCAGGAGTAAAAGAAAAGTAGAGAAAACAGTCATGTAGTAAACAGAAAAAAAGAGTGAAAGTCGAAAAAGTCATAGAAGATGAATCTTCCCTCAGCTCCGTTCCCAGAACCTCGGTACTAAACAGCAAGAGAGACGTCCATCTAGAATTCCAACCTTCAGTCTTAATAAACAAATCGAGTGAGATGCCTCGCTTTCGCCATCTTATTTTCCTTGCGAACGGCTTTGGCAGCGTTGCAAGCCTTCATCTTGACGGCCTTGTGTTGCTTCTGGTTCGACTCCTAGTCGAAAGGAGTAAGCATGCGGTCAACTCTACCACCAGCTTTCTTGTGGTTGGTTGGCGCGGCGTCCATGATGAGTGGAAGGCTCTCAAAGATGACTGGGTTTTCTTGCCAGTGGACGAGGATTCCACCACCGAGGAAACGACGGAGGGCGTTCCAGCGGATGAGTTTCCACCAAGTGTTCAACTTGACGATACCCTTTCGGCCAACTTTGACCTCAAGACGGCTGCCTTGTTCACGACCTTCGAAGTCCAAAGCACGGGAATAGTTAGGTCCGTGGAGAGGAAAGTTGACGGTATGAAGGACATTCGCGAAGGTGGCGTGTTGGGTGCGGCGATTCTTCTTGGAAACACTCTTGGTCGAAGACTTAGAGAGGCCTGTCAAGATTTGCTTGAGATGTGGTTGGTTGCGGTAGACGGTGTACTTTTGAATTGGTTGGCGGGTGTCTTCAGCAGGAGTGATGACGAAACGGTTGTGGAAATCTTCATCATCGATGCCATGGTCATCCTCGCTGTCTTCGTCTTCGCTGTTGGGCTCACGATAGGCCTTCTCGATCATTAAGGCGATGACTTCGCCGGCCGCGACTTGGACCTCGATTTCAGTTGACTCGAGTTGATCAACGAAAGCCTCGGCGGAACGATCGGTGATATCCTCAGCATCATCGATAGTAGTAAGGAGTAAGCCCCACTCTTCGATGGCAGCCGCGACAGTACCTCCGTCGTCACCAGCTCCGATGTTATGACCGTCATTCTCGACGACTTCGTGGAAGAAATCCATGATTGTTTCGATATCTTCAGTAGAAACATCTGTGAAGAAGGCCAAGGCACCAAGGGCGTGGATGGCAGCGGTTTTGACGACTAACGAGTCGTGGTCTGTGATAAGACGCTGGAGAGGGGTACTGAACTCCCCGAATGTGGTGCAGTCCACGTCGGTGATGAGGGTAAGGACCAACGCTGTGTGTGAGAGTTAGCTGAATATTTTCCCAAGTCCATGATAGTGGGAATTCATAACCTACCTTGACAAGCTAGCGTGGATTCCTTATCCGTCTTGCCAGCTTTGATACTCTTCGAAAGAGCGTCAATGATGTTGCTGGTCTTTCCCTGAAGTTCACTGCTAGTGAACTTGGATTGAAGGAGACGGTTATAAGCCAAGAGCGCCTCTTCTAAACCACCAGTGGCCAACTTCTTTCTCATATCCTTATCGGTGATACGGACGATACGATCACCCAGCTCTTCCTGCCAGCTGCTCGTTTGAGGGACATCCTCAAGGTTACGTAGCTCATCACCGAGGGAACCAAAACTATAGAGGGGGTCATCATCATCAGCTTCGAGTCCAAGATCCTGGATATCCGGGATGGCGGGTACGGCAACGTACCTCCAGACGGATCCGTCGCTATCGTAAGCGCCTTCGTCATCAGTTCCGTGTCTGGATGCAGCAGTAGAGTTTGCTTTTGAGCCGGCCTTTGAGGTCGATTTTGAGTTGGATTTAGATAGGGAAGCACGTTTGGAAGGGGTTTTCCCGCCTCCGAGGGCTCTGCGTCGGAGGTCGGACATTGTGGATGAAGTTTAAAGAAAGGTTGTCGATGGTCAGATGGTTGGTGGGTAAGCAAGTAAGTAGCTAAAGCTGGTTGATGTTGATGGTCAAGAATTTGATGGAGGGAGAAGCTAAAAGGTAGTGGTCGAGTGTGTTGTCTTCGTTGCAGACGGTTAGTGTTCCGCAAGGGTTGGGAGTATTGATTGTTTGGTAGCTGTTATCGTCGTAGTGAGGGGTGTGATGGAAGAAAGAGGAGGGGAAGAAGAGAAGAGGAAGAGGAACCGGAAGAGGGAGAAGAAGGGAGGGTTTTATAGCTGGTGGTGCGCCAAAGATCAATATTTTATTTCCCTTCGATCGTCGCTGAACAAAATTCAACGATCTAAAACTGGACAGTAACGTTGGTTCGGGTCTTTCCTTGCCAGTTTTAGACTGTATATGAATAGCAGAGTATCAAAATAGAGGAATCGACGACAGGTACCGTGGATTGAATATTTATCGAGGAGGATCGATTATCAGCGGGTGGATGCAGGTTGGGTTATAAAGTTAGGTTCCCTGGAGAAAGAGAAACTACGTCACAGCAATGCAGGATAAGTAGTAATATTGGCCTGGATGGTCTGATCTTGCACTCGATGTGGTTAACTGGCTACCTGTGACTAGTATTTCCGAGGGGCAAGAACTATTCCCCTCAACTACCCTTTATCGTCTGATCAAGAGAAAACAGAAAAAGAAGACTCGGAAGTTCTTGGGAATTATCGCAAGGATGAAAATTGCAAAAAATATATATATATATCTGATGAGATACTAATTTTTTTTTTTGTTTGTATTCTATTTTTTCGCAGTCGGAGCTAGCCAATATTAAAACCGCAGACAGGAAGGATGAATCATAAATATCTACCAGCTGAGTGGGCTGTTTGCTACAATTGCCCCCACATTTTGCCCTGTCCTTGCCTGGCAAGCTTGCAAGTTTGCGGGTCTGCGGACTGGCCATGGCGGGGCAGCAAGTTGATAGCGCTGAACGCTGCTGCAGCACACCCTCTCCTGCATCTCGACCAATCATCCTCCCTCAAATTCAGATCTTGTTCCTATGCCGCGAGCATGTGAAACTCCATGGATCCAGATTCTGACTCGAAGTGAGAGTACTTTAATAGAAATTTAATAAAATAATAGATACATGGAAGAATATTTGTAATTTCTCAGGAACACAAAAAACGAAGTTATCATATCAAAGTTAAGCGGGGGATATCTCCACGCCGAATCAGAGCTAACTATGCCAAAAGAACAAGGAAATGCAAGGCTTGAAACGACCAGACAACAATGAAACAGAACGGACTTGCAGCAAATAATATCTACAGTCTAAACTCACGCATGCGGTGTAAGTAAGGAAATTACCGACAATCAAGCCTTCTCGAGATAATTCGCCGGTACCATCTTCTTCACCCCGTTCTTTTCAACCTCCGCCCACCCGCTTCCATCATCGTCGGCTATTAGCACAAACTTATCGCCTTCTGCCATGTCAAACTCATCCTCCGTTCGGGCTTTGTAATCATAAATAGCGTGAACGTGTACCAATTTCTTCCCTCCGCGCTTGGGAGCAACAGCTGGTCCTTTCTTTTTCCCGCCTATTATGGATTCTCGCCGCGAATCGGTCGCTGATGTCGGTGATGAGATAGTCTTCGCGGAGGAAGAAGATCCCAAAGTTTCAATATAAGTCGTCGGCACAAGGCCTGTCACCGTGCCATTCCTGATTTTCGTCCATCCGCCATCTAAAAAAGTACTTTGCATTAGCAAATCTTATTCGTCGATCTACCCCCTGACTCGGGTGACTCACCATCTGGTTGGACTATGATCACTTCTTTCCCTTCTCCTACCGAGATTTCTCCATCTCCACCTGCAGTGTATGAGTATAGCATTTTTGCCTTTGGTCCGTCTGGAACGGCCTCATCTGCCGGAAGCTCAGCGATATATGCCGCGGGCGGAGGAGCAAGCACCCTTCTAGCTGGTGGTTTCGACGAACTAGCGCTAGGAGCTGTCGATGTCGCAGCTGTAGAAGTAGTAGCCGTGCTCTTCACTGTTCCCGATCTCTCTATGGTTGCTGTGGAATTAGTCGAAACAGACGTAACTGTATTCGACCTGTTGACTCCAATGGAGCTACCGTTGGATGCTGGTAGTTCGCTCAATTTGTCTATGCTGACACTCCCTCTGTTTTGTCGTACATCCTTCAAAGCCTTCTTTGCGGTTTTGTCCAGCGGACCGGGGCAGTTCGCGGCGACCCGCATTTCGCATTTTGCGTGGCAATTAAATCCGCAGTCTTTGCAGGTCATTCCTTTGGCTGATAGGCCCCATATCTTTTCGTGGCACAGATCACAGGAAGTCGGGATTTTGAAGGATGCAGATTTGAATTTGTGGGAATGTGCGTTTTTGTCAATATCTACTTTGGATTTAGTTTGTGGGACCTTATTTATGCGAGCTGGTTACTCTTACCTCCACATGCCTGTCGTACGGTATCGACTTCTGTTTCCAGTGCTACTCTCTTGGAATTGACAGCCGCCAGCTCTTCCTGGCCGTTAAGCAAATTCTATAATACTGTCAGCAGATACCTAATAGCTCCACATGCAAAAGGAAACGTACTCTTAAAATATCCATTTCTTCAGCCGTGGTTCTCCCTCCTTGGGTCTCCGATGACCCTCTAGCCTTTTCCCGTTTCGTCTGCATGGACTCGACATCCTTCCGCCGCTTTTCAACTTCCGTACGATAAGATATCAATCCAGTTTGACTCTTCGCAATCTTATTCTGCAACCATACTCTCGCAGCCTCGTCGACCACGATATCGTCGGTATCGTGCCAAATAGGACTGGGCTCGAAAAAGAAATCTGGTGGCTCTCGCCATCCATCATGCGGCTGATTGTGTGCGATAAACATAAGGGAGTCGAGATGTGGTAGGTTACGTTCGATTTCTGCGTGCATCTTTTTCATATGGTCCGAGCACCGGATCAAGGCTGCAGATTCCATGTTGCAAGATAGCTTCCATACGGTATTCATCGCCTGAACCCTTGTTTCGTTTAAATCCTGCAGCGAGCTCAGAACATCTGGGATATCTGTGTGGTAGTATTTTTCCTTGATTGCATTGGTGACATTGAGGGTGATAAGGTAGGTGTTCTTGATATTATGCATTTCGGCCATTTGGGAGTCGTAACTCTTTTGGGCTTTCGGTCTTCCGTGATCGAATGACTTTTCGACCTTCACCCTCTTGCCTTCTAGTTCTTTACAAGTGGCATCGTAGGCGGCTTTTGTCTTTCGAAGCTCGGAGTACTGTGCGTCTCTATCGGTGAGAAGACGTTTCTCGAACTTCTCGTGTTGAATACGGAATGTTTCGTAACGGCTGTTTAAGACCTTCAGTGTTTCCGCGCATTTTGTGATCATTTCCGTCGCAAGCTTGTCGTGTTCCTGGGAGACGATTTCGGTAGTTGTGATCAAAGAGTTCCATGTTGTCATCGAAGCACTTTCCAAGCTACCGGGTGTCATCAGGGGGCTGTCGCCGACGCTAAGGGAAGCGGTCTTTTTGGATTTCTTCTCGAAGAAACGTTTGGCGAGGAGACCGAGTTTCGTGGAGTATTCTTTTTCGATTACGGATCTTTCGCGGTAGAATTCTTCGACGTCTGCGATCCAGGCGATGCCGTTGGATACCTAGGGGTTGGATGTCAGATAAGGGAATTCTAGTCGGATTATGGAGGTGAAGGTAATTACCCAAGTATTGACCGGCTTGAAGGCATCCTAGAGGTAGTTGATAGAGTGTTAGAGATAGAAATTTTGTATTTGTGATGCATGATGATGGTGTAGCAATGAAGCTGTGGAGACGGGAGACGAACCTTCAGCTCTGCCCCGAAGTTTGGGGGAGCTTCATCAGCCATTTTTGGCGCCGAGAAAGAACAAGCAACAGATAGCGACTACAAATTGTTTTATCTATGTCTGGGAAGATAAAATGCAGGGAAGGATAGTGGGATGATGTTGTGCGATGGAGGAGTAAGGAAGGAAGGATGAATGATGATGATGACGATGATTGTAATAGTAATGGGGATGGAATGGGGGAACAAAGATGCAGTTGGGGATGTCAGGATCAATCAGTAGCCTGGATTGTATGGGGTTTCAGGCATCGGGTACCCTGAAAACCGGCCGACATGATCTAAACCAACTAGTACCTGCCTACAGCCATCGAACGGATAAATTCCTGAGATACGACAGGACATAATCCCGCATGAGGCATATACCGTGGGTATATATACTCTCAATTCCCAGTATGTATGCCCAGCACTGGTATCTCTAAATTGTCATTGATGCCGTATCAAATGCAAATGATGGCTTGGCTGAGCTATTCAATTACGAAAGGCAGGTGGGCTTAGCTTCAGCATCGCCAATGAGAGGGAACCCCACACATGATCAACGGTCTGCACCGGATCCTGCCGACAAGAGATGGGTATGCGATCGGGAACAAAGAATTCCACTGGGATACAGCATAGGAGGTATACGGAGTGAATCCGTGTAAATTACAGGGTCCTGCAACGTAGGAGACGGGTGCCTGCGGGAATACCTCGTGGCCATTGGCACACCCATCGAACTAGCCAAGTGTTTCCCGGCCCTGGCCTGGCTTGTCCTCTCTGGATAACAGCGCTGTGTACCGCGGGGTAGGGGCACTGAATGATGGGAATCTCTCGTGCGAGAAACCAACTCCAAAGCACTTATCGATAGCGCAGCCTTATGGATTCAATGCAATATAAAGTAAAATAACGGTTTAGAGTCGAGTAGCTAGCCTATCGACTTTTTACTTATTATCAATGAGGTTATTAATTTCTGTTCTGCAAGTGTTCATGGTTTCAACAAACAAGGATCCAGGCAGGCTACTAAGTGCTACTGCTTATTCATTCTGAATCAATAATCGCTTCACTTGCATTTACTCCCTCGACATCCTCCCCAGCTCGTTAACATCACCAGCATCACCGTCACCTCCATCAACCCCACCGCTCACTGGTCACTCCTCCACAGAGCTTCAGACTCGGCCGTAAATAAAAATATATTCTCTCTAAGGGATTTTTCATTCTTCTCTCTTCTTCTTCTTCTTCTTCTCCCTTTCTGTTTATCCTCTCAGAACGAAAGAAAGAGAGAAAAAAAAACCCTCCCATACTTGGTATTCTCCGCCACTGCCTGGAGAGATCGTTACATCCATCGAATTCATCAGTTCTCCATCGAATCCACTTCAATCTCACCCTAACCGCACCGCCGACCATTGGGACTAGAACATCTATTCTAGTTCCTCCATTCCTTCCGTTTGATATTACCTTTCCCGACTCAACTCCTCGCCTCAAGCGCGCGTCCTGTGATTCAGTATGGCTGAATCCAGCAACAGCAAGACTTCGTGGGCAGACGACGTTGAACAGGAAGAAGAAGCCGCCGCCAACATGTCTAAACAACAGCAGCAAGCTCCCCAACCCATCGCCGATGACCAGTCTCAGCAGAAACATGACAATCTCGTTGACAATGAGCATGATGTCAACGTCACGCTCGCCGATTTACAGGCTGACCCGAACAGTCCCCTGTATTCCATTAAAGAATTCACGGAGCTTGGATTGTATGTTATATCCACCATGGATCCGGTTTATTGAAGATATGGAAATAGCTAACACTGTATCTATAGGAAAGAGGAGCTGCTGAAGGGTCTGGCCCTTATGCGATTCAGTCGTCCGTCCAAGATTCAAGAGCGCGCCTTGCCCCTCATCCTGAATAATGACACCAACCTCATCGGCCAATCTCAATCCGGTACAGGCAAGACGGCTGCCTTCGTCCTTTCCATGTTGACCAAAATCGACATCACCAAGAGCGTTCCTCAGGCACTTTGTCTTGCTCCATCTCGTGAGCTCGCCCGACAGATCTTGGCCGTTGTTGACAACATGGGAAGCTTCCTCGGGGTCAAAACCCAATTCGCCGTCCCCCTTGCTGTCGAACGTGGGAAGATCATCGAGGCTCAGATTGTTGTCGGAACTCCTGGAACTGTCCTTGATTGCATTAAGCGTAGAGTCCTACCAGTAAAGGATTTGAAGATGCTTTGCCTTGACGAAGCCGATAACATGTTGGACCAGCAAGGTCTCGGTGACCAATGTTTCCGCGTCAAATCGTAAGAAATCTTTGCTGAAGCCGGTGGCGTAAGCTTCTACTGACCTGTTGCGATACTAGGTTCTTGCCAAAGACTAACATCCAAGTCTTACTCTTCTCCGCCACATTCCCTCAGAAGGTCATTGAATATGCTGAGAAATTCGCACCCGGTGCCAACAAGCTTACATTGAAGCAAGAGGAACTTACAGTTGAGGGTATCAAACAATTCTATATGGACTGCGCCAACGATGATGAAAAGTACGATGCTATCCTCAAACTGTATGAGCTCATGACTATCGGACAATCCGTCATCTTCGTCAGAGTAAGAGACCCACCACGATGATTGTTTACTTTATAAGGTAAAAAGGAAAGAAACTAACATGACATCCTAGAAACGCGAGAATGCTAATGAGCTTCATCGCCGAATGACCGAGGACGGACATGCCGTTTCTTCTTTGCACGGTGCTTTCGATGGTAACCAACGTGACAAAATCATCGATGACTTCCGTTTTGGACGTTCTAAAGTTCTTATCACTACCAATGTTATTGCCCGTGGTATTGATATTGCTTCCGTCTCACTCGTTGTCAACTATGATCTTCCAACCCTTCCCGATGGCCGTACTCCAGACTTCGAGACATATCTTCACAGAATTGGTCGAACGGGACGTTTTGGACGTGTTGGTGCCAGTTTCAGCTTTGTCCAAGACCAGCTCAGTTGGCAGCAGATGGATGCTATCCAGCGTCACTTCAACTGCCAGATGACTCTAATTGACATCAAGTCGGACGCTGTAAGTGCCCCAATCGGTTATAGTACTGTTTCTTTGTATAGAGATCAAGATATTAATCATGGTTCAATGTATAGGCTCGTAAGCAGATCAAGGCTATCATGAAGTCCAGCAAGCCGAGCGAGCAGTTCATGGGAGTCGGTTCGGGGAACTAGTAAATTCCTCGTAACCTGGCTTTTCTAACGGCCGTTTGGACCAAAATCTTTTTAAGCAGACAAAACCCACATCGTTACACTTCTTTTTTTTTCCTTTGTTTTTTTTATGGCGGGTGATATTTCCTAGCACTTCTCTTCTCGAATTTCTTTTTGATATCCCCTCATGCATTTGATCTTTATCCATCCGTCCGGGGAAAGGTGAACAAAATGACCAATTCCGTTTCCCCTCCACCTCACAAATGAATCGTCGAGAGACGAAGGCGAACACACGAATACATAACACACATCCTATACTTCTATTCCCACTAGGATGGAAGCTCCTGTATCTACTAAATCCGACTTTTCCTTTAAATTTCAACACTGACTGTTCATAGACTTTTTGAACAACGTCAGCTGTTGGAGGTTAACAGGGGAAAAAACGAAAAGATGGCAATGAAAATGCGTTGCTACCGCTTCATAACTTTTCCCTTGTAGCTTCAATTCAACAGACCTGTGTAATGTTCTAGATCGTTTTGTTAGTCCGGGGGAGGCTCAAGCCAAGCCTCAACTTTCCGAGCTCCTGGGGAAAGGAGCCTACTGAGTTAGACTACCGAATCGGCCTTGCAATGGAAAGTCCCGCCCGTTTCGTCGGTCGACAGGGCATTCCCATTTTAAAAGCTTGAAAGGATTGTGACGTTATTAAGCAGGACGGGTAGGCTGAACATGGGCAACAGGCTGAGGGAGACAACTGTCTAAGCCGAATTGAGGGGGGAATTCTATGCACGACGCGACATGGTATATCTTTAATAGTCGTTTGATGTTAAGCCTGTCCGTTGTCCGTTGCCCGTTGTCCGTTGTGGCGTCTAGATCCTTTCTTTGATGTAGAATGGGGCACATGATCGTGTGTACGGTACTTACATGTCCTGCCATGGCCATACAAACCCCTCGAGAAGAGTCAGTTTCTGGATCTCGAACCAGCGTTCGGATGAGCCTTGAAGATATCCAATCCAATCCTCCAGCGAATGAATTATTTCCCCAACGGATCGAGATTGTAGTCTTGTAGATGTTTGTTCAAGTACAAGTGACAGTGGTGTATTTTGATAGGTTTATGATATTCAGAAGAAAGAACGAGGCGGGTACAGGCCGGACTGCACTGCAATAAGGCCTCGCTTATTAAGACTCTTAGGAAGTATCTCCCTCTCAATTCCCTCCCGCTCCATCATCACCGCCCATCTCTCTCTCTCTCTCTTTCAACTTCCAACTCAACTTCCATCCACCATCGAGCTACCCACTGTATTAAAGAAAAACCCATCTGCCATCTCCCGAAGAGATCGCAGCTTGTTTGTTCGAATGACCAAGAAGATTTAGTCTAGCCAAAAGAGAGTGCGTAAGTCCCAGCTTTCTTGACATTCTGATACCTTTATTTCAGGCCGAAACCTTCCAGCCTTCGGAGGTGGTTTGTCCCAATTACGTTTGCCCTCGTCGCTTTCCCATCCTACACTTGCATTGCCATCGTCATCTTTTATCGTCACCATTCTCGTATTTTATATACTTGACTTCGATTTGATATTGATCCTCTTCAATGATTATATTTTATCTTTGCCTTTATATATAATACATTTTATCTTGGAGACCACTCGGACAAGACCGGTTCCCCTGCTCTCCCCGGGTGTTCCACGAGTTGACCCGATCCGGTGCTTGGGACAGGACAGGACAGGCCAGTCATTATACCTAGACGCCTGATTAGTCCCAGTCGGTTAGTCGGTCAGTCATCGCCACCAACCCCAGAAACGAGACGAGGTACTGCTTGTGTATCAAGTACTCTTTTGCCAGTGGGCTCCTGCTTGCCTTTGTGTATTCGTCAGCCTTCATTCCTGCCATCCTACACATTCGTCCCCTCCTTATATTCCAGAACGTGCCACATTCACCTCTCTCTCCCTTGCCTATCCTCTTTAACCTCCCTTCAAATCCTCCCGGTACCTTTTCTTCACTATCTTCATCATCCTTCACTTCCGTATTCTAGGGCTTAATTTCTATTTATTTTTCTATTTGTGCCTAGTAAAAGATAAAAGTTCTTTCATTCTCCTGCCATTTATTTCATTTCTACAAATATCCTATTTTACGGCGGTCTTGTTACTCATCTTTCAGACGGTTTATTAATCCTACCGTCTACAAACAGATCGATCAATATGGCTACACCAGTTTCCCAAATGCCACAGGCCGCACCACCTCATGTTCCAGTGAACCCGGATACTGCCATCACCGTCAAGGTTTCCTACAACGGTGCCATCCGTCGATTCAAACTCCCTCTACGCGACTTGGGTCCAGCAGTTCTCCCCACCAAGGTATGACGCGCGGCCTCACGAACATACCGGAATTATGTAATCAAGTCGTGCTAATAAACGTCCTAAACTTATAGCTTCGACTTGCCCTTGCTATCCCTGAGAACCAAGATGTTCGCTTTGAACGATATAGTGACAGTGCCGCTTCTTTTGTTGTCTTGGACACCGACAACTTGACCGTCTACAAACAGTTGTACCGTGCCGCCAAGGCAAAGCTTAAGCTTCGTCTTAAGGCTACTGTCATCACCCCGGAGCCTGGTGAGCTGCTAGAATCTGTTCTGAGAAGATTAGCTGGTGTAGCGATTACTGATCATTCATTAGTCGAGAATCCCATCGGGTCCAACCCACCAGCATATACCTCGCAGGTCACTCTGGCAGCTGTTGAGCCAACTCCAACTCCAGTTCCAGTTCCAGTTGTTCCACAGCCAGTCGCTGAGAATGTCGTTGTTCCTGAAGTCACCAAGGCCTCAGTTGAGCCTCAGCCGGAGCCCGTCGATTATACTCAGGCTATCGCTGACCAGGTCACAAGCTACTTCGCCGGGGATACTTTCGCACAACAACTTCAACAGCAACTAGAAGTCGAGGTGGATAAGCGTATGAAAGAGCTCTCACTCAAGAACGTGGTTCCAGAACCTGTTAAGACTGAGTGCAAGATTGGTGCTTGCATCGATCCAGAGACCATCCCATCGCTGAGGTCCTTCTTGGTCTACTGCAACAAGTGCCAGGGAACTATCAGTGGAGAACATTACCACTGCTCAATTTGTGATACCGGCGATTACGACCTTTGCGCTACCTGTGTTGATAACGGAGTTCACTGTGAAGGTGATCACTGGCTCATCAAGCGTACCCTCGAGAAAGGTCGTATTGTCTCGAGCACAACAGAATACAACAAGCGCAAGGAGCGTTCACTAGCACCTTCTCCAAAGCCAGAACAGCAACAGCAACAACAGCAACCACCACCACCGCCATTCAGGACACGCACTTGTAATTGCTGTATTGCGTCTCTCCCGGAGGAGTGCTTCGTGACTTGCAACGTTTGCGAAGACTACGATATCTGTCTTCCATGCCACATTGCCCAAAAGCATGGTCACCACCCCATGCATGGTTTCACACCTGCTACCAAGGATACCCCCCTTGATGCCATTGGAACTGCCTTGTTAGAGCCAGGCCGTGGCATTCGCCACCATGCCATCTGCGATGGGTGTGACACTACCATCAACGGTGTTCGACACAAGTGCTTGGGCTGCCCAGATTGGGATTACTGCACCGCGTGCGTTCAGACAGCACCGGAAACTCATCCTGGCCACAGATTCGTCAAGATTTATGAGGCGATTAACATTGCTCCCCAGTACGGACCTAAGACCATTCACAACGGTGTACGCTGCGATGGCCCACTATGCCGAGATAATATGATGTACATTTTGGGTGACCGTTACAAGTGTGCTATCTGCGATGACTTGGACTTCTGTGCCAACTGCGAGGCCTCGCCAGTCAATGATCATAACAAGACCCATCCTCTCATCAAGATGAAGACCGCCCTTCAAGGCATCACCTGCTCGACTACCGAGGCTACCCCAGCTGGTACAGGCTGCCTTTTCGGCGATGCTCGCGGCTTTGACCCTTCTATCCTCAAATCGACCACTAATGCTGCTACCCAAGTTCAGACCGTTGCTGACGTTGAGCCTTCGACAGAATACTTGGATGAGAAGAAGGTTCCAGTTGAGCATTCCGAACCAATTCCAGTTCCTGTCAAGGAATCTGAGCCCTTGCAGGCTGAGTACCTCCGTGATATCATTTCCGATGGCACTCTCTTCACTTCTGGAACGAAGTTTGAGCAGGTCTGGACTCTCATTAACACCGGTACTAGCGCATGGCCCTCAGGTGTTACTGTCCGTTTCGTCGGTGGCGACCACATGTTCCGTCACGGTAGTGAAGAGAGCTGCATTGCCACTGTTACCAACACCACCGTCAACCCGGGAGAGACCGCCTCTTTCGCTGTTGATTTGACCGCCCCATACACCTCCAACCGCCGTGTCATCTCTTATTGGAGACTCACCGCTCCTAATGGTTCTCGATTCGGACACAAGCTTTGGTGTGATATCGAGATCTTGAAGGAGGAGAAGAAGCAGCTCATCGATCTCTCCGAAACTATCAAGTACGACGACAAGCTTGACGAGAAGGTTGAGGATTCCGACTCTTCCGCATCATCCCAGATGATCTTCCCCAAGTTGGAGAAGGAGTCCCAAATCCTTGCTGTCGAGGAGGCTATCCCAACTGAGGTCGAGACTGAGACTGAGACCGAGGTTGAGACCGAGGCTACTCTTCTTAGTGCTCAGAACCCAGCTGCCTCGCCAGCATGGACCCTCACCCTTTCTGAGGAAGAAGGGCATACTAGTGATGGTGTTACCAGCGAGGATGACGTTGACAGCCTTATGCTCGACGATGACTACGAGGTTCTTGAAACCAGTGATGACGATGGATTGTATGTGTAATTGCATCCCCATTATTCAAAGCTGAGCAACCAAGGCTTACATATATCTCTTTTGATATCAACTCTAGCCGCCGTGTTATCTGAACGTGAAGGTCTTCTATCGAACCACATAACAGTTCAAAATAACAGTGGAACAAAAAAAAAGTTTAAAAAAATAAAAAAATCGAAATATTTATCGTTTACAAATTTCTCGAACAGACTGGCATCGGAGCAACTGGGACAATTGACGGGATCGCATAACGGTGTTAAGAGGTGTTCTTCTCTCTGAATCGGGAAATCCAACCGTGCTACTACTCTCCTATCTTTTAGCTATTCGTTTCCCCCCCTCTTCGTGGTGTTTTGTGCTTTCTACCTAGCAGCTGGATAACTTCTTGATTCGCTTTGTTGCTGGGACTGCAGGTTGTGTTTATCGGAACGGGATGGTGGCTGGAAATTGCGTCTCTTCTTTTCCTTTTTTTCTTTTGTTTTCTGGTATTCTCTTTCGTTTTTGCTCCCCCACCCATGTAATACTACTCGTGTCGCTCGTTAGGTCAAAAAATGAATACGAGAAGATATAAGATACGTTGAGACAGGCAGAGAGTTTGAGTAGGGATCTTGGTTTTTTTTCTTTCTCTTTGCGTGGTTTTTTTTTGGCTTCGCTTTCTTGGACCTTTCTTTTTGTTCTTTAAGCTTTTTGGAAGTAAATTACAGGAATCAGAATGGCTACTATTATTACTACTACTTGGAGAGTATTGAGAGATTTATTTTGCTGTCTAGGATATTTAAACATGCAGATTCGAATTCTATATAAGTTTATGGATCCAATGACATAGTAATATTTGCAAGGCTATATAACCTGGTTAGACTACAGAGACTGTTGGATATTTAGAAAGCATATGACCATCCTTCGAGATATAACAACCCCTGACATGAAGTTTTAAACATGCCTACCTCGCTGTCTACCGGCTACCTAGCATGCCCATCTATTCCTTATTTTTCTATAAAAGTGGGTACCCCCAGGCTAACTAGGTGGGCTACGCGGACCCTTTGAACGTAGCTTAGCCCGACCAATGCAATGGAAGCGCACTTTGGGATGGATAGGCGGGAGTCGGGATCTTATAGAGCTTGCATAAACCTAATTGCCCATGCATGCGTAGCTAGGGATGGAAAGGGTATTGTCGAGGTAAAGTACATGATACTGGAGAATGGGAATACGCAACTTGCTTAACTAAGCTATAAGCGCTTGCGGCTGCACGGAACTTGATATTCGGGGCGTCCCGGGTCTCTACTGCCTTTGATACTGTGCGGTTGAAGAATATGGATACATCGACTGAAGTTGCTCGATTAATGTTGTCTGCCGTCTCACTTACAGATACCTATCCCGAATTCGCGAGGTGTGACGCTGTTCGAATCCGAAGAGCATGAAGTAATAAAATATATATTGTATCATTCGCATTGGCTGAACTCGAATCGGCTTGTGCTATGTTTACTTGTATATATTATCTTAAAGAGCGAAGGGAAACCCAAAAGAAATATAAGAAGTGACTTAAGGGAGAGTGGGGTGTAGTACATGCATCAGCTGAAGTTGATATCTGCCGTCTTGCATATACTATTCCGAAGTGCGGCTCTACATAATTGGTCAAAATTTATGAATGGGATCACAAATGGTAGTTTCCACTATGGAGCCTGAGTTCGAAGATTTCTTAGCACTGATTGATCTAGTTCTCCCCTCCTTCTTAGCATATAAAGGGCGGTATTTCCGAAAGGATTTGATAAATTGTATACATGTATAGATTAGCCTGGCAGCTTTATTGAGCCTTTCAGAATAATATAAATTCTATACTACCTATCTACTCGAGTACTTCATTATGAACTTTGCAAAGGTACTGTCTATCCCTTTGGTTAATTGGTTTCGGGTTGGTATACAGCGTTTACGATATAATATTGGTTCTTGCTGTATTAATTAACTGGATTACATCCTATATCTGCAGAATCCGATCCGGGAATGGAGATCGAACCTGACACAGGGCCATCGACGGCATCTGGGCTACTACAAGAATCGACCTCGTCGTTCACCGGGTCGGCACCTACCGTGATGCCGCAAAGCATAAATTCGATAATCCTTATATCTTATTCCTCGAGGGTAAGAAGGGTGGTCTGAGCGATAAGAAGATCATAGGCAGTGGGGAGCAGGTGACAAAGTATTTACACCATGCGAAGACGACGGGGGTAACTTCACACGGACTCTTTGCTACGGGTAAACAAGCTTGCCTTACCCGTGCTACAATGGGTCCACTACTTGGTCCGTCCACGATAGGGAATTAATCACTCCCGATAAAATGTTCATCTTCATGGACCTCATCAAGGATCGAAATACTTTGCACGAAACACTACTTACGCTTCGCGAGAAGCTGGACACCGAGTTACAGTAATACACCATGCGGATTTATAGAATATCTTGGGGGAGACATGGTTTGCTAATTGTGGGTTCTGTAGCCACTGATATCATCGCTATGGAAGGCAATGGTCTTGTTGCTAGCTAGGAGAGGCAATGGAACCGTTTTCCATTTGGGGATGCCGGGTATACCGGTATTGTGTTGTGAGAGTGGTATATTGCTATAGGCTTTGAAAACCGTGCCCGGCTAACTGGACTTGCACTTTAACTTGGTTGAATATAAGATCGATATCTGAGGGAATATATTTAATTTAAGGTATTGTAATCTACCGCTCTGATAACTTACTTACTAATTAAGTAATAAATGTCACATATGCATATCGAAATCTTAAAGTGCTAATACCAAGTAATAGAGTCCGCATTTACACTATAGCACTATTGATCATACCCCTAAGCTAAGTAGCTATTAAATTGTAGTATCGGACTCAAAGTGTCCCCATCACTATAGGTTTACTTAAACCTAGCATTCAAGAATCGAAATAATGCGACATATACTTCATTAATTGATAATCAATACTAACGAATGACGGAGTATTCAATAGGTACATCTTATAAACAGGCTAAGAGGGGAGGGATATCAGAAATTGTTTAGCAAAGTCGAAGGCTTGTAAAGTTTGGACTAGGTAGAATCGTTTGAGTCTAGTACTCTCTAAATATCCATAAGATCACTATCGCTAGGGAAAGCATCCAATGGAAGAGGTTCAAGTGGCTTGTTGTTTCCCGCGAGCTTGCCTTTAATGTCGGCAGATGCTTTAAGAATAGCCGCATTTGTTACATGCTTTAGATTAAAGACCGTATCAATCTCCGCAACGATGCTCTGGAGGAGAGGTCGGACATTAAGCTCATCCTGAAGAGCCACACCTTTGTTGACAGCTTTTAGAACCAATGAACCAAACAAGCCAGCTGTGGTCCAGATGTATGGCTTCTCAAGCTTGCCAGAGGTATATTCGAAAGCATTGATCTCCTCCCTCATAGAGGTGAACGCCGTCTTCGTGTCTTGGATACGCTTAAGGATGTCTCCGGCGGTCCTAGAATCCTTGTCGCAGTCATCCAGGATGTCTTTGATACGCTTCTCAAGTTTTGCAATGTCCTCCATTTGATTTTGGATTTTGGTCTTTTCTGCAGTATCATCATCGATATTTTTTTGAATTGAAGCCTTCGTTTCGTTTAGGGTCTTCAGAGAGTTTTTTGCAATCTGCAAGCCGTGGTCGCCAAATATAAGTTTTCGGATGAGGCGATCTCTACCGCGACTCTCCTTCCTAACTTTCCTCTTCGCATCCTTGATGTTACTCTCGTTCTCTGACTTTTGCTTTTCGTATGCCTGTAAGGCTTTTTCAAGATTGGGGACTTTTGCCATCAGCTCTGTCGTGATTTTTTGCAATTTCCCTTCATCTATCTTGAAGTTTTGAAGATCTGTGATGAATGCTGTTTGTTCGGTTGTTGACTCGACCTTGAACGCCTCAAGCTTTCCGAGAATCACTTCCATCTTCTTCTCTTCCGTCAGGAATTTCGCATAAGTCTCCTTTGAGACTTTCTCGGCCACGGTGGTAAGTGGTGGACTTGAATTAAAATCTACTTGGAGGTAGAAGGACCGGTATTTGGCGACCCAGTCGGCATATGGCTTTGGGTCTTTTTTGCCCTTGAAGTTGATGATGGAGATGAGGCTGACGAGGCCTTCGAAGCACTTTGTGGCATCGGCAAGTTTGAGGGCGGGGTGGGAGAGGGGTTCTTTCCATCTTAGGACATGCTTTGGGAGAGCATCGTGGAGATCTTTGTAGTCTCCGAGAAGCTTTTCCACGCTGTCTGTTAGGGGCTTATCAGGTGATGGGGCCATTTTAGTTTGGAAAAGGATGTTTATATAAAATATATTAAAAGAGCTTCAAGTGAGCTGTATGGAAACTTGAGATGAGGTTTGGTAGTAATATATTGGAAAACTGAGGATGGTAAATATGATGATGATATGGGAGAGAATGAAGTTTCCTATGGGAGACTTGTAGAGGGTTTTATAACTTTGGGATTGGAGAGGTGAATAGACTATTTAGAGAGCGACGCTGTTTAAATTGAAAGACTATCAATACATGAAAGCGAGGAAGAGCTGGAAGGGAGAGAAAACTATTCCGCATACTACAGACATTATTTTGTGAAGCCGACCACCGACCGCGACCTTAGCTCCACCTGTGTGGAGTACTGCGCAGTGTCGTCGTTCTTCTCTTTTGTTGCATTTTAAGCCACACAACATCATGATTGGCCAAACTTCGCGATATCCAGGGCCCATAGGCCTTTGCATTGGGCATGCCTTGGCGAGCCGTTTTCCACTTCCATTGTTTTCACGGGCATGCTTCCTAATTGATATGATTGCCAATCGCACTCGGTGTATGCACGTGCTAATGTTGGGCTATCCCGAGTGCGAGTTAAGTCTTTCAGCCATTCGCATTGTATTCCGAAGAGCGCTAGCGCTAGTACTCGTGTTGTCAGGTATTCCGAAGTGCGAGAGCTCGAGACTCGTCAGCTATCCCGAAGCGCGACATATATATCCAATAGTTTACATTGCTACACAGATATAGGCGGGGTAACAAAGCAGACTTCCGGCTCTAGCTTCAACTTACGGGTAAACTCACACATACAGGGTTTACGGAAAACCCGTGCGCTATGTAGCTAAAGACGGCTGAACCCTTACCCAGACCCCTATCCACAAGGCTTGGGCTGAATCACAAAACTCTAAACTAAAGGCGTGCCGGTTTGCCGGCCTTGTAGGGTAGCTAGTAGCTTCTGTTTGGTCAACTTCTAACGGCGGCGTGATGGAAGTGGATAACACACCTCGAGAATATCGCAGACGCAGTTCGGGGCTGCGCCGGTCAGGCATTCTAGTTATGCACATGCAAGATTGTGATACGGCGTAGAGCGCCTGGTCTCGAAGCTATGGAGATGCATCAGCTAACGTCTTCCATAGTCATGCTATCTCACGTTTCTTCCTAGATTTGGCCGATGCCTCAGGCACGAGGGGGTCCAGTATAGTTGCGACTTCGACTTTTTGAGCGACTTCGACTTTGCGATCAATTCGCAAACTACGAACATAGAGACTTTCAACCTGTCTAAGGGTCTATATAAGGCATCGAATTCATCGACTCAAAGAAAGAAAGACATCCATTGACCCCAAGCCTCCAAGCTATATCCTTCCATCTCCAAACCTCAACATTAATTTTAATTTCCTTCCTATTGTGCCTTAATCTAATATTTCTATATATCCTATCTCGTACTCATTTATACATTAAACAAAATGACTTCAGGTACTGAAGTTGGCCCAGCCTTGACCGAAGAGCAGAAGTATGCTCTAAAGG
Organism: Arthrobotrys conoides; assembly: GCA_036971725.1. Classification (NCBI taxonomy): domain Eukaryota; kingdom Fungi; phylum Ascomycota; class Orbiliomycetes; order Orbiliales; family Orbiliaceae; genus Arthrobotrys; species Arthrobotrys conoides. Next base: position 2,378,616 of record JAVHJM010000005.1, read on the forward strand.
TTATGGCTGAGGAGGAAACCAAGCGCAAGTCGACTGTTTCCACCATTGTTCAAGATATCAAATGCTCCGAGTTCTTCAAGGAGAACTGGGACGTCCTTCTTATCGCTGCACCGAGTGCTATTGAGATTCTTGGTAATCTCAATGCTGTCGCTGCTACAAAATGGGCTGTTCAAACCAAGATTGTGCAACCAAAGGATGGTTTTGAACATCTTACAAATCAGCCCGATGGGTGAGTTTCCCTTGTGATATCCTTTGTTTCGTTATTAACATATTTTGGAATATTCGAATTGTGGACTGACTCGTGGTTTTTATGCTGGTAGTATGAACTATCTTCAAGCTGCTCTTGCAGATTTGTCCAATCAATCGGAAGAATCGTTTTCTGTTGCCAGAATGAAGATGTTCTCTGTTACTCAAGACTCAGACGCCGTAGCAGGAGTGGTATGAACTTTCTTTGCTGTTAAAGAATATATGTATCTCATACTAAGCTAATTGTCTGCTGTAGGTCATTGCAATCATCAACGCTCTCAAGGATCCAGACGCACCAATGGACGAAATATACTTGTTCCTTGATGACCTGACAACTGCTGCCAATAACTGTAAATCACATGCTTTGGCTGTTCAAACGAGCATGTCTGAATTCAAAGAAATGGCAGCGGAACTCTATGTTGCGTGTAAAGCAGAGTCTGCGGATATTCAGACCCAGCATGCGAAAGCGGCGACAAAGAAGGAGCTTGCTGATAAGGAAGTAAAGGCAAGAGAAGAGCAGGAGAAATTAGCTAAAGAGCATATGGATAAGATGGGAAAACAGATGGATGATGCTCAGAAAACATTTAAGGAAACTCTTGATAAAATGCCTACTGGGTAAGTATCTGCGTTTTCCAATCTAGAAACCCAGAAATGGTACTAACGATGGGGGTAGAATGGATCTCGTTGGACAGCAGATCTTGATGGGCCTCGGTGAAGCTTTGGGTAACGCCTTAACGATTGGTGCTTCCGTCGCGGCTAATGCCGCTGCTACGGCTGTTAACCCGGCTGGTACTGCATCCAAGATTATCGGGGATCTTAAAGAGATCCAAAAAGACAATGACCCGAGGTCTAAGAAGTCCAAGTCAAAGAAGGAGACTACTACCAAAGGAAAGTCTACAGAAGGAACTCAAGCACCAGCGCAGGAAGAGCCGGCTGAAACAAAGGATACCAGCAGCGGAGTTCTAGCCAGTCTAACAAAGACTTTCGTTCGACGTGCTAAGCCAAAGGAAGACGAGAGTGGAGCAAAATCTACCCCGCCTGCTAAAGATGCCAAAACATCGGATGAGAAAGATGCTGCAAAGAAGCCTGCGGATATTAGCTATGGAAACTGGGATCTCTCAGGGAAGTTCTTGAAGGATGATCCAGCTCTCACAGTCATTGCAGGTGTCAAGGGAGCCTTGGACTCGATCCGAGAAGTTATTGTTGGTTCACCTAAAGGAATCAACTGGGATGCTGCTAAACCACCAGCAGATACCAAAGACGGCACAGTCAGTCTTTTGGCAACTAACTCCCATACCCTCGGCCGCCTTAGGAAGGATTTCCGACCTAAAGCTGACGGGCTTGCGTCTAAACTTACCATTGCTATTATCAACGAAGGTATTCAGATCGTTGATGAACTTGAGGCTGAATATGAAAAGTCTTTCACCATTGGATCTGGTGAAAAGGTAGACAGAAAATCAGATGTATACAAGGACTGGGATGACCGAACCGCACATTTGGTTTACATCGCTACGACCTTGACCTCTGCAACCAACTCCCAGCCCGGAAATCCTATTGGAGGAGCAAGCTCTCTTTTCGCACCTCCAGCGCAAACTCCCGAGGAGAAGATTGCGGCTATGGAGCACAAGACGGCTGTTGCTGACGCCACCGTGCGCTTGGCTTCTGCTAAATTAAAGGCGACCCAAGAGGCTTATCAAACTTCTTTGACGACCTACCAAGAATCAGCCAACAGAGTGCTGGATATTCAAGATAATCTTATGAAGACTAGACTCGAAATCGAATCTTTGAAAGTTCAGCAACTTACCCTTGTGAGTAACTTTGAACCTTTACTATTGCGAAACCTTTCGTATGTGAATATTAACAAATAATTCCATTTCTAGGAAGGGATTAAAGTAGTTCTCGTTCGCTGTATCGCCTTTTTGGAAGATTTGAAAATTAAGATCGACTCTTTGGTCCAATTCTTCCATCGTCTAGCGGAAGTTATCCGAGTTTGCATTCAATTCCAAGTTGATCCGTTCAAGAAGCGTATCGAACTTTACGGAAAGAAGAACGACAAAGCCGTCTTCTATGAGCAGTATATGCGAGATGTATGAGAGTCCACATTCCTTATGAGAATACCTATGCATATGATTGCTAACATGATAATCTACTAGACCATCTTCAAGTTTGCTCTCCAGATATTGGCAAAATTCTCACTCTTCAGAGATGTGGCGAAGATGTATATTGCTGTTGACGAGGCAGCTATTAAACCTGGTCTTATCCTGGTAAATGAAGTTGGTAGCTTGGAAGCCGCACCAGGAAAGACCGAAGATCAAATCTTTGAGCTCCGCAAAAAGAGGATGAAGGAGTATTCGCAAGACGCTCAGGCAACTGTTAAAACAGTCGTGCAAAAGGTGAGATCGACGACTCTTCTAAAAACATCGTTACGATACTCTACTTACACTGAAATAGCAACAACAATTGATTTTGAGTACCCTTCAATCCCGTGTATCCGGCATCAGCGAATCTTTGGCTAGGTTCCCAGTCAAGTATCACCCTGATGAGAAGGCCACAAAGGCCATCCAAGGTGGTGCAGAGCTGACCAAAGCCACGAACGCCGAAGAGGTCAAGAAGACAACCTCGAGATCCAATGTTTCGAAAGTTATGAGTAAGGGCTCGTTGGTAAGTTAGAGAATACCTTAACCTTCTTGTTGATATACCATGACATTTGGTAACTTGAGCTAACTTTGAGATTAGGATATCGGGGATGTGAGTGAATTTTAAAATATTTACTGCTATTTTACTTTGGTTTGGTTATCTTCTGTCCTTTTGGGGTTTCATCTTCCCATGTTATGATTTGAAGTTGTTGTAAATGCTACGAGTTCTGCGTTTGTTACATGTTGTACTTACATCCCTTGCCCGTCATTGCCAAGAGCCCTTTCTCACAAGAGACCTGGGCCTGCAGCCTGCTCGTCGTTTAGCTAGATGGATAATACATCAATCACTAGATATCGATACCGTATTTTATAGTTGGAAATCTAGTAGTACTTGAACTATTTTCGCTTTTGTGAGCGGACTTCAGAGGCTCCCAAGTCGGTTTGTGAAGTATGGTTTCGCTGGTCTCCAAAACTTCAGCCAGACATTCGATCGCTATAGAGAGGCGTGCACATGTGATTTAATGTGGTCTCGTTGCATTTAATGCCTATTCGGGTTGCGTATACGTAGACGAATCCTCAATGGTTGTAAGGATGTCGTAGAACATGAGGTTTCGCTATCCTTAGAGTTGGTAACGTTGTAAGGGCAAGGATCCAGGTACCCCAGCATATTCTGAGGCTGGAGATATTGGTTATATCTTGCTTACTGAGGTATCACCAATCCGGGTTCATCTGAAGAGTACTTTTACATAATTACTTACATTATCACTTTGCAGATGTAAGTATGTAGGTACGTACGAACTCGAGCGAGTGCTATGATGCACGAGAAATTTCGGAGATGATACATGTATGGATGGGTCTGGGCATGACAAGCAACAGTAGCAGGATGAGTCTTTGCATTGATGTTGACTCCTCGCAGGCCTGTGCATGGCCAGCCAGGTTTCAGGGAATCCCAAGCTAACTAAGCCTTGCGACATACCTTGCATACTTTCCTATCTTCTTTGAGTACAAGTAGTCGACTCTCGCTCTTTTTCATTTTCCTTTGCTTCAGCTTCATAATTCTTTTTTGAATTTCCTTTCAATATAGGTAATTTCGGTTCGATAACTGGTGATAGTACAAATACAGCGCGGTGTTCGCACGAACGGTGGTTGCCATTCAAACCAGTCGAACGGAAGCTTCTGGACTGCTGTGCTGCCTTGTTGTCGAGTCGCCACGAGTGATTGCCTCGTTTCCCTCTCCAACGCTGCTTCGCTTCTGTTCTGAGCTCTCTCAAACCAAACCAAACCACCAAATTAAACCCTCCTATCCATCCTCCACGAGACTTTCCCTCACGCACGTCACTTCACTCCACCATATACCTACGACCCACTACCCACTACCGCTTACCTCCTCCCACCGTCTCCCACGTCCTACTCGTTTGACTTATCATCCTCATCACCATCGTCAATAATATAATCTTTCCAAGATGCTAAAAATCTGGTCTATGGTACGTTCCTCTTCACCCCGGCTCCCCGTTTGCCTCCCTGATCCTTTCTCGCCGAGGGGTTTCTTCGGGACGTGGAAAACGCCGATGCTAACAATAACTTTTCGCTCGGGATCAATAGAAGCAACAGCAGCAAGCTGCATCGGCGGCTTCGGGGAAGAAGAAGGTCACTGCTGCTCAGTTACGGGTTCAGAAGGGTCAGTTACCGAATACTCCTTGACAAAGAACACGCCGTTCCAGCCACCCCACCCACGCGAGCAACGGAAGGCGGCTAGATATCTTTTTTTTTTTGTTAATATACAAGATTCCAGAGGGTATGGAAGATGCTAACGATTTTACCTCTGGTTATAGATCTCGGAGAGCTTTCGTTACCGTCGACGATGAAGACACATTTCCCGGATCCTGACGATATCCTTAACTTCACACTCACGATCGAGCCTGATGAGGGTATGACACACACACAACACCACCCGACCCCACTATAATCCCTGTAGCATATCGATAACTAATTTAATTCGCGTATGATAATATAGGAATGTACAAGGGCGGTGCTTTCAACTTCGATTTCACCATCAACCAGAACTTCCCACACGAGCCGCCAAAGGTCCTTTGCAAGCAGAAGATCTACCATCCAAACATCGATCTGGAAGGGAAAGTTTGCCTTAATATTTTGAGAGAGGACTGGAAGCCAGTGCTGAACTTGAATGCCGTGATTGTTGGGTTGCAGGTATGACCTCCCTCCTCCTCCTTTTCCTCAAATCCTCTCGTTGTTCGATTTTTTGAACCCGGTGGTACCCAAATCGATCAGAATGACGATATGCTGACTAAGCTTCCGCCATCTATAGTACTTGTTCCTCGAACCAAACGCATCGGACCCATTGAATAAGGAGGCCGCTGAGGATTTGAAGACCAACCGGGACAACTTCAAGAGGAACGTTCGATCGTCCATGAGCGGTGGATACGTCAAGAATATCTCGTACGATAAAGTGACGAAATAAATGCTTCCTCCGGACCTTATCTATGATCGCACGACGCTTCCCTGAGAGGATCTTTGCGGTATAATAATCTCTATGAGATCACGACAGCTCTTCTATTGACCACTTCGTTCGCTGTTTCCTTTCCCTGTTCATGTTTTTTTACCTTTATGCTTACTGGTCGTTACGGAGGTGTTTTCCCTTTCGGCGCTTGCTTTTCTTGCCGGCATTGCACACGCTCACACTCATATCCACAATCGCAAATCACACAATCGCGCGCAGACAATCGGAGACGAGAGTCTATCTTTGTTGAAACCTTTTTGTATTAATGTTTTTTTTTCTTTTTCTTTTTCTTTTTTTCGAGAAACATGCCTATAGATTCTTCTTTCTTGGGATGATAAGCAAAGGCGAAATATTTTTGTCGCGATGGAAAAGGGATAGAATGAGGCTCTTTGCTTTCTCTGGATCTTCTTTTCTATCTATCTTGCTCTTTTGTTTCTGGAGAAATTTATATTAGATTTCCCTGATTTTTTCCCCCTCCGCTTTCTATATAGCTAATTTGGCTTCGTTATGAACACCTCCTACCCTCCTCTCTTCGTCCTTTCTTCTCTCTCCCCGGATTGTTATCTTTAATTCCGGGGCATTCCTTTGTTTAGCCGCTGTTGTTGATATCCCTTTTTGACGTCCAGCCTGCGTTTTCTTCTCTTCCTCCTCCTCGAACCCTATTACTACTATTCCGTTGTCAATATAAATCATCGCGTCTGGCGCTGGATTGGTCTTTGAGGTCATGTTGGTTATCTATACGATACTTTATTACTTATATCTAAATTGGTTGTTCATGGTATTGAAGCTGTAGGAAATTCGCCTATTCTATCAGAATGAGGTGATACATTTATATAATTGGTGATATCATATGCGGAGCGTATTGTATACTATAAAGATGGGGAATCCTTGGCTGGCTTGTGATCGTGCACGTGTGGCAAATCTAATCTGAATCTAGATGCTTACCTACTGTTCCTCCTTTCGGATCGAGGACCTTCTCCGCGTCGACTATGTGGGCGAGTTCTGCACATTGTCTGTACTCCGTGTTCCGGAGTGCATTTTGAGTCCAGGTGTTCCTGGGTTTATGTTTGAACTAGCGCCAAATTTGGTGTTTTACAACACTCGCGGAGAGAGAGCTTTCTCCGGTATCGCAAAAAAAAGGCGCCGACGTTTAGTCATTTGCAGGGGTATTTTTGGTGGACAGTCGGCCGGTTCAAGACTGGAGACGGCCATTTACCCGTCGTCCGAGGTGAGTTCTCAGCATGTAACTGTGTTTAACTCGTGTATACAGAGACTACATGAAGGAAATAAATAGGCCGGGCCGGAAGCTGGTTTTTTTCATCTGATTCTTTTTTTCCCTTCTCATCTTTCCCATCATTCTGCTCTCTACGTCCTGACCAATTGTGTAGCTGTCAATTGTCAGTTGTTGTATTTCCAAGTTTCCTGTCTACACTTCTCTCTTCAACTTCACGTTTACTATCTTCATCGATCTGTGATAAAACCAGATACCAGACGGGAAAAAAACACACAATGGCCTCAAAAACCGTTACCAGAGCTCTCCGCTCTTCCTCCAGACAGGCAATGACCGCCGTCAAGCGTCCAATCACCCAAAGATCCCTCACAACCGCTGCTCTCCTCACCGCAGCATCCAGACCAGCTGTTGCCAGGTCTACAGCCAGAATTGCCGTTCCAGCTATTCAATCGAGAGGAATCAAGACCATTGACTTTGCTGGTGTCAAGGAGGATGTTTACGAGCGTTCTGACTGGCCCAAGGAGAAGTTGCTTGTATGTTTCCTCCCCCTCACTTCTTGCTTGGATTAGTTTAGCTCGGAGACCAGGCCCAATGCGGGGCATACACGTCTACGAGCCATTACATCACGTATTTGACAGCTATTCTGACCCCACATTTTCTTCTTTTCGTTACTCAATAGGAATACTTCAAAAACGATACCCTAGCATTAATCGGCTATGGTTCCCAAGGACACGGTCAAGGTCTCAACCTTCGCGACAATGGACTTAACGTCATCGTCGGTGTTCGTAAGAACGGAGCTTCGTGGAAGGAAGCTATCGAAGATGGATGGGTTCCTGGAAAGAACCTGTTCGAGATCGATGAGGCTATTAACAAGGGAACTATTGTTATGAACCTTTTGTCTGATGCGGCGCAGAGTGAGACTTGGCCTAGTATTAAGCCTTTGATCACTAAGGGCAAGACTTTGTATTTCTCGCATGGGTTCAGCCCTGTTTTCAAGGATTTGTGGGTTTCCCCCCCTTTTTTTCTCTTCTTTTGGTTTACTATGTTGTTTGGGGTGGATGGGTGCTAATTATCTGGGATGATATAGAACTAAAGTCGAAGTCCCCACCGACGTAGACGTCATCCTCGTCGCCCCCAAGGGTTCCGGCCGTACCGTCCGCTCCCTCTTCAAGGAAGGCCGAGGTATCAACTCTTCCATCGCCATCTTCCAAGATGTGACCGGTAAAGCCGAAGAGAAAGCCGTAGCACTAGGTGTCGCCGTCGGATCCGGATATCTTTACAAGACCACCTTTGAAAAGGAAGTCTACAGCGACCTTTACGGTGAACGTGGATGTTTGATGGGAGGTATCCACGGTATGTTTTTGGCACAGTATGAGGTTCTCAGGGAGAATGGACATTCTCCGTCCGAGGCTTTCAATGAGACTGTTGAGGAGGCAACGCAGAGTTTGTATCCATTGATTGGAAAGAATGGAATGGATTGGATGTATGAGGCTTGTTCTACTACTGCCAGACGGTTGGTCTCCCCTCCTCTTTTTTCTTCTTAATGTGAATGGATGCTAACGGGGTTTTGATAGTGGTGCCATCGATTGGTCTTCGAAATTCAAGGATAGCTTGAAGCCAGTCTTCGAGGAACTTTACGATTCCGTCAAGACCGGTAAGGAGACTCAACGATCCTTGGAGTTTAACTCTCAAAAGGATTACCGTGCCAAGTACGAACAGGAGATGCAAGAGATCAGGGATTTGGAGATCTGGAGGGCTGGAAAGGCCGTTAGGTCTTTGAGACCGGAGAATAACTAAAAGGAGTTTGATACTTCTTTGTTTTTTTCTCATTGTCTTCTTTTTCTCTAAACTTTATGGCTTTTGTTTTTTTAACGAATTTTTTTCTCATGTCCAAAAAGTTTTGTTTTGGAACGTGTGGATGGTGGAGCGAGAGTGAGGATTTTATACTCTCCTATGCTTATGCACGAGAGGCTTAGGTATATTCATTGTATTATACTATAATTACCATCAACTTTTTTTTTTTCAAACATTCGTTCATGACTTAGTTTGTGATCAGATCAAAGTAAAGAGTGTAGCCAAGCTTAAGACTGTAAGTGATATAAATCTCCATGAGGATGTCTAGTTTTTCATATACATCATATGGTATGGACCACCCAGCTTTGTATATATCAAGACTTCCTAGCTATATTTGAACTAAATATTATATTTCCAATTGCAAGGCCATTCTGTGTGTCTCGATAGAAACTTCTACTCGTATGGATAAGAATTCGACACAGATGTGGATTATGCATGTTATCTTGAAGTTCGCTATTGGAAACTATACGGCTAGGGATGTTTATGCTTAATTGTATTAGATACCTAGATATCTACATTTCACCCATATACTCTAGAAATCCGTTTTTTTTTTTTTTTAGAAACAACCTTTTATGAAAACCGACGGGGCGTTGATATATCGATATGTGGGTAGCTGTAGATAGGGAGGCCAGTGTAAGATTTGGTACTAACATATTTTTTAATTGCTGTTGGGCTATATTTAGGAGCGGGAAGGTGCGGTTTTTCTTTTCTTTGGGTGGTTACACAAGGAAGTTTGGTTGTTTAATCAAGGGTTGAAGTTTTGTATTTTATGGAGCTGGGGCCGGGAGGTTGTTAATTCGTATCTAGTGTTCAAGATAGAATTGAGCTCATGGGTAGCTCCAAGATCAATAGATTTGAATGTATACGTGTGATTTATGTATTATATTATACAGTGACTTTTGACACGTTTCCAGACGTTGTGAAGGCAGGCGCCATTTCCTTTTGTATACAGATACTTGTACTTGCAGGTACGTATACAGGTTTATCTTATATTTGAATTAATTTATGTTGTAGGCGATATATCGGCCTAAGAGCTAGATAAGCGTTATGAAGTTAGGGTATGTTATGGAATTCGATCGTGGCCCGTTAGACCGAATAGCCCTGGTGTGGCTAGGGTTTTGTATGGGTGATGTTATGTAAATTGTGTAGATACTTAAGGATTTAGACGCTTTCCCTTCTTTTGAGTACGTTCGTATCGGTTGATGAAGTTATTGATACCCCAGTATATACCTAGGTAGTTCGGATAGATTGTAAATTATCCGGTCCCATTTCTAAGTCTGTGGGATATACTGATACCGGCTTAATAGTTTCACCGGCGCCGGTTTTTTTTTTTTTTTTTTTGAAAGATGATCTACTTCGTACTTTTTACAATGGGGAAGGTAGGTATTACATCAATTTAAATTGGAAATTTATATTTAAGCTTGTCCTTAGCTAGGCACGCAGCTTAGGCAGGTAGACGGGTAAGCTCCCCCTTGACCTTGCATAACCATGCAGTTTCGAAATTTCGAAGAGCTTCTGGATCGAAACCCTTTTTTTTGGTGTGTTTTTTTTAGGAAGGTTACACAAACGGGATAAATTGTGAATTATGTCAGCAATGAAATTTTTATTAGGATTGCACCTCTTTTATTGAACTGCGGTTATATGCAGATTGCAGATGTTATGTACTGATGTATGTATGTATGTATGTATGTATGTTAATTTATGAAGTGGAATTGCTCTTGATAGGTATGGTCAGCAATGTGCATGCAGTATATGTAGGGGGAGCATCATGACCGGTCCGCGCGCCGGCGTCCTGGCAGGGGGGTTGAGGGGTTGATATGGTTTGATTGATTTTAGTTCTATAGGGTATGCATATGTATGCTTGAGGTTCGATTGATTGATTGATTATTGCGGCGACATGGTGGGGTTGTAAATCAGGCTATAGTGTAATGTGGCGTTTGGTATGCAGTGGGTGATGATATATTGTTGGGGTGGAGGCGGGGTGTTTTTGTGTAACGATAGTTTTTCTTGAATGGTTTATTGATTAATTGATGTTCATGACCTGCAGGAACTAAATTGAATTAAACTGCGGGTATAGAGAGCTCCGGAGCTCGAGGTTTCTATTATACACCATATCAAATGTTTGGGAGATGAATGAATCATGTTTTTTTCGTTGGTAAGGATTATCAATACACGACTCTGGTTCAGGGCGCGGGTTCGAGTCAAAGGTCACGTTGTTTCGAATCATCTACAATTGTTGGGATAGGTAACGTTACTGAAAGGGATACGTATTTTATATTTCTATTTTAAACAAATTTGCACATCTGTCATTAATATAATTAGTTACGGGGCGAAAAAGGTGGTTATGATCGAAGTTTGTTAGATCACAAGATCCAACTTGAAGTCTTGGATTGGGAGTTGATCGATTGTTATAAAAACTTCTTTCATAATTTTTTTTTTATAATTTTAGTTACCTAACTGGTGAAAAAGGGCAATAGGTACCGACAGGAATGAAGATTAAAGATGGAAAAGGTTGAAAGATCGCTTGGAAATGTATCAAGTACCGACTCCAATATACGAAAAGATCTGATCTGAGGAGGGGGCGAGGGGCCGGAAAAGAGCGAGCGAATGAGCGACGCTAAGCTAAGCTTAAGATAGGTGGAGTACTGTACATCTTAACTGCAGTTGATTGACGATACTTTTGTAAAGTAGATAAAGAGATGTCGATACACGGGAAACCCCAGGCCGATATAGCAGCTGAGATCACAGCTGCTGTAGGTATTATGTTATCAGCTGTAAGGTCAGGGCTTTTGAATTTTTATGGTGGTGGTGGTGTGGAATATGTGTGAGGCGTATTTGTCTGGGCACGATCAGTAACTCCTTGTATGGTGGGTCCCCATCCGATGTTGACATGTTTTTTTTTGTATTTTTGTTTTTTTGGATTCCAAATATAAACCACACCGAAGGGTCAAAGTTCGCCACAGCCGCAAAAATCCCTGCAGGTTGGATTTGATATTGAGATAGTAGGCAAGTCTTCATGCTAACTTTTCCCGGGATTTTTTTGGGGGGGAGTATGTAATCAGGTGGTCTAGAATGGTATAGTATCTATGTTGGCGGAGAGGTTAAAAGTACGTATTGTACTTACAGGTAGATGTTCTGAGCTGGAGAGAGCGACAGAGCTAGCTCGGGGTTGAGGGATATGGTACCAGGGGGTAATTGGTCGAAGCCACGATGCTGGGCTTTGCACAGGCGAATATGTAAGTAGGTACGAAGGGTTTAAAGCTAGTTAAAACATTAAGATATCATGTTTCGGAGCATGCGAAGTGATGATAACGTGAGATCGATAAACATATCCTCGCCTCGAGACCAAGCACCCCTTCGCCGTACACATACATACATGATATAATATATTCGTGCGCAGTTAACCTTCTGTGCCTTTTTTTCTTCTATTTTCTGTGTATGGGATTGTGGGGTTCAATACTGTTTGAAGTGATCGAAGTGCCACCGGAGAAAGGATAGCGCGGGTACTTTTTGAGAAAGGAATTTAAAAGGAAGATTAGAGGAGAAAGCGCAGCAATGCTGATGATGATGATGGGAAAGGACTAGTGTAATTAGAGGTATCGTGAGTATTTGGTTATAATTACGAGGTTACTTTTTTCGGTACGAGCGATTCGGTGGGGCTCAGTGCAAGCAAGCAGCCAAAGTACCGTGTTTGGGGGGAAAGTGGTGAGAGCATCAGTGGCCCACCCGGCTGGGTCTTAGTTTTGGTCGGTCACGGTCATGACAGGTTCCGGCCGGGGTTGGTTCCGGTACAGAACGTCACTTTGACAATTGTTTTCGATCAGGAACGAAGCTGTCCACATGCACAGATAATTCAATTCAATTCAATTCAACTGCAACTGCAACTGCAACTGAACTCCTGTGAATCAAAAACCGCCCCCTTTCGAATTCGGGTTGATTCTTTTAATGCAAAAACCGTGCAGGAAGTCTAATAAAAATAAAAATATAATACCTTACCCCCCTTTCCTTCTTATTTTTAATTCCTCCCCCTCTCCTTTCTTCTTTCTTCTTCTGCTTCTTCCTTTTGGATCTTGTTCAGGGTATTTCAATAATTGAATTATACATTAACGTTAGTTGCCGTAGCCCGTGCGATCAACACAAAACCCCCCATACAGACATATTTGCAATTGTCCAGCCGGGGTTCTACGCATACAACCAACAGAAACCCCCAAAGATCTTAAGACGACATCGATCACAATTATAAATACTATTAATCCTTATTTACCTCTCAGCTCGTCCGTCCGTCCGTCAGCTTGCAGGAACGACGTAAGCTCCTACCTATTTTCTTACCATTACAACAAAAAAAAAAATAATAAACACACCACATTTCACATATTCATCAGAAGGATAGAAAAGGGTGGAATTGAAGAAGACAGAAAGAAAGATGGCAATAGATATAATAAGAGACTTCCTCCGTCTCCCTTCCATCCAACTACCATTCCGTCGAAAATCCTGCGATTTACCACCAGATCTCGCTCCATGCAATTACGGCTGCTGTCGTCCTAACGAAGCTTTCTTTTTAAATTCTGCTACTACATCGTCTACAGAATCTTCTTCTACATTATCTGATTCTTCTTCGAGGAGAGGGAGAAGAGCGAGTACAACACGGAGTACTCCGTCACCTCAGCCTCATACCACCACCACCACTACCACCGCTGCCCACACAAACACCGTCGGAGGAGGGATAGTAATCTCCTCATATTCAGCCCCAGTCCAGGTCCCCATCCTATCTATCCCAAAGCCCAGAAAACGTAGTGCAAGCCAAACACGGCGAGACATAGCACTCCGTCCGAAATCCAGCCGTCAATCCATGGGATCCAAGAAATCAAAGATGACACTCGTAGAAATTTTCCAAAGCCAGGGGTGTTCTAGCTGTCCTCCAGCGAACTCGAATGTCATCGAGTTGATGAATAATTATCCGAGTATCTTGGTGTTGACTTATGAGGTTACTTATTGGGATTATTTGGGGTGGAAGGATGTTTTTGGGAATAAAGAGTTTGATAGGAGGCAGAGGGATTATGCGGGGGTGTTGGGGAATGAGACGGTTTTTACGCCGCAGGTATGTTTTTTGAATTCATTATTATTATTGTTTGTTTTATTGATAGCTTTTAACTAATGGGGTTTTTTTTAATGATAGGTCATTGTGAACGGCCGCGCAGATGGCGTCGGTAATACCTTCAAAGACCTCAACAAAATCGTCAGCCAAGGCGTCATGGCCGCCGCAAACGAAGACACCGTCAGAGTCGACACCGAAAGCAATGCAATCCTCGTCTCCGGCAGAGACGCGGATGAAGTTGCAGACGTTCATTTGGTTAGGTATATGCCCAACCCACCGGACGTCGACATCAGACGTGGGGAGAACGCGGGGAGGTGTTTGCCTCATAGGAATGTTGTGGTTGATATTAGAAAGATTGGGGAGTGGAGGGGTGGGAGTACGGTTTTTAATATTGAGGATGAGAAGCAAGAGGGGATTGAGAGGGCGGTTTTGGTGCAGAAGGGGCGGGGTGGAGCTGTTATTGGGGTTGCTAAGTTGGAGTAATTGGTATTGATTTCTGGGAGGGTGTATATATCCTTTTTGTTTGTGACTTGGGGATTGGAGTTTTATGGGTTTGTTCTTGGATTGTTCTTTCACTTTTGATTATGATGCTCTACGCTCTTTCAATTGGCGTTTTTGGGTCTGTCGTTCGTTTTTCGTCTCATGTTAGTATGTCTTGTTCATTCTCGAGACAGTAATTTTTGATATCGTCATACCTGAGCGTTTCAATGGAGTTAACGAATCCCTTCACAAAATCAAATTATTCTCATTCGTTCATTATTTAAGGTCGAACACAAAGTTCAAGCCTTCCCATGTGATGGATCCCGAGGTTATGGTAAAGGAACCAAAAGCCGCGGTAAATATAGACAGCACACCACATTGCGTAGTGGTCCACTGCCCTGTCAGCAGCGAAAAAGGTGTTGATCTTGTTGGGTTTGGGGTTACACTAAGTCACGTGGGAGACCAGGTATCATTCGCCTGCCACGCCCAAGGGAACTCACGCGCGCATTCACTTCATGAGTCCCACCACACCGCAACCTTGACCTGAGACGAAGTAGCGTAACCAGAGCAGCTACTCTTCTTCTTTTCTTTTATTATTTATTTTTATTTTTATTTCCTTCTTTTTGAGTTAGAATACCATGGCGGATATTGGCTGAGCCGAACGGGTCTTTTGAGACTTTGTATTTGAGTATTTTATCCCTACTAAGTAAGTAGGAGCTATGGCGCCGCCCGCGGTATGTTTCTCACCACCCTCTATTCAAACGTGGAAGAAGGTTATTGATAAAGAACATAGACACCCCGATACCGCTTCCCATCACCAGATGACGTTCCACGACCTCGTACCGATCCACCGAGGCTTTCAACCGCTACCGTTCAAACATCAGCACAAGCACAAGCTCCAAGACCACAATTCGCTACACCGGCGCCGCCAGCTTCCCGTCGCCAGCAACAAAATCCTCCACGATCTACCACTCAAACACCAGGAACCCGCACTAATAGAAATTACAATCGCGGGTTTAGTCCTGATCCTGATTTCTTCACTCCGAGTAATATTAATCAACGGAGTGTTTTGAAGAGTGTACCGACGACTTTGGAGAATGGTGGTAATAATAATAGTGGTAGTAATAAAAGGAGGAGGAGATCATTCGATCTTGATGAGATCGATGAGGCGTTGTTAGTTTCCGGCAAACCCAGGGTTTTGGGAAATTCGGCGGGAGGGTGGAAGGTTCCTGATGAGTATTTTGGACTTACGCCGGTGGGGAGTATGTACATACACCCTTTCTTTACTTACTCTATTCATGGTGATCAAGGGCTGATTGGGTTATATACACAGGAAGGATACAAGGACTTAATAGTCATGCTACGCCTACACCATCTATCCGACGACCGACGTTTAGACATACCTCTGCGATTATTTCCTCGCCACCTGGGGGGTTGAATTTAAGCTTTGGAGATACGCAGGAGGATGTTCAGGATGATGATGATGATGACGAGGATAGTGTGGATGTGGTGAATGGGGTTCAGCAGAAGAAAAGGAGGAGGAGGAAGAGTATAGGAGTATTTGATGATATTGAGAGTATTGCTTCTAGTCTTCCAGGGACTAGAGATGATGGTGATGATGAGGGTGGGGAGGGGGGTAATAGGAAGGAGAATTCAAAGAGTACTATTACTACGAAATCTGGAATACGGACGCCATCGAGGGTACACGATAGCAGTTCGATACCCCCACCACCCGCATCTACAATACCACCGCCACCACCAGGGGAAAAATGGATGGCGGTTCCAGATCAACCGCAATTAAAACTACCACCGCCAAAATCGTCGCCAACAGAGAAACTTAATAAAGCGATATGTGCTATGGCGTGGTCGCCATCACATCGGAGACGGAGAGGGGTGAATAATAAGTATTTGAATGGAGGGTTGGCGGGGACGGTGTTAGGATGGGCGTATGATGCGCAGGATCTTGTGTTACGGAGTAATATGGTTATTGTCGAGCAGAACCAAAATCAAAATTTGAATTTAAGAGGAGGGAAAGGGAATATTTGGTATGGTAACGATGGGGGAGTTATGCTGAAGGTTGAGAGTATTTGGGAAGAAGAAGGTTACGCGGCTATTATGGCGGATGAAGAGGATTGTGGGAAGAAAAGGAGGGTTATTCTTATCGGGGACGAGAATAGTGGGCTGAGGAAAGATCTTGGACAGGGATCTTTGGTGGAGGTTAGGATGCCTATGTGGGAAGTTGTGGTTGAGGGGGAGAAGTGGACTGTGGGGATTAATTGGAGGCTCTTGTAGGATTACTTCCATATTCGAGTCTCTGTACTTTATTATGAGATACTGAAGTACTACACCTTACCTCTTACCTGGTATTGAGTAGAGAGTACTTGGCGGTATTGAGACCAAGACTTCGAGTCGTTCAGCCTCAACTAGCTACGGGACTGGATAACTGGATCCAGCTAAGCTAAGCTATACAGCTACCCTCTTACCCTCATGCCACACCCATAGGAGGCAAAAGGAATAAATAAGAAACGAAACAGAACCCACGTCTTTACAATAGAAGAGATCTCGCTATTTTTAGTCGTGGAAAGCGGAGTGTTTTGTTTGTTCGTCGTGTCCATCAAGCACCACCAAGCAACTTTACTTACGTCAACTTGACCGGGCTCAGATAAAAAGCAGGGCAGTGCAACACCTTTGGATTTCTCACAGGCTGATTCCGAGGCAGCGAAGATTCCAAATGGTCTTCCCTTCAGTACCTTTGGTATTCTTTGGGAGATATTAGTTGGATCATGTCGATTATGGAGAAATCAAAGTCAGTGGGAGCAGTCAGTTGACAGGGTCAAATGTGTATACTAAGTGAACGTAAATGTCCGGCTGTCGACGAATCAATAAAACCATTTGACACCCCCATTTTCTTCCATCTTTCTCTTAAACTATTTAATTATTTTCAACTTCGTGGTTTGGATTGTATGTTATAGAATAAGAAGGAGATAGACGCTTTATAGGCGCCCGAGTTTACCGCCGATAGATATAGAAATCAGGTTTGTACTCGACTCTATTCCTTTGGATACACTTGCAGAGCCTCGTAAGCTGTATATACGAGACCCTATCATATCATCATCGGCTACTGTGGGTGTGTGTGGATTGGGACGGAAAAATAAAATTACCTGGGCAGCGATCAATCAGACTGACCCGAACTACCTGTTAGCTCAGATCCTTACTAGTCTTCTTTCTTCTTCTTCTTCCTCCTTACTTTATTTATAATTAGCCAACGGAACCGAAGAAAAGACGACGACGACGACGAGTTACGACAACTACGACGCAGGGGCAGTGGCAGTTTATTCGATTCGAACAGACGTTGGAGAACAGAACGTGCTCCTTGAAACAGACCCCAACCTTCTTCATACCTTCGGACCTCCCCTTCAACCTCGTACATCATACTATACTTCTTACTACAATACGTACGGCCTGTCCCGTTCGTCCCTTGAATCCATCTTTATTATTATTATTACCAGCTATCCGGTCAGATTGCAATTTGTTTTTGTTTTAACTCTCCAAGTCACTTACCTTAGCTTCGTTGCGACTCCGAAACAGAACCCAACCAACCAACCAACCAACCAACCCAACCCAAACCGAACAATACAAACAACAGAACAGCACAGCAAGCAGATCCATGAGAATAGATTGAGAGATTGAAGACATTCTGCCTCATACACGCTCACTCGCCTCTCGACAAAAACAAAAACAGAGTTCCAATCAAACCCCCCCAGAAACGATCAGAACCACCTGACCGCGATCGGTCGCTCGCTCTGCCCGATGGCCCACCATAACAATAATAATAATGACCCTTACTCCCGCCTCGACTTCAATGGCGCCGGTTCCTTCGACCCTCCAAGTCCCATCTCCTCGCCGTCACACATGGATCCCTTCAATCCCCACAACAACAACAACAGAACGCCGTCGCCGGGTCGACCGCTTCAGTCCCGAGTAACCTTTCAATCCCCGTCTCCAGTCTACGGTGACCAACTGCAGCAGCATCAACCTCTCCAGCAACCTCACAACCCTTACGATGCTTACGGCGGCGCCCCGCAGCGACATAATACGCCTGGACTGGGTCCGGCGCACGCGAACTACTATGATGATGAAATGGAGGTGCAACCGACAGTAAGGCAGAATTAAACTTCATACTATTTTATTTCTATTATAGGTTTTTTTTTTTAAAGAAGAGAGAATTAACTCGTTTTTTTATATTTTTACTTTCTTTGCACTTTTTTTTAGTATTCAGTCCAGAATCTAGCACACTCGTACCACCAGCATGGTCAGCAACAGCCGGGACAGCAGTTGAGCGGCCAAACACCGGGTCAACAGTATCAAAACCCTTCCTACAACTCTCAAGAAGACTTCGACGACGTCTACCAACCTTCCCCGCTCGAGGATAGCTATCCGATGCATCAGTACAATGAACCGGGTTACGATAAGGATTATGATGATAGTCAACCGATATTAAGTCCTTCGCAGGCTGGGTTCCCGGAGGGACAACAAGATCCAGGATATTTCCCACCACAATCTACAACTCCGGTTCCTACGATCAAAAGATGGAAGACGGTAAAGAAGGTCGAGCTGTACCAGGGTAACTTGGTGCTCGATTGTCCCGTACCAAAGAAGCTTCTTTCTCAAATGCCGAGGCAGAACGCCAGAGAGTTCACCCATATGCGATATACAGCTGCAACATGCGATCCTGCAGACTTCTTGAAGGAACGATTCACACTCCGTCAGCAGCTGTTCTCGAAGCCGCGATTTACTGAATTATTCATCGTTGTCACTATGTATAACGAGGATGAAATATTGTTTGCCAGAACTATGCGTGGTGTTATCAAGAATATTCAGTACATGTGCGGCCGGACGGGATCGCAGACATGGGGTGATGAAGGGTGGAAGAAAATCGTGGTTTGTATTGTTAGCGATGGTCGTTTGAAGATTAACCCCAGAACGAAGAGCACGTTGGCGGCTATGGGGTGTTATCAGGATGGTATCGCTAAGAATCAAGTCGGCGATAAACCTGTGACGGCTCATATTTACGAGTACACCACACAGGTTAATCTGGAAATTAAAGGTGATTTGGTCGAGGTTCAACCGGGAGGCAAGAACAGTGTTCCCATGCAGGTTATCTTTTGTTTGAAAGAGAAGAATCAGAAGAAGATCAATTCCCATCGATGGTTCTTCCAGGCTTTTGGAGAGGTTTTGGATCCGTCGATTTGTGTTTTGATCGATGCCGGTACTAAACCTGGTGGGAAGAGTATTTACCATCTCTGGAGGGCTTTCGAGTTGAATCCCGAGTGCGGTGGAGCTTGTGGTGAGATCAAGGCTATGTTGGGTTCTGGATGGAAACATCTACGAAATCCGCTTGTTGCAACTCAGAATTTCGAGTACAAGGTATGCATCAAGATATAATTGTTTTTTGAGCTCTGCTAATGCGATAATAGATGTCAAATATCCTCGACAAACCGCTAGAGAGCGCGTTCGGTTTCATCAGTGTGTTACCGGGAGCTTTCTCCGCTTACAGATTCGCTGCTCTCCAGAGCAGGAAGGGTTTACCAGGGAGCATGCAAAACAATGTTCCCGAGGGTCCTCTCGAGAAGTACTTTAAGGGCGAAACGATGCATGGTGCTAATTCCACCTTCTTCGATGCCAATATGTACCTCGCTGAGGATCGTATTCTCTGTTTCGAATTGGTCACAAAGCGGAATTGCAACTGGGTTTTGACATATGTCAAATCTTCATACGCCGAAACCGACGTTCCAGACCGAATGCCCGAGTTGATCTTGCAGCGAAGACGTTGGTTGAACGGTTCCTTCTTCGCCGCTGTCTACGCCCTCGTCCACGCTTTCGATATCTGGCGAAGCAAGCACTCGTTACTTCGCAAGTTGATGTTCCATATCGAGTTTCTCTACCAGTTCATTTTCATGCTCTTCTCCTGGTTCGCCCTTAGCAACTTTTTCTTGGTTTTCAAGATCTTGACGGCTAGTTTGGGCGAAGCAAGCGTTAGGTTCGCGCCAGGGAAGGTTTTGAGCGTTGTCTTTGAATGGTTGTATCTCGGTATTCTGCTCACTTGTTTCATCCTTTCGCTCGGTAATCGTCCGCAGGGGTCGAATAAGTTGTACATGACTATGGTTATTTTTTGGGCTATTATCATGGTGTAAGTTTTGCTTGTTTACTAATCATATGAGGAAGAAAGGCTGATCTTTGGTTTAGGTATTTGCTCTTCGCCGCTATTTTCGTGTCTGTCCGCGCCGTGCAGTCGGTGCTTGATAATACGGAAGGGCCGGTCACTGTTAATGCCCTCTTCCAGAACCGTATCTTCAGAGATTTGCTCATCTCTCTGTGCTCGACATATGTCATCTACTTTGTTTCATCGTTCTTGTTCTGGGAACCGTGGCACATGTTCACCAGCGTGAGTATAGAAAATTCGCTTGACAATGAACTATAGCTGATGGATTTTTAGTTCCTGCAATACCTTCTCCTCTCCCCTAGCTACGTTAATGTTCTCAACGTCTACGCTTTCTGCAACACACACGATATCTCCTGGGGTACCAAAGGAGACGACAAGGTTGCTACAGATTTGGGTGTGGTCAAGGTCCAAGAAGGTGGCAAAGTCGACGTCAACATCCCATCCGACGACGGCGATCTCGATGCGGAGTATACCAAACAAGTCAACATTCTACGCGAGAAATTCGTCGAACCGCCGAAAATCCGAAAGCCGGAAGAAGTCCAAGAAGATTACTACAAGGGTGTCAGATCGTCTGTCGTTCTCCTGTGGATGTTCACGAATTTTGGGTTGGCGGCTGTGGTTTTGAATTCTGCAGGGTTGGATAGATTGCAGGTTGGCCCTGGGGCTGATGAGAGAGCAGCTATTTACCTTTCGGTTATCCTGTGGTCTGTGGCGGCGTTATCACTGTTTAGATTCTTTGGATCGTGCTGGTTTTTGATTATCAGAATGGTAAGTTTTGAATTTTTATCTCGGTTGAGAAGATTTAGATTTGTGGCTAACATTCTTTTTAGTTCCGTGGTGTATAAACGGCAATGTTATTTACCAGGATTGTAATATGGATCTTTCTTTCTTTTAACGAGTTATGATTATATTGTTACCCTCTTTTGTTTTTTTTTTATATAAAAAGAAGGGGTATAAAACTTCTATTGTATTCGCTTTAGACAAGCTGTTTTTTTATTCTTTTGAATTTTATTATTATTGCATGGGCGGTGGGTCTGCCCTTGTAGATTTTGATTCTTGTTCTTCCGTTCTTAAGTCCCGGAGATGTTATTTTGTTGGATAACTTTTTAAATTTTGTTTATACTGGGGATCGGAAGTTTTACCATGGGTTGTATTTACATGTATTAAAGATCTGTAAATTATATTTATCACCCGGCCAGTTCATTTGGCGTTATTAGATTTATTTTTTGGATAACACGTTTGAATTCGTGAATCGGAAGTTGAGTTTATAAAGCGACAAAATCCAACGAGGTGTTTGTAGTGTTCGATAACTACCCCAACGACACCAACCTTCTGGGCGATAAGTAGCCGCCCCGGTTAGTAGAGATTATAGCAGATATGGGATCTAACGAGAAGATATCGGTTTTGATGGTATGTGTTTTTCTTTTTATAGCATACGTACTGTTTAGATTGAGACTGATGAAAGAGTGGGGGGGGCGCGTAGGTATGCCTTGGTAATATCTGTCGGTGAGTCCATAACCACCAACTATCATTAGCAACCCCACCACCACTAAATTTATATATGATAATAAAACAAGATCACCAATGGCCGAAGCCGTCTTCCGCCACGTAGCGGCGTCCAAAAACCTACTTTCAAAATTCGATGTAATCGATAGCGCGGGGACGGGGGCGTATCACGTCGGAAACCGACCGGATTCCAGATCTACGGCGGAATGTGCAAAGAATGGGGTGGTGGTGGAACATAGAGCTCGACAGGTTTCTTTGGAGGATTTTGAGAGGTTTGATTATATCCTTGCTATGGATGAAGAGAATTTGGAGGATTTGGAGAGGAAGAGGGGGGGTAGAGGGGGGAAGGCGAGGGTTATGTTGTTTGGGGAGTTTGCGGGGGAGGGGGAAGGGAAGAGGGTTGTGGAGGATCCGTATTATGGGGGGCAACGGGGGTTTGAAGTTAATTTTGGACAGTGTTGGAGGTTTAGTGAGGGGTTTTTGGGGAGGGTTTTTGGGGAGGATGAGGGTTAGATTGGTTTGGTTTTGGGGTTTATAAGTACAGATGGTTTTGGTATATAAGATAGATAGATATGTATATGGATAGATATATGTACATGGATGGAAGGGAAATTATCTTACTACCATTGGTAGTATTGGTGTTGACCGTAGATAGGTCTGTTCGCCAATGGTACCCAGACTTTCTGTCGTAACCGTTTGTCTTCTTTTTCCTTTGCTAATCTTTCCAGTGTTTTGTTTTCTTTTAGGATGACGCTGATGGAAGTGAATTGTTTGACGAGGATGTTGATTCTAGATCTGGCACGGGTTTGGGCTTCTTTATCTGGTGTTCCCCTGCCGACCCATGCTTGGGAGATGTAGGTTTGTTCCGGATCGAAGTTTTTGGTTAAGATGGCTTCGTTTTTGGCTTGTACTAGGTGTTTTAATACATCCTTTGCGGCCTTTTTGGGGGAGTATCGCATTTGGATTAAAGCGTGTTCCAAGGGTTTTCCGGCGATTTGTCTTGCCAGAGGGCCTAGTTTTTTAAGGGAGGTTTTGAAGTTGTGGGATTGGCAGAGGTGTTCCTTTTCGGATTGTAATTTTTTTAAGGTAGGGGTTAGACGGCCTCGACGTTTTATTTGGCGGATTTTGTATTTTGCCATGAAGGATGGGGAGGTTGGGTATAGCCCCGATTGTTTTAGGATTGCGATGCGGTTTTTGCCGGTCTTTTGGAGGAGCGGGGAGGGGGTTTGTGGGAGGATTTCATCTTCTTCGTGGTCTTGAAGGGAGGGGTCGTCTTGTTTTTGGAAGATGGAGGAGGAGGAGAGGTCGCCGCGTCTGAGTTTTGTGGCTTGGCTGGTTGATGACGGTAGTTCTGGTTGTTTTTCGAGGAGTTCGGCGACGGATATGGGGACGCCTTTTGAGTCTTCGAGGTTTTTGCGACGGAAGAGGCCGAAGAAAGGGCGGGATTGGAGGGTGGATGTGAGGGGGGGTTTGAAGACTGTGGATTTATTAGTGTTAGTAGGTAGGTAATTGGGGGGTTTGAAGGGGGGTTAGAGGGGACTTACGTGGCTGGATCCTCGAGAGGGAGGATAGCCGGATGGGGGTCTTCATGACATTCGGTTGTGGGGTTTGTGGGGACGTATGTATATTGTGGTTGTGGATTTGAAGGGTTGTGGTATGCATATGGTGGGTTGGGTAGAATTTTGGTGATAGTTTTTGGCGCGGTTGGCGCTCACGTGACTGTGTTAGGCGCGGTTGGGTTGGTGTGCTTTTGAGCTCAGACTATTGGTTGGATTTTGGTAATGGGTTTTGAAGGGTTTATTGTTTCTTCTTTAGGATTGTTTAGGTTCTGAGTTCGAGGGATGATACTGCTGTGAGGAAGGTAGAAGACTCTAAACAGCTGTAGATTAGGTACCGATACATACGGCTATCGCGATCGAATTATAATATCATGCATGTAATGTCATCATATCATCGTTCCACAAAATTATAAAACATAATACACCGAAGCTGAGCGGATCAAAAACAGTGATCATAAGAAACGCCGATGTAGTTTCTTTCGCGCTGGACGGCTATTCGCTATTAAATTCGATTGCGAATTGTAACTTCACGAACTTCGATAACTCCACCCCTGATTAAATTGCGGATTATCGTTTCACGAATTTTAGTTTAGGTATCTTAGATAGGGGACCTGAATGTGATGATCGGGGAAAGTCGCCATGTGTTAGTGATGTATTATAGTCGTGATTAATAATATTATAATATTATTGTTTCTTAATTGAAGTGTCGTGATGCGGTGAGCTGTGGGGTTTGGATTTCGGAAAATGCAACCGGCCAAGACGCTAGGTTTTTGGGCAATCCCTTTCTATTTGTGGTAGGCTTCTGGAAGGATTGTCTGGGGATTCTCCTTTTTTTTGGTACTTTCTTTCGGAGGAAGCGACGCATGCATGGCGATTAGTTAGCTGGCGGGAAATACCGCTCATCAATCCAGTGAAGTCTGGTTTTTTGTTGAGATGAAAATGTAATTTCGCGTGCACACGTGCGGTTGGGTGGACCCATGGGTAGTATTCCGTATCTCTTGATAAGTTTGTAGTTAGTAGCTAGCTGGAGACTTTTTTGGCTCGGACGTTTCTCTTGATCGAGAAGTTCAGCATCCTGGTATCCATTCGTCGGGTTTCGACTCCGAACACCTGGTATAACCAAGTTCGTGGTGGTGGAGGTGGTGGAGTTTTGGAGCTATTTTGCATTGGAATGTGAGAAAATGCAGGATGATGCATTGGCTTGAGTTAGGCTTAAAAGGCTAAACCGGTCTGGATATCGGTTAGCTTTCGGGCTTCATGCCGGACTTTTTGCCTCTCTCTCGCTTTGTTTCTGCGACATGCATATTTGATGACTAGATTCGAATTCGGTTCCAGTTGATGCTGAGGAACATGCGTCGAAGCGAAGGGTGTGTGCTATCTATTTGGGAAGGTCGTTGACTTTTGAGTATGTGATATCTTGGATATCGATTCGATTGTTAGTTGGGAATCGGAGTTGGAGGTTTCAGTTTTTCAGCCTCTCCGGAATTAAAGGTGTTTAATGTATATCTGATCCATGATTGCGAAAGCTGCTAGAATCGGGAATAGATGGGAGAAACGTCTCCTCTATGTTAAGGGAGGTGTATCTAGCGTCGTTTCGAATGCTGTTTCTTTTTTATTTTATTTTATTTTTCCTGTCGCGAGTTTTTCAGGTGAGGTCTGATTGAAGAGAATGGATGAATGGGATGAACGTTACTGGGGATCTCGCACTCGCAAGGCTCGACCCCTGTCGATGACATCGTCCCCGGATCATGGGATCAAACCAATCAACGAGCTTAGAACCACATTAAAACACATGTCACATCCTTTCTTTGTGAAAATTTTCTGGTTCTTAGTAGGTTGTTTTATCGATGCCCAGAAAAAAAAAGTCCACGATGTTATGTGGAGTGTTTCTTTTGGACGGATAGTGGTAGTGGCACTATCCTTTGTTTGGAGAGGTGGCCGGGCCCTGCATTGCATTGACCGTGGCGTCAACGTTAGCTCTCTTTTCCTGTTGTAAGCTGGCAGAATAAACCATGGTTGAACTGACACTCTTTGATATAGGCAGACTTTTCGATGCTTGTGCGTGTGAATGTTATTGCAGATCCGGATGTTATGTGTGTGCTTTGTGTATGTAAGTTTAGTATATCTGTGCGTTCGGGGAGTTTGCTACTTACATCCTGTATGTACATGGAAGTATGTATGTAAATGTTTACGGGGAGGCGTTTATACCTTGTCGATGTTTAGACGTAGCTGCACGTGTGCTTGCCAATGGGATTGCAACGTTTGATTCTGTTGCGGCGACTTCGAATGGCGAGGTCGGCGGGTTCATATTGAAAAGTAAGTAAGTAAGTAAGCATAGAGGGAAGGGAATCTTAGACATTTGTTTCAGTTTGTCAGAAGAAAGATATATCGTATGTAGGTAGATGGAGATGAGATCAGATCAGATCAGGGTGGTGAGAAAAATCGAAGGTGGCTTGTATGGCTGTGTCTACAAGTCCGACTTCGAACGTTCATGATATAGTTACACGCCGTCTTCGAACGCAAGCGGTTATATGACATGCAATACCATAGACGGAGCATAATCAGTATACTCTCCTTCCTTTTTCTTCTCTCATTGAACAAAGTTAACTTGTTTTATAAAAGCCCTGTGCAAGAAAGAAAGATCTATAACTGATGGTTTCCAGATTCGACATGTCGACACGGAGAAGTTTTAGATTTTAAGCATCTTGTACCCACCCCCCCCACCGGCGGAATTTGACGTAATCCTTAGGATTGTCCGAAACTTTTTACTCTTCTTTATTGTCCTTTCTGAGGAATCGCTCCGAGAAAAAGTGGTTTGTCCCTGCGTCTATACATTTGCTGTTGACTGGGCCGCGCAAGCTTATCCTGGTTTTTGAAACCATTGCTGAAGTATATTGTTTATACCTCTGCATCTTAAGATCTCCCCTTTCATTTCTTGTTTATCCTGGTTTATATGTTAATGGTGACGCTAAGGTACACTTTAACATTATAATATTATAGTATATACGTCTACCTTGATACCATAGGTAGCTGAGTTTTGAGCTTTAAGGCCCCCCCACATCGATTATACGTTTCATTCTGGACAGTACGAATGGCTAGGGCTCAGGGAAGTCTGAATTCCTGTTATGCTAGCTAGAAGGTAAGATATAAATCTTTGCATTGCTTCTGGAAACAAATTATGAGAAGATGGCTAAACTTCAGCTGTGGACCAACTTAACCCCAAAATGCATTGATATGGTTCCATTTCTCACCTCTTTGTCTTCCATAGGAGTAATAACCGGAGACACCCTTTTTTATGGACTTCGTCGGCTTGTTATACTATAAGGGTATCATAATCTGTAAGGCATACGATACGTCTACCGTACTTACCGACGATTTCTCTAAGATCTGAACTTGGATCTTAGTGCAGTGTCAAGATCTTGGATTCTGCCTTTAAAGCTTTCAGCATCATAATTGCTGGGTAGAGCAAGTATTTTTAGGTGAGATACATTTACTTTCCTTGGTTATGATTATGTTCCTCCGAACGGCGAAACCCAGCGACTCTTAAAGTGGATCCATAGATCCATTAATCGGCCTTCCTGATTCTGGCCAGCTCAGCGCAGTCGGGGGGAGGCTGCGTCATAAGATTTTTCATGTCGTTGAAGCCGGTTCCGCCATTTTCGCATAATTGCATGAAGCACCAGCCACTGTAGCGGGTCCTACCAAACCACCCCAATTGCAAGCAAGCTGGCTCAGCGATACCCACTTCCTCGGATGCAGCGTCTTATTGCAGATATTTCTTTCCTAAACGGTTCATATCAGGAGGAAATATTTTTCACGGTTACCGAATTTGGCAATGAAGTATTTTATTTTAGAAATGGGATCCCCTTGCAACACGTGCAGCGCATTGTCTGTGACTGAACTCTGCGCTTGATCGCAGCATTTTCTTATTTTTTTGTTTCTTTCTTTCTCTCTTTGTTTCTTTTCCATGCTTGCTTGCTGATGTGGTCATGATGCTGACGAAGTCGAAGTGGGCATCGCACTGGCCTTGAAATCTATGACTGTCCTGCACTGGTGACTGGGATCTTGGTGAGGACAGCTTTGCAGTTGAAGCTGGAGTATATATTACCTGGTAGTATCTTGGGCTCGTGCAGTTCAAGGACTAGCTAGCATACACCGCTGCAACCGCAAATTACACAGTCCTGAACGTTATAGTTATCAAGTCGCTTTCTCCCAATTTGGCCTTTTTGGTTAAGCCCGTACGGGTTTATTTCCAACAAATCAAAGAGGGTCCCTTGCATTGCTTCGGAGCTCTCGTTTACAGGACTCCTTCCTTCTTTCCTTCCGCCGTCATATTTTTTGATCTCATTAATTGGCTCTGGAATTTGACTTTGGCTTTGGCTTTCGGTCTCGGCTTTGACTTTCACTTTGACTCTCTCTTTTTTTTTTCCTCCGCTACTGCTTTTTTTTTTTGCGCGCGCACGTTCTTTCAAATTTCATGGCTAAAACTGACAAGCGAAAGCCATCAAGCACGTTTTGGACCCGAATACCGGAGTTCGAATTCGCTGGATCCTGTTGAGCGGGATTCTGAGTGAGACTAAAGCTAGGCTGTCGCTTCTGCATACCGATAGCTTTGCGCACGGGACCGCCTTTACGTTTACATGAAATTTCGAGAGATTTGACAGCGAGCGATAGTATTGACTAAGTACCCACGGGTAGGTAGGCATTTCATTTTCTTTTTTGCTACTAGCCTCATTTCGTAAATGGGGTGCACATGCGCATGCTTTTCATAATATTGGATAATGAAGTTGAAGGTCAGGCTGAGATATTAACCATAATGCTGGTGCTTCTTCTGTGGCTAGGGATCCCGTTATTATTATAATTTGGCATTTAATATTTCTCAAAAGGAAAATTCCAAAAAAGAAGACTCAAAAAAAATAAAAAAAAGAAGAACATC
Organism: Arthrobotrys conoides; assembly: GCA_036971725.1. Classification (NCBI taxonomy): domain Eukaryota; kingdom Fungi; phylum Ascomycota; class Orbiliomycetes; order Orbiliales; family Orbiliaceae; genus Arthrobotrys; species Arthrobotrys conoides. Next base: position 2,406,900 of record JAVHJM010000005.1, read on the forward strand.
GTAAGTACTCACACTATATAACTCTCGGTGGAGCCCTGCCATGTGGAATTATATCATACCATCCTAAAGGGTTCTTAAGGCTGGCACTGTCACCACCAATTGGCGCGAGTAGCCAATGCAAATGCAACCTCGTCACTTGTCCCTTTCGTCCTTTTTTTGACCTGCAGCAATATTCGCTTCGTTTGGGGCTCACCACTCTGCTCTTATATAGGCGTGCCTTTCCCGCTCCCGCTATATCACCGTTCTGAGACGCTTGCAGCGCCTTTTTTCCCTAAATCTTTTTTAGTATATTTCGATATTCTTGCGACTTTTTTCTTCTTAATACTCTTTTTTTATTATCATCGTTCTGTCCGTCAGCGCCTGGCGGCATTCACGAAAACCACAAAGTGGTACTTTGTACGACGAAGTTACGAATATAATCCGCTCAAGCAGGTGGTGTTACATGCGGAAAAAAGAAGTACCTGCCTGACATACCGACGTCCGGGCTACCGACTTGGCGACGAAATCGACGAATCGACGACGACGGATTTGATCTTCCGTAGTCTTTTAATCCGTTCGATCCTTTTTTCGCAAATTCTATTTTGTAGAAAAAAGTTCATCAGTACTGGGCTCGAGATCGAGGGTACGCCGCGGCGGTGATATAATACCGATCCACTGACGTCTATATACGTCTTTTTATTTCTCGGAGTATAGTAAGTGACTTGTATTGCTACAACGGCGGATTCCTGTCGAATTGCAACCACGATGCATGCACGATTTCCCCCCCTCCCTTGCCATGCATGGCCACAACCACCTGATCAGAAGCTGTGATGCCAGTCGGCGAAAGTCCGTCTACAAATCTCCTTTCTCCTCCTCTTCTTTTCATTTTTCTTTGAGAAAAAGTGACGTCTTCATTTTCAACAAGAGGAGAGGTTTTCCCTATCTCGAATCATAATTAGAATCAGAGACAGAATGTCAGTTTAAGCTCGCGAGAATCAATTGTTCCCGGCCAACGGTCCCGAGCTGTTGGGTTGGTTCCTGTCCGTGAACGTCCATTGGTTCTCCCCGCTAGACATCTCTGCTGCAGTCTGAAGGCGCCTGGGCCTTGTTCTAGAATGCAAATGCGGCCGAAACTTAAGCCCTTTTCTTCGATCGTTTCCCCTCCCCCCCCAAAAAAAAAAGCTAAGAGCCCGATTTTTCGATCTCATGGCCCCGTCGGAAAGGACCATTATAATTCCTTAGGCGAACCGAAAGTCTATGAGAGATGAGAAAGCTGCATGAAAAGCCGAAGGGCTAGAATGAACGAAAGAGGCGCACTTTGGAACGGCGGAATAGAGTAGGCGGGCGTGAAGATCCCACCCGAGTGAAATTAGCGACCGCGTTCACGGCAAGCAATTCTTTCATTCGAGCTCTCACTCTTCACTTTTCCATCATCCCTCATTTCGGTTCGCAGGGTTTGTGCCCAATTCGTTCGAAGGGTACTTGAGCTGAGCTGAGCAAGAAATCCCATTAATCATCTGAAGAAGCATCGTTGATTATACTTTTGATACCGAGTTTATAAAGTATTTTGATTCGAATGTATCAGAGCATGCAACTTGGATGCAAGGTGAATGCGACCTTCTCGGAAGCTACGTCCCGATCTCGACGGTTCCTTCGCGATCTGGTTCAGAAATTTCTTTTTTCGGCTTGTCTGTTGTCATCGCCCTCGTTTTGTCTTAGCCGTTGTCCTTTTTTTTTTTTTTTTTTTTTTTTTTTTGGACAAAGACCAGGGTTCTTATTCTTGTTCTTGTTCAGAAGGACAGGAAAGAACTGAGCCAAGTTGGACTGACTTGCATGCTTCCTGCTGGTGGAAGTTGTGGTTGTGGTTGTAATTGTAATTGTAGTGGTTGCTGTGCTTTGGAGGAAAAGACTGACTGACTTGACTTCTGACTTGACCTACTCACTAACTGCAGTTACATATCACAGAACAGACAGAACAGAGGCAGAATCTAGAACCCTCATCTCCTCTCCTCCTCTCCTCTCCTTCCTCCTCCTTCCTCCTTCTTTCCTTTCTTCTTTTATCTTTTCTTCCTCTGTCGAGTGTTCGCGGGCTTTCAAGATGGATATCAGCGCCCTCTTATCCCCGACCACCACGCCAACCCCGGGGACAGCATCTCCGACAAATTCCTCGCCCGTGCCCGGCCCAAGCACTAGCACTAGCAGCACTGGCACTGGCGCTGGCTCATCCTCAGTCAGCCACCAGAACTACGGCCATCCTTCCATCACGCGCCGGGAATCTCAACCATCACCATCACAATCCTCTTCACCCTATCACCACCCCTATCACCATTCTCACCACAATTCCCATCACAATTCCCATCATACTTCTCACCATCAGCAACATCATCATCATCAGCAGCAGCATCATTATCAGCAGCATCAGCAGCAGCAGCATCAGCAGCAGCCTTATCATCACATTCCTGCCCCTCAATCCCACTCCCCCATTCCTGCTCCACTCTACGCCCATTCCCACACCCCACACCAAGAACAACAGACCCAACATCAGCATCAAAATTCATATCAATTATTGCAGCAGCAGCAGCAGCAACAGCAGCAACTTCATAGACCATCCTTAAGCGAAATCCGGTCACATTCTTCCTCGACACTACTACACTCTAGGAAATCTCAGTCCCAACAGCAATATTATACATCTTACCCAGATGTTCGAAGGGAGTCATTGCCAACTGTAACTGAGAAAGTTGTTTCTCCTCCAGCTCCAGCAAGGCATCATTCCTTAGGATACATTGATAATCCCACGTTCGCTCCTTCTCCGTTAGCAACTACTCAGATCTCGACATCAACACCACCTACAGTAGCGGCCATAACTTCACCACATCCACATCCACCTCCTCCACCGCCACCACAGACGACACAAGGCAGAATACCATCATTCAGCAGTGACCGTGGGCCAATTTCGAGAACTGGATCTACGGCTTCTATGGTAACAATTGACGAAGAACGTGCGAGAGCCGACCAGGGATCATCATCCAGACGTGTTTCTCGAACGAAATCTAGTGCTAGCGTGGAAATGGCTGCTCCGGAACCAACACCCTCGCCGAAGGACGCGAGTCCCGAGTTATTCTTTGACGACGAGGACGAAGATATGGAGATGGACGAAGATGATGAATCAACGCAACCATTGGGAGAGGTTGAGGTCGAAAGATTGGCCGATTTGATTGAGAAATTGGATCGTGCGCATCTAAGGGAGGAAACGGATGCAGCTGATGCTCCACCGTCGTATAACGATAGCGTGGAATGTATTGCCCTGCTGAGGCGTGGATTTGTGGCGTCAAAGTTCAGCGAGGACTATGATTTTAAGGAACGGCTGAATGAGGAGCGTGTGAGGATGCTGAGTATTTATCCGTTGACTGAGGAAATGTGGGTGGATTGGTTGCACGATGAAGCGATTCATGCAGATGATATTCTGGGCAAAGTTGAGGTTATGGAATTGTGGGCGAAAAGTGTAGCTCATGAGGCCGGGAGCGTGACGCTGTGGAAGGGATATGTTAAGTTTATCTTACGAACTTGGAGGGAAGCCCAACGAAGAGCCGATACAGAGGGTGCGGATGATGAAGGGTGGGCGGAGACGTTTAATTTTGAGCTCGTGAACTCACTTCTTTCGAAGGCGGTTGGGGATACCATGTATAACGTTCCAAGGGTGAGTAGAATTCTTGATTTGTGATGTGTGGGTGGTTTGCTGACTTTTCTTCACCCAACAGAGTCATGAGATCTGGAACAAATACTGCGAGCTTCAGATTCTTCAGTTGAAGGCGATGCCGCCGTGAGTAGTGTATCTGATATACCCCCTTGGTGTAACTACTAATATCAATGGTTTTTATAGTGGCTCCCAATCCAAGATTGAAAAGATCCAGCAACTTTATCTTGACCGTTTGCAAATTCCCCACCAGGATATTGATTCGACATTTTCGGCATACAGTAGTTTTGTTTCGACTTATCTACCGTCTTCCGAATATGAATCCATAATGCAGGCTGGGAATAAGGTCTACCAGAAGGCGAAAGAGGCTCTTGAAAAGCGACAGAGGTTCGAGTATCGACTTCGCAACAGTTACGGCCAAGAAGAAGAAGGGCAGGCTTGGTCTGACTATCTGGAGTGGGAGAGCAACCAGAACAACCCGGACTTGGGCAAGGCGCTTTATCAACGATGCGTTCTACGATATCCTACGGATAGTGCTGCATGGGAAGAGTATATCTGCTTCATGCTGGAAAAGAAGGGGTCTGACCCTGATGTTCTACCGCTTTTGGAGCTTGCTACAGCCCATTGTCAGTGGTCTGGTGTACTATGGAGTCATCGAATTCTGGCTTTCGACGTTCGGCAGCAGCCCCTCGAATCGATAGAGCGAATCAAGCACCAGGCGACGACATCACGATTGATGGAAGACAAGGAAGAGAACTTTAAAGTTAATTTGGCTTGGTGCGGGGTTCTTAAGCGGAGGGGTGTCATCAAGGGTGTCGATGATACTGATTTCGACAGTGCACAACTTGGTCTTCGTTCTGCTGTTTCTGAATTTGGGCCTAAGGGAGTGGACAAGGACTACCGTATCGCCCGGCTTTTGGTAGCATTCCTTACGGAAATAGATGACCTTCCCGAAGCCGAGAAGGTGTGGCGGGATCTTGAGACAGACAAGGATATGGGTCACTCCGGCGAATACGAATTTTGGCTTCGTTATTACGGATGGGCTTTCCGGAACCTTGGCAATTCTGGTGCCGTGGTAGTCCTGAAGAGGGCTGTTACTTACTGGGAAACGTTGGACTGGCCGGAAAAGATTATCGATGTCTATCAAAATCAGATTGAAGAACATGGGGAAGGGGCTGCTATTGAGGGTGCTATGATGGAGATCCGGCGGCTTCGGAAACGGGTTGCCCGGAGGCGCCAGCAGGAGGCTCAGGAGGCTGAACAAGTCGCTCAAGCCCAGGCAGCTGCTTTACCTGCGGGATTTGATGTGAAGGGAAAACGTCGGAGGAGCACCAACGTCGAGGAGGACGATGAGCTCCCCCATAAGAAGGCTAGAGCTAGCGAAGATATAGATGTTGGGTCGATACCCCCTGTATCTGAGGAAACCAAAACAGCGGAGGCTGACCAAAATGCTGAGGCCTCTGCTGAGAAGGAAAAGAAGAATACTCGGGATAGGGAGAAGTTGACTGTCTTTGCGAAAAATCTTCCTCCTGATGTTGATGAGCTCACCGTGAGGAAGTTCTTTAAGGATGTAAGTTGTAACTTTTTGCAGCTATTATGAGGCCTAGCTAATTTTGTTTTCTCTAGTGCGGAACGATTAATGCTCTAACTATGATTGAGGCCGACGACAACTCTGCCACTGCGAGTATCGAGTTTCAGAATGCTGCGGATGTTCTGGCAGCACAAACCCGCGACAAGAAAAGACTGGGTGGACGGGAGATCACTGTACAGCTAGGATTCAACACGACTGTATATGTCACTAACTTCCCTCCTACTGCGGATGAAAATTGGATCCGTGAGCTGTTTAAAGAGTGTGGGCCCATATTGGAGGTTAGATTTCCGAGCCTCAAGTACAACAATCATCGTAGGTTCTGCTACGTCCAATTCGATGCATCTGAAGATGCAGGGAAGGCAACTGAGATGAATGGGAAGGATGTTGAAGGGTTCAAGCTTGTTTCCAAACTCTCTGATCCCAATGTCAAACAGGAGAGGTCTGGTGCTGTGTATGTATACCATTCCCAACTTTTACGAAAGATTACTGCTAACTGTGGATGTAGTCACGAAGGTCGTGAGGTTTTCATCCGAAACATCGACTACGCAGCTACTGAAGATGATGTTCGGGAGCTCTTCAGCAAGTATGGTACTGTAAAGTCCATCCGGCTGATTAATAAGGGTAAAGGCGCCCACTCCGGATATGGGTTTCTTGATTTTGAAACCGCCGAGTCAGCAAATGCCTCCCTCGAGTTACATGAACAGAAATTCAAATCTCGCAAGTTGCTCGTGGTTATCAGTGACCCACAAGGTGGGGCAGCAGCAGCGAACAAGAAGTCTTCTGGGAAGACGCAAGCGAAATTCCCGAATGGTGCTGCCGGTTCGCCGGAGGTTGCGGGGTCGCCGATGTCAACTACTGCTTCGGAGCTGCCGGACGTACCGGACATTGATACTATCAAACAGAAGACATTATATGTTCTAAACATTGCGGATACTGTCAACGATAGCAAGATTCGGGCTGTTTTTGAGAAGTACGGTGCTTTGCATAAAGTCCAGCTGCAGTTGAACCATCAAGCTGCCGTCGTTGAATTTGAAGAGGTCAAGGATGCTGGCAAAGCCATGTTGGCTTTGGATGGGCATGAAATCGACGGCCGTGCTATTTCTTTCGGCACTCGTCAGGCTATGCTCAAGACCGGTGAGGAGCAAAAGGCGAAGCCTGGGTTGAACCCCTTTGCGAAGAAGAAGGAGGACAAGAAGCCGGCCACTGCAGCGACCAGCCTTGCTCCCGTCAGGGTTCATCGGCCTGGTGTTGCTGTTAGAGGCGGAAAGACCCGTATGGGTTTGGGATTCCGTTCTTCGGCACGGAAGGATGAAGCCGAAGAGAAGAAAGAAGGGGACGTGAAGCCGAAGACGAATGCAGACTTCAGGCAAATGCTTTTGAAAGGGAAAGCCGATGATGAAGATAGAGAGTGATGAAAGCCGTTCTCGATTTTTTTTCATACATAATGGCGTTTTCAGTTAACCTTTTCTTTCATATTTCCTTCAAGTTCTTTTACTTCGAGGCTAGTTTTTATAGACTATTATCCCCATGAGCAAGTGGTGTTTTTTTTACTTTTCTATTTTGCTCGGACTGCTTTTAATATTGGTTGCTTATGTCTAATTTTCATTGCTTTGATAGCATGCGTTTCTTTTCCTTTTTTTTTCCCTCGTCTGCTTCTATAATGACAGCTGTAAATTGCCACGTAACAGTGTTTGGCGATGGCTTTCTTTCTTTCTTTCTACTTTATTTCCGTTTCGGCTACAAAGAGAGGGTGGACACTATCATCGATGACGGTGTTAGGGGAGTTCTTTCTTTATTTCCCTTTCTTCTTCTATTACTTTTTTTATACATACCCCCTTTCTTTCCATTTCCCATTTTCTATTTTACTTTTTTATGAATAACGAAGTGGAGGGTGTTTATTAATGACTACTATAAATCCCTATAGTCTTCGTTTTTTTTCTTTTCTTATATTTTCCTGCCGCTTCTTGTTCTTTTTTAATATGGTTTTCCTTCCTTTCTTTTTTTGTACTAACGGCTGGGTCGGGATACATATACTATATACTGGATAACTTTTTTTTAAACTCTACTACTATATTGTATTCGGGAAAAATTACAGAGTGTTTTTTTTTGTATACTACTTTTGATCGGAAGGGGGGAAGGGGCTAAATTGAATATGAGAGGCCTGGTTTCCCCATCTCCCGAGTGTTTAGGAGGGAGGGGGGGAAGAGTGTGTATTGTGGTATTTTATATAATATACAGTTCGTGTTTATTCTTCTTGGTTACTAAAGTGTCTTTATAGTAAATGCTATGTTATGTCTATATCCCGATGCTACTATGATATATATATCCTCTCCTTCCAATCCAAATACTCCACCGATCGCCATAAAAACAAAAAAGTATAGATCGAAAACGCCGGATATGCTTCCAAACCGCCGTCCTAAAAAACGTTAAAGAAAACACCCCAAAATGAGCTCCACGTTAATCCCTTCTCACACTCGCCGCCTTCGCAATCCTAACAAGCACCCTCAACCGTCCCTCCGCCATCCCCAACATCTTCATCAACTCTTTATCCGCTTCCGTCGGTTTCTTCTTCTTCTTAAACGCCGCAGTAGCTTTCTCCCTTCTAGCTTCAATACCTTCCTCAACCGCCTCTTCCATCTCAACGCTCCATGCTAATCCACCGCCTCCGTTGGCTTTACTAGTGACGTGGAACAGTCTAGCAAGTGATTCTAGTACATTCCCCATCCTGACTTGAGATTCAATATCATTGCCCCTGGCAACATGTGGGAAGTAGTAGTGAAGTAGGATATCGTCTGTTATTCCATCTGTGTTTTCTGACCATCCGCCTGGAGGTTGGAATGTCATACTCTTTTGGAGGATGGAGGTGAGGAGGGTACCCCTGAAAGCGGTGTTTGTGCGACAAGGGTAGTAGGATGTTGAGATAAAAGGGAGGAGTTGGGGGATTGGGAGGAGGCGGAGGGTGTCGGTGAATTCGGTGTAGAAACAGGACAGGGTCGGGATGTCGTGGGAGAAGACGTAGGTTAGCTGGAGTGGGGGGTTAGATTGTTGTTTTTGAGGTTTGTTTTGGGGTTGTGATTGTTGTTTTTGTGGTGGGGATTGGAGGAGGTGGAGGAGGGATGGTGGTGGGGTGGGGGTTTGGGAAGGGAGGGAGGAGGGAGGGGAGGAGGTAAGTTGGAGGTCTTCGATGGATTGTGGTGGTGGTTGGGGTAAGGGAGTTTTAAAGAAGGGGAAGGAGAAGGTAAATGGGAGCTCTTTGAGCGGGGGTAACGGGGTGTGAAGGAGGGGAAAGGAGAAGGTAAATGGGAAAGTTTGGAGGGATTGTGGAGTTGGGGAGATGGGAGACAGCGACTCTGGAAGAATGCAGAAGGAAGGGAGTGGAGAGGATAATTTGTCAACTGTTGAGAAGAAGGTAGTTTCGCAGAGGCTTGTTGGAGCCGTTTCGTAGTAACCTTCTGACACTGGTGACGATCTTAATAATGATGAATACTTTTGTTCGTCGGGATTTGGTGACGATGATGGTGATGGTAATAGGTTTTCAGTAGGGGGGAGAGGGAAGGGGAAGGGCGTAGACTGCTTTGTTGGTGTAGTAGTCTCGCCCTTAGGTCTTCTTCCTTCTTCCCCCCACTGATTGAAATTCTGTGGGGTTCGTAGCTTGACAGTTCCCCGTTTAGTTGGGGTAGTCATGACGGTTATGGTCTCTGGTTGCTCGGAGACTTCGCGGTCTGCTTGTTTGAAGGGCACCGCTGCCTCCTGTGAATTCTTCCCCTTCTTTCCCTTTGCTATAGACTTCTTGTTCTTTTGCTTCTGCTTCTTTTGCTCGGAAAGAGCCCCCATCTCCTTTTCTTTTTGGTATGATAAGGCTCGTTCGTAGGTCGCACCTATTTCACTTACCAGTGCCATGAACTTCAGCCGAATAATAATTGCCTCTACACCACCCCATATTGCAACTGCTTCCTCGTGTGTCTCCAGTGTGGATTTGCTGTCTTTCTTCGCCAGTCCAGTCCCGTTTTCTTCTTCTTCCGAGTCGTCCTCGTCTAGGAAGCCGGTTGTAGCCAGTTTGTCCCGAAATTCTTTATAAGCTTCCGAATTGTCGTTAACATTATTTCGGAATTTGTGGTATTCGTCGGCCATGTTGGCTCCTAAGTTTGCTAGAACATCTTCATTACTGTCACCCCTTCTTGCTTTTGCAGAGTCGAGAATAGAGTTTGATGCCCATTTGCTTTGTTCCTTCTTTGGTGGTTTCTTGGTTTCCTTGGGGAACACTGGTGTCCATTCATTTCGTGATTTTTCGGATCCATTCGCAAAGATAGCTCGAACGATACGTTTATATCCCGCTCCTCCTCCTAGATCCGGGAGAAACCCAACAGCAGTGATCAGACTTCCTTGTAAATCCACAGCTTGTGGATTGTCCTTAGCAGCATCGATCCGTTCTTGAAAGTCGTTTGTTAAAAGCTCAATCAGCAATTCCAAAAAGTCTCTCCAGACGTCCCATCTTTTCTTATATACGCATGAACAAACGAGGGCCCATCCCACAACCGACCAGATATCGTCACATCTGTTGAATACGTTATCTTCATTTGCGATATCGAGGTTTGCGAATGGTGTTACGTCTATATCCTGTTGGGTTTTCTTTTGACGGCCCTTCCGACCTACTGCGCCGGTTTTGACGACGTTACGGTTTCTGGTTTGACGGGTGGTTGGATCTTCTAGTGTTGCTGAGGAAAAAGCTTTTGAACGTTTGAATTGCCAAGCGGTTTGAAGGTCACAGTTTGTGGCTCCCGCGATACGGGTTAATGTTCTTAGATATTGCGAAGCTTTTATTGCGGCGTCTGTTTCGAGGTTTCCGATTTGACGGGTGGTATAGTTCGGGTGAAGGGAGATGTTTGTGATTACGGAGAAGACGTTTGGCGGAGGGATTAGGACTCCCTTTTTGCTTTCGTAGGGTTTTAGAGGGGTTGAGATGCCGGCGTAGGAGACGTGGGTGAGGAAGTCGAGGGCTTTGGAGTCTGTTTGTTTTGTATATATATTAGCTTCCATCTAGCTGAAAGGTAGGTGTTATACTGAATAAGGAGTTTATCTATTACCCATTCCCTCCTCGAGAGAGTAGATAAGTTTGTCAAGCACGGCTTTTGGAAATGGGATTGCTTTGACTGTGGCTTGAGTTCCGAGAGGCAGCTCATCAGGTGCTTCAGCAACATGGTTCGGGGTATCGATGTCCATGTCGTCTACCATCTTGATTGATGTTTGGTGGATAAGAACGATTGAAAGGAGAATATGATAGGTAAGGCAGGTGATTGGCAAGCTTCGAGCATTATCAAATTGATGCTGATTGTTATATGTTGATACAAGGCGCGTGGTGGAGTTGGTGAGATTGATGAGGTAGGAAGTTGAAGAGGTGTTTGGTTGGATGTCGCGAGAGGTAGAACAAAGAGAAGCTCAAACGTTGTGGATCAATGCGCCTAGTCACACCGCCGCCGCACATTTCGCGCTACGCCAACAAATTGCTGATGGAAATTCAAGAAATTCATCATTCTCGACTTTCATAGATGGTATAGTATAAACAGGTATTCATAAACTGATGATAATAAATACATAAGTCTATGTCTATAAAGTAGTGTCTCCGCACCTGTAAAAAAAAAATAGGTATCGAGGTGTACCTAACAAGTCGGTAGGTATTGGAGGAGTCGCTAAAATTGCAGGAACGAAAACAACAAGGGCTGAATGGAGCAGTCGTCGAAAGGCCCAGCTAGATGCCTCTTCCTTTTCCAGTTCTCATTTCCATCTTTTCTTCAAAAACATCGTCCGTGGTATACAATAAAAGGGGGGATTGAAGACTCCGAGTATCAAAACAACAAATTCGTTTCATAACCGGGCGGAGGAGGAGGCAAAATCTGAAGGGAACAGCAGGATCGTCTCTTTTTGTTTTGTCGCTCATTCATTCATTCATTATTATTCATCGGACTGACATATGAAAGTTGTAAAAGGAGAAAAAAGTCGAAGAAAGAATTGTCAAATCTGTGCATTACAGAACTAATCTCTTAAATTCTGTCCTTTTACTTCGACGACTCTCCGTTCTTCTTTGGTCCAAGAGGAGAACCGATATCCTTGCCGCGCAGCTTGACCCCAAGCGCACGTTCAAGCTTCGCAAGAACCGGCTGAGAAGGTTGGGCCTTTCCGTTTTCGTAATCGTTGATGACGGATGGCTTCTCGTTGATCTTGGTGGCGAGATCCTTCTGGGTCATCTTGGGTTCTTTGGCTTGACGGGCGGCTGCCATGGCTTTACCGACGTCTGTAGACACCTTCGCGATTTTGCCGACATCGTCTTCGCGGTCAACCTGAATTTTTTAGGTGTGTTAGTCGTTGTTGTTGTTGGAAGGCTAAAAATAGGGCCAACTGTATCGAAAGACCGGAAGGCCAAAAGTGAAAATTTCCGCCTTCTTTCTTGGTGACTCATGGGAAAGTAACATACCTTGGTAAGATGCTGACCCTCAGGATTATTTGACTTGTTCGAACCACCGGAGAACTTCTTATCGGTGGAGACGACGGCACCAGCACGTCTGGCGGCATTGATCTCGGACTGTGTACGGGCGACTTTCTCACGGGGACCTCCACCGGAGCGGGAGCCGACACCGATACGAATAGTGCTAGTATCCCAGTCAGACATGTTGTTTATTTTTTTGATGTTCGAGTAATAGTCGAAATAGTTTTTGTTTATGTTGAGATGGGCGTAGGGAGTGTGTGGAGTCGAATGTGTGGAGTGTCCTTTCTGATGATGATTTTATGGGGGAGAAAGAAGGAGGAAGAGAAGAAGGAAAGGAAAGGAGCGAAGGAGAGAGATTTTTTATATGTAGAGTAGTAGACTTTATTAGGTAGCTGTGGCCGCCCAAAGAACTCGGATCTGACTCTTTTTCTCGGCCGCCCCTGTCTGGATTGAAAGAGCTTAAGCTTAAAGTAAAAATAAATTTCGAGATCAGAATGATTAAGAGGGAAGTTAAAAAGGTATTGTACCTTTAAGGACGATGTATTTATACTTACATACAGCAATGAGTCTTCTTGTTCTGGAACCATCTTATGCTGGGCTGTGCTCCCCGGCTAGTCCGGTTCCTGGCTCCCTTGCACACGACACCAACCACCACCGCCACACACCAGATCTTACCCGCGCCAGACGTACTAATATCGTTATGTGATACTTCCAAAGTCAGTTAGTCCTTCTAAACACAAAATGTCGGAATAATATAACAGTAGTATATATTCCCTTCTTATCTTAGGTAAATCACATCATTCACTCCGTTGCTCTCCGTCCTGATATCACTAATCATACAATTGGAATTTGTATATATATCTTGTCTCGTAGTCAGACCCGGGGACCCACTGAAGTATCCTGTTCGACTGTTGAAAATGATGGAAACACTCTCAAAGCTAGGTACTGTTATAGGTATTATAATGTTTCTGGTGAAGATATGATAAACGAGCCATGGGTTACCATTGCAAAATTATTCCCAGCAAGAACTAACTTTCAGATGCAGAAGCATAATAACGTTTTAGCATGAAGTTCTTCTATCATATTACAATATTGATCCAAGATCAAGAGTCTGGACAAGCGTCCTCCACATGGGATCACCGGATCTTTGGATGATGTTATCTCCATGAAGAGCCGATACCGCCACGCTATTAAACCTATAGACGAATTGGACGTTGTGTTCCATAATTAGGCCAAAGATTTTCGAAATCGATTTCAAGAAATTCCAAGGAAGACTTACTTGTTGATCTTTATATTTTCTGCCTGAAGCTCACTGGTGGCACGGTTGATGATAGTCTGGAAACTTTCTGCTGACCAGTTTACGGTATCCCTATTATTCGGCCTATTAGTATGTACGAGATACTAAATACTTATACGATAATGCTGACCTACATTTTGTTCACGATAAGGATAAGCCTAGTACACCTTTCAAAGATACCAATTGTCGCATCTGGGTCTCCATTAAGTCTGAGATCAATGATATTAATATTCGTCTCGGTGCTAGTGCTGGCGCTAGTACTGGTGCTAGCATCCACCACAAATAATACAACATCAGGATCATTGCTCTCTAAGATTGAATCCGAGTAAACATATTTTCCGTACCCGCAGACAAAGAAGCTATGGATACGAACCGGTAATTTCCCATGGGCCACTTCTAGTCTCGAACGATAAGGGAATATTTTCTCTGATAAAGAATTCTGTCATCCGATCGTATCTTTGAATGCCCTCACGTTGCAGCCTTTCCATAATTGTCATTCCTGGGCCGCCGCACTATATAAGCCATTCAGTCAACAAATATTTTTTGAATACCGAAATGGGTCTGAGGGCAGACGTATTAACTCACGCTCATCATCAAATTGCCGACTAAAGTCTTCTTTCCCGTGCCAGCTGCACCGAATATACGTATTTGCCGCATGCTCATGATAGATTTTCTTTTTTTGAACTTGAGGAAAGTTGACTTTTTCAAGAAAAGATGTTCCCAGGAATTCGAAAGTCTTATAGAAGTCCAAACGAAACATCATTTAAGGAAAGAAAGCCCCGCCCCTCGGACCCTACGCCTGGTCTTGAGGCTAGTTAGTTGGTTGGCTGTTGGGTTGTTGTTTTGCATGTTATAATTTTATATGCTAAGAAATTCCTGTTTGGGAAGTTTTTTGATTTTATGGAGTTAGTAGGTGAAGTACTGTGCCAGAAAGTTGCATGGTGTTTTCGAATACCGTTGCAATCCGAGTTACTGGTGAAATTTCGTTTCTTTATGCCATTCTACTTCGTATCGACGTCGTGATACCGCATTATAGCGAAATAAGCATATCAACGCTGTATCAATAACCCTTCTTCTATTAGCATAGTACCTTTCAGAGCAGTTGAGCTTTTGGAACTTATCTATTAGCATATTGCGAAACCTCCTGCTGCACCATCAGAAGTAAATCAATCAATACCAGTTACTGTTTCGAAAGTCATTCTCAAACTCCTACATATTTTCTTAGTAAGTACTTAGTTTGGTAGCTATATGTTGATTAGAAGCTAGGCGGCCCGGGCCGCCTATAGCTGGGTCAGGACTAATATACATGGTAGTTAGGCTGGTAGTCATTTTAATAACTAGTCCAATAACCAGTTCCTTAGCCACCTCAATAAATTTTGTCAACGGTTTTATAATCAAATTGGAGACCGATTCCTATATATTATTCATACGCCACAACTTGAGGGGAATCGTTTTTAAAATTGTAGTTCTTGCTCACTAACCGACTTAATAAGGTACCGTGGTGGATATGAATTCCCGAGATTGCTGTTGTGGAGTCTTAAGTAGCGGTGTATCATTGTTGAAATCTTGTCAGTTCATCATTCTCGTGTGCAATAGTTTTTCACATAAACGGCATAAACTTATCTCTGAAAAACTGGATCTTCGGTCAATAGCTAGAGTAAAGCCCTGTCCTGGAAAAATATTTCCATGAATGAACAATCAAGTATGCAAACTTATAGCTCATGCAGGTACATACCAAGGCGTTGTATTTCCGAATAATATATCAAGTCTGTGTTACCGAGTCTCGTGCTGCAAAAAGTCATGATTTCTTCAAGAAACGACTCCAAAAATTCATTCTACTTGAGAAATCCATAGTTGTACACTGAGCAGACGAAGTCGAGGCCCTAAGTTTTCTCAGATACCGTTTGACATACATGTGTATATGTAGACGAGTGAATGCACAAATCTGCAAGATAATGCACCGACAAAATATGGTAGCCTTGCCAATGCAGTCGACGTGGCCAGGTGGGGTAAAAATCCTATAGTACCATAAAAAATACCCATTAATTTAATTTAAAAATCTTTTGATTATATAAATTAATTTTATAATTTTTTTTTTTAAATATAATTATATATATGGAGGCCAAACGGACTTGTGATATTTGGACTTTAGATCTCCTCACTTATTCGACGTTGGAACCCTACTTATTAACATTACTAGATATCAGTTCTTTAGTTTCATCCAACCAAATCAACTTCGTAATACTTCGCTAGTATGTCTGATTCTCGGAACTATACCGTCGGTTGGATCTGCGCTCTGAAGGAGGAGTATGTCGCAGCGAGGCTATTCCTGGACGAGACGCACGAATCACCAGAACACGTTTCCGTCGGTGACAATAATGCCTACACTTTAGGTAGAATCAAGGGCCATAATGTTGTTATTGCGGTTTTGCCTGATGGAGAGTATGGCCTATCGTCTGCAGCACGGGTTGCTTCTGATATGCAGCACAGTTTCCCTAACGTTAGAATTGGTTTGATGGTTGGTATTGGAGGCGGTGCACCCAGTTCGAAGCATGATATTCGTCTAGGTGATGTTGTGGTTAGCACTACGAAAAATGGGAATAGCTGTGTCCTTCAGTACGACTTTGGTAAAAAGATACAGAATCAAAAGTTTCAACTCACAGGATCATTAAATCAGCCACCGGCAATTCTACGAACGGCTATTTCCCAGCTTCGGGTCAAGTATGAGGAAGACGGCCATCAACTCGAAGATGCCATTGATAAAGCGCTTAGTAATAAGCCGAGACTGAAGAGATATAAACGCCCTGACCCAAGTAGTGACAGACTGTACCAATCCGATTTTGTTCATCCACTAGATAACAGCGAAGCCTGCTTGAAGACCTGCGATGCATCAGGTTTGAAACCACGATCCCTGCGAACTGAAGACGAGGATGATCCAATGATCCATTACGGCCGAATCGCATCAGCGAACAGTTTGATGAAGGATGCTCTAATAAGAGATCAACTTGCTGAGGAAGAAGATATTATGTGCTTCGAAATGGAAGCAGCCGGGTTGATGAATCACTTTCCGTGTCTAGTTGTTCGAGGTATCTGCGACTACTCGGACTCACATAAAAACAAGAAGTGGCAAGGCTATGCAGCAATGATCGCTGCTGCATATGCGAAAGATCTCCTATCCCAAATCACCCCAACCAGTGTTGAGGCGGAGAAGAGGATAGGGGAAATGGTAGAGAAACGTTAGTATACTATAGTTGTGGTATAACTTGGATGAACACTAGCTAACAATAAGCCAGTTGATAAAAAGGTGGATGGAGTGAGCGAAGCCATTGGTGAAGTAGCCTCGGTGCAGCAAGGTACGTCAATATACATCAGTGAACTACTGACCTAACCAGATATTTAAACCTGGGCTCTAAACTCGGGTTATAGACGACCAGCGCCGGGCACTGCTCCACTGGCTGAGTCCGATCGATCCTTTTACACGACAGAGCGACTTTCTTCGAAGGCGCCAAAAGGGAACCGGAGAATGGTTTCTAGAAGCCCCCGAATTCAAAGAATGGCTAGAAGGCAACGAGAAGACGTTATTCTGTCCGGGAATTCCTGGAGCTGGGAAAACCATGATTGCATCGATTGTGAGCGATCACCTAAAAGTGCTTCGGGACGAAGATGCAATTCAAAATGTTCAGATCGGCGTTGCATTTATATACTGCATCTACAATGAACGAGAAAATCAGAGCACTGATGACATACTTGCTTCCATACTTGTGCAACTGGCACTAGGGCAACCAGTTATCCCTGAGAATATTCAGGAGCTGTATAAAAGTCACCGGAAAGGTGAAAAGCCACGACTTTCATTCGACGAAATATCTAAAGAATTAACTTCTATCATCGAACTATATTCCCGAATATTTATTGTTATCGACGCTCTGGATGAGTGTAAAGATAACGCTGTTCGAAAATTGCTGTTATCCACAATATCCAATTTGCAGACTACGTTCGACATACGATTGCTGGTGACATTCCGACCCGGTGTCATTCCAGAGGATCAAATCACGACAAGGCTCGAAATCCGGGCGCAAAAGGAGGACATAGAGCAATACTTACACAGCCAAATATCCAAGCTGCCTGATGTCGTTATGGAAAATCATGAACTGCAGAATAAAATCAAAACTCGTATCTCGGATTTAACCCGGGGGATGTAGGTGTCCATTTATAGCTGGCTTTTTTGGATTGCTGCTGATAGATTATCAAGGTTCCTACTTGCCCAACTATATATAACCTCCCTAGCGGACAAGCTTACAGAAAATGCGATTGATGCTGCTTTAAGAAATATGCAAGCAGGAGAAAAGGGATTGGACGAAGCATACGATAATGCAGTAGAGAGAATCAAGAGTCAGCTGCAGGGTTTCCGTGAACTAGGGGAGAAGGTGCTTCTCTGGATCGTCTTTGCGAAAAGCCAACTAACCACAGAGGAGCTGAGGCATGCCTTAGCAGTGGAAGCTGGTACATCAAGTTTGGACACAAGAAATCTCCACACAGCTAAAGATATCGTGTCTTCTTGCACAGGTCTAGTCACCGTCGACCCAGAAAGTAAAATAATTCGATTAGTGCATTACACCACCCAAGAGTATTTCCAACGGAATTATTGGAAACATTTCCCGAATGTTCAAAAGGATCTTATTGCGACAACTTGCCTCACTTATCTCATGTATGATGTATTTGGTGATGGTCACCACACAGATAAGTCAGCCTTCAGCATTCGCCTTCTAAAGGGTCCGCTGTATAATTACGCGGCCGAAAATTGGGGTTATCATACTAGAGAAGTTCAAGAAAGTGTCTTACAGCTTGCTCTGAACTTTCTCGGCAACGACTCTAAGGTTTCGGCGGCGAGTCCAATCAGTTATATAGAAGCGCAGCCGATTCATGGAATGCATCTAGCTGTCTACTTTGGTTTGAAGCGTATCATGGAGAAGCTTATTAGGCAAGCCAATGTAGATACCAAGGACGGCTTTGGCCGAACCCCGCTGTTCTACGCCACGACAAGGGGAGATATAGGGGTAATGGGGCTGCTTCTTGAAAACGGTGCACAAGTAAACCTAGAAGACCAAACCGGACAAAGGCTATTGTCAAAAGCTATGAAAAAAAACGATAAGGCAGCAGTACAGTGTCTCCTTGAGTGGGGGGCGGATTTTAACTATTTCTATCGTTTTTCCACCGAAGAGGTGAGTCAATACGGTATATACGAAGAACTGGTTTAGGAACTAATCTCCATAATTAATATTATAGGATGTGAGTGCACCAGAGTCTACCAAATATATCCGTATACAGAATAGAAAGTTGATTCATTCATATTTATGAGATGGTAGTACGTAAGTATACCTTACTATGCCCAAATGAATGAAAACAAAATGAACTAGGTGTTAGTTTTACTATCAATCCTTTACAGCAATGGGCTGTAAGTCCATCCAACCGTAACGACAAAATTAATCAATAGTGTTAGACTGAAGTTCGAGTTTATCCTACTTGGTGATACTGTGATTATAGATTTTCAATGTAAGTGGTCCCGTTTCTCTAGAACTTACACTAATTTTTGTTTATTGTACTGGAAGCTCATGTTACTCTGACCGTCTTTATTGTGTTACCCGGTTGGTACTGAGTAAACTACATTAAATCCAAAATTATATACTTCGGCTGGGTTGGCTGCTAACTTTAGCGCCTAAAAATATTTAGGGGGTAAGAGCTCATACATTTTAGTTCAAACTAGATATTTCTAATAAAATTAACGACTGATAGACGCCACTTCACCATGCAGTCGCACTTGGGGATATCGCGCTGGTGAAGCTACTGGTCGACAAAGGTGCAAAGCTAGAAGCCCGAAGCGCTACTCACAAGTGGACACCATTTATTTACGCCGTCTGGAGAGGATATGAAGATGTGCTAAGGCTTTTACTAGATGAAGGTGCAGGCCTCAGCGGTAAAACTGATTTCGATGGGGCACTATCACTGGCTGTAAGGGGCGGACATGAGGCTGTGGTAAGGTTGTTACTGAGTAAGAGTGAGGTAGATATAGAGGAAAAAGATGATGAAAACAGGACACCTCTGTTTGTGGCTGCGTTGGGTGGACATGATACTGTGGTGAAGTTGCTGGTAGATAAGGGTGCGGATATGGAGGTTAAAAATAGGTTTTCTCAGACGCCTCTGTGGGTGGCTGCGGAAGATGGATCTGATGCTATAGTGAAGATCTTGATAGATAAGGGTGCGGATATGGAGTCTAAAGATGGGTGGAATTGGACACCCCTATCTATAGCCGCACATAATGGACGCGACGCTGTGGTCAAGTTGTTTGTAGATAACGGTGCGGATATAGAGGCCACGGATACTTTTAATCAGACACCTCTATCATTAGCTGCATGGAGTGGACAAGATGCTGTGGTAAAGCTGTTGATGGATAACGGTGCGGATATGGGGGCTAAAGATAAGTACAATCGGACGCCTCTATCTATCGCTGCAATTCGAGGGAAATGGGCTGTGGTAGAGCTGCTGACCATTGGAGATTAATAGAGCCCGGTTTTCTCGATGATTATTCTGTATATAGTATACAATCTAGCCTTCCACTAGAGCTGCAACCAATCTTATGATTGCGTTTCGGTCAGTTTTTTTCTTACAGCACTGGTTCTGCCGGTGTTTCAGTCTGTGGAGCTTACCTCACGCCTATTCTTCTTTTCTGTCTGCTTATAATTTGGCGAGATGATGATTAATTAAAATCTTATAGGACTATAGGATCATTATTTGTGGATAAATTGAAGTTACTTTGCGGTAGTTTCCGATTAAGAATAAAGTCCTAGCTAGGTATACTCGTATCTCGACTATGGGTGATAATAATAGTTCAATGTCTCAAAATATTTTAATCGGAGGATGATTGTTCAAGTTCAAGCTTTTTGGTTGTCGTGAACCAATTATCTGCTGCTGCAATACTCGCAACTAACTTCCTCCCGCTCTTGATGGAGTCGGCATGAGGGTCAGTGATACAGTTTACGATCCAGATATCGGAATCTGAGCTGCATGGCCATATGGTTGAGAGATTTGTTGACACAATGTGAATACTCTAACTAGAGGTTACGAGACCGGTTAGAATCATAGTATAAGGTATATATAAGACATAAAGACTTCTCCTTGAATTGGCCTTGTGTTCGATTCAACGCTCAAGTCGATGGCACTGGGAGCCTAGATCCCGAGTACTTAAGTTTGTTGGTGTTACTGGGATTCCGGGGGAAAGAAACAGATCTGATAGAATGTTGACTTTAAGCTTGACTTTGAATTCCCTGACTGTGTCTAAGTTAGAGGGCTTATCCGTTAAGCGGCATTGGTGGATATAACCTTTGGTGGCTTCTTTGTCAAAGAATAATTTCATGACGTTCGTTAAGGAAAACAGCATAGTACTTATGGCACTAGTTGGGTCTGTGGTATCCTCGAGATCGAAGTACAAGTATATTGTTTTGGAAAGGATCCGTATTTCTTTTGGTTTTTCTTTCCACAAGCAAAACCCCAATATAACGACCCCATCCAGAGGTGTTATATGTTGCCCGTGGAACGATGCTATAATCTGGTTGAGATCTGAAGTTCCTTAAGGCTCCAAGTTTTGGTCAGGGTCGAGCTGCAGACTCGGATCAGTTCTCAGGTCGGGCCGAAGGTGGTAACGGTATTCTTCGCCCCGAGTCCCTCTCCGTTTCGGTGATTAATTGTGCAAGCGAAACTCCATTTCACAGAGCGGCCGCCAAGTTAAAGCTTGCAACAATATTGATCATCATTTGCAGTTAGCAGCAACCCAGGTTCTTCATATCTTAGATCTCTGACATATTCAAATTCTGAGCAATGGCCGGATGCTCATTTGCTTTCGCATACCGCATACTAGATATCAGGACCTAATTATGCCATAGATTCCATAGAATTCTTCCGTTATCTCGCACATACCTAGTCTCGTTCCCAGACGCCAGCTGTCCACAAGTGTTATGGCCAGTAGCCGCGGACCGCACATACCTGTATAATGATGCATTGAGAAATATAATGAGCCCTCTCAGGTTTCTTAGCGGTATATAGTGTTAAAAACAGGATATTTTAAGTCCCAGTCTACGAGCTAGATCAGAATTTGTGGGGGAACGCTGAAACGGAATGCGAGCTCGAGAGCTCGAGAGCTAGCAATGAATGAAATATTGGTGCAGAATCCTTTATAGTTTAGTCACTCCTTTAAATTTATAGATTACTGTATACAGCCTTGGCTAGTTCTTTGGCTTTATTTTAACGTCGACTCTTTTTTTTCTCTGAAGTCTGGTTTAAGATCGAGACAAGTCAACTCTCTTTAAGAAGACAATAATAATGATTTGATATGATAGCTTATGTTAGCCTCGATTCCAGGCGAGTGTATGTGCGCTTGATTTACTGTCGGTACAATGCAAAGGAGGGCCACCGCCGAGGCTAGCTATTGGTAATTGCTGGTTTCGATCATGATAATTGCCAGTCCCATTTGTCTCAAACTAGACTTAAAAAAAAACAGTCTTGTATAGATATATAAATCCAAGTAGTGTTGAGGTGTTGTATTTTGAACCGCCCAAAAGGGGTCTCAACACTGCGCTGACTAATCAATTCCGAACTTCAATGGACCCTAACCAAGAGCGTAAATACAACAAAACTATAATATAATACCCATATTTCCATATTGTCTGTCCTCTGTTTCCTTGCACCATAAGCGTGAAGCTCCTTTCTTGGTTAAAATACAGTTTAAAGGGTACCCTTTGCAGGCCAGTTCTCACGCTTTCCTCATTTATGTATCGGCCAAAATTTAAAACTCGCATACGCCCATAAATTAGCCAGAGTCCACCAACGACGTTGTTGAACAGCCTCCTAAGCCACCAATATACATGCTTGAAACTCTGACACCTTCGCTTTACCTCATTTATAGACTCTCGTATTGGCATTTGGTCCCGTATTTCTTCTTGTAAGTTTCATCCATCCAAAACTGTCGGTTATAAGTACATGCACTTTGATTTATTTACAAAGTATCCCAGTACTCTTCACCGACATACACGGTCTGAAATTTGCTAGATTCAATTGTGTTCCATGTATTTCCTGATATACATTCGTGATCGTGATTCGAATACTCGGTTATCTTGAACCAGGCGGCACGTTGCGTAGCAGAAAACAAAGACGAGTGACGCGGGGCCCCCGACTCTCGTCCATTACTTACGGCCCTTGTTGTGCAAGAAGAGCTTGATAATTTGTAAAAACAAAACAACCCATGATATCAATAGCATAACAATCGATCGAGGTAAAATACTTGACTTCGAATTTGTGAATTACACTTCGTAATATATGCACACTTGAGTTTTAGAGAGTATTTTGATGGTTCCGATTAGCTATACGCTTTATTTTTATGCCCTAGAAATTCCTATCTATGCACTATATAAGTATTGGGACCATCAAATATATATGATCAGCTGTGTGGGTGCATGTAGATATCCAGGCGAACGACTCTGCAGATCTGTTACCCCCTTGCATCGGGATCGAGATATGAATTATTCATTTGGGGTGTATATAAATACCATTGCATACCTGCCGGTCTCCGTGACTTTTCTAGTATTACATTTATAGCATGAAGTTTACAGCCCTTTTAGTTTATAGTTCGGCCTAGACCCGTACCTGTGGGATTATAAAAGAGATCCGTCGATCTACTACAGTTAATTTTAAAACAAAAACAACACATGTTAATATCAAGTTCACAGATTCGATATCGCGATTCAATTGTCTAGCCTAAAATATATTCAAGGTGAATGAATTGTGGGAACATTACAGGCAGAAAGCCGGATTTTCAAGTGGCCTATACTTTTTCTAAAAAGCCTAACTGGTGGCTGAGTGAATGTGCGGCATGAGCCGTTGTCTCTAGCTTAATTAAAAACTCCTGCAGAAAGTTCCCAGTTAGGAAAAGTGAATCCAAGAAAGTTGAAGTTGTTGCCTAGATCTAGACCCAGATCTAGATCTGGCAGAGTGTGTTACACAACTACCACCGGCCAATAATACTGCTTAGTTTTAGCTTTAAATCCGAAATCTAATGCCATTTCACAGATCTCCCTTGCGCATGCATAATATTGACAGGGGAGAGGGGCCTAATATATCAATATTGTGACCTCTCTTTTGCTATTCCGAACCCATATATCATTTGGAGATAAAATAGACATAGTCTACAAACGAGAGCCCGGGTTCCCCGGCCCCTTCGCACTTGGGCATGCACCATATGCACGCCTTGTCATGTCAATCGATTGTGCTACAATGCAATGAGCATTGATCAATCGATAAAGCTAAGTGGCCCTGTAGCTACGTAGCTTTAATTCGGTCAACGACTTCCAAGATGCTTTCAAGACGTCACCGCACAGGAGAAAATGTCATCTTGATATTCATCCTTTTTTGGTAATAAAAATTGTCTAGAGTAAGGTCTACCCTGACTTCTTGTTACGAAGCTTTCTAGTTCTTCTTTCGACGACCTCCTATCTTCTATTCTCCCTCTAATTCATGATTATCGTGATGCGTCACGAGCCGCCTGAGGCACCCAAAATTCCAGTCGACATTGGAATTCCTGGGCGTGATCCGATATCCCATGAGCGGATCTTGAGAGTGTTTGTTGAGTGGTTGGCCTAAAAACCGACCGATCTAGTCTCATATGACCATGTATCTCTCATTGCCTGTATAGCTGCGTACGAAAGCGTACCGAAGGGAAGCTTCCACATCACTCGGGTATATAAATCCGTGAATTATCTCTGAGCATTATTCAATATTCAAATATCTTCATAACCACCACCGCAATTTCGCTTATAGGCCTAGTAGCTATACCACACAAATACCAGAAGTATTTTGTAACCATAATATTCCTTACTACTCAACCCTTGAGCAATGATATTAGCGTGGATCACCCACTACATCCTGCTTGTTCTGGCGGTGGTGCCGATGAGTCGGGTTTTCACGCTTGCAGCCAGAACACCCTTCCGTGAACAAGCTTTGGAAGATCTACGATCAAATCGAGAGGTTCTAGCATCTTTACGGATATTGAAACCATGGCCCGTTCTAGTACGTATCAAAGCTATAAAAGAGAACCTCTCAAATATTGACAAAAACGCTACTTCTGTTGACCGAGAGGCTTGTTCGTCACGCGAATATATATTTGGTAGATATATCACGAGGTTGGCATATGAAGGATATTCCCCCCCTATCGACGCTCTGGGGAAGGATTTTAAGAAGTACAAGCGTGGATCCAAGTGCCTCAGAAGAGATATAGTATGAGCTCTAGAAGCCCCTTACCTTGTGATTCCTTCCACTGACCTAACTGATGTTTTTTGCTTTGATTGCCTAGCTGCTGTCTATATTATTGGACGCTTTGGCCACAAACCTTGATAGTCTTCGAAGATTCAATGATTACCAACTCAATCCTAGTGATGATAGGGAGCGAATATGCACCGAAAGGAGCAATTCGGCCCAGATTTTTGATGGTCTAATCAGTTTATTGAGTGGCGGTGATGGAGAGTCGAAGCAGTTTACGTGTACAAATGTGTTTGTAAAGGAACCGGTTACAGTGGAAGAATACACGAAAGAAATGGAGACTCTAAGAGTAGTTATGGTGGCGATATACAACGTCGTTGATGCTTGGGTGTGTAAGCACAAAATGACAGATAGGAGTGCAACATACTTTACTCTTTTCAGTCGAACGCTCAGCGACAGCCATTCTAAGGCCCCGAACGAGGGTAGTATTAAAACACTCCATCTTTTGGAAGACTACCCTAAGGCAAGTATTCTGACTCCCCCATACTGCATTCTATAAAAACATAAAGATCTAACAAGCCTGGCTTGGGCAGGTTCTCGATTCTGAATTGAAAGAATATACAAAGGATATTGGCGAAACCGCTACCACCCTCATCACTGATCTAAAGGCGCGGGCTGTTTTTACCAAGAATATGATGGAAGTATTTGGGAAAACGGAACCGACGCAGGAGGAAACGGACAAAATTTCCAAGTATTGCGATACGCTGGAGGGCGTCGTTCCCGACGATGCACCACGCCCCGCCAAAAAGAAGTCCAATTCCAAGCCAAAGCCCTAAACTGACCCCAATGCTGAGTCTAAACCAAGTACAACTTGAAAAAAAACTTTTAGTTTCTAGTCAAGACAGCATAATACGCGTCTAGAAGTATTTTCTAAACCGAGAAGATTGGTTCTGTCTATGTACCTAGCTATAAGAACTACACATCATTAGTAATTAAATAATAAATGGGGGGGTGGAGTGATTGACTCGACTATAAAAAAATTGCAACTGCTGATGTGGACGTTAAAATATTCAAAGCTATTATGAAAATACTAACCAACCAATGCCTTATCAATTCAGGACCTCGAACGATGACGGCTAAGACGAGATATTCACCAAGGCTCGGCACTCGGGTTTCTACAAGGTTTACATGACCAGGTTCACAACCACAACTTGCCATACTAGGTAAAAATAGACGTCCCCAGTCCTATAACGTACGCAGGTACGGATACCCTAGAAAAGAATACATGTATTTTGAACCGGGTATGTGCCGTTAAATGAGTGAATTTTATAACTAGCAGATCTTAGGTATGCGTATATCTAATGTGGCCACCCACCGCACATAAGAGGACACGAGGCACCTGACTCTGTAGCTAGTGCATTCTTGATATCAATATCAACAGTTTGGAAGCGCCATGGAAGCGAGCCCCGCTTCTTGGAAGTAATTATATAACTCTATAACCGGGATTTATGGAACTGTTATATGCACTCCGGGGATAACCGATAAGAACCTTTTCGCTTTCCCATGTATCCTCGAACACCAAATAATTTTTGTCGAGGGGTTGAAGTCCGAGCTTTCACTGAAAGGGAATGTATCGCCCTGAGAGCGAGCTATATGCTCTAGCGACCGCGATACAAAAGTATCATACAGGTCGGAACTTGGAACGATAGACGCATGGCGGACGGGTTTGAGCTTGGCTGGAAGGGTTTTTCAGGCATCAAGTTTTTGTTTCGAATAGGCTTCAGCGATATTAAAGTCTGGTTAGCTAACCAACTACCTGTATTGAAGTTTGTGGCAATATAAATTTGCAGAAGACGGAATTGAGCGCTACGGTCCGCGGGCCCGCCCGCGATTATCGACTCTGCTTTAAATTTTGGAAACATGTTAACAGCTTGTATATCTTCCATCATACTATACACATCGCGCTATAGACTAGAAATAAAAAGAGTTTAATGTAATAGTTTCTAAAAAAAGCTAGCGTGATATGAGTAGACAGTATTATTGAGTCATATGGCCGAGTCCAATCTTCTCGTGCAAAGAATATCCGAAGTGAGTATTAATGACACACAGAAAGAGCTTTCTCTAGTTCCCCGATTCCCCGGATTTTCACAAACCAGGCCAGGATTTAATTTCTCCGCCCTTCGGAATATTTTAAGCTTCCCGATAGGGTAGAGCCGAGCGATGGTTGCTTCATGTAATAATTATCCGGCATGCAGCTGATAGCAGTTGGCCTCAAGGCCAAGGCTAATCTACGATCGAGTTTCGTTATATATTCTATACCTGCCGTAATGGATCCTTGTAGTGGCCATCGATGGCGCGGTATTGACGGTATACACTTAGGTTCTTGACCTTTTTGAGATAGTGGTTGGTTTACGTAAGTGCTCTTATGCAACTATTGAGATGCAGACATATGGCTATGAGGGTTTGGTCGATTTCTCGGAATTCTCAGACGCAAGCATGTATAGGAAGAAGTATATAAGACCCCGAATATCCTATCAGTTATCATCTCTGTTTCTCATCATCATCATCACCATACCACCCCGATCAAAGAGTAAAAGACTAGACATATAATAAATATAAAAGTTAGTCAATGCCCCCAATTTCGAATATTTCCTTACCCACCAACTAACCCGAACATCCAAAAAGAAACCCCAAGAAACCATCAAAATGCACATCTCAAACCTCGCCTACCTCCTCCCCCTCATCGCCACGGCCCTAGCCGCTGCTGTCCCAGCAGACACCACCACCTCAGGCATCAACATGGCCAACTCCGAACTCGAAGTCTCCACCAACATCTTCGAAAAACGTGCCTGCAAGAGCAACGGCTGCAGTTGCGCAAAGGGTACCAGTGCCGGTATCTACTGCGGAAGATGCGGTGCCGTTAAGTCTTATGGTCGGGGTGGGAAGAGCGATCATGCTTACCAATGTAATTCGGAGGGAGGTTGTTGTTTGTATGGACCTCGTGATACCTGTGCTGAGAAGTCTTTCCATCCTTGTGGTTAAATTGGGAGATTGAGTATTCAGAATGCATGTTGTCGTCAGTGGAGGACGGGGCCGACAGTCTATTGGCCTATTTTGTACATATACTTAGAGACTTTAGCATATGTTATCGTCTCCTACCTGTTAATATATAAAAATAATCCTTATCGAGTTAAAGTTTTAACACAAGATGATTTAAGGGATATATTAATTATGAACCGGGACCAGTCATAATCCCCAACATGTGTGTGATTCCATAGATTCATTTCTATGATATTTAGAACGAGCGTAAGTGAATAACTATATGTAATCTGGATCATTTAATGTAACAGAGTAATAGGCAAGTACTATACTCCCTCACATTCCGCAATACATATTTTATTTACAGCCAGGCAGTGGCTAAGATTCTATTTTATACAGGATGCGTACGGAATAGAATACATCGATATTGCGTTGGTTACAACAATTACCACCCGTACATACATAAGTACATAGGGTTTGCTACGAATAGCACTAAAGCGTCGATACTAAAACCTCGAACTAGTCTGACTTCTGCTCAATTACCTAAGTAACTAGAGGACGAATTACTTCTTCAAGTCCACGAGAATAATCCCATTACACCATCTGACATATAGAATCAGTAACCCGACTGATATTCCAGATCCTTCACCTTTACTCCTACCGGCGGCTCGAGGATATCATTATCTTACGACTTTAACATTGCATATGCATAAGTACATCTGTGGGGACAGAAAAGGTTTAAAGGTTCCGATCTGTCGCCAGGCAGCAGCCGGCCTGGCACGCGAGCTCCAGCGGGCGTGATATGTCCAATCCCGACGGCCAACTCTAATCTTTCTCCGACAATTGGTTCCGATATCGTCTATGACTGATTGATTATCAACATTAACATCTATCCAACATTACCAGTACCTAATACGTTACCACCTAGTATCTACAGGTTTCACAAAGTTTTGTTAGTATTATAATGTAGATATCTATAAAAAGGTAGGCATAGCATCCTCACTTCCAAAGCAAAAAAGACTGGACTTCAACATTCCATCTAAGCTACACCCCCAATATAAAATAATACTCCAAAATGGTCACCCTCCCCGAACCATTCGCCTCCATCCCCCGCCACCCCCTCACCCTCCCAACCCCATCTCCAATCCACCTCCTCCCCCGCACCTCAACCGACCTCTCAACCACCACCTCAACCCCAATTGCCATCTACGCCAAACGCGAAGACCTCAACTCCGCACTCGCCCACGGCGGCAACAAAACTCGAAAACTCGAATACCTCCTCCCGGAAGCCCTCTCCCTCTCCTCAACAACCCTAATCTCCATCGGTGGTCTACAATCGAACCATACACGACAAGTTGCAGCTGCAGCTGCATCCACTGGTCTTAAATGTAAACTAGTCCAGGAGAATTGGGTTAACTACCCTGACCCTCATGGTATATACTCAAAAGTTGGGAATATACAGTTATCGAGGTTAATGCACGCGGATATCCGACTCGACGATTCCAGTTTTGGAATCGAACACAAACAGACTTTGAAACGTGTGTTCGAGGAATGTACCGCCAATGGTGAAAAACCATATTACATACCCGCGGGGGCATCGGATCATCCCTTGGGGGGTCTGGGGTTCGCAAGATGGGCGTTTGAAGTAAAACAACAAGAAAAGGAAATGGGTGTGTTTTTTAATACTATAATAGTCTGCGCTGTCACGGGATCTACTTTCGCAGGGATGGTAGCTGGGTTTAAACTACTCGCGAAGATATATGGTGCAGAGGAAGATGGAAGGAAGGTAATCGGTATCGACGCTTCTGCGAAGCCCGCGGAGACGAAGGCGCAAACGCTCAGGATCGCGAGGAATACGGCGGTGAAGATTGGGTTGAAGGAAGAGGATATTACTGAGGACGATATTATTCTCGATGAGAGGTATCATGCTGGTGTTTATGGGATTCCGGATAGACAGACGCTTGAGGCTATGGAGTATGGAGCAAGGATGGATGCGTTTATTACGGATCCTGTGTATGAAGGGAAGAGTTTGGCGGGGATGTTGGATATGGTTAGGAAAGGGGAGATTCAAGGGAATATATTGTATGCCCATTTGGGTGGGCAGTTGGCGTTGAATGCGTATCCGGATATGAAGGAGGAGATAGAGAAGCAAGGTTAGCGTACTTTAAACTCTATGGTATTCTAGTCTGAGGTTTTCTCTCATATATATATTCTATTACGGATCTAACCCGCTCCCCTGCGCTGTGTATATATAAAATGCGCTCTACCAATCCAACTCAATCCAAAAAAAAAGACAAGTGCTAAAAACGATCTATCCAAAATATCGCGGGAGCCTAGTGCTAGTGTTTATCTACCCCGTCTATTTGTACCTTCTTTGTACCGTTCGTTGGTGGTGGAGTTCCGTCGAACTCTTTTCTTTTGAGAGATTCGTAGTTCTTTGGTGTGTAGTTGTAAGGAAGGCCTGTAACTCGTTCGGGCAGCTTGACCTTATCCTTGAACTCCGGGAGTAGCTTGGCTTTGACTACAATTGGGATCATCCTACTAGTCTCGAGCCCGAAGAGTCGATGGCCGACCACTATACATATAAAATCGTATGTTAGTCCCACCCATTCCAGTTCATTCCGGAACAATTGATTAGTTACCCCTCATAACACACCGCAAACACCCACTATGCGCGGTAATACTGATGAATGTCTCCCCATCCTCCATGAAGATATCATCAATGACCTCTCTAAGCCGATTATCCATCGATCCACAAAGTTCATCCTCCCTCGTCTCCGTCCAAATCTTATCTTCATCATGCATCCCATCTTCAAGATCGATCCACGGGAACACTTCCTTAACTTCCTTCATAACACCTCGTTGATCACACCAATGATATCCGATCGTTTCTCTTAGGTTTTCTCGGATTTTTACTCGTGGTGCATCTGGTAGGTCGAGAACAATGTCTTGCCATGTTAGTTCGAGGGTGCGGAGGGCACGGGTGAATGGTGAGGCGTAGAATTTTTGAGGTAAGGCGCCGGCTTCGAAGAGGGAGTGGTGTTGGAGTTGGGTTTTCCAGATGTTGCCGATTGAGAGGGCTTCGTTTTTGCCTTTTTCGGTGAGGTCTGGGTCTGGTCCCTATTCGCATATATCTCAATATCAGTCATCCATTCATTGTATTTTCTCCGTTTTATAGTGGATTGCGTACTAATTTAAGGCCCTTGTATTCTTTCCGCATGCCAATTTTTGTCTATATATATGTGTAGAAACATATTCCACCTTGGTTAATATGAAGTCAATTGAGTGAGAGAAGAAGCGCCTAGGGATGTATCTGTTGAACATACTTCCCATACGGCTTGCGTGTACAGCTCAACTAAACGCCGTTATATTCGCTCGTCAGTCTAAATTTCTATATACTAATATATATCTCTATAAACTAATAGAAAAAAGAGCGGTATAGAACTACTTACTTGCTTCGTTATGTGGGCCTGTAATTTTTTTAAATATCGTTAATCTGCTTATTAGCTTTTTTTTGAACCATTTTATATAAATATAAATTCGGTGGAATGGATGACCGGGTAAAAGAGAGAGGGTATTATATACCTTGCCCGTGTCTGGCGAGGTAGAAGACTTTGTATCGTTCGTCTGGTTCGGCGTTTTCGTTTAATTCGTTGACTTTATCGACGAAGGCTTTCCAGTCCGGTTTGTCGTCATCGGTGTAGAGCATCAGCCCGAAGTTCTTCGAGAACTACATTTTAATATAAATACACATCAGTAACAATCCCCATTTTACTTCAGAATAAACGGATTAGTGATAATACATACGTAATGAGCATTGAATTCATTTTGGTCAACTAGGTACTCCGGCAGGGATTGTATGAATAGATTTCGGACGACGGAGTACTGGAAGATTGGACGACGGTCTGAGACTAGATACGGGCCGTACTTTTTTTCCGGGATTGGTTGGTCCGGGATGGGTTCGCTGTCGGTGACTTCTACCGGTATCGCCGGTAAGGGCTCGTCGGAGGGTATTTGCACTGGAGTCGACATCCTAGATATCCTCTCTTGTCTGTGAACTGTTTAATTCGGTATAGTTCGAGTATTGTATTGTGTAGAGTTTGAAACGTCTATGGTCTACGGTGGGGGGGTGTTTATCGTATATAAATACTCGGACTCATCCGTCGGGATCAGATGCTTTTTTTCAATCTAACTAAGGAATTTGTCACAGTTCAAATCGAACCCGAAAAAATTAAAACTTTGTCTTGGGTACCTGCAGCCCAGCCCGGCTGACCAGTTGATTCGTCCACGTTTTTTTTTTATTTTTATTTTATTTTATTTTTCTATTTGAATTCAGTTTAGAGTAAAGAAATTTAGGCCGTGGGAGGTACGTATGGGAAGTACCGGTCATAAGGTTATTCACTCCCGTAGGTA
The DNA here is from genome assembly GCA_036971725.1 of Arthrobotrys conoides. Classification (NCBI taxonomy): domain Eukaryota; kingdom Fungi; phylum Ascomycota; class Orbiliomycetes; order Orbiliales; family Orbiliaceae; genus Arthrobotrys; species Arthrobotrys conoides. Next base: position 2,438,692 of record JAVHJM010000005.1, read on the forward strand.
CCAAGTACTCGGGTACACACCACCGCCATTATACTATAATACCGCTATCTTAAATTATATTTACTTACTTAATTAACTATAACTATAGCTATTTGATAATATTGATGATCGATTAAGTAACGGGTCAAAAACAAGGGACCCCGCATTCTCGGAAGACGCTGTGTCATGTCACTACCGAAGTAAAACCACTCGGCAAGCCGTGGCCGAAGAGCTCCTCTTCGTTGTTGGTGACGGCCTAATCGATAACGGAGTTGCGCCGTACCCCGCGGCAGATTCACACTGTGATACATCGGCACTAGCTACGGGACGTCACTTGTTTAGCCCCCAATTCAAAGTTCAAGGTTTTTGCATGGATTACATACATGCTATTACACATTTGGATACGGATGTTGGGTTAATGCAATGCATGGGATTATTCATGGGATGGATGGGATGGAATGGAATGGTGGGGGGGGATAATTGAAGATCCGGATGTATGCAGGTTTCCTAGCTTGTTCTGTCTCTCTCGCGCGACATAATTAAAAAAAAAACTATTTACAAGAAAAAAAAATACCGCCGTCGCAGGGTTTTGATGGCAGATGGAAAAGTATATAACAAGCTTATACTTCCCACCTCTCTTTTGACATCATTCCCCCCATTTCTGATTTGATATCTTATAATAAGTAAGTACTTAGCCGGCAGCCGGACCGAATGTGCAGCTGTCGTGTCGAGGTCTGTTAATTGTTGGATGTTATAAATATAAAAAGGTCAGCAACACCCCGCCTTAAAGCGCTTTAAGCAGGTCTTCAACATCCCCAGAACATTCGAACAACCAGCTTCCCCGCATTCTGTTTCTGTTTCTTCTGCTTCTGCTTCTAACCTGGGCGTAAAACGGAGCTAGATCATTCCTATTTCTTATTTTATTAATAAACTAATTCCTCGAATCAGAAATTCCTCCATTCTCAGCAGCTTACTTTAACCTCCCTCTTCCAAAACTTACCTCGGATAACGTCGAACGCCCATCCATCCGTCCACCACCTGTTCTATCCCTCAGGATTCATATCTCCCCGTTCCGACGCCACTGGATATTTTCCCTCTTGTTTTTTCTTTTTTTCTTTCCTCTTTTTTAAACTTTTTTTTTCTTTCTTTCTTCTCTTTCGAAATGTTCTCGTCAACGACTTCTGTTGTCTCGCGGCGCTGTTGCTCAAAGTTGTTACAAACACCACCTGTTCTTGCTCGACGTTACTCCCTTCTAGCTTCTTCTTCTTCTTCAACCACCACCACTACTACTTCTATCCCCACTGCTATTGCTGGTACTCGATCGCTATTCGCGGCGAATACTACTAGACACCTTTCTCGAAATAACCTTGCTTTTGCTTCCTTTGTTGGAGTACGAAACATGTCTTCTGACGGTATGTCTACTCACTCACCCACTCACTTCCAATTCTGGTGATATAGAATACTAATAATCTTCAATTGTGATTATAGGACGCAAGATTAAAGTCAAGAACCCAGTTGTGGAGCTTGACGGAGATGTATGAACCAATTCCTCTTTCTCTGTTAAAGGAAGGCGTGGAGTTAATGGATGTTATTCGTTATCGATAGGAGCAAACTAGAATCATTTGGCAGATGATCAAGGATAGAGTGTGTTCCTTCTGTTTATTTTTTTAATACAAGTGGTGAAGAATGTATGCTAACTGGTTCTATAGCTTATCCTTCCGTAAGACCTTCCAAGTCTTGACGTTTTTGATATAAAATGTAGTAATTAAGTGAATCTAGATTCCTTGACATCGACCTCAAATACTACGATCTGGTACCCCTCCCCCACCTTCCCAAAATCAAAATATTCTCTTTACTAACAAAGTTACTGAAAAAAACAGGGCATCGAATACCGCGACCAAACAAACGACCAAGTAACCATCGACGCCGCCGAAGCCATCAAAAAGTACTCAGTCGGTGTAAAATGCGCCACCATCACACCCGACGAAGCCCGCGTCAAAGAATTCAACCTCAAACAGATGTGGTTATCCCCCAACGGTACCATCCGTAACATCCTCGGAGGAACCGTCTTTCGAGAACCGATCGTTATCCCCGCCATTCCAAGATTGGTCCCCGGTTGGGAGAAGCCGATTATTATCGGTAGACACGCTCACGGTGATCAGTATAAAGCTAAGGATTATGTTGCCAAGGAGGAGGGGACTTTGGAGATGGTGTTTACGCCGAAGAATGGGGGTCCGGCTGAGAAGATTCATGTTTTTGATTATAAGGTACATCCTTTCACCTAAATTAAACAAGCTAGGGAAAGGTAAACATAGAGAAACTAATTGGGTTTTAAAAAGAACGGCGGCGGCGTCGCAATGGCAATGTACAACACCGACGAATCGATCCGAGGATTCGCCCATGCTTCTTTCAAACTAGCCTTGGACAGGGAATACCCACTCTACATGTCCACCAAGAACACAATCCTTAAGAAATACGACGGTAGATTCAAGGATATCTTCCAGGAAATCTATGAAACCGAGTATAAGAAGGAATTCGAAGCTAAGGGATTGTGGTATGAGCATCGTTTGGTATGTTCCCACCCCCCATCTTTCCTAAGGAAAAGAAGGGCAATGAGATACTAATAAGGTGATAGATCGATGATATGGTCGCCCAAATGGTCAAATCCACCGGTGGCTTCGTCATGGCATTGAAGAACTGTACGTCCTCCTCCTTCAATAATCATCGTACTATTCACTAATTCGTATGAAATACAGACGACGGCGACGTCCAATCCGACATCGTAGCACAAGGTTACGGCTCCCTCGGCCTGATGACATCAGTCCTAATCACTCCAGACGGAAAGACCTTCGAATCCGAAGCCGCCCACGGCACAGTCACCCGTCATTACCGTGAACACCAAAAGGGGAAAGAAACATCAACTAACCCCATTGCTTCCATCGTATGTTCACCTCTCATACTTCTCCAACCACAAAAAAATCCGGGAAAGGAGTATACTAATAGATAATATAGTTCGCCTGGACCCGCGGTCTAATCCAACGTGGAAAACTCGACGAAACTCCAGAAGTAGTAGCCTTCGCCGAAGCCCTCGAGAAGGCTTGTATCGATGCCGTCGACAAAGATGGTATCATGACTAAAGATCTCGCTTTGGCCCAGGGTAAGACCGATAGGAGCGCTTGGGTTAATACTGCTCAGTACTTTGATGCCGTTGAGAGACGGTTGAAGAGTGCTTTGGAGAGTAAGTTGTAGGTTTTCTTTGGTATGGAATTGGGGTTTTGGAGGATGGTTTGGGAGAGGGGATAAGTGGTGATATTAAATCTAGAGAAGGGACTTTTTTCACGTCTTTTTTTAGAGTATAGATTAAAGTTTATACCCTGGTTGCACGTTGTTGTATTACCCTAGATACACCATTACTACTACTTTTATCATTATTATCATTATGAGATATCACAAACCTTCATTCGTTAGTAATGTCCTTTGCGACGTTGATACTACGGCAGAGACTACGGGTGAGGAACTAGTGTGTTTCTTTTTTTTAAGGGTTTTGTATTAGTTTTCTAGGGATAGGGTGGAGTGGTGATGTTGATAGTGGGGATAGTAATAATAATACCCTTTCGATAATGAAAAAAATGAAAAAACGGCATAACCGTTCGATGATGAGAGTTAAAGAGGGGCTCTGGTGCATATGTAATACTAGCATTGAAGGCATAAGGAGTTGAGAGTAGCCATCAATGCTGGTGTTTGTAAGATATGCAACCTCTTTGAAAATAAGAAAGGAAAAGGAAAGGAAAAGTTAAAGCACTTCATCTTGAAGACTATTATGCTTTAATAAAGGGAAAGAGGGCAATTAGGGGGGGTGTATGATGGGGTTAAGGAAGGAAAAACGGTGTTAAAGGGGAGGGGGGGTAAAGTGAAGTAAACACCACGCCGTAAACGCCTGATATGCTGTGTAAGAAAGAAAAGAAGCTTTTGTGTAGGTTGATAACGTCGTCGGTTGTCGTGTATTAAAAAGAGGACGCCTGTTTAGGTTGATGATGATGCTGGCTGTTGTGGAAGGAAAAAGATTGTTTAGGTTGATAACACCTCCTGGATATGTGTGTGCTTGTGCTTGTCCGTGTCGTGGCAGGGAGAATGTATGCTGAATTTAATAATGCCGGCTCATAGTGTCGATGTAAAAACTGATAAGAAGGGGAAAGGGGTGCTGTGTAATGTGTGAGTGGAGAGTGTAGGATGAAGAGGTGAAAGGGGGAAAGGGTGTAAAGGTGTGTGCGTGTATGTGCATATGTGTGTGTCGAGGGAGGATACCATCAACCATTGTTGATGTAAAAAGAAAAAAGAAAGACGACAATGAGGAGATAAGTTCACCTCATATCATGATGTCAACCGCCATTTTGTTTCGGGAGAACCTGCATGCAGTATGTAAAGAAAAACTCCCCTTAAAGATCAAAAGAAAGAAAGAAAGGAAAACTTAAAAGCGTAAAATGAAAGACTGAAGATACCACCACCTTCGTTTCAGCGTCAATAACAAAGTCTAGACCTACTCGACGAGCCTCCGTATCGTTGATATCGAGAATTAGATCCTGTTCCTCCAGATCCAGGTGCGAATGGGCTTCCATCTTTTTGATGTTTATGGAAGTCAATGTCACCTCGTGGGCGGCCACCGAATCTAACCAGGTGATACAATCCAGAGAAGCAGAACTCCCCGTTCGAGCGGTTGAAGCGAACGGCGACTTTGCCCATAAAGCTCATGGCAGCCGTCTTTGGTTGAACGGAACCGCTGACGGCTTTGCCTTTGCCTTTGTTGTTGACGTCTTCGTTGTCTGAAGGTTCAGGGCTGGAGGGTCTGTAGGAATTCTCTACCTTGATTTCAGCAGCAGTGAGGAATCTGATTGGAAGTTTGAAAACATCGGCGGAGAATTCGTGGCAGTCGATTCTGTTTGGATGTGTTAGTGAAAATGTTCTTTGGTTTATAGTCAATTGGAAGAGATAGTATGGGGGAAGGAGGGGGCCAACCGTTTCTCCGGAGTTGTATATTCCTCAACGATGTCCAAGAGCGTGACATCGTCTTCATCATTGTCGCAATGACGAATTATGCGATTGAAGGCCATCAACATGTCAAAGATTTCAACATCGTGGCAACGTCCTTCAACTGACCATCGACTGAATCCAACGACTCCGTAGAAGAGATCCTCATGTAACTATATGTAGATCACATATTAGAACGTGGTTTAGGTTTTGTGGTACGGGAATCCACGGGTACTCGTGTGACCAGCTTGGAGGACCTTCCAACGCGAAAAATGCAACATTTGCTGCCATTACCCCCAAAATAGATGGAGTGGTTTCATAACGAGGAGATATAAAGATGAACTTACAACTAAGGTGGCTTTCATTTTTTGGGAAATTCCATCTACAAGTTCTTGAAGTTCGGTGAACTTGATTTCCATCTTGATAAGCCTGACCTCATCATAATCTTTGAACCTGCCGTCCCTCTGCATCTTCCTGATCTCTTTTCTATATTCGATCACTCGGTTGAAGGTGACTTTGGATTGCTTCGGATCACTTCGGAGTTTCTCGGGGTTAAATCGGAGGGTGACTATTTTGCGTACTGGTGGCGAAGGATCATGGGCCTCGTCGCTATCGCTGGCCTCATCGTCTGCTTCATTACCACTGGTTTCAATCAGCGAGAGGTTGGCCGTAGGTTGGCGAAGTGGCCGGACTATGTTAGTGAGATACTCCGATGGGTGTACCACGTTGTCGGGATCTTTTCTTGCCGCTTTTGCACAGGTCTTGTAGATTTCGTTGAAAATCACGGAAGCTGCATCCTGGTCTGGGTATCGAACTTCAGACCCAGATGTTTCAGGCGACATTATCTCAACATCCGTGCCAGAATTCTTCTCCATTGTTAGATTTCGGTTGGCACTAGGCCCAAAACCAGGGGTGAAAGGGATACGAGGGCTTCCGGACATGAAGTCTTGTTCTTGTTCTAGGAACATGTCGATAGCTCTATCGAATACTTTATCGGCCTCGCTGTTGCCAATTGTTGTTTGGTTAACTTCGTTGATTTCATCTTCTTCCTCATCAGAGCTCGAGACGATGATGGCTGCCCGTTTCTTTGATAACTTTCGAGGGTCGATTGTAGTGTAGATTAGGGGCTCTTCGGCGATCCCAAGCTCCGGAAACAGATCTTGAAACTCACGGGCATCTTGGTAAGCTTCTTCGTTGTGAGAGTCGACCTCACGGGAAGACAAGTCATGAAGCCCAGCATACCCTTCGTCAGAGGGGCAGGTCTGATTGTACTCGTCGTAAATCCCCATATCCATGATGATTTGAGCAGGGAATTCCTCGCATCGGGCAATGTAGTCTTGAAACACTTGGTCGGCAATCTCCTGAGACCACGCTGGGGTTTGAGGGGTAGGAAGTGGGACAAAGTGTCCACCAGCGTGGAACTCATCGAATCTTTGCCAAAGAGACTCTGGGAATTCGCCATCGCGGCGAGTTTCCACAACGCCCGGTTCAGGCTGCGGTAATTCTCCTCCAATCCATGGATCACGGCGGGGAACAGTTGGAAGTTGGTCTTCAACAGGGTTTCGGGATCTGGTCAAAAATGTGCCGCGGCGTGGACTAGCAGGAATGACTGGATCAGTCACAATGACTGGGATAGGAGCCATAGCTGGGCTGGGAGTTCTTTCTGGGGAAGGTGTGTAGCTGACGGGGTCGGGAATTGTTTGAATGCTAGGATAGCTAGCTACACTAGAGGTCTCATCCTGGCTGGAGCTTTCTTCCTCCGGAGTAACGGTCTTTCCTTTCTGAGGGAAAGCTTCCTCGAACTGCATTTCCGCTTGTTGTTGGAAGTTAGAGTGGAAGCCATCTCGATACTGATCTCGAAACTGGTCACGGAGGGTTTCTGGGAAACGCTGATGGGTATTCCCGATTGGTTTCTTTTTAACAGGGTCATCTTTAAGCTTGTCGAAGAGATATGGAGGCTCTTTTAAGGCCTTAGCGACGAAGTCATCGAGGGTGAACCCAGGAGGCGGGGAATCTTCGGACCCCTCTGACATTTTCGTTAAATGTTAGGATCAATAGAAGAGAATGGTGGGTAGAACAGTGCAAAGGGAAAGAATTTTGAAGAGGGGTGAGGGCGATGCTGGAAAGGTCGGTGAAGGTTGGTGATTTCTTGTGAAGAGGTGATTGTGGGAGGATGGATAAAATAAATTATTTGTGCGGGTTGTTTTATGGGGCTGCATTCTGTGGAGGGGGTACTACGTCTGGAACTACGTCCTCTACGATTAGGGCTACGCAATCTGAGTACACATTGATGTGCAGCAATTTTAGACCCTAAGGACGTTGCTGAACCCCCCCTTAAAAGCTATATCGAAGATGACAGGACTCCGTACATGCATCTTCTCGTCTAGCCTCAAAACCTGGGGTTGTATATATCTATTCCCTTAGGTAGATTCTCGCAATGGGGAAGCTTCCTGGGACAAAGGGTCCCCTTGACAGCTTCTGGCGTTATTGGGACACCCTGAACGCTTAATAAAGCGTGTACGATCCGAATCTAGCCTCCAAAGTACCCGAAAACGTTATAAGGTAGCCATTGTTAAGGTTAAATACGATGGAAGTGTTTACTTTAGAAGCCGTGGTATGCCATCTCGATGTATATATTACAGTACTCTAGATCTATAGAATACACATCCCAGGAACCCCATCATAGCGCCGAACATCTAATATACACTAAAGAAAGTAAAGGAAAGTTTACTATCCGTCCAAAAACTTTTAGTGGGAGAATATGTTAAGTGAAAAAAAGATTCCAGAAGACGCCTGCTAAATGCAACTCCTAACAAACCCACAATTGTAGCCATATCGATCATTCGGATCCAGCAAGTAGCAAACTAAGCATTCCATGGACTTCAGTAGCACTCTTGCTCTTTCGGATCTCCTCGTTGACTCGCTCGTGCAGCTTTATAACTAAGTTATCAATCTGCTTTGACTGACCGAACGAGCTAGCATAGATGTCCAACAAGAGCATAGTGACATCGGCAAGGAAATTGAAAAATCGAGGGTCCTGGAGGTATTTTGCCAAATACTTCATGATAGGCTGCAGGGTCTCCTCGTTCCTGCCCTGAAGGGCAGCACGGAGTGCAGACTGGTGCTTAAGGGCTGTTAATGCTGTATATGGTATTGTGGGGTCCTTGAACTATCCTGGCATTAGCATTAATTCCGTGTAACCATGCAGGGTGGCACTTACCATCAAAACTTCGTCTAAAGCTTGTGCGTAGTTTGCACTCCTGAACGAACGCTCCCACTTTTGTAGCTTCTTCTTGGTATCCTTGTCCATAACGGCGATATCCTCAGCCCCACCCTTGTAATCCATACCCCTGATCTTCCTCTGATAGTTCTTAGACCTTTGCTTCTTTTCCCGCCTAATAACCTCTTCAATACCCAAGTCTGCCAATTGACCGATTTGGGACAGTACATCCAGCTTCTGTGCTCCCGAGGCCCTTGTCTTGATACTCAACAGTCCGTTCGACATACCAACAACCAAATGCTTGTCATCTGGTGAGACACCCAAGCAGAGCACAGGTTCCGGGTACTTGAACCCATGCACAACCTTCCACTCCCTCGTTTCGTAAACCTTAACATGTCCATCCAACCCACCGGATAGCACTCTGTTCCCACTGGCCGTCGCCACAGCCGTAACGGTCTTTTGGTGGTTTCCAAGCTGCTTCAACGCCTTTGCCGCAACAATATCCAATACATTAACTGTATTCCCTGCAGAACTCAGTATTGTCGTTCCACCGATCATTGGCACTACGCTCTCGACAGCATGTGCATGGGTGAAGGTCATTACACAACCACCCGATGCACTGCTAGTAGATATCCTTGGATCCCAAAGTTTGACTGTCCCATCGTAAGATCCTGAGATGACTGTTCCAGAAGAACCGGGCAAGAATGCACCGGATCTGACGTAGTCCGTATGTCCCATGAACACATGCGTCGGCTCCTGTGATGGAATATCCCATAGTCTAACCGTAGTATCGTCACTAGTAGACATCAAAGTCGTCATACTCGTTGGCGAAAACTTGGTAGTCTGTACTGGTTGCTTATGTTGCTCGAAAGAACGTAGGATAGCGCGCGAACCGACGTCGAAGATCTGGATAAGACCCGTGGCATCTCCTGCAACCAAAATCTTTCCATCATGACGGATGTTGGCAGAGTAGACAGTATCCTTGAAACGAGCAATGGTTTTCGTAACGGCACGGGTTTTGGAGGAGAATATTTGGACACGGGTAGCTGAAGAGGTTATGATATCGTGGGGGGAGATCGGGGAGAAGTTGATATGGTTGATCGCGGAGTAAGAGTTTATGAGTAGTGGGGATTTGTAGGTGCGCCAGTAACGATTGTCGGGGGTTAAAGCCGCTGGCAAAGCGGCCAGCTTGACGGGCTGGATATGCTCCACTGGCGCCGCCATTGTGATGGTTGTGGAATTGACGGGAGTGACTGGCGCAAAAAGTTCTGGAGTCGTAAGGATTGGAGTTTGAGGCTGTTCCAGAAAAAAAATTGGGAGCAGGAAAAAGAAGATCGCTAAAAAATAGCTGGAGAAAAATTGCAACAGCCGACAACGCGGATCCGGAATCATATTTTTATGCCAAAGCCACGCGAGCATTTGGTCCATGGAATAGGACGTGCACGCGAGGGTCGCCGGAATGTACATTCTCATTCTCTAGATGTTCAAATATATACAAGAGCTCATCGGTAGCTAATATCATACAATTCTATACACTCACAGCAATTTATTTCTTTTTTGGCTTCGATTCTCCGCTATCTTTCGAAAGGAAACCCTGGAATGCCTTCTGGTCGATAATGACATTGCCAATTGCTACAATGTAAATATGCTCGTTAGCACTAGAAACTGAACGATTAACTTGAATATCGACTAACCTCGAAGTTTCTTCTTTCCAGCTTTCTGTTTTTCTAGCAGTTTCTTTCTTCTTGTATGATCACCACCATAGAGCTAAAACAAATTAGCACGTTAAATGCATTAATGATACCAAGATGATATTATGGTACTAACCTTGGCAGTAACATCCTTTCTAAACGCTTGAATTGTCTCCCTGGCAAGAACTCGTTTCCCAATAGCCGCTTGAACGACAATTTCAAACAACTGTCTATCCACGAAACTCTTGAATCTCTGAACCCACAAACGCCCCAGCCTCTCTGCCGAACTCCGATGGCACAGTTGTGCAATAGCATCCACCGGCTCCTTGTTAACAAGCAATTCAAGTTTGACGATATCCGACTTCATATACCCCGCGTCCTCGTAGTCCAACGTAGCATAACCTTTCGTAATACCCTTCAGCTTGCCGAAGAAATTGTCGACTAGCTGAAGTAATGGTAATTTATATTTCAGAATGACCTGAGTCGAGAACCACGTCAACTCTACCTGTGTCCCCCGGTTGTCCTGACACAGTTCGATGACATGTCCAAGAAACTCGGCGGGTTCGGCGGGGACCGTGATAGTGGCCAAGACGAATGGCTCTTGGATCTCCTCGACCTTGGTTCTTACGACGTCTTCTTCGGGATAGAGTGCCGGGTTTGTGATGATAGTTTCTTTAGGACCGTCTTCACCTGCTTTGTTTTTACCCACGTCTCGCCAGACGATCTTGAAAGGTACGGTTGGGGCGGTAATAAGAAGCTCTGAACCGCCAAACTCCTGTCGGAGTCTATCTTCGAAGACAGAGCAATGGAGTGTCCCGAGGAAGCCCAATCTCCACCCCAACCCCAGTGCATGGGAAGACTCCTTTGCCAATGTGATACTTCGGTCGTTCAGGGTCAATTGATTTATGCTATGCTGAGAGTTAGCTTACGAGAACATCGACCGAGTTCCAAGATAACCCACCTATCCTCCAGCTTTTGAAATTCATCTTGATTTGTCGGGAAAGCACCGACGAACACCATGGGTTGCGGTTCTTCAAAACCTCTAAAGGGCTCCACTTCCTTCCCAACATGACAAAACGTATCTCCCAACTTTGCGTCTGAAATAGTCTTCATCCCGGGGTTGAAATACATATACCCAACTTGCCCTGCCCTTAGTGAAGATGTCGCAACTTCAGTAGGATACTGTATTCCCAACTCCCCGACATAATACTTAAGCTTCGACGAAACGGACATAATCTGATCTCCTTGTTTCACCACACCGTCAAAAACTCTTACCAGAAGCACAACCCCCTTATACGTTGAATACCAGGAATCAATCAACAACATTCTCAGCGGCTTATCCACACTACCCTCCGGGGGCGGTACCCGTTCAATAACCGCCGGTAAAATCCCTGCGACATTGAGTCCCGTCTTCGCAGACACTAATACCGGATCCTCTAATTCGAAGGTACTTTTCAACTGCTCCACAGCCCTCTGCGGCTCCGCATGCTGTAAATCCACCTTATTGATAACCGGGATCATACTCAACCCGGAAGCAAATGCCAGATAAAAGTTCGCAACGGTCTGTGCCTGTACACCCTGTGATGCATCCACCACCAATAGCGCTCCATTACAACTTGCGTATGATCGTGCGACTTCAGCGCGGAAGTCAACGTGACCTGGAGTATCGACCAAATGGAGAAGGTAGTCTTCCCCCTTATGGTTATAAAGCATAGTACATGTCTGAGCTTTGACAGTAATACCACGCTCACGTTCGACGTCGAGTTTGTCGAGGACTTGGGCTCCACCGCCGGGTTTGATAGTTCCGGTGAGTTCTAGGAGACGGTCGCTGACTAGATATTTGGAAGAACCCTTAGTATCGTTCCGTATGTGGGTAGTATCGGGTGGTAACTTGTCATACGTGTGCTTTTCCCGTGATCCTACAAGTATAATCCATCAGAATGCGGGCTGTATATTATATATCAGGTTTCCAGAGGTATCATACGATATGTGCTATAACACAAAAGTTACGCATTCTGAAGTTTCCAGCCGCATGATATTAGCTATTGGTCTAATGCTGCCCATTGGCTGCCCACGATTCGGTAGAAGTACCTCTCAATCGGAACAGCAGCAACTCGCGCTTCGAGCTCCGGATTCGCTCGAACGTTCGAAGCATATCGTCTCTGCCATCTCTGCGACACCAATGACGGATTTGTTCGCAGCCGAGTTTTCGGGGAGCACCACCCCGCGGATCTGACGAGCCTTGGGAGCAGAAAGTCCGGGAATATCGCAGTGCTCGCCCGGAACGATGCGGCCATTGGCGTCAGAGTAATGAGTATAATCCTGGCGATGGTTATGATATCGGCATGGCAGTCTTTCGAATTTCGGGTTCGAAGTTTAGTTTGTGAGTTTGTTTTTAGAGAGTTGGAAATTTTATACTTAAAGCTTCGCTACGACAACACTTTGAAGGGTTTTGGTATGAGAGATTGATTTATATTGATATCCGCCCGGCCGCTGACAAAGAAAAAACGCCGATATCCCAAGCTCCAATGAATGCAATCAAAGAAAGAAAACAAGACATACAATAATAATATGATCATGGACTTCATGTCGAAGAGAATAGAGAAAAGGCGAATATCATGATCAGGAGACATCCCAACATGGGGCCGTCATATCTAGTTGAGCAAGCCACTGTCTTCGCAAGATGGCACCAGGCCAATCAATCCGTAATCCGGTAGCTGACCATCGTTTCTACTCGGTGACTGCTACTTGACCATGATCTCAACTGTACTTGTTCAGCATCTTGAATACCCTCATCCTCGCCGTCTCCCCATTCCATAGGAACTTCTGCATCGCCATCTGCATAAACCAGTACATTGAATGTGCAATTGAAGTTACCATCAAGCATGGGCAAGAATGTAACTGAAGCCGTGATTTGTCTGAATATTGACTGAATCTCTTCTTGGATCTCTTTGTCCGTTTTATCCACAGCGGAGTCAGAGCTTGCACTATACACCCACCAATTAGCAAATGATCAATTACGGTCCGTACTGTGCAGTAGTGAAAGACATACCCCGCAGCGTTCTCCTTATCCCCCATCTCAACATCAGCGCCCTTAGCAGCCTTCTTTCCTTTCCCCAAGATCTGGACATCGAACTGCCACCTCTCCAGCTTATCACCAGTATCTTTATCCGAGATAACAAGAATGAACTTTGAGATCTTCCCGTGAAGCATCCACTTGCTCAATTGTGACATGATCTTTTTGATGTATGCTTGTACTTGGTCGTCGGTGTTCATCAGCATGTTCAGGCCGTACTTCTTGACACTACGAATAAGGCAGCTTGTTAATATCTGGCATTTTCGGAGACGATAAGGGGGGCATACGGCGAGAAATCGTCAGCGGGGTATACACCGCGCTGGAACAGGATCGAGTGAATCGAGTATTCGAACTATATACAGTATTGTTAACGCCTGATTCACTCCACGATCAAAAGTTTTAGTGAGATTTTGGACATACAAACTCGGAAACCATCTTCGCACTTCCTTTCAGTGAGAGTTTGTGGACCTTATCCCCTTTCTCATCACCGGCTTTGGCGGCGACCTTCTTCGTCTTTTTTACAGGCTTTTCGGCAGGCATGGTTGTAGCTTGGTTATTATCGGAAGCGGGTATTTGGTGAAGCGCAAAAAGGTTTCGGTTCAATTTGAGGATCTGGGGCAGGTTGCGGATTGATCTTGGAACGGTGGGTAGGTAGTTTGGTTGAAGACAGAAAGTTGGAGAAGGTATGGAGGGGATCCAGCATTTGTCCCTTGCAGCTCGAGCTTTAGCTTGTTTTGCACGCGGGATGTGTTGCCACAGGAACCTCTAAATTGCCATATACGGAATAGACTAACTCGTAAATTTCCCTATATGGAAGTATCGGGAAAAAGCCACATATGAAACGCAAGCTTGAGCTATCAGATATGATATAAAGTATATCGACCGCTATTTCGAATATTTCAATTAAATTTAGATCTTACAAAATAGCAAAAGGGTAATTGAGTAGATTGTTGAAAGCCAATATACGAACATCGCTGCCTGTCATATTCTACAGAAATTTACAAGCCAAATACTACACTAAACTCCTGAGAAATGCAAGCCCGTTGGAGGGAAAGGAACAGAAACATAAAACAGAGTATGAAAAACACCACTGAAGCCCAGATATTGCAGATTATAGGTCATGAAGTACTCAAAAAGGCATCCACAAAATTACAAAGCGAGATAGCGAAAAAACCGAGATCTGGACTCCATGTTCTGGTCCAAACCAAAGTTTCAATGCATAAACGAATCAACAAGAAAAGGTAAAGAATTAAAAGAAATACAACAAATGAAATGAATTAGAAATAGTAATAATAATAATAATGTATTGTGCAATCATGCATTTCAAACCTGATCCTCTGGTCTCGGGCTTCTTGAGCGCCCTCGGCTTCTAGGCCTCCTCAGAATCCCAGTCGCACTCGAAGATCCAACAGGACTTTGAATGGGTGTAACGTCAGCTGAGGGTCTAGGGCTCAAACTCCGTCGAGGACTCCACGACCGGCGCGGACTAGGTGATCTTCTCGGGCTTAAAGACCTTGGAGGAGGGCTAGGCGCCCGATTTGGTGTCGACGGAACCGAAATTCTTGGACTTCGAGACCTTCTCGGGCTTAAACTTCTTGCAATAGCTCTGGGGCTGAACGATCTTCTTTCTCGCAAAAGAGGCGTGCGGGAGGACTCTCGGCTTCGAACCGGTGGGCTGGTAACTACCGGTGCTGGTTGTCTCTTCTTGATCCCAAATACATGTCTAAACAGCCATGCAGTTGTTTTCTTCCATGCAGAGAAGATTAATCGTGTAAAACTAGTATCCTCAAGTGTTTCTTGAAGTATATAGCCCAAGTAGCACACTGTTCCTGCCAGTAGTCCCACCGCATCGTTTCTTGCCGCTATAACCCCGCCAGCCGTCGCAAGCATGATAACGAATCGCTCTTTCTTCTCTCGGTCTGTAATATCTACTCGAACTAATCTTTCGCGGTGCAATCTTAAGCCCAAGGTCGGATGAATGATCGCCCTATTCTCAACCTGGATTTCCCATAAATCCCTCGCGGTTGAATTCAAATCCTCTCCAACCTTTGCAAGTTCGATACCAGCGGCGAAAACAAGGACGACTAAGAATGACTTTGGAAAATTGACGAGTAAAGTGGTGACCGATGAACCGAAGAATAGCCCCACGAGTACTTTGACGATACCCAACATAACCGGCGCGGCGCCTGACCTTGCACCAAATCGATATTGTCCAGAAAGTCCACCGCTCCCGTGACATACCGGCATAGCTCCAAACCAGCAACCGATCAAATTCATTATAGCAACGCTGGTGCCAATAGCTTCAATAGATGGTGAAGGTCGTTCAGGAAGCAAATCCGCAGAAAGATAGGTAACCGCCACCACAGAATTAAGAATGGTTAACGGGAGCTGCCCTAATCCTGCGAACCAAAAGCCGTTCATAACGTCTGCCCAAGCTAGTGGTGTCCAAGCTGGTAGATTCCATCCAGCCTTCGGTACCTCAACTCCAGTACTCAGAACCAAAAACATCCCTAGCCCAAAGATAAGTAGCGCATAAGGAAACTGTTGATGCCTCGACGTGAAACATAATAAGATCCAAGCTAATAAAACAACAATATAATTATCCGCGGAATGAGCCGACCATGAGAGTTTCATAAGCGTAGCGCCAGCGTTAAGGACAAGCGAGAGACCCGCTCCCACTTGTATGCCTTTGATGAGTGGTATAGGTATCCGTTCGCCAAATTCTGCGAGAAAGCCAGTGAAGGTGAGAATATAGACGATGACAGCGACGGAGATACCCGCACCCATTGTTTCGTGGAGCGTCATAGGGCGGGCAATAGAGATACTAGCAATAGCTTTCATAGGTTGAACAACTATTCTGTTTAATGGTCAATCATAGTATGTTAGAAGTGAATTTATTTATATTAAAACCAATATTTAGGAAACATACGGAATTCCGAATAAACTACCCGAGACTATATTCCAAAGGCCGGAGAAGATAAATGTTGCTGTCGGATCGATAGTACCAGCAGCCGCCATAGCTGTTAACAGAGGGAGAAGTGTCCCTAAGTCTCCCAAAGACCCAGCGACTTCACCAAGGGGGTTGTCGAAGACCATTTTCCAGTTATACCACGTTGACCGCCAGAACGACGGCCAGCCGCGCGATAGCGGCTGGGGCGGTTTCAGCGTAGCTGGCATCTTTCATATGAAAGAATATTCTTATAAAAAAGATATATAGGTAGGAGTCGGAAACAGCTGGCCAAGTTTCCAGCAAAAAAAAAGGGAAATAATGATCTCGAGGGCCAGTCAAGTTTCTCTTATCAACGAGCTTCGGAAGGACATGGAGGGAGAGATAAGACTCGGATTCGGGAACGTGAGTCTTTATTGTCATGCAAGGAAAAGAGTTTAAAAACCGCGGTAACGACCGTATATTTAATGCAAAAATGCAGATATTCTACAGAAAGTCTACCGATGAGATGGGGAGAGATGGGGTGAGGACGAAGGATTTTTTTGGATCAGAAGGCGGGCTCATGTGAGGTTCCCCGTGTGGGCATGACATGATGTTTCTGATAGTAGAAACATCCTTCTTAGGCAAACAGCGACAGGCAGGTCCGCGGAACATAGCGAAGCACAAACCCCACGTGCGGCGCAAACGGGAAGGTATTTGTAATGGGTTATTAAAGGTGATGGCTGCCCCGCATTATACCTCCTGCGGTCTTTATATTTCTGTCTTTTAACAATTCTATCCAAGTGCTGGGGAAGAGGGAGGAGTTCCTGGGAACGACGCAATGAGCTGGACACGAGGTTGGAATTGAAGATTCAGAGACATTTGCGGATGCTTGCAGGTCCGCCGCGCCCTGGATGGTATCGCAGCCAAGGCTTCACGACAGCTGCAGCTGCGCGATCGACTCCCTCACCCATGACCATTGCATATAGCCAGATTATTATATTCTCTCCCTTTAAACTTTCAACCTCGAGAATTTTAAGCGTATTCTGATCCTCGAAGTAACAATGTAGAGCCGTTGTGACATGCAATGTACTGTACCTACAGCTGCAGACGCAATGAGCGATATATCTCTCGTTACCAGGATACTTAACTCCTACTCCGTAGCCTAGTTACCCCGCGGATATCTCTTCCGGCTTCGACGCAGCTGTAGACCTTTCTTGTGTTACCTCAAGAGATCTGATGGTGGCAAAAAAATAAGAATGTGTTGAGTTCCAATTTGATGCACATGGGTGCGCAAAGAGTGTGTTGCTGGGGTAACCATGAGGGATACCGACACAACAAAGCAACCACTCGCTTTCGCTCCACTGCAATTTGGACTCGAGACGTATCCAAATGAACCGACATCGTTTCAAACAGAACTTTTGTTTCTGTAGCGTATGTATCTAATATATATCTGCAACTTTGATATTGCTACGCTTCAACAATCCTTTCATTTCAACAGAGGCTAGACCTTGCGACGAGACTAATTAGGTCAGATGCAGTCAGTAGACGATGACCCAACCCCGAGGCCGAGGCGCCAGAGGGATATATTGGATATGGCACCTCCGCCTTCGGGACCAAATTTCACATCTGCACCTTCAAGTCAACCAAATTTGTTATCAAATGTAGCAGAAGACGGAATTTCGACATTACAGTTTGAGATCTATCAGCCACCAGCAATTCAAGAAACAAATTCCGACACTTCAAGCCAAAAAAGGCATCGAAGTCATGCGGGATCAGAAACAAGCGCAAGGAGCAAAAGAAGAAAGAGAAGGCAGCCTTTGGAGACCGACTTGGCAGCGGCAGCATCCGACGACATTAAAAGCCAGAGTTCAAGCCACAGTTGTAAAACGACAAGTTCCAGAGGGTCTGCGGCATCTGATAAGAGCAAATTTTCGGATAGGACGAAGTGGGATGTTGAACAGCTCTCTGAAGAGGGTTGCTGGATATGTGGAAACCAGCGGACAAGCTTAGATGTTTGTCATGTGATTGCAAGGAAGGATTCCGGCGTGAGTTCTATGTTTTTTCTAGAACAGTTGATATATCAGGTTCTTTCAGAACTAACATTCATGCGTCCAATAGTTTCATGATCTATCTTCCCGGGGAATTGTCCCATTTAGCCATAGAGGCGATAAAGCAAATGCTATCCCGCTGTGCAAACGCTGTCACGACGGATTCGACTCATCACGACCCCAAGTCATCATTCTACCTGTCGACCTGCAATATTTCCTCGATGTTGAAGAACATGATTTCCGTGAACGAAGTGAAAATGCACAAGGTACAATTCGGCGTCGCTTATCGCCTTCTGGTGACCAGTACAGAGCCCACCTACTCAATAGCCGACCGAAATGTGTGGAAGACAAATATTTAAATGATTTGGAAGATTCAGACCTCCCAGGAGGATTATACCAGGCTTACCTTCGGGAAGATATCTTGGGTACTCGGCGACACCCCATTCCGCTGGGGAAATATGATGAACCCCGCATATGGCACGGTAGCCCTACCGCAATTATTGTCCATGCACTTCAGGCATTAGCGTGTGTAGATGATACAAAATGGATATCAGAGGAAATACTCGACACACTTCATGCCATAGCGAGAGCATGGAGAAAGGAGCCCTTCCCGGGCGATGATGGATTAATCCCACAGGCTGTTGACCAAACCGTAGCACCGCACACTGAAGCTTCAGAGTCAGCCTCTACGAGGAGTCACTTATCGGAACAAGAATCGGGGAGCGAATCGGAAGCAAGAACTCGGGGTGACGCATCGCAAGAAGATGATGCCTCTTCAGCGACGGATTATGATGAAGGTTTGGATGCTTCTAATTGGAAGTGGGGACCGTTGTTTACTGCAAACCAGGCTCTGCAGATATTCTGTAGACGTTCTTAAATGCACAGGGTGGCGAAGGATTTAAAATTGCCTTACAAGGAGTTTACAAGGAGTATTTGGATAAATAGTTTGCGACATATGGAAGCCACCTGGATTCAAAAATGGGAATTTGAGCATGAAATGTTTTCGAGCACCGTTCAGGAGTCTGGCGACGAGACGAGTTTTAGACTTCACTTCATAAACACAGAATTTAAGGACACTCTAAATCATGTAATAGTTCCGGCACTAGCCATTATGGCAACCGCATCCCTCAATCTATTGATGCTATGGGTCTAAAATTGTGTTTTGCCAATACTTTCTAGTCTCACTAGTTCATAGGCAAGTGCCGATTACCCGCGATTCTTTGCGGTCGTTCCCCGCTTTCCCACCCTTGAGGTTGAAGCAGTCGCGATAATGCACCATCCGGTCGCTTTTGCGGATTCAAGCACCAATTTGTGAAGGTACTAGTAAAATGACGGAGCCTACGGAACGACACTGAACAGAGGCATACTTCGTAAATATGCACATAGAAAACCTTAAATATAAACTTTCTCTCGCTGTCCTGAAATCCAGGGTTCAGGCGTTAGAGGCTAAGGAAGCTTCGTCATTCAGCTTAAGGAATGATTTACTGTTCCCAAGAAGAGAATAATAGACCTTATGCAGAATTATTAGCCTCAAATATTAGTCCCTCGGTGAAGCTGAACCACTATTGGCCAGCGGGCGACATGCCGGTCGAGATGCATGTAACCCCACAATTGGCGCTATGGAATGCCAAGTCGGGGCTGACTTGAGGGTCGTCGGTCCACCTTCGCGAATTTCGGCGACAGAAATAATTCTGATTGCGGGCTGGTAGAGTTTGTCACACATAACTTCTAGCAAATTGTTATGTAATAACTGTGTGATACTGCAGATGTGTGTCATGAGATTCAATTCCTTTCCTGGATTTCCTCTATCACCCCATGTGTGTACCATGATGCTCCAGTTGTTCACGGATCGATTTTGGGTTTAAAAGTAACCCACCCCCAGGATTTCCCTGTTACCCCAGGTTTTGGTTTCCCAACTTCAAAGACTATCAAACAGCACAGCGTCCTAAATTTCGGATGCAACCGATTTTTAACCATGCGCGGCTTCTCTCGTTTTAACTTATTGGTGCTTGCCTTGATCACATTCGCTTCATTTTGCACGGCACGCACCATCGTTGCTATTGATGGAAAATGCGCCACTCGTTATTGCAACCATCCCGTCCCGAAATCCAGGGTATACAAGATCACTAAGACCATTCACACGACCGGGCGGTATACAGTAACGCGCTGGAAAACGGTCACAAAGCCAAAGGCTACTAAAACAATTACTGGGACGAACAAGGTCACCGCGACAGTGACTAAGACTATTTCTACTGTTACTAGCGTTGTCACGAAATCGGAGACGGTGACCTATACTCAAAAGTCCACCATCACTATTACTAGCCTTATTGGAACACAGTCTATTACGACTAAGACTCTCCAGTCTACAGTTACCATTCCAGTCCCTTCGGGATTCGTTGGTGTCAATGACGATCCCGATAACAGACTGGCGGGGCAGGAAATCAAGCGCCGCGAGGCAGAGCCTGAACCCGAACCTGGTGCTCAGAAGAAGTACATAACAGCAATAACCTGCACAAAGACCCTTCTTACAAAGACCGGAACAAGCGACCTTTGGAAGACAACAACAAAGACAGCGGGTACTGTTACCAAGAAAGTCTGGACCACCCAAACGGTTCGGTCAACCAAGACTGTGACCAAACAAAATCCAGTTGTAATCAAAACAACGGTTACCAAAACTGCAACCGCGACTGAACATACCAAGGTCACGACTACTTCGTATAGTATATCGTACCTTACAACGGTCACTACATCCCTTCCCAAAACTACTTTCCTTGCGGCATGCGGAGTCAGAAATCACGGCCCACCACCAGATGAAGAGAGATTCTACGCCGCGGGCGCAGCCCCCGATGCAGATGAAATACTAAAGATCGTTTGGAGCAACGGAACCCAATACGATTGTTGCGTGGCTTGTCAAACATACTCAGGTCCTGGAGTATGCATGGGTAGCGTATATAACTACCTTGGCGCTTGGGGACCACCGGATTGCCCTGAACTCGACTGGGAAGTATGTCCATTCCCCGAGCCAAAGTGGTATAGCAGATGCGAACTGGCTATTTCTGGAGGTGCTGGTGGGGGTACTTGTCGTCAGCATAGATACGAGTATCAATGGTACTTTGGGCAGCCCCCAACTATTGTTGCTAATGGGCCTGGGTGTAAGAGGTTTAAGTACAGGAGGGTGGGACAACCGCTTAAGAGGGGATTGCTCGGTCTAGATATGTGGGGGTTGTAGTTGAAGGCCTTAAGGTCAAGAAAATTTATAAGGATATTTCGAAAACGTCCAAAGACATCATAAGTAATTCAATGTTTAATGACTTAATTCCCCGATTGAATGTAATGCATCGGTCTTTACTCAGGCTTCGTCATAGTGCTAGTGGTATGTATTCACGTTCTAGTTTGTATTGGGTGTCTAAAATGCTTGGACGAGAATGTTGTTTTTACGGACATTTTTCATGATGAATTAGCCAGAGTGATATCAAGTTACTCACTACCCCAGAATCGCTTTGACCTTAACGCTATCTAATCACTGTCAGTATTTTGATATGCCTTTAATAATTCTTATATGTAAACCCTACTTAAATAAGTACCTGCTATAAGTACCTGCTATAGGAGACGTCGAAACCTGACTAGATCTATAGAGTTTAGCTTTAGTATAGTATTGATTCCGTGGATGAAAAATACAACAGCTTCGAGATGTGTTGTTCTATATTTCAATGTTAACATTAGATACTTACCCTTCAAACTCAATATCAATATTATTACCGTGGACACAAACGTAAAACCCTCAGCTGCTAACACGGTAGTGTTCGGTTTACGAGGTCATCTGACCTAGTGCGAAGCAAACTCGCAGATTCTCACTTCTGTAGTCATTAGGTAGGTAGTTATCACCATTTTACAATCGATCGGATTAACAGCCGGCCAGTGCATAGGATCCTTAAGGACTTAAGGCTATGCAGCTACCGCACCCACCAATTGCAAGTTGCTAGCTACATGCACAGCTTGGGTAACACCCTAGTCTCGTTCCTAATACTCTAAGTAACTGGTCGATGTCGGATACTTCGAATGCCCGACTGCTTTAGCAGAAGGGATTGAAGAAAACGCATATACAATACACAAAACTAGGGTTCACTGGAAGGTTTAAACTGGGCTATTAGCTGGACTGCTAGCTATCCTTTGTCCTTTGGAGAATTTTGTTAAGTTCCTAAATAGGTATTTTATTGTTTATTTTGGTTTTTTATTTTTTAAAACAAATTTATTCTTTTAATATATCTAATATTTATCTTTTTTTATTAAAGCAGCTTGTGGGTAGTTAAAATAAGTATATAGCATTTAATGCTACAGGGTAGGAGTAAGGAGGGGAAATGTATGTCGCAAGACACCATATCTAGTGTACTCTTAGTCGCTGCCTTGCAGCCGCCAACGAGGCTATGCATCCGTACGTCGCACAAACGAGCATGCAGCCTTGCATTAGAGACTTCAAAAACACAATTGAGGGGACATTTACCCCACCGCCCAGAAATTCGCACCTAACTTAGTCTGATCTATATAAATAGAGAAGAAGCAGCCAACCCACCTCAAATTTAAATATTTCAATTCGGGAGCGAATTTAATATTCGTTCGTCGAAAGATTCGAAAAACTCGCGCGCAAACGGCTTTCACCCTCGCGATTCAGCTGAGTACGCCCATGGAGGTAGTAGGTGGCGTTTCAAGCGTAATCACGCTTGTAGAGGTAGCCGGCAAGATCGGGATATTATGCGCCAGATATATCAAAGAAGTTCGAAGTGCCCAAGATGAAGCGGAAAGACTTCGGACAGAGGCAAAGGTTCTAGAAGACCTACTCACCAAAGTTGACAATCTACTTAAAGGACCATCTGGCGCCAAATTGGAAGCTTCACGGGGATTAAGGGATGTACTCAAAAATAGCAAAAATGTACTTGAGGACCTGCAGAGAAGATTGGAGCGAGGACAGGCCTCGAAGACATCAAGGTTCTTGAGTAAATTACCGGAATCCTTCAAGGTCGAGAGCTTAGTATGGCCTTTCAAGAAAAGCAACATTAATAAAGTATTCGACAACCTGGAAACATTGAAGAAGGATATCACTCTAGCCCTTGTGGTTGACGGGGTCGCACTAGACGCTGCGAGAGATCAGAGTAAGAATATCGACAAACTGGGCGACGCTTCTGTTAAAGAAGCGATGTTCGGGTCGGTCCAGGACCAAGAAGAACCAAAATGTCTCCCTCAAACCAGAATAGAGGTTCTCAAGACCATTGAAACATGGGTTACAGGTCCGCGGGACAGCAACATCTTCTGGTTGCGTGGAATAGCTGGTACTGGAAAGTCTACGATAGCGCGCACAGTTGCTCTAAATCTCGAGAGTACTTGTCAGTTAGGGGCAAGCTTTTTCTTCAAAAAATCTGAGGCGGGCCGCAACAATGCCTTAAAGTTATTCCCTACTTTAGCCTACGGCCTTGTCAAATATCTACCAGAGCTACTTCCGCACGTCAGCAAGGCAATCGAGGACGATTTTGATACACTTAAAAGAAGTTTCAAGGAGCAGTTCGAGAGGTTCCTGCTGGAACCCCTTTCAAAGATAAGCTGCAATTCGACGGTGGTCATAATAATCGACGCCCTTGACGAGTGTGAAAACGAAAGGGAGATACCGCTCATCCTTGGCCCTCTGGCGCGGCTTAGTGAACTAAAAGATATCGATGTACGAGTGTTCATTACGAGTAGACCGGATCATGCCCCCTCTACAGGATTTGAAAGGCTATCTCAACAGAAAATTCGATACCATGACTTGGCCTTACATAATGTCGCTCTTGCAACGGTCAGGCATGATATCCGGGTTTTCCTAACACACGAGTTTGCTTGTATACGGGATCGCCGGTATGGGAAATCCAAGAAAATCACGAATGACTGGCCAGGAGACTTGGTTATCGAACAGCTTGTGCAAATTGCAGAGCCTTGGTTCATATCGGCAGCAACAATATGCCGTTTCATCGACGATAACAACGAGCGACACTTCTCACCAATCCAGCGTCTGGAAACTATCCTAGCTTCGGGCTGCAAAGCGTCCGGGGTGTATAGAATATACGTTACAATTTTCGAGCAAATCTTTCAGAGTCTAGATGATCTGAGTATCCAAGATAGGGAAACGATAATACAGGAAACTCAGAAGATTCTCAGCACTATCATCATGCTTGAATCCCCCCTCTCCCGAAATTCGCTTTCGGATCTGATTGATATGGAGGAAGAAACGATTCATTATAGACTGCAGGCACTCCGATCAATTTTGAAGGTTCCAGCTAACTCCGACGGCCTCGTGCAAACCTTCCACCTCTCCTTTAGAGACTTCCTTCTTGACGAAAAACTGAGAACTGAGAACACCTCCCCATTGAATCTTCAAGGCTACTTTGCGGTGGATGAAGCCGCAACTCATCAGAGCCTGGCTAAAGATTGCATTAGGTTGCTATCGCAGAATCTCAAGAGGGATATCTGCAACCTGAAATTCGCAGGGCCTCTAAGGTTGACAGAGGACCTTGAAAACAAACGGAAGAGCATATCTGCGAGCCTTGAATATGCCTGCAAGTACTGGATACATCATGTCAAGAAAAGCCAATGTCTCCTTGAAGACGACGGCGATGTACATGGTTTCTTGCAAATACACCTGCTGCATTGGCTTGAGGCGACCAGTACTCTTGGAACATCCTTAAATAATATACACTTAATTAAAGACTTACAATCTGTAGTTCAGGTAAGCCACTACCTTAGCCGAACCCCCCATGGCCTAGTATCGGATAGTTACTGATAGAACAAGCATAGAAAAACGGTAAAGCAGTTAAACTTATGGAATTCTTAAGGGATATCGAGAGATTTATTCGATATAATCAATCTATAATCGCCGAGGCTCCCCTGCAGGCGTATATGTCTGCGCTACTATTTTCGCCGGAGAGAAGTGTGGTCAAGGCTCTTTTCTCTCCCAGTTGTTTGAGCTGGGTTCGAAAGACACCAGCCATCAAAGACAATTGGGGGCTACAGCTGCAAACACTTGAAGGTCATAAGAGAGTTGTACTGTCCGTGGTGTTCTCACCGGACAGTAGGCAGTTGGCATCAGCTTCATACGATGGGACGATTAGATTATGGGATACAGTCTCTGGATTGAATACACATACGTTGGAAGATAACAGCGTCCGCTCCGTCACTTTCTCACTAGATGGAGAATGGCTCGTGTCAGGATCGTCGGGTAAAATCAAAATATGGAATGTAGCATCTGGGGGACTGATTCAGACAACTGAAGCCCGTGAGAATGAAGATACGACGTCTTTAGCATTTTCCCTAGATCGCAGGTATCTCGCTTCGGGCTTCACGGACGGAATCGTCGAGCTTCGGAATTCAAGCTCTTTGGTTCTTTTGCAAACATTCATGGGCCATGAGGGATTCGTTAGTTGTGTTACATTCTCGCCGGACAGCAAGATGTTAGCGTCAGTGTCATTTGATTTCAAAATCAGATTGTGGGATGTAAAGGGCGGCACGCTATTAAGAATCCTCCACGGAAGCTCTCCATGTTCAGTGGTATTCTTGGCAAATGGCACATCACTTGCGTCTGCGTCGTTAGATTCGGGAATCAGCCTCTGGGATGTAAACTCGGGGCGTCTCATTCAGAAAATTCGCCAGCTTTCAAGTACAGTAAGCTCACTATCATTATCACCGGACGGTAGAGGACTAATGTCAGCAACCATCCGGGGGGAAATTCAACTGTGGGACATGCGCACAGATCCCAAGACTCTCGTGCGGCAAATCAATGACCATAGCGGTAATGTGACCTCTGTAGCGTTTTCACCAGACGGTATGTTGTTTGCTACATCTTCAGAGCAGACTACCAAGCTTTGGGACGCAACTAAACTTTGGGAAAAATCCGACTTCGTACACACACAAAGTGAGAATTCTAGTGGCAAGACAAACGGGGATAGGAGCATTGGATCCTCTGATATCACCCAAACACACGGAAAACGTGTTTTCCAGGGGCAAATAGTGGGATTGTCACCAGAACGCCACTTAGGGGCCGTAGGGTCAGAGTCATTGAACCCAAAAACTATCGAACTATGGGATCTGATATCGGGGACGCGCATGATTACATTCGATCTCCAGGGTAGCTCTAGTATAGTTTCGTGGTCTTCTAATAAAAAAATCGCAACAGCGTCCCACTCGTCAATTCAGCTCTGGAATGCGAGCTCCGGGGTACTCATGCACACACTTCAGGACCATATTGGGGGTGTGATGTGGATTTCGTTCTCACCAGATAGCCAGCTTCTTGCATCTGGGTCGTTGGAGGGAACCGTCAAGCTGTGGGATGTGGACTCCGGGGTAGTTCTGAAGACGCTTGAGCACATTATTTCGCCAGATACTGGTGTGTTCTCACCAAATGGCACAATTTTAGCATCCCTAGGTATACACGACAGGGTGAGACTCTGGGACCCTCTTTCTGGTGCTCTATTATACGCCAAGGATTCTGGCTTGGATATCGAAGCGGCGGCATTCTCACAAGACAGCAGTCAACTGGTAACAATATCAGACACTGTGATTGATCTATGGAATATCGACGGGGCTTCGAGGGCACTTACACATTTATATAGAGTAAACAACCCGCGTGAAAGCATGCTCAATCCGATAGAGCAGAATCAAACTGAATTTAAGATTAGCTGCACGGGTCTTAATTTCAAAACAGAACATATATCCTTTTTACCAGATGGCACCGCTCTAAGGCTCGACACTGGTTTCATAGACATGAGGCTCCTCGGGCCAGATCCTGGGCGTGTAGCTTTCTTTCCCGGTCAGGAGCGCTATTTTTGCGATGCAGATGGGTGGCTCCACTGGGGTATAAACCCCGTTAAGTCTCTTTGGTTTCCTGTGGGATATCGGCCAGAGGAATTGTACAGGCATGGTAATCTCTTTGTGATCCTCACCGACTCTGGCCGTTTAGAACACCTTGAGATCGATGAAGATGTCTTAGCTCAATACTTTTGATGTTATATATTTTGCAGATTAGAGTTTAGGAGTTTCGTGACGGAAATTCTTTAAATTTTCGTAACATGATTTTATATAGGGTTTTGAAGGGTTAACGTTTGAGGATTCGCTTTTGAATTCCATAACGCTTTATACTTAATAGGCGTGTAGGATGTCTTAGCCGCTGCAAAAGCTACCTCAACGTAGAATTCCCGTCCTAGAAGCCCCTCAATGCCCCCTAGGTATATACTGCCTAGATAGTGAAGGTCCTATATTTCATGAAAACCTTACAGGCTGATCAAATCATCTCTGAAATGACCAGTCTCGTAGCGAGACTTTGAAATGACAACGTCACGGACTTCGTATAATCTATGTGTTGAGTATGTTGTAATTTCCTTGAGAGAATGCCCAGCTGCGTCGAAAGCCGGCTGTCGAGAGCTGAGACTCCAGCTGCGTCATGAACCTCTAATTATAACGACTCGCAAATTAAATTTACAAAGTTCGCTACGTTACAACTATAGGATATACCTAGGTATGCATATAATATCGATCTTGGATACTTTCCCCGCGGTTTCATAATAATAATCGAAGAAAATATAAGTGCTTGGGGTATATGATATATCAAATTGATCGATAGAAAGGGCTGCTGGATATTCAGGGTTCGCCATTTGCAGAGTGTATATCACCCTGCATTTAGCTTCACGAACCTGAATCTTCGTTTTTGACGTCTAGTTCGAGCGACCCCGGCTAATTCGAGATCAAGAATGTCCGCATTCACATGGGTGCTGCTGGGCTTTGATTGGCTCGCGGCCGGATCTGGGCTCTTGGTCTTGCCCTGTTCGACAAAGTGCAGCGTCGTCATTTGCCATTCCGCCGCCTGTTCCTCCGCACATAAACAAATCACATCCATGCCCATCGGCGCCCTTACTTGGTTTTTTTCTAGACATTTTCTTCGCACTATGTAATAACAGCTAAGTCTCCTTATCGTGCTTGTACTCCGTCGACTACGAAAACAGTGGCTGCTTGATGCCTGTTCTTTTTTCCCTTTCTTGTGTTTCTTCAATTATGTAATTTCTCTTGTTCCTAATTTCCATCTCGTCAAATCTGCTGGCGGCTTCTGGCGATCCCACCATCCCTTTTAAACCCATCAAATTCGAATCCGGCTGGTTATCAACCTCACTCCCAAAAGGCTGAAAGCCTTTCCCTTCTTCAATCATACAAGCAATATTATATCCTCCGAGATGTCGGTCCGCGGCTTCACCCTACACTCCCAACGGACGAATGAATCGGATACCACCTACGATCACTTCATCACCCTCAAGGATAACACCCTTCCGAATGGGAATGGGAATGGGAACGGAAACGGCACAACCCCCCCTGCACAAAACCTCTCCCGTGCAACCACAAACTTCAGCGAAAACAACAGTCCCGTCGCTTCGACCACCGTCTCGCGAGTACAATCGATCGCTTCGTTAAACGATAGAATCGGAACTATCAATACCACCGCCGGGACTTTTACTTCTACCGGTAGTGGGACTAGTGCGACTTCTTCGGCTCCTGCGTATGCACCTGGTCACAAACGGAAGGAGTCTTTGAGGAAACATCTGGCGGAGAGGAAGTACCATAGAGAATGGAAGCAAGATCATAATAATACTATTGGCGAAGTCTCTGGGAAGTCGTCTTCGAATAGCTCCGATACTAGTTCATCGGACGAGGAAGTTGAAAAGGCACAACGACCGAATGGCAAGGATTTGAAGAAGATTAAAAGGATAGATTCGCGGAGATATAAGGAAGAAATCGACAAAGTAAAGGGACTCCCGACAGCTGTATTGACAAAAAAGGATGAGATTCAATCAAAGGGTACAAGAGCATTCAGAAAGGCCAAACAAGTGGGAAGAAAAGTACGAAAAGAGGAATTGGTCGACGATGCCGGTGAACTAGATATACTCTACGAAAACCAGAGAGGGACATTTTTCTTCGGGATTCCGATGTTCTCAGCGAAATCACTACTACCCGTCGACTCTGCAGCATGGACAACTCGTCAGCACGCCCCGAGCGCCGTCAACATCTTCACAGCACAAGTTCCAGACCCTTCGTGGGTATGGGCATGGAAGTCATTCGCAGTTGATATGACTGGTGACGTCGACGAAGAAGGCTGGCAATACTCCTTTGCCTTCCGGGGTACTAGATGGCATGGTAATGCTGTATGGTGGCATGGCTTTGTCCGTAGACGTCGATGGATCCGTAAGCGTGTACAAAGAAGGTTACCGGCGGATCTAGACGACGCTCATCACCTTACACCGGAGTACTTCACAATACACTCTCGCCATGCAAGTCAGGCAGAGCATCGTAGGTCGGGGTATTATTCGAGTTCCATCCGTAGTTTGGAGAGGAACAGTAAACTAGAAGAATACCCGACTGCGACGCAGGAGTCTGATGATAGTGAATTTGAGGATTATGAGGTGCAGGACATTCCTACGCTCATGAAGGCCTTTAAGATGGCGAGGTTGGATCGGGAGAAGGTTGAGGCTCTGTCAAACTTTTTGCAGCACGGCGGATCTGAGGTTATTTACCTTGCTGAAAACGTGAGTATATCACAAGATTGTTGTTTTTAGGGGCCACCTACTAATAAAGTTGACATAGATACCAAAAATTATGAGGAGTATGATATTCCAGCAGTCTCGCCGACAGATATTACAACTTCTTCTCGACAGCCTGAACAAATCCAACGACAAGCGGCGGTCACGGAATCTAGGGAATGGGTCCCCCGCAGAAGAGCCTAAAGACTACGATGATGACGAAGAGAAGCGATTCATTGATGGTATAGGAAGGGCAGTGGACGCAGGAGAAGAGGAAGTGCGAAAACTAGAGTTCTGGAGCGACATTAAGAAAGCACAGCACCAAGGGTATGGGGGTGTGGAGAACGGTCACAATCATTACCATCATCACCACAAAGGGCCAACCAGCCCGGACGGCTCGGATTACGAATATGCGAACATCTGGAGGGCTAGAAGCAAATTTATCAACAAAAGAAAGGAACAGATCGCGGGCAAGGCACGAGGGGACTTTGCGGAGCGGGATGAGAGCGATAGGAGCACGCTTGAGAGTCGGGGCACGGACATGGATAACAGGTCCATCACGGCACAGCAGAAGGGTAAAGGAAAAGCAACAGATTGAGCAAGCTGCAGGTGCAAAGTAGTTTATAATTCCTTCCTCTCATTTCATTTTTTCTCTTTTCTTTCGGGGTTCGATGGCGTTTTTGGTTTTTGGTTTATTCTTGCGAAAGCATCGGAGCTTTTAGGAAAAGTTGAAGGTTGGGTCGTGCAGCATTATTACTGGCATATATTTTTTACTCACCTTCCTGCTGCGACTATTAATTTTGTAATGTTTACTGTTTTGGGGGGACTCCTTTGATAGAGCTCTCGCTTTCTATCTGGGTGTTTGAAAGTCACGATCTTGTCTCCCCCGCGTTCTGAATTTCGGTTTTTTTGTGGTTTGCATTGGAGACGGATTATATTATTATCCGGCTTACCAAAGTTGTTTCCTGCTTTTTCGATTCGAATATGCACACAAGCAGCAGCATATACCCATTATCACTTTACCCACCTTCCTTCTTCCCGAATACAGAGCTCAAGGGAGTAAGAAATATAATCAAATACACTATTAATATACCAAAGTATCTATAATCCGTTCCGAATCTGGATCAAAGAATTATGACCCACGACAGCCGTAAGAACCCATTCTTCCCATATTTGTACCACATCTTCGGTTGAATTGTGGAGAAACTATGACCGAGAAGGATTCCGGAGCGAACAAACCATCACGCTTATAAGCTGTTTGCTTCGGTTGGTATTTCGCCGAAAAACTAAGTGAAGTGGTATGAAGGTACACTAAAACTTGCAGCGGCACGCTGTACCACCAAAGGGTAACCTCATGATCGAGGATTTCCCTTTTAGCCTCGATAATAGTTTAGTTTCGGCTTGTGGGCCTTGTGCATGCGGTAGACGTCTGCATAAGGTCGACGTCCTATAACCATCAATATTATGCCGGCCCCGTTATGCCTGGCTTAAACCACCTCGTTCGCAAGCAATAAGCTAAGCTAAGCTTGACCGTTTGCCCCACCATTACATCCATCCCACCCCGCGAAAAAGACCTGATGTTTTCCCCAAGTACCTCTTACCATGACCAAAAGCACTTTGGATCGTGAAGATCAGAGACATAAAATCCCCACCCCAAACCCACTAGCATTCCTAACTAAACATCAAGAAATCAACAGCCCCCCCGCGGGATGAACCCTTTTTGCCTAAATCCAATAGCGAGAAAGCCTTAATTAACCGAATAACATTCTAGTTAAAGTCGAAGTCAAAGCAATTGTGGGGTCTTCCATGGGAGTAATTATTCCAGGGTTCCGCCGTCGTTTTTGCAAAATTTGGATCCATAGTTCGTGGGGATGCTCACCCATGGTAATTATTCCTCGGGACGAGTTCTGCCGGTATGCAATGCAACTTATGGGAACCTTACCTATACGCCCCTCCCTGACCTGGTTTGCTAGATGTATGTATATATGGTGGTTTTCTGACGTATATAAAGTATATATCTTTTCCATGGGTTGATTGTATTCCCCTCGACGGTGGTTTTTTCCCCTCTTCATTCGGATCCCCACTTCTTATTAGCCTTTTGAAAGTAAAACGTTGAACGTTATACTGTCTAATTCCTAAGCCATTGATTGAACTCTTACTATTCAAGTAATTTAAAAAAAGATGAAGTTCACCGAAGGAATGTGGAAAATCCGCGGCGGCATCCAGCCAAACTGGATGTCCCATGTCGAACGAATAATCTCCACAGACGACACCTCAGCCTCCCTTCTCCTCGCAAAACTCACCAGACACCGGGGCGATACCCTCAACTCCGGTACCCTAAACGCAAAGATCACATCACCACTCGAAGGTATCACAGCGGTAAAATTCTCCCATTGGCACGGAGAAGAAGAATTAGGACCCGAATTCGAATTAAACGTTTCTCAACCAAAAGTCACGATTGAGAATCAACCGGGCAAGAATTTGAAGTATGTGAACGGAGGGTTGACGCTTGATGTTAATACTTCTACGAATAACCTGGGGTTTGAGTATTCTGATGCGAAGGGGAAACGATTGACCGGCCATTCTTTCCGGTCGATTGCGTTTGTGAATGATATTACGACCGAGAAGACGAAGTGGGCAGATAGTATTTATGCTCAGAAGGATACTTATATCTTGCTTGAATTGGATGTTTCTGTTAATGAGAAGATTTATGGGTTGGGGGAGAGGTTTGGACCGTTTGTGAAGAATGGACAGACGGTCGAGGTTTGGAATGAGGATGGTGGTACTTCTTCTGAACTTGCGTATAAGAATATTCCGTTTTATATCTCTAGTAGGGGGTATGGTGTTTTCATTAATAACCCTGGAAAGGTTATGTTGGAGATACAATCTGAGAGGACGACAAGGGTTAATATTGTTGTTAAAGGCGAAAGTCTTGAGTATATGATCATTGCCGGTCCAACTCCCAAGGATATTATAAACAGATATACCGCTCTGACGGGTCGTCCATCCCTCCCGCCAGCATGGAGTTATGGTCTCTGGCTGACTACCTCCTTTACAACTTCCTACTCTGAAGAAACCGTAACAGGCTTCCTCGATGGGTTTAAGGAACGTAACATCCCTCTCGCCGTCTTCCATTTCGACTGCTTCTGGATGAAATCCTATCAATGGTGTGATTTCGAATTCGACGAAGAAAACTTCCCGGACCCAAAAGCATACATCGATCGTCTAAAAGCAAAGGGTTTCAAGACTTGCGTTTGGATTAATCCATACATCGGTCAAGCATCACCTCTTTTCGCAGAAGGCAAGAAGAACGGGTATTTCGTTATGAGAGCCGATACCCCACGTCCCACTGTCTGGCAATGGGATGAATGGCAAGCTGGTATGGCCCTCGTCGATTTCACCAACCCCGCTGCATGCGAATGGTACTCTTCCCATCTCAAACGATTAATGGACATGGGCATCGACTCCTTCAAAACCGATTTTGGCGAGAGAATCCCCTTCGACCCCCGGATCGTAAAATACTCCAACAACAGCGATACCGAAAAAATGCATAATTTCTACACATTCATCTATAACAAACTCGTCTTCGAAACTATGCAAAAGCACGGAAAACCCGGTTGTCTATTCGCTCGGTCCGCTACTACCGGCGGTCAACAGTTCCCAGTCCATTGGGGTGGTGATTGCGAAAGTACATTTGAAGCTATGGCTGAAACCCTCAGAGGAGGGCTATCGCTCACGCTCAGTGGGTTTGCATTCTGGGCTCATGATATCGGTGGGTTTGAAGGGTTACCCGAACCGGCGTTGTATAAACGTTGGGTACAATTTGGAAGTTTGGGAAGTCATACGAGGCTACATGGGTCTTCTTCGTACCGTGTTCCGTGGATTTATGATGAAAAGGATTATCCCGGTGAAGCTGAGGAGTGTTCGAAGGTTCTTCGGGAGAGTGTTAATAGGAAATTGGAGTTGATGCCATACCTACTACGCACTGCGTTGGAAGCGAAGGAAACTGGTGTATCGGTTATGAGAGCCATGCTGTTGGAATTCGGCGAGACGGATCCGAATGTTTGGCAGTTGGATACTCAGTATATGCTCGGTAGTGAGCTTTTGGTTGCACCGGTATTCAGCCGTGATGGAGAAGTTAGCTTTTACGTTCCTAAGACTGATAACAAGTCTGGTGCGAAATGGAGAAGTTGGTTCGATCATAAGAAGACGTATGAGGAGGGGAATTGGTATACTGAGACGCATGGGTTTGATACACTACCAATTTTGGTCAGGCCTGGTGCTGTGGTGGCATATACTCCGGGATTAAATACTCCGGATGGAGATGTGCTTAAGGGATTACAGGTGCTTGTTAATGGACCTTTGGAAGGAGAAAAAAAGGTGGAGATTGTGGAGGCGGGAGATGTGGAGAAGGTTAGTAAGACGGTTATTGTTGGAGCTGATTTGAAGGTCAGTGGGGCCGATGTCCAAGTTGTCGACTTGACGAAGTAGTTTTTGCTTTTATTGTGATTGAATAGCTCGATGGTTTTTGGAGTACTTAGCACTGGAGATATAATCTTGGTTGTTTCGAGCAAAGAACTTTATCTTGCCCCAGCTCATAAAGTTAAACAGAGGGTTCGAGGACTCATTATCTCGTAGACGTTCAGCCCCGTAACCTAACCAGACTTATGTGGTAGACGTTAAGCAAGATTCTGTGTTGACAGCGTTGGAACGCGACCGCGTGTTACCTCAATCACCACTCCCAAACGGGAATTGTAATTGGCATCTTTACCAAATCAGGCTGGTTGCCCTGACACGCCCCCATTGCAACCACGACCAAAACATAGCCGAAAAAAGAATCTCCTTCACAACCAGGAACCTATCACCAAACGGCTTCGTTACCCAATCTACCATTACTTCTTAGTAACCTTCGTCGTTGTCGTCGTAATACTACCCCCTACCAAGTTCTATCACCGAGATACCTCCTTTACGCCTTCGCCTTTTTTTAACGGTTGTCGAAGATTTTGCTTTACCAACGGCTCTGTAGTTTTAGCAACAGCACTTCTTTCTACTAGATACCTAACCCCGCTACTGAAAAGAAACCAGTATCACTTGGTTCCTACGACTCTACCTACCAACCCGATATATAAAACCCTGGAGCGGTTGCTATAGTACAGGACTTAACTTGAAACCATGGGCCGACCGAAGAAATCTACCACCGCGACAGCGGCAAAGAAGGGGGCTAAACCTTCAAAGAGTACAGCCTCCGTGAAAGGACAAACTACACTTAAGACACAGACTACCCTTAAGAATACTTTGACTAAGAGTGCTACTGCTGCTGCTACGGCTGCTTCTGGGATCAAATTCAAGACATCGAAGGTTACGAGGTCGAGTGAGAAGAAGAAGGAGAAGGAAGTTGAAGAGGCTGTTGAAGTCGAGGTGGAAAAGAAGAAGACGGTGGTTGAGGAGACCGATTCTACTTCTACCATCACTACCACCACTACTACCACGACAACGGCCGTAGAGAGTAAGGAGACAAAAGAAGAGAAAGTACCGGTTACACCCCGAAAGACTAGAAATAAACGTACAATCGATGATACCCTGGAAGACTCGGTCGTTAAGAGAGTGAAGCTCGACGATACCGTCGATGAACCAGTTCGAACTCCTACTCCGTCGAAACGAAGGACCACATCCTCTGTTCCTACGACAGCTTCATCGAAGGTCTCGAAACCAATTGAACAAGCAAAGGACGACGAAGAAGAAGAGGAGGAGGAGGAGGAGGACAACTCCCTCCCGAAACGGGTACTACGCTTAATCACCATCCACAACAGCATCATCTCCCTTCTTCTCCTAGAATACGCCACTCAACCAGCGATATTGGCCGAATACCTCCCACAGATCTCAAGAAATGCAAATACAAATATCACACTCGTTGATTTACAGCGGATTGTTACGCTTTCGGAAAGAACTATACGTTTACTCGTGGTAGAGAACCGAGGGAATGCTATTGAACTCGTTAATGGAGTCAATTGGAAGACATCAAATTTGGGACAGCAATTTAGAACTCGAGTTGAGAAATGGTGGGAGGGGAAGACGAAGGCAGAGAGAAAGGATGAAGATAAATTACTGGGCAGTATTGAACTAGCAGAGATTCTGCCGGAGAATAGTTCTTCTTCTTCTCAGACGACAACAGGACTTCAAACCCCTCCCGTGACACCGTCGAAACCTAAGGGAGTAACGACAACGCCGTTATCGAAGGGACAGAGAAGGCTACAGGATTTAAAGAACTTTACGCTGTCGAAGCAGACCTCGTTATCGCCGTCTCCTATTAAGAAAAAGGAAAACATTTCGTTGTCAACTGGGAACTCGCCATCTGTTGCGAACAGGAAATCCTCGTTACTCGAACGTATACGCGCTAAAGCCCAAGCAGCGAGTTCAGCACCCGCTCCACTGTCTCCAGCGGTTTTACAGAGACGTACGGCGATGCAATGGCTTGAATCTATTATTCCGATATTACTACAGCTTACCACACCGGCTTCAACCCTCGGAGCTAAGAGTAAACTTCATGTTCCGTCGACTACTTCGTTCCCCATGACGACGGTAATCCAGAATGTAAAGACGTCGCTGCAGAAACCGATTGCTAGTGAAGACATCGAGAGGAGTTTGAGACTTTTGGCTGATGAAATTGCTGGGGATTTTGTTAAGATCGTAGAATGGAAGGGAGATTCGACGGGGAGTCCATTGGTCGGGGTTGTGTTTAATCGAAATGGGAGGTCTAAAGTTGAGGGGTGGAAGTATATTGACGACGAAGAGAAGGCCTGAGGCTGAATTCAGCTGAACCGTTTCATTTTTTTGTACACCGCACTGTTATTAATATCGCATTGCAGCGTCTTGCAGCGTATTTTCCTTTTGCATATTCATTGTTTCCCTTCTTCTTCTTCTTTTTTTTCATCCTGTCTGTTTGGAGTCACGTTAAAGGCGCATGAGCTGTTTTTTACGATTCGAACTCGAATTTCATGGATTTGATGCTTGTATATTAGATACTGCTTCTCTTACTTGCATGATAATTAAAGAGGCGCACTGCCCTTACATTAAACCTAGATACCTGGCCAGTTACGATATTCCCCGAACCACGATAACAACCTCCCGCCTGTCCTATTTGACGTCAAACATTTAGTATCTCAAGTTTAACACAGCCGGGCAGCGGCCGACAAACGATTTCTTGTGGTGAAGCCGTTCAGCCGAGGTGTTGGCTGGCCCAGGCCATGTGCGGCATATCTTTGCCATTTGCCATGGCCTGGACTTGACCTGCTACCACCAACCATGCGGAATTCACATGTCCCACCACAGGGCAATGACGACTTGCCACAGGCTGGGCTAGCTATTGTTGGAACTGAATGCGATATCGCTATAACTGATCCATCTTTTTTAGACTATACCTTCACATGAAAGTTCTTCCCTGTTGTTCCTGTTCAGGACCTGGGCTGTAACTGCGCTGCAAGGAGCGTGAGGTGCAGCCAGCCAACCACAGATTCATCCGCTAAACCGAAATCTTATCTCGATACAGCGCCATATCCGGTAACCTGCGCACACACCAAGTTTTAGGTGAGCATCTCGCTCCCATCAAGCGGTTTAGCTCGGCTTGGGTCCGGGTCAAAGGGCAGACTCATACTCTACAATCCTTTTTGGCTTTTGTTTTTGGTGGTAGTTCTCCCAGTGATGCTTGGGATTCCTGCTAGGTCTTGTCTTGTGCATGGCTCCGCGCCGGTGTTCGAGGCATGTTAGCCCTCGGCTCTGACGAAATGGTGGCATGCGAGCGGGCGAGGGATGGGAAGAGGATGAGAAGCTTAAAATGAGGGTTGATATATACATCACTCTTCCCCGTCTTGTGAACGTGAACCTTCTTTTTTCACGAGCTTCTTTATTTATCCTCTTCCTTCATACATATTTGTGACTTTGTCCTTTTGGCTGCTTTTTGTCGACATATACCCCAATTTTCACTATTCATTTCCTATTCCTCAGTTTGTAAGTGAGACAGAGCATAAGTATCGACTATATATATCAACTTTAGCAACAATGTCGATAAACGTTAAGGAAGAACAGGCTGCTTACCTCGCTGAGGTCGAGGCTCTTAAGCAATGGTGGAGTTCGTCGAGATTCCGCTTCACCAAGCGTCCATACACTGCTGAGCAGATCGTTCAGAAGAGAGGAAACATCAAGATCGAATACCCCAGCAATGTTCAGGCCAAGAAACTGTGGGGGATCTTGGAGAAGAGGTTCCCTGTGAGTTCTCTATTAATGCTTCAAAAAATGGGTATGAATAGCAGGAACAAGGGCTAATTGATATGGGAATTTTAGGAGAGGACTGCCTCTTACACCTATGGATGCTTGGACCCTGTGATGGTCACCCAGATGGCGAAGTACCTCGAGACCGTCTATGTTTCTGGATGGCAATGCTCGTCGACAGCTAGCACCAGCCACGAGCCCAGCCCGGATCTGGCTGATTACCCCATGGTATGCTCAATTGCATATACTACATGATATTTATAAATATACGATACTAACTATGATTATAGGACACTGTTCCAAACAAGGTCCAGCATCTCTTCATGGCCCAGCTCTTCCACGACCGAAAACAGCGTGAAGAGCGATTGACCACCGAACCCTCCAAGCGTGGCCCCGCAGTCGACTACCTAAGACCCATCATTGCTGATGCCGACACCGGTCACGGCGGTCTCACCGCTATCATGAAGCTCACCAAGATGTTCGTTGAGCGAGGTGCCGCCGGAATCCACATTGAAGATCAAGCCCCTGGTACCAAGAAGTGCGGTCACATGGCCGGCAAGGTCCTCGTCCCAATCTCTGAGCATTGCAACCGTCTCGTCGCTATCCGTGCCCAAGCCGACATCATGGGTGTCGATTTGATCTCTGTTGCCAGAACTGACTCCGAAGCCGCCACTCTCATCACTTCCACCATCGACCCAAGAGACCACTCCTTCATCTTGGGAACCACTAACCCCAAACTTCAACCCCTCGCCGACTTGATGGTTGCCGCCGAACGTGCTGGAAAGTCCGGTGACGCCCTACAGGCCATCGAAGACGCCTGGGTCCGTGAAGCCGGTATCAAGCTCTTCGACGACGCCGTTGTCGATGCCATTAACGCCTCCTCCCTCTCCAATAAACCCGCCCTCATCAAGGAATACCTCACCAAGGCCTACCACAAGTCCAACAAAGAAGCCCGCACCATCGCCAAGGGTCTCACTGGTCTCGATGTCTACTTCGACTGGGAATCCTGCCGTACCCGTGAAGGATTCTACCGTTACCAAGGCGGTACCCAATGCGCCGTCAACCGTGCCGTCTCATACGCTCCATACTGCGATCTCCTATGGATGGAATCCAAGAAACCAGATTACGCACAAGCCAAGGAATTTGCCGCCGGTGTTCACCAAGTCTGGCCGGAACAGAAGTTGGCATATAACCTTTCTCCATCGTTCAATTGGAAGACTGCTATGTCGCCTGAGGAACAGGAGACTTACATCTCTCGATTGGGAAGTCTTGGATATGTCTGGCAGTTCATTACGCTTGCTGGGTTACATACCAATGCTTTGATCTCTGATACTTTCGCTAAGGCTTATAGCCAGATTGGAATGAAGGCTTATGGAGAGCTTGTGCAGGAGCCTGAGATGAGGAATAAGATTGAGGTTGTTACACATCAGGTATGTTATTCTCCCCAACTTTCATTCTAGACGTTTGAATGGTTTTACTAATTACTGTTTAATTATAGAAATGGTCTGGCGCCAACTACGTCGATAACCTATTGAAGATGGTAACTGGAGGTGTATCCTCCACCGCCGCCATGGGTGCCGGTGTAACTGAGGATCAATTCAAGGGACACTAAATGTCTCTTGTGAGGATAGTGAGTATAGGCTTGGAGTGGCTTTTTGTTGGTGTTGAGCTTTTAGATATACCATAGTGGCATTTAATGACGTTACTTTTATTATTTTTTGGTGTAATTATTTTACCTACTTTTTTTTTTTTTTTTTTTTTTTTGAAGCTGTATGAATAAGCTTGTTAGAATGGATACCAATTTGATATCGTAGTTCTATTTTGAATGGTTGAATGGTGTGGCTGGTCTTTGACATGTGTGTCGATATGAGCATGTGAAATGTTGGTGTAGTCACTCAAAGCGCGTTTCGGCTTTCCGCCGAGGTGGCTTGACCAGACTATTGCGCTAGCCTAGGACTAGTGACTCTAGCGGCCTCGCAGATATGCTATAACATTGTGAGAAATACAACGAGTTCAACACCATCGAGAGGGTTAATTAGTCCTTTTGGTCAAGTAATACTCCGAAGCTTGGAACTGGATAGTTTCCAATTTAAAGTGTTCTACTTCACGGTCTCGTATTTCCTACTACATGCGCATGCAGATATAAAAGCACATATTACTTTTAAATTTGACTACCTGGATACCTCCCAATCAATCTGTATCTTAAATCATCAATGTCCCTTGCGACCAGAACTATCAGGTACTCCGATACTCTTAAGCTATATGAAAAACCCATATATCCATATGGTCATACATGTGGCCATTGTGATTAACATAAATCACAATGAAATCGAAATACCCGCCTGGATCAACAATTTGACAAGGACTTGAAGGTACAAGCTATCGATTAAACCGCTGCAACCTTGAATGATCTATATTTTCGTAGAATTAAGCTATCAGAATCCTATAAGAAGAGTTTTAAAACAACTAGAAAGGTATCACTTACCAACCCACAAATCCCGACTTGAATCTTAGCTTCAATGAGTACACATAATGTTACTATAACCTCCAACAAATCACCGCATAGCCCTAGTAACAAACTAAGTAGTACTTCGACGGTGAGGATAATCAGTCCCACTATAACAAGACATCAGTAACCATCAACCCCACCCAACTACTGTTAAAAAAAAAAAGTATTTTTCAACGTTTTCAAGGAGATAAGATACTCACGTAACCCTCCAACGCTAATAAAAACCTCAAGTTGGATAAATATCGTGACCAGTAACTTCACAAATATATCCACGCAGATATTGATCGGTGGGAATGTACATCCGGATGGGTATGCAGTGATCACTGAGATCAGGGCTTTGAGGCTTATGACCACCTCGGCAGCCCAGCTTTTGCAGGTATTTCTGGTGTACGGTTTTTGGGAGGACTAGTTGGGGTATTAGATATGATATGAACGTAATTGGGGGCTAGGCTCTTACATATTTTTTATTTATGGCAACGACGGCGTCGATACAGATTTGGACGTCTGAGATGAGGTTTGGGCAGCTGGTGCGCTTGATGAGGGAGTCTTGGGTGGTTGGTTTGAGTAATTCCCTGTTTTTGAGGGGGTTGATGGATGTTTCGTGGATAGGAGCTGGGATTGCGGTGGCTGTTGGTTTTTGTTAGCTGGTGTAATTGTGGATTTGATCTGGGCTTTAGGGTATTGAAGGAGGAGTGGGGTTACCGATAGTGATGATGAAGCTGAATACTACGAGGATTATGTTGGTGAACTTCATTTTAGAGGGGCTATGAGGCTTAAGATTTGAGAAGAAAAGAGAGTAGAATATGATATAGTACAGGTGATATGCAATTATGTATAGATGATTTGGATGACAATACGAGATTTTATTGGAATTATATTGAATGGGAAGTAAAACCTAGCTAGAGAGATAATGCTCATTTTATATACAAATCCACGCTCTTACCCGTTATAGCGATAATATGCACTTCTCATAATCCTATCTCCGAATTTCCTTCTTCCCCAAGAAAAGAACAAGTAATCGACGGGATTCACCGTTCTACTTTGGATACAAAGTATAGTTCTATATCATGATATCGGAGTTACTGTAACAAATCCCTTCTCTGAATTGACTTCAATTTTACATCTTAGCCGGAATATACCATCTTGAAATCCTGATTTTCGAGTGAGAACATACGGTAACTTTAATCATCGTGCTTGAGGGATTCTTGTATCGGTTATCCCCTTTGGATGTACCCGTAAGATATGACTATACGTAATAATTCATGAAGATTGTCGGCAGCTGAATAACACTAGGTGAAGCCGAATAGGAAATAGATTGGCGAGAGTTTTATATTGATATAGTGAGGATTGTTGGGTTGGAGAGGTGGAGGGGTTGGGGAGAACCTTTTGAAATTTGATGATGCTATTAATATATTGTTCATTCTGCAACTACGATTTGATTTATTAACTTGGAAAAGAATATCAATATCTAGTCGACGTCAGTATTGATGCTATAGATGTGATCAGGTTGCGGCAACTAGCGTCTTTCATTCATATTTTGAGATTTATAAAATTATATACTTAGCATATAAGGATGTAAACTTGGTAGGGACCTGAGAGAAACAGGATTTGAGGTTTTCCGCTTTGACAGGGGTTCTTAAACGAGATGCGGTTTCAGGTCGCAATATGTACCTTTGCCTTGAGTACGAAATATATCGATATGCTAAGCTTGATGGAACGGACACAGCTAGGTGTGATATTGGTTATCAAAAGAACATGTTTTCCGTGTCTTTTGAGTTAAGGTTTAGATTAAAGAGTGGATATTCCGGTATACGTAGCCGCACTGGGTCGACAAGTCGGTAAGTAGATGAAGAACATATGTGTATGCATGATGATCACGGTAGAAGCCGTGGTTGCTTGGGTCGATGAGTATATCAAACCTGTCTGAGGAAGCCGGGACAGTTCCTTAAACGACCCCCATCTCAAGATATGGAAAACGTCAAATCGTCACAAAATCAAAGCACCAGGGACTTGTAGTACTGAATCTAGCATCATAACTCGAAATTTAGAAAATTGTTAAGGGCAAACATCCAACCGGAAGTAAACGGCACTTCCCGTGTTTCGAGTTCCGTCAGTAATAACCCCTGGAGATATAGAATTAACGGGAAACCAGGTTCCTTCCCCGGAGATCAAAGACATGCATGCATTTTCCGCGTTGGCTTGTTAGCTGTAGCTTCCAAGATATCTGGATCTGGTGGCGCCCTATCTACGCCATTGGTTTCAAACGTCGAAGAACTTCGGATTAAGAAGCCTATTTGTCGATCACGGAGCGAGCCGCATGCAATTGTAATCAAGGTAATAAGGGAATTTTGCTCTCCAAGACTATGATCATAATTGGCTGTTTGATTACTCCAGTTAACTTGACTACAGTTCTATAAATAGTCCGGAGTCCTATCGATGTTCTTATTCAGTTATAAGTTCAATGTGCCTCAATCGTGTTGGATTGTTGCATTTTGCATCCTCGAATTCTATCAAGTTTTTGAGGTTCATACCTGCTAGCTTTCACAGGTTAAATTATCCAAAAGAAGCGGAAATTGAAGAGCAGCTTTTCTTTGAAACTTTTAGAGACATATTCGATATGATTGTCGTATTGGTGAAAGATGTGTGTTGAAAATGTTGGACCGGCTTGCGGCGGCATGCGCATGCAGCCAAATGGCGGGGCATCCCGGTATGCACCCCGGCTCTAAAGTAACGTTGATAGACCTTACACAAAAAGACATATCTGATAAGGCTGGGCGATGCATAAGCTTCAACTTCCAACGTCATCTCAAAACCTGTCGTAGCTTCGCGAATCCAACGATTACTTAGATCTTAATATTATATTATCGAAATAAGATGTCAACTTCATCCACAATTCCTCAAGTCCTAACGGACGAACAGGTTCAATTCTTTCACGATAATGGATATCTCCTCATCGAGGATGCATTAGATGCTGAGACTATAGCTGGGTTGAAGGAGCGGACGAAGGCCTTGCTTGAAGATTTTTCGTTGGATGGACATCCGATGACAAAGTTTTCGACGGGTGAGAAGGGGAATAAACATGTTGGTGATCAGTACTTCTTGGAGAGTGGAGATAAAGTTCGGTTTTTCTTTGAAGAGGGTGAGCACCTATATATATCAACCTTGGATTGATACAAATACTGAATCTGCTGTCTAGATGCCTTTGACTCCACTGGGAATCTTACTCGTCCCAAAGAGAAATCTATCAACAAAATTGGCCATGGTCTACATACAGAAGACCCTGCATTCCGTGCCATGACTTTGACTCCTCAAAACCTCAGTATTGC
Organism: Arthrobotrys conoides; assembly: GCA_036971725.1. NCBI lineage: Eukaryota > Fungi > Ascomycota > Orbiliomycetes > Orbiliales > Orbiliaceae > Arthrobotrys > Arthrobotrys conoides. Next base: position 2,482,339 of record JAVHJM010000005.1, read on the forward strand.
GCTGTCACTCGGTTTTAAAGATCCCCGAGTCCTCCAATCAATGATCATTTGCAAGCAACCAGAGATCGGTGGTGAAGTAGGTGCCCACCAAGACTCGCCGTTTTTATTCACGAATCCACCATCGGCAATGGGGTTCTGGTACGCCCTTGAAGATTGTACTATCAAAAACGGATGTCTCAGTTTTATCCCAGGGTCGCACAAGTACTCCCCGATTACCAACAGATTAGTTCGAATAAATGGTGGAGCAAATGGAACAGGGTTTGAGAATATTCCGGAAACCTGGCCTGCAGATGTTCCTGCTCCACATCCGACTAAAGAAGAAAGAGAAAAGTTGGCGGAGGAAAAGAAGTATCAATTGGCGGAGGTGAAGGCGGGGACTTTGGTGTTGATTCATGGAAGTGTGCTACATAAGAGTGAGAGGAATAGGAGTTTGAACAGCAGGTGGATTTATACTTTTCATATGATTGAAGGGGAGTATGAATATGATGCGAAGAATTGGTTGCAGCCGTCTGAAGGCGGGTTTTCGAAGTTGAGGGATGTCGTGTGATGGGGTACATTATGAGGAGGCTGAGTGTAATGGTAGTTTTTGGGTGATCTCTATTCTAGTGTCTAAAGCATTGCGACACGATAAAATTAAACCTATCTAGCATATTTAAACTAATTTATTGAATCTGTCAACTTGATATTTCGAGATATAAAATATGAAGTCGGTCAACCGGTCCGGGGAAAGTCTGTTGGATCTTGCGTGCGTTGTTTCAGTCCTCCATCCCGCAGAGCAAAAAAAAATATTTTTTAGCTTCGGCCAGGCCTACTGCCGCATCCCACCTTTAACATCCAACAAACGGAAGAACGACATCTAGTCGCGATAAAACCACGGGCAAATTGCCCAATTACGGCGGGGTTTTCATTAGGTATTTTCTATATTATCCCTCCCCTTTTCTACTTTCTTTCTACAAGACCTAAGCTGATCATCTATTGTTTAGGTAGAACGATGCGCCTCATATCAATACTTTACACCTTCACACCTCTCCACCCCACCACACCCTTCTGCGACCCATGCTCCAGAAGGTGACGCTACGAGCCCGCCGAAGCTACAATTGGATATGTAGCGACTGTCAGAAGAGGCTGGGTTATAATATTAACACCAATTTTAATAATAATGGCCGGAGACAGACGGTTAGATCGTTCAACGGGTCTACAACTGCTTTCGATAGACGAACTTTACCGTGGCGACGACCTGTAGTATTTTTGGGCGTGAACGACAGGAGCTCGTTGAGTCAGGGGAAGCGGTGGTACTCGAAAGATAGGGGGCTAGAGGATGATGATACCCGGATGCGGGAGCTGGAGAGGTTGGAGCATGGGACGGGAGATGATATAGAGCCTTTTGAACAACCTGAGGATGAGGATATAGAACTGTTTCTCGACGACCTCGACGACCCGTCAAAAGATATCCAGGATGGTCCCGATAATCCTCAACGGCCTACATACCCATACCAGCGGCACAAACCAGAACATCCTGACAAGCTCAATTATGTATATATAGCCGACCCGGACCTCGAGGACGAGACTCTACCGCCCCGAGATATTGCTACCCAAGCACCCGTCCCTCGAAAAGTAGCTGCTGAGTTAGCAGATCCCCTTCGGGCGCCTGACTGGACTCGTACACTTGGTGAAAATCGCCAACTCCGTCGAAAGCCTCCCGTCACCCGTGCTTCTCTCATCCGAGACCTCGAACGCATGAATTCCCGCCTCGCACAAGGTGGTCTGGAATTAATCGAACCTCGGAGAGCCCGCCGCCGTGATCATGTCGTCACTAGGCCTGAAACAATAACCGATGGCCACGAAGAAAGTATTTGGCAAAAGTTCAAGGTGGATTATAGCCGTCGATTCCGTACTGGCGACCCTACTGTCTTTCTGGGTAGACCGGAAGGTTGGAAACCTACCCGTGGAGAGCTAAAAATCGAATATACTCGTTTCTTCTGGGAGCATGTCGGGAGTATTACGGAGTGGTATGCGCAACGAAGACATTGGTGGAATGCGCCTGATCTGCGGCTATGTTTTGCAAATTCATTGTTCATGCTGGAGAGGTTCACTTCCCAGGAGACGATATCCAAGTATCGGTTCCGCGGGCAGCCATTTCATAAGATACAGCTCGCTGATGCCGGCGGTTCTCTCGAAGCTGGGGCGACACGGGTTCCGTTGGACAATCTTACGCAGGAATGGCGAGGAGAGTTGGTAGATTTGGAACCCGATAGCTATCAATTGATTGAAACGAGCGTGCAAGAAAGGGAAACTATGATGTCTTCATTAAAGAACTGGACGCCCTCGGGTCTTCTACCCAAGGAAGTTGACGAATTCCGACTCGAGTATCTAGAACAAGTTGACCTCGAAGGTTTAGCAAAGGTTTTTAAGGTCAATGTCGAGAAAAAGCTACCGTTATCCAGCAATAAGCTTTTAGCGTTGATTCGGTCCCTAGCATCGCTAAAGATTTCGAAGCAGGATATAAGATATCTGCTTCCACCGGGGTATACAGACAGTGTGGAGTTCATCTCGACTACTATCGTCTCGCTCATTCTCTCGCATGAACAAAACAAGGTCTTGAACACACAAATCTTCAACACTGCGATTAACTACTTGATGAAAGCGAATCAGATCAAAAAAGGACGACATTTAATCGACCTAATGGACCATTTAAAGATTCACATGAACGCTGGAACTTTTCGAGAAGGACTAATATCTGCGGCTAAACACAAAGACCTATTCGTCTTCGAGCGGCTTCTCCGACGGCTGATGCAAAAGAGACTCAAGTTTGATCATGAGACTTGGAAGTCATTGATGTTATGTTGTCATACCCCGGGTCAACAAATTCAAGTTTTGCAGACAATGAAGAAGATCGGATTGGATCCCAAGAGAATCGCACCTGGACAACTTATTTCGCTTTCATTCAAGATGTATAGAGATCAGCTGAAGCATGGGAATGTCGATGTTCCCGTTCCTTGGAAGAATCTGGCCGGGATACATCTGGACGCCACTACTCTCAACCCGATCCTCGAATTCTTATACGAGAATTATGCTTACGATGACGCTCGGACGCTTTTCGACAGGGCATCGAAGCATCTGGGGATGCTGCCTAACTATGGCACCATGAGGATTATTGTCCGACAAGCTCGAGTTACAGGGACGATGATTCCGATGGTCAGGGCTATCCGCATTTTCGAGGATAAATTCGGAATTAGAGCGCAGGGCGATATTATGCAGATGGTATTCCAGCAGGCGCACAGATTTAGGTATTACAATATTGTGAGAACGGTTTGGGCGCATGCTTGTTTAAGAAATATGGCTACGAAAGGAATGATCGATCGCATGCGAGCGGATATCTATGAAACCGGGCGGTCAGCTGGAAAGCCTGGAAAACTGGCATTGGGAGTCTGTTCGGAGGATACTGAAGCAGTGGTTAAGACCCCTGTGTGGGCGATGAGGCTTATATCAAAGGCTAGGGATCCTCTGGGCTACTTGGCAAGTGAGGGAGGGGTTTATAGGAATCCGGAGTTTATGAGAGATCTTAAAGATGTAAAGGAGAGAGAGAAGGCTACGCGATTATTTGAGAAACGGGTGATTCGGATGCGGATGGAGTTGTTGAGGATGGATCTTAGCTCTCATCAGAATTTCAAACCCAGGCGGAGTTTTTCAGCCGACTTGGTGACAGCATTGAGGAGAGATCTGTTTTTGAGGAAAAAACATCCACAGTGTCACGACTGGTCAATGTTGACATGGGCCTGGAGTTTGTTCCAGGTGCGGCGAGTGGGCCGAGATGATAATATAACGCAGATATTGGCCTGGGAGAGAGTTAAGAAGCGGCAGGAAGCAGCAAAGAAGGAAGGAAGGATCAGAGATGAGGAAATGATCTGGGCTCGGAACTACGCCTTAATGAACAACATGCCGACACACTTGAGTCTCCGTTGGCTCGATAGTCCAACGATGAGTGCTCCACCGATCGATGGTCCAAGCCGGATAATCCCCGAGATGAAGAGCCTAAGCCAGGCCGATATACAGGAATCTGAAAGAGAAAAGGAGGAAGTGAAGAGAATGATGCTGGCAGGTAAGGAAGACCTGTACGCGTTTTATGAGCACATCATCAGCGACGACTTGGATCCCCTTAATTTATCCGGTGACGACGGTGATGATGATCATGACGAAGTGAAAGAGGCTCACTTTAACAATCCATTTTTAGAACGTGAGATGGGTGGGGCTTTGAGCGATGCAATCAAGTCGTGGAAGAAGCCGCCCATTCCCTATGAAGATGAAGAAGACGGAAAAGAGGATGAAGAAGAAGCAGAAGGCTTCCTCTGGGATGATCACGACAAAGTGAATACGGAGATGTTGAAGAGAAATGACGCCGTGCGTGAGGCGGACATTGACGCGCAAATCAGAGCAGAATTCCAAGCTGCTTATCAGGCTGCTCTACCGAAGGATGAAGATGAGACAAGCGGAGGGCATAAAGATATGGATGATTATATTTATGATTCGTCAAAGGAGATGTAAATGTAAGTTTGTGTGGTATTTTTTGGGTTGTATATATTGCGAGCTCTTCTAGATTTACCTTGCACATAACGGTTCTATTCTTTGGACATACTTTTTTTCTGTACGATTTCTTATCTATCTAGATAGAGAATTGTACGATTGTATATAACCCTTTTAGAGATTTTTTTTTGTATTGTATATATATTTCCTAGCGGATAGAAGATAGAGGATATTCCGAGGCGTCTCTTTTCGAGTAACGGCGGTCCGTGTGGCACGATCTTGGCTCGATAAACGGCCAGCGGTTTTTCGTTACACCCGGATGCATAGAAAGGTCAGGACGTTATCAGTTATGGAGCTGAATAGCAGCTACCTGTTTCGACGAAGAGGCTGCAGGCTAGTATCATTAGTGATCCTTGGCTAGCAAAATATCTCAAACTTGGAATGCAATATTATGCATTGGATTCGAGCCCGATGCGATGCATGAAGAAGTAGACTAGCCTGTGAGCAGTCGAGGCTGGACGGTTGGAGCCGACAGGGCTTCCCTCATGGATCGCGGGATCCGGGTTACACCTTTTTTTGTTTTTACCCACACCCACACTTTCATGCACACGACCCGCTAGACAATTCTTTTCTTTGCCCAACGTTATGCTAGCATGCTTGTGCTTGGTTTTTGAAGCAGTCCTTGTTCATTGCAGGTGGGAAAGACCACAGCCGCATATTAGCGAGGAAGCCCTTTACCGGTTCTTGCGTGCCCCTCGCATCGATGGCTAGGCCAGGCTTGGTACGTTTGGAATGCAATGCAGATGCAGATGCCGGTAACCCCATACTTTTCTTTCTACATATTATTACATACGGCACAGTCCAGTCTAGTCTAACTTCTGCTGAGAGAGACAGATGGAGGTATGAGAAGAAGCAAGTAAATTACTTACATGTATGTAGAAGGATCCCAACACGTTCGCACGGGATTTGGTTAGTACAATTGCCCTACTTACTTGCTTTACATATGTTGCTTCCCAAGTCCAAGGCGAGAAAAGGACAAGACAAGGCGAAGAAGTTAAGTTACATTACATAGAAAGAAGGGCTTTAACCAGACCCGGCGAAGAGGGTGGATGGGAAGGAAGGGGGTTCAAAAGGGCGCGTGTTCCCCCCCGCTCATTATGATTTTGACACTTGAGCTTTTGAATTGAATCTTCTCTCTCTTTTATTTTATTTTGTAAAAGGTAGCTTGAGGTCTTTTATTACACGTCGATTATCCATTTCGATTGGATCTTTCTGAATTACCTTTGGGTATAATTGGTTACGTGATCGATATTGGTATCTATTCGATTCAGAGTCGCGATATATAACTGTACGTCATATCACCACTTCCCTCATCCAATGGACATCCATGCATCGTCGGCTGCAGATAGCATCAAAACAGAAAGCATAAGAGGCCTATATCGCAGCTCGATGTGATCAATTGATACAAATAATTAATACAACCAATTGAATACTAACAATACCACCAAAGTCCACGAGATGTCTGAAAAACGCTCCACCGACGTCACAGAGCCAACTCCCAATGTAGACTCACCATTGAAGAAGAAAGTCAAAACCGACGACGATATCGTTGATACTACCATCGCCGATGTCGATGTCGACACAAATGGCACTGAACCTGCCGCCGCCCTAGTCGCATCAGCAGCAGACGATATCGAAGATGTGGAAGTTGATACAATGGTAGTCGAGGGGAAGGATACAAACGGCACTAGCACAGAAACCAAAACGGAATCAACGGATGACGCAGCAGCGAAATGGACTCCTCCGCCGTTTGGGAGTATATGCTGGATTCAGATCCCCGCGACGGATGTGGGAAGGAGTAAAGCGTATGTGTGCAACACATCCAGTCCCCCAAAGGTCTTGATTTTTTGATATGATATGATATGATATCAAATACAAAGAAGGTGTCATGTTACACAGAAAGGTAAAGTAAAATACTAAAGCTGTGGAATTTAATTGGATTGCAGATTCTACACCTCGGCCTTTTCGTTTTCATTCAAACCAACTCCCGCAGGTTACAACGAAGAAGACATCGCAATGTTCACATTTTCAAACCCCGGTAGTTCTTTAACCGGTGGTATCTGTAAAGTTGATGAGAATTCTAAACCTTCCGGGTCGACGATTTTGTATTTCATGGTGGACGATGTGGATAAAGCACTCGAGAAGATTGTGGAGTTGGGAGGGAAGGTTAGGGAGGAGAAGAAGCCGGAGGGGGAACATGGACTTGTTGGATTGTTTGAGGATACGTAAGTACCTACTCTCTATACCTTATATTATTTTTTAGTGCAATGGCTAATATTAATTCAATTGTTAACTATAGCGAGGGCAATGTACACGGTGTGTATCAGATGAAACCCGCAGCACCCGCTGCTGATGAAGCAACAGAGTAAGAAGGATATTGCGGAGACATCAATTGAAAAAGAAAGAAGAAAAAAGTGGCGGTGGAAATTGAGAATTTCACGATCTTCGAGTACCGGCAGGTTGTAGGGAACAGTTATATCACACGCTACTTCCTGTTATCTCGAGCGTATATTATCATTCGAATAGTGTCGATAAGAATATCTGAAACGGGACTACAATAACAGCAAGTAATAGCGTTTTGCAGTCCTAACGGGCACGGCCATGATCTTAAAAAAAAAAAAAATTTATATAAATGTCGGGTATCTCTTAAACTTCCTGACCATATCTTTATCGGTTCCACCGTCGTAGTGAATCAGATAGCTAGCCTCGTGGCATTATTGCTGCCGCGCGCCGTATCTAATTTAGATACATACGAAGAACGTTATGGAGACACCTGTGTCAAGCTAGGCCGATAGCCTTAACCTTAGAATCAACTTCTTTGTGTGACTGTAGAGGTAATATCAATATATGTAAAGTCATACAGCTTGAGGATTTCACTAGAACGCCTTTTGCAAAATAAGAATTTCATTATAAGAATATCAATTGATCAAAGAGTATCTACTAGGTCTAGGGACAAGCGATATCTAGTTAAGAGTATTAAAATGAGAAATCAGCCTGATACAGCATAATCAGATACAACGAGATTCCAAAATAACCATTTCCAAAAGTGTCAGGACTCCACCCGAGCAAAATATTAATACCAAAAACGAATAATTATCCAAAAAAAAGTCCTAGCATCAAATAGAACCAAAAATCAACTCAATCAGAGGTAATATATATAGTTATACACACCCCAATTTAGCTATCTAAAAAATCTCTGAAAAGAAGGCGGCGCCAAAGCGTTCTGCCTCCCTTTTGTAAAAGAATCTTTTTTACACAACGCTATCCTAGCCTCCGTCTCATTCCTAATCCTATCCATCCACCTCCTATCCATCCTCCCAAGCCTTTGGCTAAAATGTCTCAACAGCACCGGTAAATACTGAACATCTTGAACACAATACTCCAACAATTCCTCCGGTAATGGTCTACTATTGAATACCTCATAACTACCCCCTTTCTCCGGAGCGAACAATTGTACACCCCTTTGCTTGACTTGATCCATTCTCACGGCTTCAGCGGCGGATAGACTGGCGTTCGCTAATATTGCTTTGGAAAGACCGTGGAGGTACCGACGACTGTGGATGAACCCATCCCTTGTCGCCAGTTCATACAATTGTAGATCAACTACGTTAGATACCTGAATACCGAAATGATGGTATAAAGCATCATTATCGCTTCGAATATCGTAGAATACGACGGGTATTGTAGGGTCCTCGAGGATACTTTTTAGAGTAATCGACGCATCAGTGGAAGATGGGGTTGTGAAGGCGGTGTTCCCCAGGGTGTGGATGTCGATTATGTAGATGTGGGGGATACTGGAGATGTAGAGTTGGAGGATGGAGATTGAACCTGTGCGGCAGAGGTCTACGCCTTCTAGATCTATGAATATTGATGGAGTGGTAGTCGTGGTTTCTTCTCTAGGGATTTGTGAAAGGAGGGTGGAGATGCCCTCTGCGGTATCGACGAATGTGGATGCTGGTGGTGCCATTGTTTTTTGAGGTTTCTCTTAGAGAATCTCGTTTCTAGGTAAGAGTAGGTAGGTCAGGTTGATCGGAGATTGATCTCTGAAGCTAGGTAACGATGATTAAGAGAAGAGATAGTTGGCCATCCCATCGATCTGTTCTCAAGATCTACTTATATATAGTTGAAAATCCAGGGTAAAACGTACGTAGCCTAAAAATCTCGAGTTTGAAAAAATAAGCTTAATTCACTCTCCGGAGAATGTTTGATATTCCGAAAAAAGAAATTCATCTTCCCCAATTACAAAACCCTTTTGAAGGGGAAAAATCGACAAAATAGAAAAAAAAACCAGTGGAGGATCTACGAAACTGCAAAAAATATGCCATGCAGGCACCCATTTGGGGATCTCCGCGCGCGTGTGTGCGTGAGCATAATTTAGAACAAACAAGTAAATTTGGGGGATGACAAACACGGCTGCAGGTTATGATCATATTGCATAAAGTTAAACCCTCAAGAATTCTGAAGAACTGTAACGAAAGGAACGGGTTTTGATTGCTGCAATATTGTGTATCGTATAATGGATGGTGGTAGAGTCATACTTTATTCCTTATCATTTATATCTTACCTAATACCAGCCTAACGCTATATTTTTACACCTGCAGCAATACCTGGTTTATTGATCTAGGTCATGTGTTGTCAATGTTGCATTCTGGCTTTCCTTTCAGCATCATCACTGGTCTTCTCACTAATTAAAAATAAAATATAAGATATATCCCAAAAAATATGATAGCCTACAATCACAAAGATATCACATCAATTCATCAAGTCAAATCTTGCCTGTTGTTTATAGGATTCAAGGATCAGATATTCAGATGATCTAGTATGTGCCGCAACACGAGACCATCTGTGCCGCATTTATATCTTTGAGGCTGCGAATACCAATTGAATAGAATAGGATCTTGAATAATGATATTCAAATCCTAGGTTTGTGCCGCAAGGCTCAGTGGAGCTTAGGGGTTTGAAATTGTAATAGAAATCGGGATCGTTAAGTCACATTGCAAAGCGTCAAATCTGAAGGCTAAGCTAATCCTAGTTTCTTGATATCTCGGCCTAGGATGGTTTATGCACAGAGGACTCGGGTAGGAAGAATACTAGATTATTAGGAAATGATATCACAAATATCAAATGTGATTAAATATTATGTTATCCTTGCAATACAATACTCTGATAACAAGTCTGATCAAGATAGACATCCACACAGCGAATCTACTTGTCAAATCCGCCTTCCAAGAATCTTGGGCAGCAATGACCCCTAATCACCAAGAAGCACTCATCAGACCATAAATAATACGATCACCTATCAAACAAACCCCCACCAAAGCCACAAAAGGCTTCAAACCCTGGCCTCGATTCGATTCCAGGCGATCCCAGAAAATTCCAACACCAAGCATGCGTTGCATCGGAAGTTCAAAGACTAACCAATCACGTGAAGAAGGGTCTCATAACGGGAGCTCGTTCCGTTCCCATGGCGCTGGTAATACCCCATGATCAATGTCGCTGAGAGCTTTCTTTCCCTTTCCCTTCCTTACATCTAAACACATCTCTATAACCTCCCCAAAACGAACCTCGACAATGTCGTCGCGCCGAGAACGAGGACGCGATCGCGATAGACCGGAGGAGGAAGACGATGATCCGAGCCGGTATCCTAAGTATATGTCTATTACGGGCGAATCTTTGGATTTGGATTTGGATAAGGGTTTCTTAGGTTTGTTTGGAATATACCGTATTTATTCAAGAAATCAATCTCTAATATATATTTCTTTATTCGTAGGAAAGTGCAGACATATCGATGAATTCGAGTCATTGAACCACCTTGGCGAAGGAAGTTCGTCTCTCCAAAAAAATACCATCATGCGTGCATCATGACTCAAAAATTCTAACCACCCTGTTTTAAAAAAAGCATACGGCGTCGTCCGTCGCGCCAGGGATCGTAAAACCACAAGTCGCAGTGACAAACACGCCATTGTCGCACTCAAGCAAGTCCGCATCTTCGACGAAGACCGCAACAACGGAATCCCCATCACCGCACTTCGCGAAATATTCCTCCTTCGCGATTTAAAACACAGGAATGTGGTGCGGGTGCTCGATGTCGCTGTGGGAGATGAGTTGCATGATGTTTATATGGTGATGGAATATGCTGAGCAGGTTGGTACTTAACTTTTTTGTATTTATATCGACGGAAACTTTCCTCTTCTTCTTCTTTTTTTTTTCTTGTTGAAGGGAGGGAAGGGATCCTATTTGGAAGACGGAAAGACACACCTGGCTGGCTTATTCTTGAATCCCTTGGTGAAAATTCCTACCTTTTCTGAAGTTGGGGTTTCTTTTCTCTCTCTTTTGGTTTCGAAAGAAGGGTGAGGGATCCTGATGGATGATTGGAGGTTTTTCTCGAGGGTATTCAGCTCCTGCTCCGAGGTTGCAATACTCTTAGGACTTGGCCAATCTTCTTGACTACGCAAAAGTCAATTATTCTCAAAGCGAAGGTAAGATTACTTTTCATCTACTAGTATCCAAGGATGGCAACTAACGAAGGAATAGTTAAATGTCTGGCAAAGCAGCTGTTTGAGGGGTTGGAGTACTTGCACGATCGAAATGTCATTCATCGGTATGTTCTATATCTTGAGTAACTGGTGGATACAATCTGACAAATGTGATTATTAGCGACATCAAAGCCAGTAATCTCCTTCTCACTGCTAAGGGCATTCTGAAGATTGGTATGAACCTTTATTTATCAACTACTCAAATTCCGTACCTAACGAATGCAATAGCCGACTTTGGTCTCGCCAGGGAGTACTCAGAACGTCCCTTGACCCCTAGTGTCGTCACAGTATGGTACCGTTCTCCAGAACTCCTCCTCGGCGCAAACCGGTACACCCAAGCCGTAGACATTTGGGCAGCAGGAATGGTGATGGGTGAAATCATCAAACGCGTCCCGCTCTGCCCCGGAGAAAACGAAATCGACCAACTGAACAAAATCGCACAACTACTTGGCGTCCCGAATGATCGTATCTGGCCTAAAATCCATACGATGCCATCGTACCACCAACTCAGATATAGAATCCAAAATCCTCAACGACAGAATCAGCTGGAGATTTTGTTCTTGGGAGCAACTTCCTCTGCGACGGTTGGTTTGATTAACTCTTGTCTGACGTATGATCCTGAGAAGAGGATTACGGCGAGACAGTGTTTGGCGCATGAGTACTTTAGGGAGGCGCCGGCTCCGAAGGAGACGAGTATGATGCCTACTTTTCCGGAGAGTAGGAATGGTGGGAATACCGGTACTGGTGGAGCGGATGGGGCGAATGATACGATCGCTGTACATGGGAAACGGACTGGAGGGTATGATGGTGCTAGTGGGTCTGGAAATGGGGGTTATGTATTTGATTTTGATGGGCAATTTGGAGGGATGCCGCAGAAGAAGAGGCATCGACATGGATGAATCTTCTCTTCCCTTCTGTTTTAGAAAACAATGTTTGAGCGGGAGTCTTTGCGGAGAGGGTTTGGCTCATTTGACCTTGATTGACTTTTTATAGAGCAGAATCAAATCCGTTAGATCAGATGGATTATTCAATGAATCGATCGATTAAGCAATGTCAAGCACTGATAAATTATGAAGCTGCATCAAGACCCGAGGCTAGATCCGGAGTCTCATTATTCTCCCCCGTTCATGTATATGAAATCATCCCCTCGACATCGTCAATGTTTCTTTAAAAAATCTTGACTGATTCTACCAACATGTACAATCCATTCTGTGTGCAATTAACCGTCAAGGGCGAACATGACTATACGACTCCAGGAGCTAAACTTGACACCATATCTGTTGTCCAAGCTCCAAATCTCACAGACGTTCAATACTTCCAATAATGTCTTCTTCAGCGCTCGACTTAAAACCTCGCATCTACCATATCCCGCTAAAATGCAACAATTCCTAGTATATACAGTCACATGGAAAGTATGATCCACAGCTAACACACCCGATCCTGAGAATTAAACGCATTCAATTGAAAAGGTGTAGACCAATATATATTCTATCCTCGAGTCTAGGCACTCTATCCTTTTACCCTATAACCTAAATAATCATAGTAACTATAGCTAGTCCAAACTATACAAAAATAACCTGAAATAAATATACTAGTAGCCATCCCACGCTTAAATTAAAATTTAAAGAATAACAGAATAATATAAAATAAAATAAGATATAACATAATCTCCACCCTCTCTCTCTCTCTCTCAAACCCCTCTCAATATAATATAATTTAAATGGTGAGAAGCCGCGCACGCCGACTAGCTTATGTATCAGACAACCAACCAACCCCACAAGACGACGTAAGCTTTCCCGCAGCTAGTTAGCGACCGAACAAACAAGACACACAGATCCAAAAGCACACCACTTCCCCAATATAATAAACACAGTTGCCCAAACCACCTCAACCATCATTACTCATCGCCACCTTCACCTCTTCACATGGTTGTTTAAACCCCTCCAAAAGGAAGGACCTCTAATAATGTCCCGCACAATCTTCTACAGCATCTCATTCGCCGTCTTCGCAGCCTGTAAACCCCCCCTCCCCCTCCCTTAATAACTAGGTACTTACTTACGTTACTAACAAATCACGTGGTCCACGCCAGCATCCCTCCTAACCCTAACCTCAACAACCCTCCCGCGCTGGATAACCTACACGCAAGAAACCTCCTCAGGTCTCCTAACCAAAACCTACGGCCTCCATTACAGCTGCCTGACCACCACCTCCCCACCAACCACAACCTGTCACCCATTCCCCACAATCCAAGATTGTACCGAAACCCCCCACTTCTGCACACTATGGCATTCAACGAAATACCTACTAAACATCTCCCTCTCGCTCTCACTCCTAACCTGTCTTCTTTTCATATTCTTAATAGCAAATAAAGAATATAGAAGAACAGGGTGGAAGTATTTGGTGTTACTGTTGACGACGGGGGTGGCATGTCAGTTGTTGGCCATGTCCATCGTGAGTTATGTGTATGAGAATGATGAACGGTTTTTCGTCGGGTGGAGGTTGGATGTTTGTTGGGTGCTTTGTGTGGTTTCTTGGGGGGTTGGAGGCGTTGTTACGGGGATCGTGGGGTTGGTTGGGTGGGTTTTGCCGGAGGAGGGGAGGGAAGGAGGGTATGAGAGGTTGCAGTGATTTTATTTATTTACCTACTGTAGTATGTAGGGGGTTAGTTTAGGGGGGGTAATGGGTGGTGTTATAGTGGGGGTATTGATAGGGTGTTTCTGATAGTTGGTTTGGGTAGTTATTGTTTAGCCAGCGAGGTTTTTACTTCTTGATTTGGTTTTGATCTTGGTATTTTTGGGAATACGGGAATATGCTATACGCCATACGGAGGACAAGGTATTATATTACCTTGAACATCGACCTGGAGCAAGCGAAGGGAAGGGAAGGACATCGATAACGACTTTTCATGATAACCATCACAGCAATATCTGTAATAATAATAATTCAATCCTAACTTCTACTAATCATAGGTATCTTATATAATAATATACTTTCACGAACAGCTTTCAATTTCATTGTTCTTTGATTCTTAATTCATAGAATTTCCCATGTTCAAGTATAGCAGTATAACAATATGCCCTCCCTTTTAACCTGAATGGTAGAAAAGAAAACCTTCGACTATAGCATAGCTACAAGGATTGGATTTTATAGTTTAATCCATCTTCTCTTCAGCCACAAAGTGAAGATACGATCCCAACAGCTTGGTTCCTTGAATATAATTCTTCTTATCCAATTTCTCTGTTCCCCCCCAAAAATACCACAGTCAGCAATCCCATCATCCCAGATAAAACATTCTCCATCTTCCCATACCAAAAAGCAGACAAGAAAGAAAGGGAAAACTAACCATTAATACTATGCGGCTGATCCGTCGACGTCCCCATCGGCAACAACAGCACATTCTTCCCTGTCTCCTCCTCAAACGTCAAAGTAATCGGAATACTCCCTCCTTCCCTCGTCAGATCCGGCTTAACCCCCCAAACCTGTTCCGTCGCTCTCGCCGCCGCTCTAAAATTCCAATGATCCGGATCCGCGATCCACCATTTCCCATCATGTATCAAACTCACTTCCACTTTATTATTCGTCTTGAGCGACTTCGCGACTTTGTTCACGTGCGCCGTTACCAATTCCGTCACTCTGGGAAGTTCCATGTTGGGAACTGTGCGGATTGAGAATTTTCCGATTACTTTGGCTGGGATTACGGTTTTGGCTCCTGGGGCGTAGTATGCTCCCTCTATACCATGGAGGGAAAGTGAGGGAAACCTCCATCGGCGCATTAACGTCTCTTGAACATCATCAGTACAAACCGTCTGGGATCCTAAGGCTTCGTAGAAAGTATCCATGCTGAAATCTATGGATTGGTATCTTTCCTTTTCGGATTCTGTCAGTGGGGCGACTTGGTCGTATATTCCATCGATCAGGAGTTTTCCTGTGTTATCGACTAAGGTGGTCATGATGTTTGTTAGGTCGGTCATGGGTTCTGTTACTGCGCCGCCGTAGACTCCTGAGTGCAGGTCTTGACCGGGACCGGAGACGGTGATTTGGTAGTAGGAGCAGCCGCGGAGGCCGTAGGTTAGGCAGGGTTTTGTGGTTCCCAGCCAGCTTTTTTATATACTATATTAGTACAGATTTTTAGTGAAGAAGAGGGGGGGGTTGAACATACTAGTTATCGGAAATGCAAACTGCATCGGTATCCTTGTAGAAGTTCTTTGCTTCCTTCTTGATCAAATCCTCAAGACCCTCGGAACCAGACTCCTCCATACCCTCGAAGCACATGAGTAAATTGACCGGAAGTTCCAATCCAACCCTTCAATATTAATAACCCCCATTAGCCCAATACCAAAAAAGGGAGGGGAAAAAGGAGAAAATACTTCTGATGCGCCTCGATAACATTCAACCACCCCAAAACCGGTCCCTTATCATCCGTACTCCCCCTGCCAAACATCCTCCCCTTCTCATCAACCGTCAAATCGAAGGGATCGGTACCCCACCCATCCTCCTTAAAAGCAGGCTGAACATCATAATGTCCATATACGAGAATAGTACGTTTTGAAGAATCGTTTCCGTATCTTCCTAGAAGGATGGGAGGGAGGTCTAGACCTGGTGATTGTTCGCCTGGGTAGTAGTATTGGACTGATGCACCGAGGGTTTCGAGTTCGGATTTTAGGAAGTCGGCCATCTAATTTAATTTATTTTGTTGTTAGAGAGATAGATAGATAGGGTTCTGTGATGGGGGGTGGGGACGTACGGCGCGGACATCATCACGGCGTTCGGGTTCAGCGGATACGGAGGGTATCGCGACAGCCTTTCGAAGTCCTAATCACTCCATCATCAATATAATCCATACCATATGAATAAACATATAAGAAAGAAAGAAAAGACTTACTCTCAACGAACGCATCCTGAAGAGCGTCGACCCTGTCATTCCCCAGAAAACAATCCGACCAATCAGTATCAATCCATTAAAATCGTCACATAACCCCCGCCAAACCCCATCCTTTCCTACAAAAGAAACAAACAGAACTTATTTTAAAAAAAGACAAAAAAAGGAAAACATACTGGTTATAATAAGCAGTCAAATCAACCGGCATCTTGGTCGTAGTCGTAGTATAATACTTTCTAGAAACAGTGGTAATAGTCTTCGCGTGCGTCGTGTAGCGTCGATGTAAATGTGAACGTGACAGTTGATGTAAATGGCGGGGTGCAGATGTCGTTGGTGGGGTGTTAAATCCAACAACAGAAATAGAACTCTTAAAATACTTCAATCCACAGCAGCTCTTCTGGAGATTATTTATACCCACCGTTTGTCCGACTCGACAGGACAATCTGAACATACGAGTGATTTATCTCTTTTCTTTTTCAGAAAGGCTGCGTAGGTAGGGGAAGGAGGAGAATGGGTATGTATGGGGTGATAGCGGGAAGAGTAAAGAAGGGAGGTAAGCTTTTTTTGCTCGTGTTAGTTTGGTTCCAATCGGATTTCGGCTACCCGCGTCTAACCTTTGAAGGATGGAATGGAGTTTGAACATGGGGAGCCAATCGAATCGACGGTTATGGAAGTCGTGTGATGGATATTGCATGAGAGCGGCAGGGTGTGTGACGGGAAGAAGGGCGGTTATGAGAGATATCCATGATATCACGATATTATATTGATCCGAGTATTCCATATGGCATGCATTGATTACAACCTCGTGATAGTATAGAGATATTTGAGATATTTGAGATATCAAATATGAGTATGACCTCAATTGAATTGATGGTCTTATATTACTATATACACATAAATAAATAAAAAGCTAGACAGAATACCTATACACACTACACCCATCCCCATCTACAAAGTCAATAGACTTCAAACATACCTATATCCCCCTCCTCTACAGATCTCTACTCCACAACTCCCTCCTCCTCCCTCTCTCCATCCTAGCAAAACTCCTGATCTTCCCCCACCCAGCCTTAACATCCTCCACCCGTTTCCTCATCTCCTTCTTTCTCTCCTCAGTAGTAGGCGCCACCATACCCACAAAAAACTCAGAACATCCAAACATCTTTGCGAGTTTGTTCCGTGTGTAAACATCCGGATTCTGTCCTCTCAATTGTTGTATCTTTTTGATGTCGGCCTCGTTTAGATGGTATGTCTTTTGGTAGGGACGGGATAGTGCAGGTGGGAGTTTTTCTGGTGGTGTTTCACTTCCTGGTTCTGTAGATGAGGAAGAAGAGGAGGAGGATGTGATTTCGGGACGAGGGTTTATAGGTGCATAATTCGCCGGAGGCGGAGACGTAAGAATTGCGGTTTCGCTAGGAGCCTCATATCTCGGATCTATCGTTGGTAAAAACAGTCGTGGGGTGATATATGGCGTAGGAGCAGCGGACGGCGGGTTATGTATGATCGTGGGTAGTACCGTGCTCACATGTGTACCGCCAGCAGGTAAATGTCGAGATGTAGCTGATCGGGAGGGAATGGTTGATGCCGTACCGATGAAGGATCCGTGGGGGTGTAGACGGAGAGCTTTGGTCATCCGTCGGGTTGTGGATTTGTACCGGAGTTGGTGGTGGGAGGCTAGGAGGCGGCGACGGGTGCATTGGGTTATTGGAGGGAGGGAGGAGGCGAGGGAGGACATCGTGAAGATTGAGGGTGTGGCCATTGCGGATGATGTTTTGTGAGGATTTGGCTGGCCAGGCCTGAAGTTGAGGTTGGTGGTTGAGGTGTGAAGCTTTGAAGTTGATGGGTTGACGTTGGCCGAAGCGGAAAATTCTCAAGATGGTTTGGGCTGTCGGTGCAACACAGAACTTCACTAATTCCTTCTCACATAAACTTTACTGCCACAAATCCACATACCATGATATCTACAAAACTACAAGAGAGAAGATCAGATAATAGATAATAGATGATTCCTGGACGGTTTACCACATATACATATACAAAAAAACAAAATAAAAAATCTTTTAAAAACTCGCCCATAGAACCCTTTCTTCGAAAAAACAACATCGAAGAAAGGAAGAAAAAGAAGAAGAAAAAGAACCAATGGATAAAAGAACCAAAAGAGCACATATAAACAGCGTTATCTTGCAACCAATGCAGGCAATGCAGTCAGTACAGGATCGATTGATAAACGAAGAAAAAGAAGTAATAAAGTATAGAAGAAGAAGAAAGAAAAAAACCCAGAATGAAGAATGAAGACAGACCGAGAATAAAATTCCCTCCAGCTCACAAAAACAAACGATGAGAGTAGTGCATTCGACGAGGTTCAATTTTTGGTTTTCAAAAAGGAGAAGAGGAAAGAGAAAAAAGAGAGGAAGAAGAGGGGGGAAGTGAAGACATGGACGAGTAGCAAAGAAATTTATTTCCAGTTCTAAAAACGCCTCCCGAAAGACAGATTAAAATGGGGGGGAATGTATGGAAGGGGCATGGGGGTAGGGGGGATCTGTCATCATGAGGCATGAGTTATAATAAACAAAAACGCTCGGAGCCAAGATATAAGGAGGAAAAGACTTCATGGGAAGGAGGAATTGATGAGATGGATGGGGGGATAAGAGGGAAGTGTGGAGAGAGGAAGTGGTTCAGTTCAAAAAAAGGACATTTTATTTTCATCATGAGAAAGGGGATCATGCGGTGGGGAAGGACGCCAGAGGGGTATTCTTTTAGGTTGCAGCCTTATTTTTGGAACTGCACAAGAGCAAAAAAGGGCACCGGGGACGCAAAAAGATGGGAAGACATATAAACCCAAAAGGTGCAGAGACATTAAACCCATATGTGATATCTCCACCGTCCCTATACTCCCAGTAAAATCGTACAGTCTGACACCTCGAAATGGAAAAAATGTAAAAGCCGGCTCGTCACCACTCAATGGCAACCGAGCGTATGTGGAATACAGATGGGAAAGCGACGGGTTCCCGATATTAAAAGAGCTTTAAGAACCCAGAAAAACAATGAGACCCAAAAAATGTCATCAAGGCTCCGGAATATGCATAATAAGCAACTCCTCATCACCAAAATGCGAGACTGGAGAGCATGGAGCAAGCACGGGGACATGGGCTCATGAGAACCGTCTAGACCCTGGTGGGGCCATGCTGACCTGTGCTACTGGGTACCCGTGATGAAGTTGATAGTCACCCTGACTAAGAGCACCTAATGCATCAAGCCCTCCCATAGGTGGGCCACCAGGTGCTCTGCTGACGGGGCAGTCCTTATGCGCGAGGAGCAGAGTCTTAAGAGCCAATATCTCTTCACGCAAATTTGTAACTTGAGCGTTGAGAGCATCGTTCTCGGCACCGAAGTATTCGACTTTGGCCTGGAGGTTGGCTAGCCATTGCTTCTTCCTCTGGCGACACTTCAACGCAGCAACCCTATTTAATCCATCAGTATACTGCTCTGTATAAAAAGATATAACTGTAAATTTAATTCCCTACCTGTTCCTTTCCAAAAAGTTCTTCCTCTTCTCCTCGTCGGTCATCTTCTTTGAATCCTGTCCATTCCCATCCTTGTGATCGTCTCCATCATCCATATCATCGACATCATCCATATCCTCATCCTCGTCTTCTGGGGACATGGCTCTCTTTTTCTTATTGGAAGTGGCTTTAGTCTCTTCGGCTTTTCGGCGATTTCCAGCGGCGGGTTTTGTAACACCGGCATTGACCGCGGCCCCTTTCTTTCCGGGTGTCGCTTTCTTCTTCCCTTTGACAGTACCAGCGTCGGCACCATCGCTTCCAGCCATATCCTCACTAGCTTCACTTTGGCCGCGGGTGGTGGTGCTAGCGTTCCTGCTATGGCCGCTAGTAGCGATGGAGTTCCTCTTCAAATTGCTGGTGGCAGGGTCGATATTCATCGGAACGGAACCATTCGTCGTGGGAACTGGGATTGCTTGTGGAATGTTAGCTGAGAGGAATTGATTTTCAGCCTGGTGTTTCTGACCTTGTTGAGCAAGCATATACAAGCCATTGGCAGCAGCATTAGCGTCTACTCCAAATGGATCCGAAGGGTGACGTTGTTGTGGTGGTTGCGGGATAGAGTTCACAGCAGTGATCCCTGAAACGTCCATGACGTCAGGATTTTCGTCGGGTTTGACAATAGGAATTGCTTGGGCAATGGCTGCTGCTGGTTTTGAGGCTCTATTGACAGCCTGAGCTGCCATTGCAGTCTTTTGAAACTCGAGTGTACCGGGTGTCGGTCCGCTGCCGAATCCGAATAGTGCTTGTGTGTTGGGTGACGGAGCTGGGAACATGCTACCTGAACCGCCTGGTGTCAATCCAGATCGAATGCCGGACTCGTTAGGAGTTAACCCGGTCCTCAATGAGCCATCATAACCGTGAGCGGATGGTCCTGTCAGCATGGCAGGGGACAGGGGCCCCGATCGGAGAGAGTGGAGGCCCCAATTGAATCCACTTCCACCTCCAAAGTTTGTATTCGGGGACGCGATTTGAGAAGCCGGGGGAAGAAGAGCCTTACCCGGTGTTAGGACGTCGGGTTTCGAAAAGGACTCTTCGAACGGATTGGGCTCTTCGCGATATTTGTTTGGGACTTGCGAAAAGTAGTCTCCACCTTCGTCGGGAACAGCTGGTGGAGGAGGAGGGGGTGGCGGAGGAAGCGACTGATCGCGTGTCTTCTTGGGACTCGAATCGGATGATGCAGCAGGAACGGCGGCTTTGTTGTTGGATGTCGATGCTGACGTCTTTGTGGCTGACTCTGTTGCCTTGGAGGCGGCTCTGGTGGTGGCTTGTTTCGTTGTAGCTTTGGGTGAGCCTTTCGAGAGATCACGATTGGAAACCTGAGGGGAATTCCGCTTTGGCTCTGGGCGCATGGCGAATGATGTTAGTACTATTGTTAAGTTTATTACCTAGTATGTATGTATGATGATGATGATGATGATGCCGCAAGAATGGATAGCATTCTGGCGATATTGCTTTGAAGGGTGAGGTTGAGAAAGTGAGGTTCGAGTTGGGGATGATTGCCGTGATGGTGATGACAATGACGGCATACCACGAGGGAAAGATTGGAAGAGGATGTGGCAGGTGAGATGGAAGGTCAACAGTGGGCGATCCAACAGGTAACAGCACACATCCCTCCAACTCCACTCCACCACTCCACTCCACTTCACTCCAGCCCTTTCCCTCCCTCCCTCCTGGTGCTCCAAGAGAAGCACTATCACCATGCATTGAATGTGCTGCATGATACTGGAGGAACAACATGATCATCTGACAACAAGGGATAGGGAACACAAAGAACAAAAATAAAAAAAAACAATTCAAGATAGAAAGGGAAGAAAGAAAGAGATAAAAGGAAAGTCACTCACCATCAAAATGTCGTTTGGTGTCGAGTGGAGAGTTGATGCGAGATGTGGGATTCGACGGTCCCTGAGACTGTCGAGTAGCTACAGCGGCCGACATTTTTGTCTTAACGGAAGAGATATCCTTCTGCTTCTGGTCTTTCGTTTCCCTCTACCCGTCCGTCCCCGTATAGGATAGTAAAATTGATTTCCAGAACCGAAAAGAAAGGAAAAGGAAAAGGAAAAAAAGATAATCAACTATGACGACAGCGTACTCGGGTATCGCCTCCCCGTCCTAGTTCCAATCCGTCGTAACGTAGTTTAAAGTGTATGTACCCCCCGATCAAACAGAAAAAAAAATAAGTTCTTTCAACCCCCCAAAAGGCGATTTTTCAAAGAACGAGAGGAATGGAGAGGGTTAACCAAAAAAAAAGTGTTTTTCTGAATATTGATTGGATGATGCGGCCGGAACGAGGGACCAAAAGGTGTTTAGACAACCCCGACTGACGTATTGTATTTAGGCTTTTGGGATTATGACGACAGAGGATGTTGGAGTAAATTTTCTTGGCCCTTACTCTGACGTTCTTTTAAACCTCGACTGGCAGCGAACAAATCCGAAAGCAGCGACGGGTAGGACTGTGGTTGGGCACGGAACGGAAACTCTATCAGCGCAACGTTCTACTGTATAGATGTGAGGGTTTGTAAGCATGCGAACACCTGAATCGATCTAGTATGGCAACGTGAAGGCAAGCGGACACGATGAGGCAACAATAAAACACAAAGTAGAAAGCGCCATTGAAGGCGAGAGGGAATTGTGCATACAGATCTGGCAGTTTAGATCTTCAAAAGAAAGCTTCTGGGGAAGTTGAGGGGCGAAGGGGGCACACGAGAGAAGTATGTATGTAAGTACCCTTCTAAGCTATCTAAAAGGATAGTGGTGGGATGGATGGGATAGGTGAGTGATCATGAGCAGGGAACTCCTACTCGAGTCGAGTCCGAGGCAAAAAGGACATAACAGACAGATCTAACAACCATAAAAAAAATTAAAAAATAAAAGGACTGGGAAGCATGAAATTTAAGAAACCCGATCAGTTCCTTACATTTTCCATAATAAAATGGTGGTAAAGGGAAAGAAAGGATGGGAATGTTGTGTAGCCAAAGATCGAGAATTGAAAGCGTGATGGGGGAAGAAAGGAAGAGGAAGAGGAAGCGAGAGAGAAATGACGAAATGATATGCCAGGTCCGAACAGCCGTCAGACGGCCCAATTGACTGACCCTCGCTCTTTCCTTTATTGTTCTTTGTAACCACCAGCTCCACATTCACTACCACAACCACCGCTGATATAAAAATAAATATCAGACCGTTGTTATAGACGCTGCAGACGCCCGATCTCTCTGTTTACAATCAAACGATAACCAGAATGCTTTTCCAGGGCCGGGGTGGTTTCTAGCTCCCAACTAGCCTGTGCAGCTGTGCGTGCTCACAGACCATCCCACCGGAAAAACATTGACTGGCACCCACTTTTTTTTTCGAAAAAAGATAGAAAAAAGTGCAGACAACTGAATAAACGAATGGCAGGTGATTCCTCCAGAGGCAAAAAAAAAGCACCACTATCTGGTCTGGTCTCTCGGGGGTTGCTTCCGTTGGTGGCAACGGGCAGGGTGCCGAAGGATCGAGACCTGATATAGTTATCGAAGAAAAAATTGGGGTCCAGACGATACGAAGGAGGGGGTGTGCAGCGAAGAATGGGCACAAAAAGTAGCCCGACTTGGCTTTACAAATCAGAAAGCCGCAGACATTCTGGAAAGGGCACTGGTGAAGCAAGAGGGCAGCTGTAAGGAGGCAATGATCGGCTGTCCAAGACAGCCTTGAACCTCGAATAGCGTGGCCCGGGAAGATGTGGAGGGTTTAATTCGGGGATGGATATTCTCCAACTATCGAGAGCTAGAACACCATGAGGATGTGTGTATGTGATGTTTGATAGTATATTATATATAAAATATATAATATCAATGGATCGATGAAGTTTGAGGTTGAAGTATGAGAAGGGAATGGTGATAGTGGATGGGATGTGTTGAGGACGCAGATGATGCAAGAATAACACACAACAGCAGAAGAAGCACAGTCGTTACAGATACGACAAATATCAGACGAGACGAAGAAGATCGAAGTAGAAGAAGTAGAAGACGCTTACCCTTATGCACAGTTCCAGAGATAGTATTCTTTTTAGCTGTAGGCGCAAGCAAGTATACTAATCTAAACGCGAAATGCGACAGCCTGGTGCGATCAGAACCGGGTATGTGGATGTGTAGTAATGATCGGTCGAGTTTTTCGTAACTCCACGACCGAGAAGAGCACAGAGAGGGAAAAAAATAAAATAAAAGAGGCGCAACAGAAAGCTCGAATGGTAATGAGTAAGAAGAGCAAGCTGGACGAGGATGGCTGAATGACGAAACGGAAGCGGGTTTTGAGGCTCTTTGTCCAGATACCCACAGATACAATACGCAGCAGGAGCCAGAGAGGGTGGGTTTGATGGGATGCTGGGAAGTTGGGAAAGGTGGAATGATGATGAAATGACGTACGATGGATGGATGGTTTAACTTATTTAAAAGGGATTGAGAAGAAGAAGAAGAAGAAGAAGAAGAAGAAAAAATATCAGCACCCACACTTGTTCTCACACTAAACCAAGTCAGACACACCACCTTCGAGTCAATCCATTGGTTGTTTATCCGTTAGCTATCTCTTCACTTTCATTACAAATTGTTCTTATTTTATTTTTATTTTATTTATTTTTATTTTTATCCATTTCTCTTCTATTTAATAGAAAAGAAGAAGTTTGCCCAGTTGATTGATTTTAATATTGTTTGATTGAGATCGAGAGTGGACCGAAAGTGCTTACCAAACCTCGCCAAAAAGCCACATGTACGTACCTGGCCTGGGAGGAAGAGAGAGACAATATCAACGGTCTAATAAGCCTCGAACCAGAGCATCCCCTCTCATACATATAATTTACTATCTTTCCATCTTCAATAGTTACTAACATTCTCTGCTAAAAAAAAATCACACATTTAACAGAAGGCGTCTCTTGCGACAGAATTAACATACACATACATACCATGCATGTTCGAGTTCCTACCCCATGGAAAAAATAGGGGTGGCTAACGTCATAGGCAAAACCGCGAATTCAATCCAGTCAAAATAACGACTTGCACTTGCACTTGGACCAGGGGGGACTGGACTATGTACTATGTAAAGTCCTCCCGATTGATGGGCATTTCCATGATTTGGGTCCTTTACACGAAAAAGAAATTATCCCAGGATCTTCTTCTTCCACAAACGTGATAAAACGCTCCTACCAGGTCCTTTTCTTTGCTCTCTCGCATTGTGCTTTGCGTCTATGCATCAGTATCTCCTCGTGCATGCGTCTGTCTATTCCAAGAAAAATATCCAAAATAAATCATACATACATACATATACACTTACATACATAAGTCCACAAAGCCTCTCCTGCATCTTTCAACAATCGATAGGAGAACAAAAATAATAACCCCCTAATACCTTTACAAAAAAAACAAGAGCTATGTATTGCATGATGCATATGTAATCCAAGGGGTGGTTATCCCGGCCGAAAACAAAAAAAAACAAGCCAACCAGTGGGGAAAAAAAACGTTCGGTAGACACACAGAACCTAACCATGCCTTGTCTACCGACACTCCTTTTTCCTCCCCGTTTCAAATATTAATATTCATTTTAGTACATAAACCCTCGAATATGCTCTTTCTTCTAGATTTCATAATCTCACTTTTATCTTTATTTTATTCTTCAATAGTGGTAATAATTTACAAAAACAACGTGCTCATTAATCTCTACCATTTGCCCGAATTGAAGAACTCCTACACAGTATACTCTCACAGTATTTTCTTCTCCTGATGATGAAATAATTCATCCAATCCCATACATTGCATCGGATAATACTGTGGGGAACCCTTCGAAAAAACAAAAAGCTTTTCAGAACTCTGGCACAGTTGTCCACCAGACGGTCTCAAAAAAAAACAAAATCGCGGTATATGATTGGCGGACGCCCCATCCGTTCTTCTTTACCCTTCTTTCCTTATGTCTCAAGTCTCCAAAAACTTTGTAGTATACAGCTCAAGAGACATACATGTTATACAGCTTAGTCGTACCATACATACAAACACAAAATGCTAGTAAACATCGTGCCCGATTGCAATAATTGTACCACTTTCTCCAAAAAGAACAACAACACTTATCTCTATCCCATACCAAAACCCCAAAACCCCGAACCCTCAAGGAACAATATCCCCCATCTACACACTACCCAAACCACAAAAGACTATAAACCTCTAAAATCATACTAGTAAATAACACCCGAATACGTCATCCTACCATCCCCATTCCATAACCCCCGTTTCGAATCCCATATTAGGCAGAATCAACCGGACCGGGCAGTAACTAACTAAGCTACATACTTACTTTCCCTTCCATCCCAAGATATACCCTTACCCTGGTTAATTACTTACTTAGTATAATCCCCTGGTCTATATACCAGCATTACCACTTACTAAGGCAAGTACGTGGTGTTTATCAAGACTTCTTTCCGAATTGCTTGTTTTTTTTTTTACCCCCTTACACAGATATATCGATATGCACTATATACATACACCCTGAGAGAAAAGCATTAAAGGTCCCCCCGGGGAGGGTAAACAAATAGGAAGGACTCAAGGTTGCTTAGAACACCAGGGGTAACGAGAATGGATCCATAGCCTGTATTTCGTCATCATACAAATATCCTCATATCCTCATACCATATCCACCCCACGTCTCACACACCTAAAGGAACCGTGATAACATAATCACCTTGTCCATATACTCTCCATCCATCCATCCGTACCCGGTACCTTATATATCAAAACAAAGAGTTTGTCAATCCACCTAGCATTTACGGTTGCACAAGATAAAAAGTTTACCTATATATAATAGAGCCCGAATGCGGCATTTGAGATTAGAGCTGTATATCAACAATACCACGAGTTTGCCGCATTTTCTTTTTACATGTATACCTCGTACACGTTATCCACCGATCTTTTCTGATAGTTATAGAAAGTAATAATATCCCCGATAAGGGAATGCCAATATATATAAATCGCGTGCAACGTCCTCAAACTGCATATCCTAAGGATTGTTATATCTATACTGATTTGCTTGGTGACAATGCGGTCGATCAATCGATTTCAGATATGATACTTTACCGTATACCCCACCGCTACAAAAGCTACGAAGCATCCTCTTCTGTAATCTATAAATTCATGAGATAGCACCACGTTGGGAAGAATTCTAGAGTGAGAAAAATATTGGATACCAGATATTACCATTGACCAATTATCCTACTACCTAAGGACAAGAGCTTTATGTATGGCATAAAATATGGATAATCGCAAAAAAAAGAAGAAGAATAAACAGAATTAAAACATCAAAGAATACAACGCCGAATAAAAGGTCCAAGTATTCACTCGAAAAGAAAAAGAAAGAATGCAAGGTAAAAAAAAAAAAGTGAGAAAACTCTGGTGGAAAAAAAGAAGACGAAAGCGAATTTGATGGGAAGAAAAAAGAAGTGAAAGAATTTTAGTTTTTAAAGCCCCCCCTTCCCCTATACAATCAGTATTTTAAACATCTTTAATCCCGCCTTTTATAATTTCCGAGTCTTTCTGGATAGTAGTAGTGATTTTAGGTCGTCACGTCGTGTCAAGAATATGCAAATGAAACTCTAACGGCAAGCGCTTTAAACAAGTCATCATGATGCATACGCGTAATACTGCTCTGTTTAACGGCGAGCAATGATGAATTGAATCGAGGCTCGGGAAAGGAACTATAATACCAATTGTTAGCGAAAATCCGCAGGATTGTCAGAGGACAGTTGAAGGAAGAACTTACGAAACAGCATCCAAGAAATCTAAACAGAGCAATGACAGCGTTCGACCAGAGCAAAAGTCTGAAGTAGAACGCAGTTCGGTCGCTAGCGCCATTCGAAATACCGAAGGAATCGAATGCGTTATCGGTGACGGCCAAAACCAAGATGCCGTTGGAAATCATCCAGAACAAAATCAAACGGGTACGGAAACTCTTGTACGAGTCGTCGAGGGACTTCTTCTCCTCGGTCTCAACCGGCTTGTACGGTGTCAACGCACGCTTCACGGTAGCCTCGAAAGCAGAATCGATATCGGCCTGTGGCTTGTCTGGTTCGTCAATGACCTGGGCTTTTCCACCATCGGTAGCCTTGGATTGGGCGGCAGGAAGAACATCGGCCTTGTCGGATCCCTTGGTACCCCACGAAACATCGTGCCAATTGCAGAAGGCATAGACGTTGAGGATGTTGGTGTACGAAGAGGCGATGAGCAAATATTGAGGGAACGAGTGGAACAAATGCCATGGGTCGAGGTAGAGAAGGGAGGAAACAACGTAGAGACCAAAGGTAGCAGCCAAGGCAACCAAAATGACACCACTTGTACCCTCGAAGAAATTCCTGAAGAATTGCCCAGCACTACTTGTATCCAGCTGGAACGTCTTGAAGGCTTGTACGACGAGGTAAATGGACAGAATGATGACATAGAGCTGTATAATGGCGAAGAAGATAAACGAGGCGATGTAAGTGTGTTTTGAACCCTTCGGCCTGTTACCGAGAGCCAAAACGAACTGTATCATGACAAGACCGAGATAGATGTACTGTAGGATAACGTTGATGATAGGAGTAGCTTTACCGAAAGGCCATGGAGCTTGGTTTGGATCAGTGGGAGTACCGGTAAGACCCATGATGACGAAAGTAGTAAGCCAGAAGTTTGCAAGACCGAACCAAGAGAGAATGAGGGAGAAGATATTGTAGAGGAGCTGGATGTGGAAGAAGAACATGCGGAGCGGGTTGTGGCTAGACTTGTAGAGACGACCGAAATGGATCAACGAGTAGACACCAGCAGCGAACGAACCGTTAAGCCAACGACGTCTCTGAGAGATGAACTCAGGAGTACCATCCGGAACGTCAGTTTCAGCCTTGGACAACTTGACGTAGGTCAAATGCCACTTCTCGTTCTGCTTGGCCACCAACTCGAAACACAGAATACGATCTTCAGCCAAGAACATGTTCTTCTTGAAGATATTCATACCCTCAATACCCTTGGAACCGAGACGCGCGGAGAGCGTGTGATCACCGTGGAAGTACTGCTCCAAAGGCCGGCCAAGAATGGCGCGGAATCTGTAAGCAGAGAAGGCACCAGGAAGCACAGAGACGTAACCGAACGAAGATTCCAATGGTTTGTCAAGAATGTTGGAAATCTTGTATTCGAAGTTCTGGGCGGCAACCAGCGGGTTAATCAAGTTCTTAAGGCCCCGACCCAACATAGCGTGGATTTCACCACAGGCACCACCGAGGTTCTTGTCGTTGTAGAAAGCTTCCCAGAGGTACAAGATGGACTTTGGACCGGGTTTGGTACCAGCATCCAAAAGAACGCAGACTTCTGGGTTCAAGATTTTGCCGAAGGCGTTAAACAGCCATCTGTGGGAGTTGATCTTCTTGGAGTTCTTCTGCTTCAAGCAGAACATCATCTGGACCGGAGGAAGACATTGTGGGTCCTCATCCTTTGGTCTGACCAACATCTGCGAGGAGGTAACAGACAATTGTGTCGTGTACTCGAAAATATGGGCAACAGTTTCCTTGTTGTCAATTTTCCTCTTCATGATACCGTCCTGGAAAATACCAATTGTAGCTAGGACATCGAGAGTGTCCTTGTCGCAAGGGTCGATACCATCGAAGATCAAGCAAACGACGATCTTCTGCCATGCTGGACCATCTCTCCCCCAAAAGTCGGACTTCTTGAGGTTGACGATTTCTCTGATGTTTTGCATGACACCATGTAGTGTTCTGGCGGTAAGCACCTTATCTTCGTTGTAGTAGGTGATAGCAATGAGCAGCTCAGTCGATCTGTTGTACATAGCTGGACGAAGCGTGTAACCATTCTTCAACGTGAAGTCGTCGGGATCGCAAGTAGCAGCGGTGTCTAAGACGCGTTTAGTAACCAGAGATCGTGGATTTTGGCTTTTATATAAAGAACTTACATCTCAAATGAGTGAATTCTTCAGTTCCACCCTCGAGATCCTTGCTCTTATACTTTGGTAGGATAGCATTTTGGATAGCAGATGGAACGGGATAGTCAGTGGCGAAAACCTGACCTTGGACAAGCTTAATTTTTCTGGTAGCATATCTTCGCATATTCGAAGGAGCCTGTCTCTCCCTCCATGCCTCTGTCGAAGAAGCCTCTGATCTGTTGTATGGAGACGCAACCCGGGTAGGGAGGCCAGCAAAACGAGTCCCGCTCTCTGGGTATGGCTGCTGGATTTCACTGTACTGGGTTGTTGGCCTTGCATTTGGAACATAGGTTTCTTGAAGACTGTGATGCTGAACATCACCAGAGTTGAACGGATTGTTCTCGTCATATCCAATTTGTGTAGGAGGGGGGATTTGTTGGTGTTCAACTTGACCACCCGGTTGATTGAGGAGCGTTCTCTGCTCCTCTCTCTCGTCATAGTCTTCATTGGTTGCTTGTTGGCCGTATGGGTGGCCTTGCTGGGGTGGGTAGCCGTAGCCACCAGGGGGGCCACCGTAACCTCCTTGCTGTGCCATGGTAAAAGGGAAAGGGTAAGCTTCTTTGAAGCCTTAATCAATTGATTCTCGGATAGGTGAAACGAATGAACGAATATAGATTGTGGATGTTGTTGCTGTTGCTGATGATAAGGGTGAAAGATCTGTTGTAGTTGAAATGAGGCGTGTTAGCAGCTATTTACGAGAAAGCTCAGCTCAGCCGTTGGTGAAGCTTGGAAACACAGCCGCAGGTATTATGCGGATTCCAAATAAAACCCCTGTTTTCCTCGGAACCACGTAAAGATACCAACAAGAGACTCAAAGACCTTGGTTGGACATACCAGGGGAATAGGGATGAAGTATCAAGACGAATGATTTGTGTCTTTGTCTTCAATTCGAAACCAATGCTGTGCGAATCGGGTGGGTGCTTTTTCTGCTTCCACGCAAGAGGGAGAGGGGGGGAAAGGAACGACCAGCTAACCCTGAAAGAGCAAGTTAGGAGAACCGAACGACACTAACAACTAACAGCTGTGAAGTGAAGTGAGGTGAAGAAGTGTGAGGTGGAGTGGAGTGTGAAGGGTGTGTGTGTGTGCTCGTATAGCAGGGGCAGATATCACAATTTTATAGAAAATGAATATCAAGAAGTCGAAGGAGAATGAATGCAAAGGATAATCGAACGGCTGGAATGAAAAACAATCAAGAAGCAGCAATAACAGCAGCTTGGGGATGGGATTGTTCAAATACCTTCAGGGGAGGACGGAGTGAAAGAATGTTTATCTATCGTGGCGGGCGGGATTGTTGTTATTGCTATTACTGATTGGTGCTACCGCCGTCTGTTAGCGTCTGGAGCGTGTCTCGTCTACTGCAGCTGAAATACTGATACTACTGCCTGCCTACTGCTACCACCGTTCTGACTAAGGAACAGCCAGCAACAGTTCAACCAGGCAAAAGGAAAGGGCTGTGTGACGAAAACAAAAACCAATTTTTTTTCGGAGGGAACGAGGGCCAGGAGGTCGAGACGGTAAGGTCGATGCGAAGTTGAGCTGGGTTTATTGTGGGAGAGGTACTAAGTACGTACTTACTGTACTATTACATATACTCTGTCTGTCACGCAGCAACCAACCAACCAAATGATATATCAGAATATTACTATCGCCAACAGAACAGAACAGAACAGGACAGGACAGAACAGGAACAAGCCGAACGGGGTGCAGATGTGGTGTTTTATGTAACAAGTCGAAGTCGAAGGAAAGGGACAAAGAGAGAGAGAGAAGGAAAAGGAAAAGAAAGGGATAGAGAGAGAGAGCTGGGAAAGCAAGATGTTTAAGATTGCCTGTTGAGGGGCTTGCACTTGCACTTGAGTGATCGAAGAGCTTAAAGCAAAGTAAAGGGCCAGGACAAGCAAGCTGTTAAAACAGAAAAAGGGTCCGAAGAGGGAAGGGGGAGAAACCGGCGGCCACACTCTCACATTCAAATTCTCTCCTTTTGCTCTGCTCGAACATGGTAGACTTTACATCTGACGAAAGGTTGCGTATCGCTCTTCCAATACTACGCTTTTTTCGCCGGGCTGACCTATTTTTAAAAAGTCCTCAGGGGCAGCCATGCAAGTTATCGAAGAGGTAATGCAAATCCGTCTGTCGAACCCCAACCCTGGCTTGCAACCCCCCCGCCTCGACCACAGGAATCGCTTTGGCCAGTACACACATGTACTATGTATATGTATGTATGTCTGGCCGGCGGGACCATGGCACCTATAGCCTAGACGATGTCTGAGAAAACTTTTTAGCCCTGGCGTTTTTCTAGAAGTCCAAGCTGCCTTTGGTAGAGCTGACCTCGACATCATGACCTTTGAACTGGTCACGAACGGAACGTGCAGATTACTATCATCCCAGCTCCTACCTTGGCTGCATACCAGCTGGAGCTTCGGTTCCAGCTCTACAGACGCTAGTTACCCAGTTTGGTGTAAGGTTCTGTCAAACGCATTTTGCGGGCTTTGTCTTGCTATAGATCTCCAGAGTCCCGCCTATACGAAGTATCGGAACAACGATCTCGACTGTTTTTCGTTTAGTCCGAGTCGGTATAAAAATTTTCTTTTTTTCCATTTCTTTTCTTTTATTTCTCCATCC
Organism: Arthrobotrys conoides; assembly: GCA_036971725.1. Taxonomy (NCBI): domain Eukaryota; kingdom Fungi; phylum Ascomycota; class Orbiliomycetes; order Orbiliales; family Orbiliaceae; genus Arthrobotrys; species Arthrobotrys conoides. The sequence continues at coordinate 2,514,486 of JAVHJM010000005.1, forward strand.
TCGTCTACGTACAAAGGTACTCAGCCGTACCCAAGGCTTAGCACTGACGCAGCCCTACACAAAAGGACCACACCTTTCAAGATTCGGGATTCCCAATTTGAATGATTATATGAGCTCTAAATCATACTTAAGAGCCGTATAGGTGAAGTAAGATGAGACCTCATAAGATATGGTAGCCCTTTTGAGATCTCATACCAGCTCACCTGGAAACAACAGAGAGAGGGGTGTGAGGATGGAAGGAGAAGTTGGATCGCACCGTCGATGGCAAGACCCGAGTACAATGTTCCATCTACTTTCCGCCCTGAACAATGGAAGTACAAAGATCGTCGCCAGAGAATGCCTTCGGGCCCTGTTAGTCTCTTGGCCATCCATTGCCCATTGGTTGTGCAAAGGTAGGTACCATGTTGAATTCAAACACGCTTGAAACAGAATATCCCGTTGGGCCTTTCTCCTATTTCGCACATATCCTCCTGCGTCGTCGTCGAGGTCGAACGGCTCGGGTAATGCCATCCACGGACACAGCAGGTCTATGTGTCCACAGAACTCTCATGTTGAAGTTTGATTAATATCCATCATATCTTCAATTTATTTTTTATTTTTTCGCTTTTCTTCTCGTTATGTTCCATTTGGGCAAATTTTTGCCGTTGGTTCTAATTTTTCCTGTGCCAAACCTTCCAAGCCACAAACCCGAAAGACATCGGCCGACCAATGGGCAGGGGTTCTGTCAACCTTGCGATGTCAAGGGGTACTAAAAATAATGCTAGCGCCACCACCTTACCATAATGAGACTTCGAGGCTCTGATCAAGTTCCTTTGCCTCTCTAAAAAAATGTATTAACCAAAGTCTTAAAATATGACATATCAAAGACATCTCATGATCCCTCATTCGATAGTATATATTCCTTTCGGGCGGGCCTTATCTGCTCATCTTGACCCAAAATCGTGCCGGTTTTTTTCGTCCGATTTGGGTATTGTCGGGAGTGGCTTCTTTCGGAAGGGAGTGGCGTTCTTTCTGTGTGACCCAGCCACACCAACACTTTTTTTTTCGCTCACCAGAAACAACCTCAGTTCATGTCAAAGACCGACGGTCTGTGCCACCTGAGACTATTATTTAAGCTTCCCCACTCCTGTCTATCAACGGTTAATGTCGGGACCTGAAGACTCAAAAAAAAAAAAAACTAACAAACTTTGGTACCTCATCCAGACCAGAAAAAGACTGCCTTCTAGTTGGCCAACAAGAAAGAAAAAAATCGATAAAAAAAACTCAAAATCTTCTTCGAGGCGCCCACCGACTTAACGTTGGATGTGTGTGACTTTGTTGTGTGTTGTGGTGTTGGACAATCATATATCAATTTTAGCAGTTGCTTTCCAACCCCTATAATAGCGGGATCTCGATATAAGGGCCTCGTGCTACTAACATATACACGTTTGCCATATGGCCAGGCTCAACTGATATCATCATGACGTTACATTTCATCGAGATCGTCTACCCTTCTTCGGTTAAAATTGTGAATGAGTACATTCAAGGGATCTGGACATGTAGACTTCTGAGCACCTTCTGCTACGGTTAACGTTTCTAGATCGGCTCAGAGAAGTATATCGCTCGGTAGGTTACTATCTATACCTAGGGCTTCAAGAAAGGGTAGAAATTTAACGAATGAAGAGAAAATGTATCATTATGTAAGTACAGTACATACCTGTGCTGTCTAAATGCTGGTATTGTTTTACAGATCTACAACTAGCCCGCGCGGGGTAGATTACACCACCTATAACATCTGTCTTAAGTTGCCACAAAGAAGGGGATCAATATCCTTGTACCTAGCTCCCTAGTAGCTTGCCATATTTTATCTAGATTATTATCAAAGATGAACTTTTGAACAAAATAGTTCGAAATCTCGTAGGTATCAGCTTTCTCTACGTCGAGCAGATTTTTATAAATGTTTAAACGTCTGGCGCTACATTAATGCATTCGCGTGTATAAATAGTTAAACTGTTTATATTAAGGGGTACTATATGTGAATTTGAGTAGATGAGTATATATGGCCCCGAGACTAATATATAAGTCTACAAATATATATTCCTTTTATCCTCGGCGTGCTGTCTTGAAAGTCACATGACTGTCAGGAAAAGATGAGGCCAGCTGTCAGACAAAATCGAAGGTTCGGTGTTAAATCGGGATTTGAGGTAGAGAGGTATATTCTGAAAAGGTATTTAGAAGTCTTAGAGACCTGTCGGCATGGGGTCTTTAGTGCTCCAGCTCCACCATATTCTTAATGGGCTAGAGCTGTAAACTGCACTTTCCTAGTTGATCCCTAGCTAGCGACTTTGACGCTCTCGAGCATCTTGGAATCGCCTTTCCTCCATAAATCCTTCGTGTCAAGTTGATTGACAAGTTCAACGTGCTTTGCAGTGTGATTCGAAACTGGAATTTATTGATACAGCTGAACACCCAAGGTGTCGGTTTCACCTCAACATCCACCTCTTTCCCATTCTTATCCACCGCTTTGTTGATATTAAAAACAGCCACCGACTTCGCAAAATTGAAGAAAATATTTGAATCCGCAAAGGATCTACTAGGGCATATTCTTCGTCCGTATCCAAAAACGTCACTTTCGGGATCAGGTTCATTCCGAGGGGCTAGAAAACAGTCAGGGTCGAATTTTTCGGGATTGGCATATACCTTGGGATCATGCAAAATCCACAGATGTTTGGAATAAGATATGACCACTTTGGAATAAAGTACCCGTTATATTCGATACCCTCATCAGCCACGCGCACGTGTATAAAGGCTAGCGGACCGACAGTCCACCACCTAAGTATTTCTTTAATTATGGCGTTAATATATGGAAGCCATTCTCAGTCTTCGAAATTAGGCAGACGGTCTGATCCAACCACACGATCGATTTCATCTCGTGCCTTACGCTACACTTCGGGGAATAATATCATGGCCAAGGTAAAACTGGTCATTCCTATCGCCGTGATATCCGCGCCTCCTCCGTAAAGGTTTGCAGCTGTGTAGATAATAGCCCGTTCATCTTCAGGGTTTAGATCACCGTCATCACTTTCTTTTCGGCTTCTCTCTACGAGCTTTGAAACGTATGATTGTCTGTGGCAACCTGCGGCTATTTGACGCTGCGCGAATTGGTATTGTATGTGTGCTGTTTCTTCGAAAGACTTTTTCCAAGCACGGGCTGTCTTTTTGAAGGAGGTTCCGGGGAAGCCTTCGGGTAAATATCGAAGGATGGGAAATAGGTCAACCATCCATTTTTGTGGGACGGCAACGAGGGAGAACTCTTTCATCATCCTGTCGACTCGTTCTACCAGAGCGTCAGGCTTGCCCGGTTCGATATTATACCCATGAACTGCTCTCAAAACAGTAGCCCCGCTGGTTCTGTCAAAATCAACCATAAAAACGGGTTAAAAAGAGTTTGAAAGCAATATAATCAACATCTAGTTTCTCCGGTCCGCCCTGGATAACTCGCATCGGAAAATGCTTCACCCAACCCTCCGGCCGCCTCAGCGATCTCACAAGTTGCCGATTCACCTCAGTTTCTTGTACCTCTCGAAATCGTTCTACTAAGGTTCTCGTACCAAGCTCCTGATGCAGTAGCTTTTGGTGAAGTCGAAATGTACTACCATACCCATGAAACATAGGAAAATCCTTATACCCACATAACTCACCAGCAAACTCCATCCTCGGCCTTCCCGAAGTCTTACTAGAAATCCTTTCTAATAGATCAGATATAATCTTTTTATCGTGCATGAAGACTAATGTCAGACTGAGCACGGTTACTGAGCTAATTCCTCCATATTGGTCTTTATGTTTCGACCAACATATGTTGGTATTCGGGCATACCAGGTGGAGGGAAGTCGAGGATGTTTCCTAGGAGAGGAGGTGGTTTTGGACCCGGTGGGAGACTCGGGTTTAGGAAAAGTGTAGATAGCTAAGGAATGCGATTATTAGGATGGCTCTCTACATCATTCTTGGTTTTTTTAATGCATAAAACGATAGACTTGAAAGGCTATAGGCTTGAAGGTTTAAGATTTTAAGATTTAGATAACAGGTTATTTAGAAAAAAAGATTAGGGGTTTCTCTGGAGGGATTCAAGTCTCTTTATCCTCCCTATCGATCGCGATACCGGAGTATACAATACAACATATCATCCAGGATTGGATTCGAACTATCTGCTTGGTTCTTTGTCGACAAAATCCGATCCAGACTAATACTATAAGCGTGCTCGATCAAGACTAAGATCCAATTCTATCGTAATACAAAGCTGTATATCATATTTGTGACATAGTTATGGGACAGTTTAGTTCTTTAAAAATCCAACAGATACATGTATACATAACAACTTCACGGTAAACTACCGATTCCGCTACTACTCCGTAGAGTCTATCACTATCTCTCTACCCCGGATCCGCTGGGCCCGGCCTCGCTGTACTGCATAAAACCTTATATTCTAGATATTATGATGCATTCGAATATCATCCGCTAAGAGCGGATTCGTATTTTCGATTTGAATCTTAATTGGAATATATCACTGTTCCAAGTTTAAATCCGCCTTCGTAATACAGAAGTACTAGTGCAATAGCATACATACAGTTGATCTAAAATACTGTCTGTTGACAGATAGTTTATAGATCCCTTCTTCTATTCTATTACCATAGTATTGCACGGCCTCCAGATTTACAACCAACGGATGTCCGGATGTTAATATCTATGACACTCGTTACTCCAAACGCTTAGTTTATCCACACTTAAGCACTTCCAGCTGAAAGCCGATAGGACATAATCTTGAGGAGAGGTGCGTACCCATGTATTTAAATTATCCTCGGATTAACACCCATACATCGATCTTAGTAGATTTGCTAAAACCATATGCCGGCCATGAGCGCTCGAGCCGGGTGCGATATCCGTAGTATCAGGATGCAACATTTCGGTGTGTTGTCCTATCGAGGATGGACGAGGGAACCAAGTTGATAGAAGACGTAAGTGAAATTTCTTAGGGTTCCCGAAGACAGTGGTTGTTGCTATCGGTTCCATAGATAATGAGTCTATGCGAATGACTAGTGTCTGCGGGTAGTAGGTTTGATCAATTGATAACATCGGAATCGGAACGAGCGAGAATTCTAATCGAGTGTTCATGAAGTGAATTTAATTTGAGATGAATATGCCCTTCAATTGGTTATCTAGCGCCTACTTTTAGGGTTGTCGGTGACGTAAATGGAAATAACCCATTTATCAAGGGATTCCGGAGAGAAGTAAATTGCTGAATATCGATTTGGCTCGAGGCCCGCAAGCTATTGATAGCACAAACATTTTGGCATTGATGCCGCTAAAGCTGAGTAATCTAACTTGTCTCGTATTCAGACCTAATCGCATTTCCATATTACAGCACCATTTATAATTTAATTATGCGAATGGCCGTAAAATTTAAATGCTTTGCTATTCGCTCGCAATTCCCACCGCTTTAAACAATGCAATGCGTTGATAGTACTGCTACTAGAATGTCAGTCCGAAACGAAAAATACAACAATTTGAGAATGTTTCACCCAGTTCTGCTCGGGTGAATAATTCTCAACTGACAGGACAAATAGGGTAGGCTGGTATTAGCAAATCAATCGAGAGAGATATTTAATTAGGTATTGAATTGGACTGTAGATTTTAGACGTTCTGTAGCTTAACAATATAGTGAAGTTAACCTGGGTAGTTTATGATAGCTATGGAGCGAGTGTGGTTGTAAAACAACAAGCCCGTAAGAAGGCGGACAGACAACCAATGCTAGAGGGTTTCTTTCCCGTTTCAGTTTCTTAACCTCTTCGAGATCTTGTATCAGTATGCTCTAGTTTGTAGTTTTAGTTTCATATAGAATCAGCGGGAAATCTCCAAAATTAAGATTCTTATGAAGCTTTGGATCTTCATCCTTCGCCCGCGCACTAAGGCCTGCATCGATACATCAAGAATACGTCTTCTCCTAAAAACCCGTCAGATATGTAGAGAAGTTCACCGGGGAGTGCGCTGATACCATATGTATACAGTAAGACTTAAATCCGATCTTTTTGAGCAGTTACGTTCTCTCATATATAATCAGTTGATAGTATAGTTGGATTGACTATGAATATATGGGGGTCGTTTTGGAGCTCTAGCGTAGGGTATTTTGGCCTCGTGCCCTTGAGATTCTTGTGATTTTATCAAATAATCACAAACCCGAATTACGAAAAACAAATTAAAAAATTGAATTGCTTCCGATGAAAAAGCTGCCGACCGTGGTGTGCTTCCCAGACTCTTGGACGTCTTACCAAGATTCTTGACTTCGTCAATACAACTACGCTAAAATCGGCATGATAACCGTTCTGGCAGTTGAACTTCCAAACGTTTCGACGATTGAATCGGTATGCAAAGTTTTTTTATCGAATCAAAATCATTCCTGCGAAGTCGTGCTCCATCTCAAATGCACGCTCGCTCTCTTTAAGACGATGATCTGACGTAGAAGGGCCCCTATCTTATACTTGGCTAGCCGTGGCAGCGGTTTTTGAGGTGACTTGTCACACGATATCTTTCCATTTTTTGCTGCCTTGGGCTTGGAAGACGTCCGATAGGCGCTTGGCTCTTGCTTGGTTCCGTTTGGTTCGCTTGTCGCCTACCTCTCCGAAAGCTTCCAAGCTTGCAAGGTCGCGCTAGAACCCGTCGAGGTCAACCGTCAATGGGCATTTGAGACAAAACTAAGTCTTGATATGCAATCGAGGGAAGGGTTTTAGTACTTAAATACGGCAATCTAGAACCCACGTGTATTAACGAAGCTCGTTTATTGGATTAAAGATATATAAATGACGACAAGGATCGATAACCCGATATTCGACCTAGGGTTTTTTTCCTCCACCGCCTTCATTTTTTTGGATATGCGACGGGTAACTTCAATATACTAGCCCCCCGACATCTTACTCGCATAAACCGTCACTCGACCATTTTGACATCCCACTGTTCCAAGACCAGACCGAATTCGCCTACCGTTCCTCGTGCTTCGATCCTGGACATTCATTGATTCCCTCGCCGAAAACTGCCTGCATAACTTTTTGATTTCAAACTTCGATCAACTTGGCGCAGACGCCATGATCACCTTGCGCGATGGGAATTGATGGTCGTTTAATCGAAGATGCTTCCACGCCACGAGTTTGGCATCAGGCTGCTACCAGGTTTCTCTTGGGACCACCAGCTTGATTTCCAGTTGGTGGAAGGTAGGAGCTAAAGCATGCAATACCGTATACCGAGAACGGATTGGACCCTAGGTCCCTTAGCTTCCCGATGCAATTCATGCCTGTCAGCAGCTCCATAGCCAGGAGTATAACTACTCGTCGGCGCTCACCTGGAGAAAGACTTTTTTTTACTTCCTATGTCCTTTTCTCAACATCAGCAAACTCTCATCTGAAAAAGATATCCTATTATCTTAGATAGGAGCATCTGGAGAGCCACTTACTTGGTTTCATTTTCTTTCCACTTTTTTTTGGCTGTTTTATCTTTTATATATAATATTATTTAAACATGGCCCCTCCGGCCACTGCCAAATATGTTTGGATTCTCGCAATCACAACGATTGCCTTTGTCTTCTCGGCTTTCGGAAATGGTACCGCTCTCTTTCTATATAATTATATATTTTCGAACGTAGATTTGCTAACTTGAGGGAAATAGGCGCAAACGATGGTATGCACGCGACCCCAAAATCCTTCGCAACTGTAGATTCAGTAGCAAATCTGCTGCGGAAATGCCAATAGACAATTTTTGGCCGCTTTGTCGATTGGAGTTGACTAACATCTACCAATTGGTTTATAGTTGCTAATGCATACGCCACCTCGGTTGCCGCAAGAACTTTGACTATGCCACAAGTCGGTATTCTGTCTATGTTAACAGAATTTGCCGGCGCCGTTGGTATGGGATCTCGAGTCACATCAACCATCAAGAACGGTATCATCAACGTCGACCGATTCAATGGCAACCCAGGAACTCTCATGCTTGCCATGGGATGCGCTGAGGTTGCTAGCGCATCTTGGTTGATGTTCGCCACCGCTATTGGATTCCCTGTCTCGACTACACAGACTATTGTTGGTGCATTAGTTGGTGTCGGTTTCGCTACCGAGGCCAATATCAAATGGGGCTGGGAAAAGGGCAGTGTTTCACAGATTGCCGCTTCCTGGGGTGTCGCGCCTGCCATTGCTTGTGCATTCTCTGCTATTATCTTCGGATTAGTCAAGTACCTTGTTCTTGAGCGTGAGGATTCATTTAAGTGGGCTATGCGCCTTATTCCATTCTTCTTGGGAGGAACAGGTGCTATTCTTACCTTGTTCATCATTGCGGAAGCTCCTTCTCTCGGATCTTTCGAGGAGTTTGGGGCGGGTCAGACTATCGGTGTCGTCTTGGGCGTCTTTGTTGGGTTGATTTTGATCGGATTCGTCTTTTTCATTCCATACTTCGAACGCCGTCTTATTCACAAAGATGCTCGTGTTAAGTTTTGGCACATTCCTCTCGGACCTCTTCTTCGTCGGGAAAATCCTCCACTTTACTTCCCCGGAAAGGCTGACGGAGAATACGTTACCGATTACTACGCCGACCCATATGCGGATTCCTCTGATAGCAACAAAGATGAACCTAACGCTACTTCCACTGGAGCCGACATGAAGATCCAACCCGTGACTGGTGATACCACTCCAACCGACACCGATGAAAAAGAAAAGAACCTCGAAGGCCAAGTTGTTCGTCGTAGAGCCAAGAAAATCCCCGGCCCACACGAGAGATTCTTGCACCCAGTTGCCCATCTTCCTCTCAGCCACCCATCGAGGATCTGGGGATACGTCAAGTTCGGTCTCCTCCAGGGTGTCACTCGTGATTGCGTTACCCACGACTCTGAGCGTCTCCGTGAAGTCCATGCCCGCGCCCATCGATATGACTCTCGTGTCGAGCATCTATGGACCTACTGCCAAGTTGCCTCCGCAATGATGATGTCCATCGCTCACGGTTCCAACGATGTTGCCAACGCTGTCGGTCCTTGGGCTGCTGTCTACCAAACCTACAAGGAGGGTGTCGTTGCCACAACTTCCCCAACTCCAATCTGGTTCTTGGTTGTTGCTGGTTTCCTCCTTGGTGCTGGTTTCTGGTTCTATGGTTATAACATCATTCGTGCTCTTGGTAATAAGATCACCCAGATGTCTCCCACAAGAGGTTTCTCTACTGAGTTGGGTGCTGCTATAACTGTTCTGTTGGCATCACAGCTCGGATTGCCAATCTCTACAACTCAGACGTTAGCCGGTGCTACTTTGGGTGTGGCGCTTATGAATTACGATGTTGGTGCTGTTAACTGGAGACAGCTCGGATGGATCTTTTTGGGATGGGTTCTTACACTTCCTGCTGCTGGTCTCTTCGCAGGTCTTTTGTGTGCTATGGCTCTTAACGCTCCACGATTTTGATTTCGGATTGTTTTTGGGGAATATTAATGGTTTAGAATGCATTTTCTTTGATTAATTGTAATGTGGATATCTCGAGAGTAGAAATCCGCCGGTTGTTTAGTTGATATTATTGTTTGTGTTATGAATTATGGGGATGGAAAGGTGTTGATATTGTTGTATTTTGAGTTAATATAATTAGTCGTCTCACCAAAGGCGATATCGGTTTCAATCGTTTTGGATACAGAATATAGCCACAATGCTCTGCAGTGTAGTGAGCTCCACAATCGACAGGTCTTAGTTGCGATGAAGCCTTCTCTGGGCATTTGCGGGGCTTTTTCTTACTAGCGCATAAGTCTATGTGTTTCTCTCGTATAATTTGGTCCCGTGCTGTCTAGTTCAGCCGTCATAAATTTAAATAACACCCGATATCAATAAGCCTACATATAACTACCATGTATGTGCGTCCATGTACTGTGTATATCCTGCTCGTCACGACCCTCAGCCGCAAACATGCATTGGGCTGCAATTAATATCCACAATTTATTTAGGTTCCAGAAGTCACCAACTTGTTCCAATTTTATTCAACAGTTTTTTCCTACGATTCGTGTTGTACCGTAGGTAGGCGAGTGAAATAAACCCCACTGTTGAGGGGTTGTATGTGCACAGTTGTAACCGCTAGTTAGACTTACGTCTTACTTGTGTAAGTAAGTCTTCTAGTTTTTCTTGAAAATTTTCTCGATTTGCGTCGAGTTACACGTAATCCCCCCTTGCGAATCGTTAGAGTTTTTCTGCTCTTTTTCCTTCGTTTTTAGGTTCTCAGAGGTTAACGTTGTGGAACCCTGGCGTTCCTGAAGACGAATCCTTTCTGAGTACACATGCATGTGGCAACAGCGGCTAGAATTTCGGAACTTGTTGTATGTGCTTTTTTTTGCATTAGCGTCCGTGGCGACGACGGCAAGTCCTTTTTTTTTGCGTGCGCATCTTGATATGATAATGCAAAGGCGGTCTGGATCACGAAAGGTAAATGCCATTGCCAGAAAAGAGGGTACTTACCTAAGAAGTATCTTTGTAGAAAGAAAAGGAGAAAGGCAGAGAACGATCGAAACGTCGGGTAGCATCTCCAATGCGGGTAATTGCAGGGCACCCAACCTCTCCTGTAACACTTGTAACAGGTTGGGATCAGATACATACATAGTAGTATGTCGTATATTCCTGACTCGCTTGGGATCCAGAGTCGAGGGCTTCTAAAAATGTTCGAAGTCAACAAGGCAAGCAAGATTCCCCGGATCATGACAGAGAAGAAGCTCGCAAGGCTTTGGCGGTTGGGTTAACTTCTTCCATGCAGTTGGATGCCCTCCTTCCTTATTCCTTCGCAGCTCATCTCCACCCAACATGTTAACGAATCTTGGCCCATCCTTGTTCGATGCACCATCGCGACATTGGAGGTCTTTTTTAAGATTGGCCGGCCTTCTGGTAATTGGGGATTGAATTGTTCAATTCAGACTTGACCGGTTCCCCTCAAGTCAATTCATCCAGATTGCAACGTCCCATTTGCGCAGCAAGCCAATCATCCTCCCGCTCTGCTCCACCCCGGTCTGGCTGCTTGACCTTGACCTCCTGGTGCATGTTCCTGTGTCCGTTCCTGAGCGAGACAGCGACCCCCGGTCCCTACAAGAGGGTGTGGCTGTAAGCACGAGTTCAAGCGGAGGGCATCATTTCCCTTACCATTGCATAGTAAGACCATCAACTTCCATTTGCGCCCGCTTTCTTCGCCCTTCCTTTCCCTCCCTTCACCACCAAGAAAATCCCGACCCGAAAGAAAGAACAGACGGCTGTCAAAGACCGAAACGTCTTTCTTTCTGACCCGACACTCGTTTAAACATCATCATCATTCTCAACCTTTTTGCGTGTGTGCTGTTCTTCGAAGTTTTTCTTTGTTTCGGCCCTTCCGACGTTTTGTTTGAAGAGAATTAAGGGACGCCCTGCATTTTAACTGGAGAGACATCTGGAAAAAGGGGATTCTGTTGTTGCACACTCAACTCAACAACACATTTTGGGCAGATTGGATCGATTTGGACTTCAACGACACAGAAACATCCACAATTGGACATCGTCACTTTTACAGACACTCAAAAAATACAGACACTATCTCTCCATCTATCCATCACTCGACATCTCCCCTTTACGACATCGTTCTTGTTTGTGCGTCTGTGTGTGTGTGTGGGAAAGCAAGCGTGTACGATCCAACGAAATAACAACTTGTTACGACCTGACATTTTCAAATCTCACGAATCACAGCCTCCTCCCTTTTCGTGCGCTCCCAACCCAACAATTTAAAAATACCATAGACGGTGTTCTCCATCCGACAAACCGCTTTTAACTGTGCCGACAACATTCATTTCGACAGGATCGGATTTATTTTTCGAGGCATTTTCGGATCGAAATCCTGGAATCAGCAACCCGTTTGATATTGTGTGGGGAGGAACACCAGTTGGACAGAAATCTTTCTTCGAAGTATTAGAAGGGTTTGAGGTTGACATTTCCTCTTGATACACACACACCAACTTGATATCCTTTTTTTTCCAATATGGCGGTTTTTGCAAGACCAGCCATGGACGAGCGTATGTGCCCTTCGAGGATATCTTTTATCATATATAACGGAAAGCTGACAATGTATTCTTCCTTCCAGTGGCTCATATCTTCAAGAGACAAGCGAACTGTGTAACATGTCCCAATGATCCACCAAGTTGCAAAACCCAGATCTGCGATGAGGGCTTGACATGTGTCCTTCAAGTCCAGTCATGCAATGCCTGTGCCACGACTATTTGCCAGAGGTTGACGAAAGCCCCGACGAATGCTCCACAGCAAGCCAACAATAAGCCCGGGGCACCTGTCGGAGCTATCGTGGGCGGTGTCTTTGCTTTCGTCGTCGTCGTATGTGTCGCCGCGTTCTTTCTCATCCGAAGGAACAAGAAGAAGCAGAAGGAGGCGTATGAGGCTAGCGTTGCGGCTTGGGCAGTCGAGAAGGATAACAATTCTTATGGCGGGCTACGAGATGCCCGACAGTCAACCCAGTCGATTGGCTCCATCGCTTCGACTGTACTAACCCGGGCTTCAAACGTAATCCAAATCGCATACATTCCAGGTGTCACCAACAGATCCAACCCAAACTCGCCTGGTCTTCTCGGAGTTCCTCCTGTTCCTTCAATCCCCGGTCAACATCTATCTCAAGATGGAGGCGACCATTTCTTCTCGGCAAATGATATCGCTCGACAATCTGTTTGGTCTACGAACTCGGGATACACCATCGGCACCGACCCTCGCGCTTCAGTTGCGACAACGATCTACAGGAGCAATGCCATCGTTTCGCCACTTGCAGCCACTGCTACTGTCGTCCGTGCCAAACCGGCCGTTGTTCAAGTGAAGAGTTCTCCAGCTATTAGCACTTCTTCATCGCCAAACCTCTCCGCAACAAACACTCCTCCTGTTCCATCCATCGACCTTTCAAGATTCCAGACTGGTGACGGAATGTTGGCCCCTGGTATGGCTGATCGACCACCACAATCCCCGGCTTTCTCTGTTGGTTCCACGTTCTTAAACAAGACATCTATGACGCCAGTTCCTGAGGAAGATAGGAGAGACGCTCACTCGCCTACTCTCGGAAACGAAGAGACGTCGCCATTCTCGGATAGGGCTTCCATATTAACTGACACCGTTGCTCCCCTCAACATCAAGGGCCGAGCATCGCCAGCCAGACATATGGAAGGTGATATCAGAATGAGCTTCCGCCCGATCTCCGAGGCCGAGCCCGGCATCACACCAACCTCTAGCAGAGAAAGAAGCCCCTTCGCCGACGAAAATAGAGTTGAAAAGCCGTAGACGCAGAAACAAATCATCAAAGTAAAAAAAAAAAATTATCAAAAAATAACACCAAAGGAAGAAACCTATTATTTGTCAGCGTTTTCGGGAATACTTTTCTTTATTTATTTTTCCTACGGCTTGGGTCTTGCTTGTTTTCCATCGGGTGGTGTCATCATTTTTTTTGTGTTCAATACTGGAGTCCTCCTATATTTTCCTTCCTTCTTCCTTTATCTATCTCCGATTTTATCAACTGCTTTTTTTGACTCGTCCGATCTGGTACCAAGGCAGAAGACCTCACTTCTCCAAAACACCGACCAGATCAGACACCCCCTTCTTAACCGGATACCTCTCTTGCAAGCGAAACTTATTTTTTTTTTTTTTTTTTTTTTTTGAATTTATCTTGTTCCATTTCCCTTTGTCCAGATCCCCCCCTTTACTAGCTTTCAAAGGCATCTAGCTAGCTGTCGAGCACATACTCCACCATCGCTCGCCTATATCATTCTCCTTAATCCCCCCACCATTGTAACATTACATTACTTTTCCTACCGGGTCGGGAAAAACCATACCCCAACCTTTCTCACCCAAGGGCGTCACCTTTTTTTTTCCAATTCATGTATGTATTTTTATACACTTTTTTGAGAGAAAAAAAACCAAAAGTGGCGATAAAATAGAGCTCATTAATGACAGCTAGCTGTGATTCTTTGTTCTTTCTATTCTTCTTCTTCTTCTATTATTTTTTCCCATTTTTTAAGACCCAAAAGCTGAGCAGTTGGATAAGAGGGGGGTAGGGAGCGGTAGCAAAAATATCGAAATCCAGGTGATGTTCTACTTTCTTATACACGCACCTAAGTTTCTATCGAATAGAAACAATAGTAGGGTGTTTCTTTTCTTCTTTCTATCCTTACTTTTCTATTCGTAAGATACCCATTGAATAGGATATCCCATTCTATAGACTTTTCTTTATTATAATTTTAACATTTCTTAATGGCCAAAAATCCATAAACGATCGTTGACCGATCTATCTTTCTTCAACAATCCTCCCCCGTTCATTGAAATTGATAAAATAGAATATGATAGATATACGTAGAACCGCCATCTATTACACCATACTACACCAACAGGTATTACATAAAAAAGCGGAACAAAAAAGAAACAGAAAAAACAACATCGTCGTTTTTTCCCTACACTTTTGTTTATTCCCTCCCCATAGTTAATGTGCAATGCGATGATGATGATGACGATGATGCCCTAATAAAATGCCCTAGATTTTTTCACAGAAAACGAAGAAGCAACGGCAAACAGCAACAACAACAAATAGAAGAAAAGGAAGAAGAGGAAAACCGAGAGGAGGAAAAGGGACCGACCGCATTAATGAACAAAACCAGGGTTTGGATATCAAAAAGGCGTACGCATAGCAATTGTGTGTATATGTGTCTAGGGGAATATAGGTGGTGTATAGGTAGGTACGTGTGTGGTTGTTTTGGTTGTGTATCAAGGATATCAAAAAGACTTTTTATTATTGAAGGTTTCATCAATGCTGCGCCCTTGTTCTTTCAACTTCATACATGAAATCAAAGTATCCTTTGTCGAAATGGTGCAATCTGACATAACCGTCCTCACCACCTGGAAGTAAACGTAAAATTAGTAATCAATTCCTTTATATAAGAAACGAAGGTGAGGTAATATCGCGAATGGGATCTTACCTGAAGCATAAGATACGCCGGCTGGATGAACGGCGATGGTATTGAGTGGTCCGAAATGTCCCCTAACTCTTCCAATTTCATCTTCAAAGATCTTGTGGTAAAACCTTGCCTCGAACTTTCCTTGTCTGGCCGAAGTAGTTGTGACATTCATGGCTTCCTGTCCACCACCCAAGATAACGAAATCCTTCTTTGCGGTAATGGCTGCGGTGTTAAGTGGTGTGTCGGTTTCAAACTTCTTTAGGATGTTAAGAGTCTTAACGTCGATGATCTTTGCGGATTTATCCTTGGAAGCGGTGATGAAGTAGGTTTTATCGGCGGACATTTGCATGTCCATGATAAGCATGCCACGTTCGTGAACGGGGACGTTTAAAAGCTGTTCTCCGGTCTTGCCATCATACTGCGAAACACTACCATCTTCATGACCGGCGATGATGTATTTCCCAAGATAACTCCAAGCAGCGACGACAGCCTTCTTCTTGGTCTCGCAAACGATACGGAGGGATGGTTCGTTGACTTGTTCACCCTCGATATCGGGGTTTACGGGGTAAACGACAATGGTTCCCAAGTGTCCCATACGTTCTTCGGTAGTTCCAAGGACGAATAGGCCATCTTCGGTGAATTCGACGCGTTTGACGGCGGTAGGGAATTCCCAGGTTTTGAATAGCTTGCCGGATTTCATGTCCCACAGACGGATGGTGTTGTCGGCGCCACCGCTGGCGAGGATTGTTGACGATGGGTTGGGGTCGATGGTCCAGACGGCACCCTGGTGGCCGTTGTATGTTCCTAATCTTTCGCCATTCTGTGATATTGGTTAGTTATTTAAACGATATAATCGGAAGAGTGCTTGGGAAAGGACGATGGGTCGTACCTGCGAGTACCAGACACAGATGACATGGTCCTTCGATACCGAGAACAGAAGATCTCCGTCTTTATTATACTTGACTTGTGTCAAGGCACGTTCCTGAGTAGCATGAATGTCAGCCGGTGGGGTTCAATGACGGTATATAAAATGGCGACATGAGGGGTGCGACGAACATGGCCTATGTGGAGAAACTGTTAGCTATACCTGCAAGGCCAGCTTTGATATCCGGGGTAGGGAGGAAGGAAGGAAGGATAGCTTACCTTGTAATAGAATTGGTCTCATGATGGGCTATTATGTGATGAAGAGAGAAGGGAGGGGGGGGTAGAAAGAAGGCGGAGAGGTGGTGGTGGTATATAAAAAGTCTTGGGAAGGGGTGTGTGTGCGATTAGGAGCTGTGGTTGATCGAGAGGTCTGATATTGCTGGGATGGGCAATAAGCTGCCTTTCGAATGTGGCATTAAGCTTTTTTGGTGTGTGAATTTTTTTAAATTTTAGTTTTTTTTTATTTTTGGGTGGAGGAAAAATACAACGTCGACAACGCAACCCTACGGTCAAGAAGTGGAAGGGGGGGTTCATGGTGAGTCTTTGGATGAGATGTGAGTCTTTCGGCAGTTTTAACAGATAAAACAGTTTTTATTAATGGAACAAAGTGTAATAGATGACGCCTATGTTATGAGAGAAGTGCTTTTGTAGTTTATAATCAGGAATTTTGACTGGATACTCCAGAACCTGTCGAGATTATGATTATTGGATGGGTCCATGGTTCGAGAACAATTAAACTTACCCGATCCTAGAATTATAGATCGAAGCGAGGCTGAATAATTATAAACCAGTGGGCGCAAGGAAGTCTGGTTTGAGAGTACAAGGCTCAGCCGTGGATATGGGTTTGGAGGCCATGATGTCCTTGACTCTTCGTCCTTCTTAAATCAAATGCTGATCGACTAAAAGCGATATATATACATCTGCAATAGATCGATAATAACGGCAGATGCGGTGGCAACTTGCCCCAGCTAATCGGAATCCGTTATTTTGTATTATATCACTTCGAATTCTGGGGAAAGCTTTCCAAAAAGCCTAGCTGGTTCCGTCTATAACACAGCGCACGGCTCTGATATACAGAAACGGGACTATAATTTGGTAATAAGGCTAATCAGGAATGAAGGCAAAAGTGATCTCGAAAAACTACAAAATACTTCCTTAAGCAGATGTCTCGGATCCACAGGTACTCAAGCCTATTTCTTTGTTTAATTTAGCCACCAAACCAACAGCTCAAAGTGCTTGAGCCAACAACACAAGCAGCCAAATCCACATCTTTCAATACAATGTTGGATATAAAAAACCGAATTGAAAGGTCTTGATTAGAATGATTTCTCTGGGAATCCCGTAGACTTCGAATTTCTTTCGAGAGTTCCGACAAAGCGGCCGGATGAGTCATACCTTCGACCTACCCCGGCCCGGAAAATTGGCCGATTAATTTACGCTCGGTGTGACTTTAGACGAAGGCTTCGGCAGCCCATTGAAACGACCTCCTGTAACAATGCTAGTCGGGCAACCCCAAGACAGGTCTGCAACACGCCGTTGAGGCTAAATTTGAAGGGCTCTGCGCCCTTTGGACCAATTGGTGGACCAAATCGAGGAATTCTAGCTCTTGGGACGGAACCAATACCGATACACCGGCCTTAGCTACCTCTAACTTGACACATATGCGTACACAAGATAGTAGGCTAAGCTAACAGAATCCGTAAGACGGCGAGTGCGGATTTACAACCTGACAAAGCTATCGCCAATGCTTCTAAGCTGGACCTGGTGACCATGAGCTTGGGGGGTTCGCGTACGTAAAATTGCTATCCTTGCAAGCGCAGAATAACTTGCAGCTGCGCCGGACCTCATTGGGGGTTCCTCCACGGAGTTGATTGCCTTGAGCGGCGACGTCGGAGTATCTGGATATTCGACTGTCTGAGACTTGACTCTGGAATATCAGGAAATCCGGAATACGCCAGGGCGCAAAAGAAAAAGTGATCGAGATGGCCACATTGGCGCTCCGAGATATAAATATCGTCTGAACTTTCCCGCCCAAGTAGCAGCTGTATCCTTTTTTTTCCCACTTTGCTGAGTATAAACCACTGAAAGGATTTCCAGTCCTACATAACCTTTGTCCAACAGTCCTCAACGGCGTGGCAATTGGGTTGATTCAACATCACACAGATACGGCGACGGGTAGCTGCAGAAAAACGGTCATCGAAGAGTGTTCCTTTATAGAAATATACTCAATCCAATTGACACTCGAGCTCCTATCACTTTTTTCAATCCAAGCGACGTTGAGCGAGATTTTTTTTTTTTTTCGGCGGGACCAACCCGGAGCATCGGTGCAACATCGGGGCAAATCTCCAACCGGAGAGAAAAAACTGTATCACAGAAAAGCTAAAGCGCAGGGAACATTATACACTTCGGCGTAACAGTCGATACTATTCACACGTACCGTCGATAGGGCACAAACCAGACCCTGACCACTTCCTTCCAAATGCCGGCCTTGGCTCGAATTTCGCGCTATGGGGTGGCTGGCCTTCGCGGTCGAAGCTGCATGCGCATGTGGAGGGGTAGCGCAGCTTCTGACTGCGGGCGTTTGTCGAGCTTAATCTTCCACCGGCAACAGTCAGCGCTACCCCACCAAAACACCGACCATTTCATCCACCAACCCGCGACAATAGCACCGAATCCCTTCCAAGGACTCAATCGTCGCTCGCACCCTTCGTCGTCTGCAGCAATGGTCGCCCGAAAGATTGATGGAACGGCTATCGCCAAGTCGATTCGCGAACGCCTGCATGACCAAATCAAAAAGAAGCAGGAGACCTCGCCGAGGTTTAAACCTGCGTTGACTATTATCCAAGGTAAGTTCCGTTGTGCCGGATACTCCGATTTTTTGACGACGAAACTGACAATTGGTGAAGTTGGTGATAGATCGGACTCGAGTAGGTTCTCCTCTATCTATTCATCTAAAATTTAAATTTTTAGGCCAGTGGTTGACAATTAGGAAGGCGTCTATGTTCGCATGAAGCTAAAGGCGGCTCAAGAGGTTTGTCGTGCCAAATTTTCCTTAAGCCTAAATACGCTCAATGGCTAACAACAACATTTTCAACGGCAGGCCGAAATCAGCTGCGAGATAAAAAAGTTCGATGAGGATGTTACTCAGGCAGAGGTTAATGATTTTTTCTAATAGGGGCTCGAACGGTTCAAAAATATGGCTAACTTGATAAAATAGGTTCTGGAATATATCTATGGCCTCAACAACAACACCAATATCCATGGTATCCTTGTTCAACTTCCTCTTCCCAAGCATCTCTCTGAACATACTATCACATCGGCTGTCGATGCTGAGAAAGATGTTGATGGTTTCGGTACTATCAACATTGGAGAGCTTGCTAAGCGTGGTGGCCAGCCTTTGTTCGTTCCATGCACTCCCAAGGGTGTCATGACCCTGCTTGAAGAATCCGGCGTCGATCTGAAAGGAAAGAATGCCGTCGTTTTGGGCAGAAGTGATATCGTTGGAAGTCCTGTTTCGTACCTCTTGAAGAATGCGGATGCTACGGTTACTGTCTGCCATTCTAGGACAGAAAACCTCCCTGCAATCATCAAGGAAGCAGACGTCGTGGTCGCAGCTATCGGCAAACCCCAGTTTGTTAAAGGAGAGTGGTTGAAGCCTGGTGCCGTTGTTATTGATGTTGGTACAAATTACATCCCGGATAGTACCAAGAAGTCCGGCCAGAGGATGGTTGGTGATGTCGACTATGATTCAGCCTTCGAGGTTGCCTCTTTCGTTACGCCAGTCCCAGGTGGCGTTGGACCGATGACAGTCTGCATGCTCATGCAGAATGTTGTCAACTCTGCTATGCGCTTCTACGACCGGACTGCTGCCCGCTCAGTCACACCGATCCCTCTCAAGCTTCTTACTCCGGTTCCTAGTGATATCGCTATCTCTAGAGCCCAGCACCCAAGGAATATCAAGTCCATTGCCAATGAACTTGGGATCACTGATACTGAGTGCGAGTTGTATGGTGCTTATAAGGCTAAAATCAAGCTCGAGTTGCTTGACCGATTATCTCACCGCAAGAATGGAAAATACGTTTTGGTTGCCGGTATCACACCTACCCCACTTGGCGAGGGTAAGTCGACGACTACTGTCGGTCTTGTTCAGGCTCTTGCCGGACATCTGGACAAAATTGCCTTCGCCAATGTTAGACAGCCAAGTCAAGGACCTACATTTGGTATCAAGGGTGGTGCCGCTGGTGGTGGCTACAGTCAGGTCATTCCAATGGACGAGTTCAACCTCCACTTGACCGGTGACATCCATGCTATCACTGCTGCGAACAACTTGTTGGCTGCTGCCATTGAAACAAGAATGTTCCACGAAAACACCCAGAAGGATAAGGCGCTCTACAGCCGTCTTGTCCCGAGGAAGAAGGGAAAGAGAGAATTTGCCCCTGTTATGTTCCGCCGCTTGAAGAAGCTCGGAATTGACAAGACAAATCCCGATGAGTTGACCGAGGAGGAGATCTCTAAGTTCGTCAGGCTTGATATTGATCCCGATACCATCACATGGCGTCGTGTGCTTGATATCAACGATCGTCATTTGCGCCAAATCACCGTTGGACAGGCTCCAACTGAGCGTGGGCAGACCAGAGTTACAGGATTTGATATCTCTGTTGCCAGCGAGTGTATGGCTATCCTTGCGCTGTCCAACAGCCTTAGTGATATGAGAGAGCGACTCGGAAGCATGGTTATTGGCACCAGCAGGTCCGGTGATCCAGTTACCTGTGATGATATCGGTGCCGGTGGCGCCCTTACTGCCTTGATGAAGGATGCTATCAAGCCCAATCTCATGCAAACATTGGAGGGAACTCCAGTTTTTGTCCATGCTGGTCCCTTTGCCAACATCAGTATTGGAGCAAGCTCTATCTTGGCTGACAAGATTGCGCTCAAGCTCGCTGGTACTGAATCGGATGAAGACTACGAGACCAAGGCTGGTTACGTCGTTACCGAGGCTGGTTTCGACTTTACCATGGGTGGTGAGCGATTCTTCAACATCAAGTGCCGATCGTCTGGTCTCGTTCCGGATGTCGTCGTTATTGTTGCTACGGTTCGTGCCTTGAAGGTCCATGGAGGCGGCCCTGAGATCACTCCAGGAGCCCCCATCCCAGAGGCATACACGACTGAGAATGTCGACCTACTCAGGGCTGGCTGTGTCAATCTTGGCAAGCACATTGCGAACGCTAAGCGTTATGGAGTTCCAGTTGTTGTCGCTATCAATAAATTCAGGTAAGTTATTGACTCGATATTATGTCACAAAGATCTCTAACTAATTACAAAACAGCACCGATACCGAGGCTGAACATCAAGTCATCCGCGACGAGGCTATCAAGGCAGGTGCCGAGGATGCTATCCCGGCCAACCACTGGGCCGAGGGTGGTCTCGGTGCCATCGACCTTGCAAACGGAGTCATCAAGGCTTCCACTCAACCCAAGGACTTCAAGCTTCTCTACACAACTGAGGGTACCATCGAAGAGAGGATGGCCATTATTGCCAAGGAGATGTATGGCGCTGACGGCATCGAATTGAGCGAGTTGTCGAAGACCAAGATTGATACCTACTCTCGCCAGGGGTATAACAATCTTCCTATCTGCATTGCTAAGGTAAACTCCATTCAGTTATACTAGTGGGGGTGCATTTATACTAATAGAGATGAATAGACTCAATACTCTCTTTCCCACGACCCCAGCTTGAAGGGCGCCCCAACCGGCTTCACGGTCCCAATCCGTGATGTTCGTCTCTCTGCTGGCGCCGGTTATCTTTATGCCCTTGCTGCGGATATCCAGACCATTCCTGGATTGCCAACCGCTGCTAACTACATCAACGTGAGTTTCCATCTCTAAAAATTAAACCATAAAATTTCCAAAATCTAACTGGATATCTCTAGATTGATGTTGACCCCGAGACCGGCGATGTCGACGGACTCTTCTAAACGGGTGTAAAAAAAACCCTCTCAATTAAAATCGTATCAATATTAGAATACGAATCCTAATTTCAACAATAGTTCACATTGGATTGTGGACATCCCTCTAGAATTGCACTTTTGAGCGCCGACTTGGATCTCAACGATACCCTGTAAAGTTTTTTCTTTCTCTTTTGTACTTGTAGAATTTAGAAATAAAAGAATATACTATTATCTTTTAGACATTTTTGAGGGGTTACTTGACGATTACATCATTTTCTTTGGACTGGCGCTAGGAATGAGACTAGACTGGCGCATTCTTATTACTAATCTGTGGGATGGCGAATCTTTGGATAGGGATATCGGTGGTACAAGTGCAGTGAGCTGCATAGGAACGAAGTCAAGTAAGTAATTGATAAGCAAGCCCGTCTTACCTACGTTGATTTCTTTGATATCTAGGTATGCACTGTACGTCTTGGTTTTTGCCTGATGGTGGGTAAGACTTGCATCGCCAGACGGGTCGAGATATGCAGGTGAAAGCTTATGTGTTTATAAGCATTTCTGTTTTTTTGTTTTTGCCAATAGAGGATCGCCCGTTACCAGAAGCTTATAAGTAAGTAGGTACTTAAGTATGGGTTAAGGATGGATAACTTCATGACTTCGAAGTCTAACCAAAATATCAGCACGAGAGTTATAACTCAACCTCTAACCGCAAAATACCACACTCCACCACAGTCAATTAAATCATGACAACAAGAACAAAAGGCCAATACGGTCTAATCTACCGCCTCCTCTTCTTCTACCTCGAGCCCCTCTCCTCCCTCGGCGGCTCCTACCTAACCCACTTCACCCCCCAAAAATACTTCTCAATAGTCCTGCCGGGCAACACCGACCCAATCCTCACAAACACCCAACTCCTATCCACAAACCTCGCATCCTCGTACCTCCACTTCACGATAATAGAAGCCGTTTTGCTACGTACTACCAATGATGTTAAAGTCTGGAGAACCGCGGTGTTTGCGATGTTGGTTAATGATTTGATACATCTTTATGGACTTTGGGTTGCGAGGGAGAAAGAAGGGTTGGGGTTTGGGTGGGATTTTGGGAGAGTGGAGGATTGGGAGACTTTTGGGCCGAGTTATTTACCGTTGGTTTTGAGGGTGTGCTTTTTGGCGGGGTGGGATGGGTGGACGGGGGAGGGGGGTGGGAAGAGGGAGTGATATGTTTCCTTAGTGGTTTTAGGGGGGGGTGTATGCAGTCTCGTAACCAAACTGTGGGGTGTATGTTATAAATGTCGTATTATACCATTGGTAAAGCTAAGGTTTTGGTTTACGGGAGCGGGTGGCTGTGTAGACGGTTCGGCTCACAAGCTCCTGATATGGAATATATGGTGTTTAATCGCAGTCAGATAACATCGAACTATATCAACAGACCAAGTTTACCAGCATCATCTCTAACATAAATGGAAACAACAGCTATATTAAACAACAGTTCAATTTAGGCAGGTGGTTAAGCAAAGGAAAAGGGCTCTTTAAGTATATGTACAATGTACAGTACAGTGTATTAATATTGGCATATGCATATATTTTGTTCCTTGCGGCCTCGGATGGTTTTTTTTACTAACATGTCAGCTCGCCTATCTGCACGATGCCGCTGCTGGAAAGCTAGCTAAGGGACAAGGGACGGAATTCGAAACCGGGGATTGATTTATAGTATTTAAATTTTAGTATTGTTTGTAAGGGACGAGTCATGTATTGCAGTTTTAATCTTGGGTTATCGTGAATTGTATTAAATTGTGCTACTCCTCTTTGTGACGTTTTGGTACGACTCTAACTGAATTGTATTATATATATGATGGTATGCTATTTATATTTATGTGAACTAGTGTCTGACATTGACCTCGAAAATTGTAATTGAACCATAGATAATATAATAGATGATATTAATATCATGATCAAAGACATCCCATGCCAGTTAGTAGATACGTAATACAAATGGTTCGCAGACGACCAATTGGTCAATCAATTAACGGTAGCTCCGAGTGCGATGCTATTTCGAATATCATTCATTAGATCTGAAACATTTGAGAGACATTCATAACGCATCTATGGTCCGGTAGACGGCCCAGGCTTTCTGCGAGTCATATTTACTGGCAAGGTATCAATTAATTATTAAATTGCGGATATGACCACCAACCAAACCTGATATTCTGGAAGAAGTCAATTGGAAAAATATATAATATATGCTCTGCTTGCATATAATTAGCCCGCATTTACAAGAGTAGAAATTATTTCGAGAAGAAACAGGACCGAAGTCTGATTTATTTGATTAATGGCTTAGAGGGTGTATCGACAGGATATTCGATCGTAGGAATCTTCGAGGCGGGGTAGACCCCTCCGTCTATGCATTTGAGACAATAAAAGGGTTCTATTATTGAAATGTCTCAATCTGAAGAAGTGACTTTTTAATATCATCATGGTGCATTATATGAAAAAGAAAGGAATTAAACTTGTCTACTGGATTTGATTGATTATATGAATGTTGAATAGACAAGTTGTGTAAAGTTGCAATGTTGTACAGGTTTGAAAGAATGCATTGTGGGGTCATAATCATTCAGTGCAACGACGGGAAATAGATCATGATATCATATGATTGGTGCATCAGAAACCTAGTAAGAATAGTCCAAGACTAGTCGACTCTCGGAAGGGAAGCTGGAAATGCCAGCTATCAACGTCCATCCGTACTGCTGCAGAAAACGTAACATAACCCACGTTTGCATCTTGCCATGTGGTTGGGCGTATCCAAAGAGGCTCCCCTATGCCTAAAAAGTGACCGTCAAGCATCCTGATCCCTGCATCCACCAAGACCGCTAGTTCGAGGATCGGGGACAAGGCAATGGCCGTTCGTTTGATTAGCGAGGCTGGACAACATCACGCAGACAAGGTATCGGAATCTCAAACCAGGGTTCAGAATCTGGAGACAGATCGTTTCGACATGTACGACTCCGATTCTCCATCGATGCATCTTTGACATCAGCAGCTTCGTCGTTGTGTCAGTGAAGCCTAGCTATGGACTTTAGTTCCAGCTCTTCTTCCCCACGGCGGAAAATCGGGTAACACAATTCGTCCGGTATTGTCACTCGAGCTCGCTCGGGGTGGAGTTTCCAAGAACATCTTGCAATTCGAAATCTGAAGCGGTGTGCAGGCCGAGTTCTCCGACCGTTAGCCATTTTGGGCTGGTTTAGTCGGTTGGGAACCACCAAATCCATCCGAATTCGAAGGAAACAATTCGACAGGACCACCAGCCAACCTTTTTTCTTGCTCAGCAGGTTTCTCACGCTTTGGACCCTTCACCACCACTTTACATCCTGATATGATATGATACAATTTTGCAGTTGCTGTGCATTCTGGCGTGGCATCCGTTGGATAGTCTCCAGGACCGGGAGGACGTTGGAGCAATACTAGCTAGGCATACCATGGTCCTGCCGATGTCGCCGTTCTGGCCTGGCGGACTGATCATGCGGAGCTACATCTTACAGCTCTAGTTTGCTCGAGAGGCCTAAATATGGGACTTCGAAGAAGAAACAAGACATCGGCGAGAACTTGTTTAAACCTCAAAGGCACAGGGACGTTTTCTCTTTCGGCCTAATCTCGAATGTGCGCCACTCCAACCATTGCAAGCGAGACCTTTGCATTGGGCTGAGATTATGATGATCAGTATCACCAGAGGACACCATCATTCGCCTCAAACTGACCAGAAATAACTGCTAAAACTCTCCGATTAATTATGGGGTCTTTGCAGGCATGAGACAAGCAAGCTCCCATCGCTTCGTTAAAACCATCGATCCCGAATCCCAAGTGAGAGGCCCCACACACACCCATTGCGACAGACCAGAAGGCGCTCCTCATGATCACATACTTACTGACATAGTATGTTTCTCTCATCTTCGCCTAGATGGTTTGCTGCGGTGTGCATGTTTAGAGGGTCTGTTACCAGGAATCTTGCAGCTATTCATTACGTTTTTTACCTGAAGTTTGTGTTTGAATGGTCTCTGCCACCGCATTGTGGGGTCCCGAGCACTCGTATCGAACTCAGGGAAAACACCAATTCCTCGGAGTCCTCACAGCTTCATATTGTATCCTATCACTTCAAAGGTCTTTTTCTTTTTTCTTTTATTTCTCAATTTAAACTAGTATCCAAACTGAGAACTTAAAACTTTATAGTTTGTTTTTAATAGACGAGAACTCATGTCATTCAGTCATGGACCCCGAAGGGATCTGGTTCGTCCAATATGCGTGCACCTGTCCCTTTGAGCTCATGAAATGCAAGGTATATCCCCAATATCCGATGTGAATCTGAATTAGAGATATTACCTAGGCTGCCCGCCGCATGATGT
This sequence comes from Arthrobotrys conoides, assembly GCA_036971725.1. NCBI lineage: Eukaryota > Fungi > Ascomycota > Orbiliomycetes > Orbiliales > Orbiliaceae > Arthrobotrys > Arthrobotrys conoides. The sequence goes on from JAVHJM010000005.1 coordinate 2,540,730, forward strand.
CCCCAATTAATATACACCCAGCCCTCGCAAAATGCCAATTTTCTGGATGTTCCTTCCTCATATCGCGTTCTAGAACTGTCATGGTATAAACGTGAGCTTCGAAATATTACAGCATCTGGTACATTTTTTTGCTGCAGTATAGTAGTCACGGGTATACTGGTGAACAACTGGATCTATCTATTCTTTTTCTTTTCTTTATTTTTCTTATTTTTCCACCGAAATCGAATCAAATTCTCCGAAGGTCACACTACAAGAATTGTAGGGCTGTTAACGTCATAGGAGCTGTCGACGCTCCGGTTTGCGAAATACACAAAAAAAATATAAATATAAAATACGCCATGAGTTCAACTGGCGGGCCAAAAATCGTTATAGGATACTACGAAATCTCACTGGCAGAGAAACTATCATGGCCCCCGCCGAATACCGTCAATCCACCTCGAAGAGGTCATTACCTCCTCCCGATACTCGGCATCCTCCTTACACTATCGACAGCGGCAACAGCTCTCAGAATATATACTAGATTATTCGTTCTTCGAACGTTTGGACACGATGATATTCTGATATTACCGGCTTATTTGGCGGCGTTATCGATTGTTATTTCTGAAATTAAAAGTTTGGAGGCGGGGTGGGGGTTGCATGTTTGGGACTTTTTACTGGAAAAGGCCAGGCTGTTGGTGATTAGTGGATATGCGGTGCAAGTGTCGGTGGGGGTATGTTGCTGGCTTACGAAGATGTCGATTTTACTATCGTACCTTCGATTCGCGCAAGGGAAGTTACGACTATGGGTTAAAATATCACTGGTCTTTGTGACCTGTTGGAGTATTGCATTATTGATTCCGATAATTTTATCCTGCTACCCACCGCACCTCTATTGGGATTATTACATTCGAACGCCGGATATGAAGTGCTTTTCGCCATTCCAAATTCGAATATTACAGTATACGTCCTGTTCGTTGAATATTCTATCGGATATAATTATATTGGTTTTGCCTATCCCGACGATTTGGAAATTGAAGATGCCGCCTCGTCAGAAGTGGACTTGTGCGTTGATCTTCATGTTGTGGACTATCGCGACTATTGCGGCGATTCTGAGGTTGGAGAAGACGGTGTCGTCTTTTGAGGTTTTTGATGCGAGCTGTAAGTGTCATTCTTTCATTTCTTCATTGGAAGTTTATAGTTCCTTGGAATTGGTGACCTAATATATTTGAATTTAGGGTACGGTTACGATCTATGGGTCTACGTAGCTCTAGAAGGCAACCTCGCAGTCGTCTGCGCTTGCGCGCCAGGAATAAAACCACTGATAGTTTTGATCTGGCCCAAATTCGACAAATTACACCCAAGTTACGACGGTGCTCCACCGCCAGCAGCTCCGATACGAAAACCCCGCGGAGTCGTGGAACTGCTCAGAACGGCGGCGGGTGTTCGTGCGAGTAAACTACTCTCGAACGAAACATGGGGTGGTTCGACGAAGCAAGGTACCGTTGACGAAGAACAGGGTTTAGGACCACTCGGTGGAAAACCCGTGGAGTTGAAAGTTCAAGTCCCGGTTCCGGTTACGCAGGCGGTGAATTCGAGTCAAACGGAATTGAGGGCACCAGAGGCGACTGCTTCTCCGCCGATGATTAATACTACACTTAGAAGCCCCGGTGCGAGGTCTTCTGGAACTTCTGGACGGTTTTCTGTGGATTTGCCGTTTCAACAGTTTTCGCCGATAGAGTCTGGAGAACATTTGCCGATACAGAATTTTACGCCGGTTGCGGGGCCTGGTGAGATGTCGCCGGCTGATACTTTTGGACAGCCTACGCTTGGTATTACGCAGGTTTCGAGGAATTCAGATGTTACTGTTCAGGTTCCTCCTGAGGTTCGGCGGCAGCATTAACCTTGCTTTAAGTTTGTGCCTGTTTTTCTGCAATCATGGGTTTGATTTCTACTATTTATGCATAAGAGGTGAAATTTTCGATTAGTACACTTTGTAATATCCTTTTCATTCTTGTATGGCGTTTTTTTAATTCTTTTGGTGGATTCTGCAAGGATACCATTCTCTTTTATGTATCTGCTTTTAGCATATGATGACCACATGCACAAAGCGCTGTGGCCTTGACTCTATGGGTTTCCTATTTCGCATCCATACCTGAGCGAAATATCATGAAGGACCTCTGTTTTTGATGTTTGGTTTTGCATTTTATGAGATGAATTATGAATCTGGATTGGATGGGATTTAAAACTTTTGAAAAAGATATTATGGACATAAGTCATGAAGGATGAAATGAGATATGGGTGTCTGGGAGAGTCTTATCTGACTCGGGACTAACCAGCTAGGAATTAATATATTTACTTCCATAACTTTATATCCGTAAACCAAGACTAAAAACTACGAAATATATCGGATAGAATATACACACAATGAGAAGATGACGTCCAACAATTAGATCAATTTAGTAGCTTAGTAGTGGATCAAATGCCCCATATAGGCAAACCCACAAGGGACTGAGGTTCCTTAATACCCGCCTGCGAGCCCTTCCGGTACCTTCACTTCCACAGTAACCAACTCCTCGCCAATACCCCTTTTCTTCGCTTCATCTAGAATCGCAGCTGTAGCAGTAGCCCCAATTCTCGTGACCCCCAACGACATAACATATAACAGATCATCTAACGTTCTTACACCCCCCGCCGCCTTAATCTGCACCTCAGGTGCCGAGTACTCCCTCATAATCTTCAAATGCGGCGGCGTAGCACCTTTATAATTATATGACCCATCACTCTGCTTAACAAACCCATACCCCGTCGAGGTCTTTACAAAAGCGACCTGAAGGTCTGAACATATCTTACAGAGTTTGATAATATGTTCGTCCTGAAGGTAATCATTTTCAAAGATTACCTTTAGAATAGCGCCGTGCTTTGTAACTGCCTCATTAATCTGCTGAATCTCAGATGTGACGTAATCCCAATCCTGACTTAGGACTTTTCCGATATTAACTACCATATCGATTTCCTGTCCACCGGCTTCAACTGCAGCGGTTGCTTCGAGGAGTTTTATTTCCGTGGTGCTGTTTCCGTGTGGGAAGGCTATGACGGGGCAGATTAGGACTGAAGTGCCGGATAGTTCCTTTTTGGCGAGGGGGATGTGGTAGGGTTTTATGCAGGCTGTGGCGACGTTATAGGATTTGGCGAGTTGGAGGCCGAGGAGGACGTCGGCGTCGGTGAAGGTGGGGTGGAGGAGGGAGTGGTCGATTGTTTTTGCGAGAGTGGGGAGGGAGACTTGGATTGTTTTGGACATATTTTTTTGGAGGGGGTAAAGAAGGGAGGGTAAACTGGGATTGTGGAGTTTGAATAGTTGTTTAGGTGGGTTAATGAAGATATTGGGATGGGGTTCTTGAGATCGGTTGGGGTTGTGTAACGGTTTCGGTGGATATTGCGTTGATTTTGTTGGATTCCCCGCAGCCGAACTTGGATGGTCGAGTTTGGTAGCGAGTTTTAATATAAGCTAGATGCTTGGATTTCGAATATTTCGTTATGAAGCCTTCTGGTCGTAAAAATATCAAGGATATTTAAGTATTACTTGCAAGTTTTGCAATCGTCGGTTGGAAGGAGTTTAGGATTCTAGGCTTACGTATCGTTTCTGCTGTGTCTTTTTGAGAATGATACGTATATCAATTTTTCAATTAGGATTTCCTCTGAGACTAATTGAGTTTATGAGTAAAAAGTATACATATCATAGGCCCGCGCTCTCGACCTGTGGAGTATTATTACACATTTTCGACTCGAGCCCGCGTGGCTTGGACGGTGTAACCTTTCGGCTTGAGATCTACCGAAGTTGTCCCGCTCTTTTAGTTGTAAAATGTGTCTTAATTATAAAAGATTCATTGCGGTTCACGGACAGTGACCGTCTTAGGAGTTCGATTGGAACTCCGACATGCCGTTTGGGAAGCCGAAGTATCATGATCAGTTGATATTGTCAAGCGCTCGATCGATCGACTTCCAACGAGGAAGGTCTGAACATAACATCATCGCCAGATACCGATTTTTATTCTCCAGTCGATCATAATGAAGCGATAGATCTACAAATCTGCAAAGAAACCGATATTCCGAGTTGATAAGATCCATTTACTGGAGCCTTTAACATCCACCGGCCCCGTGGCCTAATGGCAAGGCGTCAGTTTTCGGTATTCAACTTCGGTTGAATGTCATCCACTGAAGATTGCGAGTTCGATCCTCGTCGAGGTCAGTTGGTTATTTTTTGCCGTTTTCGGGTTTGGCGAGATAGTTTTTTTTTTTTTTTTGGGGGGGTTTTGTATTTTTGGCGAGTGGGATGCATGGCGTCGACGTGGGAAGTATGTTTGTAATGGATCTGCGGATGTTTATACTTGTGTTGGATTTTTGAGATAGTGTGGTGTTTTATAAGGATAGCTTAGGCCTCGATAGAGGTCTTGGAGCTGAGGGTATTGGCTTTGATATAGCTCTTTTTGTCTTTTGATAACTATTGTGTAGCTGTGCTATGCTGTTGGATACTGGGTATGCTACCTGAAACCCAAAATTCAGAACTGGCGGGGAGTTTGGAACTCGAGTCCTAAATTTCCTGTCTATGGAACATCTATTTCCTACCTAGTAATCCTTGAGCTTGGTCTCCAAGAGGATTTCTTGGGTCATTCTAGATTCTTCATCTGTATAGCTTAATATATGCTCTCGAATTGAGATATCAAATATGACTACGGCGAGCAACTAAGTAGAGCAAGTACCTGGGTAGCTAGCCAATGCAATGCAGCGTATATACTCAAGGTATCGGGTAATGATCATTGAGTGAGTCGGAGGTATCTACGGGAATACAATGTTTTTGAGAAGGATCTGCTTATATTATGTGAAATTCACCCGCCACACTTTAAAAACTCGGAATGAGATGCGCCGTCATATTCCTCGCAGTTGACAATCATCCGTCGATAATATTTATTGACCCTTGGCGAGTAAAACCATGGAACCAGGTTTCGGCACATTCAGATGCATAGAATCGAATTTTGTACCTGTGTGGAGAAGGGTATTTACATGCAGCCTAGCGAAATTTCCAGGAATTAGCCTGTTTTGCAAAATAATGACAACCGATAAACAACCTAGCGGAGTTTCTAGGTGGAGAGGGAAGAGAGAGAAGGTAGTAAGAAAGGTTGATTTTTGTACAGACTAAAAAGGGCCTCGGATGGTGTAAATATCCAATCGAGCAGGTATTTTATCACATCATTGGCTAAAACTGAAAACAAAACGTCATGATATTAGGCAAAAACGGGAGTGAACCACGGAAACATCATACCAAGGAGCCATGGCTCTCGTTCAAACAGAAAACTGCTTAAAGTTTGGTAGTGGCTTTTTCGGAAATATCGGTGAGGTTGAATACAAGCTTACGGGGCAAGCAATCGAAGGCGGCGCCTCCTCGGCTACTTCCTTTTAAGCTATTTTGCGGGGCGAGTTGATCCGAAAAGCCCCCAATCCATATCTTTGCCCTACCTACGGAGTACCTTGTTTCTTTTGTCTGCCTGGGGTAATTGCGGAATACAACAAGGATGACAACCTCAAGGGTGTTGCAAGTTTGGGGTGGTGAGGTACATCACGGAGTAACTCCATTTCCACGAATCCGCACATCTTTTGTTATTGCGAACCCATACCCCGGGTTTATTCACCTTTGTACCTCGCAGCCAATTGAGGGGGGTCAGAGGAAAAACTTCTCCCTGTTTGCATGTACATACGTATGTACAATATGGCCGATGCAGGTCCAAATTTCTACTCCCTTGTTCGCTCAGGCCTATGGACCACGCCAGTTGCGCCAGCTCCTAATCGCACTGGTATCGTCCAGGAAATGATCGGCATCGACGCCGGTATTTTTGCTAAGCTATGGAGGACATTCATGGAGCTTTGAGATTCATGAATACCGGCTGAATGGCTAAAGGAGCCATTGTAACCTTTTCCCCGCTGTCTTTCACTGACTGGGGGGTAGCTTGGATCCATGGATCACGATTGATATCATTTTCCTGGAAGAAGTTTTTTATTATTATTATTATTATTATTATTTATCGTATATACTGAGATCTTGGAGAACGACAGGGTGGAATGGGTGGGAAGTATAAAGAGAAGGGGGTCTTGCCAGTTCTTACCGTGGAGTAGCTATCGATATCGGCCGATCTTCAGCGCAGCTTGCTATAGCACAGAGTATCGATTCCCTGGTCTATAATGCGTGTCTCTACTCTTACCGGTGGTCTGCTTTTAGCAGCTACCCCTCTTGTCTTTGCTGCTTCTCCGTCTGATCCGGTCAAGAATGCAATTTATAAGGATCCTAAGGCGAGTGTTGAGGATAGAGTCGCTGACTTGGTGTCGAGGATGACGTTGGATGAGAAGATTGGTCAATTGATGCAGGGTAAGCTAATTTTTCGCACGATTTAAGATGTAAGAAGAGTGGAGTGAGATGCTGATAGTTATATTTTAGGTGATATGTCTAATTGGTTGAACATTAACACCGGCGCATACAATCGAACCGGCCTCGAGGTCAACTTTGAATATAAACAAGGCTCCTTCTACGTCGGATTCCCCATTCTCTGGAGCTGGATGCTTGAAAACGTCAAGCGTGGACAACAATACTTGGTCGAGGAGACTCGTCTGGGTATTCCGGCCTTTGTACAAACCGAAGGTCTCCACGGATTCCTTCTCCCCAATGCTACAATCTTCAACTCCCCGATCGGTTTTGGATGCTCCTTCAACCCTGAGCTTGTCCAAAAGGCTGCCGATGTTATTGCAAAGGAAGCCGCGGCTTTTGGTGTTAACCAGTTATTCGCCCCGGTTTCGGATCTTGCCCGTGAGCTCCGATTCGGTAGAGTCGAGGAGTGTAACTCTGAGGACTCTTTCCTTGCTGCTGAGATCTCTACTGCTCTCATTAAGGGTTTCCAGAACCGTGGGGTTGCTGCCATGCTCAAGCACTTTGTTGGTGCTAGTGGTCCTGAAGGCGGTGTTAATACCGCTCCAGTTCACGGTGGTGAGCGAGAACTTCGAACTACTTGGCTTCACGCATTCAAGAAGCCAATTGTTGAAGGTGGTGCTGTGGCTATCATGTCTGGATACACTGCTTATGACGGTGTACCGACTGTTGCAGACCACCATGTTCTCACTGACATTTTGAGGAACGAGTGGGGTTATAAGTACTATGTTATGAGCGACGCCGGTGCCACAGATCGTCTTGCGGACGCCTTTAAGCTCTGCCCACCAAAGAACACACAGGCTGGCCGCGAGTGTATCACCAAGAAGATTCTCGAGGCTGGTAATGATGTTGAGATGGGTGGTGGTTCTTTCAATTTTAGGTCGATTGCTAACCTGACTAAGAACGGACAGCTCGATATTGCGGTTGTTGATACTGCGGTTGCGAGACAGTTGAGGGCGAAGTTTACTATTGGATTGTTTGAGAATCCATATGCATCTGTCCCGACCTCACAGGTTAATAGGACTGTTCACACTGAAAGGAATCTTGCTGTTGCGAAGGAGTTGGATCGTGAATCTATTGTTCTTCTTGAGAACCATAATAAGGCTCTTCCAATCTCTAAGTCTGCTAAGGTTGCTGTTATTGGTCCTATGGCTCACGGTTTCATGAACGTAAGTTACAATTTCCCATTTCTGTTTTGAAGGAGTTATTGCTGACAAAGGAATATAGTACGGAGACTACGTTCCATTCCAGTCCTCCCAGCGTGGTGTCACCCCATACGACGGTATCAAGGCTGCGATCGGTGCCAACAACGTCGTCTATGCTAAAGGCTGCGAACGTTGGTCCAACGATGACTCCGGCTTCTCAGAGGCTATCGCAGCCGCCGAATCCGCCGATGTCGCTGTCGTTGTCGTCGGTACCTGGTCTCGCGACCAAAACGAACTTTGGCAAGGTCTTAACGCCACCACTGGTGAACATGTCGACGTCCATTCTCTCAACCTAGTCGGTGCTCAAAGCAAACTCGTCCGTGCCATCGCTGATACCGGAAAACCCACTGTTGTTGTATTCTCCTCTGGTAAACCAATTACGGAAGATTGGATTGCGAATTCCACATCTGCTCTTGTTCAGCAGTTCTACCCGTCTGAACAAGGTGGTCATGCCCTCGCTGACGTTTTATTCGGCGACTACAACCCCTCTGGAAAACTCTCCGTCTCCTTCCCACATGACGTCGGTACAACCCCCTCTTACTATGACTACCTTAACTCAGCCCGAAGCTGGCCCGATCCAGGTAAGGAGTACGAAAACGGCACCCTCGTTTTCGGTCATAACTACGTTTTGAACAACCCAGTTCCCTGGTACCACTTCGGATTCGGACGATCCTACACAACCTTCAAATTCAATAACATCAAACTGAACAAAAAGACCGTCGGACACGCCGAAGCTCAAACCGACGGTACCATCACCGCCATCGTTGATGTTACAAACACCGGTGATCGCGAAGGACAGGAAGTTGTTCAAATCTATGTTCGTGATTTGGTTAGTAGTGTTGTGCAGCCGAATCAGTTGTTGAAGGGGTTTAAGAAGATCAATCTTAAACCTGGGGAGACTAAGAATGTTAGGGTTAAGATTGATGTATCGGATTTGGGGGTTTGGGGACTGGGGATGAAGTATGAAGTTGAGAGGGGGGAGTTTGAGGTTGCGGTTGGAAGTAGTGCTGTTGATATTCATGGGACTGCTATTTTTGAGGTTGTTTGAAGATGACTTTGTTTTGGAAACTGGCCAGGATATCGAGCGTTAATGTAATATACCACTTTGCGGTTAGAGTATTCTGTAATATAAAAATCAACGACGTATATATATTCTGAAGTGATCGTGTTTTTTCACTGGAGTTTGTAATAACTTGTAAGGAAATTTAAAGTGGCACCTTGGGAAAGGCAGTTTAAAACTTGTAAGTATTAAATGGCATTCATGATATTAATATTGAAGATTATACAGACAGAAGCTGAAAGTTGTATTGATGCCTGGATACAAATTTATGCTGATGCTCATGCTTAGCCTGGGCTACTTTTCGGGCTCCTGCTTAAGCGCTTGAGACGAGAATTTCTGGCTTAAAAGCACTTGGAAATAACTATAAAAAGGCCCTAGTCCTAGAACCTGCGTACTTTCTGGCTGAGATATCTATAAGAGAGTATTAACAGGTTTGACTTTCAAATTGCCTTTAAATTTAAAAACTGTCATTTTGAGAAGTTGAAAACTGTACAGCCTGGTGTAGCATGCAGCCTCGAGTCCAGATATGGCGCCTTAAACGTTGCATTTTGATATCAAAAAGTGTTGTTTAGCTAGTTCCCGAAACAGCAATGAGAGTGCCGGGATTGCCACTCAACGCGTGAGAACCGCGTTCCTCGCAAGCTTGCGTCCAACACACTTTTGCACACCTTTTGGGACTTGTTTACCTCCTGGTGCAGTTACAGGTCCACCCGACTCCGTACTTCTGCCAGTCTACTACTACCACCACCCAAATACCTAACACCCCTCATGCTCTGACTGACGGTGTATCGCTAGAGCTACACCCTTCAATATCAAGCATCATCTACCCGTTCTCATACCTACTTACCTAATTGAAAGCATACCACAATGTCGTCGCCGACTCCTTCCCTCTCCTCGAGGGAATATACATCTCCCTCACCACCTCAAAGTCCCAAACTCGACTTTTCGCTGACACCGAAATCAAAAGTCAAGGCTCTATTAGCTCAATTCGATTCCGACGATGATGATGAACCGGCTTCTAACCGTGCTGCGACGAATGTTTCGGTTAATATGGACGATGTCGAGGAAGAAGATGAAGATGTACCAGTCGCTCGGTCTCGTCCGAGGGTTGCCAAGATTGTTGGATCCGATGATGATGAAGATGTTGAGATGAAAGATGTGGGTGCGAGTTTTTCGAGTAACAAAACGAGTGCGGTCGACAGATTGCGACAGCAACTGTCGAAGGCAGCGGTGGAGAAAGAAACGACACCTGAACCTGACCGAGATGACGAAGACGGCGAAACGACACCGAAACCAGCTCGAAGACGGATATTGAAAAAGAAGTCGCCACCGATACAATCTCCTATTGCATCTCCGATCCGTGTATCCGATTCAGAATCTTTAGACCTCAATACTATCGATTTTACAATAAAGCCGAAGAAGCAGAAGAAGGCTGCTGCGAAAGGGAAGGGAAAGGCTTCTGAGAAGAAGAAGAGGAGTAAGAAGCCGAAGAAGCCAGTGAGTGTGGGCAGTGGTAGTGGATCTGAACCCAACACACATGGCTCGGACTCTGATAATGCTTCTCTGGGGAGCTTGGATGAAGACGAGACTGCCTTTATAGCCGAGTCGAAGCTCCAGCAACTTGTAAACCAGAAGCGAAGAGCTAACAAAAAGAAGGAGGACGAGGAAGAAGCTAAGCGACAAGCACGGCTTGAAGCATCGGATCAATTTCAAGGTGCGGATTTATCGTTCGGCGACGAATCCGGCGGGGAAATAGGGAAAAAGCAGAGGAAGAAGCCAGCTGCTAGGAAAGCTTCGAAGAAGGCATTGTTCGAGATGCGAGCAGAGACACAGAGAATAGCCAGAAACCAGGAGTTCAATCTCGAGCCGATAGAGAAAGTCGTACACAGCGTTGACGACCTATGGGCGAAGTTTGGTTTAACAAACCCGCATGCAAAACCAAAGCCCGTAAAGGAAGAGGCGTCGCCGCCAGAACCATCGAGTTCGGTGCCTATTACGTCTGAGATTGAACAGTCTAGCCCGCCTACACCTCTCGGCACATCGCCTACGGCCAAAGTCGATACTGAAGCAGCACAGCACGAACCTCTAATCGAAGACAACGATGTCGCTGTCCAGAACGACGACGATGACCTCCCAACTTTAGAGCAATTGATGGCAGAACCTCGCCAGCCAATAAAAGAAGAATCAATTAAGAAAGGGAAAGAAAAAGCCGCTGACAAGGATGTCGAAATGCTCGACCTCCCCAAAGGCAAGAAACTTGGCTTTGCCAGCCTACCGAAGACCAAACCCGGTAGCAAACGAAAACCATTTGTCGAGTTTATAGTACCGGCTACGAGCAGCCAGGACCCCGACGATTCTGATGAATTAGAGATCTTACCACCACAGCCCAAAAAAGTCGTAGCAAGGAGCGATCCTCTAAAAGACCTGAAGAGGCTTGCTAATCAGGGCGTTGACCGTGTAAAACTGAGAGGGCGACATGCGAAGGTTCCTTTACGGGATGAAAATTGGGAGGATGACTTGGTTAAGAAGGCGCAACAGCAGATCAAGGCTGATGAAGCCGCGAAGAAGGCTATGTTTCGCAAACAGGGTCTTTATGTGCCGACTCAAGAGGAAGTCCTTAAGGACGCATTATACGCAGAAGATATAGTCGAGAAGGCACGAAATGAGGCGCTGGAACAGAAGGATAGGGAGAGGAGAGAGGAAGCACAGAGAAGGGGTATCAAACTAGCCGATTTATCGGACAGCGACGACGAGGATTATGAGGTGAGCGGAAGTGAAGATGAGGAAGAAGAGGAGGGTGTGTCGTTTTCAGGGAGTGAAAGTGAGGAAGAGGAAGAGGAAGAGGAAGCAGCAGATCAAGAAATGGAAGAGGCTGAACAAGAGGATGAGTCAGCCAGCCCTCCCTCCGCTCAGCGTTCGTCTAGTCCCATTCGTCTCTCCAGTATGCGCGAAATGGCAGAGTCAGACGATGAAGATGCTCTTGAGAGAGCGGTAGCTCAGTCACGACTACGACGGCGGGGTATGGCAGTGGTGAACGACGAGGATGAGGAAGACGAGGACGAAGATGGTGATAGAACAATCACCCAAATTCCGCCATTGATGGAGACACCTAAGAAGACAGTATCTTTTGGGACCACAGAGTTACCTATGGGACTTACTCAGATGTTTAACTCTTCTATGGCCTCTCCGGTGAAGGATCAATCTAAGGTGTTTGGGGGATTGGGGAACCAGCCTCCAGTTTTGGGATTGACCCAAATGTTCGACTCTCAGGGAGACTCGCAACCCGCAAACCCTTTCGCGGATCATCAATCTGAAGCTCCCGTATTAGGGCTTACGCAGATGTTTAATTCTCAGGCGGATTCTCAAAAATCACCTCAGAAAGACAACCCATTCAGCGCTCTAGGAAACAAGGCTCCTGTGATGGGGCTTACCCAGATGTTTGAATCCTCCATGGACGAAGAATCTGCTAGCAATCGGATGGACATTCTACGTGGAGATATTCCTGAGGATCTTAACATTTCTCAGGTACCCTTAGACATGAACATAAGAAGTAGCCCGAAGTTCGACAGCACGCAGAATAATTCACTGCTTGATCTAGCATACTCACAAAGCCAGATCGAATACGAACCAGAATCGCTCCTTGGGGATGGTTTAGCACTTTCGACGCAGATGTCATTTGCTCCCGAACCGGATATGGGATTCCAGTATAATCCGAAGGACGCGCCTCCACGATTTAAGGAATCGAGCCAGGCGACAGTTGTGTCTGATTACCATAGAGGAATTGTACAAAGTGGTCTTACTGAGGCTACTGTACTGCTTTCTCCGGAACCTACAATGCCGAGGAAGAAGAAGGGAAGATTAGTAAGGAAGAACCAAGACCATGGGGGTGAAAAGGAGGAGCGTGACGGTGAAGGCATTGAGTCGGGCTCTGAGGAGCAGGTTAATGCTTTCAGTGTTCTTGGGAAAAAGTCTAAGAAAATGGTCGAGACGTACGATAAGAAGGCTAGTAGGGCAAAGAATATGTTCCAAGAAGCTGCCGAGGAGTCTGAAGATGAATACGCCGGACTGGGCGGCGGCAGCGATGATGAAGAAACAGATGAAGAGGCTCTAGCTGAGATGGAGGATATGATCGATAATGAGACAAAGGATGAAGATGATGGTGCTCATGCCGAATTGGATTTGAAGCGAGCCGTTGCAGAAGATGAAAAGATGATCCAGAAGGTTATGAAAGATGTTAAAAATAAGAAGCTGGGTAAGAGGGGCGGGTATGATCTCGATGATGACTCGGAAGATGAAGCGCGCGATCGTATGCTCAGACGTCAGAAGAAGAATGAGGCCGAAAGAAGGAGAATATTGATGATGGATGACAATATTGCGAAACTTGGTGAGCATCTGTAACCCCTCAGACTTAACGTTACCATTTTACTAACATTATATTATGTTCAAAGACCACAACCCCAAACGTCAGGCTTTCTTGAAAACAATTGAACAAACTAGGGGCGAAAGGAACTTCTTGGATGAAGAAGATGAGGATGATGAATATGATTTTGCTGTTCATGAGGATTCACAGGCTCCAAATGAGGAACAAGAATCCATCGTTCAAGTTCCTGATAGCCAATCGGGCGGCGAATCCGCAACATTATCAAATCAATCTATGATCGAAGTACCGGATAGTCAACAGATGGTCGCCGAAACCCCACAAGGCCATAAAGTCGGAAACCCGCGTCGCACAGAGCCTTCTAAAAAGCGTAAACAGAACGCCCAGCTTCTCGTTCAACGTACTGTATCTTCCCTCCTCGACGATGGTACAGACAGATACCCAATGGAGGGTGCATCGGACTCAGATTCGGATCTAGAAATAGAATCTTACGAAGAAGTCTCCAAACGTCGCAAAGTCAACTTTATCGACCGCGTCGCAGTGAAGCGGGGTGCTACCACCACCAGCGAAACTGCGAAGCTTGCGTTCCACCAGGGGAATACGGATCCCACTGGACAATTCAGGCTTCCGCTGTTGAGAAGGACAACGACGAATGATATTAGTGAGACCACTACCGTTGCGCCTAAAGCCGCTTTTGCGGAGACTACGACCAAGATGGGGAGGGGTAAAGCTAGTGGGGCCAGTATCAATTTCCAAGCTAGGGAGGCGACGAGGCAGAAGAATTTGGAGAAGGCGACGAATTCGAGTGGGAGGAGGCGAGAGGAGAAGAAAGTTATGGGGGCGAGAAGGGCGGATGCTGCGAATATATTTAATGCTGGCGGGTTTTCTTAACACTTTTCTCTTCTCTTTTTTTTGAATCTAAAGCGGTCGTTTTGCGATCAATCCATTCTGGCGTTTTGGAGGTTTATTACCTAACTACTTCCTATTATGCTTTGACGGCTTTTCGTTTTTATCAATTTGGCTACTGGGGAGATATTATTTGATTGGTGGACGGATAAAATGGCATGTAAATATTAAAAATATGGTATCTCAACATCGAACTTCAACTGATCCTTCACCCGCTCTACTGATGTACTTAACTCCCTTGTATGGCTTTACCGTCTCCGGTAATCCCTTGCCTCCAACTATATTCAAAGAATCTACTTTCAATCCGCTAAGCAAAGCACCTCTAATAGCAAAATCCAACAGAACGCTCCTAGGCATCGACGCTATAACCTGTGCTGATGGTGGTAACTTCTTTTCCTTTTCCTTTTCTTTGGCTGGGGTAGTAGCGCCCGAATTCACAACGAGTTTAGGAGTTCCTGCGTCGTAATTATTATCGTAGTTTGATAATTTTGCGCCCGACACCGCCCCTTCATCTGCTTCTTCGTCTTCGTAGGTGGGTTTTACGACTACCTCTGCTTTGAATGTATATGTTGCACCTGGAACGATAGCAGCATTTGGAAGTCGCCAGTGGATTTGGTTTTTTTCGGTGTCATGGATGAAATCACCTTTCGATGCTCTTGTGTTTATTAATGTTCTAACTTGTGGTGGTAAGGGTATATGGACCGCTACATCTTCCATGACTGGGTTATTACTGCTACCGGCGGAACTACTAGGTCCTTGAAGGAATTGGGAAGGAAGAGAAGTTCCGGCGCTTTGTGCGGCTATTCTTGCGAATGCGGAGGATCCGCTGTTTTGGGAAGAAGAAGAGGAAGTTGTTGAAGATGCGTAAGGTGATGAATGGGGGATTGTGATTTTTACTTCGAACTCGGTGGAGTTGGGGCCTTGTAGGGTTTTTGTGGTTACTGATAGAGGGAGGTGGAATGGTTGTGGTGTGGATATTGAGGGTGAGAAGTCTGGAAGCATGTTGACTTCGTAGGATGCTAATACGAATTTCCCGTCCGGAGGGACGAAGGATAGATGACCTGGTTGGGAGTTCCATTTGGAAAGTCGGACGCATGGGTGGAATACCGGTGCTTCTAGGGTTACACCGCCTCCACCCCTCGGTGTAGGGGTTCGTAATAGAAGGAGCATATCCGGTATTCCGGAGATTTTTGCCGTGAATAACATTGTTCCTGCGACTCTTGCTGATATTGGACGACCTGATGGGGCTACTGTGCAATGTAAGGTTTCGAGGAGGTCGAGGTACATTTCGTTTGAAGTGTGTTTTACATTCGCACGACGCCATGGGATGGTTGATATCGTGGAAGGGGTTGAGCGGAACGGGTCTAATGAACCTGTTGGTAATGTGACGTTTGCCAGTAGCTTTTTCATTATTGAAGGCGGGAGGACGACGTCTCTTAGACCGTTTGGTTCGGTGTTGAAGGGTAGACCGTCATCGCACATTTCTCCTAGGAGTTCGGCTACTACATCGTAGTTTCCTTCGATTTTGGAGGGAATCAGAGGTGGGGTGAAGTAGTCCTCCAATACCTCTGCGATTCGATGAAGGAATTCGAGGATTAAGAGGGGTTCGACTTCTGAAGTTGCAGGGGAGAGGAATGTTAGATTGTTGTGTGTTATCGAGAAGAGAAGAGTTGGTGGAGAGAGGTTTGAGAGGTGGATCAAGGGGGGCCGAGGGGTCGGGTGGGAGAGATAAGAGGTGATGTATTCTTGTGCTGAGGCGGTGGGACGATGTCGCCAGTTGTGCTGGAGAATGACGGCACTGTTTTGAAAGGGTTAGTATGAGGTTTGAAGGGTAGATGATGAAGCTGTAGAGATGGGGCTACTTCTGACTATCGTATATATACAGGGCCTCGATGGCGCCGGCCATGGTGATGATGTCGCTGGTGGTGATGTTTTGTAGTGGTGGTGGTGGTGATAAATGACGAAGTCGCGGGGAGGGTGGTGATGTTGTAATGGGAAGGTGGGATGTGTGTTGGATGTTGTTTTCCAAGCTCAAGCTCAAGCTTGCATCCTCACCTCATACAAATGCAATGTCGTCAACCGCGAAAGAACCCGACCAGAGTCAACTCTCGGATGAGGAAAGACAGAGACTGGCAAAGTATGACTGTCTTCCATGCCGTATCACCGGTAAGCCATCGTATTTCCGTCAATATAACAACTGTTACAGGAGCGACCTGTGCTGACGGGGCGCGCAAGGGGCTGCCGCATTCACGGGCCTGGGAGGATACATGTTGGTGGCTGGTCGGCGTCAATTGGCCGCGGAACAGCACAACCTGACAAGATGGCAATTACTAGCGAGGAGGGGCAGCATCCACGGTATTGGGATCGGGCTGATCGCGGCTGGGCTCTATCGACTGGTTAACTAGCGGGAATTAGTCACGGCTGCGTGCATTGACAATAGAGCCCTTCCTTTGGAACCGACGGGTAATTCTTGATGCATTCACAATGGCGGCACTAAGGGCTCGAGGAGAACATCGACTGATCAAGTTCGCGAATCACTTCCATGTAAATAATATGTATATACAATCCAGAGCAGATATGGAATCTCAAGGATACTAGGCAGGCTAGCCGCTTGATGAATCGTAGGAGCAATCGATGCCTCTGTCAGCAATAGCGAAGGGATTTCGCGCGAGTTTATGAAGCAGGAGATATCGATAGCAAATGCAGTTCAGATGACAGGATGATGGGTAAAAAGAATCCGGGCATCGATTTTGAGGAGACAGCTTGCTTCTTAAAACAGCGGGCATCGGCTTGCTAAAAATGCAGCAAAGGCTTGCAAATGATAACGACCAAAAACAAAACTCGGTAAAAGCAACGAAAAAAGGTAATAATAATGAGGATGGCTGCTTCCTTCGATATGCAAGTAGTGTTTTAAGGCTGTTCCTCCATTTCCATAAGTTTGTTTGGGATTGTGTGGAGCTTGGAAGATGTAGAAGGTGATCGATGGATATTTCTTGCTGTAATATTTCTTTACTAGCTTCCCCTGAAAGGTGCCTTCAAGGCTTTGTAACGGGGGGGTTTCATCGGATAGGATACATATGTAACAAATTCGCTAGCAATTTTAACTTCATTCTCAAAAATGCAGATGTCTTATGCTTTGGGTTTCCTCTGTGCGCCAATAGTCGGTATCTCCGGTTGGCTGCGATCGCGGATTCGGGGCGGTGGAGGGGGGAGGCCCTTCTTTGCGGCACTCTTGGTGGCAGCGGTGTTGATGATGTCGTCAGCCCATTGCTCCAAATCAATTTTGAATTCCATCTTGATCAAAGGATGTTCCTGTGGTGCGCGAGACTAGTTAGCACAGGCTATATCTTTGGGAGTCGGGAAATAGGGAGACATACCAAAAGCTCTGATGGAGAATTACGTGCATCCGGGTCCTTTGCTAAGCACTTGTCGCAAAAGTCCGAAAGCTCTGGAGGATACTTGTCCCCTGGAAGCTTGGGAGCTGGTTCATTGACGATGGCTTGAAGGAGGTCCAGAATACCCATTGGGCCAGATGATGCACGCCTGTCAGCAGTCGCCCCACTACCTCCAAAGTTGGGGAAAGTTCCGAGTGCAAGTTCCATCATAGTCAATCCAAAAGACCAAACGTCGCTCTTGACGGTGTATTTGCCTCCCTGTATACGCTCTGGCGACATGTATGTGGAGGTTCCGACGAATGTGTCCGCAATAGAGTTCACTAATTCGCCAGAGACACCAAAATCACAAAGCTTGATCTGTCCATTACCATTGACAAGGATATTCGAAGGCTTGATGTCTCGGTGCATGATCTTGTGGACGTCGTAGAGATAAACCAATCCTCGGAGAACTGAGTCCGCGATTTCACGGAGGTACGCTATTTCTATTGAGCCCATCACGCTCGAGATATGATCTAGGGAGCTAATAAGGGCGTTGTTAGCTACGGCGTGAATCCATTACGGGAAGGTTGAGAGTAGCGTACCCAGCTTCCATAAATTCCATACACATGATGACATCTCCCTCATTAAGGAAGGCACCATAGAACGAGACGATATACGGCGAGTGGCATTCGTACATGATCTGTAGCTCACGCACGATCTGTTTCCGGACGGCCGGCTTCGCCTCGATGTGTATGACCTAAATACACAAAGAAGAAAACAGAGTGTTAGAAATTCATATCTCCGAGAAAATAGTATGGTATATTGATGTGATATAGAACAATACCTTTCTCGCCATGACTAACTTCGTAGCCTTGTGAATAACCTTGCTGACGGTGCCACCATTTCCGGAACCTAATTCGTGTAGAACCTCCAAATCATCGGCACGTAACTCCAGTCGATACTCGACTCCTATTTCAAGATCATTGAGCTTGTCGGCCAAAGTGTTTCTCTTGCGTTTTATTTCGACAGATCCGTTGCTGTGAGAGATGCTGGACTCGGAGCCACCGCCGCCACCACGACCTCCAATGGTTAAGCCCTTCTTGTTCTTCTTCGCCAACGTCCGCGGGGCAAACTGGTCGGCAGCCATGGTTGGAAGATAAATGTAAGGGAACGACTCGGAAGGAGAGTTTTATACCGGAAAACTAGAGGTTCGCCGGTAGTTGGAAGGTCGGAAGGGATGGAAGTGGACGAGGGGTAGCTGAGGAAATCCAACAAGTTTGGGGGGAAAGCTAAGCTCGGTGAATTTCCAAGGCCTGGCAGGTAACTAGAGGGACCTCACGTGTGTTGCCGAAATCAAACGGAATCTGCAGCCGACAGGAATAGCTAGATAGTCCAAGAAGAGGAAGAACAATCGGGAGAAAAAGGTTGATTATGATAATGAAGAAGAGGGTGAGAGGAAGGAAGGAGAGGATCGATGAAGAGGAGGAGGATTCAAGGCGGGTTTTATTGTTTTTGTAGTTGAGGAGAGGAAGAGAGAGAGAGAGAGAGAGCGAGAGCGAGAGGTGGAGTCGAGGTAAGTATAATTAGCAGTATCAGCAACCACACCGGCTTGTCCCAGACCAGTTTCCAGTTTCCCAGGGATGTTTCAACCACCTCTTTCAAGACACTCAGAACAAACAAGACTCTTTGTTTTGTCGGTGGTTATTGTATTCTATGTCAATATCAATTCCTATCTTCACTACCATGCATGCACGTGGATTGATCGGGGTATTTCTGCCCGTTCTCCACCGGCTACCCTTGGTTGCGGTTGCAGATTGATTCGCCAGAGCCAAGAAAAAATAAGTATTGGGTATAGCAATCGACAATGACAGCTCACATGACGGTTTCTGCTTGCTTGCTTGCTTCTTGTATGTCCTTATGTATGTACGCTTCTCGGGGAGAATTAATTAATTCAGCGAACCAGGATCAGGCGAAAGCTGCCTAATTGCATTGTTTGCACCAGCTGGTCCATGTCATGCACTGCAGAAAAGAAGATGGCGGGATACCCGAATATCTTCGTTTGCCTATCCGTACTTCCCTTCGTTCATTCCTTCATCGTCATTCTGATATGCTCCGTAGGATCTTGTATGCATTAGTATGCACCAGAGGGGTATGCACCGCTGCAAGACGGGCGGGCCGTAAACTCATAGATTGATAAGCTAGTTTTGATCGATCTTCATGACTTTGGAGATGCCGAAGTCCCTCTTAGCATCATCCTTTGCCCAATATCAAAGTCAAGCGAGTGGTTTCGAAACGTCTTATTGAGGACGGGAATCCCAGGCCGTCGGTGGGTCATCTGCCACCGGGGCGTGGATTCATTGCTTTCAAAACACCAAAGGTTTCCTGGAAAGTTTGGGAGCACGCCACAAGCGCCGGGCTATTAGTTGTATCCACGTAAGCTGATGAGGGGGTAGTTGATTGATTAAGTGAGGCAGCCATGTTTCTTGAGGTTCTGGGATGCGGCATTGGCTTTCATCCTTCTAATATCAGCCAGTGCGGCACGTCTTGGCTGGTTACCTCTTAGTTGACCAGGCGCGATGCATATGTGGATGCTTTTTGCGGAACAATAACCGTCCATTCTCGAATCAGATCACAGATCGAATGCCTTAATGCTCCGCCTTCTATAGTTTTAAACCTGGTATATCGGTATCGGAATATCGTGGTTAGAGAAAGTTGCATATAGATTGGAAGTTGCATTGTCGCACATGTCATTCGAGGTGACCACCTGAGGAAGCATAACATGGATGAGGTTGTCGCGTTGCAGCGTTGTTGAAGTGGCTGGTGTAACATGTGGCTAGTAACACCAAATGTGGCTTAAACTCGGCTAGACAGGCCTGCGAAACGCCTCTTGCTCGTCCTCAGGATCGAACAGCTTTCCTCCATCAACCCTTCCCCCATCGCGCCGTTGCTCCTTTCAATAGCTTCCATCCCGACATTCTCTTCCATCGAAACCCGAATCCATCATACATCTCCCAATCGATACCGTCACCAATCACCCCTAATCGCGTCTTCATCTCAAAACACATTCACCCACCTTTTCCACAGCCCACCCAACATGAGTGGGTTCTTTGATCGAGAGGCGGAGGACGAGTCGCAGGACGAGAGTATGGATGAAGAAACCGGTGCTATTCAGAAAAAGGAGAGACGTAGCAAGAAGCAGAAGAAATCTCGTGATAACGATGTCCAAATGGACTCTAGCGAGGAGGAGAACACGGAGGACGAGGAAGAAGGTCTTGCAGAGGTTGGTGCTTCATTTTTGTTCTTCTCTTCCTTTCTCGGATTTATTCAATACATCTTAAGCTCATTACTCATATACGCGTCATAGGTCGGGAAAGGCTTTATTGTCAGTGACGACGACGAAGAGGAAGAAGAAAGTCAAAGCGAACCCGAGAACCGATCAAGAAGGAAGCGAAAGCGCAGAAGGTCAGCTCGCGAAGAAGAAGAGGACGATGAAATGGATGAGGAAGATCTTGACCTCATTGCGGAAAACATGGGTGAAGAAAGGCCGAGAGGCAACGTAAGTTGATACTCTAATAACAATAACTTGATAGAGCTTGAGCTAACCCGCCCGGTTATCAGAAGCTCAAAAGATTCAAACGTGGCAAAGCAGAAGAACGACCTAGGAATGATGACCGTGATCTAGTCGATATATCGTCTGATGAGGGAGCCGGTGAATTCATCGAAGACTTAGGGGACGAAGACGATGGGTTTATCGAAGATGATGATATGTCCGAGGATGACGTCGACGAGCGCAACCGAGCTAAGGACCGAGCTCGAGAACAAAAGAGGGCAGCTGCTACAGGGAAGGGGTTCCTCAATGCCGATTCGATAGAAAAAATGGAAGAAATATTCGGAGACGGACATGAATACGACTGGGCTATTGTAACAGCAGAAGAACTGGAGGAGGAAAAGAGAGAGCAGGTTATGAATCTTGAGGATGTCTTTGAGCCTAGTGAGCTCAAAGAGCGCATGCTTACAGATGAGGATAATGAGATCCGTTCAATCGATATCCCGGAGCGATTCCAGCTGGCTCGAAAACCGTATGCTCACATCACAATCACTGATGAGGAGTATGCGGAGGAAGGAAACTGGATCGCATCTCTTATGTTCGCGCAGAAGCGAAACCTACAGCCGCATCATCGCCAACCATTCTTCCGCGCCGTTAATCGTGTTCTGGATTTTATCGTCAAGGACAACATGGAAATCCCGTTCATTTACCAAAACCGAAAGGATTACATCATTCATAACGAGGGACGTAGCGGTGGTGACCGTTTGTTAGGCCAGGATGAACTATGGACGGTCATGGAACTCGATCTCAAGTACCGGGCCTTTATTGACAAGAAGAATGCTGTCAAGCGAACCTACCAGTCTCTCAATATACAAGATGAGACATACAACGATAGGATCAATGATCTCGAGAACGTGGAAGAAATACAGGATTTGCAAGAGTACCTGCAATTCCGATACTCTGAAGAACTCAAAGATCTAGCAGCTACTCAATCGCAGGCCAACGGGGCGAATGGAGCACACAAAAAGCGACCCGGTGCGACGCGCACAATCTTCGACAAAATCAGGAAGTCTCGAGTTTACAACTTAGTCAAGGCTTTCGGTATCTCTGCTGCCGAGTTCGCACACAATGTCAGCTTAGATCAGAAGCGCAACTTCCCAGATGAGCCCGCAGAGTTCCCCAATGAGTTGGCCGATACTTGTCTGGATGGCCGCGACTTCAAAACCAGTTCTGATGCTCTCAAGGCTGCGAAAGCCATGCTCGCGGAGGAATTCTTCATGAACCCTATCTTAAGACGGGCTGTTCGACAAAAATTATTCATCAACGGGCAGCTCCATGTCAAGACAACTGATAAAGGTTTGAAGAAGATCGACGAACTACATCCTTACTATGTGAGTTTCACGCATACAACTTTTAGGATTCCGCACGCTGACTTTTGTAATAGGAATTCAAATACCTCAGAAACCAGTCAACTGGAGCTCTTCTTAGTCATCCCGCCCGATTCCTGAAAATGCTCGCCGCTGAGAGTGAAGGCTTAGTTACTCTCCAAATTGAGATGAGCACCAAAACCCGATTTCTTCGCCAACTCTACGACCTTATCTCCTCTGAAAATTATAGCGACCAAGCAGACACCTGGAACGAAGAAAGAAAGGACGTCGTTGACATGGCTATGGAGAAACTACTAAACCTGATGGCCAAGAACTACAAGGAGAATATCAAGACAGTCTGTGAAGACGAGCTCGCTAAACAAGTCCGCAAGAATTACACAGAGAGACTTGACCAGGGTCACTTCCAAGTTAACCCGGCGGATCCTAATATACTCCCTCCCCGCGTTCTTGCATTGACCGCTGGTCAAGGTACTGATTTGAGAGATGGTGTTCTTGGTGTGTTTATGGATCAATATGGTAAAGTTCTAGAAACTCTTAAGATGAACGGCGTGCGCGATACAGAGGAGGTCAAAAAGTTTGTTAAACTTATCAATGACCGAAACCCTGCCGTTATCGCCCTCGGCGGATTTACTGTTGCAACATACACACTGGAATCAGCATTGAGGAAGATTATAGAAGAGGAAGACATTCGACTTGACGACGAAGACCATGGCCAACGCAATCTCTTGGATGTTATCTTCGTCCAGGATGAGGTCGCACGTCTTTACATGAATAGCGAACGGGCCGCGGTTGACTTCCCGAGCCAGAGCTCTCTCGGCCGGTACTGCGCCGCCCTTGCTCGCTATGTGCAGAACCCATTGTTGGAGTATGCAGCTTGTGGTCAGGATGTTTTGTCTATCAGCTTCCATCCCGATCAACAACTCTTACCCAGAGAGAAACTCGAGTCCAACCTAGAAAGCGCCATGGTAGATATGGTCAATCTCACTGGTGTAAACATCAACGAGGTGGTTAACAACCAGTACTACGCAAACTTGCTGCCGTACCTGTGCGGTCTTGGGCCGAGAAAGGCAGGGCATATGCTCAAGATGATTGGACAGAATGGTGGGAGCGTGCAGAGCCGTAGCCAGATGGTTGGCGATCCTGATCTTAACATTAAACCCCTAATGGGACCCTGTGTTTGGACCAACTGCGCCAGTTTCACGGTTATAGAATACGCCTATGAACTGAAAGCAGCCGATTCCGAATACCTGGATAGTACCAGAGTTCACCCCCAAGACTACGAACTTGGTCGCAAAATGGCTGCCGATGCCCTTGAACTCGATGAGGAGGATGTCAATGAGAGAACCAATAACGGCGATGATCCGGGAGCTGTCATCAGATTGATGATTAGCAAGGATGAACAATACAAGGTTAACGAGTTGATCCTTGAAGAGTATGCTGATGAATTGGAGAGAAATTTCAACCAAAGAAAGAGAGCAACCCTAGAGACTATCAGGGCAGAACTTCAAGAACCTTACGAAGAATTGCGAAATCCGTTTAGAAGGCTGTCCAGCGAGGAAATATTTACAAAGCTTACAGGTGAAACTGTGGACTCGCTTGTGCCCGGTATGATCGTGCCAGTGAATATCCGAAGAGTCACCGACCGTTTCCTAGTTACAAAGCTCGACTGTGGCATTACCGGGAACGTCGCCTCGGAAGAGATGTCCGATAAGTTCGGCGTCTCACCGCATAGCTTGTTCCATGTTTCACAAACCGTCCAAGCCAAGATCAAGACCATCAACATCCGGTCTTTCTACGCAGAGTTGACATTGAAAGAATCAGAGCTCCGTATTCCGTTCCGTAAGAGCTATGAACGTGAGCCGGATGAGTGGGACGAGGACCAAGAAGAAAAAGATAGGGTTGCCCTTACTGTTAGGCAAGAGGAACAACATCGCGCCGCACGTGTTATCAAGCACCCTCTATTCCGCGCCTTCAATAGCCGACAAGCGGAAGAATATTTGGCCCAGCACTCTCGAGGTGATGTAGTTATCCGGCCATCGTCAAAGGGACAGGATCATATTGCTATTACGTGGAAAGTCGGTGACGGCTTGTACCAACATATCGATGTCCTTGAGCTTGACAAAGAAAACGAGTTCTCTATTGGTCGTACTTTGAAGGTTGGCGGGAAGTACACATACAGCGATCTGGACGATTTGATCTTCAATCATATCAAGCCAATGGCAAAGAAGGTTGGGGAGATTGAACGTCACGACAAGTTCAAGAAAACCCGGGAGGAAGCTGGTATGTTGAATTTTCCCCTGATGCTTTTGCGCAGTTTCGCTAATGATAAAAATAGAGGCATGGTTAACAAACTACGCCGAGGCTTTCCCTGGCCGTACCGTCTATGTCTTCCATCCCGACCCCAAGAGGCCAGGTCATTTCGACCTGTGCTTCAAGACCGGGCAAAATAAGCCACCAAATTCTTGGAAGGTTACAGTAGTGCCGCAGGCGTTTTCTCTCGCGAACAACTTGTATGGTGATGTTAATGCTCTCTGCAACGTAAGTTTCCTACCTCCCCAACACCATCACAAACTCGACAAATTCTAACAAGCATGATATCGTTACAGGGATTCAAAATTCTATTCACAAATCAGCAACAGCAGTATCAGGGACGTATGGAACAGCAGATGCGCCAGCAGCGATATGGTGGCCCTCCACCTATGAGGAGATAAACTACGATGTTTTCAGGGACGGTTGGTAAGATATTTCTTGTAAATTAGTGCTGGGGCCTGGGTACATTTTCTTCTTCCTTTTTTCTTCCTTCTTCTCTATTCCAGCTCACGGCGTGCTTCATTATTCATATTTTCGCTTTTCATATTATGGTTTTTATTACCTTTCCTTTTCCTGTGCATTTTCTCATTTCCTTTCCAAAAAAAGGCTCCTTTGATTATCTGAATCTGAAGTGACAGGTTCGTTATTCTAAATGCATGGTGGATATTTATCCTCTCCTTTATTATTATCTTCTTTACCGCGCCGAAAAATTGATATGATCATATGCATAGCTAGTGCGATTTCATGGTTCTACAAGAGGTTACTCCGAAGCAGAGGTTGTTCAAAGATGTATGTACATAGTACATCTATATATGTGCCTCGTTTTCTTAAGGACGAAGCTCGAGCCATGGCTCGTCATCGGGCTGCAACGTATGTCCCTTAACATCACAGGGTTATCAGAGACCCGTCGTACTACCAGCAAATTTCCATAATCGATCCTGTCCAGTGGTTTCTAAATCGAGAGAATATCCTCAAGATTACCTCGCTCTCGAGAGCCCTAAGCAGTTGCGAATTAATCTACGTAAGACTAAGATTGATCGCTGTGCTATTGCGCGCACATCCATGCGCACACGCCTCGGCGCATTACGCTATATTTAAAACCGACATGTATGTCGTATGACAACCGACCTCATGGTGTTCGGCTCTCTATTACTCTGCATATACGCTTACACGTTAGTTTCCGATGTTAATATTGGATTGGGGAGGTTATAGATTTCCTAGTCAACATTCGTTAATATATTAATATGATTCAACAGTTTTCTATCGATTGCATGTTTGGCATGCAGTCGCCATGTTATGCTATACTTATTAACACGAGGGGCCTCAATTTAGCTGAATAAATATATACGCGTGTAGAGAGTATATCAGGGAAGATGCAGAATTCGAAATGCTTAACGTGTGCGGTGTCGAAGATCTACATAAAAAAGTTTAAGCCCTAACCTCGAGGTTACAAATTACCACAATTGCGCAACTGAAGCTTCTTTGGTCGAGGTTTTTATATATCAGCATACTAATACGTGTCAGCTGCTGCGCTCCATCAAGACCAAAGAAACAATCCGTTTTGGTGAGATACATATATCTCCATTAACTTTCATTACAATTAGTCTATATCTACTTAGGTAGTTATATATCTATCTATATACTATAGATATTCACAAATTAATCCGAAAAACCCTAAGGTTTTACATAAAGCTCCAAGTAGGAGAGAAGAACTTTTCCACCTGTCCATTCCATAAAATATCAAACGATCTATATTGCAAAAAAAGACCAATCCAATATCGCAATATTTTTTATAACCGAGAAGAAGAATCATAATGAAAATCTCTAAACGGATTTTTCTTTGTATTCGGGTACTTCGTCCTGACCTTTCAATCCTTTTGGTGTCTTTGACTTCTTCGAGAATGTAAAGATATTTTTGATGAATTTAGTGAACTTTTGGAAGCGGTGGGCTTTTCGATTAGAAGATTGTTTTCTTCGAGGACCCCTGTTTTTTTTATAAAATTAGGATCTGAAGGTTTCCAGGATTTGATTGTTATATATAGGGAGAGTAACATACCATATGGACGGTACTTGAAGATGAATGTCTCGAAAGGATGCCAATTGGCAAGCTCCACGCTATACCACTGGGCAGGCTTGGTACCTCTAACTTCCGGCCCAAGTCTGTCCATGTAAATCAGTAATTGTCAGCCGTGATTGATATTCAAACGAAACCCAACGTATTGAACGAAAGATAGTTTACTTACTTAGTAACATTCTCAACCCCAGCACCCAGCTTCAATGCCCCGATATGATCCACAACCTTGCAAGGATCCCATTCGCCATCGCCATCATCTCTCTCATCCATCTTTTTATTTTCAGGAGGAGTCATCTTCTTGCATTTCTTGACCCTATAGAGGTTGATTCTAATAGTCCCCACGGCCTTTTTCCCAATCATATAATCTATCGCCTCGGTATCACCACAGGCTCTAAACCAACTCACATACCCATTTTCACAATGTTGCAAATGTTTGAACGCGTAATCTCCAGCACCGGGACAAGGGTCTTTTATATCCAGCTGTGTGAATTGGAAATGACGGTAGGCATATTTCCTAGTCCTTCTCGCTGAGATCGGATACTCGGTGTTACGGAAGCATCGAGACGTCTCGACGTATGCATTTTGTTCTATACCATCGATGATGACTTGTACGCAGAAGGCTTTGAAATGCCTTGGGATTGCCATTTTGATACGATAGTAAGCATCCGGACAGGATTCGATGAACGCCTCCGTGGCTTTGAAAGTTACGGGTTTTGAATAGGTGGTTGCAGAAGAGCGTTGGGTGGATTTGGAGGGTAAGTAGAGCGTGGCTGGTGTGTATTTGCAGTGTCTGCAGGGAGCTGGCCTGGGGTCCGGGCAGATGTAGCCATCTGGAATTATCTGCTTTTCCAGCCAGACTTTGGCGGTTGATGATCTTAACATTTTTTTGAAGTGTTCCCCCCTTTTTCGGTTCGTCTGCTCTTTTGAAAACTGGTGATAATGGTGACTTTGAGACTTTTCTTTCTTTTTTTTTTTTTTTTCCGAAGTCGTAGCTGTGGTAAGTGAATAAATGAATATTTTGAAAAAGATAGCCCACGGTGGAAAGATGTTTATATACGAGTCCTATCCACCCAAATACGGAAATTCTAGACAATCCGGTGAAGATAGACGGTATTAACGGTAACCCTACCGGGACGGTTACAATCAATGTCTAAAAATAAAAATCTTTTCGGCCGGGAATAAAGTAACAAAATTAAAAGATCAGGGTTATTTAGGATTGGAATTCTATTATTTATTTTTTGTGCAAGCGGAGGGAGGGCTTTAATAGGTTACAATCACTTGTTGGGGGGAGGGGATATGAGAATGAATCTGGTAGATCAGTTACTACTGTTGGGAGAATCGTATCGGCCGGAAGATTTTTATATATTGAGAACAACGGCAAGCGGGATGTTGATGTAGTATACATTCTTCTTCAGAAATAACTGATGTTCTAGAAACATGGAAGTCGATATGTATTATATATTTTTTCTTTAATTTCCAGGATTTCATTATTGTGGATATTCGATATTGTCGACGATTTCCCTCCCTTTGTTGTATTTTGTAAACTCGTGTGTTGGGGGTTATGAGGTGCTCTTCGGAACGATATTGATCTAAACACCTTAAATCGTAGCGATGCTCAGGACATCGACAATCCTGATCAACGATGGTTTGAACTTGATGCTACGACAAGCAAGCGAGCAAGCAAGGCAGACGCTGAGTTCACCGGAGTACCGATCTAGGAACGATCTTCCAAGGAATCTATTGAATCGACCAGATCGATATTGATTAATCGCGGAGAGACTCTGGCCGGGTACTCACAAAAGTCAGCTGTCTATCATTCGAATTCATAGATACATAAAGTCTTGCCGAAAAACTATCGCTGTATTTCGACATCGTGTATGATCATATAAGCTCGACTCGTTTAAACGTTTCCTTTGCTGGGAGCTTTAGAATGATGCAATATATAGATAGCACTTGATATTCATATCACATAGGTTGCCATACATGTGTGTCACATGTTTAAGGAATGAAATACGCTTTTTAAATGTAAATCTTTGAGAATAAGTTCGGATACACTGCTTATTAGTTTATACGAGCATATGGTCA
Organism: Arthrobotrys conoides; assembly: GCA_036971725.1. Classification (NCBI taxonomy): domain Eukaryota; kingdom Fungi; phylum Ascomycota; class Orbiliomycetes; order Orbiliales; family Orbiliaceae; genus Arthrobotrys; species Arthrobotrys conoides. Next base: position 2,569,505 of record JAVHJM010000005.1, read on the forward strand.
AAGGTTCCCTATATCCGTAGATATATCGCATTCTCTATTATAATTATCGTACATACATCGTTTACAGCGCAGAAACCCTATCTCCAAGGCTTCATTTCTTACAACTTCGCTGAAGCAACGCTTCCTCCGCTATTTTAACCACATCATTAGCAGTTTATCAATCAATTTTTTACGGCAAAGTAAACTTACTCTAGTGTTATTGTAGCACCATTAACATAAGACCCTGCTCTGCTGCTCAAGAACAAAACAGTTCCGGCAACGTCCTCTGGGGTTCCTATTCTGGATAATGGGATTGATGCTTCGATGTCCTTTTGGAATCTCTTTAGTGTGGCGGCCATCATTTTAGATTGGAAGGGACCACAGGCGATGGTGTTTGAGCTGTATTGCCGTCTTGTCAGTGCCGTGGTGGGAAAGACTTTGGGGCTATATAGAGACATACGTGATATTTCGCTGACCGAGGTGATGGGCTAGGACCTCGGACATATGGTGAAGGGCGGCTTTGCTGGCGGAGTAGGCGCTGTTTCTCTATATTAGTATCCCGCATATTCATAGCTATAATATTGTAAGGAGCTACTGACTATGTCTCCAGATTTGGTGTCCTTAAACCGTCAACGCTTCCAATGTTGATAATGCGAGCTGGATTTAGGGGCTCGGCAGCAGCCTCAAGTAGTGGGGTGACTAATTGGGTAATGCTGAATACACGCTGTACGTTCAAGGTCAAAACTCTGACCCAAGCGGCATCGGGATAGCTATCGAATGTTTCGCCCCAATTGCTGCCGCTGTTGTTGACGAGGATGTGGAGTTCTGATCCCAATCATGTAAGATAGCCTGCCCGAGTTCTTGGATCTTTTTGGGGTTCTGAAAGTACTGACTTGTTTCCCTCTTCTTCAATTCTTCGGCAAGCTTCTTAACATCCTCTAGTTTGTAAAAGTCGGCGGTGATGTAGTGCGCCGAACCGCCACCAGGAATGGCGTTTAGTTCTTCAACGGCTTGTTTGCAAGCTTTCTCGTCTCGGCTGGAGATGTAGACTTTGGCACCGTTGGCGACGAGGCCTTCTGAGATCATGCGGCCGATGCCTTTTTCAGGTATTAGTGGATGCTTGTATTATTGATTTGGAACGATATCGTGAAGTGTATGGTACCTTTGGCGCCACCGGTCACGAGAGCAACTTTGCCCTGTTGTTTGATGATATTACGTATTAGCCATCCAGCCTGTGCAGCTGTGTCATAGTCGAGAGGTAGCTGGGATGAGTACCTTGACATCGAATAAGGTCTTGTTATCCATTTTGATATGATATGGTGATAAGATATGCCGTGATGATAGGTTTCCGAAAGAGTTATTAATTATTGGATCAAGAGGTCACTCAAATCAATGCTCGGGAACCGCGACGCTCTTATAACAGACGACGGACGACAATGCTTATTACGGGGCAACGATACTGCCGGGTTTAGCATGGCAAAGCTACCGCGCTGGCTATTTTCGACCGAGGTCCATTTTCAACCGGGGATACCCAACACACGTTGTTACTAATTCATGAAGCGATTCTAGACATCCAGCACCAAGTCGCTACGGATAATCCATTTAACACCCGCCAGGACCTCTTTTCCCTCGTGAAGCAGACATTCATCTCCGTGTCGATGCAGTAGCGCCATTCCTTTCTCCGGCTGGACTTCTATAATTTGCGGTTCTCCCGACGCTACTAGTTCTTTAAGTTCCTTCTTGGAAAGTGGGATGTAGGGTTCGTTTCGGTAGAAGGCTGTTTCACCGCCCACGACGCCATCGGCTGGTCCGGTTAGGTAGAGGAGGAGGGTGTATATTGTACGGTGGGGGGAAGGAGGGGTGCCGACGGTTAGAGTGTTTGAGTCGTCGACTTTTATAATACTTACTTAGAATTTGAGTATAAGCAGCAAAGGGAATCTGGATACTTACAGTGCTTATCAAAGAATTGCCCTTCATTGGTTCGATTGTTAGTATGGAGGCTTTGATACTCGAAGCTTGGTAGATTATAAGTAGGTATATACCTTTTGTATATCGATATATCCTGATATTCGGATTCAGGCCCCAGGGTTTTATGCCGGACTCCAATTCATCGGCGTTCCAAAGTAGCTCTCTACTTTCCTCCTTCTCCAGAAGATTTTTTAAACCAGTATCAAGCCATAACCTTTTCGCAAACATCGGGTCTTGTACTTGGAATCTATCGTTTACTCGGACCGCCTCTCCACGCTTTGGTTTGCTTGGAGTCGTCGTCAATGGTAGGTTTGAGAGGAATTGGATGTAAGTGTTACATAGTGAAGATGGGAAGAAACGGGAAATGGTGAGAATTTGGTGGGAGAGAATTGTGTCCAGTTCGAGCAATTCTGGTGGGAGGAGACCTTTGAATGGGGGCCACTGGGGAGGCTCTGGAGCGACATTGCTTGGACCGGGTTCTGGCTTTTGAGAAACTTCTTTTTTGCCCTTCCTTGAAGATGCAGATGATGGCTTTGGCATTTTTTAGTCCTTTTTGATCTTAAAATTTTATCACTGAAGTCTTTTTCTTATATATCGTAGGTGTTATCCGTAGGATATTGATATAACCTTTGAAGTTATCGCCAAGATGCGTTTATGGATGTTCAGGTAAGAGTAAGCTCTCTTCCTCTACAGATCCGGTGACTTTAGATCCTGAAAGAAATAACATTCCTACTTGAATCTCAGTTTATCTTCTTAAATAATTAACGAGTCGTAGTTATTGGTGATACAAAAGAGTGTATACACTTACCAGGGGGTATCAAGTGGAGGTTGTTCCTGTCTGAAGTGAGAAGAGAGCTAAGCTAAGCTTTTGTGTTAGTCTCATGCTCATCTCTCCAGCCAAGCCAAGTCCAACTCGTTAAACTGCCATCCATCACCCGCCAACGTCACCCAAAATACTAATCCCATCCATCCATCCACTCAACAGCTTGCCATCCTTCTCCTTCTTTTCTTCCATCCCCCGAACTTCACATCCAGAAAGTCATCGATACCGCTCTTCCCACCTGACTTCCAAAAAGAACTTCATCCAGGAGCAGCGCTTATTACTCGAATACCCGATCTCGTGCTCTTTCAAAGAAACCCCGCAGCCTGGTTTTTGAACCAACCTATCTCTCTATCTCTCTGACTTTTATCTCCGACAAGGATAAACGGGAGATCCTACGAGTGGGAGAAACTTTCCCCTGTCACTCGTCCCCGGAGAGGAGAGTTATTTTATACTCTACGTCCGTACATATCCTCCACCGAGACACCATGAGCGGATGGTTCAACAGCGCCTGGTTCGGTGGCGGCGGTGGATCGGCCCGCAACGCTGGACCTAAAAGCGCTATCATAAAGCTACGAGAACAGAAGGAGACACTGGAGAAACGAGAGGCCTACCTTGAAACTCAGATTCACGATCAGGAAGATAAAGCGAAGAAGAATGTTACGGCGAATAAGAACGGTAAGCTTTTTAACATCTAGATGTTTACTCAAAATCCACTAGTTTATCTTATCGGGAGATAAGGGTGGTTTTCTAAAGGACGTCACCGGCTAATACTTTTCGATTAGTGGCACTGGCCGCACTAAGGAAGAAGAAGACACTGGAGGGTGAGTTGGAGAGAACACAGAAACAGATTGCAACGCTGGAGACACAGGTATACCCATCTTATCAACCCCGACTTTCCTCACTCATCGAATCCGTTTATTTTAATGTCTAACCATTCGTCAAACAAAAACTCCCAGATATCATCCATCGAAAACGCAAACATAAACTACCAGACTCTCGAGGCTATGAAGGAGGCCAACAAGGCCATGAAGGATATGAACAAGAAGCACAATATCGACAAGATAGACAACCTCCTCGACGAACTGGATGAGCAGATGACAAACTCGAACCAGATCGCCGAACGCATCGGCCAGATCGGAGAAACCCACAACCAGATCGATGAATCCGAGCTACTGGACGAGTTACGAGATCTGGAGCAGGAGAAGTTGGACGAGCAGATGTTGTCTGCTGGGGCACCGCCTGTCAGCGTTCCGAATGGCGCAGGTAAGTATCTTCTTGCTCCTTTGAAATTTATATCATTTTACAGCCACTCATGGTATTATTTTTGGTATACAGAGAAACAGAAGCAGACGGCAAAACAAATCGAAGAAGACGACGAAGAGGCAGAGCTTCGGAAGCTCCAAGCCGAGATGGCAATGTGATTTTATCATTCATTTGTCACCCGCTCCCTTCATCAACCTGTTTTCTCATATGGACTTTTAACTATAACAAAAAAACAAACAGGGCTAAAGAAAGTTCTCTCTTTTTCCTTCTTCCTTCTTTCTTCCCCCCTGGGAGTTTCTTTTCCGTTCCAGAGCACTAAGCTCGTCGTCCTCTCTACATTACGATATCAGTGTCAGATGTTGGGTGCCTTGTACTCCTATTTACTTACTTACTTACTTACTAAGTAATGCTCTTTATATTTCCTCTTCCTCCTTCCTCCTTTTTTTCTTTACAACGAGGAAACGCCGGGGTTTTTTATGTCGGGATAATGCGCTTTAGTTTTTTCTTCTTTTTTTATCAGGTTTCATGCATACTTAATTATAAGAATTCCCCCCTTCAAAGGTGCATCGTCGGCGACCCCTCTTCTTCGTCGTCTTTTGTTAAACCTGTCTTGTTCGTTTGGTCGTGTGCGGTCCCTATGGTTTCCCTCTTCGATTGCTAATAGGCGCTTGGTTCTGTTCTGTTCCCCTTATTTCATAACTTTTATATATCCGAGAATTACTCATGTCGATTAGCTGTTGCTTGCCTAGGTACTTGTGTGGATAGAATGATATAACTTTCTTTATTTTTTCTCCAAAGTTCAAAAACCGCCCCGCTAAACAGAAATAAAAGAAACCTATATACAAATAATCATAATCCCCCTTCCCACAAATTATATTCTCAAGCGGGCGTCTCATCCCCCTTCTGCGCAGACCTCCTCTCAACCACCGTCTTCCCTTTCCCTTTCTTCACCACATAAAAATCATTAAACGAGAACATAACCCCCAAAAACCTCATATCCATATCCGACTGATTCGCCAAATCTCCTAGTAACACTGCAGTCCTAGCTTGGAATTCTATAGTCAACGTCTTCAACCTCTGTCTTACACCCGGTAAGTCACCGTCATCGGAGTCGGAATCCGAATCGCTGTCACTATCAGAGATCATCATATCGACTTTTCGATGTCGTGAAGAGCGTTTATCGGCTTCCGTAACACCCCATTTCCCAGCTGCTGTTCTGGCGTCGATTAACGCGGAAGTAGCTTGTCGTCTTGTAAACTCCGCTACAGAGCAACTGTATAACCCATCCATAGCATCCTTATAAGCCAACATATTCTTCAAGATCTCATGCAACTGCGCCAAAAAGGAGGTCTCGGGCTGTCTAGACTTCGAATTCGTCGAGCCACCACCAAGAAGTCCTTTTCTCGTAATACTATTAAGATATACTTTATGCGCATCGATAAGATCGTCTAACGTCACCCCCTGTTTCTCCATCGTCCCCTTCAACCTCTCCCACGAGGGTTCAATAACCTGGAAGAGGATGTAATACTGCAGCTGAGCTACAAAATGTATCATCTCGGCGATACAGCACCGTGCGACTTTCCAGTCGTTTCCGACTTTATCCGCAACACTGGCTAGTACGCCTCTAGCCCCCGTCATATATTTCTTCCATGCGCTGCCTAATGCGAATTCCACACGTTTGATCCTCCAGAGGAAGTTGAAGACTTTGAGGTATTCTCGGCTGCCGTAAGGGGTTACTACCACGTCTACCGGTGGGTCGATTTTGTATTCGAGGGTGAATACGTCCCATCCGATTTCTCCGTGGCTTAGTTCTAACATTCGGGCGTCTAGACGGCGGAGGACTTCTTGGGATTCGAATTGGGCGTTTGAGCCGCGGATTGCGTGTTCGAGCTGTGCAGTTAGATTATGTCTGTACAGTGTATTCGCGGGTCGATCCAGATTTGAGGATAATGATTCCATCAGTAAAGCGATGAAATCACCTTGTCCCAATAACAAAAATTTCTTGAGTGCGCAGAGATGTTCGTATAGGTTGAACTTCTTGTTCATGAGGTGCATTAACCTCTCCATTGTTGTTTTGTAAGCTTCGTCGATGTTTTGTTCTAGTGAAGCGTAGTCATCGTGGCTTAATGCTTTACTTGTCGTTTTTGAGTATTTCTCAACCCATTCGGAATCTTCGCAGCCGTAGCGGATGAAGTTTAAACTTTTGCCGATTAGGAAGACTTTATTTGCGAATTCCGGGGTCATTATCGTGGGGACCATTTCATCGTCAAGTTTGTATTTATCCTGCCAAACGCTGGAGGCGTGGCCGCGACGTTCGGCGCTGGCTTCCATTATTGCTTCTTCGGATTGTTCTATTACGAAGAACTCAAGATAAGGGTCCGTGAGTTCACCGTCATAAACCCACCTTCTGAGTAGATCGTAGAATGGTCGGGTAACGGATGTCAACAACCGTTTGGCAAAGTTGAAGACGAATGGGTCGCCATGGGAGGTTGAGAAGCCGTGGATTACGGATATTAATTGACCGCCTCGTTTCCCCTTGGATGCGCCTACTATGGAGGCCATGAGGCGGAGACCCATCGTTGCTTCTCGAGTCCATATCATGCATCTTCGAAGAGTGACACCGACTTTTCGGACCGCGAGACCGTGAGGGTCGTCTTCTGCTAGTGTTGAGGTTGCACGTCGGATTTCACCTTCGAGCCCGGCTACTAGGCTTAGGTAGGCTTTTAGTTCGTTTCCTATCGCTGCGCTTAGACTTTGGCCGACTAGACCGCCTTTATCTTCGATTGCGTCGGATTCTTCGACAAAATCTGATAGAGAGCGGTAGAGTAATGCGGGTTCGGCGAGGGTGTGGAGGAGGGATATTAAAGGTATTGGGAGGTTTGGGGGCAGTTTTAGAGTGTTCTCAGGGGTGAAGGTGAGGTTTTTGGAGGATACGCCTTGCAGGGTGAAGGGCATGTCTCTGAGGAGAGTGACTTCGGAGGGGTCTAGAAAGTTGTTCCATTAGCATTTCGACTGTTAAAATTGCATGGTGCTGGTGAATTACCTAGCGGCGGATTGGTACCAGCTAGTAAAGCTGCCTTTGTTGGTTCACCGTTCTTCCCATCTCCCCGCTCCGGTGCCAAAAACGGTTTTGGCGGCACAGAAGCATCGAAATCATCATCCCTCACCGTCGTGGCCTTCGACGGCCTCCTCGTGGTCTCCGTCTCAGCTCTCGATGGTGCTCTCGAATCGACTCCACTGGAAGGTGGTCTCTCTGACGCTCTACTTGTCGTATTCCTTTCCGATTCCTCAGATAACTCGTGTAATAGATGAAGAATAGCACCTTTCTGCTTTATCAACGGTAGCGTTAAAAGTCGAGAGTAGAGGTTATGAAATCGTAGAGCTTTGTCGGATGTACGGTTGTCTCGGATTACTTCAATTTTTGTTTAAAATTCGTAACCAGTCAGCCAAACCACATCCTGCTGGTTTTATTTTTTCAGAGACACCTGCTAATAGGAGAGTTTGCCCTTTTTAGCCAGGGCTTGTTTGGAGGTGGGGGATGAGGTGGGTGTATGTACATTTGTTCTTTATGATATTGGCGATATGAGCTGGATCGTCCGCATATGCTGGAGCTACATGACTGAAAGACTGTTAGCTCATGGATGATAGAACTATGTAAAATTGAAGGATTTAAGACATATATACCTATCAATCATACCCTGAGCCAGCTCAAGGGCATTTGCTTTAAGGTCTTCGTCTTCATCTTCATCTTCGAGTTCGGGTAGAATGTATTCGATAAGTTTGGATAGACCTTCGTCTATCCTGTTGTTTCGGGCGGGTGGCATTGCGCGGTGGAAGAAGGCCGTCGCAATTGGGTCTTTCACATTCGATTATTTATCGGAAGTACGGTAGGTAGGTATATGGCACTCCAGGGATAGGTTGGGGGGAGCGCGATGTGGATATGGTAGAGAGGTATTGAAGTTAGGTTGTGCGGTGGAGGAGGGCAGGATGTTGGATTGTTTTGAACTTCACGCGTTTGAGCTGTGCAACGCAGAACTACGGCCGACGAAGTAGGATCATATGACAGCAGCTCGATGTTTTAGCTGATACAGATACCAATAAGATATCATGGATGGGTAGTTACAAGGAGAAGGTGATTATTCATTGAATTTCTCGCTTCCAGGCTCCTTGTTATTATTATTGAAAGCATTAAGTAGGAGTCGAAAGCTATAAGATACAAATATCTGGTCTATGTTATGACGAAGCCTACCTGAACCGAAGAGAAAGTGCTATGCAAAGCTGCCTGTCCTGTGTATGTATCTATTCTACATCCGGTGGAACAAAGGGAGTAATAAGCATCTCACTGAACTTCTCCAGTTTATCTTTCCCACGGACTTCTTCGGTCAAAAGTGGCATCTTGACGACATTAAAGTCTTCATACAATTCTATCATCTGGTCAAGGTACTTCTTCTGCATTTTTCTTCGGGCATTACACTGCTCGCATTCGGATCCCTTCTTTGGGTACAAAAGCTGGTTGACAACGATGCAGTGGGTGTCGATTTCGTAGGATGTTAGTTCTTGGATCATACGTTCGGTTTCGTAGAGGGATAGGAACTCGGCGATGCAGACGCAGACGAAGCTATTTTGATTTTCATTTAGTACTTTCTTCTCAAAGTGGATTGTTTGACTAGTGACGTACGTGGTCATATCTGGGTTCTTGAATTGTGTATTGACTTCGCTGATGGTTTCTCTCATGCTCTCCATCTTCTGAAGCATCTCGTCCACATTGCTAGGTCCACCGAGACCTTGGCCCATGATACCGTTCAACATTGGTCCGAACCTTCCGGATAGCTGGGAGAGCTTCCCAAGGGCCTTTTCGAGGACGGTGGGGAACTGTAGGAATCTTAGAGTGTGACCGGTAGGTGCTGTGTCGAAGACAATGGTATCATAGGACATCGATTTAACTTGTTTCAGGACTTCAGCAAAGGACATAGCTTCGTCGACACCGGGAATCTGAGCAGTATTAGTTAAAAGAAGAAGCAACATCTTGTAGTCTTGTAACGAGTATCATACGCTGAATGCCAAGTCCTGCATCATTCCACCCAGTGGATTACCCTGACCAGATTCATCTATGATCGAGGCCGTATTAATATCTATCGTCTCAGTATCGGTTTTTGATAGGGCTTACTAGACTCTAGCAGCTCCTGCATCGATCCGGATGGATCAATTTCCATGGCGCTCAAGTTATCGAAGCCATCGATCTTTCTTGCCTCCTTGCCGAACTTCTGACCGAATGCGTCTGACAAGTTGTGAGCAGGATCTATATAACATTTATTAGTCAAGCTCCTATCATAGAAGTAGTTAAAGGTATAATACCAGTAGATATGATGAGAACGCTCTTTCGCGCTCTGGCAAGCTGTATTGCCAAGGAGCATGATGTTGTGGTCTTTCCGACGCCACCCTTCCCGCCGACAAAGATCCATCGTAGTGTCTTCTGGTCGATGATGTTCTGTAAGGTGGGCTCTAGCTCGTCGAGGTCTGCCATCTTGGAGTCTTCGCGATCGTATTCCGATTATAGTCCGAGGTAATATTGGTGCCTAGACGGTAGTGTACAGCTGTGCGATTGCAGTTGCTGGCGTTGGTGGGGTGGTTCTTTGTTGGTGAGGCTCTACGTCAAAGCAGCAGAACTGGCCTTACTAGATTCGGCTTAGAGCCAACTCAAGCTTCCACAGAGCTTCCAGGCCTTCGACTGCTCAACCTCCACATCCAACGACGACGCGTCAACCTCTCCTCCTCCCATCAGCACAATCTCCATACGACTGACCGTCCGTTACCAAGACCTCATAGAACCTCACTCCGGAGAAGTTACGATACAGATCCGATAGCCTCGCCCATTGCTTCTTGGCCTTTGAGCTGAACGAGGAAACGCCGCCGCCAAAATGTCGGGTATGTACCAGCGACATGCCGCTGTGCCGGCCATTATACCCCACACACATGACCTTACGACGCCCCGACGTGGGATTTTTGGATTATTATCTTTACTAACTGGCTTCGTATGTACAATTAGGAAGCGCTGGATTCGACCGTCATATCACCATCTTCTCGGAGCAGGGTCGGCTCTATCAAGTTGGTGGGAAATCCTTCTTCCATTTCACCCCACGGACCTGTTGGTTTTTGGCTGGATAAACCGCAAAAGAACTTCCAATCATATCAAGATCATTCCGAGTTACTGCATCGTTATCTCGTATCAGATGACCAAGTCATCATTCAATATATGCGGCTATTCATATACGGTTTCGGAATATTGAGATGGATGATTTGGGGTTTAAAGCTTTGCAGATATACGGTTATACAGGACATTTGTCGCTGACGCACGGATTTACTTCCACAATATCTTTTTCTTAATAGAATATGCCTTCAAAGCCATAACTGCTGCAAATATCACCACCGTCGGGATCAGAGGCAAAAACTGTGCTGTCGTGATCTCTCAAAAGAAGGTCCCAGTAAGTTTTATGGTCCCACCCTTCCCGGCAACAATAGAAGACGGGCAAACCCGTAACCGGGTTCTTCCTCTATTTTGGGAGCTATTTTGCCCATTCTATCTTTCTCACCCCTTGTTCGATTCTATTCGAATCCGTCGACAGGGCGTGTAGCCTTCCCGTGGTCCCCGTTATGCAAGATAGCTGGCTAATCGCACCTGGTATATTGCTATTGCATCTGTAGGATAAATTGATGGATCCGGCCTCAGTCACTTACATATTCTCCCTCTCGCCGTCTCTGGGATGCGTTATGACCGGATCAATTGCGGATGCTCGAGCTTCGGTTACACGAGCACGGGGTGAAGCGGCGGAGTTTAGATACAAGTACGGGTACGAAATGCCCTGCGATGTTCTGGCAAAGCGACTGGCAAATATCAATCAAGTTTACACCCAGAGGGTAAGTCATCTGCAATTTTTCCGTTAATCTTTTTTGCCTCTCTGTTTTTCTACTTGGTTTACCCCGGAAAGATTTCATGTTGATCTCGAGATCAAAAAGACCGGGTGGATATACCCAAAACGAAACTGTCTACGGAAAGTGGATATCCTGTCGACGTTTCACGTTGCCGGGCTAAGACCCCCCGCACGGACTTAGACGATATCGAAACGGAAGCCTCATTTTTATCTTCATTATTTTTTTCGCCCCTCGTTTTCGCGAATGATGGCTTTCTGTTACGAACAAGATAAAGGACCGTGGCTAATAACTTCCGTTCCGTGACGGGCCGTTGACAGGCATACATGCGCCCGTTAGGCGTGTCCATGACTTTGATATCTTTGGACGACGAGCACGGACCTTCTTTATACAAGGTCGACCCAGCGGGATACTACACGGGCTACAAGGCCACGGCATCCGGACCAAAGCAGCAGGAAGCTATCAACTTCCTCGAGAAGAAGCTAAAGAACAAGGATGCTGCGCCGGGAAACTGGGAGGAAGTTGTGGAGTTGGCGATAACGACACTGTCTACAGTTTTGAGCCAAGACTTCAAGGCTACGGAGATCGAGATTGGAGTTGTCGGAGCACCGAAGCAGGGTGACGACGAACAGGGCGAACCACAGACAATTTTCCGGAAACTATCGGTTGACGAAATCGATAGGCGCCTGCAGAGTATTGCGGAGAAGGACTAAAGCGAATAAAAAAGAACAATAACTACAGAAAACAAAACATATATTGTTTTTTTTGTAACTACTTTTTTTATTTGCCATTTCCCGTCGTCGAGCGTCAATGCTCGATTCTCCCATCCCGTTTTGTTTTTGCCTCCTGTTATCAATTGTCGAAAGAAATAAATTAATAGAGGCAATCTATCGAAACTACGCCATCAAGTGTGGCGGACACTTTCTCATAATCAAAACATAACTTCGTGTTCCCTTTTAATATAGCCCCCCCCCCATCCTCAATATGCATTCCCGTATTTGGACGCCTTCTATTGCAGCAAAACCCCCCAAATTTATTATCAAAACATCTAATCTCTTGATCATGTGGTCAGATGATAAAAAAGGGGAATAATGAGTAAGAGAGATATAGAGTCAGAGAAACACACACAGATAGAGAGGAAACGAATTTATCCAGATCGCCGGCAACATCCATTAAGGAAAACGATCGAACCTTATATTATATTAGAAGTCTTTTGGATTAATTCGTGTTCCCCCCGCGCGGAAGAAAGAAAGAAAAGAAGTTCTGTATAAGATGTCTGAAACTTTCATGTTCCACAAATTATGCATGCCATACAGTAGCTTCGAATTCAAGTGCCTAGTAATTAAGTACTTATTGACTTTGTCCGGTTTATACGATCATAGCGTATGTAGATACATACATAGTACCTCTCAGGTGCATACATATGGCCGCGGAGTATGGTAAGACCGCTATTACTTTTCCAAAGTGGTTTTATTAATTATGTTTTTTAGCTTCCAAATATTTTTTGACAGCTAAGCTCGGCCCACTTGGAAAAAAGTGGATACCCTACCGCCACCAGTGGGATGGAGACCGTGTTCCGGTGTGCATTGAAGAAGGAAGTCGTGATAAATTGGGGTCCGTGCTTTTTTTTTGGCCTGGGGCGCAAAAAGATTCCAGTTTTGCGCAATTGAAAACACCATGATGACAGAACCACGACATGCATCTCGGCACGCACGTCCCATTATACTACATACCTATAGCTAGTAGGCTAGGCTAGCTGGGGATTAACCCCTGGTACGTAACATCTATTTCTCCATCATCATGGCGGATCCTTCGAAACCCATTGGAAGATCAGCGGTACACGTATGTACGGGGTCCATGGGACGGACAAATGCGTATGGTATGTATAAACCTATTTCATCCAGCGATTCCCAGCTAGCCCTGGATCCTAAAAAAGGGTCAAAAAACGTCAGTGAATGAGGTTGAATGAATGGAAGATGAACAGGCACCGGTAAAAGACCCGTGGTTGTATGCACGGTGATAGTGTAACTTCGACTGCATAACGGCCGGTCAACGATCCAAAGTTCGTCAAGGGACGTTGGTTTTGAACATCAGATGTAAGATACCCACCAGCACCACCAGCAGCATCTCTAAATTAAGAGAGCAGGTCCGGCTGTTTAGCAAATGAGAGGATAATCCGGATTCCCACCCTGTTCCCCTCACCCTCCGACATGTACAGCGCGCCCTTCCCCCCCCCTCGTCCCCAAACTTTCAAATTTCTAAAGAACCGAGAGAGGGAAACCGTCAATCTGTGGCCGTGACTTATCCCGGTTGTTTCGAAGTTAACTCTGACAGTTATGTGGGTACCTGTGAGGAGGTATGAGGTCTGTAGCGTGGGCGGGCTGGTCCGGCTGTCGATATTCCCACTAGCCTAGCCTCGCGTCCCCCAGGAACCGGACAAGGCATTAAAGGCTTAATGAAACGAGATATTAGACGGACCTCTCTTTCTCTCATGATCTTTTCTACCTAATTATCTAGGCATTTGTCCCAGGCCAATGGTCAAGACATGTCTTGTTACGAAAAAAACCTCAAGCTTTGTAAGATTATCATGATATCACCAGAACACTTCTGAACTCTCTTTTTCTACTCTGTATAAAATCTTAAAAATTTCCTTCACTCCCTTGCATATTGATTCAGAAAGCAAAGGGACCCTTGTCCTCTTCCCGCTGGATTAGATGAAAAACCCCCGCCAAGATCTCCCATCGTCGCGCCCATGCAGATTAAACTAACTAAACCAGAACAGCCGCTAAAAAAAATCGAAGTACAAAACAACAATGAATGGAAGGGGCTTGAAGCCGGCCAAGTCATACATATGAGATGTTAAGATATTAAGACATTTGATATTATAATCTACATGATTCGGGGAATGGGGACACAAGGCGGTAGGGAATAGAGAAGCGTTAACGACTGCTAGCTTCGCAATGGCTAAAAGAAATCGAAGTACCCGGTTCCCCACTGGCCATGCTGTTCGCCATAACCATCCCATATCTTTCCTCTCCACTGCGACGACCGACTGCATGCGCGCGCGCCGCCCCCCATACGTAAGTATATCATATCATCCCACATTACGAGTAGGAACCTATATCCAACCGGACATATAGCTAAGACCCGCCTACATACCTCACATCATTGAAAACACCCCCCAAAAAATATCGTCAAGACGAAACGAAGGGAAAGAAAAACATGGAACATGACAGCAGCATAACTAGCATATGCACCCCACCCCGCCGCCACCGTCGTAGTCCGCCGTATACCGTAATTGGAACTTTTTGTTTTTCCCAATGTCGACCCGGTTCGATTGTAATCTATCTAGCTTTTTGGTTTACCCAAGAATCGAATCCAAATGAACCCTTTCGAATTCGTGGATTTGTTTCCACACACACACACTTATGTTACCCCCCCGTCCCATGTCTATGTAATAGGCAAAGTATCCCATCTGGATCGAAGATTACAGATAGAACTAAGACTGCGGTTAGACTTTTTTTCTGTACTACTACTGCCGACTCTGCCGAGGCCGCAGCGGCTGCCCCGACATTATGGTTGAACATGGGGGGCATGGTTTGAAGAAAGAAAAGGGAAAGGCTCCAGAAGAGAAAGAAGAAGAAGAAAGAAAGAAGGGGGAAAGGAAAACTTAGTCCCAAATCGTAAACGGGGATCCGGGATCGACGGGTTCCGGGGCAGGGAATGATAAGAAAGAGAATGGTATTATTCTCATGTCATAGAAACATACATACATCAAGATATAACCTTGTAGGATGTCACATTCACTATCATCTAACTAACCTCTTTTCTTCTTCTCCTTCTTTTCTATTCCATATATACCTATGTATTGTTTTTTTTCAGTTTTTATCTCGGCTCTGTGAAGAAAATAGGAAGGAAAATCCTAAATGATTGTTTTTTTGGAAATCGCGTCTTGAAACATATTTAGACGCCCTCATGGGGGGGTATATAGAACGAAAGAAATATCAGACAAAACAAGAAACTTAAAAGCATTAGCAAGTGAGAGGAAAATGTAGAAAAAAAGAATGGGGTGGTACACCATCAGACCAAAGTCGTATGTATGCACATGTATCTCATGCAAGAACCATAAGGCAAAAAAGAACCTCGATTTGATTTGAATTTTTTCGTCCGTTTTCTTTCCTGTTCAGTAAACTCGCGGACACGGAATATGTACGAAATACTTTTTTTTTTTTTTTTTTCGGTATATGCAACCCCATAAGCTAGTGATACTATTAATCCGGGATCCGTCCAATATTGCATTGGCTATTAATCGGGGGAGGCGGACGGCGGGGCGTGGTGCGAAAACGAAGCTTTCGAATTGAACCTGAACAGGCTTTTGGGGTTCATGTCGACCACCATCAACAGATATTATCGCCCCACACATTAATAGTCAAAAAGCACGAGCCAACTGATCATAACGCCGCAGCAAGCAAGCAAGCTAGAAGCCGAGTATGATTAGTTAGAAAGAAAAAGACCCCGTGTCTGAAACATCACGAATCACAAAACCTCCCTCTGACATAATATGCACTGGATAAATTCATTCTTGGACATTACTTCCAAGTATAATTGCCATTTTTTTCTCTGTTATAGCTTCTTTCTTGGTTGGCGCCGAGATAACTTAACTACCGTGTGATAGGGTATGTACATGTAATGTATGTAAGGTAGGTAAGGTGGTGCGAATGCAATGGTGTGTGCACTATGCGATCGATCGCTACCGTACCTACATACCTGACCTGCCTCCCAATGGCCTGGTCAAATGGGCGTTGGTCTGATGATCGATATCGCTGAATCATATAGCTATGTATCCAGCTAGCCCGCCCGCCAGCCTTCTCTGCGGAGCTCAAGGGGCGTGGGGAGAAGGACAAGCTTTGCAAGCGATGCGACGGCGCATTCGCGAGGAGTAACCGGACTGGTTCACTCATCGTTTTTTTTTCTTTTCGTCCGACGTCCGTAAGCATTTGCCTTGATGTGTGATCGAAGGGATCTTTTGAATTTCAATGTATGCTTCGTTAGAATTCTGGGCGGCTGCAAGAGCTTACGCAGGTTTTTTTGGATCGGAAAATTGGCCACTCCCACCCCCCATAAAGTTTCATGAGCGGTGCCAGCTGCAGAAGAAAGGTCCGAGGAATGAAATGCAATGTGTGGTCTGCATTAAGGATTTTTACGAAAAAGATGTACTTCTTTTTCTGCTGTAAATGCCTGTATGTATGGAATTTTACGAGACCGGTATGTAGGTATCGACTTCATTGGCTTTTTGACCGTGCCGGCTGTTGACCGTCTCATGCAATAGCACATGCATATTCATGGCGATAGATTAACAACCCACAGGTTCAGCTTCCGGCGGCCATGCAACCATCTTTTCCAACATTCATAGGATATATAATCCAAAACGAAAGAAACAAAAATCCCGTCCGTACTTTCTGACATCCGACATATATGTAATGTACATCCTTTTTATGCGAGTGTGAATACGTACATACATACATGCATAACAGGTTGTGCAAGATCTTGGCTCGATATCGATCTAAAGGACATGGAAGCACCCCTTTCACAAAAAATGATTCAATTTAAACCAAAAAAATATAGTGCAAAGGGGGTGAACTGTCAGAAGCCGGCTTATTACATATTCAACAAATACTCCACAGTGAAGAACTGGTTGGATATGACATGGCTTACTATTCGAATCGAAATTCATCCCCTTCCCCTCGTTCTGGGGTTTCCCTTGAAGGATCGAGCGAAAGAGAGGCAAGAGAATGTATATACATATGTAGGTATATATGTATGTCAGTATGTATGTGTGTATGAAAATATGTATGCACGTATACGAGTAGATAATATCTACTTACTTACTATTTCTTTTTTTTACGAGAATCATTGATGGAACCGCCCGTTTATCTTACGGCGTAGGTGACCCCCCTTACACCCCTTCCATCTCGTACCCCGCCCTCACATGCAATATTTGGAGGATGATAATATGGGATTTTTTGGAGGGAGGGAGGCACAGCGGCGTCTATGGCCATATGTCAGCTAGATATTAAGTTAAGTTAACTTACTTAAGCATCCACCACCACCACCACCACCGTCACCGTCAGTGCTGATAACCCTGGCTATAATTGAAACATGGGGGGTGAAAATGGGCACACGGCGAGTTTTATGAAAGAAAAGGTCAGAAGAACACGAGATGATCGAATCCTTTAGCAGCAGCGAGCGGCTTTACGGATTTTTCCAACCGCGGTGGGATTTCAAAAAAAAAAAAAAAAAAAAAAAGTGAAATACGCAAAAGGAATGTTGGAAAACATACACTAAAGAAACCTATAACATGACTTCAGCTATCGGAGAAACAAGAAGGGGGTGGTGGTCCTCCCTGCGCCGGCGTGTGTGCGACCATAAGCCTAAAAACCAAGGTTTTAGTTTTCCATAAGATCAAAGGAAAAAAAAGAATGTTAATATGTGTTGTTAGTGTTGTGGGTTTCTTTTTGGACGAAGAGGAAGAAAAGCTTTCGAAGCTGACTGGTCAAGGCTGGTTAAGCTTCTGGTTTGTGACATTCTAGTCTCAGAAAGGCTGCCGGCGGGCCAGTACGGCCTCGAGCGGCCTCTTTTTTTGATCTCCTCTATCTTGCTTTTCCCTGGCTTATCCGGAAAATCGTCTGATCATTCTGTAAGCTAGCAGTTGGATGTCTCGGAAGCAAATATGTCCAGCTGAAAGCATGCCAAAAAAATAGGCTGTGAAGATCCGGGGACCACCTCTCGACAAAAAGTGTGGGTGTGGTGGTATGTGTGTGTGATGGGATAATAGCCAGGGAAATCGAACCAACGACGATGTTTCTTCCATTCCTTTGACGAGATGAGCTCCCTAGCTATGCTTTTTTCTTTGGTCCCGGATGTCACTTCGTTCATTCGTTTCAATTGGAATTTTAGATTTTTCTTCTTCATGACCAGCTTTGCCTGACCTGGCCTGCTTCAAGCGGATTAACTTATCCTCCACATACACCCCTGGGTACACTTTTCACGTGGCTCATTGAAACGACCGAGAAGAAGATCGCGAAATCGATTTTTACAAAGTATGTTTATTCACTAGCACACCATCTTCCCATCTTCCATATGCGTATATGATTTTCTTTTTTTCCCTTCTCCTCTACTTCCCTTTCCTTTTACTGGCTCTCTTCGAAATCGCGGACCACCATACACACACCCCAGCACATCTGTGGCACCGAACATATCCAGCCGAACAGCGGCGGTATTCATGGTGTATGTCAGTCAGAATGAACTGACAGGGACTGTATGACTGTCACCTACCTTTAACGGCTTTTTTACTATTTTCTCTCTCTGAACCCATGGACGACGTATCGACGGACGGACAGTAATCATTTTATCATTTATGTTGGTTTATAGTAATATCTTGAGTTAATCCAGCTATCCCGCTTTTGTAGAGCCGCGCGCGGTGGGAGGCGGCGCTCCGTATCATGCATGTTGTAGATTGATGATGATTTAATTTGATAGAAAAGTGGCGCGGGAAGGTGCCGATACTTACTTGTTCAGAAGATTGTCTAGAACCTTTTATTTTCGTGTTGGGATATGTAAGGATCCAAGGTTATAATGAATATCAATAGTTATGTGTAAAAGAGGTACCGCTAACTATCAGGTACAGTACATAGAATACCTGCTTTTGATGACAAAAAGGAAAAGGTCTGCAAGTCGAGACGAATCGACGAATACAGAAGAATTAATTTAGTCGAACGACGGCACGGCCCCTTGGTAAGAAAAAAGCGAGTAGACACTTCTTGTATGTAGGTACTAACTAAAGTATGCCCTTTCTCCTGCTTCTTCTTCCGACCAATAGTTTATCAGTATAATACTGCATGATAGGCTGTTAACTTATGTATATGTATATGTACGGTATAAGATGTCAAATCTTTCAAAGCAATTCCTTTACTGATTATCTAGGTAATTATAACAAAATCCAGTTAAATCCTAACATGGAGAAATCTGATTTTCGTTTTTTAATTTTCTTCTTTCTTTTCTGCAAACTCCTGGTACCTACTTTTTCATCACCTCCTACGTAGCATCCGAGGTTTTTTTTTTTTTTTAATGCATATGTATGTACTGTGCGTAGTGTCAGAGCTGGATGTAAGAGAGGTGTATGGTATGGTATGGTATGTAATGTAAGGCTCTGCTCCTCGAATGTTAAATCACATATGTACATACATAGAATCCCGGTGTTCCTCCCTCCAATCATAGCGTGATCTCGAACTGGAATGAAGTGCTTCTTTGATCTTGAAATATGAAAGTAAACGAGGAGATAATCTTACAAAAGGATTTAAAGGTAGATAAGTACGTAAGTACTAAATTAGACAGAGAGATAGATCAATATAGATAGAACATATAAAACCAACGTCCGTCTATATACGACCTTCGACATCTCCACCAGGCAAACCAATGTACAGTCAACGTCAAATCCAAAAGACCCCTTCATTTTTCCTTTTTCGAATAGTTCACAAAAAAAAGAAAGAATAGAATGACGGCAAACACCATCTTTCAAGTAACCCCAGTCAACAACCTACATGAAAAAATATGTACGTAGTATGCTTAATCCTGGAAAGTTTCCCACTTCCGCCCATTATCTTGCATAATTGATAACAGGTTTTTGCCAAGCAAAGAGAGAAGAAACGATTGGTGTGTCTTGAAATCTGTCTAAGCATTTTTTTTTTTTTTTTTTTTTTTTTTTTTTTTTTTGGTGGTAGGGTAGCGTACAATGCAGTACGGGATGATTGATGGTAAGGAAAGACATGGGGGGTGATGGAGAAAATCTTCAGAATGCGATGAAACCGCTCATCAGATGCATGTCGCTTGGAATCTGTGTTTGATTACGGGATCGGGAAAGTTGGGGTTTTATGAAATATACTCTTTGCTCTTTGTATCTACTACATGCTCCATACATAGAGGGTTAAAGATCCCGTCCCTTTTTTTAAAGTTCTTTTTGACAGGTGATTATGAGAAAGGTTTGGGGATTTTTTTGTAGATCATTTATAATTTTTGGTTATTGCTGAGGGAAGGGGATCCTTGAGGGTAGTTGATATTGATACTGGTTTTCACACCATCTTTGGGTTTTTATTGAGAGTACTGGATACTTATCGAAGTCTGGTAATGATTAAAATGGCGACGATATTGAGTAAAGTAGAAAGATCGTTCCGAGATAAATATGTCTAGGTACCTGGCCTACCACAGGTAATTAAGGGACGAGAGCATACATGCATACGTCGTTTTACATTTTCTTTCTACTCAATGGCGTTCCTATGTATTGTCAAAGACTTTGTCTGTAATGTCATGTATCTGTACGTAAGAGTTCAACAGAAAATTATACAGAAAAAGGCCAAGCTTGATCGAATTCTAGGATTCCTTTTTCTTTCCTTCTTTCTTTTCTGGGGGAAAAGAGGTATTGCTTGCAGCGGGATGAGAATTACTGATCTTTGAAATGTAAAAACCTACGCTAAAGGGAAAAAAGTAAATAATTAGAGTATGAAGCTAGGAAAGAAAAAAAAAAAAGTTGGGATAAAAAAGATCTAACGGCCGGTTCCACAAGGCAAACGAGGATTGAAAAAAAAAAAAAAAAAAAAAAAAAAAAAAAAAGAAGCTGATAAGTTTTAAACTTATCATGAAAAGGATCCGTAAAGGAAAACTGGGAAGTTCGCGGCTGGCGGGGGCTGGATGGAATTCTCGCTCGCCGGAAATGGTTATTTCGTACATCGATGGGGTCCAATCCATCGATTTCGAGATGGTGGCAGTGTGAAGTGAAGCGGTAATAGTATAGTGGGTTTTATGGGGATCATGGGGAAAGCAGCCTCACGGTTTGGGGAAGACGGATGCAAATAGGCGTTTTTCTTTGGGGGATTTATTCAAGTAAACCCACTTGGAGGAGAGAAACGACGTAAACCCCAAGGACCATGTATGGTCTGGTATGGATACAAGTTGCTTTTTCCCCCGCTTCCTTCCTTTCATTCATTCTTTCTTCTTTTCTATTGTCCGTTCGATTCGTCGGTCGCTTCCATATCCCTCCTGGGTAGGTGAGGTAGATAAATGGTCCCAGATAAACGTGATCACAATCTCAGAACCGAAGGGCCGGCTGGACAGGTCAGGCGATAACCTATAGGGAAAGAAAGAAAGAAAGTAAAAAGCTATAACGGTACCGAGATACTGATCAGCAGTGCAGATAATGGAGGTCTAGTACCTCGCAGAAACCCACATTTTTCTTGCGCGCCTAGGCCAATACGTATCACCTGTGTGGGCCGGGGGGGAACTGTCCCCATTCTTCTCACTCTTTTTCCTACATGGCAATTCGTGACCGAATCATCTTTGAGATGTGGTCTTTCATTCCTTTTCACTGTTATTCACAGCCTTATGTTTCTCTCCGACGAAAATAGTAATCTCAACAGGTTAGTTTAGCTTGATAGACAAGGACAAGGTGGAGAACAAAAGAAAAAGCCTATCTTATCCAAAGTCTGACAAGGCTGGAGAGAAAGTAAAAAAAAAAAGCGATCTCAAGTGAGGAATCTAAAACTTGGCTCTTTTTTAGCTAAGTCCAGCAAGGAAGTAAGCAAGAATTAGACGATGAAGATCATAGACCGGTTGGGGAATAAAAGAGGTGTTAACTTAAATTATTTGCTGGGGAGGAAGCTTGGAAAAGGCTCAAAGTTTCCAATGCACTACAATGAGGGAAAAGGCCCAGTCGCATTCGCAGGTCGGGTCGTGGGTCGGGGTGTGCGTGGTGTGGTGCAGTGCGGTGTATGCAACGGACTTGCATCACCACCCCGGAGAGACACTAGCACTGTAGTAGTGGAGGGGTGATTAGAGAGAGCTAAGTATCCGTCTATGCTTTGCCGAAACCAAGACCGAACGAGAGAGAGAATTTCAAGGACAGGGCGCGAAGGCTGCTTTGGAAGCTGCACATGCTGGCTCCGAGGGTGTCCAGTCGATTCGAGGAACTACCTGGGCCAGAAGTAGAGGGGTTGAAGGGAAGGAAGAAGAAAAATTTCGTTGAATGTAACCGCCTCGACCTGACCTGTCGTCACATCCATCCATCTACCAATAACTAGGACAGGACATGACATCGGCAGAGCAAGTGGGGCTGGGGAGGATTCTCAAGCTGATGTTCACGGAAGGCAGGTCTCACAGCCAGAAAAAAAAAAAACCAAAATCAAGCTAGGCTAGGGATTTTGGGAATCGATTGTGAAAGGAAAGAAGAGTTTTCTTTTTGGTGGTGGTAGTGGTGAAGTTCGTGGGTAATGCTGGGCCTGGTATGGTACTTGCGAGGTATGTACCGGTATACCGCATCCGCATCCTTCCAGCTTTTCTGCCGTCCAGCTCAGACGATAATACATGTACAGGTACATTCGCAGAGTAGCCTTTTCGATTGGATTGGATCCCAACGAATGGACGGAGGTAACAGACAACAGACCAGACCGTCCGATAGATATTTGTTCGTGGTCTAGTTTAATCGTAAGTAGACTAGATGTGTAGGGCAAGACAAGACATATGCACACACCGATGTGATTGAATTTTTTTTAGTCTGTCTGATTATGATATAAAATTTATAAAAAAAGATTTTAAAAGATGAAGCTAAGACTAGACGATATCATATCATATCATATCTATAATATCTATCATATCTGACAGAAGGGACTAGTGGTGATATCTCCGTATACGAGGATTCCTGATTGATTGATTATAATAAGATCGAGTCTAAGTCTAAGTCTAAGTCTAATACAGATACAGATACAGATACAAACACAGAAACAGATAGAAGAACTGATCGACCTGCCAGATTGCTGCCCGCAGGCTGATCCCATCGCCAATCAGGTCCGGCCAGACAACACATTGCATATTGTCCATCTGCTACTCCGTAACTATCCCGGCTCTGCACACCACACCGGTCCTGCTACCAAACCAGACCAGACCAGACCAGACCAGACCAGACCAGACCAACCCGTCCTGTCTGTGCTGTGCTGTGCAGACCAGTGCGGGCTAAATCCAACGTCCTGTCATTCCCTTCCCATCCCTTCCCTTCTCTCACTCACTCCTCTATCTCAAGAGTGAACTACTTTTCTATCTAACAGCAAGGACCAAGACCAAGAGCGAGAACAAGAGCAATAGCGAGAACAAGCAAGAACAAGAGCAACAACCCCTCCCTTCCTCTAACCCCTTCCCCTTCCCTTCCCCCCTTCCCTTCCTTTCCCTTTCCCCTCCGATACCCATACACGGCCGGGGAACATCAACCGGGTCTAGCTTTTTGAATAAGGGAGCTGGTAAAGGACTTGGACCGGACCTGGCTTGCTTGGACTGACTGATTGACCGACACGGACGACGAGTCCCAGACACCTTACAAGGGGGGCCATATCTATTAGCTTCGGCCATTTTTTTCGTCAAGCTTGTACGAACCAGGGCAACCAGCCGGCAAGCAAGAACGGCCGACGACACACTCTCACGCTCTTCCGTATACTCGCTCACACATGCTCTGTTCTTCGTCTTCTTCTTCTGGTTCTTCCTCCTCCTCCTCCTCCTCCTCTTCTTCTTATTTTTACCTCTTATATTCATGTTCATTTTATGTTGAATGTTGAATGTTAATGTCCATGCAATAACCTATTACTTTCTCACCAGAGATATCCCTCGTTTCTCCCACTACTGTTGATATTTGATATTATCTATTATATCCCCCCCGTTAGTGTTTATATACATCTTCTACTACATACTACCCTACCTATTTTACAGTCCCAACTGTTACTACTCTATTACGGTTAAGAGAGACACAGATATATATTTTTGTATATGACATACTACACCCGCTGAACAATCCTTCCATTCTTATATTATTTTCTTTTTTTTTCCACTTTCTCTCGTTTCTTTTCTTCTTTCTTCCTCTCTTCTTTCCCCCATCCCTTTCCCTCGTTGCTTTTTTTCTCTTCCCTTCCCTCTTGAAACGCAAAGATATCGTGGGTTATTTCTATCGGGGAGGTCCACTATATAGCCCTATAATAACACCGATGGTACCGGTGGTAATTACACGGGCTGCAGTACTAAATCGCCAGGGACAAAACGGGAACCATCCTCAACCGCTGTCAAAACTCTGATATTGCTTCCCTTAGCTTTGAACAATTATAGATTTATATTATATATATCTGTAAAGTATATATCAGAGCACACGGACTTGCGCATGCTATATTGAATCAACGGGCGCTATAGTTTGAGGTTTGGAATATAGGGCGAAGATCTCCCGGCCACGCCCAGTCAAGGACAGTCTAGTATACTCTACTGTACTGTACTGCACTGTACTGTACTCTCAACCACAAGCCGCCAACCGCCAACCATTATCGGCACCACCTGCACTGTACCTGCACACTCCCTCACTCACTCACTCACTCGCTCACTCCACCGACAACGTTAATTAACAGCACCACCACCACCATTATATTATTATCATCATCACCATAACCGCCCCCATCATCATCAAACATAACATCATCATCATCATCATCATCATCACCATCACCTTCAATATACATCAACTATCATCAACATCATCATCATCATTCTCAACATCAATATATACTTATTTATATATATCATTTATCAATAGCATCATCATTCCCATCACCATTCCCGTCACCTTCATTCATATTTTTATCCGGATTATATCGACTACCTGCTTCTGACTAAGCCTTCCATCCTTCCCTCCCATCCTCTCGTTCTTCCCTTCCTCTCTTCCTCTCTCGTTTGATGATATATGCTTCCGCTTTGGTCCTATTCGGTATTTCTCCTCCAAGGTAAGGATTGCCAACCTACTTCCCACCCGCCTGCTTGCTTGCTTGCCTGCCTGCCTGCTTCTCTCCTACCCGCTTGCCTGCCCGTCTGCCTGTCCATCTGTCGACTGCCACCATGATACGTCAACAGTATAAAATACTTCACTAAGTATATCCTGCTGCACTGCACTTCAATACATCTTTGCCTGTACCTTTTCTGCATCCGCCAGGACGGTGCACCCATCCACCCACCCGTTGAAACATCCTGTCCCATCATCCATGCGCACATCTTCATTCCACACACGTCTTAGCCTCCAACCGCACGCAACACACTGCCAGTTCCTCATTGAGCCTTCAGCGTACGTGCCTGTGCCATGCCGCTCTGAGCTCTGTCACCACCACTACTTGATAACCAGAGCATCACCCACCTTCCCGGGTTTCTTCAAGCTCTCCCACACCCCCATCATCATATAACCCCCATACCTCATACTTCCCTCCATACCCTCATTCGTTCATTCGTACCTTATATATATCCCCAGATACCCAGAGGGTTAAAAAAAAAAAAAGAACCAAAGAATCAAAAAAGAAGTCCAAGACCGTAACTGCCTGCACAACACTGTAATTCGTTTTCCCTTTCTATCAGCCACCACCACCACCACAACCACCACTGGCACTAGCACTACACTACCACCTCCAACAGCCCTACTCACATCACCACCTGACGTATCCTTTCCCCCACTCCCAGATTCCAAATTCCGACTGCATGCTCCCATTAGTTGCGTTCCACAGCATCGTTGGCCTCGAGATTTTGATCGTCTTTCGTCCGTCTGAATGATTGGCTTATTCTCTGTTGATCAGCCGCTAGCTTCTTCTACCCTGACACTCGTTACTGGATTCTCATCTTTCTCTAATATCATTCGCTAGCTCTCCCAAGGACCTCCCCGAGTCTCTACATCTGATCTACTTCCTCTTGTTGGTATCGTTCTAGTTTTTTATTGTCCTTCTCTCTCTCTCTCTCTCTCTCTCTCTCTCCGACAATATGGATATCAAGAGTCTTCTCAACCCCTCAGCCAAGGGGCCCATCAACCCTCCTCCTCAACCACCCCATGATATCGTCGAAGAGGACCGTATACGGTCCACCAAATCTTCTTCAACGTCTTCCAGGGTCTCTCGGCATCCTGCAACTCCTAGAAGTCAACACGATGACCATGCCAGGTACCACAAGTATGCAACTGTTGGTAGCTCAAGTGCAGGGTCCATGACGGCTAGAAGCTCCATATCCAGCCTCTCCAGCTTCCAGTCTTCCAATAGTCTCACCAGCTTGACGACATCATCAAGCGTTGGTTCCATATCCAAGGGTTCACTAGGTAGCCCAATCCATGAATCCTTAGGACGTCCCAAGCCAGACTTCAGGATACCAATCTATGCCTTTGATATAACCCAGAATAGTGCCCGGCTTCCTCCTCGTGGTCTATACACGCCAAGCGAGTCTGATTATAGCCCTTCAACAACAGCCATGACACAGTATTTCCCCTCGCACCCAGACGTAACACAAGACCGAATTGCGAGGGAAGAAATACCGGGCTCCAACTTGACAACATTGGCTGCTTTGGCGACTAGCCAGGATCTCAAAAGGAACACACTGGAGACCGATTATTTTGATGCTAGATACCCCTATGGAATCCAACATTCGCCGTACGAGGGAACACCCACACACTCCTACGTTTCTCAGATGCGTCAGCGTACGGATCTCATCCCCAAGCAGGTTAACGGCTTCGGTCATGTCTCCACGCAGGACGTCTATGCCATGAGCAAGCTCCAGCTCTCCGGTACCCCTAGCACCTTGTCACCAACAAGTACCATCGGCCCATCCGGTTCAACAACCTCTATTGTCATGGACCTCTTTTCCGCCCCGAAATGCTCGTATGTCGATGACTGTAATACAGGGTCTCCCCTGCGCAAAGTGGTCTCCCATATCTTCGGAAGGAATAAGTTGTCGACCAGGCAGATCCCTAAGAATATTTGGGTCTACTATTGTCGAAAGCATTACCAGAGATCTCGGTACCGTGATCCCAAGGGTTTCGCAAAACTTCAATGTGAATTGGTCAGAAGACAAGTTGAGAGGTTGGATACCTGGGGAGGTGTTGAGGATTGGGTCATCAAAGTTCGCAGAAGGGAGGAGCTTCGTATATCTAAGGAAAGCAAGACCGCTGCTCCATACAGCCCCGACGGCTCAGACGATTTCGAAGACGAATACGGCAGACGAGACTCGATCCAGGGATCGTCCGATATTCATTGGATATCGATGATGACTGGAACTGGGAAATCTGTTGACGATGTTCGTTTTCTGTTGGGCCGAGTAGAGGCTGAGATTATCGACCGTGGTGGCATCTTCCCCGACGTTGAAATCCTACCTAATGTTAGACCTTCCGCGATCTCTGGTGATATGAACTCCATCTCTCGAGTTGGCATGGGAGAAATTGAAGGCATGGGGTCTGTTGAGTGTGGGAAAGCTAAGAAGTCTAGAGGATCTCTAATGGACGTCTTCAGCTCACCTCGAAAGCTGCCATCCCGAAAATCATTGGAAGAAGCGATGGTGGTTACTGGCTCTACAGTCGCTGCTCAGGCCAAGCTCCAGAAGTCTGGCAGACCATCCTTTATCCAAGAGTATTCCCCGCCTTCCTTGGATGACGAAGATTCTCCATCTCCAACAAGGCCGAAACGCAAGGCTAGCAAACCGCTTCCGATTACGGTTCTCTCTCCTCAGGAAATCTCTTACCCTGAGCCCTGTCCCAACTACGGCTATTCGCAAATGCCTGCCCTCCGAGAAGCCGATTCTACGGCTGAGACCGAGAAGATGTTGCTCAAGTATCGATCTAAGCGTCCTCGTCCTGGCGCCAGTGGCTTTCCGGATTACCAAGACCACTGGGATGAATTCCCCTCTCCAGCATCGACTCGTCGTCACTCTCTCGAACTTGAAAGCGATATGCCGTCCCTTCCTCTTCTAGCAGAGAGGTTGGAGGAGCAACTCCGTTCCCCGTCGATGGAAGATCTTACGCTCGCTGGTTTGCCACTTAAGCCGGCTAAAACGACAGGAGAGGCCTTTTGTTCTTTTGAACAGAAAGACCTCAAGATCGTTCTTGTCACGCCACCACCATCAGCTTGTGGCGACTACAGCCGCGCTGCTACTGAGACACTCGAGACTACGGACGGCGACTTCTCTCAACTTGGCGTCACGCAGGCGCAGCCATTGCTAGCCATCGACCCAGAATCCGAACGCACCGTTCTTGCCGTTGAGGTACCACAGCACGTCCGTGACTTTGTCATGGGAAGCTGGAGCAGAAAGCGTGCGGTTCGGATGAAGAATCTCTTTGGTGACCAAATTGCTAGACCAACAGAATCTCGTCTGTTGGGATACCGTCCCTCCCGAAGAAAGGGAAGTCCTTCTGGAAAGAGCCCTCTCACGAAGAGAGTCGGCGGCCAGGCGCAAGACTACGTTGAGTTTGCTAAGGAGAGCGTTCGCTCAGGTGTACGACAACTGCGTACGAGTTTTGCTCTTCAAAGCGAGCCGATGGAAGAGTCGGTGCCTCAGCCATCTAATAGGAAGTCCTTCTCACTTCTCTCAAAACCTAATCCAAATACCACCCCTACCACCCCCACATCCTCTAGTAAGAGGCGACACAGAGCTTCTTCTGCCGGGCCAGCTGGTAGAAGCTCATCCTCTAACGTGTCGATGCGACGGACCATGACCACCACTCCAGTCAAGGGCGCTCAGGAACAAAGCCGCACTTGGACTAGAGGTACGTCTGGTACTCGTCTGATTTAATATACGGGCGATATCTGGGATATATATCCCCCGCTGCTATATACATTATATCATAGTCTGATTTTCAAGTTTGGGCGGCACTTTGAATATCTTACCTCTCTGCGATTTTTTATTTATGCGATCTCTTGTTGGAAGCGTTGCTCTTTTACTTTTCCTCTCTCATATTTCCCTCATCTATTTCCTTACTCTCATATCTTATGGTTGGGATGAAATCGCTTTTTTTCCTTTTCTTTTTTCATTTTAGGCTCTGGGCGATTCACACGGCGGCAAAGGTGGTTTCGGATCATTTTCCTTGGGAATACTTTACCGGATCAAATGGCGCAAAATTCGTCCACGCCCTTCAGCGAATCGGCCTTCGACGGAAAACCGGATTTCTTTATTAACTCTCTATATACTCTATCTGACGACACATGTTTTGAAGCGGAAAGCACCAACCACCGAACATTACTTACTCAATGATAATTAACGAATCTCAGCTACTATATTCAAAAATATTACTTGTTACGAAAAAAACACCTCCTTTCGACAAAAATTTCTTTTCGAAAAGAAAAAAGTCCTTTTCACTACAACGTCCAAGCAAGCTACCAAAATAACACTAGGAAAGTTTTTCAAAAGAGAGAAAAAATTAACCGATTTCTTTTTCCTTTGATGTTATAACAAAAAGACCAACCGGCTCGCGCCTGTTCGAATTCTTTTTCTTAGTTTTTATCCACTATCTTCTTATTTTGTTATGGGAATAGGTGTACAGAAGATGTTATACTATTTTCTTCTACGTCCTTAGTTTTTTATTTACAGAAAAGTTTATGGAGAGGATTTCAGGCGAATTGTGATGTGGTGTTTTATTTCTTTTTTCAACTCTACTATTCCCTTGATGATCGAATGATTCTAATCGTTTTTACACACGCTCGCTGATATAACTAAAAGCTCTTTTTTTTATCCCGAAGAAAAAAAGACATAAAAAATCCTTACAGCTCGCTACTCTGTTTTTATCCTTCTTCTTACTATCGTTGAAGAGAAAAGTCTTTACTTTTATTTTTTACTTATTTCTTTGTGAATTTGAATTCGAAGTGGTATCGATGTGTCGTTTGTACCTGCGTGCGCGTTTTTGGATGTGGTATAAATATTCACGACTCGATTGTATCGGCTGCACACACTCTCTTTCTGAATTTGAGATATGGAGCTTTTTGTGCAAAAACTGTTTTATATTGCTCTCTCCCTTGCTATTGTGACTTGTGTATGAAGTCCCTTTTTTACTTGAAAGTTATGTTATGAGTGGAGAGCATTTGCATTAAGCTCCTTTATCTCCTTTTGAATTCAGTTACTTGCGATTACAATTGAGTCGTTGAGTCTTTTTTCTTCTACTTCTTCGTGCAGACTTCTTTTAAACAAAAGTTTTCGTGATATATTTACTGTTCGTCTTTTTTTCTTCCTTGAATTCATCTGCGGTTGGTCTATGGTATTGATGTCTCAGATTGAAGTCTTAAGGTGACTGATCTGCGGATGGGTATACAAGGGTGGAAGGGTTAGTGTGCTTCATAAGCCTCGCGCCCCGTGTGTGGCTTGTGAGACTGACCTGCATATCTTTGTGTACTGTTGATCACTGCTGTTGATTATATATATATCTGCAGACTAGTTTTCAATACTTCTTTTTACTTTCGAAGTGCGTAATATCTTCTTGCTTGTTTTGTTTGTGTTTTTTGTGAATTTCTTGAAGAGTTTACAATTTTTTATATATCTTGAAAGTTGTTTAGTGTTTTGGTATAGTGGAGCGAAATATTTCTTTTTACTCTTTCATTTTTTATAATGCGGTTTTGAATGATTTGGTTTTACAGCTTGCCTCTGCGAGCTCGAGTTGAGTGATAATGTTTTTGAGACGGAGATGGGGAGGGAGAGAAGGAGAAGAGGGAGAAAAAGTTGATGTCGATGTTATGCATTTGTCTAGTGAAAGATATCATGTTGATGTTTTCTTCTGTTAGATTTTTGTGTTTCGTCTTTTTTTCTTTCTCTGTTTATGAGTTTTTGAGTTAACTCTTTAGCTTGTAATATTGTGAGCGGTTGAGCGGTTCCTGACCTACTTGACTATCCTTTTCTCTTTCTTTTGTTTTTATGTTGATGTTTTGTTGAAGTTGATGTTGATGTCTGTGGTTTTTTTTATATATCTTCGGGGAGTGTATGATTGATAGTTTAAGTGGTAATTATCTGGTGTATGTATGTATTTTTCCGTATGAAGATGAAGATGGTGTCGTTGATACAGTTTTTTTTCTTAGTAGTTATAAATGAAATATATATGTTTCTGATGAATACGGTGCATAGTATTTATGACTGGAGAGGATGAAGTTAAATAAGTAGGTATGAGAGATGGGATTGTAAGTACAGTTTGGAGAATGGTTTGGAGGAGGGTGTATATGACATTTGGTGAGGATTAGTTATCTACCCTATTTTTCTGATCACTGTTATTCCCAGCCATTACCCCTCAATTCAATCGAGATTAATAACAAAACCACAGAACCGGGGTCAATTATACCCCCCATACCCCCCCTTAAAAAAAGCGAACGTAAAAATAAAACCATATCTAAACAATCAATTCAATTCAATCAATTAACCTCTTCCAAACCACCCCCCAGCCTTCTTAGCCCCCTCCTGAATCTTCTTATCAGCCTCATCGATCTTCTGTTGAACCTCTGCCTGTGCCTTTTTACGTTCGGCATCGATTTTGGCGGTTGCTTCTTCGAATTTTTGTTTGCTTAGGTCGGAGGCTGCTGTTGCGGAGGATTTGAGGTGGTTTAGGGTTTCTGTTGCGGATTCGCGGGCTTTGGTTGTGTCGTCTTTTTTTATAAAGTTAGTTATGGGGGTTTGAAAAGGGGGGGTTTTTGGGGGGGAGAAGTACGATCGAATTGGGATTGGGCGGATTTGATGTTTCCGCCGGAGGTGGTGTAGTAGTAGTAGCCGCCGCCGAGGGCTGTGGCTGTTGCGAGGAGGAGGGGGAGGCTGTGAGAGGAGTTTGTTAGTAATATACTTTTGATGGTTTGGGGGGTTGAGGTGGGTAGGTGGGTATGGGGATTTGGATATTGGGATATATGGGATGGGATCGTGGGGTTATAGTTTTGAGGTGTGGTTGATTGGTGATGATATCGGCGTATGGGGTTGAAGCCTGTGAAGGGGGGCTTTGGAGTATTTGGATGGTTTGGGGGGTTAGACGTTCAAA
Organism: Arthrobotrys conoides; assembly: GCA_036971725.1. Classification (NCBI taxonomy): domain Eukaryota; kingdom Fungi; phylum Ascomycota; class Orbiliomycetes; order Orbiliales; family Orbiliaceae; genus Arthrobotrys; species Arthrobotrys conoides. The sequence continues at coordinate 2,601,325 of JAVHJM010000005.1, forward strand.
CGGCGTATGAAATATCTTTCCATTTATGAGGCTATTCGAACCCCCCCCATACGTCGATATATCCCCAGATCCGAAGCCTGATGATGCATGACGAGGAGGGGCATACCCGTTCGACAACACAAACAATGACGAAATAACCTGTTGTATTTTCCTTTTCAGATATTAAGTATAGTACTTACTTCGACTTCTTGGCTGCCATTTTATCGGACTTCTTTAGTTAAAGAAACGTATGTAGTGTAGACGAAAAGTTTTTGGTGATGGAAAGTATTGGATGGGTAGGTAGGAGGGGTAGATCTTTCTGGGTGTGAACTTTTATTGAATTATGGCGCATGTGGGTTTTTGAATTTTTTGATTGGGTTATGATGTACTCTTTATATACTTTAATGTGTGGTGCGAGGGGGGGATGACGTCGTTGTAACAACATTCTTGTGATGGGCGGTTTTAACTGGGGTGGTGGCCGGGTGGTGGCCGGGGGTTGCTTGGTGGGGAATGGAGTAAGCGAGGAGGTGTTATTTTCAACTGGAAACGGGTGTCGTTGGCTTCTGGGGGTTTCTTTGGTTTGAGGGGGGTTTACATGGTGGGTTTGTAGATCTGGGTAATCTTTCTTTGTGGCTTTGGGCTTTCGTTATGAATTGATCGTATGGAGTATTATATGTGGGAATAGTTTATGTTGTGGCTGTTATTGGATTGTTTAATGTGGGTATTATTGAATAATAGAATATAATATTTTACGAGGGTAGTTGTTGTTAAGTCCGGGATGGAATATGCATTCCATATACTAAATAGGTCATATTTATGAGTAATCACAGGATTCTGGGGGATAAATATTATTGTGTATAACGAGGCGGTCCAAATTAACATTCCTTATTAAACTGTGCTGGCACGCTATTGAACATGAACGTGATCGGAGGACCCGTGTTTGCATGCAGCATGTATGTGCGTGTGTATGCACTTATACGTTGGCGGTGGTATTTGGTATTTTGAAGTGTTATGGGATGTTTTATAGGGATGTTTTATATTTTCGAGGTGTGATATTGGTGTTTGGTATGGTATCCGACTAGTACTTATGGTGTTTAAGGTCTGTGGTTGGTACCGCAGAGAAATGGTGATCGTGATTCAAGCGGGTTATGGTTGACGGAGTTAGTGGTTTGGAAGTATATGTGATAGGCCTGGTACTATAGGTTTTTGTTCGCTTTGCTGGTGGGATTGATTTAATAGGGTTTGGTGGTTAGATTACTGGATGGTCGTGCTTGTAAATATACTTTCTTTGGGAATTTTATTTCTAATTAGACATTTTGAGTTTGAGGTGCAATCGGTGTTACTGGCGAATACAGGATTTGAGATATAGCTTTTAAAAGAATTGCGACTTAACTAGCTATAGAAGGGTTTGGTTGTAATATGGCTCATGATTGTTAGTTGGTGGTGGAGAGGTACTAGGGTAGGGTCCGGTTTACTTTCGTGTTTGTAGTGCTTTAAGTTTACTAAAGACCTATACGTAGGATCTTATAAAACGTTGATTATTATATTTGAGTATGAGGTTGCAGCTGCTCAGCTGCTCCGGCCTGCAATGGTTCTAGTCGTGGGGATATCGAGGCAGCCATATATATGATTTTATTGTGACTATATCGCATAGTATGGGGGAATTTGTTGTAGGAAATATATTTGGTATTGATATTAATATATTGGGCGGCAAAGGGTCTCAAAACGGTTTACTCGTGATTAAGTACTTGCTTTTCATATATAAATTTAATGTTTTATATAATTTTTATAAACTGGAGAAAATATAGATGATTCTGGCCATGAAGCTAGTTGCTACAGCTCATTGACCCTGCTATTATGTATGATTAGATCACTAGTCTATTCAAGTCGTAAGAATGTATTATTGACCAGAAGCAATTGCATGATTTTAAGAGCAGTGATGCCCCCCTTTGTGACGTCTGGGAACGAGACCAGCCCAGGCTGGATTTTCATGAGATAGGTTCAGATATAATCTAAATCCTGGAGACCTTGTAACTCCCTCCCATTTATGAAAGTTGGGACTGCGTTAATTATAAGAGTGTATATCAAGGCTTAGTTGGTTGAAGGAAAGAACGACCGATGATTTTTCTCACTGTAGTCGTAATAATATTCGTATTTGATGTTACTAGTTTCAATCTAGAGATCTCTGATTAAAGTAACCCGTATGGGTCTTTGGATTTTGTGTATCTCGATATATTGTGGTTGGTATCTTAATTCTGTGACTTGAACTGCGTTGAAGAGTGCAAAATCCAACAGAAGCATCGCCGAATGTTGCAGTTTTAGCGTTGTCAAACCGACAAGGGTTCACCTGTGTTGCAACCCCTGCTCGGTTGCTCATCAGGCTAACCCGAAACCAAAAAAAAGTTCGAATTGCTCACAGAATCTCTGTCTTCTTCTTCTTCACCAACTTCCTCATCAACAGGAAAATGAACAGCTCTTACCAACCACTATCATCATCGCGAACAATTACCATCATATCGACAGCACGGTGACATCGCGATACTTCTATCGGTGGCAGCTGTCCCACCTGACACTCACCTACTCGACACTCAATTAACTCAGACAATCGTTATTAATCCGCATCATCAATCCATTCCGTCACAATGGCTCTCCAGGCCGCCCCCACCAAGCGCGGCTCCCGCAAGGAGCAAGTAATCTCCAACGTCCCCAAACGTATCAAAGAAGTCAAATTCGGCATTCTCTCAACCCAAGATATGGTGAAACAAGCGGTAATCGAAGTCTCCACGGACAGACTGTTCAACGAAACGGGCCGTCAACCCACCGAAAACGGAGTTTTGGACCCGCGCATGGGTATCTCGAATAAGACCGACACGTGCAAAACCTGCGGCGAGAACCTACAAGCTTGCAATGGACATTTCGGACACGTTAAATTGGCGTTACCAGCTTTTCATATCGGGTATTTTAAACATATTATTTCTGTGCTGCAGAATATATGTAAAGAGTGTTCGGCTATATTGCTGGATAGTTCGATGAGGAGGTCTTATTTGAAGGAGATTAGGAAGCCTGGGATAGATAATCTGCGGAGGGTGCAGATTTGCAAGAAGATTAATGAGCAGTGTAGGAAGACTAAGGCCTGTTTTGTGTGTGGTGCTATCAACGGGACGGTGAAGAAAGTCGGGCCGTTGAAGGTTATACACGACAAATTTCGGGCGTTTAACTCCTCGAATGCGGCGTCGAAAGTCCCGCCGGAAGCGAAGGTAATCTTTGACAAATCGTTTACGGAGGCGAAGAAAACGAACCAGGATTTGGATAAGCATATTCGGAAGGCAATGGATGATTTGAATCCTCTTAAGGTGTTGAATCTATTTAAGAAGGTTTCGCCAGCGGATTGTGAGCTGCTGGGTATGGATCCGGGTGAAGGACGGCCTGAGATGTTTCTGTGGCAGTATATGCCGGCACCGCCAGTTTGCATTCGGCCCTCAGTTAGTCAGGAGGATGCCAGTAATGAAGACGACTTGACGGTTAAGCTCGCCCAGATCACAGAAACCAGCGCTCTTATTCGGGCGGGTCTATTAAAGGGAATACCAATACAGACGCTTATGGAACAATGGGAATGGATGCAGTTACAAATTGCGCAATACGTCAACAGCGACCTACCGGGTGTGCAGCTGCAAGGAACGAAACCCATCCGAGGTATCTGCCAGCGGTTGAAGGGTAAACAGGGTCGATTCAGAGGAAACTTGTCGGGAAAGCGAGTGGATTTCTCAGGTCGTACCGTTATTTCTCCGGATCCAAATTTGAGTATCGAGCAGGTTGCTGTTCCGATGCTAGTTGCGAAGAACTTGACATACCCGGAGCGGGTAACGGATTATAATCGGGGAAAACTACAAGACCTTGTGAGGAACGGAGCTGATAAATATCCTGGTGCAAACTTTGTGGTCAAGAAAGATCTGCAGTATAAAACGTATGTACCACTATATTCCACGGCATTGTCGGATTCCGCTAACCCTTAATAGGTGGCTCAAGTACGGCAATCGTGACAAGACTGCACAAGAACTTGCGGTTGGCGACATAGTTGAACGTCACCTGGAAGACGGCGACGTAGTTCTCTTCAACCGACAACCTTCCCTCCACAAACTCTCCATTCTCAGTCATTACGTCAAAGTACGACCCTGGAAGACCTTCCGATTAAACGAGTGTGTTTGCAATCCTTACAATGCCGATTTCGATGGTGACGAAATGAACTTGCACGTTCCACAAACCGAAGAGGCGAGAACTGAGGCTATCAATTTAATGGGTGTCAAGAACAATTTGTGTACACCTCGTAACGGTGAACCGATCATTGCAGCTATTCAGGATTTCATTACTGCTGCCTATTTATTATCCAACAAGGACAACCTCTTTGACAGGAAATCATTCGCGACGCTGTGCATGTTCATGGTTAATGGCAATGAACAGATCGACCTTCCCCCGCCTGCAATTATCAAACCGGAGGCGATGTGGACTGGTAAACAGCTGTTCAGTGTTTTGATCAAACCGAATAAGAAGAGCAAAGTTGTACTGAATTTGGACGCGAAATGTCGTGACTTCAAGGCCGTGCCGGGGATGGCCCCCGATTTGTGTCCGAATGATGGGTGGTTGGTTATCAGGGGGTCCGAGGTTATGTGTGGTTTGATGGATAAATCTACTGTCGGTTCCGGAAAGAAGAACTCAGTTTTCTATGTTATCCTAAGAGATTACGGAGCGGACGAGGCAGTCGCTGCCATGAACAGGTTAGCAAAACTCTGTGCTCGATGGCTTGGAAACCGTGGGTTCTCGATTGGTATCAACGACGTTTCTCCCGGGAAGAGGTTGCAGGAGTTGAAGCAACTGCACGTTGAGGCAGCATACAAGGAATGCAACAATCTCATTGAGGATTTCAAAGATGGACGGCTAGAGAAAGCCGCCGGTTGTGATGAAGAAACGACACTTGAGAACAAGATTTCCGGTGTGCTCAGCAAAGTCCGTGACAAGGTCGGAGATATTTGTATGAGCGAACTAAGCAGGATGAATTCACCGCTTATCATGGCCAACTCCGGATCCAAAGGTTCCAAGATTAACGTCTCGCAGATGGTGGCCTGTGTCGGACAGCAGATTATCAGCGGAAAGCGTGTCCCCAACGGTTTCCAGGATCGATCTTTACCGCATTTCCAAAAGAACTCGAAGGAGCCGCCGTCAAAAGGTTTCGTGAGGAACAGTTTCTTTTCCGGGTTAACGCCTACAGAGTTTTTGTTCCACGCTATCTCTGGTCGTGAGGGTTTGGTTGATACCGCTGTCAAGACTGCTGAGACGGGTTATATGTCTCGACGTTTGATGAAGAGTTTGGAGGATCTGAGTGCGCAGTACGATCATACCGTTAGAAATTCTAGCGCAGGTGTGGTCCAGTTTCAATATGGAGGAGATAATCTGGATCCCGTGGATATGGAGGGTGACGCGAAACCTGTCAACTTGGTTAGGACGTATAACCACGCTGAGAATCTGACGTGGGATAACAACGATCCTAGTTTGCTGCCATACGAGATTATAGCGATGTGCAGGGAGCTGTTGGATTTTGATGAACTCGAGGCTATGTTGGCGAGGTTGGGACCGACAGATGAGATTGACAGTAAGGTTGCCTTCAGACAATCGCTTTATCAGTTTGTGAAGGAGAGGGCTGTGGAGTGCGCAAAGATCCGAGAAAGAGTTGGGTTGATGGCGTGCTTGGAGCCGGTGGACAGTGACGAGTACGATATGGCGTATATTGATAGTTTGAATGGTAGGAATCCCAGTCCCTGTCGCTATCAAACCGTGCGAAGCTAATTGTTTGTGTACAGCTACGGCAAAAGCAATTGTCGACCGTGTTCAGAAGATTTCTGCCCGAACGCTCCGCGAGTTTATATCGCAATGTATGACGAAGTATTCACGTTCTAAAGTGGAACCTGGTACCGCCGTCGGTGCAGTTGGAGCCCAGTCTATCGGTGAACCGGGAACTCAGATGACGTTGAAAACTTTCCATTTTGCTGGTGTCGCGTCCATGAACGTTACATTGGGTGTCCCCCGTATCAAGGAAATTATCAACGCTTCGAAACTTATTAGTACACCGATTATCAAATGCGAATTGGTCAATAAATCCGATATTCGAAGTGCACGATACGTTAAAGGTCGAATTGAAAAGACTTATTTGGAGGATATCATCTTTTATATTGAGGATGTTTGTTCTCCTGACGATAGTTATATCTCTATTCGAATTGATGAAGCAACGATCGATAAACTTGGATTGGAGTTGACGATTGAAGATATCATGACGGCGATAACGAGGGCTCCGAAGTTGAAGATCGATAAGAGCCAGCTGAAGGTCACCGGGTCGAGGATACGAATCTATGTTTATGAGTTATCGGAGAGGGAGATGAAGAAGAGCAAGGATGACTTGAGCGTTCATCAACGGATTCAGGCGTTGAAGCGGGTTTTGCCACGGGTTGTAGTTAAGGGATACCCCGAGGCTACGAGAGCCGTTATTTCGACCGATGAATCTAGTGGTAACAACACCCTCTGTGTGGAAGGTTATGGATTACGGCAATGCATGAATACAGATGGTGTAGTGGGGACGAAGACAAGGACGAACAGTGTTATGGAAATGAGAGCCGTCTTAGGAATCGAAGCCGCAAGGTTCACAATCATCGACGAAATCAGCTTCACAATGAGAGAACACGGTATGGACGTCGATCCACGTCACATCCAACTCCTGGGCGACGTGATGACATATAAAGGGGAAGTCCTCGGAATCACAAGATTCGGTCTCGCAAAGATGAGAGATTCAGTCTTACAACTGGCCAGTTTTGAAAAGACGACGGATCACCTGTTCGATGCTGCTTTTCATACCAAAAAGGATAAAATCGAGGGGGTCAGTGAGTGTATTATTTTGGGACAGAGTATGGGGATTGGAACCGGTGCTTTTCAGGTCGTCAGACGGTTGGGGATGGAGGCTGCGGATTTGAAGCCTAAGAGGTGTTTGTTTGAGGAAGGGTTTAGGAGGGGGGTTAGGATGAGGGTCGGGGCTGCTTGAGGTTTTATAAATTTATCTATTGACTTGGGGAGGAGCCTGTGCGCTGGCAGATGAGGTTTCTTGTCATATAAGAATTTTAGATTTATAACTGAATCGACAGATGGAATTTAAGATGAGATAGCAAGGGAAAGGCGTTGATATAATAAATCTCATTAATTTCCCATGTATACTAAGGTCTAATTATAATTATAAGTTACACATGAAAAGGTCTTGATTGGTATACTAAGTAGGTATATACTATACTTCTGCGTGTATAAGAGGACAAAAATCATGTAAACGGTATTTCAATTCATCACCCCAAAAGAACACCAAATCGATATATCGAAGTTTGGCAGGCGATCGAATTATAAATACAAATCCCACTATAGTTATAGTGTTTCATGAAAAAAGCAGTAGGCAAAAAAAACGACAACCCCCGCGCAAGCTGCAAAACAAAGATATGAGTTAAACATGAAAGGTAAGGTAAAATGTTGGGGGGTAAAGACGTAAAATACAAAACAATCGCTCCGTAAAAAGAATTTCCCTGTACAAAATAGCCTGTTAAAAAAGGGTGGCAGAGAAGGGAGGGGTGAAGATGAATGTCAAAGGAAATAGGGATGTACATGAAAGTAGGTAGTTAGTCGCATTCAAGGTAAAATCGTAAAAGAGAATAAAAGGAAGTATCGTCCAATTCCCGCCGGGGAAAAAAAGCCCATTACCAACCATATCATATACCATATCCAGGACCACACCTTAATTCTCCACGCGAAAAGAAGATTCCCAAAGAAACCCGCAAAGCATGCATAAAAACAAGGGAGGGATATATCCAAACCAACCAACCAACAAAATGATGTATCCGTCACTTTCAAACGTACTGAACGAGTATATTGTATATTAATACTCTGCAGGTCCTTTGCACCAAAAGGAACTGATCTGATTTTCTTGTTTTAGTTGAGAAAATGAGAAGATTTAAGCCCATGTCCCCGTCCTCGGCCTTCTCGACGATGTCCCAATGCTGATACTGCTTAATTCTTGGCTTAAGCTCCATTGCTCCTCTGTCATCCCACCTGGATTAGGTTGCTGTGGAGCCCTCATAGGTGGTGCTGCCCCCCCTCCGCCATAGCCCTGCTGCTGCTGCTGCTGCATGTAATAATCATCAGGACCCATTATGGCGTTCCTCATTACTGGGGCACCAGGGAGCGGTCTATGGCCACCACCACCACCGCCATGTATAGGAGGCGTGGCAGCATATCCGTACCCAGAGGAAGGCGTAGAAGCTCCATTCGACCTCATAAATCCCCTTCCAGGAGAGGAACCATAGATGTCAGCAGGGGGCGGAGCGGGGCTAACACTCTGCCTCCTCGGTCTGAAACTCAATGGTTGTGTATCTCCCCTCCCTCTATCATCACCTTCGGGCCCTGGTGTCGTTGCACCGCCGCCACCACCGTTGTTTCCTGCGTTGAAACTATTTCGCCGAAGGGGTTCTGGAGCAAATGTATCTGGCGCTAGAATGTCATCCGCCTCAAGTTCTCTGTTTGCTGAGTTTGGTGCAACAACCTTCTTCCTCGCCTTCTTGGCAGCCTTTTTCTCTTCTTCCCTAAGTTTCTTCTCCTCTTTTGCTGTCATGTACTGCCCTGGAGACATCGCTACGGACCCTGGGCTTCGTGCTAATGGCATGGTTGAGATATTACCACTTGGGGATCGATTACCTGGTGAGCTGCCACGGCCGACAGGATTGATGACATCGTAGTCATCCGGTGAAAACGGCATACCACCTAAGGTCATTCGTCGGTGTTCAGGTCTAGTTGATGGCTGTCTTTCAGGCTCTGGTGTTCGTCGGGGCGGAAGATCTGAATTTCTTCGAGCGGGTGGCATGGGGCTAGCTGCTCTATTGCTTTCGGTGCCATAGTTCGGGTATGGTGATGGATTTCTTGATGGTGGTCTTTTGGTATAGTCATGCGAGGAAGGATGGGGGGAAGCGGACGAAGTCATGTATTCACGCGAATGGGGATCATCAACGTAGCTAGTGCTCGCAGGCTGATAATTAGAATCTGCGCACCGGTCAGTTTCATCAATCTCATCTTCAATATATGGTTGTCTAGACTTAGAATCTCTAGCCCCAGCAGCAGCAGTGGGGGAAGATAAACAAACAGGAGTGGGGTTGCTGCCGCTGTTGTTAGATTTTCCATCGTCTTGTGACGTTTGCGCACCTAGGATACCATTGATATTATTTTGTGATTGCATATGAGCGTAATCGTATGCGCTGCTTCGATTACTGCGGTTTTCACTCGGATTTTCGCTCGGATCATGTTTGTACACGAGATTTTGGGACATGCGATGGGAGGCTGAGGGGAGGGGCGGCGGCCCGCCTCGACTACTAACAACTTCTTGGGAGTAATTATTCATAGAGGGAGGTGGAGGCATAGGCGAAACACTTCTTCGTCGATTACTCGCGTCTATTGGCTGTGAATTCTGTTGCATTAGTGGCCGAGACGAGTCAATGCTGTTATCGGCAGCACGGTACTGTGATAAAGATTCCGGCAGTTGTGTAAAAGTTAACTGATGGAGTTCATCAACAGGTGAGTCTGGACCGTAGCCTGGAGTCAAAGCCAATGGGTGTGGGCTAGGTGAGCGGCTCAGTGCCTTTTTAGGGGGTGCATTGGTGGATATTGGGGCTACGTTTGGGCGGCCGCGATGGGCCGGCTGAGCACCAGAGTGAGATGGCAACGGTGGCGGGCCACCCCCAGCCCCGGCAAGGACCATAGCCGTAGTAGGGTCGAATGCGTGCTCAGGATTTTGTGGCATATTTACTCTTCTGCTATAGTCAGTGTAGGAAGTATACGCGGTAGATCCAGAAGGGGCTGTATAGCCTGATGAATAGCTTTGCTGAGTACTGTACCCGTTCTGGTCATAGCTCCGTTGCAGTTCAGGTCCTTGGCTAAACCCACCGCTATCAGTAATAGCGTACGGCGGTGGTTCACTGTTCCCTCTTATGCGCGACTGCATCGACGGGTCTTGGATAGAATGTTGAACTGGCTGTTGAGTAGGCTGTTGAGCAGGCTGTTGAAGATGCATCGGTTGTGGAGAAGGTGCCGGCTTAAACTGTGAGCCAGCATGGGCAGGAGGCGGAGGCGGAGGCGCATACCCCCTGAGAGACTGGAGTTGGAAGCTTTGCTCATACGAATCAATGGGCTGCTGGTGTGGAATACTTTGCTGCAGAGGTGGCAGGGTTTGAGAAATAGGAGCTGTAGGGATGCTAGCTGGTATGCTCGCAGGCATACTCATACGTGGTTGTGGAACTCTATGTGATGGGAGGGGGGGAGGTGGTGCAGCATTACTATGAGCCAATACCAGACTAGAAGAATTGGCGTAGTCATCTTGTGGATTTGGGGTGGTTCGATATGCTGCAGCTTGGTTATGTTGAGGAAGAGGAGGGGGTGCGTATTCAGACGCCCTAACTAGTTGAGATTGATACGATTGCTCGGCGTATGGATCTTGATAGGTTTGCTGATATGGACTGGATTGGTACTGTAGGGGCTGCTGTGGTAGTTGTTGCACAGGCTGCTGCAAAGGCGGTTTCGGTTGGGGAATGGAAGAGATCGGAGGCTGATCAAATCCTTGGTTGGCATACAAAGATTGCTCATGATATTGCTGAAGCGTTTGTTGATGTGGCTGCTGGAGCGACTGGTCATACCCGTGGTGTCGAGGCGGGGTTGGTGCAAATGAAGATGCTGAAGCTAATTGATTATTGTAAGAACTTCCAGTTTGGTACATATCGGAGCCACTTTTAGGATAGAACTCGCTGCGTGATTTCCTATGGTGGAGACCTTGAGGAAGCGGCGGTGGGGGTTGAGATGAAGCGGGGACCACAGCTCTACGAGTATCAGCAAATTCGACGTGTCGATGCTGAGGTATCATGGGTGGACCGTTCTGATTCGCCAATACCATTGCATTGTGGCTAGAATGCTGGTCATAGATATCGTTCGGATATCCAGAGTAAGCTGCAGGATTTGGGGAATGGCGCTGGTGAGGAGGTAACTGGGTCTGCTCGACGTATTGGGCCTGAAGTTTGCCAATGTGCTCACTCTGGAAGTCTTGAAGGGTAGCGACTTGGCTCGGCTGGTTGTATCCACCATATTGCTCCTGCTCGTACGACATACCGTGCTGCGGTTGCGGGGGCGGGTGGTGCTGTTGTTGGTTTTGTCTGTATGGATCATGATCGTACATGTCCGGTGGTGGCCTCGACTTTTCGCGTCTCCTCTCACGTTCCCTTTCCCTCTCGCCGTCTCTCTCACCGTCTCGTTCGCGATGATGTCGTGATTTCTCCCGTTTATGCTCACGATGTCTTCGCTCTTCTCTCTGACGTTCTCTCGGCTCTCTATCCCGACGGTCTCTGTCCTTCCTATGCTGTGCAACTGGGGGCTCAGGCGGTTCTTCCTCCTCAGAGCTACTTGGTACCAGTTCCTCCTTTGATGGTTTAGGAATAGGTCGTTCCGGCAACTCTCGACTCCTAGGAGGCACACCCGGTCTTCGCGGACCAGCCAACGGCTTTTCGGGACGTTTCAAATAGTCCTCCTTCTCAAACGCTGTAACTTGTCGAGTATTCACTTGTAACGGTGCAGTTTCCCGGGGTCTCTCGTCCCAGAACGTCAATTCAACTCGTATATCGCCTGCATATCTTCCGCGGCATTTACATTGATGCCAGCCATCTGATTGACCACCGCCAGAGGTGTCGAGAATATTATCGAGGCCTACAATGCACTCGCCGATGAGTTCAGTTTTTTTATCGTCAGTGAAGATTACTATCTTCAGGTGTCGGTAATCAGCGGAGTCGTGGACGGGAAAACGGAGCTCGGTATCCCTATATAAACAATTAGACTCAGGTTGATGGTTAATAAAACGACTAGATGTGATACCATTTAGGAGTCTGTCCTCCTCTTTTATCAGGTTCGGTTCGCTTGACATGCTTTCCAAGACGGAGAACACAGTAAGGGTCTTGTTTGCCGATTGATTTGAGGTTCGGTAAGTTTTTCTATCAAGTGTTAGATTTGATCATCTACCGGCTCATCTGGTACGAAGAAGGGCATACGGCTTTATCGACAACAGCGACCAAGGTACCGATCAAAGGGCCGTCGGTGGCCATATCTGCGAAAATACCAGCGGGGTGCTTTTGGTCAGTGCCTTTTGGGGGAGGCTTGGAAGGTGCACTTGCGACCGGCCTCTCGCCCCTACGCTTTATTGGTTCAGCCATGGCCTAGAATAGTGTTCGTACTCTGGTATTAGAGTGTATCGGTGTGATAGTATCAAAATTATATCAAATCGTTTGAGATGAATCGATAAGATGGGTGGAAGGTCGAAAGCTGAATCGTAGAATCGCGGACCGCATCAGGCGATATAAGTGACTCTGAGGGGAGGATTACTCAAGCTTCCGTCGGCATTTGGCTTGATACTCGATTGCACTGAGCCAATAGAGTATTGGAGGACTCGAAGTGAGGAAAGGATGAAACGAGTACTGTAGAGTCTGAGGAGATGGTGTACTGGAGGGAAGAGAAAAGGAGTCGGCAGATTATGAAGCAGTGAAAGGATAGACAGGAAGAAAGAAAGAGAGAAAGAAAGAATAAAAACTACCGTCAACAAAGAGAATGGAAATCCGAGTTTAGGCAGCGGGTGAATGCAGACGATGGCGATAGGATAATAATAATAATGGTAATGATAAGATTGCTTAATTAAAAGGCGGGCATGGGAATGATGCTGATGAAGTGTGATAAGAGGTTGTGAAGTTGGTAAACAATGGATTCAATGCGGATGTAGATGTTTCTTTGGTGGAAGTGGGAGTGGAGCACGGGAAGTCGTCAGATGCAGGGGTTGAGGTTCGTTGCTATGGAGTGTCACAGCCGCTGATTGGACAACCCTGGTCAACCACCCTAAACTACCCCCGGCATAGCAACCATATTTGTACGGTCCGCATTCCTTATCTAATCTGATCTCATTTTGACTCAATCTGATCTACATCGGTTTGTGTCACCAACATTGAGTTACAACTCGAAACGCAATTTTGCGACACTAGTATTGATTACGGGGTAGACGGATTGTAGTCTCAGTGACCCTTCTTGTGTTGGGACGGATTGTAGGAAAAATCCCTATACAATACGCTGCTCGCATGAGTGGCTCTCGTCCAGGCAATAAGACCATGGCCACCCGTGGAGCGAGACTGCGGCAACACCACATGCACCGTCATGCAATTGCGCAAACATGATCCTACAGGCCGGAATTAGCACATGCGCACAGCCGTACAAGCGAAGTTTCATGACAGAGCCACCATTTAACGTTTACGTAATTCACTGGTATCATAATATATTAGCAAAGATTCCTCGATACGTTACACCAGGCTTGAAGACCTCCAGCCCAAGAAATGGGATGTACGCAAGTACTTGAATTAGTGCAAAAAGGCTGACTACTGATATCATGATATGTACCGCGAGTTAATTCCGAACGAACAAAAAGACAGGATGAACTATGCCCATGATGCCAGCGAGTCTACGAATCCATATGTATGCATGCCACTGCAGATGCTGTTCAAAGGTGGAACAGCACACCGTACTGGTTCGAGGCCAGCTGAAGACTCTATACCTGTAGAGAAGTCATTGGCCGATTCGCCCTGAGACCTAGCCACAGATGCAGGTCACAAAACACTATAATCGATCGCGAGGCTACTCTTAAAGCGCTTAGAAAAGTCCCGAAAAAACAATTACTATAATCAAAAACTAGAGTGGAGTCTGTGAATTAATATCCAGATATATATATATATCACATATGGCCTTCCCCGCTAGTGAATTGACTATTATAGTATACCATTCCTCCATTTCAACCGCTCCAACTATCTAGCATTAATACATAGACGTATAAATTCATAATTATAAGCCAAACTTCGGAAATCGCATTCAGTCGACAGTGGTCTCGAAAATCGAAGGCCGTCGTTACTTAGAATGGCACTAGTCATCAATTTTGTTTTAGCCCCCGCGTGCATTCCTCCCAGCGCAGCTTTCGAATGGGACGACTTCACCAATACCCTTACAACTAATCTTATAAGTCTCCTATAATATAATTTACAACATTATAATATTAACAACACTGACTGTTATTGAACAATTTTATATAGGCTCCCCTTATCACATTATTTGGGGAGCAACTGACAAAGCAATTCTTAAGTGAATCCTTGAGCACATAGGATAACATAATATTCGCAATAACTCCACTTAGAATTCTCACAACCATCGTCTCCGCAATTCAAATCTGTAAAAATACCTCTTTAAAAACATTTATCAGACGAACCCAAGAAAGCCCCAGGACTACAGAAGTTAAACTATTGTCCTATACATCAAAAACAGCTTCTAAGCTATAGCACGAAGAAGGAATCACTCGTGTATTTGGAGCGCCCTAGATCCTTGAAGTAGTGAGAGTAGGGAAAACAATAAACACTCTCAAGATCCAAACACAGTAGGATTTTTTCTCTTCGCCAATGCTTGCGGTGAGGGCCTTTCTTGGCAGGCAGTTAAAGGCGAAGATGAGGATCGAGAGAAACTTCAAAATCACGTGCATCTACCAAATTTATCTCTCAATATTGGTATAAAACGACAGTCTAAGAAGTTTACCTACATGGCTACTGCCCTCGGTTTAATCCTACAAACGGGTAAGTAGGGAATGTTCTAGCCGACGATAACCATCATTTTGCTTACAATCAGTTCTTTTTAGGTGTTCTGATTTATGTAGGTGTTATAAAATACCTCTTCCCGAACGACTTCCAAAACGATGACAAGCTGATAGAAAAATATGCTTTCCCGCTAACACTTTCCGGAACGCTATTATTATGTCTCGGCATGTTTCTCTGTGCTTATATTATCGAACAGACGACACAAGAGGTCTACTACAAACAAAGTAAAGATGAGAGGGGTACATCTCAAATGTATTGGGTACAACCTGGGGGCCAAAAGATCGGTGATCAAGTCTTCGGATCGTTTATCGGCTTCAGCAAGGATCACAGATATATCAAATCGTCAAAGGCCGGGTCTCGTATGGTGGCAATTGGAAGGGCGCTGAACAGTTGTTACAAAAAGGAGCGAATGTTCGCGCGATAGATACTAATGGAGAAACAGCACTTCATAAGGCGGTGGCCGGGGGATACCAGAAACTAACAAAATTATTACTAGAGAAAGGAGCGGATATCAATGAGAGTGATGCCTGGGACAAAACAGCACTCCATAAAGCAGTAGTGGCAGAACACCATGAGCTCGCAGAATTGCTAATTAATCAAGGAGCTAACATCAATGCGATAGATACCCTGCGAAATACGCCACTTCATAAAACAGCAGCAGAAGGACGCCAGCAATTAGCAAAATTGTTAATCGAGAATGGAGCGGATATTAATATGATTAATTGTGATGGGAGTACAGTACTTCATATTACAGTATCGAGGGGACACCAGGAGCTAGCAAAATTTTTAATAGAAAAGGGTGTGGATGTGAATGTGGAAAATAAATCGATGAAAACAGCACTCGGTGAGGCGTCATTTAGAAGGCACCAGGATATGGTAAGAATGTTGATAAGTAACAAGGCAGAGATCAGAACAGCGCTCCATGATGCAGCAAATGGGAGCCAGCTAGAAGTAATGAAAATTCTGATCGAAAATAACGCAGTTGTAAATGCGAACAATGGGGTGGTGCTTCGAGATGCGGCTGAGAGGGGGGATCTGGAGGTAGTCGAGCTTTTAATTCAAAATAACGCAGACTTCAATGCAGGGAATGGACAAGCGCTTAGTAGGGCAACATGGAAAGGACACCGAGCGGTGATGGAGGTTTTAATCCAGAATAACGCAGATATCAACGAGAATAAGGGCCTAGCGCTAGAAAATGCAGTCTCGGGGAACTATCGAGAGATAGTAGAGCTATTGATAGAAAAGAATGTGGATATTAACTTGCAGTTTTGGAGAGGCCAAACAGCACTTGCGTTAGCTTCGGCAAGGGGACTTCAAGACATCGTGGAATTGATTGTAGAATACGACGTGGGCGGTATTGATTTGCGGGATAAAATGGGTAGAAAAGCGCTTGATTGGGCGATTGAACGAAAACGTCGTGGTATAGTGCAATTCCCAACAGAGAAGGGAGCAACCCGAGGCCGGGAAATCTGAGTTCTCGTGAATAGCTCTTTTTGTTTATAGCGTCCAGTCTCATATTTAGTCTGAGGACAAGGCTTGTACCTTTTAATGTCACCTATGAATATATGAATATATGTCTAGCCATTGCAGCGGCCAGTCGAAAACGTGTTAACAGCGAATGGGGTTCGCCTCTTGAGGAGTCTGGCAACGAGACAATACGCCTCATGACATTCTTGGGTTGGGGGAGCCAGACAAATTAAGTTTCTGGGCAATTGCAAGAAAGTTTGCTGGGGTTATGTCTATAAAAAGTAGAAATTTACTGTTCAGAGGTCAGAGTTCAGATAATATAGGATTGTCATTGAATAGTTTATTGGGACGTATACGTACGCGTATCACGAACCTATCAATATCGCGTTTCCGTTGTGGTATTTTGGTCAGATCCGGTGTTACAAGGCCAGAAGCGAACCTCGTACGAGGTTGATGGCATAGAAAACGGACATCCACAGGGCACAGGCATAGCAGGACACAGCTGAAGGTGAAGGTATAAATATAAATAAGGCATGGCTATACTCTCTGTATTGATATTAACCCACTTTACAATCGTCGAGATGTCAAGACAAAAACTTCCGAATAAGGGCCAAATCATCTCTCAATAATCTGTCAAACTATAAATGACGTCATCAGAGCGCCGTTGAAATGAGCTGCGCTTTATGCAGGTATAGATATGAGCTAGTCAACTTTCTTCATGCTATGCTTCACGTTTAAAGGCCAGAGATCGTGAAGCCGCCATTCGACATATAATCTAGATACCGCTTTTATAACTCGGCCTTTATAATAAAATAGGGGAGTGACGTCTTAGGATGACCGGCAGACAGAGACAAGGACGATATTTATATGTCTAAATACGGTAAGTTTAATTATAAACTGTCCTTTTAGCCGGATTGCCCAGTTCGTCTCCATTACTCAGCAGCAAACCATGCCGATTCTCCACGTCAAAGGCAAGTACTCAGTAACTAACCTTTTAGCCAGCAGCCCGTGAACATGGGCAAAGACACCGGTTTACCGGCGGCGCGCAATTTCTCTTGGCTTGCATGCAGCAATTCGAGCTCGTTTGCGGGCAACGGCAGCAGCAGCAACAGCAGCAGCATGCTACCTAATTATGTAGGGGAAGCTGTCATGTCAAAGAGAGAGAGCTAGGTAGCCTAGCCAAAAGAACCTGACGGGCGGGAAATTCGAAACGTTCAAACAAAAAGGTAAGGGAATATATACCAACCTGGCAAAGAAATGATTGATTGTGCATGAACAGATCCTGAAGCAGTTTAAACTCAAAGGGAATAACTGTTCTGGGACATATCTCCTTTGACCGGAACTGACTAATAGGTACCCTACTCTGTATTAATACTAGTGAAGTTACTTAACTCTCTTTATATATTCTCTTATCCAGAAAAAAAGAAGTTCTTTCGGTTCTTCTCTTTCTTCTTCTTCTTTCCTTAAATTAAATCCCCCTCTTCCCGTAGTTTTAGTTTTCTGGTCCGTAATCATCGTCCTGATATTCATATCGTATCCATATCATTCCATAATCACTTTAACTTCCACAAAACATACCATATCCTTCCTTACTCCCTGAATACCCATCTTTTCAGTTATAAAATAAAGCGCCACCGCATATAAATTATAAATTACACAAGAAAATGGTCGTCTTTATCGACTTGGACGCAGACACTGTCGAGCGGGATTTCCCGGGCCATTCGCACTTCTACGACCATTTGTCCATGCGCCATCCCGAAGGCCCCCACCACAGCTACAACAACGTCAGCCACCACCACCACCTCAACACATCGCCACCGCCGGTTGCGTCGCGCGCAAAACGTCGGTCTGCTTCGACCCGGCGCACTGGAGTATCGAATGATTCGGACCGTCTTAACAAGCTTTTTCGGGTTATTGGGATTTACCCGTATGTCTGACACTTTGATATGTCAATTTTAAAAATAAAAATAAAATAAAATAAAATAAAATAAATAATGCAAAGGTACAGTTGTTAATTCTGGAGATTTGAATTAGATGTGTCCGTTCGATCGCTCAGCATCTAGACCGTACCGACTTGTACAACCTTTCTTCGACATGTCGGGATATGCACCAATGTCTTCTCGAGAATCGAAGGCATTTATTGCCGTTTACGCTTCGGTGCCAATATATGGCTACCAGTCAGAAGTCTAAGCGCATTTCATCCATTCGAAGTCCCATTATTCGCACTCAATGTGCGACTGATTTAGTTAATATATGGTATTTACTCCTATACTTCAGATATATATATTATTATCTGGTGTAGTACTAATGTTTTGTATATAGCGACCGCTGCCGCCGACCATCTTGTAGAGTAAGTTCTATCTATCCTCTAGGATCAATTGTGTATATATATCTAATAATACCGGCTACAGAACTGCAAAACACGTACTGCAAAACCCACCCACCAGTCCTCAAAGCGCGCAACATGTACCGCTTGTTCCTCCATCTCGCTTCCATCCCTCATCGTCGACCCGACTGTAAAACCTTGTGCCTGTAATTCAAAAGGCGAACCATGGGTCTGCACTTCCTGCGCCTCCATCGGAATGGAAAACTACCTTCTCAAAACTAACAAGAACGGCCGAGGAACCGAGACTACAACCGTGGAATTGGAGTGTGGGAGAGGTACCAATTGTGTAGGCAAGGGATGGTACACTTGTGAGAATTTTTATAAGTATTTGGATAGTTTGGGGAAGGAGGAGACGTTTGTATGTTTTCCATTTCTATGATAGCTCGAAGGTTGCTAATGAAGTATTATAGACTAAGAGGACCGCCAAAGTCCGCTATGCATGCCACTCCTGCAAGCAATACATGTTCTCCAAAGAAGAAGAACAGGAGTTTCTTGCTCTGCGAGCTTGAACACCTCCCCCTCCATCATCACTTCAAACTCGTTCGTATTGTCTTTGTTTCCTTGTTTTGTTTTTCGGTCTTTTCGGGAATTCCTGGTCTCGTAAACCAGGGAATTCCTCAATAGAGCATAAATGTATTAGAGGACTTTTCAATCAGGTGTTAAACTCGGTGGTTCACTCTTTTCCCATTGCTATTTCATTTGTCAACCCTCCCTCGTTTTTGGCTCTCTTGTTTATTAACGTTTGCGGTTATACCCATTTGCTTTCCTGTCTTTTCCAAACCAGCATGCTCTTTTGTTTCTCTTTCTAATCGCCGGTCGAATTCAATTCAATTCTATACCCTCTCTTTACTCCTAAAATATTCCCTATAAAAAACATCTACTGCCTCCTCCAAACACTGACCATATCACTCCCCTCTCCACTCCCCAAATACCGTTTAGGAGTAACATACATCTCCCTCACAAACCCCACATTCTCCAACAACCCTCTATAAACCCCCTCCCTAAGCGGCCACGGCGGTCCCGGCAATTCCAAATCCTTATACAACGGAAACTCCAAACAAATCAAAACTCCGCCTTTCCTAACCAACCCCGCCATCCTATCCGCCCATTTCTCACGTAACCCCTGCGAAGGATCTAACGCGCATAGAAAAGTATAATCATATACTACATCGAATTCCCGCGGTATTTCAGTATTACTTTCCTCGGCCTCCCAGTTATCAGTGAAGAAATCCCCGGTGAGGAAGTTATATAATTCGGGTTTCAAACCGGAGGTTTTGGCGTTTTGACGTGCGGCGGTGACGGCTGAGGAGGAGATTTCTAGACCGTAGGATTTTAAACCGTGGGAGGCGAAGAGGAGGACGTCGTAGCCTCGACCGCAGCCGGGGACTAGGGATGTTAATTGTTGGGATGGGGATGATGATGATGGGGTGATTAGGGATGGATGGTCGTTTAGGAGGTCGACGAGGGAGGGAGAGGATTGGCCGCGGTCCCAGGGGAGGTAGGTGCCGTCATCCCAAAGGGCTTCCCAGAGGGATTTGTGGTCGCCGTTTGTGCTGTTAGTTAACAGTATGTTAATAGATTATTCATTAAGCAAATTACTCATTTGAATTGTTGATAGATGTTCTACAATTGTATTGTTGGGGTGAATTAAGCATCTTGGTGATACAATAAATCTAGTATTCACATTTTCTGGGGAATTGTTTTGTACGAGTGTGGGGATTGTATACAGGCAGCAGGTTGCATATGCACTGCATGTACATGTTGGAGGCGGGAGGGGGGCAGATCTGCAGAAGTTGGCGGGGTCTCATTATACGTACGCTGCGAATTGGTCTTGGAGTGTTGGACCAGATTGTTCCGACATTGCGACGGCCCAGAAAGAAAGAAGTCAGAAGTTTATGGTTCCACGATATATTGTAATCCGGGGCAAATTATAGAAAAAAGATAAGTTGGATGTTGTATTCAATATCGATACTGTAGGGAATGAACGAAGCTCTTTCGTTCGTTAGTTCGGAAACTTGGATCGATATTTAAATCTTGAAAGCTGTACCCACCCAACCGGACCATCCGAAGTTCTAGATCACTAAGCTTATATACCCATCCTTTAAACTAATAATAGGAAACCCAGGGTCCAGGATAATCGGCCCACCCGGCGCAAAGTAGTACCTTTTCTATCAATTATTGGTAAGCTGGAGGGGGTTTAAGCTTTTCTTTCGGAGTGTATTCGACGACTTTTTAGTCAGCTCTTTGATAAGTATTTTTTTGGGGGTTCTGGGCTTTTCGAAGCGAGAAATTGATGGATTTGGGCAACGCATTGAGGGGGGTAAAATACCACAATGTCTAGATTCGAGGATCGAGTATACAATTGCAAGTTATTAAACATTTGTAGTATCGACTGGGTTTAATTCTCAACTTTGTTTGGTGTGAAATTCAGAGATTAGTAAGAAGAAAGTGAAAATTAAGAATCCTGTTTACCAACATTAGAATTGAAGGTGGCGGCGATGTTCAGCTGTTACATGGTGGTACAAACGTCCATTGATCAGCCGGACCCAAATTCTTCGGTCGTATTATTCTTTTTTATGCAGGAGAAACCCCATAGGTCACATCCCGAGATCCGAGTGTAAGCTATATTCATTACGTAGTAGTAAGAACCTTTATTAGATATCGATACAATGCATGATACAGAATGCTCGAACAAGTTAACTTCCTCAGACAATATGCATGTTAAAACTGGCAATTGGATTAATCAGCCTTCGCTCGTCCGATAATCCGGATATTCAAGGATAGATCATACTAAATCTACCTGACAGAAAGATACATACATAATCGATCCAAACTCATGGCCCAGAAGAAAGACCCGCAAGCCCACATATCGTCCTCGTAGAAGCCTAAAGTAGTCATCTCACATTCTGGAATATTTCCCCAAGCTAGAGCTACTAGGCACCGGATCAACCGAGTTCCGATATACAAAAACTAAAGGATCTGAACTCAAGCTTTTTTATCATTCGGCTATCTAAACTCGGATTAATCCGACGATACACAAAGTCCAGGGGCTCCCCTGCAGGCCTTAAGATCTCCAACCTTGATCATATCATATAGAGTACACGATCCCGCACCTTTCCCCAGGTTCACCTCGGCAGGCTAGCATAATGAATCAATTCGGACGTCATATTCCATGACTAATACTCCCCACAGTTACAACCCCCAATTAAATACAACCCGTGAACCCGATCTTACCCCAGACAAAAACCCAACATCGGACTTTTTCGGTGATATCATGAAAATCAATTCCAGATAAACTCCGTATACCCCCCAAGTAAGATCGATACCAAGGTCTCGATCTCTATTTTGACTCTAAGCCGCAAGCGGGTAAATCACCGACCCAACCATTTTTAATCAACGGAGTTTACCCCATTGAATTAAGTATTACACCTGATATCAGATCAATTACCCATTATGATAGTAGAGATAGAAAATAAATGTTATGGTACTTACCAAATAAGGTTCAACCTCAGGAGAGCCGAAGGATGGGAAATTAATCTTATCGATCGAATTGGAAAAGAAAAATAAGCTTTTTTTGGCAAGCATAGCACATGAATCATTTTAGTATCTCAAATTCTTTTGGGGTATACCATGTGATCAGTCTCTAACCTTGAACCTTCATACGTCAATACTATCTACCAGAAAACATCTCCCCCCTTGAAAACCACTATTACAAAAATCTCCAAGCTTTTTTAAACTCCGCTTTGAGGTCTATTACAATATGTGCACAGTCAATCGGAACTCCGCGCTACCATATTCTACCCCAGACTATCATTTACCAACTCAAGTCAATTGATCATCCAGGGCTTCACCCGCTTTGGTAAAAAAAGTATAGACCAGATCCAGAATGAACACAAGACGTTCGAACGTTCATTGTCTTTGTACCACCCAGACTTGACTAAGCCAAATACATCCGGTCCTCGGAAGGAAAAAGCAGCGGGTACCGCACTTTTTTCAAAAAAGGGTTCTAAAATAGGTATATCCCCACACCACGGTACCGAATCGGATCCCCCAGATATAATATAATATGCATTATGCTTGTTAACGTCGTACAATACCTTCGTTCCTCATTCCTCTTTCTACCAGATTAAGAAAACTGACTTAAGTTTGTTGGCCGGTTGGATTCTATATTATCTAGACCCAGGCCTGAGTAGATCTACCAGCTTTATCTGGTGAAGTGAGTAAGTAACTCACGTACCACAGGTTCTACAAAAGGTTCCCAAACTAAGACCGTAATTTTAATTTCCCCCAAACTGATCACACATCCCCTCCCTCCCGCCTGCAGATGCATGCAGGCTGTCAAATTTCCAACAGCCTCCCTTTCTTCTCTCCTCCTCCTCGTCCAATGTGGGGTTTTACGTACCCAACAGACGGGTCGACTTTTCAAAGATAGTATCAGAGTATCAATTTAACATGCATGCACGCATGATGTGCATTGTAAGATTAACTAGACCCCATGCCAGATATTCAGACCATTCCAGATCACGCCTATCATCTACCCTTTCCACCTTAGTAAACAATTATCGTCATACCCACTGTTCCTACTATAAACCCCAATTCCAACATGAAAAATATACCACACACCAACACATCACCAGTTCCCGTCATGACGTCCACACATTCATATTTCCCAAACAGCAAGACCGTTCACCTGTTACTCCTTTTTTAGGATTGACTATGAGGGGGTATAGGTATACGAGACCAGATGAATAGGACAACATCATAGATCCAACATGTACAATGTACATGCAGCCCCCAACGAAATTAATCACTCCTGATCGAGTGAGCTCGAGGTAACATTCGAATCCAACATCCGGCCGGTAGCCGTATGGACTATAGACAGATCTAGCTTTGTGGATATCGATGAACAGTATTCTATATACCTTTCACAATGCCATCATCTAGATCACATATCCATAGATCTATATCCCAATTGTCTATATATATCCCCACAATCCCCACTTTCAAACTACTCTTTCCCCATCAGCAACCAGCAATCACCATTCACTCACTCACTCACTCACTCACCTACCAAAAAAAAAAACACTCTCTACAAAGCTAACTACAAGTTTAAACACTCTTTACTCCCCCTCAAAAAAAATCACTCCTTTATATCTACTATCTAAATCTTCAAAATGCAACTCTTGACCATCATCACCATCAGCCTCAGCGCTTTGGCTTCCGCAGCCCCACAATTCGGTTTCGGTCGTCCAGGCCGTGGTGGCGATAACATCGCCAACTTCCCCGGTGGCAGAATCGGTGGTACTGGTTCTGCTGGTTCTAGTACGTATATCTACCCACCATTTAATCAAAAAATACTAACACCATCCTCCCAGACGCCGGCTCCACCCTCAACAACAACGGTAACCCCCCCTAACCCCCCTCCCAAAACTCCACTAACCCCCCTCCCAAACCACAGGTAACAACAACGGCGGCAACTCCGCCGGCCCAATCGTCGATAGCCCCAACAGTTCAGTAACCCAATCCTCGACCTCCTGCGCAAACGGTCAAATCGTCTGCTGCAACGGACCGACCACCAACAGCGCGTCCACAAACACTGGCCGTCAATCGACTCGCACCCTATACCCGCAATACCAGTACCTCCTCTCAGACCTCTTCCGCAGCCGGGTTAACATTCCAACTGTTAATAATCAGAGAGAGTCGAATGAGAGTAATCAGTGTAACTCGGTTACTAGCTGGGGTTAGTATTTATCCCTAAATTTATATAATATCGATCAAATCTTTTGGGGGTTATGATTGTGGAAGGAGGATAATTAACTAATGATTGGAAAACTAGAATCCGGGAGCTCCAGCCCAATCTGCCAGCAAACCGTCGCCTGCTGCTCTGGAAACCAGGTACCTTAACCCCCCCCCTAACACACAATATAACCCAGCTAACCCCCACAGGGACCCGCCGTCGCCAACGTCGGCTGCACCGCAATGAACATCGTTGTCAACACCGGAAACTCCCCAGTCAAGAACAACGGAAACGGGTTCTTCCCATTCGCTAACTAAACTAAGTAGAGTAAGGGTAAAAGATGGAAACCAGCTAAGACTGGTTTTTAGGAGGGGTAGTTGGGGGTATATCATTCTTTGAGGGGAACTGGGAAGTTTGTAACATGGGATTGAGTAACTGTTTCATTCATTCATTATTTGATATTTCTTTATGCAGAAAAAATACCCTTCACACTTTGAAGACACAAAAAAAACACAGCAACAAGGCCATTCATTTAAAAACACCCTTCGCTTCTTTAGAATTCTATCGAGGCGAGAAGAAAGCCCTCAAGACTAAAGCGCACAATCTTGTATGGGATTGTTTGTACTTCCTCGATATTATTCTCTATATTTTGGATTATTGATCTTATTTCCTTTGCAATAAGGTGAGGAGGGGAAAATATTGGTTGTTAGTTAGTTGGTCAGGTAGTTAGTTAGGTTACAATGGTGAGATAGTTTGGTTTCAATTATATAATCAAAGTCCTTGTTCTCTATTCCGTCGTTTTATTGAATTTAATATCTCGCTCTAGAGGTTAAAGGGGAGATGGCACAATGCAGGGTGATTAGAAAAATAGCAGTTTGAAAGTCCAAAGATATTTCGATCTAATTGATATATATTTGAGGTCCGGCGTTTCGGTGCATAATATCATAACTGCCGAGATACTAGGTACTTAAATAACACCTCCACCTGGTGGGTAATCCGATATAAAAAACCGACAAAACTACACCATCCCATCATATGATCATACCCTTTCTACGCCAATATACAAACCCACGCTTTTCTAAAATACCCCCGGTTTACCACAAAATCCCATAGTCTATATCCCCATAATGCCATAGTGCCATGTCATATAAATAATTACACAAGATAAACAAATAGAAAAAAAACGAATGACGGTACCGCAATGCCAATAATACTTGATCTCGTAATTGCTCGTAGTAACAAAAACTTCCCATACAAAAACCCCCAATCACGATCCATTTTCAATATCCATATCCATACCCCCATAAATCCCAAAACCTCGCTAACAGAGAGAAAAAATCACACCAAACGCCCACCCCAAACCCACGCATCCTCCCCCTTCCTCCCCCTCCACTCCCCACATAACCCCTCAACCCTCCCCACCAACTCCTCAACCCCAACCCTCCCCTCCGCCGTCTTCCCAAAACACCCCCGTAGCAATCTATCAACCGCCCCACCATTCCTACACCTAAACCCCCTCTCATCCGCCCTCGCAAAAGCCATGGGATCACCCTGTCTAACCCATATATTCCTTTGAATATCCATCTTCGCTGCAGAGTACGGATGACTCCCGATCGCGCATTGTAACAGTGTCATGCAGAGGCCGTAGTGGTCTGATGAGAATGTTGGGAGCGGTCGAGGTTCGGATTTGGTTTGTGATGGTGATGATGGGGTGGGTTTTGTGGGTGTAGTCGGTGGGGTTAGGAATGCGGCTAGGAGTTCTGGAGCACAGTATATTGTCGTAACTGCGTTAATGGCTTCTTCTTCATCTGAGATATTTCCAGCATGATCAACCACATAAGATGAGGAAAAGTCGGCAACAATAGGCTCTACCAATCCCATCGCTTCTTCATCAGATATCCAATCGTATTTTCTCCCACCATCACCATCGAGTAACCTCCTATCAAACGCCTTTGTAAGAATATTCTGCGGCTTAACGTCCCCGTGGATAACACCCGCAGATTTCAAGAATGCGAAAGCAGAGATTAACCGTTCTGCGATGAATAACCATTGTGTAATCCCAACCACCGGGAGTTTTAAAGCATTAAAATTCGAGTTATCACGAGGAAGGGAAGCTCGACACCGACTGGTGAATTGTTCGAGGTTGTCGCCGGATAATGCTGTCATCAGGATTGATGTTGTAGATGTATCAAAGCCATGGAATGGGATTATTGAGTGGTTGTTGTTGACTCTCTTGTGGATATGGGATAGGATTGTTGCTTCTCGTTTTAACGCCGGTATGGAGAATGTATTCAACGGACGTTTTACAGCGATAAACAGTGGTTTTGTGGAGTTATTTGGGTGTAAGAGTCCCTTGTAGACGTTACTCCATGCTCCCGAACCAAGTTTTGTAGGTTTCTTAGCGTTGTCTAGATCATACGTCCCCAATGGTTGCAGAATCCCATTTATTTCATTATCTGCTCCTTCGGGTTCGGTTGGGTGAGAGACTCGGTTATCGATTCCTCCCATATCTAACGACCAATCGGCTTGTAGCAGCTGCAAGGGTGGTGACAATAACGGCTCGGTAGTATACCCTCGCTTCTTCTTATTCTGTTGTGATCCGAGATGAAACTTTGGGGGTGGTACAGATTTGTCCAATCTTATTTCCTTATGGTTAATATCACTACTCTTGTTTCCTGGGGTGGGAGTTTCCGGTGGTGTGAAGATTTCAAGAAGTGATTGTGACGCTGGTTTGGTGTCTTGATAGATCGTTCGTGGGATATCTAAGGAATTCCCACGGCTGGATATCGATCCTAACGTTGAGGTTCCAAGGATTATTGGCCGTTGAAGGCTATCGAGATACCTATCTCTTAATAAAAGTCTTGTAGCAGTATCCGCGGGAACAGTAGAGTTACTCGAAAAGGTAAAGTTCGAATAAGAAGAAGAAGAAGAAGAAGGGAGAACAGGAGACGAAGATTCAAGAGTAGGAGTAGCAATTGATGACCCGTCGTCAGTAGTTGCTGAAGAAGCGGTAGAACGGGTTGGAGTAGAACTTCTGGAGGATGTGTCGGAGTGAGAACTTGAGCTGTTGCTGGAGATATTCATGCTCGTGGCTGTTGTCGCGTGGTCGCAGATCATTGAGGGGTTATTGTTGATATTTTGTTTGAGAATGTCGGTTTGGAATATTGAGGTTTGAGAAGTTGGAGGGATTGAAGGGGGGTTGGTTATCTCGAGATGGAGGTTTTGAGGACGGGAGATGCGGCGATAGAGAGGTGGGGGTTTGATGTTCATGTTCATGTTCATGTTTGTGGTGGATGAGGAGGGGGGTATGGGGTCCTTGTTCATTGTCGCCGTTTTGTCTGTAGTCGTATATCGAATTCTTTAGATAACCCAAAGAATAAATAGGTAATAAACCCTTGCAATAGATATATCTCCCTTAATCAATCAGTACCAAGAGAGAATATATAAAAAAAGAAGAAGCCGATATCCAATTCCTCGAAGGAACTCCCAGCAGTAATATAAAAAAAATGCAAGCTGTACGTTGTGTAACACAACAGCGCCGTTCTTTGCGGTATTATATGCCGCAACAATTAATTTAGGCAACCTCGATACCTAATAGTGAACAGATGCGTGACGAGATACGTAATACAATTGCAAGTGGCGAGAATTATGATGAATCTGGGGAATATACATGATTGTCGTTAGTTAATCGTATGATACTAATGGGACGAGGTTGGTTAGATTAAACACTTACCTGGATGTCGTCCGAAGCGCGAAGTTGCGGGAAGGAACGTGTTGCTTTGTTGCAGATGTGGATTGCTATCAATCCCAGCTCGATCGAGTATTAAAGGACTCCCAGATGACAAAAGTACTATACTAAAAGCCAGATGAAAATGGGAGAAGAAAAGACCAGACGATCCTCGAAATATAAATCCAATCTTGCCCTCAAAACAAAAGTCGAGTCACTTTAAATTTGCCAATTCCATGCCTTGTCAAAGCTGTTGGTTATATTATATTATCGTCCAGGCGAGTTACCAGGGCACAGTATCAGTACACCCTGCGGAAATATCGCGCGTGGTCGGTATTCTCGACCGAAAGGGTTTATCTCTGATCCACCTCACTAATAGGTAAGGAATCGCCACCCCTGTGAGATTAATAGAACCCCTTCGATATCCTTCTGGAAGGAAGAGGTAGAAAAAAGGAAAGGTTAACCAATTAAACTGTCAAGATAGCGGGTAGGCCGAGGTCCAGTCCGCCAATTAATTCATCAGCTGGCTGTACAACAGGCAAAATTGAAGCTCTTTTCCTTTTTTTTTTTTATCTTCTTCCCAGGTTTAACGTTTTTCTCTCTGTGATATAATAATTTCCGTGTTATAGAAAGGGTCCAGAGAGTTGATCAGGTGGGTTCAACGGTTTTTCTCTCACGACTGTATCTTTCGCCCGGCGGCCGGGAAAATTCCCAGTGCAGTGAGTAATTTTCAATAAAGAAAAAAAAAAGGACCCCCTGATACGATACGATACGATAGGGTAGATAAAGAATTCCTCGAACCGCAGATCCAATTCTTAAAGAAACGGTGTGTAAAAAACTTCTTTGCGAGATAATGGTCGCAATCGGCTAGTCTTATCGTTGATGATGTCCATGGCTTTGCTTTTCAATACTACAATCCCCTCATTGCATTGAAGCACACAGAAAAAATGTATAGTATAGATAAGCGGGTAGATAGATCTAACTAGAAAGAAAAGGGATTCTACATTCCAAAAACTAAAACGTAAGCAGAGGGGGACGAAAGTAAAAGAGAGGGGGTTCCCGTCATAGCTTTATACAGGAATGCAGATGCAGAAGTCATTGGTTGGTTGGTGGGGCTTATATTTTCTTTTCGATTTTGATGCAGCTGCGCAGACTTACAGACAGACTTACAGACAAGGCAAGACAAGGCGTACGATGAATAACAATCCATTCGATTCAATCGATGTCCTTTTCTTTTCTTTACATACTCTACTATACTACCAGTTAGCCTAAAGAACTAAGCTACAAACTCCTCGATAGAAGTTAATAGATAAAAACAGGTATACCCTCCCGACCCAATACCGAACTTTCTCGGAATACCAACATTTTTTTCTCGTTTCAAAACTTATTAATTTTCTGACCAGTCGATTCGACCCAATTCAGCACGGTCAAGACTACCCCTCTGCGACTCGTTTACCTGCCGAAGGGCTCCACCGCCTCTCTCTATCCCCATATCCCTGTCGACTTTTATGCGGATTGCCGGAGTGGCCAGGGGTTGGTGAAGGGCGCAAGCTAAAGCATGATCACGTCTTTCTCTTTACCCCAGAAAACATGACGAACCCTCAAAAAAATGAACAAGATATTGTTCGGTTCATGCGGCTATATAGAAATGGATTTCATGGTGGTCATTCACATAGCCCTTACCGGCTAGGACTGAGCGAATGAGGTACGGCAGTTCTATCTCGATTGCATGTAATATCATCGAGGAGATAGATCTCATGATCAAATACACTGCATCACCATTCATCCCATTTTAGCCAGAGAGAGCTCGAGGCTTAGTTACTTACTTTACTTACTTCGGGTTCTGGAGAAGTTCCGAAAACATTTTCCCCCAGAATCTACTTACGTACTGTCTTTACGTCCTTGGCAGTTTTTTTTTTTTTTGTCAACCACGAGTTCGAGTTCCGAAGTGCACGATACCCCTCGCCTCGAACCCGGCCAAGCCGGAGCAAACCCAAAAAAACAAGCTTCGATCGCCTATCCACCATAGTCATAACTAACATCCTCCCCACCGAATTCGAATCTATCTACAGTTTATAAGGTAATAACCCACAGAGCTCCCAACCATCTACGAGCTCCCCTATTCCAAAAAAAAAAAAAAAAAAAAACGTGGCAAAAAAATAATGTAATATTTATCACATCCTCAACCTCCCAAACCTAACTCTACACCCCTCATCAACCCCCGCATTAAACACCTTAACCACCCCCTCAACCACCCTCCTCGCAATCGTCCCGGGGGGACATCCAATGATAATCATTCCATCTGCTCTACCGCTTCTGAATGATGGGTATAATCCTTGTATTTATTAAACTATTAATCACCATATATATTTAAAATCAAGTAGGGTTTATAGAGTATGATGTTGATGCGGGGTATTTTAATTACTCACCGAAAATAACAAAAAAATTAATATTAAACGCTGCAGCGCATACCCAGGCTTGAACGGAGTTGTGGGTGATGGGGTAGTGCCAGTATCCGCAGTAGAATTCGAATGGCATTTCTTTTTTTATTGGTTCAAACGTGGAGGAAAGGCAGTTCCGAAATGCGGGTGTGTGTGTGATATCGATGGTTCAAGATGTATGTATGAATTCAGAAATCCCGGCTGTAAAAAAATAGTACGTTCGTTCTTATCAATTTAGACCGGCTCAATCACGGGCATGTTAAAAAAAATCTAAAAAAATAAGCTTAAAAAAATAAAATAATGAAAATATTAATTACAGTTTAAAACTCTGGTTAACGAGATAAGTTTAAACGAAACTACACGATTATGGTAGGTATTAATTTAAATCCCGAATCGCGAAAAGCGGGCGGGAGGGTGCTACCTTGGGATATATTTAGCCCCTCCCCCCGACTCCGATATCCGAATCGTCATAATCAACCGCTTTAGATTGATTGATTGATTGAAACGGCCCGTCCCCGTTTTCAACGGGCGATCGTCGGTACTATTATGATGCCATCTAGATCCGGTTTTTACGGAACCGTAGCGATTATAAAATCTTTAATATCACGTGTGATAATATAATTATCTCCATCCCTTTGTGTTCATAACCAAAGAAAATGGTGATAAAATCAAAGGCTGTTCCAGAAGTTTCTTATTTCTTTTATTATTATTCGTTTGAATTCATGTAGTTAAGGCTACTGAAAGAGTATGCATAGTTATATACGACAGAAAAAAAGGATATTAAAACTAAACGGAAGCTTTGTTTTGCAAGCAAGGCTAATTGGCTACTGCTTCAAAGTTCAAACTGTTAAAAGATAAGGGTATATCGATATCGATCGCTGAAATTTGCCCAGTACTGCAGTCAGACAAAAGAAAGTTTTCAAAAAAAAAAAAAAAAAAAACTTGATAGAAAAAAAGGAATGTTATTCCGGAAAGTGAAATTTGTTAGGATATGCTAATGATTAAAATATGATGTTATAAAGATTAAGAAGATATGCATGTTCCTGAGCATGGTTGTTTCTCTGCCTCTCTCTGATCTGCTCGAATGAAACAAAAAGGGTTATAAAGGAAAGTTAACAACTATAAAAAAGAAGACGAATCGATGCTTCTACCCGATATCAACTCCTTGGATTTCCTTCCCGTTACAAAATAAGAAGGGAAAAGAAGAAACAGAAAAAAGGAATTCCCGATTGAAAAAAAAAGTGTAAGGAAACCTTGCCCAGTATATGAAGATTAAGATGAAACAAAGGAAAGTAAAAAAAAGGACAAGCCTGTGTGTTTTTTTCCCTTTCAACGGCTGAAAAAAACAGGAAAGGACTGAAAGAAAGGACTGAAAGATATGTATGAAATAATTACAATTGTGAAAAATTGCTGAAGAGAAAGAAATAAAGTATAAAAAAAAGGAAAGATTTGGTATCAATAGCGGGTTAAAAAGAAAAGTTGAATCAAAAGGCCATGCGCTTGCCAGCATATACTTTATTAAAAGAAGAACAAAAAAAACAATCAGCTAAAACAGTACTGTCATAAAATCGTTAGAATCGATGGGAAAAGTTCCAAACTTTTCTGTACTTGTACCTTCTGTCTCCTTTTAGGTTATATTATCTTTTTATGGTCTTTTTTTAATTTTTTTTAATTTTGTTTATTAATACTGGCTGTGCCAACCCCATCCCTGCGCCTGCATGGGATTGCCAACAACCTGCCCCTGCGGATGTTGGTGCGCCGTTTGGAAAAACCCACCACCATACTCGGCGTTTGTGCCTACGACGGTATAGACCGGCTGATTCGGATCATGTAGCTCCATATCTTGATGCGCATACATGAACGGGTCGTAGAAAGGCTGGTCGGGATTATAGTATATCGAAGAGATAACTTCTTCGGGCGCCTGGGATGCAAAATCAGACATTTGCATTCCTGATGACTGGGTATCCGGTAAGATCGCATAGTGATCTTGCGGGGAGACCAGAGCGGCGGGTGTGGCTTCAGTAAGGACGGGTTGGTCAACGTCCATGTTTGCTGTGGGCGGCGTTGGCTCGGCGTACTCTTCAACTGTTGGTTGGTGCGAGAGCGCCTTGCGAGGCGGCGAGGGAGGGCTAGATCTCGTCTTAAATTCCTTTTCTTCCTCGGCTGCCGCGGCTTCTGCAGTCGACAAAGCAAGGGCCTCTTCGGCCATCTGTTCGTCCGCCTCCTGGCTTGCCATGAGTACACCACCATACTCAAAGATCGTTAGACCGGTGCCTCCTTCGATCGGAACCCGTGGGTTTGGGTCTGGCCCTGCAGGGCGCTCAGCCTCCCTCATTGCGGCGTTGGAGTCACCGTGCGGCCCCTTGCCTTTGGCTTTGCCTCTACCCCTACGCTTCTTTGTGGCGGGAACGATTGGTGGCGGCTTGCTACCTAGAACCTCATATACAACCCTTGCCATTTCTCCGCGGACTTGTAGGCCTTCCTTTCGAACGATTTCGCGGGTGGCTCTGCGGATGATGATGAAGAATCTGACGGTTCTGTCTGGTGGTGGATCAGTTTGGATGGGTAGTAATGTGATCAAGTCCTTGACTGGGAGAAGCTTGATGAGGAGGAATTCGTTCTTTGAGGGTTCTTGAGGTAATCTTCTAGCCCAGAAGTTGATCATGGTCTGTAGATATTTGTGTTGTTAGTGTTATATTCTTGAAAGTTGTTAATGTGGTATTAAGCTTACCTGTCGTTCTCTCTTTGGAAAGCCACAAGTGTCCATGAAGAGATCAAGGAATGCTGAAAGCTTCTCATAAGCTACTGCAAAAGATCTTTTCTCGTTCTGTTCACCCTTGAAACTCCAATCTAACATGATGCCTGGGTTTCTCTTCTTCCCATCTTCACCATGTCCGCCTAGTTCTCCAACCTCTGCACTTCCCCATCCACCTTCAAGTTGTGTTTCCATTCTGCTGATGTACCATTTCCCACCCGCACCCTTAGCTTGACTCTTCTTCAGAAGTGTGATCTTTTCCGGAGTCTTCGTGTTCTCGGGTTCACTGATCACTCTTGTAATCTTCCCGTTACCTTCAATCGACATGGTAAGATTGACGTGGTCACCGATAGCAGTTGCAAACATGCGATCGTGTTCAAGAGGATCGGTCGGAGGGATGACGGTCACAGTTGGTGTCAGACGGATCTTTAGATCTATAGGCTTCACACAATGGAAGGTGATGTGAGGACATAAGAGAACACTGCTCGACTGTGGAGTCTCGATGCGATCCCATTGTGCGTCAAGTGGAGATTGGGAGCGGATGGAAGAGGTTCCATCTTCGGTTTGGTCCACGTCAGGCTTGGAGATACCACCGACGATAGCTTGAGCTGATACTTGTTGGATTATGTTTGAAACTGGGAAGCCTGGAGCTAGTTGCATGTTCTCTGTTGAGTAGCTCGGGAGAACAGGGGCGGGGTAGGTCTGATGTTGTAATTCAGACGTTGGAGGGTCTGGAAGCATAATCATTGTGGGAAAGGATGTTAGAATGGGTTTCAAATGAAACTTATAGAAAAGTTATAATGTTTGTGGAAGAACATATGCATGCATGTATGTATGTAAGGAAAAGGGAAAAAAGGCTGAACTGACCAATATCTTCAGGCATGGGAGACTCGGGAGGAGGGAATAGTATCCCAAGCCTCTGTTGCTCCTTCTTACCATCAACAGTTGTCCAAGGATCCGCCGAAGGATACCAGACATTTGGAGATCGAAGAAAGCTCCAACCAGAGCCTGTTTCCGGATAATATTCCACTTCAGTTGCAGGAGTTAAACTGTGTGACATGTGTCGGTAGCTCTCTTCTGGGAGATAGGACATTGTAGAATGTGAGACCGAAGACTGTGAGGAGAGGGAGGCACGCCGACCGGGATGCACACCACTCCCAGACAACGGACTTAAGCCAGTAGACATCGGAGTGGCCATGGAGGACGAGAAGGTCCGCTTTTCGCTCATAGCTCTCGAACCTGTTTAAATCCAATATGGTTTGTTTCTTAGCCCACTGCCTTGGAAAGGGAAAGTAAAAATTATATAAAAAAAAGTAGGTAGCGTGGTTTTTGCCTTGTGCAGCAGGGGGGAGGAAACACCTTAGAGGGTTTTTGAAAGAGAAGAAAAAAAAGGGAAAAAAGAGAGGACGGCGAAAGGAAGAAGGGGTAAAAAAGGCGTTTTCTGTCTTTTCCCTTCCCCATGTCGTTTCGAAAAAGACAGGACAGGACCGAGAGGGGAAAGAAAAAAAAAACTTAAGAGTAGGTAAGGTATTCTACATGAACCAATTAGGAGCCGTACCCATTGAATATTGTGTAAACCGCTGAACATCCTCCCGAGCTTTGACATGCGCTGCCAGTCTCTGCTCTTCTAATCTCCGTTCTTGCGCCTCAGCTCTTTCGAGTTCGTTTCTGAAAGCCCGGGATGGGCTGTAAGGAGAGAATGTCTGAACAGAGGTAGCTCCGCCAGTTGGATCTTTCTTCATAAAGGCAATGCTGTATGATGAATTCATAGACATCATTCTTGGTGAAAGGTGCTCGCTCATGCGCCTCAAGGAATTCTTAGATGCTTGAAACCCAACGGGGAAACTGAGCAGCAGATGCGTATTTGGCTTCATGAACTGCAGGTAGTTTTTCGGATTTACAACATCGCCTTCAAATGTAATTATAGCTGGCGGCGACGAGAATGAAAATGTGTATAGATGGTGGATAGATGTAACCAGATCCTTTTATTAGAAATATCCATTGGAATATCAGTCAGTATGCATGTACGATTTCGAGATCTACACCGCAGCAAACCAGCTAGGTTTCGATCTTAGGCGCCCGGGGAGCTTCCGGTAGGACCAAAATCAGGCTAAAGGAAGGAAAGCTATGGGGGGTTGGAGCTTATGGTACATACCTCCCAGCAATTTATTTTCGATAGAGGGATGTAGAAGATCTGTGGTTCACCCTTCTTCTGGATCATAAGGGCGGGTACTGCGGCCCTTTCGGTGGACTGCTGTAGAGACATGGAGATAAAAAGTGTTAGAGAGCAAGTTTTACATAGAGAATGATAGAGCTAAGCAATGAGACATGATTTTTTAGGGTCGGAGAAAGGACGGAAAAAAAAAAAAAAAGGTGACCAAGTGAACCGATATCAAAGTGAGGGGTCAATCGGATATTCTTTTTTTCTTTTCTTCGACGTCTTTTTCCCTTTTTGTGACAAAATGCAAAATGCAAAAAAAAAAAAAAAAAAAAAATGCTAAAGAAACAAAAAAAAGGGGAAGAATCGGGCGTGTATACCATATCCATAGGTGGTGTGTCCGGCATATACGACTCCATTGTTATGTAAGTATGTATGTATGTGGATGTGTGTGTGTGTGAATGTATGTGAATGTATGTGAATTGTATGTTATGTATGTGGATGTATGTGTATGATCAAACCAAACGCTCGTGTGTGTCTTTCCTCAGCTGAGTATGGCACAGAGGACGAGAGAATGGAATGAGGAAGGAGGCAAGCGGACTTCGGATCGCACTGGAGTGTATGTATCCGTCTAGCCGTGATCATTCGAGGGTGTGCTGGGTTAGCACTGGTGATACAGACCAGCAGGAGGTGATTGAGGTGTAATTTTATATTCGTCGAGGTCTCCGGTGTGCGTTGACAAGAAAGGGCAGGCTATATCAGAGGACGCTATAGCGGTCTGAAGTTGGAACTAGCGCTGCAACAATCTTGAAGCAGGAAAAATGTGGTACCAAACTGTCAGATCCTGGAGTCGACGTGGTCTGAGTGATGCAAGCAAGGTTCGAGGAGGTAAGTAAGATGTACTTAGTTTAGTGGAGGTGCACTGTCCTGGCCTGGGTGTATGTAGAAGATGTGGATGTGGTAAGGGTGCATGCATCCGCGCGATGCAGTTCGTGAGTGCCCCACCTATGTCACGATCTTAAGGCCTCGTAACCTCAGCTCGCGGCATGCCCGTCTGAAAATGATGTGAAGGTCCAATGATAAAATTCCAATCGTCCAAAGGGATGCGATATATTTCTTATTCGACTACCCTTCATAGCGCATCCGGGTGTGGATAGTTTTGGTTTTTTTTATTTTTATTTTTTCTTCTCTCGGGGGATGTTGGTTAATGCTGCAATGTCAACATGTTGGAGTATCCAAAAACAAAGCAAGCAATTGCAAAGGCTGGCACGGTCTTGGGACGTATGTAAGTCCTCTGTATGTGCAATGTACGGGTGTGAAAGGGCTCATCCTGGTCATGCCGGTTCAAACTCGGGTCGACTTGTATGTAGGCAATGCACCCGCGGGGAGGCTTTGCACTTGTTCTTCCTTTTTTTAATTTTCCTTTCTTTCCTTTTCCTGTCCGAAATTTCCTTTTTCTCCGGGGTTTTCTTGTTCTCGTCACTGCTAAGGAACTTCCCAGGGGGGTATAGACCAGGTGATAATTGGACGCCGCCGCTTTCGCTCTAGTCCCAAATGCTCCCGAGGATGTGGTTACGTTCTTTTGAGCAATTGAGAACCTGCATAT
The DNA here is from genome assembly GCA_036971725.1 of Arthrobotrys conoides. Taxonomy (NCBI): domain Eukaryota; kingdom Fungi; phylum Ascomycota; class Orbiliomycetes; order Orbiliales; family Orbiliaceae; genus Arthrobotrys; species Arthrobotrys conoides. The sequence continues at coordinate 2,638,352 of JAVHJM010000005.1, forward strand.
CGAGGACCTATTTTTGCTCAAGCCTAATCGTCGCTAAAGGGAAAGCACATATGTAAGTACATGTATGTATGTATGTAAGTAGCCATTATCGAGCGGGGCGTTATGGGTACGAACTTAACTCTTTGGGTTTCATTCGTGTCTGTAACTATGTATGTACGTTAATTATAACGTTTGAAGAAATAAATATAGACAGATCGGATCTAGAGTAAGTTAGCAGCAATGTTCGGAACATCACGGGCGAAATGTCTAAAATGGGAGCGTCTAGTCGGGGGGGGTTGTACATGCTTGCAAAAATGGGACCGGGATGGTCCTGTCCTCCGCGTTAATTTCCTCCGTATAGTACTCTGTTAGAAAGCTTGAAGCTGGTGATATTGATCGTCATAAACCTTGCATTAACTCGCTTCTGCTAAGAGGGGTTTTGGAGCTTAGGCAGCGGTGCGTGCCCTGACCTGACCTGGCTTTTCTTCTGTTGATTACGCCTCAATCTGCATCTGCATTTGCATTAGCACACCGGCTCTTACTAACGAGCGATTCGATACGATCGAGATCTAATTTACACCCCCAAACTTTGGAGGGTCAGATAAACGAGGCTGTAGCATCATACCAAATCGGAAAAACTACGTAAGGGGGGAGGGGGTATGGGGGGTATGGGAGGGTATGGGTCCAAACGTTCGTGTCGAGTAAGTTACGTACAAGTGCAAGTGAAAGTGCATCATGCTCGAGAATGCAGATTCAAACTAACCAACGACCATCGAAGAATGTACATGTCATAGTGCTTCAACTTCACTCAACCACAAAGAACCATCATCATCATACGCAATCGCCACAGCCCTCAGCCGTAAGGGTAAATCTGCAAGAATGGCATGAGTGGCACACACCGACCTCTCAAGGGTGGCATGGTGAGTGGACCCACAATACAGGCCACAGAATGAATTTCCGAGCACAGCCACCACAACCACATACCAGCCTCAAAATGTACTAGCCTCGCAACTAGCCTCAATCCAATTTACATTACTACCTGTGGCTTGCAGGCAGCATTTCTGCTGGTCAAAGTGGCACATCCTATGATGACATTCGGACAGGGATTGTCTTTCCGACGGCAGGAACCGTTTGGTGCGACCCTTTCTTTCTCAACAGATTGCTCTAGACCTCCCGGACCCTTAAGCCCTTTTTTTCCATTTTTCCATTTCGATTCTTGTTCCTTGGAAGGGACCCTTGCTTTCCTCGGGTCTTGGGCTACTCCGAGCGAGTCGCAATCATCGACTTCTAGGATCCCATAGGCTCGGAGAATTTATTCCTCGAGAAGACCTGCACAGCCTTTCCGTTGAACATGCATTCCCCAGAAATGAGACATCTCAAAATCATGTTTAATGTTGGGATTCCTGTTTGTTTTACACACAAAGGAAACCCCACGGCCACGAGGACACGCTTTGTTTGGAACATAAGCTACGTGTGATATATTTCCAAATAGCTTGAAGAGCTTAAAAATTCTTTAGCTAACTGGCCCTTCGATCACAAGGAAATCACGATACTTTTGAAAGCTTCCTTATCTCCGGGATCTTCGTCGAACAAAAGTATCCAAACAGCCGCCGCAGATCCTGACTTTGTCCCTCGAGACCAAGGAAGAAAGGAAAGGAAAGAAGGAGGCTTGACAAAAGTTTACAAAGGTTGACAAATCACCTGGCCGGGCTCTTGCAAGTCAATTCCCGATTTCAAGCAGGTTGATTCGCATCGTACATGGGAGGCTAGATGCAAGATTTACACCACTCGCTTCGTTTTTGATAAACCACGTCTGCAAAACGTGGACAAGATATCCGGCCCACCCCACAATCCACAATCGTGTGATCCACAATCCACAATCCACAATTTCAGATTAAAGAATGTAGAAGCAGAGTACAAGTAGCAAGAATTAACGAGTGCAGCAAAAAAAGAAACTTCCACTGCAATAATCACAAAATGGAATCTTGAATTTCAAGCCCCTACATCGGAAAACGAACCTGCAGACCCGAAAGTGAGGGTGTGAAACGCCAGATTTGCTCCCTCTCGAAATGATCGGGAAAACCCAAGCTAGCTTTTTCGAAATCTCGATTAACTACCAATGATAATCTTCGAGTTCTCCACGATAAAAATGCGAGACAAAATGCGAGACACTAACTGCCTACATCTCCGGCCGGTCCCTGACCAAGTTTTCCATTTCGCTAAGAAGCAAGTTTGACTGGCCTGAGAGCCGCAAATGCATGAATATTAAAATGGGAAACGACCGGGTTAATTGGTTAAATTGAAAGGGAAAAAAAAGAACGTAACAAATCAAAAAACCCTCGTGGCAGTGGGCCGTGACGAAAAACAAGGCCCGCAATCTGGGAGGGAAAAAGGGAACGAAAATTTTTTCCCGGTAACGAAATGTATAATAGATGAGTATTAAGACTGCCTATAATAAGAACATTCGGCATCGCCGTAAACCGATTCGGTAACCGGGATCCGACGAACAGCGTTCGATTCCGATCTTAACCCCAACCACCCCCAATAAAGCTTCCCCAAGAATAATAATAATACACTTAGATTTCCTGCTTTGGCAATAGCTCCTTCGAGCTAGATCCGGGGCGATTGATCAACTTTGGTTTCGACTGGAGATGTATAATATTATGAGAGAAAAAATGAGATCGAAAAGGTACAGTACAGATGTCCATTAGTCGGGCTCCACTTTAGTGCGTCACGCTGCCATACATGCTCCTCACACACATTATCCCTCGTGTTCTTCGGCTATTCATTCATGCCGCAAAGGTCTCAGTCGCAATCGCAATCGAAAAGAGAAACCCTTCCTTACCCTCCGCGGCTGTTCTTTTTCCGAAGGGGTGCTCAAGCCCATTTTCTTTCTTTCTTTCTGTCTCTCGTTTACCCATGTCCGGTTGTGATGTAATTTGATGCAAGCCCGAAAACACTTAACTATTAGTTCGATAACACTCAGATTTTAAACGGTCACACAGACCCCATGTAAAATACTAATCTTTGAATCGATTAGTTTTGCGCCATATGGAAGAAACAATATATTATCTAGATCAGGAACGCGGACCCTGAATACTCGAAAGGGCATGGTCCCTTTGTGGCGCCGGTTAAGGAACCGTTATTAGCCATCGTTGACGATATTATTTCTTGCCTAAAATCACTAGTCCTCTTTTCCCTTAAGCTTAGGCCTTTCTTCTCGAGCTTAAAAAAAAGTTTGTTAGTTAACAGTTACTACGTCAATTCTTGCCTGCAATTGGTTTAACCTTCGGAAATGGAAAGATGTAACATTGTTACGGTACCTGAATTTATCGGAGCGGACAGGTATCCGCATACCCGGGTACCCCCCCCCCTTCTCTCTAACCCCCCTCGTACATACGGGGGGTGTATGCACGTACGTACTTTTTACATGCGTAGATTTAGGCAGGGTCCTCAGATCAGGTTTCCATTGTGCATCTTGTCAGAACACCCCCCTGACCATAGCTTGTAACGGCTCCGATTGGACGATCACAAATGATTAAGAACCTGAAAGTAGTGTTTAAGTCTGGTGATATTGAGCTTTAAACGAAAATGAATCGTAAACGAAACTTTTCTTTAAGCTATAGGAGCTCTGTGATAAAAATTTTCCCTAGGTATTTAAATTTTTAGCTTCTTGGTATTTAGCTACCTTGTGATAGTTACTTAGCTAGTAAAGTACTTACCTCGCTTCGAGTTAGAAGACTGAACGCCGCAAACGGGTGAGCTAGTACTGGTGCCCACCTCATACCCCCCTCCCCCAAGACCAGGTGAAAGAAAAAAAATAATATGGTGAGACCCCCAGACGGCGAAACGCCTCTTTCGCTCGTAACTACCCATTGCATACATCATACATGACATACATGAACTAGTAGTACACAGACCATGCACATGCACTCGCCAGCAGCATGCATAAAACTCGCGTTTTTTTAGTCGAGTTCGAAGCTAAACTGTCGAGCGAGATGGCGTTTTTCTGGGCTTGCATTTTGAACCCAACTAAAAAAACTTGTTCGATTTTGTGGTCTGCAGCTCTGCAAGCTTTCTCGTGCAGCTGGCCAGTAGTATGGATTACCGTTAGCCTCCACTTTTCACAACTAGCTGCTATGTATATACTACATTATGTGGGTATAGAGGGTACCTGGGAGGGAAAAAATCCAAAGATGCACCATGTCCACGCCACGTCCCCCGGTCAGGTCCTCCGACCCACAGCTTACCTAGACCATGGGACTCGACCCTGTCGAAGTTGGAGAACCGTTTGTGTGTGGCTTGTATGTACTTGCATTTCCAGTCCAGAGCTGACCAAGAAAAGAAACCCCGTTGTGGCCGTATGGTATTGGCTGTTCATATGTATTATAAATTGTGGCGAGAGAGCTGTGTTCCCTGTGGCTGGTAGTTAGTGGCTGGTAAAGAAGCTTGTGCGGCTGGGGAACTACCTAACTCTGCGTCAAACCTTCCTTCCAGACCATTCCGTTCCAACCGCGCCGAGTTCTTCTTCCCCAAAACCTCAAATCAAATCACATCAACGCGATCACGAACCGCACTTCCTTTTTTTTGAGTTTTTCACAGCCAGCTTGCCCGCCGCTATCTTGTCCCAGCTGCTGAGTGATCATAATATTCTATCGCTATACCTACTTCCACATACCGGGTCGTATACTCTACGGACAGGTCCAGCTCGACGTTCCATCTGCACACGCAATCCCTAATCCCAATCCATCAACTGCAACCGCATAACCTCCCACCCCCCTCTCCATACACGCATCGTTTCAACCCACCTCCACCATCTACCACCACCAGACAGAAAAAATGTCTCTAGTTAACGCCTCACACGATTCGTTGCCCTGTAAGCGATCCCAAATAGTCATAGACTACTATTCTTCAGCTTCAGCTGAACAAAATACCCGTTTTACAATCTTTTCATAAATCCTATGCACCAGTATTATATTATCAAACTAACAGGAATCCAATCAAAAGACATCGATAGACCCCTAACCCCCTCCACAACCTCCAAAGCCACGGGTTTGATCGCTGCAGAGCTCAAACAATTACAATCACAATCACAATCACAAGCCGACGGTGGAGATGGAACATCTGGTTTGCATCCATCAATACCTCCCCTCCCACCATCGAATTTCACACCATTCGTTGAACAGGAGTTGGAAAGAATATCAAAGGGTCTACCGTTCACCGGTGGTGTAGACGCCAGTCGTTACGAACCCCAATCCCTCCCTTCTTCAGAAAAAGAAGAGGAAGAATATAAAACCCTCCTCCAAACATCATACACAACAACAACCCACCTGCAAACCCGTTTGACAAACCTAACCCTCCTTTCAAACTTCGGCCAAAACGCCTGGTTGATATCAAACTCACAGACGGAAGGGGTACTAGCCGGTTTGGAACGTGAATTAGTAGCCTTAAAAGAAGAAACCGAACTTCTTAATAGAGAGAGGAAAAGGAAACAGGTGGAGGTGCAGCCGGAGATGGAGTATTTGGAAAAGAAGTGGAAGGAAGGGGTTGGTAGGGTTTTGGAGATTGAAGTGGCGAGTGAAATGGTGTTTCGGGAGACTTTGGAGAAGAGACGGGGTGGGCAGGTTTAGACAGTACCATTCCTACCATCCTATCAGAGGCTCACACGGCTAAGTGGGATATAAAACGTGTGATGATATTGCAGTTCCCCCCCTTTTGTGGTAAAAGGTGGGGTATAGTCTACTGTTAGATGTTGATTTAGATATGATCCATTTAGCGAACATCATTGGTCTTGTTTTTTGACATAACAAAACATCGGAGATAGGTTGTAGTGTGTGGGGGTATATAGATCTGATCTTAAGATTTTCCTTCTTCTTCTTCTCATTTCGGATTAGAATAAGTCAGCTGTACGATATACAAAGCATGAATTAACAGGATAACCAAGCTGTAACATCGATAACCAATTAACCTTTCCAATCGAGTTTCAATTTAGCACATGCATCCACGCGAAGCAATGCACTTCCCATTTCCCACTTCCTTCAACCAAGAAATCAACCCCCCCCTCTCAATATGCATGCCTGATCTGATCTAATCTGTTCCGATCTCGATATATCAATCTTAATATAATATCACCTCCGTATATCACCGTACATTACCCCATCACAACCAATGAAACAGCACTGTCTCTCGCTTGGAAGGAATCCATAAAACAGTACATTTTAAGTATCTTCAGCTGAAGCGGGACCAAGGGGATCGAGATGTTGGATATAGTTATTTCCTCCATTTCATTTCATTTACTGATTCACCCTGCTATAGCTTCGCTTAGAGCTCGCGAAACTACCTAGCGACGGCTGCCATGTTTCTAAAAGTTTAAACATGCGACATATGCATTGAAATGCATGGGGGCTTTTTGGATATATCGAAATGGAGGGTTTAAAGCCACAGGCTAGCCAGCTGGCTAGTTAGTTAGACATGCATGCGCAGACTATAGCCCGAGACAATAGACGTTTGAAAAATATCAAAACGCCTCCCCGGGGCCGTAGACCGTACACCGTGTCCATGGAGGGGATTAACTCAAAGACAACGTGGTACCGGTACCGGTACCGGCCGCGGGGGGGATTAGTTAGCATGTCTCTGGGAAGGGGTGGCGGGAAGATGAGTTAGCTTTTAAACTCGGAAACTTGTATAAATTTATAAAAAGAAAGTTATTATGAAACGAAGGGGGGGTAGTGGGAGTATTAAAGAGACCGGGCTATGTACGAATAAGGAAGGGGATCCGGTATATGTTGATCAGAGGTTTTGACTGGAAACGAAGAGGATGGCATTCCTGTGGTTTTGACTGGTGTAGTTAGTTTGGTTATGGTATTAAGATGGTACTTCGTAGATATTAGGGTATCATACCGAACGAATTCAAAGTCAAGATAATCTATGGAATACCTCGAACTCAGTGTAATCTCAACGACCACTGATCTAATCCCAAGATTTTCAAATCTTGCTAGGGAACTAAGTATCTAGCTGTAATCTACAACAATACCAGTCTCGATCGCTCCTAGCCACCACCATACGCAACAGCCATACTTTCAATCCCCCCTAGCTCATGATCACGAAGTAGCTATGGATAATAATAATAATAACGAAAATAATAATATAACCACCACCCGCGGCACCCGCAGGATATCTATCGATCAGCCATAATACATGATCGACTAGGTAGTGACTTACATAATTATAACACCTCCTCAGCTCAACCTACCCCCAGCAGGTAGCTACTAAAACCCGGTGCCTGAAACCTATCTGCACATCTATGCATGCATCTATCATACGATCCCAACATCTCGAATCGATCTAGCCTTATCCGCGCCCCGGTCTCGAGACTACAATCGAATCGAATCGAATCGATCATGATCAAAAATCAAGATTTCGATATATAATTATCAACAAGTAATAGATAAGTAAGTAAGTATCGATTCTATCAAACTTTAACATCCTCCTCCTAGATAAAATGCGTATGCATATGCACATGCACATGCACATTGATCTTGAATTCCTTCCAAGTTTCAAGTTTTTTTCATGCAAGGAACCCTACTAGCTAGCTAGCTAGCTAGCATGGCGGTGTACATATACGGACAGTCAATCATATACATGTATACATCTTGATCATCTATATACATGCAATCGTATCAAGATAGTATAGTATATTAAGTATCACCCATGCAAGCCCCGAGCGCCCCCCACAAAAACTTAACCTAACAGCCCGTCACTTCATGCTCGCGCGGGGTGATGCCTAGAACCCTCGTGGCAATTAATAGCCACCTACTTTACTAACTAAACTTCAGATATGTGGCGATAAAAAAACCCGTGAGTGAATGCCTAAACCTACCAGCACGGACGTCGACACTGCACAATGTTACCTCCATAAAACCTTAAAAATATCAATACTTGTATCTAGGTAGCTAACGGAGAAAAAAAAGACTAAGAATGGCATATGCACCCCCAAAATCCCAAGCATCCCAAAAAACCACGGAACGATTATAAAAATACCACACTAACCTTCGGGAGAGTACAACTAAACCTCATTAGTATTATATAGTAACGCCAGATCTACGTACTAGTATCTAAAAAAGTAAATTTAAGGCCGGAGCTAAACTTTATCTAGCCATTACTATATAAAGAGGGGTATTTACGTACTAGCCATCTTTTACCATTTTAAGCTTAAGTTATAAAAACTAAGCTAGTTCGTTCTTTACTAACTTTGGACGATATGTAAGGGTACAAAAATAGAAAAAAATGGGGGTTTAGGATTGCCTTGTTTGAATCGTTCGACCAACTATCACCACCTTCGAGTTCACTAACCTCTAGAAGATACAATGTCTATAGAGAGATATTTTCGTTTCATTTCGTTTCGATTTCATTTCGATTTCAACAGACTCCGTCGGATAGTTAAAAAAAAAAAAAAAAAAGTATTGTAAAAACACACAAAGAATACACAGAAAAAAGACGACGACGACGACCTTTGTTTCAATCCAATACACTTCACACTTCTCTCACTTCACAAAACCGATCGAGTTAACTTTGTTTAAAAGAAAAAAAAGAAACCGCTGAGGCGATATCAAATACCCTCCCCAAAGGGATAAAAAAAACTCACAAAAAAGAGAGAGAAAGAAGAGAGAGAAGGTCAGCCATTCTCAACAGGAATCTTCCCTCCTTTTCTAAACATATCCGCTGGGAGCCTCGAAGAAAGAAAAACTACCTAACTAACATAAAACCACCTTCTCTCATCCCTTTCCTTACATTTATACTTCCCCGAGAGGGAGAAAAAGAAGAGGGATATCACATCTAACTCATACTATAATTCTCAGAAAGAACCCCAACACCTCCCATATCCGTATCATCTGCCGCTCCATCAACCTGCAGCGGTGGCGGTGCCGACGAACTCTGCTGCTGCTGCGAAGGATCATTCCTCCTCATGATATCAGCAACAGGTCCCAACAACCTCTGGAACCCTTCTTTTCCGAGCGTGGCAAGTTTAACTTTATCTTTAGCAACCACGCTGGCCGCACGTGGGGCATCATTCAACAATGCCAATTCCCCAAAATAATCGCCTTTGGTGTAGGTCTTCAACACTCGAGGACCTTCGGATCGCTTTTTGACCTCCGCGTGTCCCGTTTCGATGATGTAGAAGTTATCACCTGGGTCGCCTTCTTGGATTATCACTGCGTCGGCGGGGTATGAACGTGTTTCCAGTGCGTCTGCGATCTTGGAGCGTTCGTACGGCATGAGTCCCGACAACAGTGGGACGGTTTCAAGGAAGGCTTCGTACATGCGTCGCTTCTTGAATGTATTCTCCATTAAGATTTTACGGAAGGTGACTCGGTCTAATGACCATAGAATCGAGTCCGGGGATGTACTCATCACGGTGGCGGCACGGGGGGCGTTATACATCAAAGCTAGTTCTCCGAAACTGCCGCCCGCGCCGATGCTAGTAACTTTCTTACCTAGTCCCTCCGGTCCCGTGGTCATTTGTCCGGCTGCGTTGACGTAGACGTCGAAGATTCCTCTTTCGACGACGTAGAAGAAGTCCCCGACGTCGCCTTGGGTGATGACCCGGGTGTCCTTGTGGCGGATGGCCTTTTCTGTGAGAGCACCGAGGACTTGTTTGGTTTGGTCCTCGTCTAGGTTTCGGAATAGAAGGTTGTCTGCGATGGCGGAGTTGAGACGGTTGATTTGCTCCGGGGTCTTTTGGGTGAACGGTGGAGTCCAGTCTTCGCTCGAGGAGGATGGGACCATAGACTCGGCTGAGACAGATGTTCGTCGGTTCATGTTGTAATTCGAGGGGAAATCATTGGATGGGGATGGGGAGCGGAAGGCAGAGGATGGGGCAGCTGGTGGGGAGAGGGTGCTTTGGGCTTGGCGACCGCGGGGTGCGAATGTTGTACCTGCAGGCGGTGGCGGGGAAGCCGAAATACGGGCGACTTGCTCGGAAAGCGACGTAGCCCCTTCCTTAGGCCCCAGATTGTACTTCTGGAAAGTAGATGCCGTGGGGCTCTGGCCCATATCCGGCTCTTCCTCCTCGATTATCGGTTCATTAGGGCCGACTTCGTTCGCAGGTGGGGAAGAAGCGGCGTTGAAGGTGGATGTGTTAAATCCCGGGAAGGAGCTTTCTACGGGGACGAGAGCGGGACTGGCACGGCCTCCTGAAGCTGTGATACCGCCGAAAGTAGACGCCGATGATCCGCTGGCGTTGGCGCCGGATAGCAAGAACTCGGCACGTTGGGATTCGAGTCTTCGGTTGAAGTGGTTTGCACAGAATTGGAGGATGTCCCCCGGTTGGTTCTTTTGGATCTCGCGCTCGAGCACCGTTCTTTCGTGTACGTAGGCCGGTGGCAGACTCATCCTTGCCGTTTTTTTCTTTAGGATCTCTTCTTTTGGTGGGGGATGAGTGGACGGGTAGGAGGATGGGAGCCGAGGATTTGCTCAGTTTAATAACGCTAGAAATCGGAGGAACCCTTTTTGCCCCTTCAAACTACCGACGGCCAGTCGAGGTAGTCCGACAAGATACACCCGACCGATATAATTCCTGTTTGTCGGGGGTGGTTTCGTTCGGAGGGGGTATGGGATATCTAGCAGGAATAGATGTTAGCTGTTGTTTCTCCCCTCCAAAATAGAAGCAATCAAGCTAGATCGTATCATGCCCAAGAAAACAAACGCCACAGTGCCAATTGACCAAGTAAAATAGATTTGTAGAAGTCGAATCGGTAGGTACCGTCGATTGCTTCTGGTTCCTGCAGCTTTTAACCTTGGGGTGGGGTTTTGCGAACTGGTTTCGATGTGGGAGAGGAAGGGAGGAGAGGAAGACGATCTATGTGGCAGACACAAAGACGTGTCAATCTAGGCTCGCAGACGGCGGCAGCAGCAGCGGCAGCGACGAAGCTCCGTTTCGAGGAACTGAAAGGGTTTTAATGGCTCGACTTGCTGGAAGCAGCTAATGAGGGTGGTTCGGGGGTCTCGGGTAAGTGAAGTGGAGAGAAAGTGAAGTAGAAGAGAAAGAACTGAGGGGCAGAACAGGACGGGACAAGGCCAGAAAATATGGAAATATGAAATATAGACAATTCCCCCAACCACAATCAAATCACGACTGGCGACCCGGCTTAGGGCAAAATGGATATTAATATGCAGTAGTATCGGTCATATGAACAAGAACCCGCGCGGTATGATGTCGTATCGTATCACATCCGATCATGAAACAGGATCTGGATGCAGTGGAAATTGGGAAGGGTAGGGCAGAAAAAGCGAGAGTCGCTTCGGGCACAGGCGATTCTTGTCTTCGTGGTCTCTTCCAGGGCTCCACGAATAAAATAGGCCGAGGTGGGGCCGGCAGACCTGAGCAGAGCAAGCAGCAGCAGTAGCAGCAGCAGAGGGGGAAAGAAGAGGAGGAGGAGGGAGAAGAGTTACACGGCAGGAATTCGACGAGATGGTAGATATGAGGTTCTCTGGAGAGTATGATGCTCACAATGATATATGCGCGAAACCACCGAAAGATGCTTTGCAGCTACTTACTTTTAAGGAAGTATAGATGATAGACGATAGATCGATAGATGGGATGATGGTGAAGTAAAGTAAAGTAAAGTAAAGTAAAGAGGAAAGAGAAAGAGAGAAACGAAATGAACTCAAATGGGGACAGTTCAAGCAGGACTGTTTAGCATGCTAGTACCGACTAGTGCGGGCGGCGGTGGGTCTGCAGCTAGTAATAATATGTATGTATCAAAAGCTTCTGGAATGCTGTACAGAAGACGATCCAAAAAAGAAGGCCTAAGGGTTTATTGAAAGGGAGGAATGAAGAAAAAAGGTTCTGACGGGACCAGAGCCAGTTTTAACTGTAATTGACGGGAATTTTCTTATTTTCACTTCACATCTCGCTGGAGGGAAGACCGGACGATGACGATTTCAGCAGCGCCTGAGCTGTTTGCGGGAGAAATCCACCCAAAAGCAAGCAACAGGCAAGCACACTAGTTAAACACTCCCAGCCCCTCTCTGCATGTCATTCATCTTCGTATTCACTGTTCATGATTTTGCTCGTAGAGGGCTTCTTGGGGAGGAGGAGGATTCTGTCGATACGTTGTACATCCAATCCACGTCGATAGGATATATTGATTGATATAAATATATCTCGTCGTGGAGTAGATGTGTATGTATGTATGGATGCATGGATGTGTATAATGTCTCATGAGTTATTCCGACTCCCACGGGCGTCCCTTCTGGATAAATATCCGTTTCCCTCGCTCGCTTGGATGTTTAATTTTGGCTACACCAGACCATTCCTTTTTCCCTCTTCTCCTCCACCCCCAAAGGTGTGGTCGCTCGGTTGGTGTGTACTCGTCTGTCTGTGCATCGAAGACCAGATAGATAGCAAGCATAGCATAGCACACGCACAGACAGAAGCAAGCAAGCAAGCAAGCATATCACACACCCCGCTTTTTTTTTTTGCCCTTTCTTTCTTGGAGCAGCCAACCAACAAACAGCACAACCTTGTCCGTCCGGGAAAAAAAAGATTAATAAGGGAAGAGATGGTGTGCTGGAAGCTCTGGAATGCGGTATGGAAATCTGGGAACAAGTGGTATCATTGGCTCGCTTACGTTCCCTTGAGAAGCGTGGGCTCCAGCCTGTTATTTTTTTCCCTTGGCTTGAGCTTCCATGCTGTCTTCTAGAAGCTTGAGCCGTCGCGGCCGTTCAAAAGCGCAAAAGCCTTCTGTGGGTGTCCGTCGATGGACGGTGATGCCAAGGGAACCACTTTGAGTGTCTCCACTTTTTCATATCCATTTGATCATCCCATTGAGTTTTTTCGATTGTGAACTTGGGGGTCAAAGCATTGAGCTGGTAGAGCATAGTGAGTAGTATTCTGAGGATGCAGTGAACGGATGTATTCATGCAATATATGCCTCTTTTGGGTGGATATATTCCTGCATCACCGTCAGCTCGTGACTCAGTAAATCCATTCATTCTCATCCCAACTGATTCAATAAAACCTCCATCGTAAGCAATCAAAAAAAGACGGAAAAGATATACAGAATAAGAAAACGAATGGCAAAAAGTTTAAAAAGAAGCTCTCGAACGGGGAGTCGAACCCCGGTCTCCCGCGTGACAGGCGGGTATCTTAAACCGTTGGACGATTCGAGATGAAGTTTTTGGTTGTTTGGATGAACGTCCGGCTCTGCATTGGACATGATAATGCAGAGATCGAAGCTTCGCAAGGAGCTCCTCGTGATTTAGCCGTCTTCTTTCTCTCCCCTCGTGATTATTGAGTCTTAGTGGGAAGCCGAGGTATTCGCAATTTTATGAGAAGAGAAGAGTTCCTCAGAAAAGGTTCTTTTGGTAGGTGGTGTCTTGATAAAGCTTAGTCGTGATAGAATTTTCAGCGGGTTGATGATCCATGTTTGTTGAGAGTTGTACTGGGTAGTATGTGGGTTGTTGGTGTTTGTTTGCTCCTACCAAATGTGTTGTCGCACAAACATTGTAAAATTTTTTTCCCTCGTGAGGAACAGCCATCTATAAAAGGCCCACCTCCTCCCAATCCTTTTGGATTTTTCTTCTCTTTTTTCTTTAGACCACACTTCGTATGTCAACCCCCCTCAAAGAGATCCACTCTCAACTATTACAGTATCTACAGAATGAATGACTAACAACCTCACAGATAGGATCTTTTCTATAGTGTACAACCTCTTTTGAATTCTTTAAAAGAGCCACTTTTCCAATCCTGGCTGATGACTGGATGGTCTAATCCTTATTACCTCGCTGCCACAGAGTGAAGCCGATCTTTATGTTACCCATTTCACGTACTCCTTTCGGATTTTTGGAATGAGGTGGTGATGATCTCGACCCACTTGCTTGACTTTGTTCTTTCCTTTCGAGGAACCAGATGATTGCATTTTGGGTTGGCAGCGATGGTGGTCTGACAGGTTCTTCCCAAATCCTTCTTATCAAGATGGGAGATGGGAGGTTAAATTGGGAGAGTGGTGATTTTGGAGAGTTGGAGGACGGGTCGTTTTATTATTTATTTCTTTAGAGTAGTTTTATCAATTGAATCCTATTCTATTCTATCTCATTCTCATCTATAATCCATTCAAGTGAAGTCGCGTATCTCCGTAGCTGTGCCAGTGAATGAATAAATCTTTAGCTCGCCGTTGTCGCATCGCTTGAACAAAAAAAATTTTAATTTAATCTTTTGTGTGTGTGCGGGTTTAAATCGGCGTTTGTGTCGCGTGGGCAGCAACAGGCCCTGCATCTGCATCAACACAGTCGCCAATCTCAGACGGGACCTGCACGACCGTAACGAATACCCCAACCAGCCAGCACCTGATTAGACAAATCATCGGCGTTTCATTCGCCGGCGAGCTCTCTGTTAAAATCTTCAGAATTAGGTTGTCAAGCAGAGTTCCCGAGTTGGTCACTGCTTCTTTCCTTTAGTGGATGAGAGAGAGTGTGGGGGTGGACTTTTGTGGAGAGAGAGGGAGGGGATTTGGGAGGAATTCCCCATGGAAAAAAAGTGGAAGAGGCTTGGAACATACTCCATAATACCGATGATTAAGATAGGAATGGTCTGGGGAATTGGTTACTATTTGGTTTAAAGCATTGAAGCTGGTGATGATGATGGGTACTTGTGACGATGGAATGCAGGCTTTGGTATTCTAGATTTTTGTTTATGCAGAACACAGCGCATACATAGTGACATAACATAACATAACATTTAGCATTTAGCATTTAATATGCTTCTGCTTCTGCTTATTCCATAATATAGCCTATAATAAGAGAGAGAAGTACATGTAGTTGGGTACGTATTATGTATGTCTGGGCATTCCGGTCCCTGACCCAAGATTGTGGTTTTGTTGGCTGCAAGGGTCATCTGATCTTTTCAACCTCTCACTCTCTCCACTCCAAAAGCTCGAGCCCTCTTTTTCTTTTCCGGACAAGCTCTGAATCCGTATTGGATAATTTTTGGGGGGGCTTATTCTTGTTTCGATGGCCATCGGACGAGGCGTGAAGTATGTAATTGTAATGTGATGGGTTTCTGACCGGCCAAATCTCCGGTTGTTCGCTGAGTGTCCGCTCTTTCTCTTACTCTTTTCCCCATAATTACGATACCACTCTCTTTTTCCCCGGAGATTGAAGGTTGTCGATGGAGTGATAGTGAATAGATGTCACATGGGTGATACACCGAGCGTTTGAATTGGTGTTTTTTGTGAGAAGAAGCTTAAAATATAAATATCCCGTCGATGGTCTGTTGCATGTTGGAACAGAGTCTCTTTCTTTTTTGTCTAAAACATTTTATACGTCAGAGACTAACAGTTTTTAACTAAACAGCAACGATCACCAGAACTCCCGAGCTTTTCTAGTGTCGATACTACCCTTAGCTCAACTTTTTTTCTATTCTTTGTCTTCCTAGCTGCTCGATTGAAAAACAATTATGTTTTTTTTCTTCTTTTCTTAGTTCTTAGTTTTTTCGAGGCGGGAATGCATGGAACGTGGTGGTGTGGACATAGACCGTTTCGCCGTTTCGGAGCACGTCCGAAGCTAGACAAGCAGTAGCTCCAAGAGCTTGCATTCCCCCTCCTCCCCTTTCTTAAAAGAAGTAGAAGAAGAAGAAGAAGCTTTGGATGATCCTGGTAGCGATGAGCTCTGGAAGCCAATTGTTTGTTGCTATTACTACTCCTCGGGGAATTAATAGAAAGAAAGAAAAAAAAAGCGTGGGGGACTGACTGACTGATTGATTGACAGACAGACGGACGAATTGGAGGGTATGGAATTTGATATTTGGATTCTTTGTGATAAGTTTAAGTTAAAGTGTAGAAATAGGTAGAATATCGATTCTGGTCAAGGAATTCTACTTCTTTTCCTATTTAGTTTCCTGACTTCATGATCATAATATAAAAGGTAGAGGTAGAGGTAGAGGTAGAGAGGGGAGATGGATGGGATTTTAGGTTGATTGGAGACGAACAAGGGCCCCTGTCACCGTTTGCTTGAGCTGTGAAGTCATCACGCCTCGAAATCCCCCTTAGCTTCACTTCACTTCACTTCACTAAAAAAATAAAATAAAATAAAAATCTCTATCAATCAGACATTTCGAAAAGAGAGAGAGAGAGTTCCCCTTCTAATCAGAGTAGCATATATTTGGTATTAAATAACTAAGTAACTAGTGCTTCTTTAAAATCAAGTTCTTTCCAGCCCTTCTCTTTCTTTCTTTCTTCCTCTCTTCCTCTCTTCCTCTCTCTCTCCTTCCTCCCCCCCCCTCTTCTTTTTCTGGAAAAGAAAAGAATTCGGAATTCCTGGGATTGATACGTACATACATATATCTACAGACAAGACGCATATCTTAGCTGTGTGTGCGGGCGTGCATCGAACTGCGTGGAAGTAAATAGTTATATAGGCAACGGGTCAGCAGCGGGGGAATAGAAAGAAAATCAGAAATCAAAAGGCCTGTCGACTGAGGTGTATTGCATCGCATGACATATCTCAACTAATCCGCTAATTAACATTTTTTAAAACCCGACTGACCGACGATTGATTACTTTTTTATTTTTATATTTTATTTTATTTATTATTTTTTTTTCTCTTCTCTATTTATTCCGACCTCAAGAAATTTTATTTCTGGTGTTTCTTCTGTTAGGAAACTATTCTCGCCCGAGAAGAAAGCAGCAGCAGCAGCAGCAGCAGTCAACTCAGATCAATTGCAACTCTCGCTCTCACCTTCATTATTACGTACTTACATCATATCCATACCTTCTATCATCATCATCATCATCATCACAACGCCAATTACCTCCTCACAAGCTATCACCAGCTTTGATACCCCTCACGTTCATCGTCTAATCCAGCCTAGTCCAGCTTAAAGCCAGTTAATTAGCTCTACCGACCAAGAGACAGGACCAATACAGACAGACAGACAGACAGCTCTTCCCTCCCACGTAAAAACAAGCTAAACGCAGCTTCCAAACCAACCAACCAACAGAAAGAACCATGGAAAGCGGACCTCACGCCCCGGAACTGGGCAGCCTTCTTCCATCGACAACCATTGTCCACCCTCAAAGGATCGAACAAATCGTTCCAGCCATTGCAAAGGCCTCCCTCGAAGCCGAGGGCATCACCGTTCATTCCAACATTGCCAATACGAATGATGCCCCCCGTACCGTAGGCGTTCTCCGATATAACACATCACACGACTCCTTGCATGAATTCGCTCCTGCCCATATCTACTACGGAGATGATCATGATATTGGGTCTACCAAGAAGGGAGCTGTTCGTAGCAAGGTTAGGACGTATTCAACTTCGGTAAGTTTTCTCTATCAAACACAAATTTATTGGAGAAGAAGGTATTAATGATATCTGATATTTTTAATATGTAGGCTGCTATACCCCTAGAATCCGGTTCCGGTATCGATGGCCAGCCAAGGAGTGGCGGACGCAGACGTGCATCTTACGGTAGGGCTGTCACGCATACACGCACGGTTCTCTCAAAACCAGCAGCAAGCATATCGCTAATTCAGGTACAATGCAGATGAACCGTCCTCTCTCCCTCGCAAGTTCTTCATCAATGTCGTCACCACCCTCCAATCTCTTCTCGAATCCGAAGATACCGACGGAAACTACCAGATCACCATCGACGATGGAGGTCCTAAAACAATTACCCTGGGAACTGCAAACTCCGGTGGATACAACCGTGCTGATATTCGAGGCACTTACATGTTGTCAAACCTGTTGCAGGAACTCACCTATGCCAAGCAATTCGGACGACGCTACATCGTTTTGGATGAAGCTCGTTTGAACGAAAACCCCGTCGACCGTTTGTCCAGATTGATCAGAACTAGTTTCTGGGATGGCCTTACCCGTCGTATCGATGCCAGCGTTATTGAAGTCGTTGGTTTTGATCCTAAGGATCGTACCGATGACCCACGACCGCGCATCTACGTCCCCATTGGCGCTCCGGAGCAATTGGCATACTACCAACAGGTAGCTGCTGACCGTCCCGAGCTACGATTGGAGGTTATCCAGCTTCCCAAAGATATAACACCCGATTATGTCAAGTCGCTCAACGATAAACCTGGCTTGCTCGCCCTTGCCATGGATAAAGAAATCGATCCCAGAACCGGTCAAGAAACGCTCATCGGAAAGCCATTCGTTGTCCCCGGTGGTCGTTTCAACGAACTTTACGGCTGGGATTCGTACATGGAATCGCTCGGTCTTATTGTCGATAACAAGGTCGAGCTCGCCAAGTCCATGGTTGAGCACTTCGCATTCTGCATCCAGCATTACGGAAAGATCTTGAACGCCAACAGGTCCTACTATCTTTCCCGTTCGCAACCCCCATTTTTAACTGATATGGCTCTCCGTGTCTACGAAAGAATCCGACACGAACCCGAGTCAAAGGAATTCCTCCGACAGGCACTCCTCGCCGCCATGAAGGAGTACCATCAAGTTTGGATGTCCGAGCCGCGATTGGACAAGGTCACCGGTCTCTCACGTTACCGCCCGGAAGGCAAAGGTATCCCTCCGGAAACTGAAGCTTCACATTTCGAGCACCTCTTGCAACCGTATGCCGATAAACACAATATGGACTTTGATGAGTTTCAGCAGGCCTATAATGATGGCACCGTTTTGGAGCCGGAATTGGATGAATACTTCTTGCACGACCGAGCCGTTCGCGAGTCTGGCCATGATACCTCCTACCGTCTTGAAAGAATCTGCGGGAATCTCGCGACTATCGATCTCAATTCCCTACTCTACAAGTACGAGGCGGACATTGCCAAGACCATTCGAACCGTCTTTGGGGACAAATTCCCCGTCCCCGACGAATGGCTTGTTGGCGAACAAAAGAGCGGTCATGTCGAGTCCTCCGCCATTTGGGATCGTCGTGCCAGAAAGCGTAAGATGGCTATGGACAAATACATGTGGAACCCCGAGAAGGGATTCTTCTTCGACTACGACACCGTTGAGAAGAAGCAACATTTCTACGAAACGGCCACTACATTCTGGGCGATGTGGGCAGGAGTTGCATCACCGGGCCAAGCACGATCTATGGTCGAACGCGGATTACCCAAGTTTGAGGTTTTGGGCGGACTTGTCGCCGGAACGGAGGAGTCACGAGGGATTGTGGGAATAGATCGCCCGAATCGCCAATGGGACTACCCGTACGGATGGGCACCGCAGCAGATCCTCGCCTGGGGCGGCCTTCAACGCTACGGCTTCGATCAGGAAGCGGAGCGTCTTGCGTATCGATGGCTGTTTATGATGACGAAAGCGTTTTTTGACTATAACGGTGTTGTTGTTGAGAAGTATGATGTTACTCGACCTGTTGACCCCCATCGAGTTGATGCGGAGTATGGTAACCAAGGGTTGGATTTCAAGGGAGTTGCCAGGGAAGGATTTGGATGGGTCAATGCGAGTTATCAGTATGGATTGCAGATCATCAATAGTCATATGCGACGGGCTTTGGGGGCACTTACGCCGCCTGATAGTTTCAGTAATGCGTTTGATAGGGAGGAGATGGTCTTTTAGTTTTCTCTTTTACCAGAAAAGGAGAGCTGAGACTGTTTCTCATACGCATTTTTTATGGGACACTGTCGAGTTTCTTTTATGACTATTGGATTGGGATGGATGGGTATTGATAACTCGTGGTGGATGGGTTTAGTAATGGCTGTTTTGCTTTTTACTTTTTCTTTGCTTTTAGACTGGGGGCTTCTTGTCTACATTTTTAACCTGTCCTCTCCTTAGGATGATTAGGGGAGGGGAAAGAGGATGTAGATAGATACTCGCTCTCACACACTACTGGTTTTGTTTTTCTTCCTGCGTTCATTTTTTTGTTTTTTTCTTTTCTTGTTTGAAATAACTGGCGTATTAAGATGGGGATAAAATGCGAATGCGAATGGTAATACTGGTTTTTCTTATTATTATTATTATTATTATTATGAAGTTTCCTTTTATGGGTTTCTCTCTTTTCTCTTTAAGAGGGTATAGAATTAGAGGGGGGTGTAGTCTTTGGTGACTGTGGGAAGTGGTAATGGTAGTTTATGGGGCTTTTTTATATGTGTGTATGGTGGGTGGGGGGGGGGGAGGTAGGATGGTAGGGTGGGTTAGTAGATGGTGTGTGGAGATAGAGGAATTCGAATGGAATCATTATAAAAAGTGAATTTTGATTTGGAATTGAAGCGTAAATATTATGGGTTATATATATATATATATATATGGGTGATTGGCTGGGGGGTGGTGATGCATGCTGGTGTTTGGATGTTTATTTAAGAAGTACTTACTTAAGTGCTTATAGTATAGCTATTGGTTATTGACTGGTTGGTGGTTTTGATATATACTAGTCAGGTTAGTGGTTGGTAGGTCGATATCCGGGTGCGGGCCTGGGTGAGTGGGTAAGGACTAGTTATTGGCTTAATCTTGGATTGTTGGGTAGTAGGTACTTGTCTATGTAGGTAGATAAGTTAGCCAAAGTTAATAGGTTTTTTAGGATTGGTACCGTCAGGGGGTTTACATGTTAATCCTTCCTAGATACCTTTTACTTAAAGCGACGTGTTAAGTCGTTTCAGATTGGCTATGTTAATTGGCTCTAACTAAGTATGCTACGAGGCATGGGATGAGTTATTGCGGGGTTTTAATTTTTGGGTGATATGTTAATTGTTAGTATTGGCCTGGTTGATTACTCTAATACTGGTTTGGATGGTAGGAGTGGTATGGGACCTGGTTGTTGGAGGAAGAGGTGGGTATGTATAGGTTATATAAGATTAAGGACTTAGGTACCTACTTCCTACTGTGCGAAAAGAAAGGGTGGGGGGGGGTTATTGATACGGTATTAATACGTATATTTCATTTATGATATAATTATTATATATATATAGTTGGTTAGTACGGATTAAGAGGGATTGGGTGGGGTTTTTGGTAATAATAGGTAGTTTGGATTGATTGAAATTGGTTTTGTTTTTTTACCTAGAAATGATACTTTTTTGGGGGTAGGTAAAGTATTTTATTGTAGATTTGGATGGTTATGTTAGTGAAATATATATATCTAATGTATTTGAAGGATCTTGACCGGGGGGTATGTATGTACGGATTCTTTTGCTTCAGGTTTTTGATTTAATTAGATTTTGTCTTTGGTAGGTGGATATAAGTGTACTTAGGTATATTTTATTTTTTTATAGTGGGGGCGTGGAAGGAAAGACTGTAGAAGGGGGGGTGAATGATAGGGTGATAGATAGGTAAATAAATTAAAGGGAAAGAAAATGGGGATGACAATAAGCTATATGAAAGCTGGGAATTGGAATTAAGGAATTCGATTGTGTTCGAGGTTTTGGTAAGTCGGCGTATATGTACGTGTACAGGACGGCTGGTTTAATGCAATGCAATATAATGCATATGGTGATCATGATATGATATACTAAATCAAGCCCACGATTAATTCTGTGTATGCTAGTCTCTCGCTTTCCTCGGGTCTTCCTCCGATTCTGGATTATTCGAATAAAGCAAATCGAAGAAATCCTTAGGACCTTGTTTGGAATCCATATAAAACGACTTCAAAGTTTTCAACTGCAGGCGTTCCATGTTAAAAGCCTTTATTTCAGTAGTGTTCAAGCTATAAGGGGTGATTATGGATAGACTTTTTAGGTTTTCGGAGAGTTTTTGCCACCAGGTCGTTGAACCGGCTTGGGTGACCAGCAGGTCCTTCGTGCTGGGTGGAGGGGTAAGGAAGAATTCGGAGTGGAAGAGAACTTTAAGGATTTGTAGAGTTTGCAGGCAGTTGAGGGTTGAGATTGTGGATTGGGAGAGGTGTTCTAGGTCTGGATTTTCATCGAGGGTGTATTGTAGGCATAGGGTTAGGTCTTTTAGGTAGGGAGTTTGTTGGAAGATGGAGATTAAAGTGGTTGTATTTGCGATTATGATGGCTTGATCTTTTTGGTGATCACATGGGTAGTAGTAGTTGATTTCGAAGTGGGTTATTTGTTGTAGTTCGAAGAGTTGGAGGGGGAAGTAGAGGGGGGTTGAGGGGGCGTTTGTGGTTTGGGGGGAGATTGTGGCTTTGGAGTGGTGTTTTATGGCGGTTAGGAAGTTGGATATGATGGGTTTTTCGTTCCCTATAATATACATTTCTAGTCAATATCGATGAATGTTTGAAAAACAGAGAGAGAGAAGGGGGGGGGGTTGTATTCATACAGTTACCCTTAGAGCAATCCACCCTGTGCAACCGGAATCTAAGAAGTCTCATCTCCCCACTTTCCACCAACCCCGTAACAAACTCCAACATTCCACCGGAAATCCAAGCTCCCGTGTCTTCAAAATCTTCAATGTCTCGTAATATAATCTCCTTAACATGTTGAAATCCTTGCATATTTTCCAACCCGACTACCTTGGAGTATGCGACCAGCTTTTGAAGACCGACGCAGGGGATTGGTCTGTTCATCATTCGATGGGTCCGTTCCTTGAGGATGGTGGAGAGAGTATGCCAGATCTTTGGGTAGGAGAAATTATATAGGTGTTTGGAGACGAAGAGGAGGGGGGTAGGTTTCATGACGGGTTAGGTAGGTTAGGATTGAGGTTAGGAGTTCGGGGGGGAGGCGATGGATTAGTGAGGGTTGCATTGTTATATTATTATATTGTTGTTGGATTTTGGAGATTTGGGATATATGGTATATCTTCGGACTGTAGTAAAGGTACTTGATATGATCCTTCTATGGCTTCAGGACGTAGAAAAGTTGGGCGGAGCTGAGGTGTCTCGAGACTATGCATGCATGCCTCTCTGATAGTTATATGTGGGTAAAAAATGCAACATCTGCAACGCTTTTAGGACTGTTGATTGGATGATGTTGGGGGTTGAGTGGCTGGTGTCACGGGATAAAGCTGAGGGGGTTGCTTGAGTTCAGTGTTGGTTTAGTCAATTACTTTGAATTGTTAAAACTGGAGGATTTTCGCTTTGAGATGTATATTGGGTATTTTAGTGTTTGGTTTGGGATCAAGTGTTCATTCACTTGAGATTTACCCGACTGGGATAGTATAAGAAGGACTGAAAGATTGAGAAATCTATTAGGATCCTAGGAAGAGATTATATTAGATGGCTAGCTGGGTTGTTGCTTGCATAGTGTACTAATAATCTTCCTATCAAGAAATTACCGTATAAGGTTTCGGAAAACTAGTAAGCCAGTTTAAAAAGCTTAAACCAATTTAGAATAATATTTTATTCAGAATAAGCCCCTCAAATCACATATGGCAACCTTGTCACCTTTTTAAGTCTTCGAAATTCCACGATGGTAATTATCTCCTTTTTTTGTTAAAAATCAAGGGCTAAGGGCATAAGCCACAGGCGGTTTCACAACTTCATAAACGACTTGCTAGCTTCAAAGCTAGTTTCACAAGCAGGTCAGTAGCCAGTTCCACGGCCAATTTCATTCTCCCTTCTTCTACACAACCTCGCCTAGTATGGACAGTCAAGCTGCCTTGGCTGCAAGAGCAAAAGTAAAAAGGTAAATATACAACGCCACACGCCATATCTTGCCTTTAATTTGATCGAATATATCATACCCTACGCTTCCTATTCTACACCCAATTGTCATAGGCCATGTCTTCAATCTTAAACTAGCGTTTCCTTATCTTTCTCCCGCTAACGGTGGGTTTGGTGTATTCCCTCATAACCTCACAAAACTTCCTACTTTCCTCATCGAGTCCCGGATTATTCGCAAGCACCAAGTCGTAAAAATCCACAGGAACGGAATTCGGACTAGCCCATCTATCTGCTTTTAGGTTCTTTAAGGTGGTTAGTCCCAAGTGTTCCATCCTATACAAAAAATCTTTTTCTCGATCAGCCATTGTGTCGATATCGCCCGGAGAAGCCCATTCGGAAATATTCCAAACCGCTTCGGGGCGGAGTGTTAACTCCTCGAGCTTCGAGAACTGACAATGTGAAAACTTCCGCCACCATTCCCATGAAGCCTCTTGCGTTATAGTAAGCTTTCTAACGTTCTCCGGCGGGATGAGGAAGAAAGAAGGGTGGAATAGTGAACCGGAAATATATAATATCCGAACCCTTTTCAACCCCAAAACCGCATTTTGCAGTCGAGATAACTCAGGTAATAAAGGTTGAATCACAGTTGGGAAATATTCCTGCCAACCCACCGGCCCCTCGATATCGAGAACTTCTAGGAACGGGAGTTCCTGGAGGAGGGTTGTTAATCTTTTGATGTTATCGATTGCATTTTCGAGACCTTCGCCGGAACCCCCGGCTGCTATGTCTTCGTCGGAGTGGACGCGTAGGTCTGTTATATCTTCTGATCGGAAGTTTTTGGTTACGAAGTCGACCAGGTGAGGGCTCCAGGGTATGTGTATTGTTATTTTGAGCCTTTGGGGCCAGGTTTTTGAGTACTGTTTCAGAGTGTTGATGAATTCATATGCCTCGTCGCTTACTTTTTGTAAATAATTAAAAGTTAATAAATTTGCTTTAGGTAACGAGTATATATTTAGGGGGGTTTATTATGTATTACCTTCTCTATGCAATATAAACTCCACAGCCCGTAACTGAACCCTCCCAGCCGCGATTTGTCTCGACACCACCGAAAATAATCCAGAATCACCCCAAGGACTCCACCTCGTCTCCAGATCACTCGGCCAAAGTATCATATGCTTAAGATATCTAAACCCCAAAATATCATCTCCCTCATTTATTATATTATTGTTATAAAGCTTTTGAATATCATCGCCTAACCTACGAAGCCCAAATTTCGGATGCTTGGAAGGTTTGGTAGTATTGAGGTAGGTATGTCGTTCTTGAGGGCTGGACTCAAGGCTTTTCCAGAAGTGGGGTAAGGTGAAGTGGTAGAGACGTTTGTTGGTTAGGAGGAGAGGGAAGGTGTAGTGTTTTTGGGGAAGGTAGGTTAGGATGTTTGAGAGGAGTTCGGGGGGGAGGGTGTTGAGGGAGGGGGAGGGGGGGTTTGTGGCCATTTTTGGGGGGTTCGGGGAGGGATGGTTGTGAAGCGCGAGTTAGTCTCGACACTATTGGTATTTTGGGAAGATTTGAATGAAGCCTTTGAGTATCATGTTTTAGACGCGCTTTATGGCCTATAGAGGTAGGGATAGATTGCGGGAGTGATACTACCCCGCGTAGAGCGAACAAGGATGAGATAAAAGTCTTGGCTTGGGTTGAGGGTGTTGTAATTTGAATTGGTAAGTACGGGATTTGTAGTATTGGTTACGGGACTGTTGTACGTGTACTATATCGATATGTCTGCCATTATCGATGTTCTATTGAATCCAGTAGCTGCGCGGGAGGGTTTAATTTATGATTTGATATTTTAGATGATAATGAAGCTTAAATTTGACTTCACTAATCTGAAGTCCAAAGAGTTAGAGGTCGTTATCACAGTCTATAAATAAGCTACTATGCCGACAAACGGGGTGATATTATTACAACAGAGCTACAGTATCGATACAATTGATCGTAGTACTACTGAAAATAAGCTCGTATTTTAATTCTCAATACATATTAAAGCCATATTCAAAACCATATATTTATATAATTGGTATTTCACTAGTATTCGAAATAACCCCCCCCCCTTTCCGGCACAATATATATAGACACTGGCAAAGGCTTAAAGTTCCATATATATATATATATGTCGATTACTACTTAATTATTACAATCAATTGCTATTGAATTAAAATCCATCATTGGATGATATATGAGTATGCTTAAGAGACAATAAATCCATGGGCCTAAGCTAAGTATATTTGATGGAGTAGGTATATACATTATATTGTTATTCAATAGCGGTGTATTTTCGTATGCGATATGTAGGGAAGTAGAGTAACCAATTACTGACACGTCTGGCACCGCGAGACCAACTCACACCCGCTGATCATGAGCATCAGTAGTTTGGTTAATAGGAATTGACGACTCGGTGGTGCGAAATGATGGATCGTAAATCAAGGCTTTCTTAGTCGCAGATGGTAACTTGCAAGCTTGATCCAGTAACTCAACTATTTCCTCGTTCCCGCGTTCTAACGCTATATCCCTAGAGGTTTTACCTTCGTTATCCCTCACCTCTGGGTCAGCGCCCGAGTAAAGTAACAACTTTACGACGATGGGCCCCAGGCCCCAAGGCGAGTTGCTGCCCAGTACGGCCATTAATAGTGGAGTCCGTCCCTGATTGTCCTTCGCCTCAATATCAGCCCCCCTTTCGATTAACAGTTTTACTATAGCTGGTAGTCTACTACGTGATGCCGATAATAGCGGAGTCCAACCCCAATAATCTCTCGCCTCGATATCGGCACCTCTGTCGAGTAACAGCTCCACTACTGTCGTATTTTTAAACATTTCCGCGAAACCTTCCATATTCTCCGTTTCAATATCGAAATACTCGACTCCAGCTCGAGGTCTTACTAGTTCCCCCGATTTCCTGCCTTCATATGCTGCCAGGAACAGCGGGGTCCTCCCCTGGTTGTCTCTTGCCTCAATATCAGCGCCCTTCTTGATTAACAGGGCCACGACCGCTTCCCACCCGTTGAATGCTGCTAGCGACAATGGGGTTCTCTCCATGCAGTCTTTTGTCTCAATATCGGTGCCTTTGTCGATTAACAGGCCCACGATTGCTACTTCGCCTCTCAATGCTGCTGCTGATAGCGAACTGTGCACGAAAGGGGAATTAGGCGGTTCTGTACCATTTAGATCTGCACCGCTGTTGAGTAACAGCTCAACCACAGCCGTATGTCCATCTGTGATCGCTGCGAACAACGGACTGCGCCTATTTCCGTCCTTCGCCTCAATATCGGCACCTTTGTGGAGTAAAGCCTTCACTATTTCCAAATGCCCTTCGTCTGCCGCATATATCAGTGATGTTCGTCCAAATACGTCTTTAGCCTCTATATTAGCGCCGCTCTCCAACAAGATATTCGCTATCGATATTTGTCCTTCGCCAATTGCCAACATTAGCGGTGTCCGAAGTTGATCGATTTGTACTTCCAAATTGGCACCTCTCTTCGTTAATAGCCTTACAAGCGCTTCGCGTCTATATTGGACTGCTAGTAGTAGTGGTGTATAGTTGTAATCATCCTTTGCTTCAATATTCGCGCCGCTTTCTAACAGCAACTTCGCCACCGTTTCATTTCCATGAGCTGTCGCCCATGATAGAGGTGTCCTTCCCCATCCACTCTCCTTGATTTCTGTGTCAGCCCCGATTGAGAGGAATGCTGCCACAGGGTCCTTGAGACCGAAACAGGCTGCAAAGCACAACCCTGTAACGTCCATACCAAGAAAATCTGGTGCATTTTGTCTCATGTCATCAAAATGCTGGAGTTGGTTCGATGCCCATAATTTATTTTGATTTTTGAGGAGGCCCATGACGAGGGGGGCTGCTCGGATTGATGACTTATGGGCGTGGTAGGGCCATTTCTGTGCAGCGTATTCGTACAAAGGGTGGGATTCTAGTCTCTTCTCAACCAGACTCCAAGGCTCGCAAGGCCCTGCCTCGAAGGTGTTATAAGAGAGGTAAGTCACACAAACCTCTAGAATGTCGGTATGACAGTTCGAGGATAAAGTTTGCGGGTGAAATTCAAAGTATTCTTGCGCCGTGTAGTGGACTAGTCTCAACTGCCTGCTCTTCTCTTCCATAGTGACAAGCCCGGCGCAGACAGAAATCATACGGTTGATGTCTGGAATATTTTCTTCGTCGAAATCAGGCGCACCTATCTCCACTGCGAGGGCGCATTGGAGTTCCGATGCACTGAGCGGTCTCATACCGTACACTATCCACGTAAGAACCTGCTTTGCTAGTTCCTTGGAATCCTTGTTATGGGATTCGATACGTTCCATTGCCCCATCGTAGGCTAACTGGTATGCATTAGAGTCCGATCCAGAGTTTTTGTTTAAGGCTTCCAGAGCAGCTTTTATCCTTTTCGTTGTGGTTTTCGTGCTGACTGATTGGAAGTATAGATTCGCTAATAGAAACCTATCTAATGTTAGTCTTGGTGGTTATAATTGTGCTGTGGACAGTGATTTCCGGGTGTTCCCATTTTTAAAAACTATATATACTTACATTCCATCTACAGCTTCGAGTATTTTCATAACCACTATATCCCCACATTCTCTAATTTTGGTATTTTTCGATTTGTATACTTTCTCAAGCAGATATTTTCGTACATCCTCGTCGCGAGCACGTATTGTTTTTGATAGGCTGCCCAGAAACTCCCTTTCGATGTCTGGAATCGGTCTGGATGTTATAAAAAGCTTGATACCATCGCCCCGATTATACAGTTCTAGGAGTGCAGAGATTAAATTCGTTCGACAATCATCATCTTCCTGGCATTCATCGAGAGCATCAACAATGATGTATACTTTCGAATATGTAGCCGCCACAGTATGGAGGGTTTTGATGATCTCGCCAAGTGGTGCTGTTCCTCTAGAGTTATGTTTATTATATATATCCCTTACAGCGTCAGGTAGGGGTGTGTGTGTTTGTGCGAGTTGTTTTAATAGGCTGGATAGAAAATGCTCAATCTTCTGCTGGTTGGTTTCTTTGAAGTTGCAGTATATATATCCGAAACCGACTGTTTTGTCATCCGTGAACCAGGCGATTAAGTGGTCAATAACGATGGATGTTAGAACCGTTTTCCCTGCCCCGGGGATGCCAGGGCAGAATAAGATTTGCTTCCCCTGGCTTGATAACCATGATTGGTACTCTGGAGAATTTAAGAACCATATACCAGTATCCGGTTGTCGTTTTCGTAGAATATCGCTTTGACGGGACCCATAATCCACTTTCGTAAGCCAATCAAGAACTTGGCGATCTTCTTCCTGATCTAGTCTGTGTTTAATGGCCTTGGTATAGTCGAGAACTAGATTTGATTTTAGAAAACTGGAATTAACTACAGCTAAATTTATTTGTTGACAATGGGAATGACCTAACTAACCTTGACTCATGATTTCCTTGGCCGGTTTCCCCTCATGAACTTCCAGCGGCTGGACATGACTGAGTAGTTCTTTTGCGTATGCTGCAGCCACCGCAGCAGCATATTCCTGCCAATCTTTCGCTTTTTTCGAGTCCGCGTAATCGCAGATACCTCTTATAACAATACATGGAAAATCCGCCATCAATCCTGCTGCCTCCATTTCGAAGCACAAGATATTTCCACCAAGGCTTTTGCTAACGCTATCACGAACTTTTGCGTTTTTGATCACTTGGTTTCCGGAAGCGATCAATCCATAATGAACTGAAGGCTTCCTGTGTTTTATTTCTGCCTCCGTGTATAGTGCTCTTTCATCGGATTGCGGTTCTGGGCGAGATGGTG
The DNA here is from genome assembly GCA_036971725.1 of Arthrobotrys conoides. Classification (NCBI taxonomy): domain Eukaryota; kingdom Fungi; phylum Ascomycota; class Orbiliomycetes; order Orbiliales; family Orbiliaceae; genus Arthrobotrys; species Arthrobotrys conoides. Next base: position 2,667,644 of record JAVHJM010000005.1, read on the forward strand.
GAACAAGCAGCGATCGACCGAATAAGAAATTGACCAAAGCGACAAAGGCCCTCCATATCCACATGAACAGTTTTGCTTCCGCGCCCTGACCACCGTTTGCATAAGGATCTTCTAGTGACTTGTTCCATGTATATTTGTAGGCAAGCCGTGGATGGTTTTTCCGAATACCCTCCATATAAGTAGGTATTTGCGTCCCCTTTGCTTCTGCCATAGTTCTTAATATTGTTGTCGCTGTCAAAAGAAGAGTCGGTGGAGGATGTAGTGATCCAGTCCGTATAAATTCCTTCTCCATCTTTCCGAAATCCCATTGCACAACTCCGGGATGTTGTCCAAACGGTATGCTAACCACAACATCACCAAGCCGTACTCTTGGTGGAATACCGCCTCCAATGCCGACCATGAGACCGAATCTAATCGATTGGAAAGTACTGATCATTCTAGTGGCAACAGCCACAGCTGGGTTGTTGCCTATTTGGCCAGCTGGCAGACAGGCTATGACGATGTTGTGACCATGGATCTCGCCGAGGATGTAGGAATTTTTGTCGGTGGATGGTGTGGGAAGGTTTAGGTGCTGTTTATCTAACATTGCGAATGCTGCGGTTTGTTCTTTTGGCAGGGCGCAAACCCATCCTACTGTGTAATCATGGTGCGACTTTCGTATGGTCGGAGGCTCGTCGTGTGCCGTATTGAGTTCGGTTGTTGTATCCATGTCTACACCTTGACATGCAGGTGTTTCTGGAATACGGACCTGAAGGGGTAGGTGAAAAACCGAGAAGGGCAAAAGAAATTCGCTTCTTCCGGTAGAGAAATTAGAACTTTAGAGATTATATGTTTAATGTGGGAATGTCGGATTTGGTCCGGTAAGCAAGACTTTCGAAGGATATATATGTTGATACAAAACCGCCTAGGCTTCGATTTTTTGGCTACCCCGCCTCCATGCAGATATGCAGATGAGGTGGCTCGACATATCCTAGGAAGATAGTACCCTCGTGGGTTCGGGTCATAGATGCAACAACGCCACCACAGGAAGATAGTATTGAAGTTTTTTTTGTATGCAAATACTCAAATTTGAGGCCAACGAAGTGAACTCGACTATCTAAGTCATAGTCAGGCATTATCAAAGAACATGACGGCACTGAATAGGAGTTTGTAGCTAGTTGAGAACTAAGTTTGAATCCAGGTAGCTAATTAAAGGGTCGTTTCGTTGAGTAGGGCGTTGTATTTTGTGCGTTGTTACTATGCTGAAAGTTAAACCTTATTCTCGTGTAACAGTGGTCTGGTACAGTTGGTGCCGGCCTGAGGCTGGGTAGTATCCATTCCTGCTCGAGCGCTCGCGCTAGCTGCATGTCAAGGATCCCGAGATACTGGTCTAGATATCGACACAAACTCCACGAATTCACACAAGGCAGTTTCAATATCATCGTTGATAATGATTTTATCAAAAGCCCCTGTGTCCGCATAATATACTCCAGCTCGACTTTAGCTCGTTCCAACCTTTGCTGGATTTGCTCTTCCTTTTCACTCCCTCGTCCTCTCAGCCGTTCTTCAAGTATTGCAAAACTTGGCGGTTTAATAAAAACATATCGAGCGTCGATATCAGTAATTTTCATTTGTTTGGCGCCTTCTATGTCAATATCCAATATGACAATCGAATTCTGTGTCTGGTCGATGATTTTTTGTTTACTCGTGCCGTAGCTATTACCGCTAAAGAAAGTTGTTTCGATAAATGCATTTTGAGATACAAGAGATGAAAATGTAGATGGAGAGATGAAGTAATAGTTTACTTCATCAATTTTACCTTCCTTTGGTTGGTGAGTTGTATGAGATATTGATGATTTGAAGAGGTTGGGGTTTGTAGTTTTTAATTTCTCACAGAGCGTTCCTTTGCCGACTCCTGAGGGTCCACAGACTATGATAGGTTGGAAATTTAGAATGTTTTAGTTGTTAGTTTTGTTGATTTTGTTTCTTTTGATCAAATAAAGAAATGGGAAAGGGAATTAGTGGGAGAGATATATAGATATATTGGTAGTTATTTTTTTGATGAGCAATCGATTTAGATTGATGAGTATGATACTAGGGGTCTGAGGAAATGGCGGTGCAAATTGCAAAGCAGCTTTGAACATAAACGTGGAGTGAAGTTTTCCGTAAAGTATAGTATTGCCAAGATCCCGTCGGCTCAGTCTCCCTAATGTTGAAATTCGGCGTTTATTGGAAATTAATCCAAGTACAGTGGAGGCCCGAGATTTCGTTTCAATCGATCAGTGAAATAATGATTTATACGATAGAACGGATGGTAAGTGGGGAAGAAAGAAAATCTGAAGGAGTCCTTTGATATATAGATAGAGATCGACAGAAGATCTCTAAAATTGTAGCGGACGCATGGTATGAGTTTCTATGTTTAGAAACGGGATATCCCTGCAGCTCTGGAGGCGTTATAAGATTTACTGTCATTGAAATATACATTTTTGCCTAAGAAAATGTCAAGTTGTTCTTATATAAATTAGTGGAAGAGCTAGTATGATATTATGTATTGTGATACCTTTAAATTGTTGTTTTTCGTGCGTTGGTGCGCTTGACTTCATTAGGCAGATCTATATAGGAATGAATTAGTCCTGTATATAGGTTGGCGCAGGGAGATGGATTGGGTAACTAGAGGATCTATGGGGTTATACCTATTAAACAGGGTGGATGTCGCCTAACTACTTTATTCGGAGCCTATAGCAACCATCGAGAGTTAAGGCAAATACATTAACCTCCAGCGACTCGAGAATAACAATTGTTTAGCAATGAATTGCTAACAGAGAATAGCCTAGTTTCAGTCGGTACTCAAAAAGCAGTTAACAGGTAGGAGGATGGAGTGTCATACCCATACATATATGGTTATTCTTAAAATCTCGAATGTATATATCCATGTCTGGATATCTAGTTATGTATACGTACTTAAGTACCTAGATAGTTAATACCTAGCTAGGTATGTGCTCGAGGGTGGCGACCTTCGTTCTTCTATCTAGTATATATCTTTTTTGAAATAAAATAAGTAAGCTTGTTCTCAATTGCAATCGTCTACGCTGGTGGCAGCAGCTGGTCGACTGGCTTTGGGACTAGACGACAGCGGACTTCATAGGAGCCAACCATGTGTGTATGAAGTATGTAAGTCAGTTTGGTTACGAGAGACTGAGTAGTAGCAAGTAGCCCCGTTCCCAGAGCGCCGTGTAAGGAACACAACTCACTAGACTGAATATACCAAAAAAATTCCTACCAAAAAAAGAGTGAAAAAAAGTCCAAAAAGAATAGGGCCGATATGATGTGTTTGAGGCTCGAAACGGTGCTCTGTATGAACTCCCAGATCGAGCCAAAGCCTATATAGTCTATTACAACCAACTCGGCCATCTCTCGGTATGATAAACTATCCAAATCTTGGGATATATATACCTCCAAATTTTGGGAATTTCACTATGCATGGCAGAGTATTCCTCTTTTATGACGTACATACTGCTATAAGTACTGATGTACCCAACGCTGTCTGGTCCCGAGACTGATACGTACATACTGCATACCCCTTAGCTCAACGGAGCTACTAGGGAAGCTTGTAACCCTTTGCTGCCGGAACTTATATTCTCGTACAGGATTATAGCCTCGTATTGCAGACGCGGCCCACGCGAAGCATAGAGTATATAAAAAAGCAAATGTGTAGATTATATCCATGTGGCACCATGGCCACTAAGCCAGGTACTTAGCTAGCTTTCTCTCCAAGGAAATTCGAAGGTTTTCCGGAACTATGCACCAATATGAACAAAGGGGGCCCATGCTATAAAATCCTCTTTCCACTCCGGATCCTCCATTAACTTCTTTACCGCTTGATGAAGTGCAAGTGCTACATCGAAGTCCTCTGATCCAGAATCATCGTTCAATAAGTTCTTATAAAACCTCTTCGCAATGATCGTTGCAGACTCATCCTCCGCTTCCCAAATTGTTCCAATGACATGAGGATAGCCGGCTAACTGAAAAGCGTTTGCAATATGTATTGTTTCGCTAATCAAATCATCATTAGATATCCTTGCCGTCGAACAAGCTGAAAGGTATGCTAATCGTGCTCTAGGGTTTTTGACTTTAACCAGGTCTTCTATGGTTATTTTCTGATTAAGCTCGTTATCGAGATCGTTCTTAGAGCCCTTGAGAAGTAGGTAACTATCCGACGGGCTTTTTTGCAGGCCGAGAGCATTCTTTTCTCGAAATCCAACGGAAATTCCATGACAGGCAAAGTGAATAATACTAGAACGCCTAAGTTGGTTCAAAGTATCTTCTCGTGATGGATCTTGTAATGTAGTAACATTACAATGTCTCCGAAGTAACCGTCGAGTTTCTCGAATTTCTGTCTTGAAATCTAGGTATTCGTCAGAAGCAGTAACTAGTAAAGCCTCCTGGCGAGAACTCATGGGTTCTGTATGCTGTCTTTGTAGCTCTGCTTTTGCAAAATCCAACGCTCGAGCGGTTGAAATATATGAAGAGATCACGAAGTCCATGGCGTTTTCGCCGCTGGTATTTTCGTAGATGCCTGCAGCGTGAAGAGGGGTTAAGCCCATTATTCCACTTGTAATCCACCATACACGAGGCAATGAAGAGACTGGCGAAGAATGTGCATGTGGAGTAAGGTAGCCTAAATGCTCCAGCACAGGTTTTACAGCTGATATCCACAGCCATTTTAAAAGATCTTTCATTTCGTCGTTGTTGTCTGCTAGTCTTGCTGGGTGACGGCTCGAGATTTGGGGGATATTGCGTATTCTACGTTCGGCTTCTGAGAAAATGAGATTTTTTAAGGCGAGAGCGGTGAACCCGGTTTTGGTTACGATTAAAGCATCGCTACGTAGATTGGTAACGTTGAAAGCAACGATCGGACCATCGGCGGCTAGAGATTTGAGTTGCTCTGTACTAAGGGGAAGCTGGAACGTAGCGAATCCAGGTATTTTTCGAATTCTATCTTCGGTTTTCTCGAGTTCCCTTTCGGTGGAAAATAACCGGTGTTGATTAGATTGTTGTCCTGAAACTTCTAGAAGAGATTGATTGTCGCCAGTTGATATGTTAGAAAGTCGGTACCGTAGTCCTTCATAATGCTCATAAAGCTCAGGGTTGACTTCCTTGAGAAAGGAAACGTCCGTTTGAGACTTAATGACGAGACCAGCTATCACACCCCGTCCGACTTCAAGTACTTTGAATGCCTTCGTAGCAGACCTGTCCGTTTGAAGCAATAGTGAGCAGGCAGTCGAAGAAATGTTTTTGGTCCGCAGTTGAGAAAGCAGATGTTCGTGATCACGGCGATGGATGTATCTCGGACTAATTCGGGGTAAAAGCATGGTGACTTCTGCTGCGGTGTCAGCTGCTTGATGATACTGTCGACAGTAAAGATATAGATCGTAAAGCTCGATTCCTTTGGATATCCTCATTTGAGGGGATACTTTTGACATCGCGAACGCTTCTTTGGAACAGTAAACAGCCAGTTTAAGGTTTAGTCCTAAATATTGACGGTCTCGACTCCCCAGCACACCGGATTTGTGTCTGAGACGATAGCAAAGAGACAGCAAGCTCAAACGGAAAGGTCTGTCAGGACTATCCGTTGGAGTACTGGAAACTGCTTTTTCTGCGGCTTCTATGGCTTTTTCCAAGATTTGCGGGACATCCTGGTTCCCGGTTGTTGGGTACCTTGGGTGGGACTTTATTGATTCAATCTTGCCGATATATGCAATGACCAGGACTTCCAAGTAACGGCACCGAGATGCTCCTATTTTTGACGTATTAGCGATGATTTTCTCTGCGGCTTGGAAAAACTCCTCGAAGTCAACGTCGGTCCAGCCGTTCTGATATCTAAGGCGTGAAAGACCTAGATCAGGGTTATGCTGATAGAGAGTTGAAAGGTTTATGTGATGAATGAGCTCCACGCAACGGTGGATTCCATCGTATCCAGGTCCCTTTACAGCGACGAGCCGCTGCATGGTAAGACTAGCTTTTTCGAGGTCTTCTGGGTCTAGTGACCTTGTATACCGAAGTAGGTAACATGATGAGAGGTTGTTGAGATATGCAACCTCGACTTGGGTACCTTCTAATGAGGTATTTGCAATACTCGAAACCGCTTGCTCTGCAGCTCGAACGCTCTTCTCTAAGTCCCTTTGACTGCCTAGGCTCTTAAATCTGGTGATATAAAGATGCGAGAGATTGTTTTGAAAATGGGCTAATTGTAGGTTATTACTGTTCGAGCTCGATCGCGAGGTATCAAGTATTTTCTCCGCTAGTCGAATGGCCATTTCTATATCTTCTTGTTCCCCTAACCTATGAAACCTTAGGTTATAGTATATCGCAAGGCTATGAATATACTCAGAAATAACCTGACGTCCCAAGTTGCTTCCAGAGGTCGAGAGCCTCAAAGCAGTAGAGATTGCTTTCTCTAGTGTCGCAATTGCCCATTCAATATACTTTTTGTCACCTCCATCTTCGAAAAGACGGACGTAGAAAGTCGATAGGCGGTTTAGATGATTCGGTAAAGTTGGATAAGATACGTCAACTTGATGTTGACTGCGTACCACATCTACCATGCAGCTGATAGCGCGATGGAGAGCAGCGCGGTTACCCCGGAGATTATACATCTCGTAAAACATTTCGGCATGTTCGAGTTTCCTTTGCTCTTGCACCGATCTGCTTTCTGAATATTGTTCGTCCTCCATGCTGAAAGCTTGTGGCCAGTTGGGTTGTTTTTGTTGTACAATTGTGGTATATCCACAGATTAAGATAGATACTTGACATCTATAGATCGAAGGGAATGAATTCGGAGGTTAGATTAGCGGCCATCGGGAATGCACCAATAGCTTTAAATTCTCTACTTGATCACTTATGTGAGTGTTGCCCAAAACTCCCATAGAAGCCTGGTTGTCAGCCTGCATCCCCAAAGAAATACGAATGTGTGGTGCCACGATTATCTGCATATTCGCGGTGGCTGTGCTTGAACGTGCAAACCCAGTTAATTATTAACCAATGAAATTCGCAGACAGGCCGATATTTTGCGTTTCGAGGATTGTTTATATTGGCGGAACAAAAGGTTTCCAGCCTTGCGATTGGCCCAAGGAAGCTCTGAAGCTAAGTTTGGTGCAGGGAGTTTAAGGATCCGTATATATACCGGCAGACAGCTACAGATATAATCTTTGATTAGCCCTATCACCTTTGCTTTTAGTATTCCATTGATTGGTATTAGTTTTCGAAGATGAAAGCGAAAGCAACAGTTCCAGGAGCAATCCTCCCATTGAATGCCGTGACATTAGGCCGCCTAGTCACGAACCGGAAATCGCCAGCAGAAGAGTTCTACGATAGCAACTGCCTTCCAGACATCGTCTCAAACGACAATATAATAATCACCTCACGAAACAACTTCCAAGAGGTCCTTCACAGCAGACTCGGCACCTCAACCTACTCAAACCTAACAGCAATCATCGGTTCAAACTATACTCTTAGCAACCAAGAATACATCCTCCTCGAAAGCTTCTCGAATAAATCATACCAACTCGAAAACTCCACCAATGTTTTTGACCACATATGCGCAGACCCGGGACTTCGAAAGTGGTTGTTGAAAATGATAGGACGACGTCGAAGTATATACATGATAGTAGGGTTTCAAACAATCACAAACGCCAGTATCTCCTGCGGAAGTTTTAGTTTAAAAGATACCGGCGGGGAAATTACAGCTCCGATATCTATCGCATTGCCTGCAGCTCTGGGTGTGCCGATACCGATATTGAGCGATGTGTTAGATGTGGGGGTTGGGAAAAGTAGGATGGAGGAACATGAAGTACAGACGCGGTTCCAGGCGCCTGGGGAAATGGTGTATGCGGTTCAATACCGTAAACTGGAGTTTTCGTGGTTTTCGAGTAAGAAGGTTGAGAAAGCTTCTTTGGGGAATAGCAGATGGGTGTTTAATGTGGGTGTTCGGGGTGTTGGAATGGAGGAGGAGGATGTGGTGGATGTTCATTTTGTGGATGAGGAAGGGGAGGATGAAGATCAGGTGGATTATATTGAGGTGCTGCGCGGGATATTGGATTTTCAATCTGGACCGGTGGATTTATCGACAAAAGACTCGAATCTGGGCGGGAAGCCTGAAGTTCAGTGCAGTTCCCCGATGAGTATATAGAGTGAATAACTTTGGCAGCTCAGCAAACCCCGTAAATACTCTTCGCTTTGTCTCGTCGCCAGACTCCCCAACTATGATCTTGCGTCCCGCGCTAACTCATTTAGTGCAATTAATCACTTCACGATATGTGATCTTCAAAGACTAGTAATTAAGTAATATAGCTATAGCTCTTCCGCGAATAACCGTACTGCCACTTCTTCTATAACGAGGAATGTACCTAGGTAGTGAAGCCCATAGATAGGCCTTATACGTAGAAAAATGATGAAGCTGATATGCAACCATATATATAATCAAGCTCATCGGCTGGCCTTTAAATACGCCCGTGTACACATGCACAGCCAGGCTGGCATGCAGACTTATGGGCAAGCCCAGAAACAAGTTTGTATGTAGACTTATATATATACTTGCTTAAGTATATACCTATATATTAAGGCCGTTAGCTACGTTGGCCTCGAGTCCAGGCGCTATAGGTACGTACTGTACTAGGTGTCAGCAAGACTATATATATGATCATGCATACCAGTAGGTCTCAAGGACCACCATAGTACTATAAGTAGTAGCTAGTGGGTAGATATGTATTACAATTCGAACAAGATATTAGATCTTCAAACTTAAGTAAGTACTTGTGGATAAAGAAAAAATACCTCGAGACGCAAGCTCACCGCCGGCTCTCGAGACTACACTGGTCTCGTAAACCAGACAGACTACACCAATCAGTCGATCTCGTAACGTAGACATTGTATTCCCTCAAACAACACATATCCCTCACCAAAATCCAACACCATCACTGACAGGGTTCCACAAACCTTAGCCAGTCTTGGCATGCCCAGGCCAGGCTGGTCTCGTTGCGGCCAGGCCAGCTGATTCCGACCGAATCCTGAAATTCCAGCCTCCGAATTTCAACACTTTCCTACAGAATATTAGTCTTACTCAACACCAACCTCTTGTGTTTCCCTTCATCTAGAATCTACAAATCATTGTGTAATTTTCACGCAATTGGCTCGATATGAAGGGGGTTGAAAGGTTTAAGAGTCATAGACGTGAAATACATGTCAGCACCCGAGGTTTTACGCGTGTAGGCGTGATTTCGTGACTCCTTGGTGGGACTGCATGGACAGCGAAGTGGTTAGTTGGCGACGATAATATTGCTTATGGAAGGGAATTTGTGTATATATAGACCATAGGGAGGTTGTGATTGACATTGAATTAATTGGAAAGTAAAATATATTGTTATAACTAAAAGAGAGGAGTTTTTTTAAACAATATGGCGGAGTCAATTCCTTTTGCTGCTGAAGTATCACAGGAAGTAGAGAAACCCGGGGAAGGGAAGGGAGGATTTATACCACAAGCTTCGAGGTTATCAGAGCCAGAGCCGGAGCTTGAGAACCCGGATATCACGAAGGAGCTAAAGCCTTCAGTGGGCGCATCTCAGGAAGGAAACATTACTATTGAAAAAACGGAAACATCAGAAGGTTCTTTGGAGTCTGAGTCTGAGCCTCAAACTACAACGGAGGATCCAGAGATTTCTAAAGAAATATGTCACGAAGACGATACCACCAAAGAGGAGGATAAAAAACAATGGGCTTCGTCAGATCTGGAGCTGGGAACAGAAGCTCAAACTACAACCGAGGATTCAGAAGTTCCTAAAGAAATATGTCATGAAGATATTACCACCAAAGAAGAGGATGAAAAACAACAGGACCTCTCAGAACCAGAAGCAGAGCCTCAAACTACAACAGATAATCCAATTCCTCCAGAAACACATCCCGAAGAACCCACAACCAACGAAGATCCAAAAGAATCAGAATCGGACGATGAGACACCCGGAGAGAATCTCATCGCCCTCCTCCCTACCGAATTATGTCATGGGATCTTATCGTTCTTAAGCAACAACGAGAAACAAAAATTCTCAAGATGTTCGAAACATTGCTATTTTCTGTCTTTCCCGTTAAGATTCACTGGGGTTGTTCTGTCGAAGTATGTAGATGGAGTTGGGATTAATGATCTTGGTGAGGGGAAGTGGTTGGAGCCTTTGAAGTATCATATTCGGTATATACATACTCCTATTCGTTTTTCTAATATTATGTTTTGAATATACGGATGGTTTATACTGATTTTAATGGGATATAGGTCAGCGAAGATACATTTCCGGCAAAATGAGTTGCATCGATCACTTCAATCCATCGCCGTGTTTTCTAGACTGATCAATTTAACGATTTGCTTAGTGATGGATAAAGGGTTCGAAAGGAACTTATCCGTCGCTGTTATAAGCTCGTTATCAAAACTACCGTTTTATGATACCCTCGAGAATTTAACGCTGGAGTTTAATGATCAGTGGATACCGGGCCTTCCACGTCGTTATATCGAATTGACATCCGACAGTGAAGACGAGGAGTTTAGAACTACGTATCTTCGCGGCCCCAGGGAGATGAAATTACACAAAGCCTATCAACAGAAATTTACACAACTAGGACCTGAGGAAAAGAAGTTTCTGGGAGGATTTATCAAAGGCGGGGAGTTATCGACTGTTGTTAAGAAACTAAAGTTTCCTAAATACCTCAGATCACTGGATTTTAATATCCGTTGCGAAGATTCTTCGTATGCCCTCCCATTCTTTGAAACCCTTTGTTCGGATGGGAAAAAAGTCGACTGTGGACTTTTAATAAACGGTAGGAGTTTCCCATTACTTGATCTCGATAGACCAAGAGATGGAATCCCGGAGTTTAAGCATATCAAACGGGTATCTTTAACATTCCCACCCGACCGCTTCGATTACGATACTATCAAAGTCAAATACCTATCCCGCCAATTCCCAAACCTCGAGGTTCTAAAATTCGTCGAATACGCTCCATACGACGCCCAAGAACTATGGGAAACCCTCCCGGATCTACAAAATCTACAACGGGTGGAATATCCATGGCCTATAAGACCTGGTTCGTATGGCACACGCAGGATATCGGAGCCTACGAATACTATGGAGGATGCTATTGAGAAGAGGTTGAAGATGGGACATTTTGGGAGGTTGAGGTGGGTTAGGTTTTCGGAGGGGTGGAGTGGGTCGGGGGGGAAGGTTATGGAGTTTAATATTTCGAGGATGGTGGATTTTTGGGGTCAGACGGTGAGAGGGTATTCTTATAATACTTTGAGGAAGGCGGTGGGGGAGGATTCTGATGAGTAGTGACTGGTCCTTATAAGGAAGTACTTCTTGTGTATCTTGGGCAACATATTTCCTCTTTGTGACGTCTGGGAACGAGACCAGGAAGCATTTACTCTTGTTATTAATTATGTCAAATTGTATATATCTAAGAATTTTCAATGGGAATTAACTATTTATTAGCCTTCATATAGTCCCATATTAAATTATTTAATATATTTTACTGTAGGTAATTATAGGTGGGTATCTAAAATATCCTTTGACGCTAACGATATATCGAGGCCTATCTTATTCTCATCTAGTCATTTATATTGCTGATTTCGACCAAGCGCTGCGCTAAGAAAGAAGTGGCTTTAATATATCTATATCTCTTCATGACTTGAAATCTGTATGATTATTACCTTGGTATCATGGTCATGATGCATAAATAGAGCTCCTATTTAATACGATCGAGTCGTCCTGTAATCGATATAGGCCGGCCCGCTCGCCGGAAAAATGCTGGATCGATACCATGTGTAATATATAATATTGTTTAAATTAAATACACCATCAATATAACGGTAAATTTTGTAATTTTGATTTTTAATTTGTTTCTACCACCAGAAAATCTTTACTTTCATTTTGGCGTTTTAGTTTTTATAGGAGCGTAGTCGGGACTCGGAAATGGAAGGTGGGGGAGCTGTGATATGAATGGATGGAAGCTTAAGCTGTGATGTGGAAGCGCCACAATCCGTCAAAGGGGAACGTCCCAACCGGAAGTTCCAGGTCCCCAGTATTCACATGTACCGTTAAAGCTAGATTTCGAAAGTGGTTGTTCTTTATATAGTAAAATTAAATTTGTTAGACTTGACATGATTTAGTTTATCTAGTAGGAAGAATTAATTTAATTTAAAGATTAAAAGTTTCAGGCCGGTTCGAATATCATTCATTCTGGATCGTTAGGAACTTCTTAAAGCATTAGTAGCAAAATATTTTAGTACCCGTTTTTGATCTACGTCGGTATTACTTACCATGCGTGCTCCATGCTCAAGATATTTTGGTCAGACCAGGGGTATAAGCTGGAGCTGTCTTTTCTCGGCTAGATGAAACCGCGAGCGAACGAGTAACGAGGCATTGGTATTTTTTTCGCTGCTCTTCCTGCTTTCGTTACCGGCCACCTGAGTTTTTTTCTTTCTTTTCAGTCAGCTTTCAGGGTGGGAGAGATTTTTTAAGCTCGAGCTCGGTCGTCTGAAATATGCAGGGTGGTTGAATGGGGTAAAGACCGAGAACGTTAACGGGGGGAGGAATTGTCATATGATGCATGATATCAATGGCCATGGCGTTGCTTCTTCTTCCTTTCTTCTATTATTCTTTCCGGACAGATTGTAATTGGTATCTATTGTCTTTCAACGGATTAAAAATTTTTCTGTTGAATTTTTTTAAAAAAGAGGTGATAACAAAATAGTGATTCAAGATGGTGATATCGGAGTGTGGATGCGGGTGATTGATATCGTGATTGATTGATTGATTGATTCTTGCATGATGCATTCGGGTGTGATAAGGGAAGAAGTTTTCTGACGGCCGAATTCAAGGAATACCAAGCGAGAAGGACCAGATAGAATAACGGGAGTGCATTGCAGCTTATCCATACATACCTTACTTACAAGATCCTGCCCATGTTCGAGACATCATGCAGGTTGTGGTTGCAGGCTGCATCTTGCTTTGCTTGGCTGAAGTATGTCAGTCCCAGAGTATGTAATCTGCCCCTCAGAACAAGACAAGGATTCGAAGAACATCCCTGTTGCCTTGATTTTTCAACCGTACAGGACAATTGATTGCGGTGATGATGATACATCTCATGTTGGAGATTATTAAGATCAGTTAGAGTATAATATAAAGGGACTAGCAGCTATACCCACTACCTACTGAGTGTACTTGTGGAGGTGGGCTTTGATTGAATTCCGTCTTTCTTGCGACAGACGCACTTGTGACTCCAAATAACAACCAACTAAACCTCGACGGGAATTGATCGGGACAGCTTTATAATAAGCTTAGCACCGTACCCTTCAGCTCGTTTCTGCTCGGGTCTTTTATTTACTTTCTTGTTTTTTGTTCTTCTTTCTCTTCTTCTTCTTCTTCTTCTTCTTTACCTCACCTTCATCATCATCATACTCATCATCATCATCTCCTTGGTCGTGGTTATCACAAGTTTCGAATCTTGACGAGGGTTACGTTTGCGACAGCGCGGCATATCGCAGGTAAGATACCACCATCATCATCTCCCAGTCTACCACATACACACATATATTATACACGTACGCCAGATGGAGAGCTGGGACGGAGATGGGAGCAAGCAACACCTCGAGAACTACCGATCCATCTAGCTTCTGTCTGTCTGTGCATCTGTTCTCCTATACAGCCGGCCTATGCGATGACTAGCTAGCTGGGGAAAAGAACAGGGCGCGCACAGTTGCAGGCAGGCAGGCAGGCAGATAGCCGGTACGCAAGCGAGCAGGCTGGCAGCTGGCAGAACTCCTTTTGACCAGCCGGTATCATCGTGTCGTATCGTATCGTATCGGGGTCTGTGTCAGGTTTTAATTCCTGCGCCATCTTGTTTATAACCCACAGTACAGTTTTACGTTACCTGTTTTCTCTGCTCATTCGGCTGCTTCAGCGTCGTCGAGGGAAGCGAACAAGAAAAAACCCTTTTCAGCCTCCTGGCTCAGGCTCATCTCTTCCCTCATCTCTTTCTCTCTTACATCCCTCATCTCTCCACCATCCCCCCCCCAAAACACCCGTTTTAGCCTTACCCCCCCTCCTATATATATATTATACCCTCCGTGCATACCTTCTTCGAGCTAGCTGACTCTAACTGACCTCCTCTTTCTTCGCTTTCTCTTCTTTCTTCTCTGTCGCAGACACCTAGGAATCTTTTGCTGCCCTTTTTCTGTTCGAATTACTACTACGTTACTACTCATCTCTAGAACCTGCGAGTTGCGAAACCACAAAAATGTCGACTGGCAAGGGAACTTTCTCTTTCAAATGGTGAGTTCCAACCCCCCTAAAACCCAAAATCCAAAATCCTGCAATTTTGCTGCTCCCCATCGATCGCTGGAAGCTGTTTCTACTCTACTCTCTTCTCCGGTGAAGTCTGCTATTCGCTGTGGTTTTTTTTCCGCTGGTAACTGGCTCTTCGCGATAAAAAAATCTCTGTCGCATGCGATGACGAATGTCCCCGTCACTCGAATGTCACTCAACGAAGCGATGGCCGCCGGCGGATGGAAACTATGGGCTGTCGCATGGCTTCACCTACGCGTTTCTAGAAGTCATAATTCTGCGATTCTCTCCATACAAATCGGACTCTTTATGACTTTCTTGATAACGGGATTTTCTTTTGAATTTTTTTTTTTTTTTCACTCTTTTTTTTTGGCCGTTTTTTCTTCTTTTTTTCTTTTCTTATCACAGGAAGGCTGAAGCTGACGGGATTACGTACTATTCAGGTCTGAACCCGCCGAAGAGGTTTATGTCACCGGTAGTTTCGACAACTGGACTAAATCCGAAAAACTCACCAAGACCGCTGACGGCTCACATGTCGGAGTTGTCACCGTTCCTATCGAGAAAATCACTTACAAGGTAAATCCCAGAGTTTTCTTCGCTTTTTTTTTTCCTTTGACTTCTGCGATCGATTTCATATGTATGGATATGGATATGGATGTGTGATACGCGAGATACGACCTGTCAACGCCACTGGGTGGGCCCCTGCTGCTGCACGCGCGAACATTTTGTGCTTTCCACTGCATGAGTTTTTTTTTTTTTTTTTTTTTCCCTTGGTGGGAGGATTTTTAACATGTGGATAAAATGCTAACGAATCAACGTGCTTCTCATGCAGTATGTCGTTGATGGCACTTGGACAACGGATCCCAAGCAACGTATAGAACCAGACGCTTCTGGGAACGACAACAACTATCTTCTTGTTGAGGATATCATCCCAACAGAGGAGCCCACCCTCTCGGTTCCAGCTCCGATCCCAGATACACACGACGAAACGGTTACTCCTTTCATCCACTCCGCTGGCGGCGGATCCACCACTGCTGCTCTCGCCGCTGAGGTACCCTTAGAGCCGAGAAAGGAGAAGGCAAAGGAACCGGAACCAGTCGCAGAGGCTACCAAGGAGCCGGATACGGTTGCTACGTTGCCAGTCATTGAGTCACAGCCACCCATTGACGTCTTCTCCTCGATTGGACCCGAGTCTACCACTGCCGCCTTGGCTGCCGAGGTCCCACTCGAAGTCGCTGCCAAGCAGGAGCCAATTGTTCCAGAGGCTACAAAGGCTATCGTTGCGCCTGAGGATCTGCCGACCCCAGACCCAAAATCCGTTCCAGGTTACCTCCCAGATACTATCGAGGAAAAGGACGAGGTCGACCAAGTTGTCAGCATCAACCCAATCCCAGCTTCCGAAACCGCCGACAATCCGATTCAGTTGGCTCCAAATGACCCAATCCCACCACATACCGCCGGGATCACTGACAATGTCAAGTTGGACAAGGAATCATACGAACACGCTGATGCATCAAACCTCGGTGTCGGCGCTACTGCCGCCGCTGCTCTCGCTGCTGTTACGGGAGCTGTTGCTGCCGCTGTTGACACCTCTGGTGTTAAGAATTTGATTCCCGAATCTGGTTTGCCAGTTGTCGGCATTACTGATGCCGTCAAGAATTTGCTCCCCGAAGCAGTTGTTGGAAAAGTTGAGAAGGAAGAGGACCATAGCACTGCTACTACCGATGTTGTTCCACCACTCGTTGTTGAGTCTCAGGGGAAGGCCGGAGTCGATCCAGAAGCTTCTGGATATCCTGCCGCCGTTGAGGCCAAGAAAGAGGTCAGTTATAGCTCTCCAAAAAAAAAAAAGAAGCCAGTGGATGATAATTTTGCTAACTGGGAATCTTTAGGTTGAGGACGAACTTGTCGGAAAGGTTGAAAAGGCTGCTCCAGAGGCTACTACTGATTTCCCACGCGCCGATGTCCCAGAAGTTGTCCGCGAGAGCCAGGCCGAAGCCGGTGTTCCTCTCGAAGCCTCCGCTTCCCCTATCGCCGTCGAGGCCAAGAAGGAGATCGAGGCCGAGTTGAAGAGCGAAGTTAAGCCTGCCCAACCAATCGCTGAGGAACCAGTTGCCAGCCCATCGGAGACTCCACTTGTCCCTGCTGTTGTCACTGCTTCTATCGAGAAGGCCGGTGTCCCAGCTGAAGCTGTTGCCAACCCCGTTGCTGTTGAAGCCAAGGCTATCGTTGAAGAGGCCATCACTAAGGCCGAGACCAAGCCAGAGACCTTGGAGCCACCAAAGGCTGAGGAACCTTCCACTGCTGAGAAGGTCGTTGAGACTGCCGAAAAGGTTGCCGAGAAGGTCACCCCCGAGGCTCCTAAGACCGAAGCTCCGGAAGCTCCAAAGACTGAGGCCCCACCAGCCCCCACCGCTGAAGCTCCACCAGTCCCTACCGCTGAGCCACCAGCCGTTCCTACAACTGAAACCACTGAGGCTCCAAAGACCGAAGCTGAAGCCCCTAAGACCGAAGTCAACAACGGCGAGGCCTCGGCTGATGCTGCAAAGGACAAGGAGGTTAAGAAGAAGCGACGAGTTTCTGCCTTCTTCCACAAGTTTGTCCAGAAGCTGAAATAAGTGACTCGGGAAGCCCCCCTTTTCTGATGTTCTTGATTTTCTCATCTTAACTTCACATGCATCAAATGTCCGATATTTGATGGGCATTGCAGACATTCGCACGCTTTGATTCTCACTTGCTTTTTTTACTGTTTCTTTTTCTCTTTTTTTGATAAATGACCTTTTTTTTATTCGCTGCTGATGATACCAGACATGAAAAAATTGTCACCATCGAATGTCCTACCTGCATACTCTTTTTCATCAACATCGTCATCAATTCGCGTCACTACTACTACTACCATCATCATCATCCATCATCATCGTTAACGTTAATGGAAAACCCCCCTTTCTCCTCATTCCTCCGTCTTACCTCTCCATGTCATGCACGTAACCTGTCTCCGAACGCCTCTCGTAGAATGTCGCA
Source organism: Arthrobotrys conoides (assembly GCA_036971725.1). Taxonomy (NCBI): domain Eukaryota; kingdom Fungi; phylum Ascomycota; class Orbiliomycetes; order Orbiliales; family Orbiliaceae; genus Arthrobotrys; species Arthrobotrys conoides. The sequence continues at coordinate 2,685,019 of JAVHJM010000005.1, forward strand.
TTGATGTCTCTTTTCTCTTTTCTAATTTTAATTGAGCGGCATTCTTTTCTTTTTTTTTTTGATTTTATCTTTTTCGTTCCACGTGTAGGATTTCCGATGCTTTTTTTTTTTTAACTTAAGTCTTATTTCAGTCTTGGGCCTCTTTTTTTCACTTCCTCTTCAAGCTTCGTCTTGGTTTCTTGGTTGATTCTTGTAGTTTTAGGCTCTACTCTTTTCTTTCTTTTTCGTATGTAATATTTTTGAAAGATTATTATCCTGATTTTAGATTACTGTTATATGATGTGAAGCATACTATTGAGGAGGTGTAAGTGGGGTGATTTGATATACGTCGTCGGTATGTCTCGGGTTGAACATGCATGCATAGCTATAGATGGAAGGGATCTTGTGTTACGTTACATGGGAGTATCTTATCGATTACCCCTCTTAAGCTTCCTTTCATTGATAATATTAAAGCTTGATGTTTGTTGGGTATATATGCACCTGACGTATGTGAATCATGTGATATGGAAACACTATGGGAAGGTTGATCGGGCAGCTTCCTGGATGAATTTGGGGGTTGTCACAGGGTTATTCCTTGAGTAGGTATAGGTTGGATTTCATATAAGTATTCCGAAGGGCGGTGGGGTTTGGGAGGGATGATTGGATACGTGTGCCGTATTTCGAAGAATGCATTGGATAGCTATGCTTCATAGCTATGCTAGCTAAAGCCATTGCATCGAACCAACCATGCTTAAATACACCCCGCACGGCTTCGGTATCCTTCATTTTCGATTGAGCGGGGGGTTTTCCAATTTATGGGTATGATAAAAAGGGTGTGGGAAAATGAGGGGAATTCCTACCCGATGCCTACCACCATCCCGAGCGGAATGGATGTTGGACCAGTTAGAGTGGGTAGACGGGACTTGTGGTGTGGTTATGCGGGAAGATAGGGCCGAAGGGGTGTCGGTCGGAGTTTCCCATGTGCTCCGAGTTTTACGTTACAAGATGAGGCGGGGGGTGAGGGGTTAATTTGGCATTGGTTTTGTTACTTGGGTTATACTTGGGTTTATGGGGGGGTTTAGAGGGGAGGAGTGGTATTTGGGATGGTTGGATACTTACTTAGGTACTTACTTGGAATGGTAGATATCGTCATCGTTTTTGTGTTCGTTGGCCGTTGGTGATAGGATGTTTTGTTTGATAAGGGATTTTGATATGATACGATATGATATTAGATGATGGAGGGGCGGGTAAGCCCTAAACCTGACAGTTGACGTTTAACACCTTTGAAAATATCATGTTGGTGGTGTTCTAATAAATTAAATATAAAATGGGGGTGGTGGGGATGAAGGGGGATGGATGGATGAATGGATGGATGAAGGGGGGTTCTTGAATACGATGTGTTGCTGTGTTGCTGTCCGTCGACGTTTGTTAGTGGTTTATTGGTGTGTTGTGTTGTGCCGCAACACACAACACCCCGTCAACAGAACCCGTCTCCCCCAATCCCGGCCTCCTCTGGTCTGGTCTGGTCTGTGCCTTCATCAGCAACCCCCCTTCGGTTTCCACCTTCCTCCAACCATCGTCCCTTCATCGGTTCAACCCCTCATCGATTCTGACCGATTCGAAGGCTTCGCCTATCTATCATACGACTCCCAGTATATACCATTCCGACTCTATCCGACCAGTCGTCGACATCTCTCCCCTCCCCATCTCCGACGACAAGCGGGTTTCATTTACCCTCTTACCTACCATTAGCACCTCATCCGTCTACATACCTTACATTCGCATTCTTAAACCTCCAAGTCTTCCTAAAAGGAAGTAAAATAAAAATAAAAGACGCAACGTTGATTCTATTCGCGGAATCTCCCTTCACGGATCGCTTGGGTTTGAGCCTTAGAAAGCCTCAAAACCCCCAACCCGGTCCTTCAGACCTATCCTTGGGACACCTGATCAAAAAGGGAATTCAAACACACACCCGGGCGAAATAGAAGGTGTAGTTGAACTATTCGGACGGTATCCGCCGACCGAAGAACACCCACAAACTACCCAAGGCCGACAAGCAACTATTCTCTGAATACTTTCTGCGATATTACACCCCGGTTTTCCCCCTACGATACAATGGCTGACGTCGAACAACATTACGGACAAAAAGAAGGGCGCGTTAATGGTGCGGTTGCGAAGCAGCAACAGATCATGACGCCGTGCCCATCGCCGGATGAAGCCATGTTCGTTGGGGAAGACAGAGCTGAAGATCACCAAAAGGCGCGGCTTTCTACTGTTGATGGAGACGCCGGGCCTACTGATATAGCTGTAGTAGCTCCTTCGACGAATATAGATACAGATCATGGGACGGCCACCGCTGTTGCCGCTTCTCGACGGGAGAGTGCTGCTGGTGCTGGTGCTACTAATAATGGTGTGAATACCATGGCTACTTCACCCGCCGAAAGCGCTCACAGCAGCACCCTCGTTGACGACGATGCTATGGTTATGACTGCTGATGACACATCGGCGCGGCCTATTCCAAGCGATCGGGACGAAGAGCAACTACGGAAAGCATCTCCAGACTCCATAACTAAGGTCCACGAGGACGATAACGCTCAGGTAAGAACTTGTGTTTGGCGGATTCGAGATTTCCTAATTTGCACAATCTGTCGCATCCCGATTTGATTTGCATCGCCTACGTACCAGAAATAACGGGATTAGCTTTGGATTTTTCTGGCTCTTCCTTTTTGTCTCTCTCTCTTTTGGCTAACCTTGTCGACCTTGCTTATTCCCTGTCCTTTCTGTCCCTCCTACTTTTTTGCAACGAGGAAAAAAATGTGACATTTTTTGTCAAACCTTCTTTTTTTTCCTCTTTCTCGCTCTTTACCCTCGACGATATTTTGCCTACAGAATTTTTTTCAATATATATCCACCTCGATATATATTATACTGCCCTTCCGACAGACCTACTCCATTTCCATTCACTTATTCCCCAGTCTTAATTACTCCCCACGCTGCCGCACTTAATTGGCAAAGAGTCCTTTAAATCGCAGCCATGGCTGCAATGGACGCAATGAGTAGTCATGATACTCAGGCGGGGGACCCTGGCGATGAAGGGAATCGGCTGAGTTTTTCGGATATGGATATGGACTGGCTCAAGTCGATGTTCCAAATGGATGATCTCGAGTCTTTTATCGCTTCGGGAGGCCTTGACTTTACTGACACTGTTCCTTCTACTTCAATGCAGGGTTCTGTGGATGATGCTGGATTTTTGGACCCTCTAGATCACCACCTCGACCTCTCACAGATTGAATTCCACCCGTCGACGATCTCAGCGGAGGATCTTCTGATGCAGGTTGATGGCGGAGCTTGGTTCCCGACAAACCCAGAGAATGGGATTACGCCGCGGATAGAGGCCTTTGCAAAACTGGAATTTCATTACGGACAAGATTTTTACCTAAGCGGGTTGAATATCGTCTTGGGCAGGCAGGACAAGGAGTCGGTTTCTTCGTTTTCTAAGAAGAAACGGAAATCGGAAAACCATTTTGGAGATAGTCTCCTTACGCTGGATGAAGTTAAAGTGCCGTTGTTCCCGCCGCCGGAGATAGATATCAGTTCGATTTCGAGACGACATTTACGGATTCAATACGATTATGAAGCTTCATCGTGGACGCTCACTTCGCTTTGCGACACTGGGTTCAGGTTATCAAGGCAGAAGCATAAAACTCGAGGATATCCGAATGGGAAGCAGGCTACGCTGGAGAACTCTGATGTTGTAGAATTTGGAAACCTGGCTTTTACGTGGTTCTTACCGGATCAGGATGAATCGAAATCTACGGGTATGGTTGAAGAAGATGTGAAGATGGAGGATGTGGATATCCTTGGAGAAGGCGTGGCGCAGGATATTAGTGATATGGATTCGGATCATGATTCTGATGATGGAGATGATGAGGATGAAGGTAGTGATATTGATAGTCGGGAGCCGAGTCATGATGTTGGAACGCCGACACCCAGATCTAAGATTGATGGTATGGATGATTCGTCACTCATGCCTCCACCGCCAACGGTCAAGAGAGGTCGTGGACGACCGCCGAAGAATGGAATTTCTGTCAGGGAGCAGAAGTTACTCAAAAGACAAGCGCAAGAGGAATTCTTGGCTAACGGTGGGAATGTTGCGGGTCTGGATATGACGAAGTATGGAAGTTTACCAGTTGATCAGCTATTTGCAAGGGAAGGGGAGAAGATGCAGATGCAGATAGTGAAGGAAGCTAAGAGGAAACAGAAGATTGAAGAGAAGGAAGCGAAGATTAGAGAAAAACAGGCGCAGAAGGATCTTAAACCGGCTAAGATACCGAAGGAAAGGAAACGGAAGAGGACGAAGTCTCCACCTGCCCGTGAAGAAGATTACACACCGGAACAACTGGCGAAGCCGCAGTTACCGTATACGGTTATGATTTATGATGCTATCAATAACTCTGAGAAGAAGGCTTTGACGTTACCGGAGATTTATAGGAGTTTGGAGAATTCGTATCCTTACTTTAAGGTTCGGGCGGAGACTACTGGGTGGCAATCCTCCGTACGACATAATTTGAGAGGATCTGGAGAAGGTGGTGGGTCGAGTTTGTTTAAGAGGGGGCCAAGGTCGGGTAAAGGGTATATATGGGAATTGGTGGAAGGAGCGAATATTGATAAGGAACGGAAGAAGAGGAAGCCGGTTACGGGTAGTCCCCATCCGGCGCAGGCTTCTATTCAGTCGGCAGCTGGGCAGATGGTACCGTCGGGAAGTTGGGGACAAAGCAGTACTGCTGCTACCGGTGCTGGGCATTATGGTCATCCGAATCAGTTTTCGCAACAGTACCAGCCGGTTCAAGGTGGGATTCAGGGATATGCGCAGACAACTTACCAGGCAGCACCTACGCCGTCTACACCGGTTGTTAATAGAGCGGCGCCTTCTTCGAGTGCTGGGTCTGTTACACCGAGGGCGGCGGTTCATGTTGTGGATGGTGTGGTTTCTCAACACCGACCTGCGCCTGCGCCTGCGCTTACTCCGCCGACTTGGAATCCGGCACAGCAACATCAACAACAACAACAGCCGAAACCTGTTCATACAGTTACCACTAATACAACTCAAGTTCCTCAGCAGATGCGATCTGCTGTATCTGTCCAAACCCAGGCACCTATCCGACAAATTGTCGCCCCTACCGCTCCTCAACCTCCGAAAGTTTCTACGCACACCGTACCGATGGCTCCTCAACCTGCTCATGGAGTTCCTGCTAACCGTCCCGTTTCTGGCATTACAACGGCTTCTACCGTTCCAAAACCTTCGACTTCGATGGCGGTCGATAGTAAGGCTAAGGACCTTCTAGACAACCCGATTTTCCTTAATATAATGAAAGAGCATATCCGGAAGAACCCCACGAATAACATCAATTCGCCAGAAGTACGTAGAGCGCTTTGGGCCGAGTTTAAGAAAACCAGCGGTTCCAAGGCTCCCATGGTGAAGAGTGCGGTACCGAAGGCGCCGGTTCCGAAGGCTCCTGTTGCTGTTGGTGCTCCGGTTGTTGGGCAAGTTAATCCTGTGGATGGAGCGCAGATGAGAGCTGGAGTTGCGACGCAGCCTGTACGTAGTGTTATCAGTGCTCAGTCTGCTGCTTCAGCTCCGATTCCTGTTGCCAAGCCCGCGGCTGCTGTTCCGCAAGTTCCGACTGTACAGAGGGTTTCTACTCTTACTCAACACCAACATCAACAGCAACACCAGCAACCACAGCAAGCGGCGGTCACCGCTACTCCTACGGCTGCTAAGCCGGCGACACCGAGTTCGTTACCTCAACGGACGAATGCGCTTTTGACGGGCCTCAAGCTTGACGCTAAGAAGCGACTTGAATTCTTGCAGGTTCTGAAGAACGCGAAGGAGAAGAAAGCTGCGGAAGCTATGGGGCAAGCGAAGAGTGGGACTGTTAAGAGGGTTGCGGAGGGAGTACCCGAGGGGAATCCGGTCGTTAAAAGGATGGCTGTTGAAGGGCAGCAGTAGTCCCGTTACCCCAATTCCACATCACATTCTAACGCCTGATTGAAACGTTTTTTGTTTTTGCTTGCATTGTTTCGTCCTTCCGGCGGGCATGATACCTGCTGCTGCTGCTGCTGCCTTTTTTTTGCCAGCTGAATCATGCTTCTTCTTTTTTAATGCGCGAGGGGTTTATTATACATAATGTTTCGCGGGAGGGAAGGATCGTTTTTGTTTTTTCATCTTTTCATTACCGAATCATCGAAAGCACGCGGTCACGACGCACGTACTCACACTCACCGACACACATAACTAGGTTTTCGTTTTTTATACTTACTTACTATAACTACTACTACTACTATACCCCCAAACCTTTTATATGTTTTTTTAATGGGCATGACCTTTCTTTTTTCTTTTTTCTTTTTTTTTTTTAGCGCCGGTGTTCCGTGCTATGGTTCGAGAAATGTCTTTTTTTTTTCATTCTCTTTTTTTGTATAGGCGTTATAGGAGGGTGGTGTATTATTGTGGTGTGGAATACTTTTTTTTGAAAGTCATTATTCATATTCTCCTTTCTTTTCTTTCTTTTTTTAAAGTATGAGGATTGTGGAATTAGGGGTACCTAGGGGGTTTTTATGGTGATTAGTGTGGAAGGGGGGGGGGAGGAGGGGGTTGATAGTGTAGTTGATAGTTGATAGTTTGATGTGATGGGGGAATGAATATAGAGGTGGTGATGAATATATATTAGAGAGGTTTTGAACATATGATTGAATGGGGTTTTTAAATTGTGAATTGTGAATTGTGGGTTTCGGGTTTTGTGTAGCAGGTGGATGGGGTGTAGATGGTGTGTTATGGATGTGGTAGTATGCTTAAGCTTTAGGGATTATTCGTAGGTGTACTATATATGTAGTCTGCTGTGGGCGATGGTGGGGATTTTTGGGGGGGTTAGTAAGGTAGGGCGGTTCTAACTGGAGGGGGTTGATGTTGGGGAACTTAGGGATGGAGATGGAGATGTAGAGGTGTGGTGTTGGGGTTTGTTGGATTTTTTGGGGTAGCTAGTTGCATGTAGCACGGTTTGGTTGTAGTCCATGAAACGACAACCGAGGTAGGGTATTTTATATATTATTGCTCAGGTAATTGCTGTGATGGGTCTTGTAAGTATTTATGTGGTTTATTGTACATGAATTGATGCCTTCAACTGTGTAGAGGCTTAAGCTTGAGGATAAGGTAGTAGTATAATATTAGTAGTTGGTAATGGACTATAGTTAATCTAAAACTCTAGCTTTTTGGGATAGCTGTATTACTATCGATCTAACGGCTAGTTGGCTTGGAGAGGCTGATTTGGTTAAATTACAGGTTTTTTTCTTATTATTATATTTATTGGTATATATATAGTAAAAGGGTAAAGGATAAAAAAATAAAGTAGTAGACAGGAAAGTAGTTGTAGCTACTTAGTTTGGTATATCCATTCTAGTTATATATATTAGTATAAAAAAAAGGCAAGGCTGGAAAGCAAAAAACATTTGGAGGGGTATCTTGTTCGTTGAAAGTTTGGATTAATAACTCTTTCGTTCGTTCGTTCGTTTTGGATTTTTTGAGTCCATGAAGTTCGTATATTCTTGTATCGTGGTTCGGGTTTTTTTGGTAAGTTGGTGGTTTCGTGACCGGTGTTTTAACTTACCTATATCTTCTTTCTTTGCGTTCTTTCTTTCTAATCCATCGTATTCTTCATTACTTCCTCATTACTTCATCATATATTCGCTCATTTCTTTCTTTCCTTTTCCTTTTTTTTTTTTGTTATTTTGATTTATAATCCATCCTGCTCCTTCGCCAAAGCCATCAACAGCGGCGAACGATGTCGAATCTGTTTCCCCCATTTATAAAAGATCCATGGGATAGGTATTAATACTGTTGCCAACGCCGCAAGAACAGTGCCCGCTATTGCTGGTGACAATGCTGAATACATCTTTGGAGCGACGAGGGGGAGGACGCCGCCGAGTATACTATTGTATTATAAATATTAATATGTGGGTTGGGAGATAAAGGGGGAGGGGAGGTACCTTCTAGCAACGGTATTACCGGCCGCTGCACTAGCGGCGTAGATTGAGTAGGAGTTTAACTGTATAAATTCTTGTTAGAAATTGTTCATTCGTTGTGGGATTTTTTTTTTTTTGAATGGGGGGAATTTAGTGCTTACCAGGTAATTCGAACCATGGATAAAGATCAGACAGTTACCGGTACCGAATGGGACACCGGCGAGGATACTCCATATCCAGGGTTTTACGATTCGAGGGTCTGAAGTCCAGGCGAAGATGTATAAACCCACCGGGGAGAGGACAGCGGCGATGCAGACGCTCCAGATTAGGGCTTCTGGGGGGATTCTATTTCAAACGTTAGTCTTTTATACCCTCCCCTGATAAATTTGTATGGTGGGTAAGGGGGGGGATAACATACTTCCCAGTCTCCGGATCGATTTTATGTCTATTATACCCCCACCTAACAACCGGATCCAACCCAATCCCCAAAAAAGTCCCAGCGCATATTCCCAAAAACGCCAGACCGGAGTACTTTGCCTCCCAACCCCTCAACTCCGCGAACACCACGGGGTAAGCCACAAAACTCATATACAGAATGGCATAAATAACGGCCACGTATACAGCCCAACAAGCACAGATGGCTTCGGTGAATAACATGTGGATCGGACGGGTTAGGTTTGTGAATAGCAACGACCAGAATGTGGCGGTGAAATCGTAGCGGGAGTGGTAGCGCGGATCGTTTGTGGATTTACGCTTTTGCAGGGCTTTTAGCCGGAGGAGATGGGGTGCGTAGGTTTCTGGGACGAGGAAGTTTAGGAGCCAGGTTAGGGTGGCGAAGATTAGGACTGTGTAGTTTAGGGAGCGCCAGCCGAGGTATTCTTTTTTTTTTTAATCTGTTAGTATGTTTTTAAATAGTGGTTTGGGGTATGAGAGCATACGGTATAGAATGCCACCGAATAGAGGGCCAAAACTTGGACCGTTCATTGGGGCGATGGCGAAGACTGCGAAAGCAGTAGAACGGTCTTCGGGCTTGAAAACGTCGGCTAGGGTACCCGGACCGTTCGCGAGGGTTACGGCGCCAGCACAGGCGGCGAGGAAGCGGACTGCGATTATGGTTGTTATGTTTTTGGCGAGGCAGAGGGGGATGGTGAGGAGGATGAAGATGGCCATGCATATCATGTATAGCTGTTTGTCTTCATGTTAGAACCTTTCTTTTTTTGTGAAGACTTCGGTTTGAACTTACTCTACGGCGGCCGTACATTCTGTGGATATTTTTAGTATTGTTATATCTTTGGAGGGGGTATAGGAGGACTTACTCTGATAATGGGGCTAGTATAAGAGGTGCGAATGCCAGCCCTAGCAGGTAAGTTGTGATACCAAGGACTATGATGGTCTTATTCTCTATTCCAAAGTCTCTCATCATGCCCACTGCTCCAGATACATATGATGAGGAATAGAAGACACTGTTATATATCCAAAAGTTAGTAGATGTTTCAGATACGATAATAAAGATATTGGAAATACTCACACTACCAACGTCTCCAATGCCATCGTGATCAGACAAAAATATCTATAACCCGCCGACCAATTCAAAGGATTCTTAGGATCATCCGGTCCATCCCAATCCACCAAAAACTCATCATCCCCTTCATCGCTACAAGAACTCTCCTCACTCCCCGTTTTCCCAATCTTCTCTTTCATATCCACCACCCCCTTCTCAACATCCTCCCTGTCCCCATCTTCACCGTCGTCTCTCCCATTTTTTATCTTACTAATCCCATGATGTTCACGACACGATCTATGCGTTCTAGTCGTCTCCCTTGAACATATTCTGTCAAGATCGATGGGTTCGCCGACTACATACTGTCTATCTGCTGCTTCGTCTGTGCAGCTGGGTACGGCGAGGTGGGCTTTGCTGAGGTTGTTGTGGCTGTGGGTGGCGGTGATGGTTTGGCTGCTTAGAGTGCTTGCTGCGTATGTGGGTTCTGCACCATTACCACTATTGCTAGTTGTGGTGGGTAAGGTGGTTTTGGAATCATCGTCTGGGGGGTATGGGGGTTGCATAGTATATATTTTGTTTAGGTGTGTATATATACTGGCAATCGGGGTACCCGATTTGATTGTTCTTTGGGAAGGATGATAATTCTGTGTCTAGTTTATCTTCCTTATTTTTTTTTAGAAATTTGTATTCGCTTTGAATCAATTGGGTTTATGTTTTTTTGTCTGGGAGTCCTCGAGTAGTATGGGGGGTGAAGTGCTTCTTTAACCTCGGGAGAAGTTAAGTTAAAACCAACAATGTAACCCAAAGGCAAAAGGGAGTTTTTTTGCTATAAGGTTTCCCCCCAAGCTTTAGTAAGTAAGTGAGAAGAATAAGCCTTTCTTTCTCCACAAACAGAGAGAAACCAGAAGTGACGTCTTAAAGATCTTCCCCACAGTTTAAATCAGGAATGGTATAGATATACTATACCTCCCGCAGAAAAGAAACCAATTGATAATCGATCGATCGTATCGTATTGTAATGAATGTTTGAAACTAAACAACACCACTTTTGATAAGGGAGGTCTGTTGCTTTTCGAAATCCGGGTTAAACCAATACACCCCCAGCCAAGGCGGCTAAAAAAATCCCAGGTTAATGGTAGATGGCACCCAGGAAGGAGGTTTTTGGGAATGGTATGTAGTTAAGCTATAAGAAAAAAAAAGCTTGTATTTAGATAAAGATGTTCGGATTAACCGTTATAATGGGAAGGTACTTGGGGGGATCAATAGATATAAAGAGTTGGAAATAGAGCTAATGGGGTATATGATTTTCAGAATTCTTAGTTGAAGTTTTGTTTGAGTTAAGGATAATAATATGTGAAGCAATATAGTATCCGAAAATTCGAGGGTGATAGAGAGGGAAAGAAAAGAGAGCTCGATTATCCGAAATGCTCAGAGAAACTGAAATCACTTTAAACAAAAGCCACTGTCTCCGTTCAAAACTAGTAAAGGCCCTGCTCTCCGATGGAACATTTGCGACGGGAGGAAATAAACAAGGTTGGTTGTGGAAACAATTTGGTTACATTTTGTCACGGTAAACGGTGTGATTCACATTGATAAAAAAAAGTGGTTTTTTTATCTCTTGGATTTTTTTTTTTTTTTTTTTTTTTTTTTTTTACGGTCTAGCTGTCACAGAAGGGACAGTTATAGAAATCTAAGCTGGTTTTGAACTGAATAACGGTCGGCCGAAGGGGCTATTACTACTATGGATAAGTCCCAATTACCTTAAAGCGGCCGAAGGGGACGATCATCACCCATCATGTGAAGGATTTGAATTATCTGCCGTTCCGTATGTATGGTTGGTAGCTTCATTATCACTTTTTCTTCCCAAGTTACTTACTCGAGTATTATTTTTTTTGAAAGAGCTAAAGGAAAACTGGTATACTTCTGACTAATGGCATTGCATTTGCATCTCCCCTATCAAAAAAAAACCATGTCGCCACCCAAGAGCTCTTCCAACTGGTTTTCATGCCGGGGTTCCGAATTAACCGAATTCTGATTAGCAGACCGTCGTCGAATCCCAATTGCAGACGGAAGCGGGAGTTTTGCAGCAGCAAGCAGCAAAACAAAAATGGGTTCTTCTATCCCGTAAGTAAAAATTGACGATTTCCTCCGATCGAGATGCAGGAAATACTGGGGTGGAAAGGTAAGGGGGGAAAACAAGGACCAATTACAATCCCGCCGCGCTAGTTAACGTGCGCATACATTCGGATGAGAACATCGGCAGAAAAATGTTTCGGCATTGACACCGGACCTTTGCTAACCTTTTTCTGAGACCTAAAAACTAAAAGCTACCTTTTGAGCTTGATTCACTGTGGCGTTTTTTTCTTTGGGAGGGGAGGAAATTACAACAGTTGATTCTGTGTTGTTGATGTTGTTGAATATTAACAGGCTTCTTGAGCTTTTGGCCTGCCTTGTTGGGATTGAGTTTTTTCTGGGTCGGACGACAATTTGACGAGGAATGTAGTTATTGTCCCATGGATGGGTTTTCTGGGATAACTTTTTTTTTTTTTTTTTTTTTTTTTTGCGGTTTACTACTTACGGCGGTATTCTAGCAGTTTTGGAAGTTAGGAGGTAGTACAACGTGATCATGAATTGATCACAGGGCAGGTATCAATACTTATGACTAATAAAAGTTATTGAACGGCTGGTATGCAGCAACTTCTATCTCCTGCTGATAATTAAAATAAAGATTGACTAAATCGATTGAAAGAAAAAGTTTAAATTGTATTAAGATACATTGGGAAACCATTTTAAAGGGTAGTTAGGTAGTATAGAAATGGCTAACGAGATTGGAAAGTGTCTTGGGCTGAGCATGAGCACGCGGCTTGAAAGGAATAGGAAAGCGGAGGCAGATACAGATATATGCATGCCATCTATGCAGCGGGACGCGGGAAGTTAACCGTTTCGAGCAAAAAAAAAAAAGCAGGATTTATAAATCTAAGGCAGATCTGCAGATACCAAAAAGAAAAAAAGGTTGGGATGTAAATCGAGCGTCAGGGTTTTGGCAATAACCCCAAGAGTCTATTTGGTATGCCATTTATTCTAACCATTTTGCGTATTATAAGTCAGGGTGTGGAGAAATAGATTAAGGAAGGTCGATAAACCCGGTTTGCGGGAATGCCGTGGCGGCGGCTCTCTTCTGGATTACGATCGTGGATGGCGTTCTAGTACCCGTAGTCGATGTGGTGGAGGTTGTCGAGGTTGTAGAAGTAGTAGAAGTCGTCGAGGTAGTAGAAGTTGACGTTGTAGATGTAGTCGTGGAAGTAGTAGAAGTAGTGGTAGACGTAGACGTCGAAGTCGTTGTCGAAATCTGGGAAGTGGTACTAGTTGTGGTTGAAACAGAAGAAGTCGTGGATGTAGATACCGAGGTAGCCGTAGTGGTAGAAGTAGAAGTACTTCCAATGGAGTTTATAATCCTGGAAGTATATAAGTCGATTACAGTACCCGCCTGCGCGGGATCAAGGTCGTACGGGTTATTCGAGTTATCTGCAGCAGCGATGTTGATTAATTCCGCCCCGAGGTCCAGGGAACTAATTTCGCCGACAACTTGTTTGACTTCTTCCGCGAGCACCTTCTTGTTGATGTCTGTCATGTTGCGTTCGAGAGTATCTCTCATTCGGTCGGCTACCATGTTAAGCAAGTAGCTTTCGTAGACAAACTGTGCATCTGCACTCATACCAGGCCAGTTCGGGTTCCCTAATTTGATCTTTTCGTCGACTATCACAGCTAACTGTTCCAGGTCGAGGAATAATTGGCGTGTGGCTTCGAGAACGTTTCCTGGAGCTGCGTTCCCGAAAGGATCTGTACCCGCGGCTCTCTTGGTATTTCGCTTCTTGTTTGTACCCTGATTGGGATTGATGACGGCGGGCTGGTCAAGATTGACTTGAACAACGGTATCTTGTCCTGCCGAATTTCTAGACGGGACATTAATTGTATTCGATGCATTCTTTGCCGTAGCATTGACCCATCGTGCGAACTCCGTTTTAGCACAGTCTGGAACTCGTTCTGCCATGTATTTTGCGTAGAAGTAGGACGCCAGCACGATTTCAGAGACGTGGCTCATAATAGTTTGTGTTTGGAACAGGATTGTGAGTTTTTGCTCTGTGATCTCATCCAGGCCCATTTGGTCGACTATGGCCAGGAAGCCGTTGTAGTCCTCACGTTTCTTCAGCCTTTCTGAACTTTCTCCGCCTCGTTTCCAGAATTTTTCCGAGCCAGGATTTTCCTTTCCTGCTTCCTTTTCCGCATCCCGCACCTCCTCTTCAACTACTTCTTCTTCTCTTTCCTCCTCTTCCAGTTCATCTAAAGGGGAGAGGTCTCTCTTCTTCTTTTTCTGGTCAACCGGGTTGCCGTTTCCAATAACAAACTTCGACGCCTCAACAACACTCTGCACTTCATTCTTGTTATCAAGTGCAGAATTGGACGCTTGTGTAAGTTTATTGACAAACTGCTGCAAAAACGGCTCTACCTGAGGCCAAGCCCAATTAGCAGCCGTTTTTGCATTATCCCAACTTAATAAGTCCATAAATTGTCTCTTCTTGATTTTGGGGGGCTGTTCTTCAGCTGCTGGGGCAGCCTGGTCTTGCGGTTGCGGTTGGGGCGGCGATTGGGCCTCCGGTTTTGTAACAACATCAGGTTGGTTGCTTTTAAGAACTCGATCTATGGCATCTCCCATTTTCTGATTCTGTTCTTTTTTCCTCTTCTCTTCTGGTGTTTCTTTCTTCTTATCGGTGTCTTTGTGTTTAGTATCAGGAGTGGGATCAAGAGGCATGCCCTTTTCGATAGCTGGATTCGACCAGTCTGAACTTTCGAGCCAGGTAAGTAGATCTATGGATCGTGCCTCATGCGAAACCGGGTTTGCCTGCACGGCCAGCCAGTGAAGGCCCAACAAGATCGCTGGGAGAGCTCTCATCTTCACCTCTCTCTATCTTTTTTATCTTGCAAAGAGGAGAGTGTTTTGGAGGAGCTAATATGAAAACGAGGAGAGGGAGCAAGCTTGAAAAGCACGTTTGGATCGACAAGCAGCAAATTGCGTGAGAGTAGTGTGGTCGAGAGAGAGAGAGGAAAGAAGATCAACCATCTCGTAGCGGGTTAAGAGATCAACGGCAGGCTTTTTGCTATATATAGAGAACACCTGTTATGCGAACACATGGACTTTGAATGGGGAAGAATGGTGTGTTCTCTCATATCCGCGTAAACGACATATGCGAAGTTTCATTAATACCAATGGTCTTAGTAGTTGCGATAATTTGATGCTGTAGACGGTGTCGCGTGGTTCTAGAAATGGCCGCGGAGGGGGTGCGTTATATTTCTCTAGAATGGCAGATACCAACTTGCTTGACTGTGGGTATAAAAATCCTCATTTGTCGCTCCTCGTGTCCGAGCTTTTATCTCGCGTGTCGTCGTCTTTATAGGCATTTACACCTTTGCCCCACCGTCCCGCTCTCTTGCCCCAGTTGTCAATTACCCCCCAAATGTGAACCGGAGTAAACTGGGGGGCATCTGGTCTGAGAGGGGTTGTGGGAGTAATATTTTCCACTGCAGAATGAGAAATCCTCGAACCAGCACTTTCAGGAATACCCCCTTCCCAACGACGCAGAGACCTTGGCATCGGCGAATGAGCTACCCTCATCATTGTAGGAAGTTCTTTTTCCGAATCGGACAGTGCATCCCACCATTTTTCACTGCAGACCTCCCATACCCTCGAAACCGCCCTTTTGAAGCTAAATTTCTCGTCTTCGCCAGTATACTTCTTTACACTCGTAAAGTCAACTTTGCCTCTAAAATCAGAATCTTGGTCTGCTACTGTATATCTCTTTCGTTTCCATGTTAGAGGATCATTTGGATCTTCGGGAAGCTGTTCATAGAGTGATATGTTAGGCCTGAATGGAACCGTGAGGTCTTGGTGTGCTTCCGCAAAGGCCTCCGAGTGGATCGAATCTTCTTCCTGAGAATTCGCATTCTTCTTTCCGGCGTCTGGGAAGAACAGGTCTTCGATAGGGACCTCTGCGCGGATCAATAATTTGCAGCGGCATTCATAGATTGCATCTAGAAGAGTAATAAATCTTCTTGCTTCATGTCGGTGGGATTTTGAAGTTAGCACCGGGACCTTGTCGATGATTATTGTGGAAAAGTTGGATGCGATTGTTATGTAATCTGCGGGACCAAGAAGCTATTTGCAGATATGTCAGCAGGTTCTCATAAGTTCCCGCGAATTGCACAAACCTCTACGCAAAGCTCATCGAAATCGAAGAATGCTACTCCATTACGGGCTCGTTGGAGTAGAACCTCCCTCCCATAGACTATCAGACCCTTCTGCATCCACCCCTTTTCATCACCACGAGCAGCGTTTTCCACAGCGTCTTCCCACGCTTCTTGCATATCCCCTTCCTTCAAAAAATAAAACTTCGGGACCTCTACCACCCTGTCTTCTTCCAGCCCAACGATATTAGCAGGAACCTGCACAATCCTTCCTTCTCCGCTTCGTCTCCTCCAATCAATTCCACCCTTCATATCCCAAATCTCACATCTCCTTTTCAACACCTCCTCAAAAACCCCAAACTCTTCCTTCCTCCATTCCGCACTGATCAAGGTCTCCGGCAATCGATTCGACGTAGCAATTAAAACTCCACCCATCATAAAAAACGCATTAAGCAAGTTCTTCAAGATCTTCCCGGAAGCTTTATCCGGCATTTGAAACTCATCGAGTATCAACACCGTTGAATTTTCCACCATTTCCTTGGCAACATGAAGAACTGAATATCCCTCTCCGATATCCCTATCGTGCCTGCTATAAGCATTTTTAATCCGGAAATCTTCAAGCATGCCGTAAACTCCCAGCATAAAAGTATCAAAATGTACCCGTCTTTTACTTTCAACTGGTAAACTCTCAGCTAGGATGTCCGTCAACATACTCTTACCACAGCCGACGTTCCCGCTAAGAAGTAAACCTCGCGGGGAAGATATATTTAAAAGCTCTTCGTCACGTGAGAATGTGCGAATTAAAGCTTTACTTTGAGCTTGCGGCGATTGTAAGGATGTAGGGAGATACGGGGAGTCTCTCCATGTCGTTTTAGACTTTTGTAACCCCTTACCTCCTGTACTCCCACCATTCGAAGACTTTTTCCGTGCATCTTCAAGAGCACGGAGGGAATTCGTTACCGCATCCAGACGCTTTTTAAGGTCAGTATACCGGTCTGGTTTGTAGTCAAGTAATCGATCGTAAACACCCTGGATTATAATTGCTGCGCGGTGTTGGTTTGGATCTGCCGAAATTACGTTGGTGGCTACTAGGTTGCGGTAGATGTGGAGTGGTGAGGTTATGGTCAGTCCTAGCGTATCTTTGGGGATATGCTGGTAGGTCGCGATCGGGAAGGAAAGACGGGAGAGGTGTTTCATTGTTGGGTTTTGATCGCCGGGCTGTGATGCAAAGTATGGTGGTGGTAAGCGGAGGGTTGGAAAGCTGGAACCGGAATAATATGCCGGTCCATACTCAGACTTGAGGCTTTAATGCATGTTTGGGTATATTATATGGGTAGATGGTATCAGTATCCTGACGTTTAGGCCACTTAGTCTCGAGTGGTCCTGGGGCCATCTCGAGACTAGAAACCGAACTAAGCTCAGGGCCGGACCGAGGTTAACCTAGTCGGTGTAGGTATAAATTTATAAAATGCAACACAAAAATGTGTTGCAAAACCCAAATTCTGCGGTTTGGCTGCAAGCTTCTTTCGGAACCGAAGAGACCACGTCCTATCATGACTTGTCAACCCAATCATTAACCACTGCCAGAATCCTGTCGTTTATACAGCTAAAATAGCGAAATTATTAAATTTTTGCCTGCCAATTACAATCAGTGCCCAAGATGCAATCATATTCTGCAATCGATCATATTTAATCTTTGACCCATGGACATTTCGCAATCGTGCAATATTATCTCCAAAGAACCCTGTTAGTGGTAACTAGAAGGGTTAGCATGTACCCAAATAACACTCCCATTGGCCATTCAGAATTTAACCCCCCGTACTGAACCCATATATATCCTGCAACGGATATATATTTTTGCATATACTGAAGTGGAGTATTTATGTTTGGTTGCGGCAAAGCATAGGATCCATCAGCCCAAGCTTGGCGAATAACTCTCAAGACGCCTCAGTTTCCGCCCCGCACCATGCTTGACTTCAAATAAATCAATGATTGCCTTTCTCAACATACCAAAACCTTCAACCCTTCCGGAATCCCATTAATACTCTTTAAAAACAATATACGCACTTTCCAAATTCGTAATGCTGTAATAACTCCAGAATGATGGCTTATGTTATCTTCATTTTCTCGCTTGGCCTTATCATTGGGGCTGGCGCTAGCGACGATAGCAGCGCTAGCGGTTGGGACGACTTCGCTAATAACTTCGCAACCGATATCGCCCCAATAGTTGTCTTATTCGGCGAACAGGTTACTAAGCAATTTCTTAGCGAATCAACTACTATCCTAGACCATATAATATTCGCTGTTGCGCCGTTAGGAGTTTTAACAGCTGTTGTATCCGTCATCCGCGTTTGCGGGAGTTCATCATTAAAGGCGTTCATAGGAAGAGCTCAAGAAGCGCATGGGGTTTCAGAGGCCGAATTATGCTCTTCGACTAGTAGAGATGTCTGCGAGTTATGGTCTAACGGCGGTATTAGTCGGATCTTCGGACGCCCAAAGATTTTAGAGTTCGTTTTCTCTGGCAGGGAGGATTTTTATATCAAATTTCCCGCGAGAAAGGACGAAAATGGTGAGCCAGGGAAAGGGCCAAAGGATGAGGGGTTGGAGAAAGAGCGGGCCGGTGGGGAAGTCATTTATCCTTCTTGCGGGATTCACAAGTCGAAAGCGTTTTTTTGTCCTGGTGACTTCCACGATGATGGTGAGCCCTTGAAGCCAGATTATTGGGAAGAAATCGACAAAACTGCATCGACTGTAGAGGCAGACCAAGAAGCTGCCACGCGCACACAGCGATTCGCTCCACATCCTAACCTATCCTTGAATGTTGGAATAAGGCCACCGCCACGGTGGGTCCAGTGGATCGTTGTTATCTTTGGAGTTCTGCTTCAATTGAGCTTCTTCGGCTATGCCACATGGGCTTCTTATTATGCATCAGATATATGGGAAGATGGTAAACCACCTCAGAAATGGGCTTTCCCTCTTGCAGCTATCGGAACAGGACTTTTGGTTATCGGCATGGGCCTATGTGCGATGTTAATCGACCGACGCACGCATGAGAGAAATTTCACGAAAACTAAGCGGGGAGGGTCAGTTGAAGCGGTAAGATATATCTATATCTCCTATCATTATAAGGCCTATTATTTGCATGATATACAGGCCTAGGACTAACCTTCAATAAACTCTTTCTATAGGGCTCGCCCCAAGCTTCTCGTACCATAATGTTCTGGCTCCAACCGGGCAACCAATCCGTAGGCGACCAAGTTTTCAACCCCTTCGCCTACTGGGAATGCAAAGACAGATATGTAACCTCCTGGCGTGCGGACGGTTCCAATCAAACGACTGCTGTGTTAACCGTTTGGACTGCCATCATATTTTCCACTTTGGGCTTTATATTTCAATTCATCGGGCTGAGGGGTCTTCACGGGTCCGTGGCACTTTACCAAATCGCAGCGACTTTGATTATGGCAGTTATTAGAGCGGCATTGAGAAGTAAGCGGATTGACGAAGAGAAGAACAGGCTGAAAGATCGTAGAAAAGTGGAGGGACATGAGCTTGATTGGATTGCTTTACAAATCGATCCAGCGGTGGCACAGGAGTTTAAGAAGAATCCAACAGCAGCACAGAGCAACAAACTGAATACAAATAAATCGACACAGATAAGTACTAACAAGACAGATTCATCAATCGCACACGAAACTGCTATAAATACACCGACAGACAAGGAGAACGGTACACATACTTCAACTCAACAGGGAAGCAATGGAAATGGATCAAATGTACATGTCCAGGGAAGCGATATTAGTGTGCTGTTATCTCAGGAGAATGGCGGTACGGATGCACAAGCACTAGTACGGGAAACCAATTCGGATATACCACCGTTAGGGGATCACAACACGATTGCATGGACGGAAGTGGTTGCAAATAATTCATCCCGAACCCGTAATGGTAAGTATACGAACACAAGGAGGCCATAGCCTTATATATATAGCATTACTAGCCAGCCTCGTATATGTACGATGGCTATGCTATAGTATTATACGGCAACTAATTTGTCAATTGTTGTGGTACCTACCATAGATACGAATCTAACCTGGCGCATCGTCGATCTCAACCCGACTCGCCCACTCTCAACTAGCCCAAAAGCCCGGACAACAGATTTCCCTGAAGTTAAGATCGTTTCATCAAATTCACCAACTCGGCAAGATATAATTGGCTTTCTTCCAAAGGCCGGCCAGAGCGATAAATATTCCTGTGCGCGTGGAGCAATAAAATGGATTGAACTGAATGAGAAAGACCAAACCGACAGTCGGCGGCCCAATGAAGCCGCCAGAACTCTATATTACCGGCAACGCCTAGCCCGCTTAACAGACTCTATCACACCTGAGCAAGAAAGACCATGGGATACCAAAGTTCGAATTGTGGCTGGAAGACTGAAACAGGCCATTGAGTCTTCTGTAGCTCATATATTCTCTGGCGAAATGGATATATTGAATGAATGGAAAGGCGCCGAAGCCCTCATCTGGTCATCGACTTGTCGGCTGAACGTATTTGAGGAAGAGAGTGTCGATTGCATCGATTATTTTCCAATACATTTCCTCCTTTATCATGATCGGGAACGATGGACGATTAGCAGACACCAACTTGAAGCGACATTGGGCCTATGGCAATGGTCGTTGGAAAGCCGACTTGATTCAAAGAAATTTAACAAGAAAGTTCTACTAGTTGCGGAAAAGACTAAGAAGGAAAACCCGAAGTCAATTATCCGCCTATGGATTAGTCAAGCACTCCCAATTGTCGAAGATGACTATTCTTGTCCCTCGATCCCAGAATTCGAATTTCAACCTATTCTCTCCGTCACAGCTTTAACTGCCTCTCAAATTGAGTCCCAGAACGCGGCAGCATTAACACCCCTGCCAACTGAGCCTGCAAGCCATACATTATTATCGACTCCCAGGGATCCCTCATCAACTTCGCTGCTAGATCTGATTGCACAAGATATTTATACAATGTTCATCAACAGGATCTCGAATCTTATTGAACCGTTGAAAGATATTGAGACTCGCACTCGAGGGCCTCAGCAGGGCATAATCAATCTAGGAATATCTAGAGATAAGCCATTCCTCGGGTTATCGGAGCCGAATATCGAAATTTTGGTTGCCAATTATATTGCCTCTGGACTCGGGACCCGTGAGGATGCACTGGCCAGTGTAATTCCATCCCTCCTCTACCAAAAAAAACTGCCTGTACCAGAAGAATTATGTCGACAGGTGGCCCGCACAGCACAGTCATACAGACGAAGTGGCGATCACCAAAAATGTGAAGACATCTTAAAAGGCTTGCTACAACTTCAAGTTCCGAAAATCGAGGCTTTGGTCGTACGCGGGCTTGGCGAACTTTACCGCTCTACTATAAGGTCCCAGAAAGATCAAGATCAAGAATTCGGACGCAGGGTTGGAGTGGAACTGAAATGCATGAATTGTTTGTCACCTGAAGCCAAAGAAATTCAGCAGCACTACAAAGAAGTTATCCAATATGTCGACAGTGTCCGAAACGACCCTCTTAAAACCCTCCACAGCCTTGACATCCGGAAAGATGAGCTATGGAAGGCCTTAGAAGATGACCTCGAGCATAAGAATCCGAGTCCGTTAGATCTACTCCTAACCATGAATTACTCTATAAGCAACTCCTCAGAAGAGCAACTATCAAGAGTGATAAAGTGGGCTATCGAAAATAACAGCCCAGAGTTAATCGAGGATCTATGGAAGATTGCTGCACCCCAGTCAAAAAGCCTATGGAGGGGCCACCCGGTTTCATCCGCTGGAAATCCGCTACTTTGGGCTGTCGAACTAGAGTGTAAATGGGAAGCCTTTCAATCCGTCATGGAATGGCCGGGTATCAAAATCGAAGAACGTGCTACCAACGGAAGAACAGCACTTCTAGAAGCAGTAGCCAGAAATCTCACGGCGCACATACAAGCGCTTCTACATTATGGGGCAGACCTCAATGTCCAACTGCCCGACGGATCCAATGCACTTCATCTCGCAACATTTGAAGGAAATTACGAAGCCGTCGAGCTGCTGTTGAACAACGGCTTCGATATAAACGCGGAGAATAAATCCAAGAGCTTCGAAACTACCGCGGTACAGATTGCGACATCGAGAGGCTACCTCGAAATCGTAGAACTTCTGCTGAACCGGGGGGTTGATATCAACGCATGCGACCAGGCGCTTACGGTGGCAGCCGCCCAAGGTCATCATGAATTAGTTAAGCTGCTCCGAAGCAAAGGCGCTACTATAGTCACCGTTGATGTTCTTATAGACGCCGTATCAAAAAGTTTCTATGAGGTAGTTGAGCTACTACTACGCAACGGAGGAGATATCAACACCAGTGGGGCGGTGGTTTCCGGCGGCAGCGAGACTACAGCAGGGCTTCGAACCAAGAGCGGTGCTAATCCTAACGCACAAGGTGGAAAATATGGAAATGCACTTAACACGGCCGTCTACCATCAGGATGGCAAGATGATAGAGCTGCTATTAAATCATGGTGCCGATATTAACGGCCAAACTGATCGCTATGGCAGCGCACTTTGCTTTGCTGCGAAGACGTTCGGCCAGCTGCTAGACTATTCAAGACGAACAGTCCCAAGGTTGCCCGAGCCCGAGCTCACAACGATTAACTTACTGTTGAAATCCGGTGCAGAGGTTACTGCTCGAGGAGGAAAATACGGCTACGCGCTAACCGCCGCCGTATGCAAGGGCAACAAGGACATCGTTGAACTTCTATTAAAATCCGGTGCCAATGTTAATGCCCAAGGAGGAAAATACGGTTACGCACTGACCGCCGCCGCACGCAAGGGCAACATGGAAGCCATTGAAGTGTTATTAAAATCCGGTGCCAACGTTCATGCCGAAGGCGGAGAGTATGGTTACGCGATAATCGCCTCAGCATACTATGGGGTCGAGGAAGTCGCCGAACTGTTATTAGCGTCTGGTGCCGATGCCAATGCCCAAGGCGGGGTAGAGCATGTCACCGCGCTTACCATAGCGCTATACGCTATGGATTCAGAAATGATCGAACTGTTATTGAAGCATGGCGCTAGTGCCAATTTCCAAGGCGGAAAATATGGAAATCTACTTAACATCCCAATATATTATGAGAATGTTAAGATGACAAAAATACTTTTAGACGCTGGTGCTGATGTTAACGCGCGAGCTGGAGAATATGGGAATGCACTTAACACAGCGCTAGCAATGAAGATCACTAACGAAAAGAAAAACGAAATGGTCGACCTATTACTGGCGTTCGGTGCTGATGTTAACGCTCAAGGTGGACGGTATGGAAATGCACTTAACACGGCACTATACTATTGTGACATTGAGATGACACGATGGCTGTTAGACTCAGGCGTTGATGATGTGAATGCCAAAGGTGGAGAATATGGAAATGCGCTCAGCACAGCTGTCTCGGGCCTTGGCATGAGCAATAAACTTGAAATAGTGGAGTTGCTACTAAAGCTTGGTGCTGATGTCAATGCTCAGGACGGAATATACGGAAATGTGCTTAACACAGCTGCGGTTAACACAGCCGCGCTTGGTTTTAACGCCAGTAAAATTGTGCAGTTGTTAGTGAAACATGGCGCGGATATTCATGCCCGGGGCGGAATTTACAACAATGCACTTCAATCGGCAGCATTCGCCGGTAATTTAGAAGTGGTGGAGGTCCTACTAAGTATGAACGTTGACATCAATGCTGAAGGTGGAAAATACGGCAACGCACTGAACGCGGCGGCGGTGCGCTGGAATACAAGAATACTCTGGGCTCTGATTATCAATGGAGCCGAAATCGTGCCGGAGCTCTTCCCTTATGAAGACGAAAAGATTGAGATCGATGAACGCAGGGGATACTTATACGAACAGATCATCAAAGTTATGCAAAAAGCTCAGTGTGAGAGGTGCCGTGCTAACGATTTACGAAGATGCATCGCCAGTCACGAGTTCTGTCATTTAAATTGGATATACAAAGCTGCGCTTGAAGAAAAGGGGCTGCTTCCATCTGCGAATCGGCAATTTATTGATGAATAAAGCAAGTCAAATATATATATATTTTTTACATATATGTCTCTCAGGTTTGAGACAACTGTACTTATTTACCAAGTTTTTGATATGGCAGTTTTCTATAATTTTTTTATATATGGTTTAATATATCAAAAAGGTTTTCCCATTGCTTGCGGAATCACCATGTCTGAATGATTTTTATTATTATCTTATATTGAAGGGTGTGACGAATCATGCAACGTCTATACAGTAACAACAAAATTTAAGTTCCAAGGACGGCTGCATGCATGCTATACAGTTAACAGTAGTAGTGAAGCAGTAGTGAGAGCTGTAAAAGAGGGGAAAGATATAAACGGAAAAAGGAATTCAAATTGCATGAAAAGTTCATGCATAACCATGAAGGGGTGTCTTTTTATGGCATCAGGACTAACGAGAATCAACAGGGGAAAACAAAAATCAGTCTCCTCAACTCCGGCGCCAAACCCCTCGCAATGCATATAACCAAACCCACGAACCCTATAACTCGGTAGGTAGATAAATCATCAATAGTATAACAATAACAAGAAAGGAAAAAACAGTATATATATCAGAAAAGCCCACTTACGACTCCAAATCAACGCCATCAGTAGTATCATAAACATCCTTCGCAAATTCAATAAGCAAAACACCAGCCGGCACCAAAACAGCAACATCCTCAACTCCACCCATAGAGCAAGCCTCCATATAAGTCTTCCTGGTATTAAACTCCCTATCAAGGGTCCTAATCCACGCCTTTCGATCATCACTCGCAAACTTGAAAATCTCGAGATAACCTCCTTCGGAAAAGGCCTTGATTTGCCATTTATCAAGTTTTTTGGCCGAGATCGCTGGTGAGAGGTTTGGGAAGTAGAAGGCGGGAGTTTCTTGCCATGATCCGCCAAAGTATTCTGGTAATGGTGAGGGCCTTGTGTCATTTCCGTTATGGTAGTTGACGGTGTATTGCATTGATTGTAGGAAGTAGCTGATACTGACGTTACGAATGTCCCCCTCACGAGTCGTGAGCGTGAAGTCGTTTTGAATGATTTCGGGATCATATATTGGTGAGAGTGTAAACCTTCCGATATGGGTTTGATTCGAAATGGTGATGAAGTTATATCTCTCCGTATGATTCCCACGAACGGTAGCATGATCCAAAACATCGAACTGGATCGTAGTCGGATAATTCAAATTCTCGCAAGTCGGCATTTGTTTCTGGAAAGTCCCATCAGGAGTAACATTCTTCCGAATCGAAGCCACAATAATCAACATGATAACCGGTGACGACCCAAATATAGTCGCACGAGCGACCCATTTCTTATCACCCCTCGAAGCAGACGAAAACGAAGGACCAGTGTAGTTCGGACTGTGAAAGACGAGTTTACAGATGATAGCCATATTCGTCAAGAACAGGAATACACCGGCAAATATCTCCATTCCGCGGTTCAAGCTATCCCCCGATGCGAAGTAGGATTTGAAACGGTAGTATGGACCGTATGTATAGCAGAGGTCGGCGATGAGCCATGAGAGGTAGGTGAGATTGATAATTATCAATGGTAGGAAACATAGGAATGGAGGACGGCCTAGTTCAAATTTTAGTTCAGGATCTGGGTAGACTCTGGCCGTGCCTTCGTCTGATGGATCGTCGAAACGGTATCGACGGGTTGGTGGAAGCGATTCCAAAGCTGGAAGACGGGACTCTTCATCGCGGAATCGGTAAGCACGGGTAACCGGTAATTGCTCCAAAGGTGGAAGACGGCAGAGGTCTGTCTCTACACGGCGACAGTGAGGACACATCGAGAGCTTCTCTTCGTGTTGGAATGCTGGGAGTTTTGGAGACACTTTGAGAAGAGGGTCCCAGGTAGATGGGTCGTTGGAGAGTGGGATTTTGGGTGTTGGGGTCTTTTCGTCATCTACGTCTACTGAGGTTTTGGGAGGAGACAACGACAACGATGATATTGTTGATGGTGACGTCGGCTCCGTTGGAGAAGGAGATGGAGGAAGAGGAGGCATATCCTCCTGTCCCTGTGTATCCTTTCTCTTACACTCAGACATATTGTTTAAGTTATAGTTCAGCTGTACTCGTTACGGTGGAATTATCGATATATCAGAACGTACGTCGTCGTCGATTGAGGAGTGAAGCCACTACAGCGATGACATGAAAACAGAATGCGGATAAGCACCCCTCCCCCTTCCCGACGAGTCATTACCTAGTTATTATTCGAGCTATATAAATGCCGAGATTTCCGACATGATCGATGTTCATTATCCTCCTATTACCCTTGTCGTATTTATAGCTTATTTCTGCGGGCATATATCCCGCGTGAGGAAATTCCACGTGAAGAGCACATGGACTTTTGGAACTATTGTGCTATACGCTTTCAGGGGTGCATGTTGATAGATGGTTTCATATATTATGATATGGTTTGAGGAGAATCTGTTCAAGAAGATCGGGATATTATGGGAGATTGTAATTGAAGGCAGACTGTGACCTTTATACACTTTGATATAAACCCTCGAGACTAAAACGGCAATATGAGGACCAGACAGTCTCAAGACCCCAAGTCTTCATCTGTGTTGGGGCCGGGGAACAACACATTTTGGTTCAAAAATACAACAATCCTCACATATCACGGTCAAGTTCCGACCTCGAACTATCAATATCCCAATGCACGTCGACTAGTCTTAAAACCATGAATACAAAAACGTATTCAAACGCTCAATTGGAAAAGAGCAATCTCTTTCAAAAGTCCAAGCAATCAACCGCTTAACTCGATGATTCATCCTAAAAAAAACCCAGTACCTGCATAACTAACCCGCACAGACTCTCAAACTCTGCCGGAATATGGAGTAAAGTAGCACAAAATGCAACATTGGCATTCAGCCAACGCCTTATGTATGCCTTGAGGCCGCCTTGACCCCCTCTATCTCTCAATCGAATGAAAAGAAGGCTTTTTTCTCTCGCTACGGGTTCGCGAATTTCTTACGGCTGGGTTAAGCTTCTCATGTACCGAAAGGTGATGAGTCAAAAGTGCATAGCCCGTTTATGTTTAGAGTGAAACTGACTGCATTCGGAATAGTCGACAGGGGTATCTTGACGACAACATTGGTTCCTAACGTTCAACGCATGGGGCGGGGAGGGTATAAATCTGGGGTATTTTCGTCTGATTCTTGGGGGATTTGGTTTTTATATCTTTACCGTTCATGTGGACGCTGGATTAAACTTGAAGTGCTGTCGATATTCTTTTTATCACCGGATTTATATATAATTTATTTATAAGTCGTTTATCTTGTCTCGATTTTAATTATACTTCAACTGGTGCTGGTCTCGTTCCCAGATTTCAACCGATATATCGTATATTCACCCAGATCTATTCATTCTTGATATATTCTCAGCATTGGCAAATTTACAGACTATATATAAACTACACTGCCCTGGTTATTGGATTATCACTCACATAGTTAACGGCGTCGAAACTCATCTTATTTCAATAAGGATTCTTCTAAGCAACTGGCCCCATTGTGTTAATGCCTTTATTCTTCTTTCCTTCTGATAACTTATAAGTTTTATCAACCATGGCTACCGCTATATCCTCAACCCTCCAAGCCGTCGCATTGAACGAAGACATCGACGAGCCTTATACCCCCCACTCTTCAGATCACGAAGATAATGAATACCCCTACTCTTCCTCAGAAGACAACGGCGACAATGAATACGAATCAGAAGAAGAAGAATCATCCTCATCCTCCTCATCCTCCTCCCCCCAACCGAAAACCTTCAAAAATGAACTCCCCCTCCCCCCCTCCCCACAAACCCTAACCTTCACCGAAGACGACCTAATCCAACTCTCCCTCCTCCGCTCCGAAGAAATCGACCAAATAATCTCCTCCTCCCTCCTCCCATCATCCCTTCGTTTCGACCCATCCCTCCACGAAACCCTAACTTTCACTCATCCGGAATTAATCCTAACATTAACAACCGGTCCCAAATACCCCGTTCTACCGTTATCCTATACCTTACAGAATATCAGTTTACCTAGGCTCGTGATTGATAATTTACGGGTCGAGTTGAGGAAGATCATGGTTGGGTATTCGGAAGGTGACAGTATCAACCGCTGGATCAACCGTGAAGAAAATGAAAATTATGGAATATACGAACCTGATAACATCGCCTTCCTTTTATCAAAAACCACATATTCCCACCTCCTCTCCTACCGTACCTCCCAATCTTCAAAAATATCACCACAAGCCCCACTGAACATAACCTCACCCTCCCTAACCTCCCGTTCTCAAATCCTTTCCTCAGAATCAGGCATCGATTTGAACTCTTACACAACCCCACCAACAATCCAAGACCTCCTGGGGAAATCAATCCCCCAAATCTGCGAAACAATCCCAACGAACTACCGTATCCTCCATGTAGAAAACGTCTTAAAACCACGTTTATACTCCGACTTCCACCAGATCCAATCCACAATCCGTTCTCGCCTATTAACCCTCCCTACCTCCTCCTTAAAAAAAGTAGTCCCAAGAACCCACCACCGTAACCACCACCATTCAAAATCCTCAGGTATACTAGCAGACCGCCGAGAAAAAGAATCCTACGCAACATACCTCACAACCCCCAAAATAACCTACCACGGCACCCCGCGCACCAACATCCCTTCGATAATAAAACACGGGTTTCTAAGACCGGG
Organism: Arthrobotrys conoides; assembly: GCA_036971725.1. Classification (NCBI taxonomy): domain Eukaryota; kingdom Fungi; phylum Ascomycota; class Orbiliomycetes; order Orbiliales; family Orbiliaceae; genus Arthrobotrys; species Arthrobotrys conoides. Next base: position 2,713,517 of record JAVHJM010000005.1, read on the forward strand.
GGATATAAACCCCTCCACAAACCAACCTTTACAAATCCGTTGCGGTAATACCTACGGTCGAGGAGTCTACTCCTCACCATCACCACAGTTCTCACTAATGTACTCCGGATACGATGCAACCCCGACACCGGTTACACAGTTCAGTGGATTAAAACTAATCGTCTGCGCAACGATAATGGGACGGCCCGCGAGTGTTACTAGAGAAGATAATTGGCGTGAACAATCGAAACCCTATCCGAACGCTGATAGCCACGTTGCGAACAATGAGTATGAATACATAGTATTCCAACCACGACAGACGATACCAGTTCTTGTGATTCATTTAGACTGGGGGAAAGAACACTACGAGGAGTTTGTGAATATACCTACTAACCCCTTACATTGGATTTTACAAATGGCGGCGAAAAGGAAGGAGAGGAAGAATAGTCAACGAAATGAAATCGGAGAAGAGGAGAGTAGAGCGTTGTTTCCGGCAGATGTGGTTAGGAGGAAACAGGCGTTGATGGCTAGAGCTTTGAAATGGTTTCCTTATGGGTATGGTCCTGCGACGGGCACGAGGTTTGTAGTCGAGGCGGTGGCGGAGGTTAGTGATGATGAAGAGGAGTATGGAGAGTATCAGAAGGATAAGGTTGAAGGTGTTGAGAACGGGGGAGGAAGTGGGAGCAGTTACTTTTGGGAAATGCCGGAGCTTGAGGATGGGGATGGGCGGTTTGATGAGTTTTTTGAGGAGAGGAGGGCGAAGGCTGGGGATGTTGTTGAGGGGGTGAAGGAGGGCAGTGGGGAGGAGGATTAGATATTTACTACCACTACTATCACTAAATCTGGTGGTTAGGAGATGGAATGTACGATATAGATAGATAGATAGATAAATGTAATGGTAATCGACGCTATACATTATATGTAATAAATACAACTGCAATAGATATCAGGTTACTTGTGTGAGTGTGCATGTGTATAAACATATATATACTCTGAACATCATACCCACCCCTCCCTAATCCCCCCCTCTTTCCCTTTCCCCCGTTAGATAAAAAACAAAAAACAAGTTATGATAATGTTTCTCACACTTTCATCATCACTCATCAAAAAAGGATATATATAATCCGCAAGAAACAAAAAAAGTCAATAATGATGATGCAAGTTTTGGAGGGAGGGAGAAATATGCAATGCATGTCTGAAAGGACCGTGTGTGAGAGGGAAAAGATAAAGAGGAGAAGAAGGAGGGAGAGGGGTTTAAAAAAAAGGGAATAAAGTAGATAAAGAGTCATCAAAAGTGAAAAAAAAAGAACTCCATATAATTTTTCCCAATGCAATGTGGTTAGTAGTAGTTATCCCGCACTCCTTCAAAAAGGGTGGGGGTGGTCAAAGGAATGGATGAAAAAGAAAAAAAAGGCTAAAACTCCTCAGAGACTTTAATTCAAGTCTCTTTTTTTTTCGATCCCTTCGAACAAAAAGATATGCAAACGAATCAGAAAGCAATGGACAATTAAAAAATCGATAGGCATCAACAAAGATTAGTATAATTGGAAAAAAGGAGATCGAATTCCCACCCGATGCAAGTTAAAGGCAAACCCCAACAAAAGACACACAAAAAAAGCAACAACTTTGAGATTTCTAACCTTAACGGTATGAGTTTATGTAACCATATAATAAACCATATACCCCGTCATCGATAGTACTGTCAAAGTTGCGAACGCCGCTCCGGCCTTTTGTCCTGCCGTTGGTACTGATAGATCCACAATAGCGTTTAACTGCGGATTATCACCTCCACCACCAGCAGCTGGGTCACCGGTACTATTACCGCCAACCACTTCGGTGAACGGTGGCGGCATTCCCTCGATCAGGAGACTCTGCGCGACTTCCATAACCGCCATCTGTTCTCCAACACCGTAATTACCGTCCCAAGCACCCCAGTCGCCTTTGTACCACTTCAGACCACACGTGACGCCGTCGCTACCGCCGACACAGGTCTTCAGCGCTGCAACAGCTGAGGTACGAAGTTTGGGCATGATGAGATCGGTGGTGTAAGGGGCCATTTGTGTGGTTATTGCTAGCCAACGGGAGAAGTATGCTTTGAATGACTTTTGATCGGTGTTGCAGCCACGGGGGTAGGGTTCGCAGATGGCTTCGTACATGACGTCGGTTTGTTGGGGGTGGAAGAAAACACCGGCCATCCAGAGGATGCCGTCGAGGCGCTTTTTCCATTTGGTTTGCTCGGCTCCAGTGGTCTAAGAAGTTAATTAGCTTGGAGTATCAAAAAAAGGGGTTAGGAGTGAGGGGAACATACGATATTGTACATGAATGCCGAGCCGGCAAGGTACAGGCCGGCATTGTACGACCATTGATTGTGATTGATGGTGCAGTTCGATCGAATGTCCAAACCGTCGTAGAATCGGTAATCGTCGGAAATCAAGCCGGATTCGACAGTCCAGTCCCAAATCTTGTTGGCCCACTCGCTGTAGGTTTCGTTGCCGGTGTACCGTGCCAAACGGGTGGCAAGTTGGAAGAGACAACCGTTCGAGACGGTATTCTTATAATCGTAACCATTATTCCATGTGAAGATCTGCCATCTGAGACCACCACCGCAGTGTTGGTTATCCCATCTTGTCGTTTGTAGGTTGAATACCGCTTGGGTGACGGCGAGCCATTGCGGCTGGCCATCCGGAGGGTTAGGGAAGCCACGCTCGGCAGCCATCATCGTAGCAATAGCCCAGAAAGCTTGATCGTCGTTACCCTGCTCACAGTTAGCTAAGATCCGATGGTTCGGGTGATGTAAATAGTACCTCTGTCGTCGTCTGATTCAGCGGCATCACCAGACCGTCCGGTCCGATCTGGTGCAGCATACCCTGCATGACAATATCGTTCCATGTATCGTTCCCCGTATACCACCAGTGATCGATTAAGCCTCCAAACATGGCGCCCACTTCCCACCAGTAGTACGGCGGAGGTAGAATACCGGGTGTGTTCCCGGGTAAGTGACCGGCGTAGTAGTGCATCATACCGTCGGCGGCCAGCACAGCGCCCTGTTTCATCGATTCTGTTCGACAATAAAACATTTTAGCCTTTAAAATCATATTTTTTTATGTGTATACTAGTCGTAGAGGGACGGATTTACCTCTGTCATTGACGTCGAGGTCGAATGCACTCGACCGAACGGCGCAGGCGGCCGTGCATGCCGCAACCAATTTGAACCACCGCATGTTGTCGGAACCAACAGTCGGAGTAGATAACTACCCGCACACGACCAACCAACCGGAAACCCCTTTTGTTGTACGGAATTAAATAATATATATACCAGTCGAGTGGAAAGTTGGATATAATAGAAATTACAATTCGAAAACCGTCATTCGGAGGAAGTAGTAGTATTATTAATAGGAGTAAAAAGTCGTAAAAGAAAGAAAGTCGAAAGGATCGATGCTGTTGAATTGGCAACAGCTGGCGGACAGTAGCGAAAAAAAACAAGCACGGAAATGGAAATTAATCCCTTTTGCCTTCTTTTGCTTCTGTTAACCGTTTGCGAAGGTTTTTTCCCAGTTCGAAGGATAGGTACCCGAATTAAGAATTTATTGGAAAGAGACAACCGACCTTCCAAGGAGGAAAGAGGAATAAACTCTAAGCGGGAGACTTTCGAAGGATGGGATTCAAAAATAGCCTTTTGCGGAGAGTGAAGAGAGAGAAAAGATGTTTTGGTAACACAACTTGGATTCGGATTCGGATTATTAAGACAGACAGACAGGCAGACAGCTGGACAAACTGACTGAGCAGACGGACGAGAAGGCTGAGTTATTGAGAGTCGGAGGGTCGTGAATTGGGGGGGTCGTAAGTATGCAAAGTGGATCGCTAAGTTGACAGAACGATCGCAAAAGACGATGAAGACGAAGACGACAACGAAGGCTTTGAACCAAACAGCGAACGGACAGACGAACAAACGTGGTGAGGTGTTTGTGGCTTTGGCTTTGGCTTTGGCTGAGTGAAGGCTTTGGAAAGAGCCGATTCGAAGAGCGAAGGTGGGGGGATGAGAGCGAAGAGGTATTACTTTTATTAGAAAAGTCCGATTATATTATAATCCTCGTAGGCCGTGAAGATGTCATGAACAAATAACGAGAGTCGTTCCTTCTTCCTTCTTTCTTTCCTTCAGATCTCAACAGACTAAGAAGTGTCTGGATGATTAATATTAATCTGGTTCAGAGGAAAGTCTGGCCCGGTAATAATGACGCAAATTCCGGGCGGGCTTTTGAATTCCCTGCTGGTTTGTTAGTAGGTAGTTTGTTTGCAAAAGTACCGACAAGAGCAGCAACCAGCCAACGGGAATGATTGGTTAGAACGAGTGTATTGTATTGTACTGGATCCCGCACACTCCAGAAACGAAGGAACAGGAGGAGGAGAGGTGGAGGGAAGAGGTGGAGGAGAGGGAGGAGGAGTATTAGTATATTATAACCACTAGATAATAAACTAGCGCTGGAGAAGGAGGAGGAAGAGGAAGAAGAGAGTGGGAACAAGAGAGAGAGAGAGAGAGAATGTGTGAGAGTGTGTGATTGGGATAGGGAATTATTAGGGGGCGTGGACGAGTCTTGTCGGTTCCTGGGATTTCCGCCTGTCGATGGGGATTTGGACTTGGACTTGAACTTGGGCTTGGACTTGGACTTGGGCCAGGACAGGACAGGACAGGAGAGGCTGATGAGGTTTTCTTTTTTTTTTGTCGAGATGTTCTCGATTAATGTTGAAGCTGAGGCTGCAAACAGAGGCTGGAAACTGCCTGTCACCACAATTTAATATAATATAATATAAGAAATACCCTCCAACAGATGTCTAAACAAGTAATTCTTCTTCTATATATTATAGTAAGAGTTGATGAGACCGAAGTTATAATTATTGTTGAGAGATTGAAAAGAAGAGAGTCGAAAGAATCATCATCATCATAGTTTGAATAGTGCCAATTCTCTGCGATCCGACTGGGCCTGGCTGCAATGTTACCCTCCTTTCGCTTTAGCCCGGAACATCTTCTTCTCGTTCTTTTCCCAAAGTCAAGGTCAACGTAATTCTGGAGTACTCCGCTTCAAATATTAAAATACGAATACCTACCTAGTTACTTTAAACAAGAGAAAAGTACTGGCGCAGTCGAAGTATGTGCAGTATATGATGATGGCATGTCCTCCTGCTGCTAATTCCATTCCAGCCCTTTCGATCTTTGATCACGATCCCCAAATCCCCAAAAAGAAAATTTAAATATAGCTCTTCCTCTTCCTCCCCAGCGAAGGTCTTCCCTGTCAGAACATGTTAACATTTCCTACATACTTACTTACTAGGTAGTTATGTCGTACCCCGAACGAATGAGGGGGGTCATGGGCCTGGACGAACAAGCACGGCAAAACAAAAAAAGTGGGTTCACAACCTCATGTTCAAATGTTCTCGATGCGACCCTCCCTTCTTCTTCTTCTCTCTCGCTTGTCATCAACTATGATTATCAACTATGGGAAACCCCGATCCTGACAAAGGAGGCGAAGCATGAGTTAACCCCGACCGAGAGTTTTTTTCCCTTGGCTGAGCTCAATCATTCGCGCTTGTCGGATCCTGGGCGTGAATTGATGGTACGACCAAGAGCCTTTGGTATTCTTACGATTCTCCTTGGAACTTCACCAGTACTTCCATATGTTTTTTGTTTTCGTGCGACTAGAAAACACCAAGATGGAGGTTTTTTTATCTTACTAACTTAGGACGAATTTATGGGGGCTGCAAGGTACGATACCCGCTTAACTTAGATTGCAGGTTTCCGCCCGTCGACGGGTTTGAGCAGTTTGACAAAATGCAGCGATTAGGAGGGTTTAACTAGTTAGTACTAGGACTGACTGGTTCGATTCGAATTTAATCTGGTTAATGCGATTCTATTCTACATATCTATTTTACTCCTTTTAATTCTCGAGTCAAAATAACTTAAAAATACAGTAACTAATAGAAAATAGTCTGATACTGACGATGATGACTTTCCAATGTTACATAACTCGAACTAGTCTCGATATCGATCGATATCCCGCTCTGTAGTAGTCTTTTTGATATTGCGTGGTCGACTAATCCAAAAAGCCAGATGCAACCTCACAATTAGCCCCCAAAAGACCTTGAAAAAGGTGATGAATAAGGGAGGCTCCGGTGTGAATGGAACGAACAAACCCCTTCGCTCCCCGGGAAAATCGTGCCGGGGTATATATCTCAAAGGCGCTATCACGCGAGAAATCTATTGAATCCTTCCGTGTCAAGCTTTTGTTTGATCCAGTCGTCATCTCATGAATAGAAACAGAAGGAAACGCCTGGTCTATAGAGTTTAAAGTTCTGAACGCCCCTCGATATATCCTTCGTAGATGGATTTTGTTCAATCCAAGCAATCGCCTAACGTACGCCCAGAGAATTAGCCACAATTCGATTAACGCAACTCCCCAGCCATTTCACTTCCAACTCGCATAAACTCCGATATCCAAGAACATAATGCAAAAAGGATTGATCCACAATCCAAGATTCTTGACATCTTGACATCCATCTTGACATACGACGTATACGTATGTGTATCCCTCAAAAAAAAAAAAAAAAAAAAAAAAATCAAGGACGATTTAAACAAAAGGAACAGGAATACTAACCCCCAACCCTCTCCATCGCCTTCCCATCAACCCACTTCCCCAATCCACCCCCTCCACAAACAAGCCCCCTCACAAAAGCTCTAGCCATCATATCCGCCCCCAAATCATTAGTATGGGTCCTATCAGTCTTCACCGGAAACAACTCCTGCGTCCCATTCTTCCCCAGTCTCCTCATCATCTCAATCCCATACTTAAAATGATCAATATACTCCACCCCATCATACCCCGCCACATCTCTCGAATACCCAACCCACTCGTTAGGCTTATCAAAAAACCTATCACTACTAAACGAATACGCATTATTCGTCGTAGGAGACGCGATAATCACGTTTACTCCCTTTTCCTTAAATATCCTTGTAACATTGGATATATAACCTCCAAACGTTAGGACGGTTGTTTGTTGGCCTTGGAATGTGCTGGTGCAGGTATTTGTGATATTGGGGCCTGGGCAGACGGTTTTCCCGTTGTCTTTTGGACGGAGGGTACCGCGTTCGTTACGGCCGAATTGGATTATTACGTAGTCGTTGGGAGAGGTTAGGGAGATGACTTTGTCGAAACGGCCTTCGCGGGAGTACATTCTGCAGCTGCGGCCGGAGATTGCGTGGTTGTAGACGGGGAGGGTGAAGTAGTTTTTCATGGGTTCTCCCCATCCTATAATTTTTTTGAAAAAATATTAGTATATGCTTTAACAGCGTATATATATATTTGATATGGGGATTATGAGAATGGGGAAAGGTACCTTCGTATTTTACACCTTTAACACCATCGTTAGTCCCACCTTTACACATCGACGAGTCGCCGATTAAATGGAGTGATGGTGTTAATGCTTCGTTTGTTAATGGCGGTGGTGGTGACGTTGATTTTGGAAGGGGAATCGGTGTTTTTGTGTATTGTTCTAATGTTGTGACGATACCGTGGTGGGAGTAGATGATGAAGAGGAGGAAGAAGGAGACGGGGATTAATAGGAAACGGGGGGTGAGGCGGGTTGATGGGGAGATCATTTTGGAGGTAGTGAAGGAGTTGCAAATATCAGTAGTAGAAGAGCCTAGGTTTCTACTATACTCCTTCTGATTCTTATTCAGCAGAATTTGAAAATGATTTTAAATCTAGGAATTCTGTTCTTCTGCTTCAGAATCGTGCGGTTTTTCGTTGGCGCCCGACAAACGCGGTATGGTATTCTATGACGTCGCGCAAATTTTAAAACTGTCGATACCCCTTGAAGACTGGTATACCCATTAAACGTTAACCATAAACCAGATACGGTGCTCAATCGCCAACTTCAGAAAAGTCTCGGAAAAGATAACTTGATTCGTAGGCTAGGTTGTGAACGAGTTCCAACTCTAGCTCAGCGCAATCTATATCTCGATATCAGAAACGATCGTAGGCGAAAGCTTCGAAGGTTTATACGTAAACCCTCACAAATTAAAGATTCGAAAGATCTTAAGAAAAGAACGTTTAAAAAATCAAAGAAACGCCGCCGCAGAATACTTCAGCACAATAAAATAAAATAAAATCCAAGAAAAATCTTATTCAATCTTTTCGTCCAGACTATATACTCCCTCCCAACCCTTGTCTATACATGCATACACCGACGATCAACTATATTTGTGAAACTCCTCCAACTTCTTAACATTAAACTCCAAGGGGGGCGTTAACTCCCGTTCCTTGTTGTTCCTGGTTTATCACAAGTAAGAAAAAGGTAATACAATAGAGGAGGTGGTTATGTCAATCATTCTTGGTAGGTTTTGGTTCCTTGATTTTTCTTTCCTTGGAGTGACATGCATTGTACAGCCTGGTTGTTGTTGGCGATCTCACGGGAAGTAGACTAGCCGGGAAGCAGGGGGGTTTATGACAGGAATCGATGGACATTTGCAATATTTGAGGATAGATATTAAAAAAAGAAGGAAGAAAGGAGAGAATGAATAGATTTTTTTTTTTTTTTTTTTTTTTTTTTTTTTAAAAAAAAAAAAAAGATACAGCTTCGATATCACGAAGCCATAGAAGGTATTACCGTGACAAAGTCGAGACGAAATCGATTCCTGCCCCCTGACAATTGACGGAAACCGATGACGTCCCTTCGTCACGCATACCTCGCCTAACTAACACATTTTTCTAAACAAAGAAAACATTTATACAAGAATGGGATAGAAGGAAAAAATAATATTAAATATAGCTTCGATATCACAAAGCCATATAGAAGGTAATATTCGTGGGTCTGCTGCTATGTTCGTCCAAAACTAAGGCAAAGGGGGGGAAAACATTAGTCCTGACGTTGTTTATTTTAGCAGTCAGCAACACGAATACCTTCCAATTGTGTAGCTACTTACTGACACAGGTAATTGAGAGTTTTAATAACTATTCGATAGATTAAAATCGATTTCATAATATGATAAAAAAAGTCGAATCCAACGGCTTCGGTATCACGAAGCCGTGGAAAATATCTGTGGTAACTCGGAAAACGGCACTGCAAAAGACCCCCCTTTGGAACAGTGACGCCGGGTTACCACTGATATTTCCGCTTTGTAAAAATATAAAGATAAAGGGTAATAAATAAGAAGAGATGGTATATAAGAAGATGAATGGTGTATAAGAATTAAGATGAGGTAGTATATAAGAATCAAGATGGGATAGTATGTAAGAGTGTAGGATGATGATGATGGTGATGTTTTAGAGAAGATGTTGGGGATGGAGGTGAGGGCGCTGAAGGGGGTGTTTTATAGATGATGGCTGTCAAAAGTTGCCTGAACATCTCCATAATTTCGTGAATACTAGGTTTTGCGCAGCATAAGGCACGGAATGCAAAGTTGATGCATATCAGGCAACATATTATGCATGGGGGTACAGTGCAGGGTCTAGATAATTACCTTGTGATCGGCCATGCAGATGGGCTGTGCTCTTGAGGTACAAATCCATGAATTAGTTGCTATTGAATTGCCGAGCGAGCTATTCGGTATCGCAGTACCAACCGTGTGTTTTGTAAGCCTTAAAAGGTATGAAGTTCGAATTCAGTCCGTCCGATCGAATGTGACATTTATCAACTAGTGCCAAGAATCAAACTCTGCTGCGAGTTGACGTAACTCTCGCTATAAGTGCCTGTTCTTTGATTCCACCCGCTGATATTGAGATATCATATTTTTCAGTGTTTGTTCATTTGCTCATGAAATTTAAGGTAGTTTTCAAGAGAGTTTCGTTTTTAACATCATAGCCCAGCGCCGGCCAGTCATCATTTCTCAGCACCTGCGGCTTTGCGGCGTAGCAGCGCTTACAGAGTAAAATTCAGGCTATCGATACACTCACCATTCATTGGTTACCAGTTGCCCGCCCGCGGGCGATTGTTACTTCAAATCCTTCTTTAGATCCTTATAGCTGATGTAAAGTTATCAGCTTAATAGTTTCGCCTCGATCGATGCCGTAGACAAAGCGCAACCTAGCCTGCCATGAACTTGATAACCCTCTTTCGATTCTTTCAAAGATATTCTGACTTAAATTCCAACAAGGAGTTGTGTTGTTATGCCCAATTAGGCTCGATTGGACTCGTCCTATCCCTTCGGTGATCAGCTTGGAAATAGACTCAATAGCTTCAACCAACATTCACTAACAGACATATGATTATTGCATTGGCATTACAACTTGTGAGAATCCCTGCCTGCACTCTCTCACCATGCTTCTCACAATGTATATGTCCGGGTATGCGCCATTCAGACATGCCGCTAGCCGCTTGTTACTCTCCCAACTGCGAGTGCGGAAACCCCGTCTAAACTTTCACCATTTGCATTCGTCCCTGGGAAATCTGGCAATGCTTCTGGGATGCCTGGATGGCCACCGAAATCGACTTGAAGAGTTTCTACAATCTACAAAAATCTCTAGAATCGCCCTGGAGACCGAACGACCAAGCTTTCATTATATGCATGAATAGTAAAGTCTACAGGATGTGGGAGGCTTTATACCCATCTTCTACGATATTTCGAGGATTGATCGATCGTGAAGAGAAGTATACTGAGTTATTTCCAGATAAAGACTATCAAATTAATGAGTTGGAGCTATGGATGTGGATGTATAAGCTGATTGAAGAAGGGGTTGTAGAAAGAGAGGATATTGAAAATTTACCGGATCCTGTCGATATTTCGAAACTAGTGATTCCTAATACTTCGGGATGAATATAGCTAAACCCAGGCTTGGAGATTGTTCATTTACAATTATACAATTATAGATGCAACAGGGGTCATGAATCGCATGTATACCTTCAACACATTAAGCGATCAGAAAAACAACAGCTGGCAGAATTGAGGCTAAGTGACAAACTATGAGATCCCCAAAAAAGAGACAGCATTCTCGAAAAAGTTCCAGGCATGAATACTCGGTGCCGCTGGGTGGGGAACTGGCGACATACATATCGAGTGGTTGGCTCGGATTTGGTGAAAGATCAATTTACAAGCGCTCAGTGTTAGGAGAATCTATATTTAAATCGACTGTGCCGCGCCTAGTGGCCAGTGTCGAAGCTAATTATTTCCAGCTCCTAGTCCTTACCTCTCATTGGCTTCTAAGACGGGGTATGGCAAGATCCTTGCTGCACTCGAATCTCAAGATCAAATTCAAACCATTATTTAAAGTAATATGGTTTCCCTCACTCGGAAGAATTTTGTAATATGTATCTACAAAAATTCAAATCTCTTTCTCTTTAAAATATATCTACATTCGATTCATTTGAGTAGTGATACCTGATATATAAGCATTTACAACATATTATAAAATACGACACCACAGGCACAATAATATATACACGGGGCACACTAGCGACGTTAGAATGGATACAAGGTATACAGCTAAACGACGCCTCACACGCGATGACTACACCATTGGAATAGTTTATGCTAGATCAGTGGAAATGCATGCGATCCTAACAATGCTTGACGAAGAACACGAATCGCTTCAATTACCTAAGGCAGACGAAAATGAGTATATTCTTGGAAGGATTGGACCCCATAATATCATTGTAGTCGGACCTCCTAGGGGAGAACAAGGCAAAGTCGCCATTTCTACAGTTGTAACCCAAATACGTTTTAGTTTTTGGAATGTTAGGATTGGTTTGTTGGTTGGTGTAGGAGATGGAGTTCCAAGGGACGGCCATGATGTGCGACTTGGAGATGTTGTTGTCAGTGCACCAGAAAAGGGCCCAGCGGTCGTACAATATGACCTTGGGGTCTGGAGTACAGATGGTATATAGGCTTAGCCATAATCCGAGTTCGATCTATATTTTCTGGTAGAAAAAAAGACTAACCCAGTATCATGGTAATCAGGCTTCATAGAAGTTACAAGAGCATTAGGGAGCCCACCGCCGCAGCTTCTTAGCTTAGTTAACAAAGTTGAGGACCGGTATCAAAGACTAATGGAGGGCGAAGAATCCTTCTTTACTCGTCATCTCAAACGATTTGAACATTTCCCAGACCTAAAGGACACCTATCGCCGCCCGAATCTTCCCGATCTTCTATTCCCACCTGACTTCTTGCACGAAGCCGGGAAAGACTGCATATTACACCACGAGGACTACCAGCTGATACGGTATCCGCAAGAACGTTGGCGAGATATTGAAATACATCATAGTACGATTCTTTCAGGAGACTCGACCATGAGCTGTGGTAGGAGAAGAGATGAACTCAGCGCACAACATCATAATGCGCTTTGCTTTGAAACAGAAGCCGCTGGTTTAATGGATATCTTTCCCTGTTTGGTTATACGCGGAATCTGCGGGTATGCCGACTCCCATAGAAACGAAGAATGGCAGGGATATGCTGCGGCTACTGCTGCGGCGTATGCTCGGGAAATTCTATGTAATATGGCGGAAAGGGTATCGGGGGAGCTTGAGCTATCTAGTGCCGAGAGTAAGACATGTATCCCCTATGCAGATATACATCACTATTGTGGCTAACTGTGATCGTGATTATAGGACAAAATGCTATTGAAAGAAGAGAGTTGGAGGAACGGATAGGTATGCAAATCAATCACTATCATTCTATATACCTACCAACGATACTTAGAGCTATATATATTGACTTTTCTGTTTACCGGCTAGAATTCCTTCGGCTGCTTTATTTTACTGGCAATAATCATCCAGAAATCTCAATGGAATCTGCATACATCAATACATACGAATGGATTGAAGATACTACGAAATATAGAGACCGGAAATCCCCTGGAGGCGAAAAGCTGTTGATCACAGGGAAGGAAACTAAGGGAAGTCAACACTAATGAAACTTTTCCCCACAAAATGGGAACGTTCAATGTCTGGTTTGATTCCTTGCGGGATCCCTTTCCGGATCTCTAAATCTGAAATTTGGTTATCCCGCCTCCCCAACTTCGATACGACGATTGCACCTGCTCGAGTACACTTACGCTTGGGTTCTATCAAGAGTAGCTATACATCCTACCTAAATCCTGGCGGTATTTATATATTGGAACTAGATTACACGCGGCGCCGACTTCTTTTTTTCTCTTCTCCCCTTTTTTCCCTTCGAGGTTTCATGTGTAGTGATTTAATATCTTGTAGTATTTTGAGGAGTTACTAGATCGAGAGTATATTTTCGGAATTTTAATTTTCTGCGGTTAGGAATATATGTATTATAGTATTTATCAGAGTCACGCAAAGTTATATAAATTTTATATTGATATGAATTCTTATTTCTATAACGCGAGTGCTAAAGCATTTATGCGTTTACTAAGCCCTTATTAGACGGGTTGAAGGATTTTGAGGGTAGCTATAGAGCCTGCCTATGAATTTCGAATCAAAGCTCTCATTAGGATCCACCACATTCTCCCCAAAACTAGTCGTTATAGCGACTCCAGCTAGCGTTTTAATAGCAAATATTTACAATCCCTTCCGTCCTTGCAATCGGAGAAGGGCTAAAGAGCAACAATAATCACTATAGAAAATAAAATAGGATATGCAAAAAGGAAACTACGATTCAAAGCAGAAAGAGTTTGATGGGTGTCGCTTGAATAACAATAAAAGAAACCATTGGGCATTGGTAGGATGCACTTGGGCGTGTGGATTATGACCACCCTATGCAATGCAATGATTATATGCCGTAGAACACCTGGAAGCTTGTTAGAACTATTGCAGTAATGAAACCAGACAATCAAAAAAATATCTAGAAATGGGAACCAGACTTACCCAATCCTGGACATCCCCAACGTCGAGGAACGGCTGTTGGCACTTTCCGAGCCATCCGCACCTTAGATTATCTAACATACGGCTCCATCCGGACTACGTTTCAAAGGTCAGTGCTCAAATTTTCTAGCGAAGTTAGTGTAAGAATACATACCCCTCTTGTACCAATCATCATGTCGCATTCAATCGCCATCATAAGTTGTAAAAACCAATTGATTGTCATATCTGTCCGGTTTCCAAATGTTTCTAGTTGCTGCTCGGGTCCGATATTTGCTCCTATAAACCATATTAGCGACCCCCCCTAACCGATGTCTTAGGATACCAATTCCAACATACTGGGGATTTCACTCCAGTACCACGTCCACGACCAATCACTTGTCGTCCGTGCTTTCGCATCCACGACTTTATACATCTCATGTTCTTTCTGCAAATGTTCTTTCGCCTGTTCAAATACCTCCGGATTCTCTGTCGACACAAATGCAATCTTCCTGAAACCCACGGGATTCTGTGATATAAATTCCTCAGCAGCATCAATATACTCTTGGAAGTTCTTGAGCTTCATTTCTATCCCCTTATCTCCATGACGGACGTGCATGCTGACCGACCCCGCAGGCATAGGAAAGGGTACGGCAGAACCATCAACTATATCTTCGCCGTCGAAAAAGAGAGATTTATGTAACGCCTTATCCCGACGTTTTCGGAGTAATTCGGCCATTGTCCGGGCGTTGAAGCGCATGATGTATGATATCGATTGTCCTCTCCACCAGTATTTTAATGTGTCGGGTGTGATCATTGGATGCAGTCGTTTTAATGCTATTCCGAAGATTTGGGGTAATGCTCCTGCTGGCGTGTTCATGATATCTTGGTCTATTTCTGCTCTTGCGGGGAGGAGAAAGTGGTTTTCTGGTGTTAGGTCGTCCATTGTGCAGCTGCTGATTTTTTCGAAGAAGCATTCCATTGAATTTCCGCAGAGTTCGTGGGATGAAGGGTCGACGAAGTGTCGGCCTGGGCCGTTTTGGGGGTTGAAGATGAGGATTCTGTTGAAGCGGAGTGCTAGATTGAGGTTCATGCTGATAGAGAAGACAATGGCGCCTAGGGAGTATGTCAGTATAGACTAGCTAGATTAGCGGTTGGATAGCTTGTCGAACCTAATCCGAAGCTCTCGTCATTAGGAAAAGATTCCATTACGATGAATTTCTTGTCTTTGCAGCTTTCCGGGTGCTGATGCTCGTAGATATATCTTTGCGTAAACTTCGTTAACGGTGGTAGACCCTTTCCAGAAAGCCATTAGTTTATGTTTATTTCCAACATCCCTCTCCAAAATAATACCTCGTCATCCAAGTCTTCGATATGCCTATTCCACGCATCCTCACTGTCTAAAGAATACAGCCTCTCAATCGTCTGTGTCCTCTTATCCCGAGCTGTGCCACCCTTCGCCAACTTCGCCAACAAATCTCGATCCCTTTCACTTAATTCACTCTCGTCGAATGTCTCTTCGGGTGCCGCATACTGATATCCATGTAAATTTTGTTCTCGCACCCGCTCTAACGCCTCGTTTGTCGTAAGATCCTCCCATTTCTTGAATGTATTCGTGCGAGCTTCGACGGTTAACAGACCTGTGCGGATCGAAACAAAAACTATGAGGATCGCTCCTATTGAGATAGTGAAGAGAAAGGATCTGGATCTTTGGAGTATCATTATTATTATTCGTTCGTTGGAAGATTAATTTAGATCTGGTTTAGTCTGTGTGAAGGGGGGTACTTTGGGGGGATACTAAGTGAGAAGGCAATATCCCTGGCGATTGTAGTATATATTGGCCAACCCAAGGGAGAGGGGTGCGGGAAAGCTAAAGGTGACAATCATACCTCATTTTGCAAGTAAAATCGCAGACCCCTTCAAAAGGTAGACGGGCCTGTCGATCTCTTTAAATAAAAGAGAAACCGCATTTCTTAGACATCTTCATGTTCATTTCGCTTTTTTACCGAAATCCGGGTAAGTGGGTCGCCAGCTGCAGCGCCTCGTACGTGGAGTTGACGGCTGTTGAAGCCATGCCGATTAAGCTTGCAGCTTGACGAGATCCACATGTTCTTTTGGCCGCCACAGGGGGGGATTTGGTAAGGGTTTGTCTTACCTTTTCAAAAAAAAAATCTTTGACAGGTTTAACGGGTTTCTTTTTTGTCGAGTTGGACGGGAAGAACGGCATGGGCCTGGTGCGATATGGGTTCAGAAATTTGCAAGAAAAGTACGAGTTACCCACTTTCAATGCACCTGCAATTCGAATTCAGGCGTCAGATGGAGATATAGACGTGCATGTAAGGCGCACCAGACTTCCGCGCCGAGAGCTAGGGGGGCCCGACGAACCGGGGCTAATGAACTGGTGGTTTCTTGATCGTGGGGCCGGGGGCAAGCCAAACGGCGGGGATGTTGGCACTTCAATACCTACCAATAACTGCGGCGTCGACGGCTAATATTGGTCTTGGTATTTTTTTCCAACGAGATGTGGTCTGCTTACTTTCAATATTAGGAAGAATATAAGATGTATCTCGCACGCAAGTCGTGAAAAACCTGTCCAGAACAAGAAAGACCCTGCCAGATATGTATCTGTTGAAAGGCAAAATATGCAATTATGTGTCTAGGTTCGGTAGTTAGCACTCTATAATCCTTGAAGCCGGTTGCTTTTCAAGACGAGAGATCCCTAAAAACCCGTCTTATCAGCACTAGAAGGACAACCAAGCCCGGAGCGAGAGCTTGCGCAAAGACAAGAAAACGTGTTCCGCGAGGTATTTACCAAACTTTGGATATTTTTGATACCGAGGATTTAAGTCTGTCTCATTGAAACATTCACATACATGCCGATAGAGCCGATTTGTTCTTGTCAATTTTATTGTTCCGTCGGTTTTATGGTAAGGGTGTCTGTGCGGTTTGGGAAGAGGTCAATGGTGACAGGTTCGAGTACAAGCCAAGAAATGTGGCGTTAGAAAAGTGCGGCTCCCCGGTCAATGGGTAATCGATTTCAGCCAGCCCAGATCGATTCTGCGGAAGATGCTTTAGTAGCTTCGGAGAAGTGAAAGATTCTTCCCGAACCGATGATATTGAATAGCAGATTTTGTTGATATCTAAGTCGGAACTCGCCCACGAAATTAAGGAGTTCGAGTCGCGAAGCTGGGAGTAAAATGCAACAAGGTCAACAAAATCACTTTTATCAGGTCATGTCTCCATCAAGAACATCCCTCGAGGTTGACTAGTTGCGATATCTGTTTGCTAGAAATGGTCATTATACCTACTAATTCTACATTAATTACAATATACTATACATTACTAAACAATATCATGACATGTCGACAGCTATGTTTGCAGCGCATCCATATTCCCTGGACCTGCACCTCCAAAATAGCCAAAAACAAAATCTCGCATATGATCTGCCCAGGGTATTTATTTTAATATATACCGCATTCCCTCATGAACTTAGTGCAGTGCTGTCAGCCCCTCGTCGTCTACCGGCATATTTGAGCACCGCATTGCGCTCAGAAACTCATCATTACCCACGAATCAAAGCTGAACAGACTCCCACCAATACACATGTAATATCTTACATATGTGTTAGATTTTAAACCAGGACTTGACACTAGCCTTTAAGTGTTTCATATCCAGACTTTTCTCTGAAATACCTCCCAAACTGATAAAAGACAAACGGCACTGCCATCAACACGACGGCGATAATGCCCAACGCCGTACTCGCCATCCCGATTCCCAGGTTCGTATACATCTGTATAGCAAACAATGGGAACACGGCACCGAATCCGTAGCGCAGAAGGCCATTTGCTGCCATAGCACTAGCAGCAGCCATAAATTGGTATGTATCGACTAGGTATGTAGCCGATGCGACTATAACAGGGTTAATAAAAGGTGTGGTTAGCAAATGGTCCCGCTTATCCGGATATTTTACATTATATTCCCTTTTCTTGTTTTTATAGATGAAATTATGTGGGTCTAGGCTCACAGCTTATCCGGGGTAAACGAAAAAGGGTATACGGTATACGTACGGAATATAAGCATCATTGAGAATCCGAAGGGGATTATGGATAAAGTCGGGACTATCCAATGAATTGATGTTCGACATGTCCATGCGAACCTATGGTGTACCACGTGGTTAGAAAACATGATCTAATCCATGTGTGCCCTGTACCTAGACGAGCTCGCGAGTGATCTTAGGAGACTCTTCTTCTTACCAAAATAGCGATACTGGGAGAGCTAAGCTCCCCACCATGGCGCTGATTAACCGTAGCTCAACGGGAACCTTCTGACCGTTAGCGATAGCGTGCTCGTATCTTCGCTTATAGATTGTACGGTCGATGACGCCGAATGTCATGGAACCAAGGATGATTCCGATAACACTGCTGATGAAAATTAAACCACTTTGTCGTCTGTCGAAGTGGTGTTGTGTACCGAATGAATATGGGATCGCTGCGAAGAAGAGGAAGAGTACACCGAATATGAAGGCGGTGTATAACGATAAAGCGATGACGATGGGTTCAGTGAATAACATGTGTACCGGGCGGAAGAGGGTTATTAAAAGAACTTTCTTTATCGCCTCAGCGCCACTGGGTTTTGGTGGAAGTTTCTGGCCACGTTCAATGGCTCGCTTTTTGAGAATCGCGGGTTTGTACGTTTCCTTCATAAAAGGGATGAACCAGAGGAATATGGGTCCACCGATGAGGAGGACGAGCCACATTGTCCACCGCCAAGTTCGGTCGTAGCTAATGAGGCCGCCGAGGACAGGCCCAAGGGAAGAACCTAGGAATGGAGACTAAGGGATCTTAGTTTGTGCAAATAATTCGGATTTTGGACCACGAGATTGCCTTACCATAATGAAGAACATTGCCGCCAACCCACCATCCTATATTAAATCATCTATTAGTATTACCGCTTTCACCAGTACCAAGGACTAGATTTAAGTAGACAGTGGTATCGCACCTTATGTGTATCCCAAATATCACTTATTGTTCCAGCACCCACTGCAAGGGCCGGCGCACCAAGACAACCAGCAATTAATCTAAACTTTGTTAGATGCTGTTTATTTTTTGAGGGAGGAAACAATGGAGAGCCTACCTGAATATGCAAAGGGCGGTCACATTCGGTGCCAGCCCCGATGCCATTGTGAATAGTAAAAAGAGCGCGAAGCTGATAAGATAGACATATTTTCTACCAAACATCTCACTCAATGGTGCTGATGTCGGAATGTGAGATTAGGGTCCAATGTCATAGAGGGCGATTCATTAGGCTTTCACTTACCAGCAAGCATAGGTCCCAATGCGAACCCCAAGGTATGTGTGGTTAGTGGCACAAGTGCCACCTCGAACGAAACGTTGAATTCATCCTGAATCTGTTGTGTCGCTGTCGTATAAATTGGAGATGCTAGAGTACTACTCAAAGAGTAAGTACTACACTCTTCCCACTGTGAGAATATAAGACTTTAACTTACACTACGAAACTAAAAAGTGCGGGCGGGATAGTTTGGAATATTCGATCACCGAAAGGCCAATTCCTTGGATTCTTCTCGTCGTCTGGGTGATCCCAATCAAGAGGTCCAGACGGGACTTCTGCATCCAACGGAGGCATACCCGACTCTTTCCTTTCTAATTCAATTTCTGCCCCAACATCGTTTACTGGACGCTGTATCCCCAATTCAATACTGCTCGGGTTGGCCGAGGAACCATATGGTTCCTTCGACTTCTGGGCGTCCTTGTCAAACATAGTGGAAAGTCTACCAAATGGTAGAGAAGGACCAGTCAATAAAAAAAATATCAAGAGGGTCTGTACCACAAAAAAATGTGCGACCTAGTCCGAATGTTATCCACCGTTGCGGAAACAATTAAGGAAATTTTTGGGAAGGCGGCTATCCAGCTACTTAAGTAAGCTCGAAGCCAAACTGCTGGGAAAAGCTGCACGGGTGCGTCTACCAACCTAAATCCTTGCTGTTAAGAAAACTTAATTTACATGTATAATAGCGATAACTCTCCATATAGCTAGCTAAGAAAGGACCGTAAGTTGTCTATTAACCTAATTAACAGATTACAAAAGGATCTCCATTGCGTGATATGATTCAACAGACCACTTGATCAGATATTCATATTTCAGAATGTGCAAACCTTTCCCCTGCCGTTTAGCCGTGCATAACCCTCAGACACCCCTCCTGCAAGCCGGAGACCGATCATCTCCGTTCGCTATATCGAGACGTGGTCATAGAATCCCTTCTTCCATTGGTCCTAAAACGGGTTACATCCAACGCTCAAAAGATCTGGGGAAACGGGCGTTTCTGTCTCGGTTCAACCGATCGAAAACGTGACCTGTAAACCCCCCACCCAAGAGCGCAGGTTGTGCTCCACATAGTTTAAACACACCCCCAAAACTTGTTCGCTGTGAAACTGCGAGAACCCGCCCTCTCGGCTCAGCCGAATGGGTTGCTGCTTGAGGTTGGCGGCAGATCAGAAAGCCTCTTCGCTAAAAACTCAAGGCTAGTGGTTCGGCCGGGGTAACCTTTGTCCTATACCTTATTCGCATTCTTGGGCGGCTTTCCCTTTCATGTTATAACGTTAGATTAACGTTTTACCTCGGCATTGTCTAAGATATCGTCTACATCTAGCATATGTAATTGTAAATCTGGAAATATTAATAATCAAGAGATAGTGAGCTCGAGCTTGCAGCGCCGCTTGGGGAGACTTTCGCGGAGAGTTCGAACCTAAACCAACTTACAACATGAAACTGCGTTGAATTGCCAAGCCTCCACTATTATTCCCCTATGTTGCGACAAAAGCCAACAATGCAACAATGCACGAATGCATGAATATTATTATCAATTGTAATTCCCACCTTGCTTCGGAGTCGCGTCGACGGTCCGAGAAACCCATTCGTTTGCTCCCGGTTCGGAATGCCATTGCAGTCGGTATCGGGAAACCGGCACCGGGAAAATCGGCATCGGAATCGGAGTGAACTCTCCCGACCGGACTGTGACAACGCTCCCCGTCCTCCTTTCTTCAATTGAATAAATTTACGGCATACCGACAGGATCGACGGTCCCTAGACCGGATGGCTCTCTTAACACCGCTTGACGGCACCCGCGGAGCCGTCAAGTCGTTGTGTATTATCTATGTGATTCGGACATTATCACTATTGCTTTTAGCCTGGTCCACAACATTTTTGTTCCCGTCGTTTTCGCCGTTAGGATATGATACCAGCTCGACGCACGTCACTGGGGATGGCAATCTTATTGGCGAAGATGGCTACATTACGACAAATTTCGTTGAGAGGTTAGTTACGGCATTGACACGGTGGGATGCCATTTATTTCGCGAGTATAGCAAAGAACGGACATCGTTGGGAACAAGAGTGGGCGTTTGGAGTCGGACAGTCGTATTTAGTGCATGGTATGCATTTCACCCTCCTTTCCAACCGGAGTTTGCTCTCCCTTGTCCTTTATTCTCAAGTTTGTTAAAATTTTAATTTGTTTTTTAGGGTTCCAATGGATTCTAAACCTTTTCGGAGACTATGAGATGGGTCCTTCATCTCAGATCCTATTTCTATCGATCTGTTCATGTGGATCTCATCTTGTCTCCGCGGTCGTGCTGTACCACCTGACAACCGTTTTGTTCGAGACGGCTCGACCGAAAGATACTTCCACCCTTGGCAGAGGGGAAATACCGAGGATAGTTGCATTTGTCGCAGCGACCTTACATATTCTTTCGCCCGCCGGCATATTTCTGGTCGCACCGTACAATGAATCAGTGTTTTCGGTTCTTTCATTTTTGGGATATTACCTCTACAGTTATGCGATCAAGAATACGGCTATTGACGGCCAGCACGGGTTAATTAATGAAGTCTCTTTGTTATTTTCGGGACTATTGTTTGGGGTTTCGGGACTCTTTCGTTCGAATGGGATTATTAATGGGGTACTCTTCGTTTTTGAGGTTTCGCAGTCCTCTTGGAGGCTGATTTCTGGTACGAATCCTGCGGCAAATATTCGGTTGTTCTTCGTCAGTGGGGTTTCTGGGGCTTTAGTCGGAGTACCGATGGTTTGGAGACAGTATCAAGGATGGTCGGAGTACTGTACCACTGAATCTTTGACTCAGCGGGCGTGGTGCTCGAAGACCTTGCCATCGATCTACAGCTTTGTCCAGAGTCATTACTGGTAAGTCTGAGCCTCTAAGTTTTACTTATTATCACGCTGACATATCACATTAGGGGCGTCGGTCTTCTAAAATACTGGACACCAGGAAACATTCCACTATTCCTCCTTGCGGCGCCGACGCTCTACGTCTTGTTCAAAACCTCACTAAACGTTATTAACGTTCAGGCACCTTCTTCAACTCGTCTTTATTCCCTCGACCTCAAATATGCGAATAAGGATCTTCTATTCCGTTTAACGCTGCCGCAGCTCTTACTAGCAATTCTTGCCGTCACAAATTACCACGTGCAGATTATCGCTAGGCTTAGCAGCGGACTGCCTATGTGGTACATCGTCGCAGCTGCGGCTCTTGTTCAAACGGCGACAACAGGAACCAAAACATTCAAATCTAAAGACCCATCTAAATCAGGCGAAGGTGGCAAAACCACGGACGACGTTTTGAGCGCTGAGGCGAGTTGGGTTCGACCTGCGGTAAGGTTCTTTTTGGGATATCAGGTGGTACAGGCGGTGCTTTACGGTGGCTTTCTACCGCCTGCATAAAAGAATAGACTGGGGATTCGGATCCCGGACACTTCAATGTACAGACTACTCAATCTTCAAACAAAAAGCGACTTTACACGACCCTTTTCGCCATCTATAATTAATACGCCACATGTGGCTTAAACCGTGGCTGACCGACGATCAATACCTTCGAAAAGGGAATACCCCTGCAACTCGTCACATCCTGTCAACAACAGACCAATGAACATGTTCGCTTGACGTCAAGCGTCGTTCTAGACGCTGTTTTTGATGGTTTACGACATTTTGACACCATCTTCAATCCGGTCGTCCATTTCCAGGTTTTTCTTTCACATTTCATTGTCAATTAGGCGAAATGCCATTGCTCTCTCTTTCTTTTTTCGTATGGGAATTTTGGAAGAATCCCTAAACGGATTTCTTTGATTATTACTGATTCGATCGATTTCTTGTGATGAGGAAGTTCATTACCTTCTCCTTCTTGGCTTTGCACATGGGAGGCAAAAAAGGTGACCCACAATTTTTCCCCCTTCACTTCGAGAAGAAGAACTGTTTTTTCCTCCCAAATATGTCAGAGGTATAGTTTGGCATTAATATGATTATCATACCAACGCTCTAGGCAAAGTGCTGGAGCAATGCCTCTTTTTGATAGTTATCGTTTTGCCCAAAAGGAAGGGGTTATATAGTGACCCTTTCCGCAATTGCGATAGTCTAGAAAATGAGAGAAAAGCATGACTTTGTTTTACGAACCTTTTGTGCTTCCTCTTCCTCCTCTTCTTCTTTTTCAATTCCGACAGCATTTGATCTATCAATTCAAAAACATTTTGATTTAAAGTATATTATAAATTTTATTCTAGACAAACGAAGGAAACGTTAATTGGGATTTATATACAAAACATACATGACAAAACAACAGTAAACGCTCTAACCTCGCGATGCGACTATTACTCCCTTCCCTGCTAGTAGTACAAGCGGGATGTGTCGTTTGCCATTCCATACAAAGAAGGCAGGAGGTTTCGTCGACGGATGTATGCTTGAGATGGGCGCATCAAGGTATATACATTATTACCTTCCTTTTATATACACTATCTACAGGTATATTTCAAGGTATTGGATAGCTAATTGGTGATTATACATACAGCTGCAATAGTAGATAGCACACTTTACATCTACGGCGGTAGATCTAGGAAGTCATCCCAGCAGACGGAAAATACATGGAGTATGCCTCTTCCCCCCAAAAAACAATCCCATATTACCTAGTTTACTAACAAAAAAATACAACAAAGACAACGACTTCCTCACCCTCTCCCTCTCCAAAGACTTCAACATCGCCTCAACCCCTCTCACCGGTCTTCAAAAGCCAAACGGTCCACCAGCCGTAGCCCTCGGATACCTCTGGCACGACTACTCATCACTATACCTCTACGGCGGTCAATACTCCGACACCCCACCAGTCCAACCCGATCCCTTCAAACTATGGAAATACTCAATCAAAGATTCAACATGGTCCACCCCTTCCACCACCACCTCATCATCAACCACACAGCAAAAAATAGAAAGAGCAGCAGAAGGTGCCGGCGTAACCATCCCCGACAAAAATAATCCAAGGGGGTATTACTTCGGCGGCCACCTAGACGGTTACACAACTAACGGATGGAGTCAATCCACCCCACGACTATATCTAACAAGTATGATCGAATACGATATGAGCAAATCCACATGGACGAATCATACGGAAGACGGCGCGAGTTTTCCGGAACGAGCGGATGGGGTGGTGGTTTATATACCCTGGGGTGAAAGGGGGATATTATTGGCGTTGGGTGGGGGGGATAATGTGACTTTCTCGCAGTTGAATGTTATTGATGTTTTTGATGTTGAGAGGAGTAAATGGTAACCCCCCATTCCTAACCACCACCCCCTTGAGGATAATAGTACTAATACGATATATATAAAGGACAAAACAAGCAACCACAGGTCCCACGCCTCAAATCCGCGTCAACGCCTGCGCGGTAGTCTTCTCCGCGCCAGATAATTCTTCACATAACATCTACATGTACGGCGGGCAAAACCTACAACCTGCGGGGGAACAAACACAATATGATGATATTTGGATCTTGACGATACCGTTGTTTAAATGGATAAAAGTCGAGACGGACGGACAGTCTAATCCGCCTGCTAGGGCGGGTCATACTTGTCATGCTTATAGAGGGCAGATGTTGGTTGTGGGGGGGTTCGTGGGGTCGGAGTTGGTATGAACCCTATACTTCTTTATATAAATTGGATATATGGCAGAGGGAGGCTAACAGAGATTTTATGAAATAGAGCTGCGACACAGGCATCTACGTCTTCGACGCCTCAACCCTCCAATGGCAAACCACCTTCCACGGTGGCCCCTATACCTCCGGCGACTCCACAAACACCTACGGTGACCCCCCATCATCCGAAAACTTCTACTCCATCCCCGACATAATAATCTCCCAAATCGGCGGCTCAAGCACCGGCGGCGCAACAGTCACCGCCCCCGAAAAAACAGCAGTACCGGATTCCCCACTGAAAGGTGTAAACCCCGAATACACCTACAAACCAGATAGTACACCTATAACAACCGCTATCCCCGTAACATCGACTATTACGTCCGATAATGGTGATGTGATAACAACAGTAATAACAAGTATTACAACTCTACCCGCACCATCAAATACCTCCACAAACCCCGCAAATAACAATAATAAATCCACCCCAGTCGGTATAATCATCGGTTCCACAATCGGTAGCGTAGCGGTTATACTATCCTTCCTATTACTCTCCCTGTTTTTGTGGTATAAACGTCGAGTCAGGGATTTGAGAAAATCTTACGAAGATGATAGACTTTCTCAGGGACTTGTGGGGAATAGACCGGTGTCCATGGTTAGTTCGAATACTGCTGGAGGAGGGAGGTATAATTATTCGGCTGTGGTGGTGGATGGGAGGAGTAAGGAGGATTTGATGGAAGGGGTTGAACCGACGTTTTGGGGGATGTTGTTGCAGCCGAGGAGGAGTTTGAGGGTTGTTAATCATTGATTTTGGTATATTATATACTTTGTAGTATTTGAATGCTTTGAGGGTTTTGTTTATGATTTGTATCTGTTGTTTAGCGGGTTAGTTGGTCTGTTTTGTGATTGATTGGTTGGTTGTATAGGTATCTATCGGTTCATTGGTTCTGAGGGAAGCAGTATATATATGGGAATGTTCCCTGTTCGTATTTATTTGATATCGTTAATGACATAAACCGCTTCATCTAACTACTATTTACATTCGTAGTAGTTATCATATAATTCCTCAAATCGATATAGATCAGGTCCAAATATAATCCCAAACGCCCATCACCATAACCCCCCTCCCCCCCAGAAAAAGAACGCCAAATAAACGCCAAAACCCCACCGCAATGCCTTAAACAGAAAAAAATAATAAAAGAAATCACAGCTCCCAAAACCCCCCTATCAATCCCACACCCCACCTTGTAATCCCTTCCCCTGCGCAATCCCTTCTCTAACCTGCCACTCAACCATCTCCCTAACCCTCCCCATCCCAGCGATAGCCCTCTCATAACCTTGAAGATCAAGTGTTCCCTTAACCTTAAATATAGAAATAGCGTCCAAAACCCCATCTTTTCGTTTATAACCAATAACGTTAACCCACATACCCTCTACTACCGGCGGTAGCGATAAAGTATTTTTTAGGGTTAGATCGATCGATACTTGTAATGTATAATTCGGTTGTGATGTAAGTATACCCTGTTGTTGTGGAAGAGGTGTGAATGTTGTTGGAGAAGGAGATGGTGGTGGTGGTGGGATTGTGGGAATTGAGAGTGGTGATGGTTTGTGACGGGATGTCGGACGTTTATTGTGGTTTATTCCGAGGGAGTCTAGAGCTGATACCGCGGCTTTTGAGGCGGCGAGGAGGGGTTTGATGGGCGAGAGGGGTGGTGGGGAGGGTTGGGTTAGGTAGACTATGTGGTTTCTGGTGGGTGTTATGGGGGGGTTTGATGCTCGTGGTGGTGGGATGGCTTTTCCTAGAGACGGTGCTGAAGGTTTGATGCTGCGGGAGACACCGTTTATCGAACCGTTTGGTATCGTGGAACTACCACCGTTAACCATGCTTTTCGAAGGACCCGTTCCCTGTGTCAGAGTAGAACCGTTTATATGCCTCCTCTCAGGCGGTTTATCCCCACCCCCAACAGCCATTTTACTAGTCGAACCCACAGACTGTCTCGAAACAACCCTTCTCCCCGTCCCACCCATCGAACTACCTCCAGCCATAACACCCTCATCCCTTGAAATACCACCACTAGGCCTTTTCCGCGACCTTTGAGCGGTATGAGTTTGTATCCGAGGTAACGGGATCTCAATAGATGGACGATGATGGAGTGTTATTATTCCTGTTCCTGGGTCGTAGGATTGTATCCTAAAATGAAATATTAGTTTTTCGTTTCATGTTGGTTGGTTGGGGGAGGGGGGATATACAATCCTAACACCCTGACTTTACAGCCAACCGGTAGATGATGTACATTTTGTAGAAAGTGTACCGGCGAGGGGAGGGGGGTGGTTGGCATCTAGAGTATTCTTCTTTCTTCTTTATTTAACCGTTGGAGTCGAGGAGTCGAGGAGTGTGATGGAGGAGCCTGTAAATACCCTGAAGTAAAGAAGAAGAAATAAGAAGAGGAAAAAGAAGAAGTAGTAGAAGAACAGGAAGTGTGCATCTTTGAAGTTCTTCAAGGTTCTTCCTCCTGATCGAATCGTGAAGTTCGGTGGGTTATGAGATCGGGACGAGGTTGTGGTGGTGGTGGACGAGAGGTGTGCACGTGTGGGTGGTGGATCCGGACGCGGAGGGTTTTCTGTTTGAAATAATATTCGCGTGTGTGGGAAAAAACATCGCGCCTGGTCTTGTGACTACGCTTTTTCGGCTACATGCAGCACTTGACCTTGTATACTTTCTCAAGTTACAGGCCTGATTTGATGGAAAGCTGTAGACAAGATATCTATCTTCGTGAAATGTTTAAGGATATGATTGAGGATATATAATGGAGAAATAGACAATTAACTGCCGCCCGCATTGAGTATCTACCAACCTTGTGAATATGAGACGAGAAGGAAATCCTTTAAGAGAAATACCAGGAATTATAATGAAATCCAAGGAGATGTATGGAAAGAATAGATATATATAATATAAAATCGAAAAAATAGAAAATCATCTAATACTACCGATGTACCGAGAAAAAAAAGGCCGAAAGGGAAGAAAAGAAACAATCCAAGACTCAGCAAAGATCAAAAACCAGAGAACAAAAATTTAAGGAAACCAATTTTTTATACTACAGATTAACATTATCGCGTACCCAAGTTTTTTTCCCACTACAAGCTGATCTTCCCCGAAGAAAAAAAAGAACAAGTAAAAAGAAGAAGACAAAGACAACGCTTGCTAAAAAAAGATATACGAAAGTCGACAGCGATTCGAAGGGGGTTTACAAAAAAAAAAAACAATTGTACAAGAAGGCGTGCGTTATTTGAACAAGAGGTTAAAAAAAGAAGAACTTAACAGGACTTTTTGTGTATCAGTCAGTCATTCCTAAGGCGTCAAAACGGAAGAAGGGAGGAAAAGGAATTTAAAAAAAGTGTATCGGTAGGAGTGGAGGGGGTTTCATGTGTAAAAGTATTAGTATCGTAGTGGATTTGGATATTACTCCAAATCGTGACAACGAATTAGAAAACATGAAGGCCTTACAGTTTAGAGTTTCTCTAAACCGGTAGATCTTTCATTTCTTCACCAAGCAGTTGGATTTATAAACGTAATCCCACTCCGAGATCTCTTATTACAGAGACCTAGGAGGGTCATCGCTTCCAACACCAGTCCTTGGACCTTCCGCCGCACCACTAGGCGGGATGGGAACGCCGCTCGTAGCAATAACCGGACCAGGATGATGATCATCCGGCTCGGTATCCGATATAGTTATGAGCGGAGTCCTAGTACCTGGTGAGTTCTCACCACCAGAATATGGATCCTCATCCTGAACAGCCTGAAGTTTCTTCATCTTCTCTTCTGCGCGGATTTGGCGGTACCACATCGTGGAGTACTTCCCTCTGAGGGCGAGGAGTTGGTCGTGTGTGCCCACTTCTGCGACTCGGCCGTTGGCTACGACGACGATTTGGTTGGCGTTCGTGATCGTGGAGAGACGGTGGCTATATATATATATTATTAGCTTTGTTGAAGTGGGATCTGAGAGATTGATGTGACTTACGCAATGACAAGGGTAGTTCGGCCGGCGGTGAGTTCTCTCAAGGCGGATTGGATATGCTGCTCAGTCTCTGTGTCCAGTGACGCGGTAGCCTCATCCAAGAGAATGATCTTAGGGTTCTTGATGATAGTACGAGCGATGGCAACCTATAATTTGTTAGTAAATAGTATTTACGTATAGATCGATGGATTTACTAACCCTCTGTTTCTCTCCACCCGACAAGCGCAATCCTCTCTCTCCCACTTTGGTATTATATCCATCAGGGAAAGTAAGAATCTTCTCGTGAATACTAGCAGCCTGGCAAGCCCGATAAACATCTTCATCGGTAGCACTAGGATTGGCGTATCTCAGATTATACATCAAAGTCTCGTTGAACAGAACAGTATCCTGGGGTACGACACCAATCTTCTCCCTAAGACTCTCGATAGTAAAATCCCTCACATCCCGTCCGTCAATTTTGACAGATCCCATGGATGCATTATAAAACCTGAAGATAAGTCGCAAAATGGTGGTCTTTCCCCCACCGCTTTCGCCGACAAATGCGGTTGTGGTGCCCGGTGCGGCTTCGAAGCTCAACCCGCGAAGTGCGGGCTTTCGCTCGTCGTAGGCGAAGTGGACGTTCTCGAAAGCCAAGTGGCCGTCTGTACGGCCCAGTCGCTTAGACTGGGGCTCATCGACGACCGTTGGCTTCTCTCGGAATAGCTCAAGCATTCGCTCGGAGTTGATCATGGAGCTTTGGATGCTTCGGTAGAATGTGCCAAAGAAGTTGAGGGGTCCTTGAAGCTGTGCCAAATAAGTTAAGAGTGTGACGAATTTACCAACGTCAGCTTGACCGGTCGTGACTTGGTATGCACTCAAATAGCAGGCGGCGACAAGACCCAGGGTAAACATGAGGTTCTGGGTCACGTTCATAATGTTCAAAGATGTCAAGACACGGTATTCGGCGTATTGGAAGCCTTTTACGGCTTCCCTGTACCGGTTGAACTCGTATGCTTCGGCGTTGAAGTATTTCACAGTCTCGTACGCAATCATCGAGTCGTTCCTGTATTTTAGTTAGCCCCCCGTTCAAAATTTGAAGTTTTAGAATAAACTTACTTGACGGCATCTTCTTCTCGCGATTTGTTCACCATAGTTCGACGAATATCAGATCTCCACCTGGCCATTCTCACAGTTACGTAAAGATAAGCCCCGGTGACAATGATAATAATCAAAGCATAGTATGCATCATAATTTGTCAAGAAATAAATCACAGCGATACCCAGATCCAGCAACATCGGCAGCACTTGGAATGTTACCATCTCCAAAAAGTTATTGATAGCCGCACCTTTCGATAGGGCTGACAATACCTCGCCAGTCTTCTTCCCTAGATGGAAATCAAGCGAAAGAGAGTGGACGTGCTCGAAGGCGGCCTGGGAGATCGATCTGTAAGAGTATTGGCTGATTGGAACCCATAGGATGGATCTTATTCCACCCAAGAGACCCATGTTGCCTTGTAGGAAGCGGAAAATGAGGTAAAGGAAAATATCGAACCACGGGATTCGTCCTACAAAAAACCAGCTATTAGTATGAATCATTTCAGATCGAGAATCGTGTAGAAGTCTCCAACTTACGTTCATCGGCATTGTCATTTCCAAGAATCTTAGTGATACGACCCAGCTGATCCGGAACCTTCACGTTAATCCATCTCTGGATCAAAACGATCAAGATACAAATCGCCATAACAATCTGGAGCTTTCGATCCTTGCTTGGCCACAAGTACGGAAACAGCATTTTATAACCCTTAAGATACTCCCACCATGAGCCCTCAGGGTTCTTATCCCTACGAGCCCAGCCAGGTTTCTTATTAACCGGCGCAGAATTGCTAGTACCAGCACCCGGATTCGGTGTCGTCGCTCCATACTCAACATGGCTATCATCCGATCCCAATAACGAAGAGGTCTCAGAGCTAGAACCACTATCGCTCTCCAGCTGGATTCGCTTTCGCTTCTCTCGAGCATAGAGTAGGAACCAAACCATCACCATCCCGAAGAGCCACACGATCCTAAACCCGGCTACGGCAGCCAACGCTACCTGCCATTTGTCCCATTCCGAAAATCGGGTGTGTAGCGAGGAATCTTCGATCAGGATTGTGACTTCGGCGCAGAGAATCATAAGCCATGAGGTCGCATGTGGCATTACAGGGTAGTACCTGCTCTCCAATTGACTAGCGAGAAGGGTTATCGAGAGGAATATCAGCGAAGTAGTGTATATCTATCCGTCTTCTAGTTAGCTTGTGGCCAAAATACCGTCCGCCGCTAAAGAAAAGCGCCATCGTGGAGTGACCAACTTACAACAGTGTCCTGACCGGCCCACCAGCCCTTTTTCGCCAATGCGTGAAGAATCAAATTCGCAGCATCAAAGATCTACACAATTCTCGTTAATCCACCATTTTCCTTTTAATAAACGAAAGAAATCAATAAAACAAATAAACTCACATATGTAAGAGTAAGGCCGACAAGCGCCCAATGGAACATAGATCTCGCAAACGAGCTCAGAAGCGGCTTATTCGGCACTCTCTGAAGCTCGTGGCCAGACGGTATATTGGGTTTACTAATCGAACTCTTGCGTCGCGCGAATAATATGGATTCCTTCGTCGGATCCACCGTTTCCGAGGTGTAAATTGACCATGTCGCCAGAAAGATTATGAAGAAGAACAGGAGGAACACGGGAAACAAGTAATGCAGCGACGTTAATAACGTCGAAGACGTCGGCTTCTCGAGTAGAACCGGCATGACGGGTAGAGTCGTTATTGAATGCGAAGCGGCCATGATTAAAATGACCTTTTCTTCTTATTGTTTTTTTAAATATTTTTCAACTTGATTTTTTATCGGCCGGTTGGTATTGAAGCGGCGAAGGGAGGCAAGGACAGTTTCCGAAAGCCAAAATCAATGGTTCCGCAAAGTAATCCTTTTGTTTTTATACAAAGCAGCAGAAACTCGAAGGTTGTCTGCTCATCACGAAGATATGGCGAGGAACTGACATCGACCAGGCGCTGTGAAAATCCACGCTTTTTTGCAATGGGGGTGGGATTCAGCGGATATAAATATTGCCTGCTGGAGGATGAAGTCTGGAGGATTAAGTTGGCAGAGAGCTGTACTGAAACACTTGCTTGCGTTGGAAAAATATATAAAGAGTTCCAGCCCAGTCGGCGAGATGGTTTTCCTTTCTTTCCTTTTTCTGCCCGTAAAACCCGAGAAGAACACCCAGTCGGATATAAACCCGGTTGAAGAAGAACAGAAAAATAAATTCGAAAGGGGTGCGAGAATTAAATTCCGTTTCTTTAGTAATCGAGGAATTCGTATTGTACTTATAGTCTACCGATGCAATGCGTGCTGTCCTGACTCGGCCCGGTGGAGACAGGAAGAAAAAAAACAGTCTACGTGTGTACCCGTAAGGTTAACGTTTCGGATTATCGTCTGCTGCGAACGAACGTATCGGTTCCAAACGACGTGAATTTCGAATGATCCAGGCAAAGGCAGGCGCGGTATTAAAGTGTGCCAAGGGACCTGAACCTGGACTTTTCGACAAAAGTTGCAGGGAATATTTAGAGCTAGGAGCGCTCCTTGTGACTAAGAACTTCTTAGTCCTGTGGCAAAGGATGGAATACGTAATAACTGGTTTGGCAGTTCAGGCGCAAAAGGCCGAGTGGATTCGATTCAAGACGTAGGCTGTGTGTCTTCGTTATGTAAGTCCTTCAAGCAAGTAAGTATAAGTCAAGTACTGAAGTTGGGAAGGAATGGATTCATGAAAAAGAGGGAAGAGAAAGATTGCAAGCACGACAGAAGTTATAAAAAAGAGAAGTCCGGGGAAGGAACAAAGAAAGAAAGAAAAAGTAAAAGCCTAAAAAAAGGAAGCTCCGAATATAGGAGAAGTCGGATCCAGTTTATGTTTTATGGAGCGGGCCAAGAAGGAGATATGTAAACCACAAAGGGGATGAAAATTTTCGACAGGAGGTCTGTTTCATGGCAGAATTCAGAAAAATACCACCAAACCCGCCGAACTTGGGTTATTAATTATTAAACGGCGCTGCTCCGAAACGTGATTGTGACGAAATACACATTAACCTGCAGCATCCGACCTGGCCTGGTTTGTCCTTCATCTCGTCTGTTGTATGACCATCATTGCATAGGTTGCATAAGAGGTAGATACCTGACGTTGTAGCACGGTTGACCAGAATGCCATTGCTGCCTCGATCGCAGATTTTACAGGCCAAATCGATGTTTGTATTGTACAGATCAGGTAAAGCAGCATGATTGCTGGCGCATTGGCATCGTTCATGACGAGCAATGGTAAGCGACCCACTGGTAGAGCTTCGGGTAAGTAGCGTCCTCTGGAGCTCCAACTAATCGATATGCCGTTTAGCCCCGATCAAGGAAGCTACATAGATGCATGTTGCTGGCAGTTTTGGGATTGCACTGCCACCATTAGCTCATTAGTTAAGCATTCCAAGACATGGTCTTTCATGACCTCGAACCGGCGCTTGTGATGCAAGGTCCATTTCCAAGTTCTCAACTTGGGTCAGCTGGGCCGTCCTTGCAAATACCATTGCCTGCTATCTTTCAGGATACCTGCAGACTAGGCCTGTTCAGGGCATTGTCGTTCATTGGAACAAAAATTAACTCCAGCTAAATACATCATGCATTTCTCACATCCAACAAGTTAACCCATTAACAACGCACATAATATAACATACCGTTAGCTGGGGATGCTTTATATATCCTAGCATTGTCGCACAGTATCACAAACACCAACTGACAGCGACGGTGATGGTGCACATGGTAAACGGCACGGCATGGGCATGGTGTGGGGATTGCTTGCATCTAACGTTAGTTTTTACCGAGAATAGGCCTGCGCGTGCTCCCTATTATGCATCAGTATCTGACAAACATATACGGATAGATAACAAAGCTGACATAAAATGAAAACTGAACCCCTCAGAATTGCCTTACTTGCATCAACGTTATCTTCTACGCACTTCCGACATGTCACTCTCATCTTCCATCCACTAACTAATCAGAAACGCCCGCCGTTTATTGCAGTGCTTCCATAGCCGGGTTGGGTGGAAGCGTCCTCAAGCAGCAGCCGTTTGCCAGGCATAAAAGCAACTTCAGCAGTATCTGAAATGGTAGCACCCGTCTGTCGACGGAGCCGCCTCATCATCGGGGGAAAGGTGATAATCTTCGATTAGGGAAAGTCCAAATGTACTAACCTTCAGTAATCCGGGAGAACCTTGCTTGGAGATACCAAAAATCGACAACCGCCTATCCCAGAGCCGCGGAAATCTTCTGTGTCCCTTTAACCTTTCCCCCTCTTGCGGCTTCCATCTTCGCAGTTCTTGCCCCGAATTGTATCTGTAAACATCAAACAGTCCGTAAGCGATCGCTAAATGCAAGTCTCCGTGTATTTAAAGTCTTACAGCTCGTTTCTTCTCGCCAGCCACTCCCTTCATCCCCAGTTTCCAAGCCAACAACCTCAAAACTTGTTTCTCATTGTCAAGTGTACTCCACTCTTCGTCCGATTGAACAGCACCGAATCCACACTTGTCTGTCACGGGCCAAGATACGACCTCTTGCAATAAACGTTCATCGAGGAAAGGGAATCTCGCCTCTCGTCCCCAGTTCGCAATAATCCTGTCATCACGGCCCAAATTCCGTTTCCCCAGACGAGTAAGATCGAGCTCCAATTCGTCAATCAAACCTGGGTATCCGGCTCGGTTGAACGCTGTACCATGTCGCGCGTAGCCGCCAAATAGCTCATCCGCGCCTAACCCTGACAGTAAGATTCTCGGGGAATCAGTTTCAAGTGGGCGTGAGGCAAAGTAAAACGCAAGACCAATAGAAAGGTCCATTTCTGTGTCATGGGGGTGGAGAAGGGCAATCACGGCGGATTTGTGCTGGACAACCTGTTCATAGGGCACGTTTATTTCTCTAAACCTCCAGTCTCTGGTGGGACAAACACTCTGTAGCTCAAGCCACGACTTCCTCCCGGTTTGGCGATCCGGGCAAATATCGTAGACACTATTAATAGAATCCATGACGGATAAGTCTTCCAACGCACTGGGCTCCAATTCAGTTTCATTATTCATTTGTGCGGAAGCCTTCTTCGACTTCCGAGCCTTTTTAGCTTCGGCGAATGCGGCTTGGAGGACTCTTTTGTTCTCGAAAGCGACGTTGAGTAACTCAATAGGCTCCTCAGCTGGAAGAATATCATGTGCAATCCTCGCTAGCATAGTGCAATCCAACCCACCAGAGAACAGAATACCGACTTTCGAAGGACGTAACTTTCCTTCATGACCAGGTACTAGAGGTATCGAGTGCCGAGGTATATTCTGTACTCGTAGCCGTAAACTGTCATACAGAAGATCGTAGAGCCGGCTAACTGGTGGGGACTGTGGATTCAGAGCTGGTGGGTTCGTCGGTGGTATATGTTTGCACAACTGTGGTATTGGTAGCGTCATGGAGTGAGGCTCCGTCGAACTCGGTTCTGATTTCGAAACAAAGGTTCGCTTTTGTGGGTGCCAGGGATTCGTATAAGTTTGAAGGTCAATGTAATAGAAGCCATCCGCCTCGATCTCCTCCCACTTCGAGATAGTCTGTGAGTCTGCAATACTACAGATAGCAACATTCCCATCACCGTCAACGGACTTCCTTCGTAACAAAGATCTTCTTCCAAGCCAATCCCTCCCAAACCATACCCTTTTCGACGGCCCATCATAGAACACGAAAGCGAAAGGTCCTTCAATTTTTTGCAAGACATCTTGCACTTCGCCATTGCATGAGCTCAGCTGGTTAAAGATGGCCTCTGTGTCGTTTTCGTCGGATCCAAATTCCTGCCCATCGAAGCGCCACGCTTCACCATTCCAGCAGAGCACATACCCTGGCGCGTCATCCTGTTTTTCTGCTCCGCCGGACTTCGAGAATAGTGGCTGAGAAACAACAGCTGTCCCACGTAGCGACAGCACCGACGATGTAAATTTTAACCGTAGGGAACCGACGACGAGTTCGACCGACTCGAGTGAATCCGGACCTCTCCTTGCAACATCTTTAACAAGATCGTCCGAGATCGAGGATGTCGTAAAGTTATCAGCCTGTGAGAGCTCGAAGAGGATCCCACACATGCGGAGAAATACTAGCTAGGCAGCCTGCTCCGTCGCCTTCAATACCCTTGCAATGAAAATAAAAAATAAAAATAAGCAGGAAGTTGTTATCCCCTGAAGCCTGACGCTACAGCCCGCCTCGATTTGATGCTTGGATATACTCAATTGGAGCCCCTGACGTTTTTCCACTGTCGGACAAGAGGCGACCAAGACGTTCGGGAAGTGATATGGTCGTGAAGGGTTAAGTGTGGTGTTTGCTGATGGTTTCGTTCGGTTGTCTCCAGGCAACCAGCAACAACCATCCAAAGCAGCTAATTGTTTACCACCAACAACGCATAATCCTGGAGTCGGCGCCAAACCACAACGTCAGCCTCCAACATATTAAAGGTACCCGGCCCCCAGTTCTAATATCACCGATCCTTAAGGTACTCGAGTACTTCTCGAAAAAATTATTACTCACTACGTATATTTGGTATCTGGTATCTGGTCTACCAATTACCCCCCAGCAATCAGTCTTCAATTCTTCTGATCCTCTTTCGTTATTGATACTCGATCCCGAGAACCCGCCATTAACATTCCATCGCCAATATCTGAACATTCTTCAGCCCCCACAGTTCCATTATCATTTTTTTTTTTTTAATCGTTAACCGACCTCTACATATACCGATCAGCCTTTTGTCGTCGTCCGAAGTTACTTTGATCATCTAGGTATCTTTGAGATAATCGGAATCAAATATCTAGAATGGATCGGGTGCGCCCCTCGTTTATGACGAAAGAGCAGTTGGGTATGTATCCATCCATATGCATAAAAGTGGCCGGTAGTCACCGGGACAATTGGTACTGACGATATATATTAGACAAGTACATGAATGATGTAAAGCAGAACAGACAACCTCGTCCAAGGCCGAACTTTGAACTTCCTGCGAAAAGACTCTCAATGACCTTCAACGACCCACCGCCCGAAACTCAGGAACGAGAAGAACTCAAACCGGAGCCAATTTTCAGAGTGCAAACAGATTCACCAGTCTCAGCATTTCGACGCTACGGAGGGAGCGTAAGGGATATACAGAAGTCAAAGGGAACTGTTAAAACTAAGAATGGTTGGATCATTGGGGACAGTTCGGCGAAACCTTCGTCGCCCTTTGGGGGGATTAGGCAAGCGGCTCAGCCACGGATAGTCGAGGAACCGGAAAGCACGAATAGTTATACAAAATTTGAGGAGAAGAAGCCTTCACCGGTGGTGGCCCAAGTCAAGGCAGATGACAAAGAAAACCAAACAGACTGGGATTCCGACTCACCGCTCGAAGAATCTTTAGAGGACTCGATTATCAAGTTGCAGAACGACATCAGCCAAGAGATTGAGGCCGTAAGCATATTGCTCGATTCACCTATCGACGAAAGTGGAGATAGTGCCTCCGGGGATGTGGATGATATTTTAGACTCATATAGAGATGACCCGAAACCGGATTCGCCAGCACCTCTTAAGATTACTAGAAGTCTTCCAGTTGATATCAAACATACTTTGGCCATACATCAATCGCAGTTGCCGGAGCCCCCTGTGTCGATTACCAATACCAACAAGATCGGTCAATACCAGGTTAATTCCCCACCGACACCAAGTTCGACTCCGCCTGAATTAGAAAAGAGGCCGAAGTTTGGCGATCGAGGGGTTCCAACATTTTCATCGGTTGCGCCGCCAACACCTCCTACAAAGGTCATGATTGTTGAGGATGATAAGCTGGTTGCAGAGATGACATTGGATGACGGTAAGGGTGAAGGCGGATACAACGTCCAACAAGGAAATCCAAATGCTGTCGTTCCTTCAGCTGAGGTATCGAAGATCGCCAGCAAGATTTCTGAGTTACAAATGAAAGCAGATCCATGGGCAGCTGCTCCAAAACCAGCCTTCCCAAATATCAGTATGGAGGAGTTTCAAGAGAGGAACGAAGTACTGTCTGATCCTAGGCCTTCTCAATTGTCTTTCAACAGGACTAATAGTCTTCCTGTCGGCATGTCTCAGGATTCGACAAATGTTGCTGCCAAAAAGTCTTTTGAGCCCCGACAGTATAAACCATACAGGCCGCCAACCCAGCCATTGTCGCTGCCTTCAACGGCCCCTAGGCCAGCATTCATGAGAACCCGGACAGGTTCTGAGTCTGTAATTACTCCTCCAGTGTGCCCTTCACCTGCTCCGCATGGCGGAGCGATTCCATCCCATATGAATACTGCACATGGACGACACTCTAGTCTTGGAAACATCTACCAGCCTAATCAACCGCCCATCATGGCCGCCTATGCCACGACGCAGAACTACGTACCGCTCCAGCATAGGCACTCGATGAGCACAAATGTAGGCCATGGGCAAATCCAGCCAATGCGGCATTTCCATTCTGGGCCACCTCTGCCAACCCATAGCCAACATCGACCGGGACCGCAAAATCATTTTAATAGGCAATTCCATGGGAGCTTTGGGCCATCTGGTCAAGGGAGCCAGCCAACAGTATCTCGCATGCTCTCGAATGTTGGAACTTCTGGGCGTTCGCTCCCAGCGGTTCCCGCAGACTTCTCAAAGGCACTCCCTGAACCACCAACCAACATCATTAGTGAACCACTGAAGCAATTTCCCTCAACAACTGAAGCACTACCGGTTAAAAACAAGAC
Organism: Arthrobotrys conoides; assembly: GCA_036971725.1. Lineage (NCBI taxonomy): Eukaryota > Fungi > Ascomycota > Orbiliomycetes > Orbiliales > Orbiliaceae > Arthrobotrys > Arthrobotrys conoides. The sequence goes on from JAVHJM010000005.1 coordinate 2,752,069, forward strand.
ACCACCTCCTGTTCCTACCCCCCCCTTTGACGATGCACCGACATCTGGTAGCCGGCGCCTACCTGCAGTTCCATCACAACCGCAGAGCAAGCCGCTGCCCACAATGCCCACCAGATCCTTTGAAGACAGGAAACAGCCAGAGACAAAAGCAATGCCCCCTGTTCCCGTTTTCTCTTTCTCCGATGATTCCACTCCCGCCCCGAAAAGTGTACCTTCCATCAACTTTCCCGATGATAATGCGTCCAAGCCTAGCGTTCCGATAATCAATGTTCCTGACGATGACGACAATGATAAGACTAACCCTGCAGTCCCATCCTTTTCTTTCTCTGGCCCAGAAGAACAAACAGACCGGAGACCTCTCCCCACTGCTCCTACTACCCAAAAACAAGATTCGCGCCCTCTCCCAACTCCAAGGAAAAACAGCATCGCTGACCGAAGAGCTGCCTTTGAAACACATGGCCATGGCGCAAACCACCGTATCCCTTTGCCTAGATCTGCTGCTTCTTGTACCGCTTGTGCACAGCATATCTCCGCCAGAGCAGTTTCCGCTTCAGGACTTAGATTTCACCCAGAGTGCTTCCGTTGCTCTCACTGCAGCACTCGTCTCGAGCATGTTGCATTCTACCCTGAACCTTTAGCTTCTGATGCTGCCCCTGATGCTCAACCAACTGGTCGTTTCTTCTGCCATCTTGACTTCCATGAGTTATTTAGCCCTAGATGCAAGAGCTGCAAGACCCCAATTGAAGGTGAAGTTGTAGAGGCTTGCGGGGCAACATGGCATCCTGGCCATTTCTTCTGCGCTGAGTGCGGTGATGTAAGTACCGCTCTAAACCTTTCTTTTTATAGAAGCAGCTACTGACATATACGATAGCCCTTCGACGCTAAGTCGCGATTCGTAGAAAAGGATAAGTACGCATGGTGTCTCGGCTGTTACCAGAAGCGATACAGCAGTAAATGCAAGAAGTGCAAGAAGCCAGTGACCGATACTGTTGTTAAGGCGCTGGATGCCGACTGGCATATGGAGTGCTTCTGCTGCTTTGTAAGTTATCCCCTATCAACCGGCCTAATATACCCTGATTCTAATTACATGTACTATAGGAATGCGGATCTGAGTTCCAAGATGGAAGATACTTCCTCCGAGGTGGCTGTGACAACGATCCAGTTTGCACGAAGTGCGAGGAAACTAGATTGAAGAGCTGGGAGCTGGTGCAGTGAGTGGAGCGATATGATGTGACGTTACTAACCTATCTTTCTTCTAAAACCCCCCGTTTTCCCTTGACGATATTATCGAAAAAGCATAACGTATGGCGTGCATGAGAGAATTGGCGTATGAGATTTTGTTTTATTGCGAATTAATTAATCATTGCTGCTTCTTTTCCTTTTTCTTCATTTCTGAAGTTTATCGATATCGCCCCCCCTTTCTGTCATATTCTGCTCCGCTTTTTTAAATTAATGCGCATGTGAATGTGAGGGTGTTTCTCGGCGGGTCAATGTAGACCAAATTTTTGTATCGATCAATTTCTTTACTCCGCTTTGAAGACTTTTTTTTCCTCCTTTCTTCTTGAAGCGTGTTTATACTATCTAACTTCTTTGCGGGGATATTTTTTGGTATTCTTTTCTTTATTGTATCATAGGAAAGCGCATGCTTGAATGTGCGGATAACATCATAAAGTACAGAACATCTCCTCACGTTGAAAGATATTCTATAGCATTGTAATAGTAAGTGACTGACTGGTCTAGTGATAATGACATAAACTCGTCTATCCAATAACTTCAATACATAAAACTCGCATAAACCATCTCGGTAGCATTAAAACCAAAACCAACGTTCTATACATCAACAAAAATTTTAAAATCTACAATTGACATCTCCAACCCCGTCTACCCAGATTAAGATCGAACTCAATTTCAATCCACCATATGCGCATCAGGAACATGATTCCTCCTCCTCCCCATAAACGGACTCCGCCCTCCCACCCCCTCATATCCATCATACCCATCGCCGCCCTCAATAGCCCTTAACGGCGTCGTTTCCAATTCAGGACTTAGCCCCCTCATGCCCATCCCATCAACATCATCTTGGTACATATACCTCCCATCATCAATTCCGTACTGATACCCCATCCCCATCCCCATATTCTCCAAATACCTCCCTCTACCACCATTATAACCATATCCTCCATATCCGTATCCATCACCACCCACCATGCCCCTACCAGATCCCAAATAAGGAGTTCCCAATCCACTTCTTAAAAAACTCCTTTGTATGTCCTTTGGTGTGTTTATGTTCATACAATTTGCGTCATCGCATTCATCGGGGTTTATTGATGAGATGGTTTGGCGACGGTGGGGGTAGAGGTTGTGGTGGTCGTAAAATGGATTGTGGTGGTGGTTATATCGATCTCGATCCCAGTAGCGGGGGGTATATCCCCCTCCTCCACCGTAGGTATTATAAACCCTATCACCAGCGGGGTAGTATGGATAATACCCCTCTCCACCACCACCGTATCCCTCATACCCATATCCATACCCATACATTCCATAACGATCAGAGGGAATACCGATACCAGGGGTATTACCCATATACCCACGGCTATTACCGCCATATTGGAGACGAAGACAGTTTTCGCAAGAGCCGAGGAGATCCCAAGATTTTACGTTACGGTGGGAACGTTTTGAGGGACGGCAGGTTGTGTGGTAGGTTCTGCCGCGGGTGTGACGGGCTATAGCGCAGGTTTGGAAAATGCAGGTTTGGGAGTGGCCGCATTTGAAGCGGAGGCGGTTGAAGAAGCACATTTTTTCCCCTTTTGTAGGGTTTGCTGGTTGTTGAGGGGGGTGGAGATAGTTGAGAGGAGTATTAGTTGGTATTCGATGGTATAATGTATGGTATGTTTTATGTTGATTAGAAAGGTGTAGCGATCGAACCGGATTTTTAGAAATCTATAAACTATTCGAGTATACACCGAAGGTACTTAAATACTTTCCCAATACTCCAATACCATCATCCACTAGCTCTCCCATTTCACATACACAATTCAACATATAGCCAGTTAGCTACGTAGAACCCTCGCCTAAGCGTCCTCAAAAAGGGTATATGATTCTTAAAAGGCAAACTTCTGGAATGATTTAGCAGATCATTCCTTGCATTCACACTAGCATTATTTGTACGAGGTATTGTGTACTTTTGATGTTGTGTGACATGTTGGTTGCCGACTGGGTGGAACGTGAGTGTTTGAATAACATTATTATGGCTGGGGGAGATGATGCTTGTTGGGCAAACTTATGTAGGTTTTGGATGATCTTTTGGATCCTTGGTTGATTGATTAGGAGTAGATCATGGGATTGATGGTGTCCTGGGGGTGGGTTGAAGTGTACGTTTTGTAGTTTGTTATTAGTATATTATTATGGGGGTTAGGTGTGAATATTAAGATCTTATATTGTAGAATATGTTCTGGAGTATCATATATCAAGTGAATGTATGTGAACAGCTTTGATGTTATCTGTATCAAACCGCATATGGAATGGTGTAATAATATACCCTCTATCCAAGTTAAGGGCACATGCACTCTATCATATGGGCCCTGCATAATATAATCACCTGCAAGAGTTTAGAGACCTCACATGGGACCTTGTATCCCGTCCGGAAACTATTATGCGAGGTAGACTTAGTTAAGTTGTGGAGCAGATGATGAGGCCGCACTTGGTTTAGTCGAGAAGTTAAGTCTGGCCGCTAGTTTTGCCGGATATGATAGAGTATCAATATTGACTAATATGATAGTCTAGAGTCTAGAACTTAGTGATTGACTCCTTAGTTTTATATATTTTGTTTTTGGAAAGAGATTGTAATATTATATTGATATTTGACGGGTTTGAAGGGTTTAGACCATGCTAAGTTGCATATATGTACGATAATGGGTTTTGGAGTTACACTACTGATTTGCTATACACTGGAGATGAGGCATGACTATGGTATAAGCCATATTGCATACCACTGGCACAATAGTACACGATCCTGCAATTAATATTCCAATTACTTACAATTCATTGGATGAAGTTTAACGTTTCGAAACAGTAATATACGTAATAACTATGATAAAAGAGTGTTGTTTTTGTTGGTGAAATTCGATGGATTTATATTAGAACAGGATGGAATGGTTCGCGGGTTATTAACCAGTAATAACCAGACGGAGGAAGCAGAATGACACACTGCAGCCGGATGTCCTGCCAAAGTGGCAGTTTTTAGTGGACAAGGGTATATATCATTACGTCTAATAGCATGCAAGCGCATGTATAGGTATCTCAACCAGCGTTCGCGTTCTTAGGTGGTTTATTGCATCCCGTACAATCAAAACGCAGAGGGCGTCACAAGAGTATCGACAAGATTAAAATACCCTCCAATTAGTTTCAATCTCCGAGTTAATCGATCTTACACCTCTTTCTTTTTGTTTTTAGATCGTACTCCGTGATACGTTACTGTATCCAAATGAGCTTGTACCGGGATTCGATTCATTATTTTATTATACTTGAAATAGAACCATGTGGTGGGCGGCTAATGATGTGTTGCCCATGCGTTGGATATGTTTGACGGGTATCATGTCATCGTCCTGAACGAACGAACGACATTCATTGACCCAGCCTCACGTTTTTTTAGTATTGATCGGTTATTAAGCCAGCGCAAAACAACGTGACGTCGTTGGATTAACTTATATGTATTGTAGTGTTTGGATGTATGGATGGAGAAGGTATGTACGACCAACCACCTGATTTGAAGCCTCGGAAAAGGGTTTGATATGATATGCGCCCGAACATCTTCGGAGTTTATACCCGGTTTGGAGGTTATGGGTAATTGACGTTTGATGGTTGATATCGAATGAACCTGCCTTTTGACCTGGGGCACCCGCGCGGTTTGACATGACAGCTGTGGTATGGAGACACCTGACGATGACTCGAGTTCGAAGCTCGGCTTTTACTTTTTTCAGGGATATATATGTCTTAGAGCTAAAAAGCTAATACTTGGGGTACACTACCTAGTTTCTTTCAGCTGATCGGGGTGGCTCGTGTTAAGACAGATTCGATTCCTGGCCATTGCATTGGGATTCCGAAAGGAAAGGAAAGGGAAAAAACCCATGCATGAAAAAAATCTTGGGATGAATGATGATGCTAACTAAGGAAATTAAAACAGATGGATGGAGCCTTGAAGAGTTGGCAGTTAATTAATATTATTAGTTACTTGCTAGCTCGGCTTTGTCAGGCTACCTGGTGGCATCGATTATATCGACATCAAACATAACGCTGTCAGGTACCTCTACCTGTGCATCCGACTCGCCCTTGCTTGCTTTGCATAAAACCGCATCGATCCTTTGGAAAAAAGTAGTCGCAAAAGACGGGATGGAACAAAAAAAAAACTTAAGAGACGGCACGTTCGGGTTGGGCCTTCCTAGATTTTCAGCTCGTTTCTCGATCTTTTGACGATGATATTTCAAGTATAATCAAAATCATCCAGAGGCTAAGATCGTGGCCTGTGACGTGTCCGACGCTGCGGTTGTCGAAGTTGGGCCTTGCCAGCTCATCAATCCGAAAAGAAAAAAAACTAAGGTTGTCGGTATTCCAGCCTCCCACACCTCATTCATACACTCTTGGGGGTGCCTCTTGGAGGATATACACCCGTATGCCACATCTGTTACCCTCCTTCCATCACATCAGAACCCCACATTGCATTGGTCAAGTGGATACTCTACTCTAGCCCGGCCGTGGGAACTAAGCTGAACCCATGCCTTTGGAATCGCATGTTGCCCTTCTGATGTCTTGTCTCGTCTTGTCGATAAACGAGGGGGATACCTGCTCAATTACGCAAATATCAATGTTCGAGAAAGTATCAATTGGCTTTGCATCGGTGATAACTAGCTAACTACTTGAAAGTTAGTAGGGATCGATTATCAAAAAAAACAAGGCCGCCAGCAGGGTAGATGTTTCTTTGCTGTCCTTGAACCAGAACAGAACAGGGAGAACTTCCAGGGCTTGCCACGTCTCTTTTCGCAGGTGTGATCCTGGTCATTGCTCCGCTTGAGAAACGGCCGTTCTGCTAAGTTAGCGACTTCAGCCTGCCTCATCTCTTCCCACTTCCTGCAACAAGTTACAGCAACATGCATATAATCACAGCACGGCCTGGCTCCATCTCGTCAGTGTGACTAGGGATAAGGAAGTTTAGGAAAGGGAAAAAGAAGAAAAGAAAAGAAAGAAGAAAAAAGTTTCAATGAGGCGCATTGCATGAAGCAGAAAGGGGACCCGGATGGTCAGATCGAGTTCGACGTTTTTTTTAAAAGGCCCACCAGGTTGTAATTGATTCTTTTTTCTTCTGGTTTTTATATATGCGAGCGGGCCTGCACTTGTGCGATGCAGCCTGAAGCGACCCACGGAAACACAAAGTTTTCCCTTTTTTTTATTCTTTTGACTATTTATATTTTTTTTTTGACCCCATCTCATCGACTTGGGGAAAAGGCTGTTACGACAGAAAAGAATATTCGGAATACAGACCGTATCTTTTTATTTTATTTTTATTTCTTGTTTTATTTTTATTTAGCTTGGGAGGTTGTTTGGAATTCGTTAGGGAAAGAAGGTTCACGATATTGGATAGTTTCGGTTTCATCACATTTATTTCACATCTGCTTCCGTCCTTCTACGCAAAAAAACCCGTTTCTCATCACGATACCTTGTTAAGCCACACTTCTCTACTATCCTCGACTCTGTTTTAATCTTATTAAAGATTAAGCCCGACAAAGAAAATTCCCAAAAAAAAAAAACCCTTGCCCAGGCTATCATTATTCACCTGATTGCGAAACACGTTGTCGACCTTTGAATAGCTCGACGGACTCTGTACGCTTTTGTGGTTTTTTTTTCTGTCTTGTGGCACCCGGCCGTCTCATCTGCATATTATCTGCGGAAGGTAGAAAAAAGGTCAACATCCAGTCCGACGGGGTAATTTGACAAGAGAAAAAGAGACTAGAAGGAAGGAAAGGAAGGCTGCAGCGGTAAACCCGATAAGCTAGCTATATCATACCGCGCCCCCAGGTCATCGACAGGTCATCACTTTTGATCCCCAAACGGTGTTTTTTTTATTTTACGAATTCGATTCGGCGTCCAGAAGAAAAGTGACGGCCAGCCGATATCATCTGCAGTTTCCTTCACACACACACAATACCGAAGCGCCATTGAATCTGCCAAGGCCGGACGCACGAACAGTTTTCCGAGGCCCAGAAGCTGATTCTAAGCAAGGAGAACGATAGGGAACAACAGTTGAATGTTTGGTCGTCAGAGGGGATAAAAAGGAAGAAAGGAAAGGAAAAAGAAAGGAAAGAGCGACACACGCTGACCTTGCGCCCGAAATTTCCACAGGCGACCTGCAACAGAAACCCACAAGTTGCTTTTCGAACAAGGATTATCAGGGACAACTTTTACGAAATTTTCTGGAAAGAAAGAGTGCTGCTGCTTGCTGCCACAGGTCAAACGGTTAAGATACGAAGAGGAAGAGAAAAAGAGTAGCGTGAAGGGAAGCCAATCTGGGAAAAATAATAAGACGCATCCCAGCGGAAAATTAGTTTACCACTCTTTCAATCCTCGTGTTCCAGTCTAAACCACCATTTTTATTCTAACGGCTCTCTTTTTTCTCTCTCTTTTTTATTTTATTTTATTTTTATTTTTTATTTTTCGGAAAGGGCATAATATTTCGACGCCTCACCCTTTCTCTAGCGATCTCAATTCCGTGGTTCGGCGTCGACGAAATACCTACGTTACCTAAACAAGGGGGAGGCTTCTGCAATTCTTGTTGGTCAACAGGTCAGATTAACGCGGAACGGTCCAACCCATTCGACTCGGAATTCCTCTGTCGGTTAAGGCCTCCGACCGGTTGCCCCCCTCATACGACATTGGCGACGAAATACAGGAAAAAATATTCATTGGGGAATTTTTGGTTGTTGTTTTTGATTGTTGTTCCCCCCCTAACTTTGTGCAGAACCGGACGTTTATTTCTTCTCCCTCCCTCACTCTTATTGAAACGGCAAGCTAGCGCGCGGTGGGGGAGTACGTTGCGGCAGGATGGTCGGCTCCGAGGTCGATCAGAAATACCTGGGGAACTATGCAAAGGTTGTTGGGACTCACAATGAAAGTCTATCGGCGGCGCTATTCAAAGTGTTAGGATTGTCGACGATACTGTCGAAGAAACTGGTTCGGGCGCGAAAACAGCGGAAATTAGACCCGACAAGGACGACGAAATCGCTGGACCTGTATCGACATATAATATGGATGGCGAGGGAAGGGTACATACTACTGGACGTCTACGTATTACCGTTCGTGCTGAATTTCATCGAATTGAAGGTGTTAGCGTTGAAATTGAAGGCGTCGTTTCTGCACATTTTCGTGCTGTTCGATCATACGTACCAGACCAAGACCGATTTCTCGCTACCGGGCGGGCCATTCCACCAGACGCAGCCGACGACGCCGGAATTGGCAGAAGCTGATGAACATCATCACCACCATCAGCCGGTTAAGGGGCAAACCAATTCGTTCTACAACTACATCAATATCGCATCCCAAGCATTCGTGACAGCAGACGACTATGCGACGAGGTTATTGTCCGGTTCGCATCCGTTACGGTTGAGCGTTAAACTGGAGTACTCGGCATTCGCGCACGACTGTATGAAGGAATTCTCGTTATCGAGGAGTATAGCGAGAAAAGCGGTTGATGATGCGTTTGCTAGTATGGAAGCTATGACGGATGAGAGTTTTGAGGATGCGATGGATTTGGTGTCGAGTTTGGGGGTTATGGCACGGAGAGGGGGGAATTAGGGCGGGCATTCTTTGATATCTAAGACATCTCGTCGACACCCACCTCTAATAACACTTCGAACGTCCCGGAACGAGAAAACCTTAACTTTAACCTTTTAAGTTAGAGTTCCCGCAATCAGAGCAGCCCTTCGATCTTTTCCATCCTCCTCCTCGATCGATTGACCTATTCGGATACACTACCTACGTCGATTTTTATACACACCCTCCGACATCAAAACCATCATTCGCGCTTATATACACACAGATATATATATATAACACGAAATTCTGTACACATTCCACGTTTTTCCTCCACGGGCAGTGCACGACAAAAATGTTACATTCCTTGTGCGCTTATCATTCCAACATCTACCCTCTCTCTTCTCTCTCATACACCTCCGCGGAGACAAGATACATCGATTCACTTTTTCTTAATTTGTTTTTAATACCCGGAACTTTATTTTCTTGTTGACGGATTTCCTTTTTTGAAGACCCTACCTACCTACCTACCTACCCTCAAAAACTATTTTCTTTATATAAGCATTGTTCGGGCGTTGAAGTTATAGATTCTTTGTTTTTGAGTCTTGGTATATTGTTATATATTCTGTAATAATAGAATATGGGGCGCTAATAGTGTATTTTCCTCCTTTTCCCTTTCTCTTCTCTTTTCTTCTTGCGGTACTTTTCATAGTTTGTGGTATTCTCGGTGACTTTGTTTGTTATATGGGATAGGAGTTTATTGATTTAGGATATCTTATATACATATTCTTATTGTTTTTTTTCTTTTAGTTTCTGCTTTGATTGGATTGGATATTGATGCTTTTTTGACAGGTTGTAAGGAGGGGGGTTGTATATATGGATATACCATGAGGTTGAGGAATTTTCTTAATACTTTTATATCTACTTTTTATTTATTTGGTAGGAAGGAAGGGAGGGGATAAAAGTTAATTGGTTATTTAATTATTTTCGGTCTTTGAATTAAGATGGTTCTTTGATGGTGATAGAGGATATACGTACGATCTTTTTATAAAACAGTTCAATGTGCTATGGGGTTGATTATATCTGTGTCTTTGTGATCCGGGAGGCCCGCTGGGGTAGTTATATATACCTACAATACGGGTTTCTGACAGACTTGCGGGCTAGCATAGAGAGCTTAAACTGATTTATAACGATATTTTAGTTGAACTAAGCCCTCGAAGTCACAAATAGTAACTTTAAGTCACCTCGTAAGTTTGCGAAAGTCCTCCGAGGTATATACGTATACCTACTGTGCTAGAAGAGGGGGGGGGGGGGGGGGTTATTGATACAATATTAATACAGGTATTATATCGTTTGATACGGATTAGAAATCTAAAATGTAGCCACTTCGGATTAGAACGGTATTAAAAACCACCTTTCTAGCAACGGTGTATATGAAGTTTTATTCTGTGTAGTAGTAAGATTAAGTACTTAAGTATGGAGTTTGATGAATTGATGTTATTTTCCAGCTGTAAGATATATGTAGATTTGCCTTGGATGGTTCGTTGGGGGGGTTATATGAGGGTTTATGGATGGATTATAGAATCGGACGGTTTATGGAGATTCTCTTGGATGGTTCGGTAATATAGTGGATCATATGTCGTTCGGATGATGTTCAACGATTTTATGTCAGGTTGGTCATGTGGGATGTCGGGTAGTTGAGAAGCATGGATTCGATCTGGCGGGTACGGGTAAGGTGAGGGCCAGTAGGATTGTTTCCCAGGAATTACATTATGGGGTTCTAACTAATCTTGGATTCCATAATATAATATAATACAGTGTGTTTTTGTCTGTTTTCGAGAGGAAGATACTATAAACGGATATTATTATTTTTACTATATATGGATATTCTTTGAATAAATAATCATATTAAGAGGTATCGTTTCATCCCATTTTTCTTGTACCGATGAAACGAGTCGCGCCTTTTACTCTCTCTCTCTTTTCTGAAAATAAACTTGAAACGATCTCTGTCAATTATTTTTTTTTTTTTGGTTAAAGCGCAAGAAGCGCTGGGGGTGTGTAAGAAAAGAGGAAGAGGGACGTGCTGGTTTTGGTGTGCTGGGGTTATATTATGGATATTATGGATTTTGGTTCGGGGTTCGGGGTATGTATAATATGATATCATGTCTTTTACCCTGCATACAAATCTATATTCACCTTCATATTCCAATATAAGGTAGATACTTAGATACAACTAAAAGAATATGTGGTCCGTCCGTCCACAATGATATCTGCAGGGTGTATTGGGATTTTAGGATTAGTGTGAGGTAAGTGTGTACCTTGCGCACCGTTCGAGCCGAGAATGCTCCATTCGATTTTGGGAGTACTAGCTGTTTCTTGCTTACAGGGAGCTCTGGAGCGAGAGGGGGAAGCGGCTTTGTTGAGGTCTGATTGATGCGGGGGAGTTGGATATATATATATATATATGATGGGAGGTGGGTAATGTGGTAGATGGGATGGGATGAGGGGTTATAAGCCAAGGATTTGAAGCTGAGGTTTTTTTTTGAGAGAGAGAGAGAAATTGTGATATATCGAAATACATTACATGATTCATAGTGAGATCTATAACCCGTAGAACTGGTATTCTTTTTTTTTCTGATCTGGTGCTGACTTTTGTTTGTTTGTTCCCGGGTGGGTTCGGTTGTAAAAGTAATAAGCCTGTGAATCTAGCCGAATTTCCCACCCACATCTATTAGATAGACCAGTTCTCCCGGGCGAGTTCTGGGGGGGAACTCCGGGATATCCCGGGGATTTGGGTGGGATTTTTTTATTTTTTTATTTTTTTTGCTTGGGGGGGAAAGTGATCACCTGGTGTAAAGGTGTTTTTTTGACTTGGAAGGGGATGCAATGATGCATGGAAGGTTCTTGGGGATTGTTCTTTTGGTGTCGTCATTTTGGTTCCTTTGATGCAGGTTGGAGATCATGAGGTTTGGTTTGTATGCATTGGAACTGGGTGGACAATATTTACTTACTTAAGTACTTACTGGTAATGGTATATCGTGATGTGAGTATAATATAATAGATATCATGAATGTGAATATATTGATAATTGGTTTGTTCGTGAGGTTGAGTATAAGTGGTTAGCGCTATAACATTCGACCACGTTCTCATACTGGACTATTCATATCCACCCTATATTCTATTACACTAATATTTTAGAACGCCGTTTGGGAGGATATAAATGTTACACTATAACTACCTACTAACTATTGTATGGTTTGTAAAATGTTCATGAGGGTTGAGGGGATGACTTCCAATGGCCGAGGTTTTAAATTTTTTGTTTGGCTGCCATGTGCTTATATTATATTAGCGAAATGGTCTGATGATCTTTAAGAGCGGCTATGTGTATATGTGTATATGTCTACAGGTATAAGAGAAGACATGAGATCATATAGTTTAGGACTGGATCATTCGGCGGGTATATAATGGGTCTAGATCTTTATTGTCAGTGAGGTCGGTATCACGATATATTATTTATACTCAGGTTTTCGGCGTATATATCTAAGTATTAGGTAGGTAGGTACTTACTTATTATATATGTACTTGAGCAAAAAGAAGTACTAATAGTTTTTGTAAGTATAGGTTGGTTGGAGGGAAGTTCACGCGTGGGCGGCGGTAATTGGGTGATTTTAAATTTTGTGGGCTGACAAGTGATGATTAGATAGATAGTGGCTTTTCCTATCGAATTAGGTCGTCTTCCTTGTTTTCCGAGGATTCGATGATTCCGAATAGAAAAAACTAGGACTGCCTAGATCGTGATTATGGAACGTTGGATGGTGCACCCCTGAGCACTGACTGATAGTAGTGTCGCGGGAGGTTGATGGTTTGGAAGGGTTCTGGAAAGGTCACCCCCATGCATGTTGCAGGTTTTTTCTCTCACCTGCCTTTCTTATTTTCCTTCCTTCTTTTGGTCTTTTTTTTGGTAATTACTTAGTTGGTCTGTTTTGTTAATTAATCGTTTCTGCTGAGGATTGTTTGATATCTACTATATAGTACTAAGTTATAGGAAGTATGTAAGAAGTATGTCAGATGGATGTGATATGGATGTGAAGATTGAAGATGGATATGATATGTGGATTGAGATGACCCCAAAACCAGCAAGCTCAAGCGAAAGACAGTATGTTCTCTCTTTCACATTCACTCACATTCGAATATTCACATTCTGAGGATAAACGTTCCCCAGGGTCTAAATGATTCTGACTCTGATCCCCCCGGGGACCATATGTCCGGGGCCCTGTTCGTTTCTTTTTGCCCATTTTAACCTTCACACACACACACCTTATTCCGAGGGGAGAATTGTCGAAAAGGGAGGGTGTGCATGTCATACTGGTCACTAACCACCCACCTATTGGGCCAGGATGGTTTCTTTTCTTTTCTTTTGTTTCTTTTTCTGTTTTCTTCTTTGCTTTTCCCTGCTCTCCTAACTGGTTCACCTCTTGAACGTTTGAAGAAGAGAAGAAGAAGAGAAGAAGAAGAAGAAGAAGAGTATGTATGTACAGAGGATAGGTACTTAGGTAGGTAAGGTGGGTATGTATGTTCAATTCGCTCCCATCTCTCTTGACATCCACCTTTCTCTTCCTCTCTTCGACACTCACTCTTTACTGACCGACCCGACACCCCCGTGTACGTACAGTGGGTTATATTAGACGAACGAACGAAACGAACGATTCGACTCGACTCGACTCGACTCAGGGAGGATTTCTTGGGGAAAAAAGACCCTAACTACCCGACGTTTTAGTTTGACTTTTTTTTTTTTTTGCGTTTGGCTTTCTTTCCTGGCTGGCTCGCTTGGTTAGTTACCTGCCTTGCCTTGCCTTGCCTGCTTTGCTCTTGTCTGCTTTGCCTTTCCTGCCCGGCCCCTTCTTTGATATCTCTTTTTTTTTTTTTTTTTTTTTCTTCTCGGGGTTTTCTCTCTTTCTTTTCCTTGCTGAAGTGAAGAAGGGCCGGAAAAGGAAAATAAGGCGGAGAATACGGGAATTAAGGAACGACCTCGACCACCACCACCACCACTACTACTCATCATCGATTTCTGCTCTTTCCCCTTCGCTACCCTTTTTTATTACTGTTCAAGTCCTCGACAAGATATCTCTGAGAGAAGGAAATACTCGACAAGACTTTTTATAACGAAGGGAGGGAGGATAGTTTGTTATACACCTTAACTGGGAAGGGACTTTTTTGAGGGGAGGAGACGCGACGACTTGGAACGAAAATACTACTACTACTACGAAGAGACTACCCACGGGACCCCGAAAGACGATCGACCGGATTTTGAGAAAGAGGATAGGATAATATCGAAAGGAGTAAAAGAAGAAGAAGAGATTGGTGGTAGGACAAAGGGAAGAAAGGCTGCTATTACTACCAGCTAGCACAGCCGTTTTCGCTCGACGTCAGAGTGGTTATACACATACTTATACTTTTACTCTGATTCTTTCTTAACGGGGGACCCTTTTCACGATACGATCGATACGCACAATACTAGACGAGACGCAGGAACCGAGGTCTTTTTTCTTCTCTTTCTTTTATATAACTTATAACAACATCTTTTGATTCTTTTGATCTATCGAGCTGTTGGGGCGGTTATTTTTTGGACTCTTTCTCTCTCTTCTTATATCTTTCCCGGGGTATATTGAATCAGTCAGTCGGTCACAGCCACGAGCTGCCATCTATACACTCACACTCACACACCCAGACACCCCTGGCCAGATATCCAGTATTCGACGTTTTTTTTTTTTTTGACTCAGTGACTGGAATCTGCCGTCTTTCTCTTCTTTCCCTCTATTTTATTTTATTTTATTCTTTTTTATATTGTTCATTTCGCCTGGGATCCAACTAGTGCAGTTTGCAACATCTGAAGAAGTCTCACAAAAGAGGCGGCTTTTTGCGGGCCTTCCTGCAACCGCGGTGCAGCAACAGCAGCCAGTGCAGTGCCTGTTATCGTCGTCGTCGTCCTGTCGCCCTGATATCCCCTTCTTTTCCCTTTTTTTTAAAAAATATATTTTATACAAATTCAGGAGAAGAATATCTTTTACTTGCCTGTTCCTGTTTTTTTTTGTTTTTTTGTCTGGTCAAGTTGTTGTGTACCGGGCCAGGATCCATCCATCCATCCATCCATCAGATTAGCATCCATTCTTGCCGTCAATCGCCCACACCTTTCTTGTTCCTGTTCCCCCCCAACATTATTAACAATTAACATCCATCCGTCTTCCACCTTCTCACCTCCTCCACTTCAACCTCCACTTCAACCTCCTCCACAGCCACCATCACCATCACCAACCACCAGCCATCGACTCTACTATCATCCTCACCGATCCATCGACGTCTACATCCTCTTTTACCATCCTACCTCCGACTTGTCATCGTCGATTTTGCCTGTCGCCCTGCGAAATCGCAATCTCCGACACTCACACCCACCCCTCTCCCAACCCAAGACTGGCTGGAACCGCCCATTCTAATTTTATCACCATCACCATCTCTAACTCCATCGACGTGCAATCACCTCTTCATCCTTCTTCTTCTTCTCATTCTCATCCTCATCCTCATCAGCGCTAGCGAATCTCCAACACTTGGTACGTGCTACTCTCCTGCGACAATTTGTGTCGCCAGGCCTTCTCCTCTTTCTTCCCTTTTCATCTTCATGTCGCCTTTTTTTGCCCTTTCGGCAGAACAACCTGAAACTAACGTTTGTGCGCCAGACTTTGCATGCTCGCTCACTCACTCACTCACTCACTCACACGTCTCACCTTCAACCTCCATTCATTTGGCCTGATCTAATCTAGTCTTTTTTTTCTCATCATCACCGTTGAAAAAAAAAAAGAACACCCTCCACGAATAACTTGATCGTCGAAGGGGAAACAAACCAGCGAAAAAAAAAGTTTCGCTAGACAAATTCTGAGTCTTTTTTTAAAAAAACCCTGGATTCTCAAAACCTCGTCCATGCAATCCGTCGGAACACACCAGTATAACACTTCGAATTCACAACAACCTCATAACCACCCTACCCCTCAATCACCCCCGGGATTGTATTCCGCGTCCAGCGGTTTCAATAACAGCATGAATTCGCAAAAAATCACTTCTCCCCGAAATAACACCCACCCGGTCGCCACAAACAGCCTACCCACCCCTCGCAGTCCGACCCTAGATGCCACTCAATCATCTAGTATGGAGGATAACATGGATATCGATGGTTCATCAGCTTCCCTGAAAAGGAGAAGAAGTCAAGGAGACTTGGGAGACGACGACAGACCTAGGAAGAGTAGAAGTCGGAGCAGAGATCCCATGGAAATTGACGGCACACAGCCACCGACATCTTCTTCCCTTTCGACAATACGACCGAGGAGGACGGTTCCCACGATGGAAGAGCTTTTGGCAATGCCGACGACGGGTCCTCCGTCATGGCTTAACCTTAAAAGTATGTCTTCTGTTTTTTTATATATTTTTTTATTTATTGACCAAATGGGGGAAGTTGCGGGAAAGGAAGAAAAAGAAAAAAAAAAAACGTGTTTTGGGATGATATTTTTGGGGGGTTTGTTGGAAGAATTGTTTTGCTAACGCGAGATCACACACTTTTTCAGAGCATGTTCCTTTAAAACCCGACCTGACAAGTAATCTCATCGAAAAATACAACTTGACGTCGATAGCTGCATCTGTCGCTCGAACCGACTCATCCGGACAGAAACAGAAACTTCGAAAATCGTACAAAGGGAAGATTGCAGGTTTATCTGGGAAAAATGAGGTCGTAACGAAAGCAGAACAGGTCGCAGTACCGGAAGGACAGGAAGGCTGGGGCCAACCGGTGGTCCAACTCGTAAAGGGGGGACTTTTGGAGATGTTGGATATTCCGGACGAGGAGTGGCGGAGCTTGAAGGTAATAGGGAAGGAAGTGCCTAGAAATGGAAATACTGGTCGGCCGCTCGATTTTAACGCTCTGCGTAAGGGGTTGAGCAATTGGTCTAAGGGACCGATACCAGATGTAATGACTCATAACACGTCTGTCATCTTTCTTTACGCTCTACTGACACATTTTTGCAGTATGACGCTTCATGGCTAGCCCTGGAAGATCCTCCGCTGAGACCCAGCGCCAATTCCACCTCTGGTCACCCGACAGGAAACTCCACGCTCAACAACATCAAATCCAACACCCCTGCTGCAATCGCGTCTCCCAACGGTGTCAATACATCGTCCCCGAATCCCGCCAACATGCGGACATCGGGACGAAAACGAAGAAGAGACTACGGTGACGGCGCTTGGGAAGGGTACGGTGAGGATGTTGAAGATGACGGTGGAAGCGGGTATGATGACGATGTAGCTGGGAAGAGGAAGAAGAAGAGAAAGGTTAGTGAATTTACAAAAGATTGATTTCCTTTTTTATATCTATCTATCTTTCTCTCTATCTATCTATACGAGCACAATGTCTGAGAATTATGGTACCAAGCCCAAAACAGGCGGCTTGACATCATCTTGAACTCAACGCTCCTCCACGCATATTTTTATTTTATGACGACACGATCTTGTCAAAGAAGTCGTGGGAGCCGGCCTCGTCAACCTTACATATATTCAAAAAAAAATCCAACATCCATATTCGACCGAGATCGAACCCCGTTCTAACAGCCTCCGATCAGATTCCCGATTACGACGACAGAGTTGGGGGAGTGGGCATGAACAACATGCCTGTCAATCACGCCCACGCAGTCGGGGTGGGAGGTGGTTATTACCAACGGTAGTGCTGTCCTTTTTTTTTTATATCATTATTATTTTTTTTTCATGGTGAACGTTCTATTACAACCACCCGCCAGGCCTCTTTCATCATCTTCTCCGTCTCGAGGTCTGAACCCACATCAATCAATCATCACCGTCACCTCCTTTTCTATTTTAATAATTTTTTATTTTATTTTGAGCGAGTCTGGTTATCTTTTTATCTTTCGCTTCCCCGTCATTCACAAAGTTGCTTTTCCCCCGCCCACGACTTTATGACATACACTACTGCACTTATATGATACCACAAATAGTACCGCTTTTTTTTTCTTTTTTTTTTTTTTGTTTCTGCACAGAATCCAGCAAGTCGCTTTCTGTTTTGGATTATCGGGTGGCCGTGGGGAGGGAAGGGGAGGAGAGGAACCTTCAATGCGGACAGACTTCAACTCGAATACCGAACTCCCCTCCGGACTCGAACTCTATCGGGTGCACCCTTTCAACCCTGACCGCAGGCTCTCTCATCCGGTTTTATATAATAGCTCGTTCTTCTGCTTTCTATTTTAAATTATCGCGGTACTCACCTCGGGCAAATACTTCGGCGCACTCGGACAAAAAAATTGCTTTCAAACTTTGTCATTTTTTTCACCCTGCATTTATTTTTTTATTTTTTATTTTATTCTTGTTCTTTCTCTTCCTATGTAAATATAGGTTCTACCTTCACCACCACCGCCATCACACTGCCACCCTTTCTACGTTGATAGTCTTTTGAGACTATCACCACCACCACCACCACCACTGCCAACTAGCTCACTACTGCTTTCTTCCCAATGTTCAGATCTCCTTGCTTGTTTCCTTGGGGGAGTATGTTCTAGACTTCGGTGCTTCATCGTTAGAAGATTTGGTACTACTTGGTCACTTCTCTTTTTTTTCTTGCGATATCATTTGAGTTTTTCGTCGAATTGAAGAAGAATAAGAAGAGGAGGAGGAGGAGGGTGTCTGTGGATTGGATTGGCTGGCAAGCAGCGCTGGTTTGATAATGTACGATATTACTACTATTACTACAACTATATCATATCATAACTATGACTTTGACCATCACAATGCTATTGTATAACTGGCGATGCATGAAATATAATATGATATTTAGTAGCCTCGTGGGTCCAGGTCCGATGAAAAGGCTAGATCCGAGGTGGTCCCTTGCAGTTGCAGTTGCAGTTGCAGCGGTTACAGGCACAGGCGAGACACAGAATTTTTTGGCGGCAATGACATCCATCTGAGAGTCCGAACCAACCAACCAGCCAACCAATTCAACCAACACCATCAACCTCACCTCTTCTTCACCTCTTCAACCTCTTCAAACTCTTCGACCTCTCGACTATCCTTCCCTTCCTTCTCCAATGTCAGCTTCCACAAATCCTCCTCCGTCGCTCGCCTCTCATTCAAACAAAGTCGACATCATGACCTCCGCTGACCCAGAACCAACTAAGAAGTCCAAGAAGAAGAAGAGCTCCAAAAAACCCCAGCTCAATGGCATCGATACTTCCTCCAATAATGACTCCAAGTCTACTACCACCGCTACAACGACAACGACTTCTGCATCGACTTCTGCAGCTACCAACGGGAAGATACCTCAATCCCCGGCTATGTCTTCCACTTCTTCAAAGTCCAAGGACGGGAATGCCGGTTCCCTTATAATATGCAGGAACAAGTACTGCGGCCTCCCTGCTTTTCTTTTCTTTTCTTTTCTTTTCAATTTTTTTTTTTAAAGATCATCATCCCATTCGTTCAACAATCGACCCTGCATATTTCTACTCCAAATCGCCTTTGATCTATTTATACTTTGCCCTGTTTGAAACATAGTTCGGGAGGATTGGATTAACATGTCTCTAGACACTGGCGCTACATCTCATCCTTTCACGGTCCATGGCTCCAACTTCCCCCCGAAGTTCTCGAATCCCTCGCCTACCACAACTGGGGAACCCCACGTCCTCACCCCATCGACCCCGCCGTCTTCTTCGACATTGTCAAGATCCGACGTCTCGTCGACGAAGCTACTACCATTAGCGTTCGAGCCGCCGCAGGCGTCGCATCTTCTTCAAGCAGTTACAACTCTTCCGCCGCCTCCCTGATGGGAGGTGGCAACGCCGCGATCCTAGGGATCGGATTTACGAACCCGAATTCCAATGCCAAACTCTCGAGGGAGCGAAAACATCGAATGAGAGAACTGGCGACTCAGAAGCTTTCCAGAGCTTACGCACTCGATGAAATTGCCGCTAGCGTCGCAACAATGCAAGGGGCTAGTACCCTTGAAGATGTTGCTTCGTTTGTCCTTCAAAGGAATCCGGACGATGTAGATGCCAAGTATGTGCATTTCTTCCATGAGAAGATTCCTAGTAGGATGCTGGCTGCTTCTACCAGTCTTGATCCGCTGGATCAGGTGATCTTTGAGAGACCCTATGATGGTTGGGCGCTGAGGACTCGAGCTGTTACTAAGGGGTTTAAAGATGACCATGTTGGCGCTGCCGCGGATTTGACGAGCGCGCTGAAGAGGGTTAGAAGCGCGGTTCACGATAATGGGATCGGGAAGGGTACGATTGGGGATATATTCGGGACGAATGGAACCGCTGGTGGGATGATGCATGAGGGCCGTGGGAGTAGGGGAACTGGGAACGGTAGTGGAGGTGGACCCGGAGCTGGGACATGGGATGGAGTCACCAAGGATGAAAATCTACAGCCGAGTTCGTTGGAGATGCAGTTGTTGTTCCACAGGGCTAGTACGTATCTTACGATCGCGTGTCAGAAGATCGAGACTTTCAATGCTCTTGGGGAACATAAGAACCCGCCTCCGGCGAATGGAGCGCCTACTACGACAGCCAATGGTGGACCGGATATTTATACTTTGACGGCTCAGAAGCGAGAGACGATTCGAAAGGCCATCCGACAGAATGCGAAGAAGGCGATCCGGGATTACCTTAAATACCTGTCTTACTTCGATTATACACCCGGTCTTACACCTGAAGAAGCGGAGGATCAGTTGCGACAGAATATTCAGGCTGCGGCTAGGATGAAGACTCAGAAGGCTTTGGAGTATGATACCAATGGTAGTAGTAATACCGGCGGCGGTAGTACTACCACCAATGGGAAAGAACACACCAATGGTACCACCGGTAGCGGCGGATACTCCCGCGCTCGAATCCCTGCGCCTAGAGGACCAGTTTACTCCGTCTCAACCCTTTTCACATCCCCACCTTCTACTCTCCCACCATACCCACCCTCCCAATCCACCGAACTCACCAAATACGGCATCCCCCCTTCATCCTCCACCTCCCCCCAACAACCCCCTCAATCTTCCTCCTCTACTATGATCCCAGTCTACGAACAAATAACCTACCACCCCCTCCTAACCGACGCCTTACACTCCCTCCTCCTCTGCCACGCAATAATCTCCACCCCACCGAAGGAAATCCAACGGTACGCATATATGGTTGCCAGGTTAGCTAGGATATGTGATGGATACCCCATATTTCTAGCCGCGAGGAGTCCCGCGAGAGCGGATTGGATCGAACTTATTAGAAGAGTTGGGGATTGGATGTCGCTCGGGAGGAGTTGGGAGAGTCTTTGTCAACCTGCGCCGTTGCCGCCGGTTATTGAACGGGAGGAAGGGTATCATTCTCATTCTCATTCTCATAACCACCATCATGGTGGTGGGAGTGGTGGGGGGAATAAATTGATCGGAGATGGGAATGTTAGTAGTGACGCTCTAACAGCGTTGATGAACGGTGATACAGACGGTGGATTCGAAATCACCTCCGGCGGAGGGTATGGAAATTCGGCGGCGGGACAACAAAGGGAACATAGTCAAGTCCGGGGGGCTAAAAGATGGGCACAAGAAGATGGGAAGGAATATCCTATATCGACTGAGAGAGCGGCTGTGATCGCAAGGTTTGTGAAGGAGGAGATGAAGAGGGGGAAGGATGTTGGAGATAATAAGGTAAAAAAGGAGAATGGAGAGGGGAAGGGGAAGGTTATTGTTTCTGAGAAAGTGGAGGTTGTGAGGGTGGGGAAGGAGGAGGGGTTTGATGCTGAGGAGTTGGATTGATGGATACCTACCTACAACCTAGCTTTATGTGCTGAAGGCATATAGACTACCTGACTGACGAACCCCCTTTCATTCTATTCTATTCTACTCCACCCCGTTCCTTTCCTTTTACTTATTAAACACACACACACACATGCCCCTTCTCCCTCTCTCTCTGATTCTATGATATGGGGATAAATGAATATCACCAACTTTTTCATTTTCTTCCCCCCCCCCCCCCCCCCCCCTTCTCTCTCTCTCTCTCTCTCTCTCTCTCTCTCTCTCTCTCTCTCTCTCTCTCTCTCTCTCTCTCTTAACTTCTTTCTTTCCCTTTCCCTTCCTTTTCTACGAAAACACAAACAAGAAAAACTTGTACTTTAAAATCACACACTCCCGTGAAGAAGGATATCAATATTACATCGGTGCGGTTGTTATAAAAACTCCACTACTATTACTACTATTATTAACACAATTCCACCTCCGTGAACAAAAAAGCAGGGTTCTCTATGTAAAATATGTACAAAAATGCTGAAAAAATGAAAAAAATACTCCCCGCTGAACTAAACAAATTCAATTACACCATGATTCCCATATCATACACCCCTCTATTCCACCTATGCTATTTACTCAGGTAACAGCTAATAAATCATCTAAACCACCAATTCATACTCCCCACAACCCCCCCTCCTCCTCCCCCATCTTCCTCAGAAGTAGCAACACTCTTAACACTATGCCACCACCCTTCAGGAATAAACACCGCCTCCCCCCTCTCCACCACAGTTTCAAATACCTGATCCTTACACTTCTCAAGTAGTTTAACCACCTCCATCTCAACTTCATCCATCCCCCCTTCCTCCTCCTCATCCTCACAACCCCAGATTACCCGATCAAGAACACTACTCTCCTTAAACGTCAACAATCCATCCCGTATACGCCCCCTAGGATCAGTCGACGATAACCGTTGGTTTCGATGTAAATATCCAAAGATTTTAGAACCTAATTGGGGTGGGATGGTGATTATCCTTTTCGACGAGGAAAGTTGTAGGAAGATGTTATGTGATGGGTCACGGTGGAGTGGCGTGTGGGTTTGGTATTCTGGAAGAGGGGAGGAACGGGATAGCCAGATCGAGGTTGTGTAGATATCTATTTCTGGTGGATGGTCTGGATTTTTGGTGGGGTGGGGTTTTGATGAACGGTTTGAACGGCGGTGAGATGGTGGGTTTATGCTGAATCCTAGGTGGGGGAATGGAGGTGGTAGATCGTTTTGGAGGAAGTGCGGGGGTTCATGTTGGGTTAGGTATAACTTTGGAATCGTCGTGCCACCATAATCACCACCGCCGTCATTATAGCGGTTGAGTTCGTTGATGTCGACGGATAGGTATTCTAAAAACGCATTCCAAGAGAAAGATGTGATTTCGGCGTCGGAGCCTGGTGTTGTAGGCGTGATTTCTACGGGGACGTGGAATTCTAGGGAGTATTTTGAGGTTAGGGAGTGGAAGTATGGGATGTTTAGGCGGTTGTAAGGTGGTGTTTGGAGGAACCAGTTTTTGAAGGCGGGGGTGTGGGGCGGGAGGAAAGTTGAAGGGAATTTTGTGGGGATGTGGTGAGGGGTTGGGTTTTTGAAGGTTTTGGAGAAGGTGGAGGGCGAAGGGTGGATTGGGAAGGGGTTTCGAGGTTGGGATTTTGAGGTTGAGAATTGGCGGGTTAGGCGGAGTGGTTTGCGTGGGCGCATGGTGGAGGTGTAGTTGGTTAAGAGGGCAAGATCTGCATGAACACAGAGACTTTTTTAAAGGAGAAATCAAAAAGATTTTTATTAGATAAACCGCTCAGAAATCGAATCAGACGACCCAAGCGTCCAAAGCGTCCAAGAAGGAGAAGAAGAACGTTGACTAGTATTGTAACTTTCTACATCGGCCCTGCCGATTATAGTATCAGACGCCGAAATGACCGTGAAAGATGACGATGACGTCGCCGTCGATGAATGATGGGATGGAGTTGGCGTGGCGTGCGCGTGGGTTGGTGGTTGATAGTCCAATTCAGGTAATGCGGGTGCGGTTCGGCCCGTGGCTGCAGCGTCTCGCTTGTCTATTGCATAATCCCAACCCCAGAGGACATCTTCGTCGGGGTCGAGATCGATCATGTGGGGGGATTCATCTGGACCCACTTTTGGGGTTATGCAGGATTCTGCGGTGGTAGATGAGTCGAGGATGGTCATTTCGACTTCTTCGTTTCCGAAGACTTCTTTTAGAGGGTCGAGGTTTAGGTTTTCGTACCGGGATGGGTCGGTTTTGTAGCCGATTATGTGGGGTTCGTCAAAGATATCGAAGAAATTATGGCCGGCTGCTACGGCTGCTGCTTCGCCGATGTATCTTGCTTTGTCTTCGAGAGAGATATTTTGGCTTTGTAACATTCCCTTTGCATATCGTTCTCGAATTTCAGCAGCTGTATGTGCCATCCGAAGCTTTTCAGGAGTAACGATTCCTCGACCTTCCCATTTTGCGTCTAACCAGATATTATAACATCGATCACAAAGTCGGTTAGTACAACCGATATCGTTGCATACGTATTGTGTCTTTGTTAAAGTTATATATCTATCACACCCATTGCACATACGGGATTCGTACGGCTTCGGAAGGGTCTCGGTTTGACCACCCCACTTAGGGAGGATCTTGAGACCGGATGCGATCAAAGAGACTCTTTGTCGAGGAGTATTTTCGACTGGGATGGAGTTTGAGCGGAAGGTAGGCTTCCGAATAGGTGGTTGGCGGGGGGTTTCGAGGACTGGCGAGGCAGACCTGGTGCTTTCGTTTTCTGCAATCGAGGAGGCAGAGGATTTTGGAGGTTCCGTGAGTTTTAGACTGACGGATCTTAAGAGACCAGTAGGTCTAACATCCTTTTTGGGAGGGAGTTTTGGCATTTCGGTGTCTATTTCTGCACCAATTGTTGAATCTACTTTTGTCAAGAAGTTTGGACGGGTTTGATTGTTGGAAGGGGTGTATTGTTCGTTTATCTCTGGAAAACATAGAACGTAATTACATTGAACTGGTTTTTTGGGAGGCCAGCGGACAGCAGGTGGTTGGTCTGTCAGTCTATAGACATCTCTGGGGATTTGTTGGGTGGGAGTGAAGGTGTAGATATCGAAGAGCCTTTGAGGTCTTTGGTTTATGGGATCTGATGATGTATTTGAGTTCGTGGAGGATGTTGATGATGATACTTCGTTGGAGGTGGACTTGGAGGGTGGTGTTTGAGGTCCAGGTCCGGTTGGTGATATTGGAGGTGTCTCTAACGGTTCGTCTTCTTCGATGATTGGATCCATTGTGATGGTTGGTATGGCCTTGTGGATGGAAGTGGTAGTGAAGATGGTGATGATGGTGATGATGGTGATGGTGATGGTGATGATAAGAGGATGGGGATGGAGAGATGGAGTGGTGGAGTGGTGATGGTGGTGATGGTGGTCGAGCAGGAGGCGGTCTATTAAGTCTATCATTATTATATGCACCCCGCCGAGGTTCTTTGTTTGCTACAGTCCCACTACTACTACACCTCCATACCTTCCTTCTACATCTACCCACCCTCAAGATGGAATTCTTTCCATTACCACTATACTCTAGCTATGCTTCGTCTACCGTCTTCCTCAACATCGACAGCTTCAGGGTTGCGTCCACCTGAGCCCATTTACACTCCGCTATTCCCAAAAGCCACTATCAACTCTCCCCCAATGTCATCCCAAATCCCCCGTCCAAAGAAGTCCAACGTCGACCTGGTGGATATCAACAAATCACTACCCCCTCTCCCTCCAGAACCAAGGACTCCTTCGAAAAAGATTATGGGACGAAGCATCAGTTACTCTGTTCTCAGACCACCTGTTTCTGCACCAGCCTCCAGAAACAGAGAAGCCTCATGCGACTTTCCAAATCTTGTAAAGCTCAAAACCGAGCTTTTTGGAGTTGATGTGGATCCGTATGGTAATAACGAGCCGAGAAAGCATGTTTGTAATGTTAGTGCTCTGATTAATCGTTCTGGGGTGCCGGTGAGTATATACATCTTACCCTTTTCTGAACCTTGGAAGTGAGTTATAAGCTGATACTGGGAATGTAAAGGTTCCGGATGACCCAGAGTTATACGAGAGCCCAGCCTGGTGGGCTGGTCGCTATATGGCCATCAGTGACCGCTTGAGAGGTGAAATGCCACGAGCAACTCAGGAAGAACGAGATGAGGAAGCTCGCCAGGAGATGATTGCTCTATGTGGAGGCAATATCCACAAGCAGAGGAGTTTAAAGGTACACCCTATATACCCATGTTGCATTTTCAAACTAATGGACTTCTAGATCTGGTGGATCAACTTCGGCGTGAAGCAGGACCAACGTGACGAAACAAGAAAGCAAAAGACTGTGGTTTAGGAAACAAAGTCCCCGCGTCAGCAGGATATCTCGCCAAACGGAAATTGTTTATGTTTCTGGAAACACTAAGGTTACTGACTTTATGGAAGTGGGGTGTGATGTTACCGTCGTTTTCTTTCTTTACTTTATTTTATAAGAGCTCAATGCCATATTCCTTTGTCCTGTTTACCTTTGATCGATGCGGATAGGGCCCTTTGAGACCACACGCGTTTTATACATTAAATGCGGCTAGCCGCTTGTGGTGTAAACTTTGTATCTTAGATATAGATCTGGGGGTTTCTCGTACCTAGAACAGGTAGAATATGAGGTATCATAGTGAATCTAGTCTGGGAGACGCTTTGAATTGTACACAGTTGTTGGATAATATCAGATTATGCTTAGCTTCGTAAGGCTCGAACCGAAGTCGTTGGTATCGAGACAAGAACTTTAAAGGTCTATGAATACAGATATAAATCGGGCTCTTCCTAGTGTTAACTGAGCCTCTTCAATACTTTAGGATTGTATCGTTAATCCTCTAAAATGCTACGTTCAATTATACACCAGTTTACTCTTGCTACGATATTACAATATATACCAATTGCAATCTGGTATATAATGTTTCTACGTGATAACCCGCGCCGTCTCACACCTATCTGTAGATTAATTAACACGCTACTATCAGCCATGGTTTTGATTCAGGGTTATGCACGTGGCTAGTATTCGAAAACGCATCTGCCAAGCACTGTCATGTTTGATTCTAGTTCCTATCAATCCTCCTCCCCTTCGGCGCAATATCCGCGGATCTTTCCGTTAACAGAGAATGCCGAAACACGAGTCCGGTAACGGCCGTTATTTTGTAAGCGGCTTTCGTGGGTTTCTTCGTTGCTAACCAAGATATTGGCAAAAATTGCTTTCTCTCTGAAGAATGATATTGTCATGAATAAAGAATACGGATATTGTGGAAATGGTTCGGATTAATCCTAATATCATTAATAATGCGCGAAGATGGGGGGCCTAGTTGGCGAGGGGGGTAAGCGATTTCTATTGGGGAAGGGAGGTATGACCATTATCAGGGCTAGTGTGGTACCTGCCTAGGATATTAATTTTATTGGGGGAGAACTTAGTCGTCAATCGGGTTGGGAATGTATTTCTTTCTTTCTGTCTCTGTGGCCAGGGTTGGTCGTATGGTTTAGAGCCACGTTCATAGTGCGGTAGAATCGGATTGAAACTCATGTCTACGGAGAGGTTAGGTCGGTGCCTAGACTAGTATTCATTTATCGAAGGAAGAGATGCATGTTACTTTCTCTATTGAAACACTTTTGCATAATGAAAAAGCGGCTGTGGTCTTGACCCCTCTTTTGTATGAGTTCATAGTAGTTTCAACCGCAAAAGCGGGTGCTGGCCCGGGGTTTACTTTTGTTTCCACACAGTTTCTCCGATGTAGTAGAATGGTTTCTTTTACCCCGCATATCCAAACACGAATACAATGGTACCCACCAGAGTTATCTGGTATCGATAATCCCACATGCCATGACATATGGCTATGCCATGCTGCTGGATCCATGGTTCTAGGGATAAATATAGACCCACACTGGTCATAGCGTTCCGAAAAAGCCTTGCTCCTGACTAACCTCAGCTTCAATGTCTTAATATGTATTAATATAAGTGTATTTATTTTTCCGGACGTTCCGAAGCGGGATGCTTGCGTAATCTCAACAAGGCGGTCGGGTTTTCAGCCCAGGATCGATAGTGAGATGTAAGACCTAATATACCTAGCTTAAGACACAGGCATTATATTTTCACACGGACACCTGGCCGTGTCGTTCTACGGATTCAAGACCGCGAAACGATAACGACTTACGTATATATACGTCACCATGTGTACCTTCGGTAAATAGGTCAAGGACAATACATCCGGTTACCAGTAGTTTCTGATCTAGAGCATTGTTTCAATTCCCGTGCTCTATGGTACCATCTTCCCACCCACTCGAGGCTTTTTCCACATGATAAGCACTTACTTTCAATATTATTTTTGGCTTATGATCATCAGGGCAGCACAAGTCTTTGTAGGATTGATCGACGTATGTGTTCCCTATACATCTGTGTTGGTCCGTTGGATTTTTTGGGTCTAGTTTCCGGATTCGGAAGATGCGCTTCTTTGACAGCTGTTGTGGATGGGGCACAGCGTCCGAGGATGTTGTGTGAGGCCATTGGGGGTGTGGGTGCGAAGGGTTCGTCTATGAATAGGTTGAGGATGGGAGTGTCCGGTTTTTTCCCCCTCATAAGTATCATGAATCCTTGCTTTCTTCTTTGCGGCCGGGGAAATATCAGTGACGGGGTTCGAGAGAAACGCCTCCTTGCATTACTAAAATCAAAAGAAATAGAGTATCCAGCCACCTCTCTTTTTCGCTCTCGACAACAAGGTTGAAGGTTTTATTGGGGAGGTCAAAACCGAACCTCCTGGGCAAAGGCGAAGGTTTAAGATGCATATGGATAATGTGGTAGTAACTCAGTACATGCAGGTACGGGAAAACAGCTGAAACTTGTGGTTCCCGGGATAACTTACGCGGATTCGTACACGCATATATTTTTGTTGGATTGTGTGGTACAAAGAGAGAGAGGTCTTTGAAACATGATGAATGCCGCGCTGAAGAGGGGTAGGAAATTTTCCGGCATGTAAGGAGCTGAAAGCCAGAAACAAGTGAGAACTAACGAATTATGTGGTAGGCTGGTCAAACATCAATTGAGCGAGTATGATTTGTGAAATTTAAACTCTTGCGCTTGGGAATATATTAATAGTGGCTTTTAATCCCTAGCTTTTAAGGAGCTAGATCTCGAGATTGGGGTATCATAAGCTTTTCGTTTCGTTTTGGTTTATTACCTGGGTATATGTGCATGATATCTTTTGATTCGTAAATTTAATAAAGGGGACAAAAAGTAGTTCCTTGCAATTTAGATAAACTAGGCAGCTGGATACTCTGCATATGCACGTATACGTTGAAGCGAGCTTCTAGACGCCTTGGTAATCTTCGGAGATATACCTTTTTCAACCTTTTCACTCTTTCAATATAATATTCAAATATTTGATAGGACAGAAACGCCGCAAGTGAGATATTGACTGTGTGAAAGCCAAGCCCTCTAGAATTATAAGCTTAAAGAGAGAGAAGGGGGTGTGGGCCTTCCCGCGCTGGCTTACATATGATCCACCCGCTTCTGGTGAGGGGTCGGTACACTGTTTGAATTAATCAGGAAGGGAGGTACTAGTCTAAATTTACGTGTACCATATGGGTTCCCTGTGTGTCTGTGTAACTCTGAGTATCAATAAGCTTTCTGAACTGTTCTATTCCCTCTTTTCTTTTTTAGTTAGATGTAACGTAAGGGTGGGTATTCAATTAACGTACGTATACAATGTCTCTTTTATTCAGGGAGGTGCGGTAATGTTCATGTTTTATTCGTTCTAATGTCTTTGAGTATACATGTACGGTACGAGGCGAGAGGGCAGAGGTACTTGCCGCTAGGTTCAGGATTCATCACCAAGTTTCTTTTGTGAGGGCTGTGTGTGATAAAGTGTGTATGCCTGATTCTCTTTAACTCTGCGGCTTCGACTTGAGACTATATAATTGAAGACATTAGCCCCCAAAAATATAATTATTTCACATCATGCCTCAGTAGATCTAAAAGTCTGCCTTACAATTAAACGCTACGTTAGCTCAGGTTTTTTAAGGATCGTTAGTATACGCATCGGAGTCATTCGTTTTTTGTTCTATATTTATATCTATATCTATATCGTTGACCAACTTTGTTTTATATAAAGTTAGAGGTCTATTCGTTTTCAGCGGCTCTAGCTATTGCTATACCATTCATACCTGCTATTCGATTTATCGGTAGGAGCCCGTTAGTCTTTTGAGAAGCCCCTATACTATAAGCGACCTATACAGCCGTCGATATATAAAAAATGCTCCAAAAAATCTTCTTCTACACTTCCCTCCTCATCACCCCACTTCTAACATCCGCCCACATTCCTTATCTCGACCCCATCAACACCCACAACTCATATACATCCGCCTTCCAATTCCACGATAGCACCTATTCTCGTGCTTTATGCACCACAACCCATTGTCCACCGCGGTACTTCCAACCTCCTTCGAATTCCACAAACACAACCAAAGGAGGATTTAAACGAGCTCGATGGACAGGAGAATCATGGTCAAAAGTGTACCTATCGGCCGGCGAGGATCTACATTTTGAATTCGGGGTGCCGAATATTCCCGCCCTCGAGTATCCGAGTTTTAGACCGACGGTTTATTTGTTAGGAAAGTGTTTACCGTCTCCTAGAGTGTTTGGAAATCCTCAGCCTCAGTATTTGGAACATCCCGCCAGTCAATTGGATCTGCCAAAAGGGTGTAAGCTAAAGGCACTGCGGTTCCATTTATCGGATCCTGGCTGGGAGGCTACAAGGTTTTATGAAAAATATATTGGGGCGACGTTTTTGAGATACTTGGATTATACGGTGCCGGTTGGATGTGATGGAGAGGTTTATATTGTGGTTAAGGGGTGGGAGAGGAGAGTTACGGAGTATTTTGTTGCTGTTGGAAAACAGGAAGGGTGGCCACCTTATGAGAGTACCGATGGGATTGCGAAGGTTGAGGATGTGAAGAGGTGGGCGAATGGAGATGTGGAAGGAGTTGGGAAGTTCTGTCAGAGGAGGGGGATCTGGGAGAGGGAGTGAAGGAAAAGATGTTATTTTTCATGCTGCTTTTTTCGTTTTGCTTTTCTGATTTGACTTTGTTTGGCTTTTAATAAAATTGTGAGATCTATAGTATTGTATAGTATGTTCAATTGTGGAATTGTATTCTTTGTATATTTTTTTAGATTTGCGAGTATATGCTTCATGAATTTAGTTGAGGGCGAAGAATGAAACAATTTGTGACTTTAATTAAAACGCCTATACTATTGATATCGTCAAGTTAGTGACATAGTCTTCCAGGGCTGGGTACGAGACAGTGACATAGTATTTATCACTGAGAACTTAGCGAAGTGGATATCTATATATCGATATCTTGCGTCCCAAATTGAATCCTGGAAAGACTTTCAACCATTGGTTTGTTGGAGTTTTGATATCATTTCCTAATATGGATTAGAGACTCTATCTCTTGCCTGGTTAGGAATGAGATTTACTGTTTTTGATTATACCACAGCTGTACAACACACTGTGTTGTGGTGTTCTGAAAGCGCTTAGATTATGAGGCTGATTTGGTCTCGTAAACCAGATAACATACGGAGTACACAGGCTGATTTGACTCTATTTTAGACTTCTTGTATAGCGCACAGACTTAACTATAAGTTCGTGATATCATGGGAGAATAAAATAAAGTCTGGTGGAGGTAAAATAATATATTTAAAGGCAGTCCAGTTTGTGCTAGCTAAGCGCGCGCAGCGGTCATCGAAGCAAATGAATTCATAAGCATATTGGAGCTAAAATAAAACCGCCATCTATGATATCTCAGAAGTACCGAATATTCCCGGATTGAACAAAAATAATACTGCAGGATGGTAGGGAGCGAAAAAATCAAAAACATGCTTGTTATATAGCATATAAGTTGTAGCTAGAGGCATCGGCGTGTAATTCAGCTAGCATTCATATGTCTAGCCATGAATCCTGCACGTTGTTTGGCAATGCCGACTATTGCGCTCCCGTGAGCAACATTTCGGGCTCTCACAAGGAGAGGCCCTACTTGATCGACGTACTTCGGTTCGATTCAATCAGCAAAACCGCTTTCACTTGGCCTTGCTCTCCTTGTGCTTCTAACGTCAGGGGTAAGGCTAATACAGATAGATCAGCGATAGTTTTGGCGAGTGGGTCCTGGCATCGCACACATTTCGGCTCGACCGGTCCCAGCATAGAATCCACTGTTGGATTCACGTAGCTAAAAGCAGTTAGGCATTGCTTCTTGACCCATGAGATCCTGTCGATAAAAAGATTGATGGTGGAAATCGATACGTGTGGTAATGCGATAAAGTGAACCCAATCACCTTCTGGTCTGAGCGAGAATTCTTCGATTATCCAGGAAGGTAGTCGTTCCAGAACGACTATAACGCTCTCGGGGTTTCGCTTTGTGACAAAACCAGCTTTCTTAAGAGCAAATTCTAGATAGGTTGCGTTTGCTTGACAATACCTATACATATGGGTGACATCGTCTGGTCTAAAAGCCGGGGACTCGATCGAACTACCCAAATTTTACACCGCACAGCATCTAGATATCAGAAAAGAACGAGATCAACAAGGTCAAGGCTCAGCGTTTAAAGCAAGCGATATTCATCCTTCGGACCCATCACCAGGCCTCAATCCGTCCACGATCGCTTCTCCACCCCCAGACAATGATGTCCCACAAATAGAAGACCTTTTTGTGCGAACATCCGACTTTGATAAAATGAATGAAATGAAATTGCCTTCTCTGCCGAATATTGGGAAGCAAAAGCCCTAGCCTGCCGAGAAAAACGAAAGGGACAAAGCTCCAAGGCGATCTGTGCAATTCCCATGGGCTGCATCTTTTGGTGCACTCCATGATTTAATTAATCGGCAAAATTCTTGTTTTGGTGACTGGAGCGATCGAGGTGGGATCGCCATTGGCAGCTACCCCCCTCACTTTTGGAATCGCAGAACTACGTTGCTTTTGTAACCAGCATATACGCAAGGCTAAAACCCGCAAGAAGGATCGAGAAAAGGACATGGAAAGGGGCCCAGGCAAAGGCCCTGGGAATGGGGAAAATGCAAAGGGCTCACTAGGACAACTTAAAGTGCTAGTGGCGGGGCCTGGGTCAGTTTCTGGGGTTGGTAACGTCTCCACTTCGATATCTAGTGCTTTCGGGCTCTTGGCGGCTGCTTTTGAGCAATGCCGTGATCCATGCATGCAAAGGTCTCGAGGCTAGGTATGGGGCAACTGCCTCAGGTCTAGCAGCCCTGATACTCCACATAATTGCATTTTTCACCCGATATAAGGTTATACACAGCATCATGGCCCATCAGAGTGCTGTTTGGTAGCGGCAACCTCATCCCCTAGAAGTTCGTTTTTTTTATCAATAGCAACAGCCCCTCATCTTGAGTCGAAGCAAAACATGAAATTGACGTATCCTCAAGGTCCTCGCGATCATTTAAGCGCGTGGTGCTCTTGTTATAATTTTATACACTGAATCTATTTTTAATTACATACGAGTTGGTCTGAATTCATGAATTAGCTCTTTATATTGGTTACTCCATGTATCACTCCCTGAACTTGTAACTTTGACTAACTTTAAATTTCCAGCCCCTTAGCATTTTATTAGGACACTAGTATACTACACTGTGAGCATTTTGAGCTCGAGAGTGGCATGCAGAAAACGTATATAACTACCCGTGCCTGACAGCTCTATCTATATCTATGTTTACGAGCTCGAGGTCCATGTTCGACAGAGTACGCTATGCCTAATATAGAAGTGTAACTATTCGATCCCTTCCTATTTTGGTAACTTATCTTTCATTATACAACAGTACAACGCAGAATAGCAACTCGAGAGTGGTATGAACCTAACTAATGTTGTTTTCTTCCTTAATTTGCATATTTCCATTCCACAAAACGATTTTATTTTGAAAAATAATATCTTATCAAATCTTCCACTGCTCCGACCTAGCACTTTAAATACCTTCAGTAATATGTTTAACCAAAAGTACGATGAGACTTATTCAGCCCATCCAGTATCGCTCCCCTCCAGCTCGAATCAAAAATGCAACCCCTCAAAAAAATATTACCCAAAAAAGTAATACTCACCATCCTTCCCAAAAAGCAACTTGCACCCCCCTGGTCAGCCCATCACCTCTCAATCGCAAAACCCGGGTGACCATCATTGGACCTAATGTCCCCCAGAACCATAATTGTTTGACGTCGCATATGCATCGCAGTGCTGGCATGGTAAAATTTTCTGTTCGGGCCTAGTGATTCAAGAAGGTTCTATGCATATCTCTTCGAATATTCTGCTTTTTTTGTTTTTGCTTCGATAGAAAATCTTATGATCATGAAGACACTTTTTTTTTCCCCATCGCGGGATGTTATTGAGATGCAGATGCCACGACACAATGTGTGTGATATGATATGATATGATATGATATTGTATATATCTTCTCCCGATTCCCTTTTTCGTCAAATATCTTTTCCATCCTCAAAGAAGTTTTTGTTTTTAACATAAAAGATACCATGATCAAATTGCATCGAATTAAATAAAACGAAGCGAAGCGTCATCAAACCCAACGTAACCTACCCTTCTCCAACCCAGAAAGAATTTAAAACACTACCCCGCGACACCAGCTCATCTCTACTATCCTCTACCAAGCTTTTTGTTTTTTAAGCTTAAAATTAAAATTACACTTAATTAACCCCGCCAACTTCAAGACAACCCGCCAACGAAGATTCTTATCATAACCCTGGTCTTTTTTCTACCCAGGACAAACACTTATTACTGGCAACAAACCTACCCGCCTGCCACTTTTTTTCGGGGAGGGCTATTGATCGATATTATCCATTGAATAGCGGACTTAAATACTTCATCCCCCTTTTCTTTCTCTTCTTGTTACGTATACCTTGAACTTCTATTTTGGTTTTTGTATACTCTTCCCGCTAGTTTGAGGATTGTATACTTTTTTATCCTTTTTGTTCCTTTAAGCGCCTTCCGTTTTTACGGCGCGATAGCTATTATTCTTTCACACGGAGGGCTTGAGCGGGGCAAAGTCCTTTTCTTGATAATTGATCTCTTATCCTTCCGATTCGATTCGAATCTCTTACTATCCGTCAACGACCTTCTGAAGAATCCGGATTTAAAATACCAAGAAACATCGACGCTCATCAATCCAAAAAAATCTGGAAAATTCCGATATCCAAAGAATCTAAACCATTAGCGTGGAAACTTCGAGTACCTATAAAGTGGAGAAAAGAAGAAGGGCAAAAAAATCCAACAAAAAACCTGCCAGCTAGCACAAATACAATCGAACCCCGGAAAAGGGAAAGAACTAAAAAAGGTCGATTTACGATTGGACCACGAAAACATAACCAAGGGACTGGACTGGATTGGATTGGACTCTTTCCCTCGACTCCCCAGGATCGATATAAGCTAGCTCAGCTCCCACGAAATAGCTCCATAGCTTCGATTCCCACCACCTCATCCTTCACAACCACAACCATCACAACCCCCCGCCTTCAAAACCCACCCCCTCACCAGCAATCACCAATATAATCATCTAAAACAACAAACCTAGAAATGGCCCACCTCGGACGCGGCCCCATGGCTCGCGGCCGCGGAGCACCACAACCACCACCCCCTCTACGCGGCGCCGGCGGCCGTCCCCCTCCACAACAAATAATGCCAGCACCACAAGGCTACTACGAACCTCCCCCCCCGCCACAACAACCCCCTCCAGGTACCCATTCACGTCCCATAACTCCAAGGCCCCGCACTCCATCACTCCAAACTAATCCCTACCATCCCCCACCAGGTCACCACCCTTTACCCCCTGGCGGCGGGGGCGGCGGCGGTCCGTTCCACAGAGGAGGCGGCGGAATGGGAGGCGGTGGTGTAGGAAGAATGCCAGGTCGTCCCGGTGCTCCACCGTTATCACATCATCATACCCATCCGGGGACATACGCGGCTACGGAACCGGGATATGATATGGATTCTGGAGAGGATCATACACCTGAAAGTGGGAATTCTCCGGAAGGAAGTGAATTGACATTAGGACCTTCGCCGGGTCCTCATGGGTATGGTGGTGGGGGGTATCCGCCTCCGCCGGGGAGAGGGGTGCCCCCGCCGCAGTATTTTGATAGTTCGGGGATTATGGCGGAGAATTCGCATTTGAGACAGGAGATTGCGGGGTTGAGGGCGCAGGTTGCTGAGTTGGCGGTATATTTTACCCCCCCCTTCTTAATATATACCTATTTAGATGATATAAGGCTAATAGAAAATTTGAAATGAATAGGCTGGCAACGAAGTCGCCCGCTGGGATCCCGCAATGGCAGCACAACTCGAAATGAAAGAAACCGAAATCTTCGGTCTGCACACCCAAATGCAAGAAATGATGACAGCGAACCAAGCCGAAATCAACAAACTCACGGAATCCCTAAAAGCCGCCGAATCAAAACTAAAAGAAGAATCGGAAAAACGTGAGAAGGAAGTGAAAACTTTAAAAGACGATCTGGACGACGTAACAGCATACCTTTCCGTCGCTAAAGCCGAAGAAGGAGTCGTGGACGACGCTTGGTTCAAAGAAGAACTTACGAAGTTTGCTACTCAGTTGAGGAATTGGGTTTGGAAACATTGTAAGGCGGCCTCGCAGATGCCGGAGTTGATCCAGGATAGGGGGATTCAAGCTAGGATTGCTCATGCGGTTCCGGACTTCGCGAGGTTGACGATGAGTAATAGTAGGATGACGGTGATGCAGGCTGTTGTGCAGGATATTATCTTGAGAAGGATATTTAATAGATATTGCGTCGGGCTGGAAGAAGGACAGGAAGCCGCGATGAGAGCGATTGAAGTCATGTTGACGCAGCAGTCAGCTGTACCGCGTATGTTCCCCAATCCTATATGCATATACACCCCCTTGCATCAAAGAATCGTAAAACTAACCGATGATATAAAAAATCCAGCAAACTACGGCATGATAAACCGCTGGCGCGCCCTCTCAATCGCCCTCCTCACAAACACCCACCCCGTAAAAGACACCTCAGAATCCGCAATAGTCGACTGCTGTTCCGAAGTCGAATCCGTCGTATTCTCGCTCATCCCGGGCCACAGAGCACGTCCTGGCGATGCCGCTTCAAGAGCATTAATCCCATTACTAGCAAACGCAGTTCGAATCTCTCATCATTTTAAGGGTCAACGTGCAAGAATTGATGTTGTGAGTCCTGTGGGACATATTTTCGATCCGGAGTGGATGGAAGATGCGTCCGGGATGGAAGATGATGTGGATGAGGACCTGAGGGGGAAGATGGTTGGTGCGTGCGCTTTTCCGGCAGTTATTAAGTGGGGGAATGAGAAGGGGGATGATTATGCACTTAGGACTATTATCTTTAGAGCGAAAGTGCTTTGTTTGTTGGATACGGAGTAGTAGTAAGAGGGGGTGAGGAGGAGGAGGATGAAGAAGAAGTCCAGTTTTTTGATTTCAGGGAGGCGGATCTGATATACCTAAGTACTTACTTTAGCACACTTGCATTTTTCTCTTCTTCATCATGATATCACCACCTTCAGTACCGGCGAGGGCTTTTGCATCGTTTCTTTTTTTTATATCTCACAATTTTCATTTGTTATCGGCGGATATCCATGTTAGCAAAATGCATCTACGACCTCTTACGACTTTCTTTCTTTCTTTCCGTTTTTTTTTTACGACTTTAATGTCAGATTCTATATACCATCGCTCTACAGAGATATATATACCCATCTTTCTTGCCGTTCGGATACCAGCTGTCGTTGTCGATATGCATGTTGCCAGTTTTGTACTCCCCTTCGATTCCATGGTTAATGACTTTGATTGATCACCGCTTCCGTTGTCGCTTGTTGTATATTATTATATATTAAAGAAGTCAATCGTTTCTTCGGAGTTATACTTTCACTTTGTAACGAACGGAGGAATATCTAGTAAAGAGAAGTGTCTGCATCATGAGACGGTAGTGGAAAGTATATTAATCATACATACATAGTACGCCGCCTTATAGGATACCTATCAACATCCTAATTAAGGTATTAACTCCAAAGTGAGTTTAATTCACCTGAGCAGCCGCAATCCTAGCTTCCTGCTTCGCAGCAGCAGCAGCAGGAACAACCCCATCCTGTTTATTATTATTACCACTGTTCTCCCCCGCATTTCTAAACGTATACATCACATCCCCCGCCCAAATCCCATCCTTCCCGATCTTCCCCACCTTAACATCATTTTGAATCTTCTTCCTCACTAGATTCCCCGCTTCATTCGCATCTTCCATACTATCATGTCCCTCCGCGTTTTCATTCGACTGTATATACCTCCCCAGATGCACCCTAACGAGATGTTTGAGACTAAACCTCATCCCTGGTGCTCTATGTCGGTATAACAGCGCGGTATCAACAACGCGCGGATGTATGATTCTCATACATTTGAGATCGTTATCGAGTGAATGGCCTATGATTATTGTTGAAGAGTCGATGTGGGTAAATAGGATGTCGCGGGCTTCGAGGGGACTCGATGCTCGTAAGAGGATTTTGGGGTCGTCTTTGTTTGGTAAGGATGAAGAGCTGTAGGGTAGAGCGGTATCGAATTGCTCTTGGGTTACGCCGGAGAAACGGGTGTTTAGGTCTAGAATTTCACCGTAGGGTTGAACGAGGATGTCGACGATGGGTTCGTAGGTTGGGAAACGGGTTGCGGTTAGTCGGATTACTTCGAAACCTTTGGTTGTGAAGGCCATTTCGCAGTCCATGCAGATTGCCTTTTCGATGTTCTTATCGGGAGGTGGTGGAGTTTCCGAGGAAGGTGAGAGTATTGGTGCGGACGGGGTGTCGACGAATTGCCAGACACTGGCAAGTCGGATCGGACTTTTGACCATAAAGACGTGATTTGTATGTTCCACACAACCTGGATTTTCTCCAGGCGCCGTAGCGCAGCAACCCCACGTCTTTCTACCATTTTCGACGACAAATCTTCCGTAGTGGTGGGTACAGCTACCGCCTGTTACCCAGCTTTTGGTTCCTTGATCTTGTTCTTTCAGAACTTGGAATCTGGTTTTACAGCGATCGCACTCTTCCCTTCCGTCTGCAGCTTCCAGACCTTCTCTGGTTTTTTTGATTTCTTCGTCCGATGGCGGGAGGACGACGTAATCGGATGCCTTTTGGGACAGCATGGATGCGACGTATCCTCCTAGGGCTGTGACTTCGGCTTCTGGGGTCAATCCTGTTATCAACTCTTCGTTCCCATCCGGTAATTCATTTTTCCTTCGTTCCTTTTCCTTTGCCTCTACTTCCTTTTTAAAATCCGCCGGTGTCATCTTCCCTAAGGCGAAAATCCGATTCCTCATAACGACTTTATAGGTATTAACGTCCTTCAGCGCACTCGCAGCTTCTTCATCATTCGCAAGCTTTATCATCCTCTGTTTCCCCAGGACGGTCTTCTGGCTGTCCGGGTCTAGTCGGATGAATTCTTTGTGGAGCTGTACGAGGATATTGTGTCTATTCTCAAAGCTCGTGGGGGATCGAGGGACGGTACGGGGGACGAGACGTTCAGGTTCTCGCGGAGGACCGGGTTTCGGCTTTCCGAAGTCGAGGAGGAGTTTTGTGGCATCTGGATCAGATGGTTGGGTGGTCTTGCTCGATGATGAGGTATGTAAGTTTCGTAACGATTGGGTGGTAGTAGTAGAAGATGGGCCTGAGGATCTTAAGGCCGATGATGATGAAAATGATGGTCCTGCCCTTTCTATCCTCGTTTTGGTGATAGTTCCTGTCTTTTTATCTGTTGTTTTGAGTTTAATGTACCTCCCTGCCTCGGAATCAAGGGAACTAGAAGGCGGTTGTTGCGACGGTGAAGACGAAGGTGGGTGAGGAGGAGGTGATGATAGGGAGGAGGGAGAGGGCGTTGGTTTCTTGAGAATCGATTTGATGATGGGGTTTGAGGGGGCTTCCGTGGATTTGATGTGGTGGGCCTCGTCGATCCTGCGTCTCTTTGGCGGCGGAGGGGGTGTCGGACTGCGCTCATTTCGGGCGACTGGTGGACTATCTATCAGCGCCTGTACTATATTTTTAAAACCGTCCGATAAGACAGAAGCAGAAGATATACCTTTTGAACTTGAAGATATCGACGTCGATGATGATGATGATGTAGAAATAGACGTAGATGTAGGAATAACGGTCGACTGTTCAAGAACAACAGCAGCCTGATGCGAGAACAGACAGTTCTGTAAACC
Source organism: Arthrobotrys conoides (assembly GCA_036971725.1). Taxonomy (NCBI): domain Eukaryota; kingdom Fungi; phylum Ascomycota; class Orbiliomycetes; order Orbiliales; family Orbiliaceae; genus Arthrobotrys; species Arthrobotrys conoides. Next base: position 2,792,001 of record JAVHJM010000005.1, read on the forward strand.
ACACGTCGAGACCCTCGGACATGGTACGGATTTGAAGAGACCGGAAGGACGAAACATTGTTTTTGAGGATAATGATGGTATGAGAATAGAACCGGCTAGTCAACTTTTAGAGGATGACGATAGTCGAGTAGTGAATCTTAAGATCATTATTGTCGGGAAGAAGGAGATGGCGATGAGGTGGGTGAGGTTGGACGTGTGTAAGTGATGTGATGAACAGGCAGCTTATGGACTAGCGCAACACGGCTGGTTTGTGGTGGATAGAAACTATGAACCCCGCGAAGTAGTCAGAAGATTCGATATAGAATACTTACTTATACAATGATGTCGTTAGAATACTATCAAATCGGAAAAAAATAAATCTATTCGGGTAACTAAACTATAACCCAGTCGGTCTATGCAAAAAAAAAAAAAAAAAAAAACAAGCTGTACGGTAAGTTTAAACTAACAAGCCCTGTCCTGTCTTATCCTGTCCCGAGCTCGAGTCCACCGAAACCATTCGAACTAGCCCAAATACAGTTTTTAACGTTTGACGTGACCTTCCCCGGAAATATCTTAGTCCCCCCGGTCCAGTTCTGCCATTGTATAGATTGTATTACTGCGGTATGTATGTACATCATATCATGTAATCCACGGGGAGATATAATTTGAGCTTGTTACTCAAGTAACATCTTCACACCCATCTCTTTTATACTTTTTCTACACAAGATGCTTAATGCGCGACTCTAGATCTTTCATATTTAAATTTCTAGTATTGCATTTCTCAGAAAATAGAGGATAGGAATATGACGGATCAAACTGGGAAATCACATGCGCCGCACCGGGGATTCATTGCTGGTGTTTTCTCCGGCATCGGTGGGTATACAATCTACTCTCTATCTCTACCAATATAATACTGACAAGTCTGAATGTTTTATAGCAAAGTTATCAGGTATTTACTATATTCTAGAGGGATGATAAGAGTATACACCGTATAATAACCAATTGATCTGTGGCGCCGATATATAGTTGGGCATCCGTATGAGCCCCTCCAATAGCTTACTTCTTTAGTATATTGACTTCAAGAACTAATCCAATATCGACATCAAAAGCTTCGACACCGTCAAAGTCCGTCTACAAACCTCTCAATCCTCACAATTCAAAGGTCCTCTCGATTGTGTTCTCAAAACAGTAAAAAATGAGGGTATCCGTGGATTATACAAAGGTATTCTTACTCCCTCTAATATCTTACACCCCCCTCCCAATTATCTACATATGTACATATATAAACTAATATAAATTACAATTATTACAGGAGCGACGCCTCCGCTGGTCGGATGGATGTTTATGGACTCGGTGTATGTAACCCGCAAAACACCTTCCTTATTCCCCCCTAATCCAAATTATTCGTTGCTGATATAGTTTGTAGGATGCTCGGTTCTTTGTCGAATTATCGCCAACTCCTCCTCGATATCGATAGCCCTTTCCTTCGTGCGAAACCCCATCTGGATGAACCAAACGGTCGTTCCAATCTAGATCCGATTCCAAAACTAAGTTCCACCGGTCATGGAATAGCCGGAATCCTCGCCGGATGGGTATTCCACCTTCCTTCCCCCATCCCATATACTCCATTTCTAATGGTTTTTGTAGACGGTATCCTTCATCGCCGCTCCGATCGAACACGTCAAAGCCCGTCTTCAAGTCCAATACCACACCCTAAAACACACCTCCACCTCCCCCGCAACAGCAATAAAACCGAAATACACCGGTCCCATAGACTGCATCCTCAAAATCTCCCGTCAACACGGTTTCTTCTCCATCTTCCACGGTCTAAAATCCACATTGATATTCCGTACCTTCTTCTTCTTCTGGTGGGGGTCATATGACGTAATAACAAAGTACCTCCAGAAGAACACAGCCTTATCCGCGCCAGCTATCAACTTCTGGGCCGGTGGATTAAGCGCACAGGTATTCTGGATAACGAGTTATCCGAGTGATGTTGTCAAACAGAGGATGATGACCGATGAGCTGGCACTTGATAAGAGGAAGTATAAAAGTTGGTGGAGTGCGGTTAGGGGCGTTTATAGAGAGAAAGGGTATAGAGGTTACTGGAGGGGTTTTTTGCCATGTTTTTTGAGGGCGTTTCCAGCGAATGCAGCGGCTTTGGTGGCGTTTGAAAGCGTGATGAGGGGACTGCAGAGTATTGAGGCCGAGTAGACTTCTGTGTTTTGGGGTGTTTTGTAGGATATCGCTGCGGAGTTTGGTGGAGATAGATAAGTAGATATAGATCTTATGGTTAGGACGATGAAGGGGGATTATCGTCTTTAGATTCTTTATCCGTATTCTTTTCAAGGAAGTCCAATATCGCAGTGAGGTTCTCGTTTTCACTTTTCTTCGACGACCCACCTCCCTCACCACCATCATTGACTCTCCCCGTTTGAGGCGAAGAAGAAGAAGAAGAAGAAGAAGAAGAAGAAGAAGAAGAAGAAGAAGAAGAAGAAGAAGAAGAAGAAGAAGAAGAAGAAGAAGAAGAAGAAGAAGAAGCAGCAGCTCGCCCCGCCGCCAACTTCGCTCCTTCAAACTGTTTCAATATCTTATCCGAAACCTCACTCGCCATCTTCTCTTCCTCCTGCGTCCTGGGCCTCCAACTTAACCGTTCCTCAGGCTCCGGCTGCGCAACCAATTGATGCGGTAAAAACCCAAATTCCGTTTTATAAACCTCATAAGCCGGTACATCAAGCGGATGGGTACTACCAATTCCAAAATCAGCATCAACCCTCTTTCATATATAAGAGAGTAGGAGAAACATACTGTAACAAAGCCCTGACAGCCGCCTTAGTAACCTTCTTCCCATGACACAATACCTCAACTCTAACCTCCTCCCTAACATTCACAACGCCCACTTCACCCCCCAAAGCCCCGACCTCAGCTTTAAACTGTCCAGTCCCATAACTCGAAAAACAACATCGAGTATACTTCCCACCCCCCAAAACACCACCACCAACTTCGAATATAGCATCCTTAATACGATTCACGCTTTCTACGGGCGCGTAGAAGATTAACTTGTAATCAGCACTTTCGTCAACCGTCCGTTGGATCTCTGTCATTTTGTAGATTGAGAATCGAGGCGTGGGTTTGAAGCGACGGTAGTTCGGCGGGGTGGAGGGGTTGCTTGTTGTGGCGGGTTCTTCACGGAAGTAGGGTGTTGATGAAGGGATTGTTGTGGAAGGGTGTCGGGAAGTTACTGATTCGACGAAGGCGCTCCATGATTGTCGCGATGTTGCACGGCGGATGGGAAGGCGGGCGAAGAGGTGGTTGGAGGGACGCATGGTGGGGGTTTTGGAGGGGGGGAATTAAAAGTCGGAGATATCAAATTGGGTGAGAGGTTTATTTTGGTGGGTGGGAAAATTACAACAAGCAACTCTTAGAAATTTGGACCTTGAGAAGACAACCTTCTAAATCCTATATCCTCAAGATGCCCGACCCAGAAGTCACAATAGGAGAATACTTCGACAGGGAAATCCTCGAAATAGTCGGTATCATTCAAAGACCTTTCAAATTCGACGATAACAGAGCAAAATGGCCGTTCTGGAGATACGAAATGATGAACTGGATCCGCAGACATCACCACTTATTAACAAACAATTTCCACGCCCTGGTCGAATTCAAAGAATGTACCGAAGAAGAAACCCTTGCGGGTATCCTGATATACAACGTCGTCGGCGCCGTGTTATCATCAAAAGACAAACGATCCACTACACAAGCAGAACAAGCAGAAGCCTTTGAGAAACTAGAAAATAAAATACAAGTTTACGAATGGCTTATAGACCTCCTCACACCGTACTTCAAAGAGTGGCGAGAAACGGAAAATCTTCGGAAAATAATGTCGAAACCTCAAGGAAGGAAACCGGTATTCAAGTTTCTTGTTAGTATTGACAAGGCCGGTGAAATCCTGGGATGTTCAGAGGAAGAGAAAACAAAGGCTTTCCATAATACCGTGCGAAAGGATCTTAAAATTGCCCTCGCTGGGAAACTGCAGAAGGATGTAGAGGAATTAACCTTCTGGGATTTCTGGAACGGGATGAATCGGGTGGAATGGGAACAGAAGGCTCTACAAAGAGAGCTTAACCGGTATCGAAAGCATAGTTCCAATAGCTCTGGAGAGGAACAACAGCTTGAATCCGAAAGAGAAAGGGATTCCAGACAAAAGCCAACTCGATGGTCGGATGAAGACTTTGAACTCGTCAAAGGTGCTGGAGCCTGTTATAACTGTGGATACACGAACCACAAAAACGTAGAGTGCAGAAAGCCGAGAAATAGGGTCAAGAAACTCTCGGAAAAATCCATTGCTATATTGAAGAACACGATCTCTAAAAAGGAGAGGAATAAATCTCAACCGCGGGGCCGTGGTCAGAAATCTATGGTACAAAACTCGGAATGTAAGAAACCCTTTTATTCATGCCAAAGAATTGATGTAACCCGGATTGCTCATTGACTTTCCCAAATAAAGAACATGAATTTGAAGAAAAATCATTTGTCCAAAATAGAGGGAACTACACCATCTGCTTAGGGAGTGATGGCATACGAAAGTACTCCCCTATAAATCCTACTGGATATGATTGTTCTCCTATAATCACGCGCGCCCTTGACGGAAGCCCTTGTGTTTTGGGAATAAAGAGATTAAGATATCCACATATACCCAAATTCATGATGAATCAGAAGTTACCACCGCCAACATCGTGACTGTCAGCTTCTAGCACTACTCACAACCGGCATATATCAGAAGTATATTAGCTTATGCTCTGTATATATATACCCGCTTTCAGTTACCCAAACCCAAACCCAAACCCAAACCCAACGTCATTCATTTTCATCTTTCATCCCAAACACCGTCTTATGACCATTGAGTCTGCCACCGACCTTATTTTGTTTATTAATATCACGATAATGGATGATAATGTGCTTCAGAAAGCGTATGTTAATCATGTCTTTTTTCTATATGAACACTGTTTCCTTATATATTGCCGCAATATTAATAGGATTGTTTATAAGCGTTACCATGCATTCTTTCCGAATTACTTAGTTCGTGATTTACGCAAATATCTAAATGCACATCCGACATGACTGTAAACCAATCTAATTATTCCTCAAAGGCTTCCCTTACACAGCTCTAACCACAACTATCACCATTGCCCCGAGCTCACTATCGATATAAACATATACACCGGCTACTTTTCGTGTTTCAGTGAGTATTTACCCAATCAAAGAAGTCATATCATTCCATAATAAATACAATCCCATCCACATAAAAGAGCATCATATCCAATTTAAACAACCCCCAGCCCAAAAGCACTCCAATACCCCCCTAACAATCAATATAAAAATCCCCTACAAACTCTTATCCTTCAAAACCTCATACGGATTCCCTCCTCTTCCCTCTCCACTCCCCCCACCAGGAACCCCAACCTCCATAGCATTCCTCTTCACAAACTCCCGTTCCGCATACCGTCCGGGATCCTCCTCACTCCCAATCTCCGGTTGCTTATCAACCACATTCCCACCTTCCCTAAACACCCCTTCATCCTTTTTCTCCGTCTGCTTCTTCCTCCCAGCAACTTCATCCCAGTCAACATCCTCCCCATCCCAATTCTGTCCATAATGCGGGTTTGTGAACCCCTTACCGGACCCCTCAGTTTCATACTTCTCGTCGTCATCGATACGGGCAACACCGACATGACCGCCGCCGTCTTCACTTTCGTGAACCCTTCTGACACCGATCGTGTCGTCGCCACGGTTTAGAGTTGTGTTTGCGGACATGGCGGATAGGATACCTGTTGGGTTGCCTTTGGAAAAAGTACCGTCTTTGGAACGGAGGGAGGAGGCGGCTAGGGAGTCTGAGAGGACTGGACCGGAGTGTTCAAGCTTTGGGGAGGATGAGGAGTTTGTGGTTTTTGTGCCTTTTGTTGGGTTTGTCTGGGGTTTATTGGTTAGTATATTAGTGCTAGAGATTGTGGGGAAGGGGAGAAGCGGACTTTTTGGTATTTTGACATAATACAGTATATTTCAATATTATTTGATTTAGAAAATAGATAGTAGAAGTGGGTAAAATAAGTTATTTAAGTATATTTCATAAGGTATCTACAAATCCAGGCCCGTCCAGCCGCGCAAGCAACTTTTATACTACATTATTGCGTTGACGACACTTCGACGTCACCTTCTCAAGGTGGCGGTGGATATTCTCCATCGATCTACGGACGGTTTCGACGCATTTGGGGGTTACTAAGGGAGTTTGAGGTTAGTATTTTTTAAAAAACTTCTTGGAGATGATGGAAGATGTGAGGAGGTTCGAGAATGTATTTTTATTGTAATAGCATAGACAGGATTAGTTCTTGTTATTTTGGAGGGAAATAAGAGGAAGTTGGAATTTGGTGTTGATTTTGTTGGCAGTCTGTTGGAATAACATGGGTATGGCATGATATTGAAGTCAACTGCGTGTATTCACGGCCGAACCCCGAATCAATAGCATAGAAAAAACAAAGGTAAAAAAGTTAAGTATAACGCCAAAATGACAGTTCGGTATCGATAAAAACTCCCATCCTATCTTGATCTTCGAGTAAAATTAGAAGCGTGGGGGTATATTCATAATCGAACCAGCCTGCCCGGCCGAAGGTAAGGTAAAGTAAGGCAAGGTCAGCACCACAGGCGAACCACCAAACCGCAACCGAGCTCGTTTCCAAACTCCAAAAAAAAAATCAAAGCTGACCTGAGAATTAAAATAAAAAAACCGCATAGCCGTGTTAAATGGTCGTTGGCCGGTGCGTGCTCCATTATTCCGGTTCAAGGAGCTCAAGCGGCAACCTCGGTGCACGACAGCTAAGCAGCTTACCACGAGTTATATTATCAGAGTGCCACCACCACCACCACCACCACCTCTGGAGCGCTAGGGATTAAGGAGCTGGGGAGCTGGAGAGCTCGGTGGTTTGTGTGATATATGTGCACGACCGAACTCACCATTGTTTTAAGTCATTTGAGAAGATATGGACCTGTGAGATGTGAGATTTGTGAGATTCTTCGTGGGGTTTGGTTGATCAATGGTAGCTTGGTTTAAATTTAATCGTGCGACCTGGCGGGATTTATTTGGTTGATGATTACTCTGCGTTTTTGGTTTATGATCTGTTCTTTAGGAATGTCTCTTCGTAATGAAATGATTGAGTAAAGTATTGATTATGATATGAGGAATTATATTACATCATGTTTGGAGATCATGAAGCTTTCGGACACCTTGGCGTAGTTGGTTTCCTTCCTTTCATTTCAAAAAAATTGCGACCGCGGATGCAATGTAATGGCATGAGCTCGAGGTCACAGGTTAACGCTCTCTTTTTTTGCGACCGAGTTCAGTTGGCATCTCATGCGTGATACATAATACCCTCTCGTGCATAAACAATCCTCCCCCAACAAACCGTTTTCATGCCTACGGGATATTTTCTAAAGAAATTTAAACCCTGGAATCCTTTCGGGTTGGGAGGTCTTACGCATATATTTTGCGTACCCGGCAAAGGATGGGAAGGAAGGAAGGAAGGAAGGAAGGAAGGGAAGGCAAAAAAAAAAAAAAAATCTCGAACGTACCCGGCCCGGATGGGAGGGTTCCAGACGTGTTAGTTCGTGGCACGAAACCTGAATCATTACTCCGTACAAGCCCCCGTCCTCAAGCGCGCCGTCGGAGATACACCAAAGGCAACGGATTATCTCGGGACGAACTTCGCAATAGTTATCATCCGCTTTTCTCATATGACAAAACTTGTATATGGTCTTGGCGAGGCCTGCCTTGCGGGTTTTTTTTGGGGTAGTTTGTGGTCTTTGTGAGACATACTTATTATGGTAAAATTGGGAACGTTCGGAACACCTATGCTTTTGAAGGTTAGCTTGGGTATAAAGCATCACGGATATGGTAATGGTTTAAGCGGCGGAGAAGATGGTTTGGGAATGTGGTCTTTCTTCCCCCGGGCGGCTGTGGGCTGTAAGATAGATAATAATGGTTGAACCGGAGCCTCCCCCATTAACCGGAATCATATCACCCTTCCTTTGATAAGTTAAACCCTCGTCGGATTGGGAAACTTCGGGGTAAGCTTGGGGATATCTTTGGTAGGAGATTATTGATAACAAAGCTAGGTAGCTAGTTGAAGCTGGTCCCAGCGTCCTTTTTTTTTGATCGGTACACGCATCCATGCTATGCAAGAGAATAACCGACATGTCACCGTCTCGTGCTTGTGATATCATATTATATGAGGAGTTTTGCCGAATAGTATGTTATAGTTTATACGGACGAAGATGGCATGTTTTTTTTCTTTCTCTTCTGTATATCGAGGTGTATTACATGTCATCTTTTAAGAAATGTAAATCTTCGTTATGGTGGTTATCGCGAATAAAGTCGATCGAGAGAGGAGGGGGTGAAAAGGGAACACATGAGCATTACATGTTTATAATTTTCCTTGATTGAATTGACATAATGATATATAAGCAATGGTCTGCTTATATTACCTTGCATATAATACATAACGTATAGAGAAGAAAATGCGGAGAAATGGTGAATTGTGTATCGGTTTGTTTGTGGCATGGTGATTTTTCCTTCCGGATCATGAGAATCACCCCATACGGGCATAAAAAGCATATCGTATCATATCATATCATATCATCATTTTTTATCAAGGTTCGGCGTGTATCAGCCCAACGAGAAGTCACGAATTGTTAATTAATACCGATTCGGAATTTTGAGGTTTCTTTTCACTTTCCCCCTACTGACTATGGAAGGAAGGGAAAACCAAGCAATTCAGCCCGCCGCTTGGTATTGCCATCTCATCGTTAGGCGAGAGATTTCAAGATCAGGCTTCTTTTTTGTTATTTTTTTGTTTTTTTGGGTGTTCCGGAGAAAGACACCAATTGACTAAGAATTTGGAGTGTTTTGACGTTATAGTGGTCTCACGAGGGGGGTTTGTCTTGGAGTATTGGGAATGTCAGACATTGTTCAATTGAATTCAATTCAATTACTCGAGAGGATTGATCTGGATTATCAGCAAGGGGCGTCCTCGAATTCAATTGAACTTACATTATATAATCTAAGAAACTCTCTTTTAAACAAACAAAAAGTCAAATGTCTTGGGCCAAACTGGGCTGATGCAGGTCTTCCTTTTTGCGTCGTTCAATGAACCTGCAGGTCAGAGACATTTAGGTTTTTTACTTTGACACCTTTGTCCGAGAGAGTGCTTTTAAAGACAATCATCCAAGCCAGGTCAGGTCATTATCCTAACGGTCATTTGCTCCCCCCTTCAATATGGAGAAGCAGATTGGATTGGATATTAATTGTGATAAACCCTCGCGCGCTAGGCATGTAATGTAAGTAATTGGTTAGTTAGTATACGTGTGTAGGACACACTGGACCGTTCGGATGGTTCCCTTGCCCAGACCTTTTTTTTCCCTTCTCATGAAGTTTTTTGGTCGTTGGTGCTCTGTCTCAGTTTGCTTATTCGGGGAAACCCAGCTTAAGGTAGGACCGAAACCTGACTTAATTGCTTCCCGGGAAAACCGTGAAAAAAAACCCAGAATCGGCCCATTTTCACACGAAACATTGCATACACGAAAGTGTCAGTCAGTTTACTAGTTACTAGTGTAAGCGGTTGCATTTTCTTTTCGTTTGGTTCCGGTTGTACCCTTTTTTTTTCTTTTCTTGTCCTTTTTCGTCCGAATCAAATTTGGGCAGGCCACTGGCACTGGGGGCTGGTTTGGTCTCGCATTGCTGGCACACTGAATTTTTCCTTGGGGTATCATCAATCGGGGGACCTCGCCGTGATTGTAATATAATTTACGGGAAATCTTTTTTCTTTAGATCAAATAATATATATCTCCTGATTACTTCCCTCTCCTCAATTTTCCATTTCCATTTTTATATAATAACATCTGTCAACTTTATAAATCTACCAACGGCAATCAACGACAAGCAAGGAGAATAAACAAAGCTAGGGAACCACCAGAAAATGACTCTGGCCAGAAGATTCGGATCGAAGATTTCGGCTTTTAATCCTTCTCAATAATATCAAGTAAATTGACTTGTTTGAATTAATTAACCAACAAAATCCTCGGAGTTTCCCTGCGATATATATATATATATATATATTCGTTCCAGTCGGATTAGACTATTTTTATAGACTGTCGGCCGCCACACGCTTACTCCGATATCGATATCGATCCTTTATATATAATCTGCCATCTTTGCCCACGAAAATATATAGGAAGAACCGTTACATACACCCCTGCAGAACCCATACACTGCATATCGACGTTTTTTTTTCTCCGAAATCAAGAGACAGAAAAAAAGAGATTAGATCTAAATAGATAACGAAAAGCACGGAAGACGGAAAGATCTAGCGTCAAAAGAGTATATTTATATAATAACGTGCAGCAAGGAAGCCGGCAAGCCCAGGCGATAGGTTATCGATTTTTTTCACTCTTGGGAGAAGAAAAACTTAACTTCTTTGAGAGAAAGTGGATACCAAACTGGTGAAAAAAGGACTATTATCACGCAAAAAAACCCAAACCGAAAAAAAGGAAGAAGAAAGTGGACAAGGATTTGAGATCAGCTTCTTTTTTTTTCAGATACACAAAAGTTAGAGTCTGTTGTGGTTGTTATTACATCGGTTCGACGCCCGCAGTGAAGGCCGCCGTTCGGAGTATCTGCGACGACTGAAATTTGCCAGCCAGTTAAATACCTCATACGACCACAGTCGACAGCCAGCACAGCACAGCACAGCACTTCACTTATATAATTAGATTTTGGTCTTCTATCTTTTATTTACTCTGATCGGGTACGTACTTACTTCTATACATATAACCCTTATCCGTTCTTTTTTTCTTCCATTTTTTTTATATTTTATATTTTATTTTATTTTATTTTATTTTTTATTTCATTCTAATGAGGTGTTAATTGGAACAGGCTTTCCGCTTTCGACAGCAAATTGCCTGACAACACATAATTTGCTTGAGCCCCAAATTGCAACACTCGCAAATTAAGATTATATCGGAACCTTCACTCCAACTTCAAATCAAATCTAATCCCATCATCTCTCACTGAGGCATATATCTATCCTGCGTCTCTTCTTACCAGCTGGTCTTACTCCTCCATCAAAAAAAAATACTTGCAGCTAAATGTCTGCAAATAAGACCCTCAAGCTGCTCAACAGCATCACTTCAACCACATCAGCTTCCCACCGACGACGAAGAAGTTCCGCTGCTGTTACCGCGGCTGCTTCTACTCTCGCTCCCATGTTCCAGTCCACTGTCCCTCCGAATTACTTCCCTCACTGCAACCAGACTCATCCTGGTCAGGGTCTTAATTATAGCCATCATCAACAACTTCCTCATGGTGGTGGTGTGAATGTCGCTGCTTATCAGCAGTTCCTTCCGGTGTTTGTCACGCCTACAACACCGGCGTCATCCGACCTTCATACATCATATCACGGCACCAACGTCACTTCTCCACCACCGTATTACTTCCACACCCCACCTATCAGTAGCGTTGGTGGGGCTGGGGGTGCTGCCAGTGTCGGGAATGGAAAGAATCAGCAGCAACAACCGTCCCAGGTTCAAACCCACCAACAGCAGCAACAGCAGCAGCAACAGCAGCTGTTCCAGTCCGTACCTCAGGCGGTTGCTCACGGTGCCAATCACAGCCTGCATCACACGAGAGCAGGTTCTTTGCACCAGGATCTGCTAAATAAGAAGCACGCCTCTCGCCCTTCTATTTCTCAGTTCTCTGTTGCAAATTCCTCTCATTTTCAATTCGCTTTCGAAGCTCAACCTCCTTCTGCTCACGATTCGGTTCACCACAGCTCTGTTCATACGACAAACGGTAATATCAACAACTCTCCTGCTGTTGTACAGACGACTACTCACTCGAAACGGTCTGCTCATTCTCGACAGTCTTCTTTGAATCAAGTTCAAACTGTCGTTCAACCTCAGCAGCAGCAGCAGCAGGTAGTTGATAACTCTGGTTTCTCGTTCTTGTGCTTGAACCCCGAACCTATCCAAATTTCTGCTCCCCAACCTGTCATTCAAAACCAACTACAAACTCCAACTACCCAAGGTTTCCTCCCCGGTGGATTTTTCTCCTTGACGCCAGAGGACTCGTATACTCCACTGTGCACAACTTTCGCTCAGCCTGCAACCACCCCACGTGAGAACCACGTTAACTCCTACTTCCCAATCATGCCTGTCAATCCTGTCGTTCAGCAGATCGCCCCTCGTACCGGATATCCTCGACAAACATACCAGCGTTTGACCAAACACGCAATCTCCGCTGTCGATTCTAAAGATTCTCGTGAATTTCGCTGGAACCGCGTCCTTCGCTATGTTCACGAAATCTCCGCCCCTCATGGATCCAAATTCCCGCCATCTGATGCATGGATCCTCCAACAACGCCAAAGAGTCCTTCTAACTCCTCGCCACGGTAGTAAAGGCGACGCTCACAGCCTTTGGGATGGTGGTTCGCTGGGTACTAACGGCGTGGACGACTTCATCTGGGATGATGATATCCAAAACGGGAAACGTTTTACTATCCCGCCGAAGAGTCAGCAGGGCGATGACGCACCGTTTGAAGAGGATCATATGGTGTTCACGCTTGAAGCATCAAAGACCGATTCTGACCTTGCGTTTGGATATGAAGTCGATGATACCAACTTTTGTCCACCGGCGAAGAGGACTAAGAGTAATGAAAGTCAGAAGGCTGCTAGACGGGGGCTGCATGAGTATCTTGCTGCGCTCAAGTCATTTGAGCTTTCGCACGCTCAGGATATGAAGCGTGAGGCGCCGTTGACTATGGCTTGATATTTCTCTCCATCTCATCATCTTTTTTATATATACACACGGGGGTGAATAAGTGTGCTTTTTGTTTTCCCTAATAAATCCTTTTTTGGTCTACACTAATGAGGGCTTGCTTCTCGCCACTTTTTTGATCGATCTCCCTTTTTTCTTGATATTATTTCGTTTAGTATCAGTTCATGCTGTTTTTAGCGTGGTTTCTTTTTTTAACATCCAGACCGATTTGTTACAACCATGCACGGCCGGCGTTTATCCTACACGGGAGGTTTTCTATAGGGATATTCTTTTTTTCCTATTTTTTATCTCTGCTCTTTTTGTCTGCATTTGTTTATGACATACCCTATAGACCGTCCTATTATCTTTCCCTGTTATTTTTCTATTTCTATCCCTATTCCTAAATCCTCCTTTTTTTTCTACGTTAAGTTTTACGACCTATCTTTGTTATCTCCTTTTTGCAGTTTACAAGATGGTTTTTTTTCTCCTTTGGTTGTTAGTTTTGTTAAGTTGAGATCGATGAGATACCCCGCTCTTATATCTACCCTACATATAGTCCCTTTTTTTTTCACGACTTTCGTTAAGATACACACACTTTTTATTCAGAAATATTATATTAGTATTTTTTTTTTTACCTTTTCTTTAAGTTTATATATATTTAGAATTTTCTTAGTATCTGGGTTTAAGGATGGGATTTAGGACTGATGGGATGAGAAGAAATGGGGATGTAGATATTTGGAATACACATAAATAAATGAATATTATAGACATTTCATCTCCAATACTATTAGATATATACGTGGCGAGAGAGAGAGAAGTTCAGGCAGGATATAACACCACCATACAAAACTCCAGGCTACTTTTAATGAATGATGAAATGAGGCTCTGCTTTTTCGAGGTGTTTGCATGTGTGTTCAGCCTTGTTTTGTTCCTGCATGGTGTTGCAGTTGCATACGTAAAAAAGAGGGCTGTAAGGCACGTTTTTGATTTCCTGTGAGGAGGGAGTACCTGCTGCCGGTGTGCATGCGTGAGGATTGTATGGGATGGAGGGGTTATGGGGTCAGGGGGTTATTCCTTTGCTTTACTTTCTTGGGGATGTGTAGATCTAGATGGGTGGTGAGGGGGGTGTTGTGGGTTGTGTCACATGTTGGATTTTGGGAAGGCATGTGATGGGGTTGGAGAGGGACAGGTGGGTTTTGCAATTTGGATTGATTGGTTTTGGATTTGATGGATTTGGTTTGGGAGGGGGTAGTACGTCATTGGAAATTGATGGAGGGAAGCTTCGAAGATGGGATCCTTTTGATGATATGAAGTTCTCTAGGAAGGGAAAGGTATGGTATTTTGCTGTATGTGTGGGAGGTTATGAATGTGGTGGAGTGGTAAGGTACTCGGGTTAGATACCGGTACTATGATAGTCTCGAGGGATTTGGATTTGAATGTACATATGTAGGTACGGATATGTACCAAGTAAGTGCTAGTATACGTAGGTATCTATACTATCAAGCAGTCTAGAAGATCCCGATTCATGCGTAGTGAAATGCAGATATATGAGTAAGTATATATTTAAAGTTTATAATCGAGGTTGGATGGGGGTTCGATATAATATTAATATTATGTTACTAGTTTGATGTTCAAGTGCCAGGAATGTATATATATATAGTATATATATGAAGATGGTATCTAAGAAGGGCCACCGACACTCATGTCAAGATATTCTTCAGAGTGGAAGATTTTGTTTATGGGAGAACTATCTTGAACCATTTTGTTATGGAACTTATAGATCCCCAAATTTTATAGATTGCAATTTGCTGGCTTAGAACCCGGGATTTGGGCGAATGTAATACTTATATGATATAGTATCTGCCCTTGACGGGACAGGCTGGCGCGCGAGACAAATATAATACAAGTACTTATGATATAAGTTTATGATTCAGTGCGCTGCACTTAAAAGAACTGGCCGATTATATCACAACGAAGCTCTCTCATCCCAGGCCACGATGTATGAGTGTAAACTTTGGTATATCAAAGATAGGGCACATAGCTGACAGTAATTTATATTATATATGATAATAATATACTACGCCCCCCGTCGATAATTATACCCAGCCACCAAAGCCGCAAGATGGAACCCCGTCCCCGCCACAGCAAACGTATGAAACAACTGATGCGAATGCCCCCAAACATCAAACTTCCCGGGCCAAAACCTCTCCGGCATCCTCCCCACGAATAAACACACCCCAACCAACAAACCCAGCCCCTCCGCAAGATACCACTGAGCTCCGATCTCTGCGCACGCTCTATCCCACCCCAACGTCCCCACCGCATGGAAAATCGGTAACATCGCGGATATAGCTAGAATACTAAACGTTCCACCGCGTAGAGTACGCATCTTTGTACCGCCGCCGCCGGTGTCGAAAAGGGTTATTGCGGCTATTAACGCGGATCCGGAGTTTATAACCCAGTATACACGTTGGATTTTGGGGTTGGAGTACATTGCGTAATAGTTCGCGGAAGAACCGCCGCCTAGTGCCAATATACATATACCGAAGATATCCATACGACCCCAGAAGTGGTGGATGTTATAGGAGTGGCTGCGCAGGGTGTGGAATGTGGTGCTTAAGGCGAAACATAATGTTGCCGCTGTAATAGATATTCCGAAGGCGAAGGTGTCGCCTTTGGTTAATGTCAATAGTGATGATTTGGAAGTAGTGTTATATAGGATGACTCCGGTGGTAAGGAAACCTATGGACCCGATTAGGTGGGTGTAGATGTTCATTGTTTCCATGTGGAGGCAACGCCAGAGACGTAGGGATTTTAGGTATGAATATGTGGGCATCGGGTGGCCGGTTATTATGAAATCGTTGTCGCGCAGCCATGCTGGGATCGTGTCTTTGGTGCCGATGAGGGGCCAGTATGAAGTTGTGCCCACGAGTTTGTGGGCGCTGCTTGTGGCGGCCGGTGAGGCTGGCGCGATGGTCATGGTTGCGTCTTTTACCATGGTTGGGGAGGATGGGGGATGGGGGTCGAGAGGTGGTGGAGTGTAGATTGGGGTAGGCGTTAGATTATATTTACATTGTATCTTAGACGATTTTTAACAGTTTTATATAACAGAATGTCAACTTAATAAACTAGGGGGACTGAGAAGTAAAGCTCGTACTCCCAGAAGAATTTTCACAGACAATGACTACTGGAGAACGTTCGAACTCACGGATCGGTTCAGTTATATGCGAAAGTTGAAGGGATGTTGTATTTTTACGTGCCACAACGCGAAAATATCTCATTCTGGAGGAAAGGTGGCTAGACTACTATAGGCTAGACTAGGTTTATACGACTGTAGTTTATCTAGTTGAATCTATGAGCTTCTAGAGGTCTCAAGCTCGTAATAGAATATAGTGGATATAGGAGGAAGGCTTAGGAATAGTACCGCACGCATAGTGTGGATAATTAAGTACCTTGGGAGCCTGCAAGTGCACGCTTCGTCAGCAGTATATATTCAAGTCTGCGGCATAGAGATCGAACGTATCTACCGTCGGTCAGATATATCAACAGACAATTAAATACGGCATAAATATACAAATTCATGTTTGAAAGCTTTGTTTGATAGACACACGATATATGGAGATCAAACATAAACCTGGAAATGGCGGGTTTATAGTTTCGTTTATGGTGTTCTTCTGGTGGTGGGTACAGATCTTTGCCTATCGATATATCTATTCTGGTTAAACAAAACAAAACTTAATATAAAAGTAATTACGGAGGTATAGGTAGGGAAGTATGATGTAATCAAGGAGAGTACTGGGTTGGGGTATAAATACTTAACTATTCTACCTCTTACTTACCTACCTTCTTAACTCTACCACCTCTTCAGACCTAGACCAAGACATACTCCCTCCCTCCCCTTTAACACCTATAACCCCTTATATATATAATACACTCATACGGCCAACAAAATCTCTCATATACAAACCAACCAAACCAAAGGCTAATATAACAACTAAAGCCATTTGGAGCATGACGCATGCATATGGGCTATGTCGATGCTATTCCTTATTCTACCAGCCTACTAGGGCGAACCAACTCCTGTGAAACCCACAGATCCATTTGTCCACTGCAAATCGAAAGCAGAGATAGATGATGAATATGCACAAATGGATTTGGGAGTGCTTTTTCATTCGCTGCCGAGACTGAACGCGATGATGTCTCGGTTCGGATCATGTGGGTGTCCGTCTTTCAACTATTCTTGTTGGCATAGAACCTTTTCATCGTCGCCCAAGCACGAAACATGCACTTAACAACTGTTGCTGGGTGCTGGCTCTGGTCTTGAGGCTATGTTGGGTCAAGATACTCCGGTAAGTTTTTGAAGTGGAAGTTAATTTATATATAAAGGATACTAACGCGTGTATGTATATGGGAGCTTAGAGGAAGGAGACAAGCTGGGGTCTTTCTATATACGACAGCATATCGAGAATGCAAAACTTTGGTCGAATTGTGTTCTAAAGCCGGCTCTCATACTAGAATTCCTACCAGTGATCGTACAAATCATGATGCTAGCTCTCAAGCGATTGAACAGCCTCAGTACTATGAAGAAAGCTGAGCTATATAAATTTGTCAACAACTGCACGAGAGACGGTCCATTCTGCACAACCCCTGCTGAGGTTTTCCATCCATATGGGAAATTTAGGAGGCATACAAATGCTATATCGCTATATCATCAATTTTTGGAGGGCCGAGATATATAGCCACGGCTGCATCGGCAGCTGGCTTCCATCTAGGCTATGGCCCCACTCCAATTCTCAGAAGGAAATCAAAAAAGGTAAACTTCCACTCAATTTCCTTGAAAGGAGCTAGGATATATGATGAAGGCATTAATAACACCTGTAATTATAGAGATATATTTTGCCTCGGTCAAAGCGCGAGCGGAACCGATTCTAGCTCCAGTGAGCCTGGGCTGGAAGGAGGGGGGAGTTTACACACTGTCTGGGCCTGGAGGACGATCCGACGGCTCCGACAATGATCATACTATTGCCTACTTAATATGGCAGCTTTAAGGTCAGTACTTTAGATCATTATATTCGCTTTGTATATGAAAACTAATCAGGCTCCCCTTTTTAGACACTGCCCGAAGAGAAGGAAATCCAGAAAAAAGGGTTCAAGGTTGACCTTACTCCCATGCATGAGGCTTCGGCCTCTGGAAACGAGGCTTCACTATGGAGGATGACATCCTTCCATGTGTCGGTGTTTCTATTACGTCAACGCTACAGTTTTGCATGGACGATTAGGTTATTATATATGATTTTGAAGAGAAAGAAGCGGGTTGTATCTTAGACTTTGCTCTTTGTATGCGGTATTTCTCCGCTGTTTATATAGTACCGGCGAACGGGGTAATCACCTCTCAAACCTTTATGGTAGAGGCCAGGCTACGGAGCCAGGGGTTGAACGAGCTCATAGGCAGTTTGATTACGGGACCGGTGGATCTCGCAGTTGTATTCTTTTCCCCTTTATTTTGCCGAAGTATCTATCACTCTTTTAACGGTATTCTTCACATATATACGATCAGGTGCCTATGCCGGTATATATCAAGTATCTATATAAGTATTTAACTTTTATTAAATTTAAGCCGAGACCATAGAATACTTTTTGTGACAAGGGCATGTAGTATAATATTTATTATTCCATATATAGCTATTATCGACGGTAAACCATAATACAATTAACATTATAAAGTAAAATAGAAAAGGAAAGGAAAACTAAGAAAGTTAAAGGTGAAGGGAATGACTGAAGGATGGTAAATAACGATGATATGATTATTGTTACACCTGATGCAATGAATGAATGACTGAATAAAGTAAAGTGAATGAATGAATGAAAACCGTTTTCGTCTCGAGACTTGAGATAATTTTTTCGTTCTAATGTAATGTAATGTGATCGATAAAGGAAAAATGATAAAAAGAAAGAGAATTTCGTTGCAAGAAAAGGAAAGAGAAAAAGAAAAAGGGAAAGGAAAGAATGATTATGGTAGGCAGACAGACAGATATATGTATATGATATGATATGATACGATTGATAAAGAAAAATGATATATAAACGAACAGTAATAATAACACCCGCCAAAGAAAAAAATTCCCTAAAGCAGCCGTAATAAAAACTCCGGGTATCGATGCTTTCAGAAAAATGATGGTAGAGAGAGGGGAAACAGAAACGGCAGTAGACAAAGGAAAAGAAGAATATGTAAAAAGAGTTTGACGTTGATACACCTGCTCCTCTTTTCTGTGGAACAAATATATAGAGAGCAAAAAGGGAAGAAGAAAGTTATGTAAAACGAACGATTTTTGGTTTCGCTAATACTGACAGACAGACAGAGGATGAAAATGATAGAGCGCCGGGTGGTAATGGGTAATAGACAAGAAAAAAAAAGCAGAAAACAATGACAATGCCTTCTTCGTTTATAAATAATCGGAAGGGAATGGCGACCCGAGTGAAACAAAAACACAAAAGCAGGAGGTCTTACAAGTACAAACCGAATGGGAAATATAAAAGGAAGCTAGAGAAAAGTAGCGAGCTTGCGCACTTTTTATAGTGGAGAGTTGGGTATGTATGTTGCTTGCTTGTGGGGTCCGCTGAGGGGAGGGGGTGGGATTGGGTATATATATGTGTACGTCCCTTCTTTTTTTGTGGATTTTGTTTTTTCATGGTAGTGAAAAGGTGGGTATTGTGGTGGTTGCGTGATCGAAGAATTTCTAATCCTCGTAGATGGTTTCGAGGTCGAAATCCGATCTTCTTTCGGCTCCACAGACACTCCATCTTTGTCGTCGCTTGCTCTCTCGGAGGGACATGTTGTTCATAGAAGAGGTGACTAATGAAAGTCCGAGCCCAATTGTGTCGTCTTCTTTATCCTTTTCTCCCTTTTCCGCCGCATCACGTTGTTGTCGCTCTTCTTCCTCTTCGAGGATGGCGAGAAGCTCGCCGTCCGGAGAGTCCTCGATGGTTTCGAGGCTGTAGGTTGTTAAGGACGGAGAGCAACTGCGGGAAGATGTTGGACTGGATGCATTGCTTGTTAGGGATGGAGGGTAGCTAGACAGCTGACTGTTGACCCCTGGGAAGACCTCGGTTGCAAGATATGCCGGTGGCGCCTTTGGAGGAGTTGGAGGCGGCGGCGTGGCTGTTCTCAAAAGGGACGGTCTCTTGGCAAAGGGAGGTAGGTTGAGAGGGGTAGACGGGAAAGTTGGGACAAAGGAGTTCCTATAAGTCGGACTTGCAGGAGTTGTCGTCCATTTCGGAGAGGCAGGCGGAGGACCCTGGGACTTTGTCCGGTTTGGCAAGGGGAGACTGTGTGCTCTGATCATCGAAGGAGGAGGAGAAACCGATGATGAAGATTTGGAGCGGATATGGGATCTTCTCCAGGAAGGTGTCGATGAGGTTGAAGCTAGGGCTGAAGATATATCGGATGAAGAGGCCGCTGCTGTAGCTGCTACTGTCGTTCGTGTCTTCTGCACGGTTAAGGACGGCGAGCTTGACGATGGAGACGGCGAACGGGAAGCAGAGGGAGTCGAAGGCATCGACGAGGATGAGATCGGAGCGGACATGGTGAGGTTTAAGGACGATGGAGGAGACGATGGATGGAGATGAGGTTGGACGGCCCCTTGCTGTGCTTTGTGTGTGGTCCTTGGATAGCCGGCGGGCTGCGTTGAAAATGAGTCCAGTCGGGTCTGGGCCGCTGCCACTGACTGACTACTAACCACGAACTACTTCCTGGCTGACTCTTACAGGCAAAGCAAGATAGGCAACCTCGTCGAGATATAAGAATTTCCCCCCCACGGAAAATTATTCAGATATCCCTCGTGGATGCCGTTTACACACGGACGATTCACTGTTCTCGCCCGGATCCACTCGTTATTCCACGCCTGTGCCTGCCTTCGTGCTGCTTTTGCTTCTTTCCCCGGATTTTCTCGATTCGAATGTCGACGAAGAATTCACACACACGCACACGCACACACGGCTCGACTTAAAAAAAGAAGTTCTGCTGCTGCTGCAATCGGAGAATTTGTCGAAAATGCAAGCCGATAAGGTCGGTTCCCAAAGCGGGGATCTACTACCTCGGATCGAAAGTCCTGTCCTGTTTCTTTCTGAATACTCCAAGCAAACCACTTAGGTAAAAACAAAAGACAGGACACGGCACAGATAAAAATGTGGTGAGATGTCTTTGTTTCTTTTTGGGGGGGGGAAAGGAATAAAAACTCGAATCCGTCGAAGCAGGAACGAACAGAGAAGAGTAAGAAGAGAAGAGAAGAGAAGAGAGAAGAGAAAAGACGGGTTGGGAAAAATGTCTTGGGAGGTTTGTGACTAGGGTGAACAGGGCATGTGCGTCCTCTGCATGCACGCCAGGATCTAACTGCAGTTACTCGTCCAGTCTCTTGCTTGCTTGAGCAAGACCTCTTGATACGGTTATCTGGGGAAAATATTGCGTGAGATCAGTCGGGTCCGACCGATTTTCGAATCCACTCCTTCCTCTCCTTCAGGGGAATCGATACTGCAAACAGCAAGGTCGGGTTCTTATTGGAACAGTAATCGATCCCGTCCGTCGCCAAAAGATTCCAAGGTTAAAAAGCCCGTTTTTCTCGTTTGTCGGTAAAAAAAAGAGGAGAACACCAAAGATGTGACAAAAAGGATGACTGCTACCGTTGATCGAAGGGAACTCCGAAGTGGGTATCCTCTCTCTTGATTGGGGTGGCCAGAGGGGAAAAAGGCGAATGAATAATAGTCGAATTGGTAATCGAAATTCGAAGCTTCTTGGTGAGTGAAAAATGAGAATGGCTGACCGGAACCTACGAGAATTGGAAAAAATATAGAGAAAGAATTAAAATGGTTTATTAGGAAGTGTGAAATTCAACAAGCATCATGGGATCTTTTTAGGAGTCCAGAAAGCGAGAGGGGTCCAGTCATATATATGTATTATGTATGGACCATGGGGCACCGGATTGGACTGGATTGGATTGGCATCTCAAAGCCAGAAAAGCAATTCAGCCTTCGAAACAATAAGCCAAGGCCGACAGCCCTTTCCCAAAGATTATTTGCTTCCTCGCTATTATGATTCCTCTGCATGCGCCTGCGCAGTTACATACGTCCATAACTGCGATAGACCCGGAAAATAAGAAATATAAATGTCGGCTACCCACGAGGTGGTAGGTTTAAACTCTTTGTTGGCTCTCTTTTTCGCCGCGGCGAGTCTCAGACAGGTCCAACCTTCGCACGCCTCAGAACGAGACATGCCTCATCTTTCCCTTCTCTTTCGCTGGTATGTATGGGGATTTCGACTTTGAGCCATTAAAACCCTCCACAAGGTCAGCCCCCCCGGAACGGGGAAACCGGTTAGCAGACCACAGAAAACCAACCATCTTCAGTTTTTTCTCTTGCGACGGAATACAACCTGGTTAAGTTTTGACCATTCAACCAGCTTTGAGGAGACAAGAAAGACGCCGAATCCCTGCTAGATCTACTGTGTATGGGGAAAACCACAAGTGCCACCGGCGGATTCGGAACCGTTCTGGGAATAGTTCTGAGAATCTTCTTTCGACGTGGAACCAAAAGGGCTGTGCACCGCCATATGCTCCATAAAAGGAACCGTGAACTGTCGGCTTATGATAACATCCGTTCCCAGCTATGTATGGTAGTGTATTATCATGCGGCGAGCGAATCGTTACATCCCATCCCCAATCGCTAACAGAAAATCATAAGTAGTAACGTAATCATGCAGCAGGGAAAAACTCAAAGAAACGAATACCAAGGTCTTGGTCTTTCTCTACCAGAACTCTCTGGATTAGAACTTGTCTAAGCCAAAAGTTTAGGCCACGACAATAACCCTTCACCGCAGTAGCCGCCCTCTCGAGTTCCATATCGCACTGGCTAGTCAACCACCATACATACAAAAATGATCATGCTTCGTTGTTGCCAACTATTCCCTTGCAAAATATGGCGTCACGAGGTTTGATCCTCTCAAGATCTGTTCTGTTATGTAAATCGAATCGAACATCGTCAGGAGGTTCTGGACAATCATCAGGCAGCCATGGCCCCAACTAACCAATTATCCCCGGAGCTATCTCCAAAAAACAAATCCAGGCGGAAAATTTACAAACAGGAAAAAGATCCCGCCACACACTCAAAACCACCCTATTCCCTGGGTTTCGATCGAAGGAAGAGACTTTTTTTGGTTCCCAACAGACGGGATAAGCTTGCTTGTTCTTGTCTCCCCCTGCGCCAGTGAAAACGTGGGAATGCTGGCTGGCCCTTTAAAGATTGAATTAGGAAATATAATGAGAAAAAAGGGCACAAAGCAAAAAAGGAACCACAGGAACATGAAACAACCACCATCACTTACCCCCGGCCATCGCGCGCCAGGAATTTGTTTTTTGGGTGTGGTGGGTGTGTGGACACGCGTGCACATACTTTATGGTCTTTACAGATGTCTACGAATACTAAGATGAATCTCAGATTCGATTCAGGCTTTCGAGAGTTTGGGACATTTGACCGGTCAGCCGCGTAGAAGTCAGACTTTCTACGCGAACGAACAATAAAAACTCAATCGGTCGTAGACGTTCTATCAACATAGGAAGTATTTAACGAGGTGCAAGACAGCCTCGGAGAAAAGAATAAAGCTTATCAAGTTTCCACATTCTCCATCGTCCAACATACATACCTTCGGTATTCAATACCAACATCCTCATGTATCAAACCCTTCTTCAAGATCCTAATCCAGCGGTGCATATCTGCAAAATGTAGGAGCAAGGGGTTTTTGAGAAAAAGACATCATTTCCACCGGTGGCGCAGAAAGTGAGGGCAAAAGCAAAATGGTCTGTTAGGCTTTTTTTTTGGTCCCTGTGTGGCTGCATGTTCCATGCATCAGGTTCGACGTTCCCGTTCAAACCTTGGTATCAACTCTGCAGCTTTCCGTTGGAAGAAGGAGTGTTCAAAAAAAAAAAAAAAAAAAAAAAAAATAGTATCGCACAGCATCATTTTGTTTTCGGAAAATAGAAAAAGAAGGTTAACTTCATGCGACGACGGCGCCGTGACGCTACAAGAACCAACAGACTAGACTTCATGCGAACATACGCGACCGTCGGGAGGGGGCGGCGATAAGTACAGTACCAACGGGGTTTCTAAAACCCCGGGCCGTACGTATGTATTCTTTAGGAATCCGTGCGCTTTGTGAATGTTGAATTGAAGGGGTGGTGGATGCAATGATGATTGAAGCCCGAAAATAACCAACAATAAACCATTAATAGTAACAAAAACTCCCTTGATCTTAATAACCAGGGGTGCATAACAAGATAGGACTCGCGCTCGACTCATGAACCTCCTCTTCCCCCAACTTTAAATCTTTTGCCAATTATCGATCTGGCATGTTGTAATCTTAAACAAAATGTTGAAGGTACTCCGTACACTTGACGATGCAAAAATAGGGGGAGTTACATAGTTCGGGGAATGTGAACCTCACCACCATGGCCACCTATCCCTGTGCAAACAATACCCAGCGATCGTAAAGTCTCCAGATCGTGAACTGTAGTAGAAAAGGGGAAGTTGGTTTAACTTGAACTTTCACCCGGATCGCACTATTTTTGCTTTGCCCTTGTCCCCTGCCAAGCCAAGGGTTTTCCGTTCCCGCCTCTAAAATTAAATACTTTTTTCATCGAAGGGAGGTGGAAGAATTAAAAGGGATTCTGTTGGTTTCTAGAAGCCTTCCTAAATTTGTTTAGTTAAACCTTTGAGATCCAGGCCAGGGGAGAATCGATCAGGGTGTGTAGTACTATAACTGTGTCGGATGTAGATGAGATACATGGGGGGAACTTTGGGTTGGTATCAGATTGGTTTGTTCCTTCGTTCATTTTGGGAAAGTTAGAAGTTTTGTGTGTGTTGGAGTTGTATTGGTACACTGTACTGTGCGGCTTTGATATATGTTATGAGACGATTGTAGAGGCGCAGGCGGCCCGGAGAGGCGACGAGGCATGGGATTCTTTCTATATTATGCTATTGTGTATGTAATCCTGCGGGATGCACAATTGACATTACTTTTGGGGGTTTGTATTCGGCGTTGATGTAATCCGATAATACAAGGCTGTGGAAATCCATAGTATAGGATACGTTACACGATATTTAGACCTCGTGGTATTTTTTCTGTCAGCTTACATGTTTATACTCGCCGATCTTGCATAAGAAACAAAATGCCTCGCGACGGAAATGAGAATTTATCGATATGCATATACATGCAGGTTGAGGGAGGATAACCCCCCACGGGCTGACTAGGTTGAACGGGAGGAAGTAGGTGCGGGCCGTCGTATCTGGGTATTTATCTTACGCCCTGCTTTATTTAATAGGGAGGGGGGAGATAATGCAACATGGTTAACACATAGATCCGCTAGGAAGTGGTACTACATGGTTTTGTGGTTGTATCGAGGGAGATTCGTGTTTACATGGGGAGCTAGAAATAAAATAATATATGGCAGAGGAGGGGGGGATTTGGTCCAGTATCAATACCAGTTGACTAGCTGAGTGGAGTCGTAGTATACTAGTAGTGATGGTAGATCTATAGCTCTATAGAGTGGAGTCGTGATAGCAATGGTAGAGTCGTCGGCAACCTAAGTGCTTGGGTAGAAGTATTATATTATAAGCTGGCTTGGCCAGAATACTCATGCATCGGTCAAACGTTTAAACTAGCCTTAGAAAGTATCATGATGGGGTATTTGCGCCTCAGTACCAAGAGTATGACCTCTTGGGTGTGAGCTTCCCCGGTTATTATCAGAAGATATATGAATATAGTATTTCCTTAGCGGGTATTACATGATGGCTTGAACACGATTGCATTAATATTGCGGGACTTGGATTTACTATTTCTCCTGCCTGTGAAACAATATGAATAAATTCTTGCGCATCTTGGGAAACGGGTTCACAAAGTCTCCCTCAGGGTCACTGAATGGAGCGAATATATTAATAACTTAATCTACTGACCTATTGGGAAATCCTAGTTTGGAGACTCTGCTGAATAGTTTTTAAGATTGATTTTGGAGAAGTCTCGGCCGCGGAGATCTATCTGTGTACATACCATTTGCAAATACATGAGACTCGACAGTATAGTGTTGAAAACTAGCATAAGTCTAGCTAAGTGTCGATATAAGCCTCTAGGTCTCTTTTTTTTATCATATTCCTGTTGAGCTAGTACTATTGAAATACGGAGAAGTTCGATTCTTTCACATACCTACTATTCAGACGGTAGTTACATACCACTATACGACGTCTATAGCCTAGGAGAATAGACAAACAGCTACACAGGTATATAAATATGTTAAATACGGTAATGACTTCGAAGTTGAATTTTGTATTTATCTCATTCAGGTTAAAGTCATTATCGTGAATCTCAGTCGAGAGGGTTTCATAGTGTGTAACATGCTGCTTTTGCTCTACCTTCACGCTTGTCTCCTAGCTAGCTTGGGAATTGAAGCTATTGGATATAATTAATTCAAGATACAGACATAATTACGTACTAAGAAGGCAGAAGTCGAGGAAAACATATCTTCAAAACTTGTACTACTCTCTCCCATTCCAATATTTCACGGATATCCAATCCTATAAGCCTTGGAAGCTATCAGCTCTGCCACACTATTCTCCAACAACCTCATCGTTAACTTCAACGACCATTCCTTCCCTCTCGGTAGCGTCGCCTTTCCAACTTCCTCTCTCAAATGACGAATCCCCGCTCTGGTCTGCGACAGTGCAAGTTTAGTCGCATCTACAATCTCCAACCCTTCCATCGAAGATTTATAAACAGCGGCAAAAAGTTCAGATTTCTTATCCAAATCCTCCATCTTTTGTTTATACGGTTGCGATCCGATTAGTTTTTTCCAAAACGACTTTTGTGCCATTTTGCTCTTTTCGAAGGTATCACGTCCCATATTTAGCGCATTAGCAATTGAATCCAACTTCCTTTCAAACTCCCCAAGATTTCTTCCCAGTTCGACGTATTTATCATAAACCCCACCGGCCAGGTCTTCCATCTTTATAGCGTATTCGTTGAACGCTCTTTCTACTTCCATTTCTGCTAGAGACTTTTCATAGGGCCACCATTTGCGGTAGTAGATTAGCGATGTGAGAGAGTAAGCGGAAGAGTTTTTGGCGTCGAGTCTGAGGAGAGCGGCGTTTGTCCAGGTGGTGTAGGTTATTGCATCGTCTATTAGACTGTGGGTTTTGGAACGACAGTCGTACATGCCGTCTATGACGGAGTCGAGGAGGTTGTTGTATTCTGGGATTAGGGAGTAGAGGTTTGCCCTATTATTTTGTTTATAGGTTAGGCTTTCTCGGAAATTAGGGGGATTAAGAATTTGGATGAAGGGGGTGATACATTGAAGATACGTCTGTAGTCCCAACCGTTAATTCCATCAGTACCTTTCGAAATTCATGTCTCGTCTTGGTTATCTTCGATGGAAGACTATTAGATTTCGAAGAGACCTTTTGGAGGTCTCCAAATGATGAGCTTTGAGATACTGCACGTGCGAAGAAAGGGTCTGGTTCTTGGATTATTGACCAGGTTGGTGATGATGAGAAGCATGGTGATAGAATTGATAAAGAGTCTGGGGTATAGGGATCAAAGAATTGACAGGTTGTGTCTGGGAAGATTAGGGCTAGGAGGTGGAAAGGGATGATGCCTCCGATCAGGAGAGTTAGGAAGAGGATTATTGAGTATTTTATGAGGTTGTAAGTTAGGGTTGTGGTTGTTTTTATGATTTCTTTGATTTCCTTTTTGAGAG
This sequence comes from Arthrobotrys conoides, assembly GCA_036971725.1. NCBI lineage: Eukaryota > Fungi > Ascomycota > Orbiliomycetes > Orbiliales > Orbiliaceae > Arthrobotrys > Arthrobotrys conoides. The sequence goes on from JAVHJM010000005.1 coordinate 2,819,627, forward strand.
TGGCTAGAAGGTTATGGATAATGGGGTCTTGGGGTTTGGAAGATGGTTTTGAGGGGGGTTCTTGGATGTTTGGATAGACCTTTGGAGGGTCTCTGGTGATGTCCTGGAAGTGGATGGGAATCTTTTCCGTTGTGCTGGGTTCGGAGTCGCTGGGCGGTGTACATTCCCTTGGAGGTCTATTGGTGATATGCGCGGAGGGATCACCATATCTAAACTCTGGGGTTATTTCTGGAGGTTGTTCATAAGTTCTATCGTATTCGGGATAGAATAGTGATTCAACTGCCTCGCTACGGTTATCGGGAACATCGGCTGTGGCGTTTTCCAAAGGGCTAGAGCTGGGATGATGGTTAGCTTAGTACTCTTTGGCTATTGTATCCCAGAGGCTCGGAAGTGGATATACCTCTGGTGGTTAATGGGTGTGACTTCACGCTTCATTTTGATAGGGATGGTTGGGGATCCCCGCATTTTCTTGAGATGTATTTTGCAAGCTTGGAGGGAATGGTTTTTTTGGGTGGTTTAATTTGTCCAAGATGGGAGATTAGATTAGACTTGAGACTTCCGGATGTTTCATATCCTTCGATCGCGAGGGAGGGGGGGATAAGGCTATGCTTATAGTGAGTTAGTAACGAGGCTGATGGAATTCAGCTGTCGATGAGGATGCGGCGAGGCTGTGTTGTTTTTGTTGGCGTAGTTCTGGCTAACAAGCTACAAGCTAGCAGCTGCGATCGAGCTATTGAGTACGTATCTTGGAAGTAATGGATCAAGGGTGGTTAATACTCTTGATATTACTTGTGATAGCTAGAAGATAAGATGTTAGATACGTAGATGAACTACAAGACTACTATCGACGTTTGTATTGTGCGACGGAGACGTGGAGGTTCTCTTCGCGTAGATGCATCGGTGCATGTGGGTTTAGGGCGGCGTTGTTGAGGATCAAAGACCGGCATCATGCATCATGCATCAACTAACGAACGGAATAAGCCTTGCAGCAGGAGATTGATCCTTCCGCATCTACAAAAAGGAACGCCATCTATTCGAGATATGACGGTCTTAAGGTCCGGAATTTAAGATATATCTATCTATATAACAGCTTTCAGGGTATATGTAAGTTCGTTATGGTTATTATTCTTTACTAGGTTAACATTTGTATTGTTCCTGCTAGGACTAACATTCGTCGCGAATTGACAGGCTATCTACTGCGAAGATCTTTAGATATCATACTCTAGCAGATTCTGGGCTTTCAGCTTGCCAGTTCGGACTTCTTTTTGCACTGGACCACCTTTTTCTGCGAAGGGGGTGTCGATATTGCTATATTCGGGTAGCGGCATCGATAAAGAGATATCGCTTCTAGATACGTCGCTGTCTATGCAAGCAGGTCTGGAGGCACCAACGGTTGTTTCCGACTGCTATTTGATATTCCATGGATTCGCGGTATCGATACATCCATGCGCCGGAGCGAGTCACTTCCAGAAAGCACCCCGGTGTATAAGGATCCTAGGAATGACATCACAATCAACGGTAAACTTCAACTATTCGCCAGCCTCCGATTGACCGTCATGATTAATAAACCCTCTTCCACTAACTCGCGGCGAAACGTTCACGATGTTTTCGGGGGAAACTTTTGAAACCCGCCCAAAATTCACCTCAAATCGATTTAAATCTACGATCTCCACTAAGTTAGTTAACGAGTGGTACCTTTTTCTCTCTGAGGTTTCGGCCCATTCCCCAGATTCTCGTTTCCGGCGATCAGTTGGCGCCGTTGAAATTCTAATTCTTTACTTACATTTACCGACATTTATTATTTTTTTGCCTCCGAGATTTCATGCATGGATCGTGAACTTTGAGGTCGATATCGTAGGCCAAGACTTACTGTTTATCGAAGGTTCACGGCTTTTCATGACTATATTCATCATGCAGGTGTTTTGTCTCGGCTTCGGTTGCCTTTATCTTGACGACTGTCCGCGAGATTAGTAGTTTGCCGTGGCGCTAGAAACGGGAAACAGGTCGTGTGTTAGTGAAGAATGTAGTCGGGAGTCACTCTAGGACGGTTCACTGGTTAGTGCTCATTGGTGGAAGCATAACTCCTGTACTGAATCGAAGTATCGACAACGGGTGCTCGAGCGCGAATTCCTCACCGCGACGTCGCATACGCAAAACAAATAACTCTTGACCAAACGTCGAATGCTATAATCTTTCGGCTGTTAATTCTCAAGAACGATTGTCAGACGACAAGGCAACAGAAAAGAAGAACAAAGCCAAGACGACCGCTATTCGGGTATCGATTTCGGGATTTATACCGACTTAGCTCAGTTGTGGTTAAGCATACTAGGCACCTCTTGGGACGTTTCTCGGTCGAAAGATAAATTCGATGCTTGGGCAGGTTAAGGCGCCTTAGCACATCTGTACCCCGCATACCCCAGAATTCTTGTTTTTAGTGGCACCATCTTGGCCTACACGGATGTGCAACACCATTTTCCTCAATCGATATCCAACGGTGGGTCCGCCGAATACGAGCTTTTTATTCTTTCTTTTGAATTTGGTGATGGGGATAACCCTGGATATCGTCATTCGAAGGACCTTGACAGGAAAGAATTCCCCTAGCGTGACTAGAGGGTGGATCCAGCTCGTGCCGAAGGCAACTGAACCACTTTCTTCCGAATTAGCTACTTGAGTAGTTGCTGGGGAGGGCATTGACGTTCGAAAAATTAGGCCTCTAGGGTCCTCGTCCTGCAAGGATAACTGGGAGCCGAAGTATGCAAGATGGATAAGAAAAAGTCTCGCCGAAAATTCTTCCATGTATGCCATAATCCTGGTTTCGGAGCGGAATCAAAGGGAGGAGGATGATACATAAAGGTGTAACCGTAGAGTTACGACCGACTCGACTCGACTCATGCATATCATCTGATTTTAACTTAAGGTGTGGATTGCGAACCGCTGCTGCCATTTATGCGAGGACATGGTATGTATATTATACTGACAGCGACTTAACTTACTACCGAGTCGCATGTGGTTTTTGAATCTGTCGCACCACTGCCGTAAGCCCAGTTATTCGCATATAGGTATTATGTTGATGGGGGTTATAATATACCACAGGGTTTGTGGTATAGTGATGCATCCAGTTGAATATTGCGAACAACGATAGGGAGTGATATATCGATAGTAGTCAGTGGGGGATAAATTAAAACCTGATTTTTACGCCATATACTACATGTACTTACCATCGAGGTGTGAGGATACTCGGATGCTTTGCGAGTTATTTAAAAGTTCGCCAAGAGCTATAGCTCCAGATCGATATCAAGATGTCTGTGAGCTTCAAGCTTCATTACATTCTGTGAGGAACCAGGATAAATGCTTATCGTACGAGAAGACGCTACACCACATCGACAGTAACAAATCGCCGTCATAATTGCAAAATAAGAAAAAAAAAGAGAGAGATGAAGGGAGGACAAGGAAGGGTCTACGGAGTACAATCATGGAAGCCTGACAGAAGTGTTTGACTGGGAGTGGAAGGCATTCCGAGTTTGGATTTTTTGCAGCGAGTACTCGAGTTGGGATCGGCATGCAATGCTGGATGATCGGTATGTCCGCTACCGCTCTTGGACGAACATGCACCAGCATGCCCGGCGGCATCAAAGTCCACCAGGAGAGCGGCCTTTTCCTTCTTCCACTGCACTGCTTATATTTAAAAGGGAGCAAAAAGGATGCCCCTTCGCAATTGTTCGCAATCAACCCTTTGAGTATATGGAAAATCTTCAATCGATATCGATGACTACTATTGCCATGTGCAATTGAGGATCTTTTTTAAAAAATTTCTGCACACATATATTATTTATCATCTCTTGCAGGATCTTCTGGAGGAGGTCTCTTTGGTTATATATTTATTTTCACTGGGGGTTTGATTTGATCTCCGGGCTGGTTACGATAACGTACACGGAATTATGTCGAATCATATCGACTACGAGAAGCCGGGTACTAGTCGGTATGTAGAACTTTTCCTACCCTGGGTTATATCGACTTTCACAGGTTGTTTTTCTAACTAGAGGACTTCACGATATCTAGTGAGGATGACTCGAAGGACTACGAAAGAGACGGTGCAGCCGACACTATCAACTTGAATCAAAACGTCGAAGCAAAGTAAGTTTTTTAACTTTCTATACAAGAAAGCTTGTCCCTTCTTTCCGCACCGTCATTTCTCTCAAAATACCCCTCAAAGTTTCTTTCCTTACTGCGACAAGTTCCATATACGTCATTGGATCGAGGAGAAGCGGTACAATGATCGTTATACGTCGCACAAGAAGCATAGCGGTGATAAAGTAATTCTAACCAGTCGGCGCAAAACTATAGAATTAAGAACCCCCTCGCTGGACTTTCCCGAGATGCTCTCTTTGCAGATGTCGATAGATTCGCTACTGAAAATGATCTTGAAGATATCAAAGATGATTTAAGAAAGGGCGCGCTTGTCGCTCAGGATCCTGGGAATTACGAACAAGTTGTGGAATTAGATGAGTCGGAGAGACAGGCGCTGAAGGATGAGGCGGAGCATATTTACAAACAGCCCATGTCGCTGTATATATCTATCATCGTTTGTATGACATGGTTTTTTTTTTGGTTGTTGGATTTGGATGGGGACTTTGGCTGATATATACTATTTTGAGGATAGGTTCTATCGGTGCTGCTGTACAGTATGTACAAACTCCAATTTCATTAACGGCGGTGGTTTGAAAGCTAATATAATGCAATTGGATAGAGGATGGGACCAGACTGGTTCCAATGGCGCCAATCTATCCTTCCCGAAGGAGTTCGGCATCTGGGTCGACCCGGATAACCCGTCGCCTAACGATGACAGAAACCAATGGATATTGGGTCTCGTAAACTCAGCTCCATATATCGGCAGTGCTTTCATGTTAGTCTGTACCCTCTCCATCGAAGGTTAAGTTGACATGCTAATGATAACGTGTTTTGTTTAGTGGCTGCTGGCTTTCAGATCCCCTCAATAACCTATTCGGACGCCGTGGGACTATTTTCTTCTCTGCGAACTTTTGTCTTTGGCCTGCTATCGGATCTGGGTTCACGAAGAACTGGTATGAATTGTTTATTTGTCGTATACTTCTCGGTATTGGGATGGGATCGAAGGGGTCTACGGTTCCTGTCTTTGCTGCTGAGAATTCTCCGGCGGCGATTCGTGGTTCCTTGGTTATGACGTAAGTTGGCTGCTTCTGTTTATTGTCTGTTGAGCGGGACGCTAATATCTGAGGTTAGATGGGTGCGTTTAATTTTTACTTCCGGGTTTGGCGGGGAATGGTACTAATGTATTGAGTAGCAATTATGGACGGCATTTGGTATTTTCTTGTATGTTTCATCTTCGTTCGATATGTATGACAATTTACTAACAGAGACAACAGGGGAACTTGCGCCAATTTGGCTGTCGTGGATACTGGCAGGATCGCATGGCGTCTGCAGCTTGGTTCTGCCTTTATTCCAGCCGTCCCATTGCTCATCGGTATCTACTTCTGTCCTGGTAAGAATCTTCTAATCCTTCAAAACCGCATGTTCAATTCCACTATCTAACGCCTATTATAGAATCACCGCGTTGGTATATCAAGAAAAGACGCTATAAGGAGGCTTTCAAGAGTCTTCTCCGACTTCGAAATCATCGTATTCAAGCTGCTCGCGATCTGTACTATATCAATGCACAAATTAGTGTCGAACATAAGGTTATGGGACAATCTACCTATCTGTCCAGATTTATCGACCTTTTCAGAGTTCCACGTATCAGACGTGCTACTCTGGCAGCCGGTATCGTCATGTTAGCTCAGCAAATGTGCGGCAGTAAGTAGTTATGAATTTCATCTTAACTTGGTCTTGTAGGGATTCACTGACTTTGTGGTTAGTTAACATCATGGCATTTTACTCGTCTTCTATCTTTGAGGCTGCTGGTGCATCTCAGAAAGAGTCATTGATTGCATCTATGGGATTCGGGTTGATTAATTTCTTGTTCGCATGGCCTGCTGTGTTTACAATCGATACTTATGGACGTCGGTCTCTTCTGTTGTTTACATTCCCACAGATGGCTTGGACGTTGCTCGCAGCTGGGTAAGCAATATTCTCAAGAATCCAATGCAGGTTACCATAGACGTTGGCTGACGAGATTAATTTATCAGTTTCTGTTTCTACATCCCAGAATCGAGTACGGCACACATCGCCCTAATCGCTTTATTCGTCTACATCTTCACAGCATTTTATTCAGCTGGAGAAGGTCCCGTTCCCTTTGCATACTCCGCCGAAGTCTTCCCACTATCTCATAGAGGTAATAACCACCTTTGTTGTATTTTTTCAGTCTGGCGTTGCTAACCATGATGTCTATTGATAGAGGTCGGAATGTCATACGCCGTCACGGTTTGTCTCTTCTTCGCCGCCGTTCTGGCAATGACTTGGCCAAGAATGTTAGGAGCAATGACGCCCACCGGTGCCTTTGGATTCTATGCGGCGTTGAATGTTATTGCCTTTTTCCTCATCTTTTGCTTCTTACCTGAGACTAAGCAGAGGACTTTGGAGGAATTGGACTATATCTGTAAACCCCCCTTCCCCTCACAATCTTTATATCTTCGCCCATAAGGATAGAAAAGCTGACAAATAATGTTTAATATAGTCGGCGTACCAACCCACAAATTCACGAAATACCAATGGACCCAAGCACTTCCGTACTGGATTAAGAAAAATATCATGAGGAAGAAGAATGTCGAACTTAAATCACTTTATCAGTTTGATGAATCGGTGCTTTCGTCGGTTGAGCATAGAAGGAGGGAGTCGCAGGGTAGACGGAGGTCTAGTACTGGTAGTGCGATTAGGAGAGGGGAGGGGGCGAAGAGTGAGGCCGGTGTGAGTAGTGGTGTTGGGAAGACTTGAGGGGGGGAACTATATCATATCATGATGCATATCTGCCCTCTCATCTGCGCCCGGTCTCGAGACTGGGATTGATCGATATCTTGATGGTACCGTTTGCATGTTATTAATGCCATATGATGTTTTTGAGTATGACATGGTATTTTTGTATTTGGATGCGCATATGTATCTAGTTTGGGCGTATAATTAATAACTCTCAGTTCATCGAACATACACAGAGCTATATTCCATGTCATTAATATTCTTTTTGGAGAGTTAGTTTCTCGTCGACGAATTTAAGAGGAAAGGTCGCTAAACGGAATTACGATCTTGTTTTCAGATTGAAATCTTTACTATGCATATCTGACGTAGATGGTTTCAATTGTAGATAATAGTTTATGATGTCATCGGTACAAATTTCACGATACTTTAAGATACCTCTGATGCGGCTTAAGAATAAGTGTGACAATTACCGAACGGTTGGAGCTCTGGACCTGCAGAAACCTGAATTGTGTCAGTGGACCCATGGGATGATGATTGATCTACGCTTTGTATGCCCGATTTTATTGGTTTCCCTTTTTGGTATTAGGTTCGATTTGATTAGGCGGTCTCGAGACGGGGTATCTAGCTTGCAATTGGTAATGGACATTTGAGTTTTATAGTGGTTGAGGTGGAGGAAGTAGGTAGTAATTGTGCTATTCTTGTTTCTCTCTATTTTCAGCGTTAGACGCTATTTCTAAAGCTAGTCCAACTCGACATAACTGATGTTATTGTATACCCTTACCGCAGGAATGATATCAAAAACAAGCACCATCAACCAAAACACCGCCAAAAGGGCCCAGGCTAACATAAACAACCTCTTTCCCCTCGCAATCAACCCCATCCTCTCACCCACAACATATATAATACTACATATCCTCTGCCGGCGTCCCGATCCAATACCCCCCGTCCGGGTCCAACCTACTATAATCTTCCGAACCTAGATCCGAATCATGAACCCATTGACCCATCGATTTGAAGACTTCGATGTCCCAGGGCATGTCGGATGATGTGTGTTCTTGGAACGGACCGTACCAGCCTTCGTGGGAGCACCAGACGTTTTTTTGGGTGCCTTGGATGATTAAAAGTTGGATGGGGACGTGGGAGTGGCCTGGTGTGGTTAGTGAGGGTTTAGAGAAGGGGTTTTCCTTTTTTTTTTTTTTTTTGGGGGGGGGGACTTACTTTTTCTGCGCCAGTCGCTTTGGATGGGAGAGGTTGGATGGACTTCTTCCCATAATCCTGAGATGGGATCTTTTTGGTATAGCATCGTGGCCCATAATCTTTGAATCTCGTCGCGGGTTGTATCTGATACATCTGCATCATTAAGAATCCCCAGCACGACTTTCAGATCCGGAAAATTAGCGGTTTGAAGCTCCATAGCTTTCTTCACAAAGAATTCAGAATAACAAAAGTCTATTCTCAAAACTTCCAGTCCTCGCGGGATCGTGCGCCCGAAGTAAGGTTCCTCGTCCGTAGCGTTTTTAAAGGTACGGACCATGGATGATGTACAGAACAAATGGACCTTGCGAAGACGGGTGAAGTTCAAAAGTGATGGGAGGTTTGGATGCGGGGTTGTCATTGGTACGACTCGCATGGTGAGGGATTCGAGGGTATCTTTTTGATTCTCCAGGAGTTTTGAAATACACTCGAAATCTCGAGTATGTGGTGTATCTATGGGTCCTAATGCGGGAGAACCATACATTGTAAATAAGTTTAAGTCGAAACGACGGAGACCGACGATTTTGTGGAGTAGTGGAACTAGTTTTTCGTAGATTGATGGGGTTTCGTCCATCCAGAGACGTAGGTCTTGGATTTGGAATTCGGTGGCTTCTGGTAGTGGCGGTTGGGTTCCGGGGAATTCATAGCTGATATCAGTTGGATACCAGGCTGCTCTCCAGCCTGCTGATTGATATCCTTGGTAATATTCGTCTATATCTTGGCTAACCGTTCTGAACCAGGCGTCACCGTAGCGATTCCCGTGCGATTGTGCACCGTTGACTAAAGCTTTATCTTCTGTATCCAGAGACCAAACGGAGATATCATCTTCTGAATCAGACTCAAGATGTGGTTCCCAAGGATCCTCTAAATCTTTGGGAAATTCTGGAATAGGTCTGATCTTTGGACGGCCTCCTGTACTGCCGAACCTATAATCGATTCCAAGAGCTGAGAGTGGTCCCAATCGAAGGAATCTTTCCAATAACCAGTAATTGACTGCAGCCAAGTCAGTCAATTTAACTATTCCGAGACGGTCTAGTCGGAACGGTGGTCGGAAGTAATGTAACGTCGTAAGCATGAATTTCGAACTCATGGCATGAATCGATGGTGCTAGCTCGATTTCCCTCAATTCGTCCATTTGGTAGAGTAAAACCGTGGGTAGGATGTACATCCCATACTCATCGATTTCAGACTCAAAATACCTAAATATCTCACCACCTTCGTACCCTCCATTCGATTTCAGATGTGATTTCAAACTAGCAAGTCCCTCATCGATAATATCATCATATTCACCACCCATCCAAAAGGGTCCTTCTTCTTTCCGTAACCGAAACGTAGCCGATTTGACATACTTCGTCAACGGTTCCGTAAATGTATAAAGAACGAGTTTTAACAACGTATCAGGGAATTGCGTTTCTTCGTCATACCACAAATGACGGTTCGCAAGTGGGTAGAAGATTTGTCGGAGCCGATGGCTGCTTTGTGATAGGCAATTGAGGCTTTTGGAATCTTTACCGGGTGTGGAATCGTATAAATAGCCTGCTATCTCTAGCATTAGTTCATACGGGAGGAGAGTGAAAGGAGGAAGTGGGGGTTCGGATGGCTGTGGTGGTTGCGGGGCGGTTGACTCCGCCATTGGATCGTTTCCGCTTCCGCTTGCCGCTGCCGGTCCTTGTTCCTTGTCGCCCGCGTCCATGTTCGCCAGATATCGTGCTAGGATTCGTGAGAAACTTGTGGGATCGATAGTTGGGTATAAGGAGGTGACCTAGACCCGAAGGGATTTATAATATTTATAAGAGTTTAAGAATAGAAGTTTTTTTTGTGGGTTTGGAAAAGATTGGCCAACGAGTCAACCAGGCGCCGCGTAGATGTGCATTGATATTGATACGTCACCCTTGAGCCCTTGCGCTTGCCTGATATTCTAGCTGTCCAAGTTACGATGTCACATGACTGGCAATATAATATGATAGAGTGGGAGTGTATTGTTAAAAAGGTAAGAGACTGGTAGTTAGATATATTTGGTGGCACTAAACCTGTACATGCATCCTGGTAATATGTACATGTACAACAAAGGATCTGGTGGGTGTCTAATTGTAATCGAAAGGGTAAAACAAGACCGAACGGGGGTAAAATTGATATTAATCGACGATAATGTGAAAGAAAAGAAGGACAAGCGCCTGCAACACATAATATGCAACAATCCTCCAGATCGTGGTGTACCTTTGTGGTATTCGGTGTAACATGTAGCTAAGTACTTTTAAACACAGCCGTGGGTATTGTTCCGGAGCAGGGAAGGCTGTTTACAGATGTACTTCGCTTCATTTCGAGACGACTCGAACTCCAATTTGAGCTGCACTAGCTCTCTCGCGCAAAAATTTCCAGGGACATCACGGATTTGTAATATTTACCGTAGATGTAAGAATTAACATGCTAGCTGTAACAGAGGTAAAGGAATATAAGGGTTTAAGATACACAAAGAAGCGATAGCTATATGGAGGCTATTGAGAGCACGTTCGATCGTTCTTTACTCTATTCGACTATCAAGTGCCTTGTTGAGCAGCTCCACGATGGCCATGTGTCCGTGCCTTGCAGCCAACGATAGCGGCATATGGCCTTCAATGTCCTTTGCCTTCAGGTTAGCACCCTCACGCACCAAAAGCTCCACAACAGCCGCGTGCCCACTAATCGCTGCCAACAATAGCGGCGTTTGGCCATATATATTGCCCTCGGCCTCCAGGTTAGCGCCTTCGCCCACTAGGAATTCTGCAACATTCGTGTGTCCAGTTATTGCCGCCCGCGATAGCGGCGTATAACCGTCTTCGTCTTCGGCATCCAGCTCAGCGCCCTCACGCACCAGCAGCTGTATAGGTTCCCGTAATCCGAAGTGTGCTGCAAGGTGCATTCCCGTCGTTTGGGTCGGTGGTCGGGCTGGTGTCGACCTTGGCCGGAACCGATTATTACTTATACGCCTTCCTGGTCTGAAAACACTCTTCGAAACTGACACTTTAGTCTCGCTCTTGAGAAGATCCGATACGATCAACTGTGTGCCATCAGTTGAAGATTTCCGAGCATGGTGTCCCCAGTTTGTTGATGCATAGTAATACAGAACGCTCGACTGCGCGACAGACCTTGTATTCAAGGTCTTAAATGACAAGTAGGTAACACACACTTTTGTAATATAGGCCTGGGCGTCACGGATCCACTCCTTCCGAGTTTGATGAAAGTATTCTTGTGTAGTGTAGTGAATCAATCGCACAATGTTGCTTTCTTCATCAATCGTAACTAGTCCAGCACATACTGAGACCATGTCATTAATCTCAGGTAAGTTGTCTTCGTCAAGCTCAGGCCGATCACGATCGACTTCTGGTTCCACCGCAAGAGCATGCTGGAGTTCCAACTTAGTGAGTGGCCTCTCTGCACAGACGATCCACGATAGAGTTTGATGGGCTAGACGCTTAAAGTCCGAATTTTGACCATCGATTCTCCTCATAACTTCTCCGTAAGCAAGGTTATATGCCGTCTCTCCCGCCTCTCCCGCCTCTCCTACAACGAAAGCTTTCAACGCCTGATTTAGCTTTGCAGACGAAGTTTTGTTTTCTACCGCCTGGAAATGAAGTCGTGCAAGGAGAAACCTATTCAAGTTAGTTGATAGGCTTTTTTAATATAGGATAAGTTCTTACATTCCGTCAACTACATCAATAATCGTAGTTTTGATAGCTTCACGATTTCTCCGTAATATTTCCCTTCGTGATTGTTCTATTTGGCTGTCCAAATAGGCTCGCAGATCTTCGTCATGAGCGCGGATTTCGAGTGTCGTACAACCGTAAAGCTTAAACTGCTCAATTATTTCCTGAATATGCCTAGAAGTGGCGAATATATTTATTCCACATTCAGTATATAAGCAAAATAATACTGACAGAAAGTTATTCCGACAGTAATCGGATCCTTGGCATTCATCAAGCGCGTCGACGACGATGAAGACCCTTGAATACATAGCAGCCACAGATTGGAGAGCTTTAGCGATATCATTAGTTGGTGGCCATGTCTTATTGCCCTTGTATCGCTCATGCAGTTCTTTCACGGCTGTAGGCAAAGAATACTGGCGACGCGCTAGTTGTTTCAGTAAACTTGCAAGTATATTGTGGATTGTCTGTTCGTTCTTAAAATTGAAGTAAATATATGCGATACCTGCTGCTGAAGTGTTACCGAAACTCTGTAACAAATGATCGACAACAATCGAGGTAAGAAACGTTTTTCCTGCCCCAGGAATGCCCGGGCAGAATAATATTTGCTTGCGGTTTTGCAGCCAACCGTAATATTCACTAGAATTTAGAAGCCACTGGCCAGTTCCTGGTTGTCGCTTTTGAACGATGTCGTTTTGCTGAGGGCCGTACTCAATTGGCGTTAGCCATTCGAGAATTTTAAGATCTTCCTCCCTTTCTAATATAGATGTGACTTTTGCCAAATTGTCATAAACTATGATATTTTTTATTATAGGTTAGTCAGATCGCATAGTCTGCAACAAAAGTTTTGAATAACTAACCCCGGTTTAGTATGACATCCTTCATTGGAGCTTCTTTGTGAACTGCTATCGGCTGTAGCCATTCTAGAAAGTATTTTGCGTAGGCGGCAGCTGTAGCGGCAGCGTATTCCTGCCATTCATCATTTTTCGATGAATCGGCATAGTCACAAATACCACGAATAACGATACATGGGAAATCGTCCATTAGTCCCGCCGCTTCCATTTCAATACACAAAACATTCCCACCAAGGCTATCATTCAGACGGTCACGAAGCGTAGCGTTCTTGATCACCTGATTGCCTGACGCGATTAGACCGTAATGAATCTGTATGTCTCCAGTTTTCTCCCGAGTCGAATTGCCGCCACCACTCGCCGCGGCGCTGCTTATCATCATTCGCTCAGTCTTACCACCAATGTATGCAAATGCCCACCAACCAATGATATAGCCAATGAGGGCCAAGACTCCCCCCAGAGAATCGACAACACTGTCCCTCTTCTCTGGCTTTCGTCAGATGGGAACAAAGGGTCTTTAAAGGGCTCAGGACGCCTGTATTTTGACCCTAGATTTGGATAACGCTCTTCCAGATCATCCAGGTATTGTTGTATTTTTATTCCAGCCGCGGATACTTCATGCTCGGCCCGTAAGTTAGAAAGAGCCGTCAGCAGCACCGCCGGAGGTTTGTTTAACGCGCCGGTTCGTTTAAATTTGCCATCGGTTTCCGTCTTGCCGAAATTCTACTGAACTACTTTAGGATACTAACTGATTAGTTTGCTGATTATAATGTTACTGAGTTTAACTTTGGGTGGTATTCTGCTGCCGATGCCTACCATAATTCTGATTTTGATTGATTGAAAGGTGTTAATTATCTGGATCGCGATTATTCCTGCTTGATTAGTTCCGATCATACTATCTGGCAAGCAGGTGATCACGATATTATGCCTGCTGATAGATCCCAGAACGTATGTGTTAGCGTCGTTTGGCGGTTTAGGGAGGCGTGGATGTATTTGCTCTAACATCGCTTTCGCTGCAGCCAACTCCTTTGATAGTACGCAAATCCATCCCACAGTGTAATCACTATGAAATCTCAATTAAGCAGATGATGATGAGATTAAGTTTAAATCTAGAAGCATAGGGGCTCGCAGTGCAGGGCTGGTTGTTAACATGCAATGTTCCCTTAAATTTATTGGGATTAGTCCCTTTGGAGGAGTTTATCACAAAAGACTGAGTGGCTTCTGAAGGAAGCTGATGGATGTAAAAATTAGAGGGAGGGGCCAGTTTGAGTTAGAGATGCGGGGTATTTTACCCTGAAATTATGACAAGAATATCAGCACATATATATGTAGTCTCGTTCATGCAAACCCGGACGTTCTGCGGCACAGCAGGTCACCTAGATTATTGAGACCTGGGAAGGATCTAGCCTTACGAAAGAACCACCAAAAAAACAGCACCTATAATATATCGCCAAAGATATAGACGGATGGCATGAGATTTCGCACTAGAAGCGACAAGGGTCTGTGCCTTCGGCGCTGCAATCGGAGACGCATAGATGATTCGATTCCAAAAGTGAGACTGCCCGGACCCTGCATATACAAATCGAGTTATTTAGTTACGAAGCTCTGCTAATGACGGACCAGATTCCTGCTACCTATGCTGCCTAAGAAATGCGAGAAGAGAGAAGAAGAGGAAGAAAAGATAGAAGTACGAGAACGAAAGTCGTATAAGCACCCAGTTCCCTATTTTTAGTAGTTAAAGAAAGGGCGGGAGTAAATATTAAGTATTCAAAATAAAGATTTTCCGGAAATTGATATCGGCATGATCATAAAACTTAACACAACTATCGGAAAAACTAGATCTAGGGTCCCCCGTAAACGATGGAAAGAACGAAAGGAAAACGATTGAACCAACAAGCAACGCTGGTAATTCTTAGGAAGGATTCTCAGCGGTGAATACTGAAGTCTGAACACACTTCTGGTGATTTTTCCAGAGCAGGGGAGGTTGTTTACGGAAAGCCCAAACCACAAGCCTACATAATTTATAAATACACGATCAGCCAGTCGCAGGAACATGCCCCTGAGAGTACAATGTATAGGTTAACAGCAAGACGGCGTCCAATAGAGGAGTTCTGAACTCAGGGTAGAGATACAGTTGGCAATACCTTACAGTGCTATGATACCAGCCAAAAGAATGCCCTGTTTTAAACGTTTTTATTAGGTATATTTCCTTTGCTGTGTCGTAATTTTAAGTCCATTTGTATTTTATAGAGGCTTTTGAGTAAGATGGATGATAATTTGGTAACCATAGATTGCCCCATATAAGATAGCTACTAGTATAGATCGCTATTCTACACCGGGCCCCCTTATCCTACATAGAATCATGTCTATATAGCCTACAGTCCTTTAAAGATGGCAATATTGTACAGGCTGAGCTGCTGCATTAGTAAAAGCAATTTTGGTCTGTCAAGGCAAATCTTAGGTAGATATCATGTCTATATGGACTAAAGGCCTGCAAAGACAACGATTCTATGGCGACGTGGAGTCTGCACAGAAAAGCCATTGATGCACTGCAGGCAGCACTATCCTTATTCACGTTGTCTTTGCCTCTATTGACAGTATGACTATACAGAATACTTTCCTTCAGAGCTTTCACACTGTGTAGAACGGGTTCCTGTGCAGGTCAGGAATCTTTAGCGATTACAAGTACACCCCGCCGGAGATATATATTTACCGGAGGAATCAAGAAAATAAATATGTTATTTCCAGTCAAGTGAAGGTCAGGCATTGCCAGGTCGCTCAATGCTATTGTCTTTCCTAACTACCAAACTGAGCTGGGGACATGGGTTGACAATAGAGCCCCCCATCTTGTATGACGAGGTCCAGGAGCAAACTTAAAATGTGACAGCCCAAAGGTTCGACCGACCGAAAAACTAGTCTTTATATACAAGAAAATACGGTATGTAGGCTGTATGGGAGAGAAGCAAAATAATAAAATTCGCTATTTACATATTTGATATGATTTGATTTGATCCTTTTCTTTTTCTTTTTTTCTTTTTTTGTTTATTCAATTACAAGTATTGACTATATGTTTAGAAACCATGCCATAATTTAAATATTATTACCTAGGTAATTTACTTATGTATATACATACGCTTTAGTGCCTCATCCTGCTCTGACATTTGTAAGTACCTTGATATCATGATAACGAGTGCAGTTGGGTTTAAATGGCACCGAAGGCATCTTGCAAGCTCGTTTGGTGCTTCCAACACGTCTATCGGAGAGACTGGAATACTTAAAAACTTAGTTTTGAAAGTTGTTCCGGAGCAGAGAGGGCTACCAACAAAAGCCAATGGGCACCTTTTTAGACTTCCAATATTCCATTCTGGGATGGTCCAGCTCCGTTTCGAACTGCGACACATCGGCGTTAAAGAAATTTTTAGAATATCACTGATTAATCTCTTTGTGTAAGGAATCGCACGTACCTAACTATATGCTGGCTTATGCTATTAGACAGTACATGGTTCTTCGCAGCTACGCTGCCTGTGTGGCTAAGTATCCTATGCAGGATTTACGCCACCCAAACACAGAATGCCGCACAAATATTACAACTACAGTAAAGCCTGGAGATCTCCAATATATTATCTACAATAGATCCACCAACTGCTTCGACTCTCGCTTCAAAGGACTGTGCTGTTATAACTCGGCCGCTACGATATATCTTGTGCTACAACGTGGGTGATCGGCGGAGCCATGATCATGAGAAGGACTGTTAGAGAAATCCACAAGAGCAACATAGAATCCACACCCTGAAACTCATGGAAAATGATTAATGCTGTTATTTTCGCCAATTTATTTTAGTGCCCAAAATCAATCCTCTCGCTAAGCGCCAACGTGAATGAACGGAACCCATGCCAGATAGTCGTCCTTGAACCAATTGTCTTGCATCAGCCTCCTTATCGCCTGATGCAAAGCCCTGCCTATGTTGTTATGGCGTGGGCCGTCAGAGGCGCTCCCTAGTAGGTTCTCGTAGAAGGTCTTGGAAACCATCATTGCACATTCATTATCTGCTTCCCATAATGTACCGACAACGTGCGGGAAACCAGCCAGTTGAAATGCATTCGCAATATGTATTGTTTCGTCAACCAATCGGTCAGCAGAAATTTTTGCGGTGGAACAAGCCGACAGGTACGCTAACCAAGCCCTGGGATGTCTGACTTTGGCGAGATCATCTATGGTAAGTTTTTCGCTACCTAGGTCACCTTTCTGGCTTCTTAAAAGCAAATAACTATCCGATGGGCTTCGTGGTGGTTCTGATGAAGGTTCAAAATCAATCGAAACTCCATGGCAAGCGAAATGTATAATGCTAGAGTTTTCGAGTCGGTGAAGAACATCTTCTCTTGACTTATCTTTTATTGAGATGGATTCATAATGCTTTCCGACAACGTTTTCAATCGCTCGAATTTCTTCCTCAAACTCCAATTCCTCATCAGAGGCAGTAATTAGCAAAACCTCTCCTTGTGCCCCGGTGCGCTGCATTTGTAGCTTTGCTCTCGTAAATTTCAACGCCTTGACCGTAGAAATGTAGGAAGAAACCACAAAATCCATAGCATTCTCTTCTTCGGCATCGTCGTATATTCCTGCAGCGTGGAGAGGAGCTGAGCCCATTACTCCGTTCGTAATCCACCATATACGAGGAAGCACAGGGTTCTGAAGAGAACGCGAGACTAAGAAACCTAGCTCTTTGAGTATCGGTTTCACAGCGAATATCCAGAGCCATCTTAAAAGACCCTTCATTTCATCGTTATTATCAGCCAGTTTTGCTGGATGTCGGTTTGATATTTGATCTATATTAGATAGTCTGAGTTCAACTTCTGAATAATTAAAGTTCCCCAAAGCAAGAGCTTTGATGTCAGTATTAGTAATGATTAAAGCATCGCTACGTATCGTAGTAACGTTGAAGGCTACAATTGGCCCCTCGTGAGCCAAGTTTTTGAGCTCCTCAACGCTGGGAGGAAGCTGAAACGATGAGAACTGGGGTATTTCTCGAATTTCGTTTTCAATTTGATGAAGATCTCGTTCAATGTAAAATGGGCGATGCTGATCCGATTCTGATGCTTGGCTTTCTAAGAAAAACTCTCTCTTGCCATCTTGTATGGCCGAAAGTTGGTACCGCAAATTTTCGTAGCGTTCGTAAAGTTCAAGATCGTATTCTTTGAGAATAGAAACGTCGGTTTGCGACTCAATTGCAAGGCCAGCCATTACGCCTCGCCCGACTTCAATTAATTTGAGTGCATCTACAGCAGGCCTCCCTGTTTCCAGTACCAAAGCACAAGCGGTAGAAGCGAGTCCGCTGACCTGAGAAAGTACATGTTCATGGTCGCGACGGGATATATATCTCGGACTGATGCGTGGTAAAAGCATAGTAGCATCGGCCGCGGCATCCGCGGCTCGATTAGAGTCTTGGCGCATAAGGTACAGCTTGTAAAGTCGGATTCCTTTCTCTATCCGGGAGATTGGAGACACCCATGATATTGTGAACGCTTCTTTCATATAGTTGACAGCTTTCTCCAGGTCTTCTTGCTTTCCGAGTCCGTTGAATTTAGAGTAATAGCCAGTTGAAAGATTGCTTAGACAAGTGGCTAGTTTTGGGCTGTCTTCTGGAGTTGCAGCTACAGCTTGTTCAGCAGCTTGAATGGCCTTTTCCAAATCTTCATCTTTTTTAAACGTGTTAAATTTGGAATTGTAGTAAACTGAGAGGTTATTTAAGCGGTTGACTAGATCTGGATTATCTTTCGGAGTAACTGCAATAGCTCTTTCAGCAGTTTGAATGGCTTTTTCTAGGCCATTTCCTAGCTTTTTAAATCTTAAGGCGTAACGAATTGAAAGATTGTTTAAGCGACTAGGTAAGTCTGGACTGTCATCTGGAGTGGCTGCGACAGCTTGCTCAGAAGTTTGGATGACTTTCTCCAAGTCTTCGTCTTTTCCGAGTCTGCTGAATTTTGAGTTGTAATGATTTGAGAGATTGTTTAAATAAGCGGCTAAATCCGGATTGGTTTTTGGAGTGGTGGTCACAGCTCGTTCAGCGGCTTGAATGGCTCTCTCCAAGTCTTCTTGATCTCCGAGCCTTCTGAATCTGGAGTTGTAACAGTTTGAGAGATTGGTTAAGCGACCGGGTAAGTCTGGACTGTCACCTGAAGTGGCTGCGACAGCTTGTTCGGCAACTTGAATGGCTTTCTCCAAATCTTCTTGATTTCCGAGGTTAAGGAATTTGGAGTTATAATAAACTGAGAGATTATTTAAGCGGCTGGGTAAGTTTGGATTGGATTTTGAAGTAACTATGATGGCTTGTTCGACAGCTTGAATGGCTTTCTCCAAGTCTTCTTGCTTTCCAAATCTGCTATATCGAGAATCATAGTGCATTGAGAGATTGTTTAAGCGGTTGGCTAAGTCTGGACTGTTTTTTGAAGTGATTGCAATAGCTCGTTCGGCAGTTTCAATAGCCTTTTCTAAGCCTTCTTGTATTCCGAACCTTTTAAATTTAAAACCATAACGGATCGAGAGATTGCTTAAACAAGCAGCTAAATCTTGACCTTTTGAAATAACTGCAACAGCTCGTTCAGCAGCCTGAATAGCCTTTTCCAAGTCTTCTCGCTTTCCGAATCTGCGAAATCTAGAACTGTAACGGTTAGAGAGATTACTTAGATGGCGACCTAAGTCTGGATTGACATTCGGATCTGAAGTGGCTGCGACAGCTTTTTCGGCAGCCTGAATGGCTTTCTCCAAGTCTTCTTGATTTCCCCGCCTCTCAAATCTGGAGCCATAATAGACTGATAGGTTTGAGAGATAGCCCGGTCGGACTGAATCGTCTTCATTGATGGTATTTAACGCATCCTCCCCCAACCTGATAGCATAATCGAGAGCGTTGACTTGACCTGTTGTTTTGTATAAATTGTAGAAAGACACAGAACCTTGGACCCTACCATTTACATCAAGTCGTAACCATCTTTCCAAATCTTTGTCAACCTCCATGGCCATGGTTAACGGTTGAACTGGGAACTATACTGGTAAAACTGTGTTGTTCACGTTGTATTCCGAAACCTGAACACCGGACAAGATGTGAACTTCGTGTTGTTTGGTACCAACGAGACCAGCTTTATAACTTGCAAGTACTTGATTATATGTACATATATGTAGCTGACGATGACGTGGCAAGGATCCAAATCTGCAAGATGACTTTGCCTGGCGTCGGCGATTTGGTGAAGCGATATGCCTTGCCTGCCTGAAAACAAGATACAAAAATGTCGATGCGTGATTAAACACGCCTGCCAAATAAATATATTAATACTAAACCAATGATGGTACCATGGTAGTTTGAGCTCTCAATTCATAAGCTTATCATCTATTGATCAGACGAATCGAACGGTATAGAACCTTTGATGCCAATTTACCTTTCTTTAGTAAACATATTATTTGCCAATATTCCCTCGAGAGGATCATTGAACGATGAAGGCAAAGGCGACAATACCAACGACTCTTCTCCCCTTTGAAGCTGTTGCATTAGGCCGGCTTGTTACAAATACAAAATCGCCGGCGGAAGAGTTCTATGATAGCGAAATCCTACGGAACATAATAACGAGCCATAACGTTCTTGTTACGCCTCGGAACAATTTCCGAGAAGTGTTACGTTGCACTTTGGGCACTTCCACGTATTCAACATTAACAGCTATCATCTCCTCGCACTTCAGCGTTGGTACTCAAGACTATGTTCATCTCGAAAGTCTTGCGAATAAGACTTATCAATTGGAGAATTCGACTCATATTTTTGAAAATATTTGCGAGGATCTAAATGCCAGAAGGTGGCTAACAAGAATGATAGGAAGGCGGCGGAGTATTCACATGATCGTCGGATTCGAAACAATTATTGATGCGGGAGTTTCTTACAAAACTGTTAAAGCCGAAGAAAAAGGTGGAGAAATCGTTGCACCAGTATCAACCATCCTAACCGCCGCTCTTGCTGCTCCTATCCCGCTCACAGATACGTTAGACCCTAGTGCCGGGTTTAGCAAGACAGAAGGTTACGAGGTTCAGAAGAGTTATTTTGTCCCTGGAGAAATGGTGTTTGCAGTTCAATATCGTAAATTAGAGTTTTCTTGGCTATCGAGCAGAGATATCGATAAGGCGACATTACGAAAGAGTCGATGGATGATCAGCTTTGGTGTCCGAAGGGACACCGAAAAACCGGAAGAGAAAGATGTAATCGATTTTCATCTTGTGGTTGAATCTGCCAATGCAGGGGGGGAGGAACTTGAGGGCACGCCGAAAGTTTTGGATATTGAGCCGTTGGGCATTCAGCTTTTAAGCTGAGGGGATCAAGAAAGGCAGCAAATATTCATATATCTTGCGATTAAATAGCATGTCAGGTAGCTACAAATGCACTGTATAGGCTGTAGCAGAGATCATAGCGGAACTGGACGTCCTCATGATCACTCCCAAAGGGCTTACTGTAATACCAACAGCAGTATCAGCAATAGCCGGGCCGATAGTAGTAGTAGCGGCAGTTATGATATTGAAGAATAATTATCCGCCATGGCGGATAATTAACACAGCGAGGAAAACCAACGTTTTGGAAATTTATAGATGCTATAGGTCTTCTAGGGCCTCGCATGATATTCTGTTCTAACATATAGGTGCCTAAGTTAGAGCAAACATTGGAGTGAGTTATACAACGACCAGCGTACCTACCCAGCTGCCGGCGTGCCAGCTCACTAGCTGGCAGATAGGCGGTTCACTAGCTAGCGCGACGGCAACTGGGTAGGCACGCTGGTAGCTGGGTGGGCGGGTCCAAAATCACAAAGTATTATAACGGTACAAATAGTTAGCTGTAATAGTAACGTTCTAACTTAAAATTACGATGTGAAGATCTGGCAGTCGGGTTTAAATGCCGCCGCAGGCGGCCTACTAATACATTTGTTGGAATACACCTGTTGGATAGTCTGGGGGACGCTCGCCTCTGCCTTGGCCTGTTGGAAAAACTAGGGCGTTCCATAAACAGAAAAGGCGAAGGACAAACAAGGGAGCTGACATGACAAGCGAAGCTGATGCTCCGGAAAATCTTCCAGTCATGAATACTTAAGTACTTATGCATGTAGTAGTAAACGAAAAAAATGCTTGTATGATTGCCCCAGATATTCAACCACGTAAATTATTATCTCTTCTTTCTCGTCCTGTCCATCATCTCCATTTCTAAACCTGTCCAAAAGTTTGTTTCGAAGGGTCTGTTGCACCTCCTCAATTACTTCCTCTCTGGAGATCCCAAGAATCTCGATATGGCTTCCGACGACACAAACGCTTCGTAGCGTTCGGCTAGATGCTCTCTTCGTTCTTCATGTATGGCTTTATTGTTCCTGATCATACATTCGACAATTGAGAAAGAATAAGCGTTGAGTTGGCATGCGAGCTCTCCAGCTCTAGATCTTTCGATTTCATCGGTAGACTCGTCCAAGGTATCATCTCTCACAAGGTCTATATTACAAAAAGTCTTTTTAGCACAAATTCAAGTTTCCATATAGTCACATAAAATATTGGTTTTGGACTTATGGATGCTAGAAAGCTCCATGTGCAGAGATCTGACACCAGACATTCTGCCATGCATCTCTGAGCTGTTCTTTCAATGACTAGAGAAGTTCGTTTTCCTTGGAAGCTTCTATATCTAGCTCCTGATAGAGTTTTCCCATACGGATGGCTATCTTGGTCACAAAATCATACCCAAACCTAAATTCTTGAAGGCACAGGTGGCACTAGCCAGTTTAGTCATCTGCTCTTTATCTATTGCACCATAGGGCCAATCTTCGAATTCGGAAGAGGGAGACAAGTCCAGGTTCATGCTAGACCATAGAGTAGGATAAGCCATTCTGTGTATAGCCTTGCAGGTGAAAAGTAGCCTATAGAGTTCATCCTTTGAGCAGTAGGAAAGGATCTGAAGTTGAAGCTCGGGAACGAGATTGACAAGAGGAGATTTCTGATTGAGAATCTTAACGGACTGAATTCCATTAGGCGATTTGGTAGACATCATGCTCGTCGTGAATTTTGTTGATGATTTGAAGATGGTGGGTGAATTGGTAACGTTCTCCGTGATTGTGGTTGGGTTTGGTTGATGCGTTGAGGTCCAGCAACGTTAATTCTCATGATAACAGTCTCATAACTGGCACTGCAACCAACCTGCAACTACATCACAGAAATCGACCAAAGCCTTTTGCTTCTTACTACCTGTCCCTCTTCATATTCTGGCATGCGACATCACATCAAATTACTGAAGTATATATGTTACGAGATCGTGAGACTGTAGGTATATTAACTGCGAGCCTCATTCCAAATGCAACAAACAACACACTGGATGCTTGATTAGCTCATTAACTAAATCTGAATCTCGACAGGGATTGCAGACGCTGTTCCTAGTGGAACTCAGTTACCTTCTCAGGCTCTATTCCGATACGAAAAGGCTAAGAGTTCTCCAATTCGCCTCAAAGGCTCGACATGTAGAACCGCCTTGTGGATCCTTTGCGGAGTTGTAGCTTCGAGACTAGGCCTAGGCGCTGTGTCATTGTGGCGTTGCATATGTTCGCAGATAGAAATCTGCAACGTTTGTTCTAGATCTAATTATATTCGATAAAATCTCCAGGGCTCCCCTGAAGGCTTACCAAATGCACAGTATTGATCACGACGATGAGCAGCTAAGCATTTATGCAGAGGGAGATGGATGGACTCGTTTAATGGCATCGGATGTGCCACCCATTTGTTTATCGGAGCGTGGAGGAATTAGAAACCAGTACATACATACAGCCTTCCGACAACCTGTCGCATATCTTACATCATACATCAAGATTTGGGGCGGCGAGGCTTCATGAATTCGGCTAGTATATAGAGCCTCTCAGCTCCCTGGACATAAGCTCTTACAGTACATCGACTCATCACTCGAGGAATTGGAAATTGGAGGGCAGGTACCGTCTAAAATATAGTTTTCACGATGGAGCCTAGCCAACAGTCTACCACTATATCGCAGACTGCCCCCTCCGAGCAACCTTCGGTCACCATGCAAGACCCCGCATCTACTTCGGGGCCTTCTTCTCCATTGGTCGGGAATAGCTCTGATGCGCAGAACCAGAACCAGAGCAATAATGTTAATCAGGAGATAACAGCGGACGAAACTGCTTTAAATATACTAGTATCTTCAAACTCACCTCAAGAGGAAACTAAAGTTGAAGAAACTGAAGGGAAAAGCCAAGATGCAGATGAAACAGTCAAAGATCATCCATCAGACTCGGAGTGGGATACCGCATCTAGTGATGCGGGCGGTGATGCCGGTACTAGCGGCGGTTCGAACGTAAGTTCTCGAATACTTAGATTTACGACTCCCTAGAAAACACCCGCCATATCTATTCGTGGACGTTTTTCACTGTTAGCTAACTATTCCCACAGCCTATAGAGGATAGACTGATTCTGAAATACAAACTCAAAAAATTTCCCATGTGCCTCCCATCTGCAGACTTATACATCAACAAACAAAGGATCTTGGACAATTTTGTCGACTTAGAAGAAGATAAAGATAACAGGGACCCAGCTCGCACGTGTATTTTCGGCTTTACTAAGAAGGGCAAGCGTACGTATAATTTAATATATGTCCGTAATAAAAGGAGTATTGCAGGGTACTAGCTTGAACGCATGAAAACCCCGGTTTAGCAATGAACCGTGATTTAGTTGACATGCATGCAGGAACTAGTTCGCCCGTTTGATTTAAATTTACAGTATAATCGCATATGAGCGTTCTTTATTGCTAATGATCCTGCATTTCATCTTGGGCATACCAGTCTACGACTACAAGATTAGAGATCCGCCGGCAATAGATCCCAGCAGCCCTCCCCCGGAAGACAATCCGAAGATTCTTTCGGCATTTACAGATTCTGAACTGGAAAAAGTGCTAAAGGTACACATAAACAGGCTTCTATCCTGCCCCCAGCCTGGTACTCAAAACCCCCTGCCCCAATATCTGATGCAATATAATCAACGCCTGTTGGTTTTCACACACAAGTAGTACTGACTAATGTTGCGAGTTCAGTGTCATGATCCTGCCGAGAGCTATCGATTCTAGTATGTACCTTTTGACCTAGCACTAATTTGGCATTATCTTCAAAAGAAATACAGCAAAATCAATAACTACAGCTGACGTCGTACCCAAAACTGTTATAAACCTTTAGTGTAACGGGTCAACTTCGCCACATTTCGGCAATATCGCTCAAGGCAATATTCGCAGAACATGACCTCAATGCTAAACTCCTCCAACCAACCATAAACTTTTTGGATCCTTTGGATACTCCTGTTGGGAATCGGTCATCATATGACAAAAAGGGTGCACCAAAAACGTATGGTACGTACCAATACCGATTCTAATGAGATTACCACTTAAGTTACGCCCATATATCATAGCCGCCACCGCAGAGCCTACAATCTTGAGATGCGAGCACTGCATTGAATAAGGGCTAACATAGTAATGATACGTAGATTTATACTTTATTTTGCCTTCAAGGATAGTTGCAAGACCTTGGGAAAGTCTAAAAAAAGAAGTCGTGGGCATGCCACTAATAAACACACGCGTTTACTTGGAGATATTTGCACAATCAACTCCCACGGAGAAAATGGTGCTATCCGATACATCCGACCTTAAGTTGAATTTTAAATATGATCTCAAAACTAAAAAATCCACGGTGCTTTTGCAAACTGGGGCCAGCCGCCACGAGTACTTCCCGCTGCTGCGGGACGCTTTCGTATCTGTTAAGCGCCGAAACGGAGTGGATCAAAAAGACCCATTCTTTATCATTATTCTGATTCTGAGGAACTGGATGAGTATTTGGAGACGGAATTTGGAGTATATAGGTATGAATACGGGTTGGCTGGTAAGTCTTTTTTCCCTCTCGTCCAGTCGTAGTTTGGAAACGTCTGGTACCAGATAGCAGCGCCGATTGGCTACCTCGGACAGAATTTGTGCAATCCATCCACCCATATAACCTTCTAATCCAGTCACCCTATTACCCGAGAATAAAACTAATCCTTTTTATCAACTCTAGGACGAAAAAGTGCAGGATTTCATCTTAGCCGATAGCAACGAAGTTGAAAACGAATACCGCGATCTCAATGCCAAACTACACATCACTCAACGACATGTTTCTCGAATGCGCTCTGAGATTCTTCGTTCAAGCCTGGTATTCAAATCTGTAAACGAACAGCATCAAAATTTCTTGGACTTTAGTGGTTTGAAATCTGAAGCTTCTGTGAAGGTTCGGGAGCAATTGACAGGGCTTCTGGTGGACATTCAGACCCTTGATATCCTTCTCGAGCAGGAGTCAGATAAAATTAAAACTTCAACGGCATGGGTAAGCTCTTTCCTTTCTAAATATAAAACAATTCAACATTTTTATAAGATTAAATAGCTAAACATAATTTAGTTATCCGCTTCCATTTCGTTGAAGCACACCAAGGCCATGAGAGTCGCTAGCGAGGAATCAAAGAAAGCCTCCCTCGCCCTAAAGGAAAATACGGACGCCATGAAGGCTAACGACGATCTTTTACGAGAGCTTGCGCAAGAGACCTTGGAAAGCAACAAAGAAGTGAAAAAGAATGGCGATGCTATGCGACAAATCGCCGAAGAGAGTAAAAAGATTGCTGAAGCTAATAGTAAGGAGTCGGAAACTATGACTCAGATTGCAGTAAGCACGCAGAAGGATGGACAATCTATGAAAGTCCTGGCGTTCCTTACTATGTTATATCTCCCAGGGGCATTTGTTTCTGTATGTGTGATATCTCTCCAAGCTTTATACAACCTATTACTGAACAAATTATGCTTTGATAGAGTATATTTGGATGGAGTATCATCTCATTTGATGTCTCCGACGATGGATCTCAACAGCTCGTCGTAGCAAAGCAGTGGTGGTTATTCGTTATTTCTACACTAGCACTTACAATTGCCACCATGCTAGGATGTTTGTTATGGATTTGGTTCTCCCAGAAGAAGTTGACTATCAGCAAGGCCAAAATTGATCGTGTAATGGAAGATGAAGATGAAGCTGAGAAGTCTGTACCATAGCTCTGACTCGCTATCTAGCTTTACGACGAGTACGGATATTATCTGCCGCGGATAATATATTGCGGGCACGAGATTGGGCGTCGGTGCTATTCCGGATATTTTTGTCAAATTAGGAGAGTATGCCGTACCTTATATAACATGTATAGACTCTGTAGGCCTATGGCAAGGATCCCCCAATTAAGCAAGTCACAATGCTTCATTTGAAGAAATATTTTAAATATCCGTCTTCTCTAGACATATATATTATAGCTTAGCTGCTAAATGCTTATAGCCCATGTTATTTAATTTTAAAAATATACAAAATCAAGGTGGCTTCTCGTCCCTCCTCTCGGACCTAGACGTAAGAATGTGGCCTCCATAAATTCATATAAAAAGACAACATGCAACAGCGCTAGCGGGCTTCAATACCAGTTTCGCAACCAGTGGAATTCTGGCTATGTTACACACCCTCCAGCGCTGCAGTGGCCTTGTATCATGCGTCTCACAACCAACATCTGCCTCACAGTGGTATACGCCAGCCGGCGGGATATCGGTATGGTTACACAGAAACCAACAGGTGTCTTACCAGGGTCCACACTATTCCCGTCAGTTCATGAATTCGATCCCAGGCTTTGTTCATGATATACTCACAAGCCTCTTCACGAAGTATTCTCGAAATACCTTTCAAAAAGGAAAACAATCACCCCCCAAACATAATCCATATTCTAATGATGCTTACAAAAAAAATTCAAGAGGACACCCTAAAATACAGAGGAGTAATAGTCAAACCAAAGAAACCAAAGAAAAGAATTAGACTAATAAAACAGCTTCGCAAAACGCTCATCTTTGAGATTTCCTTGTGTGTGTGTGTGATTGTGTTTGTGACTTTCATTTGCGGTTTCCCATCGTGGTTTTTGTTTACAAGAATACTAATAAAAATGCTAATATTACCATGTAGAATCTTTCCCGCCTCTTGTTGTTTGTGTCTTCTTTGAACATGTAGTGGTAGTAGTATGTGGTAAGCCATTGAGTGGCAGGAGGGTTCGGGATATCCAAGTGCTACTCTATTCTTTCCATATCCGGAGTAAATTCCTTTAAGCGCAAGTAGGGTTTTCCTGTGCCTTTGAGTTCATCAATAGGGCAACAATGAGACCATAAAGACCTGATGTATATAATTAGCACGACCCCCCAAAAGTTCCTTATAGGGGATACAGAACTTACCCAAGACTTCTGCGAAAATGAGAATCAAGATCATTCCAACGAAGAGCCTTGGCTGCTGAACAGTACCACGGACACCAGCATCACCAACAATACCAATAGCGAAACCAGCAGCAAGACCAGAGAGACCGACAGCAAGACCGGCACCGAGCTGGATGAAACCAGAGTATAGTGTCTGCTTTTGGCTCAAACCGGAGGAAACCAAGACGGAGACGACGAGACCATAAATGGCAACGATACCAGCCATGACGACTGGGATGGAGTCTTTAAACGTGGAAGAAATTCGCGGTTAGCGTACAATTTCTGACATTTCCGTGGAAAATAGCTTGTGAAACAATGGCTTCGTGACTTTTTTCTCGGTGTGTGGTGAGTGGCTGACGTTCGAGCTTACGCAGCACTCCCACCACCACTCTCAAAAAGCTCGGAACCAGCATTCCACAGCCAGTTGTGCAAGGGGAATGGTAAACATACTCTTCACCATCATATCAGGTCTCAAGACACCGGAAGCGACGACACCGACACCAGACTTTGCGGTTCCGTACGAAGCTCCGAAAGCACAGAAGATTATGGAGGCGGCGCACCCCATGGCACCAAAGAACGGCTATAATGGAGCATTTCGAGATCAGTTTATTTTCTCTTGTCGCAGAAGACACATGGTTTTGAATCTCCATAATTTCTTTGGAAAAAGTGGTGAATGGCGCGAATTAAACCGACGTCGGACTTGCCGCATCTAGTGCAGCCTATGACGGCAACGGAAATGATTTCGCCAGGGGCAGATAGAACGCCACGACTTAACAGTGGATTGTGCAGGACATACCGCATAGACGGGACTAAATTGAAGATATATTAGTATAGAATCAAGTATATAACGTATAGCAGACTTGTAAAGCTTTCGCTCCAAGTTATCTCCTCAAGAAAGTCGCCGTCAAAGCCACGTACCAGTAATCTGAAGACATGATGAAATATGTGTCGGGAGTTGCGGAAAACTCGGTCGGAAGTTAGACTGGCGAAAAGAAGAAGTCGGTATACAAATCGACAAGTATCTTTAACGGTGAAGAGGAGTCGAAAAGGCGTGAAAACAACGGGCTGTGGAGGGTTTGGTGGTTCCTGAGGAGGTCGAGGACACGGAAGTTGTGCAGGTTATGGCTGGCTGATGATGTAGACGATGGCTGGCAAGCAAAGCAGGAGAGCCAAACCAACACGCTTCTCAACTTTGGGGGCGTGGAACTGAAGGCTTGGCGCTTGATGACTAAGCTTCAACACACAACGCAACACGAACTTTTTTTTAATTTATTTTAAGACTTTTTTTCTTCAAACTTTCTTCTTACCATCACCATCACTCACTCTCTGCATCGCAACCATCGAAGGGCGAGCTACCGCAAGGAACCCTTTGCCATTCATATACACCCTACCACAACAGTCGCCGTAGTCTAGACTCACGATTAGTCAACTTTATCAACATGTCTGCCCCAAATCCCAAAGGTTAGTTAGTTCGTCAGTGCCTGCGGTTCAAGTACTAGGAAGCTAACAGTACATATAGCATTCCCTCTCGCCGACCAGGCTCTCACCCAACAGATCCTGGACATCATTCAGCAGGCCAACAATTATCGCCAGTTGAAGAAGGGAGCTAACGAAGGTACCTAACCCCGACCTCATATTTTTCCTTCGTGAATCCCATGTCACTAACTTGAACTGAAAATTTTGTAGCCACGAAGACTCTTAACCGTGGTATCTCCGAATTCATCGTTATGGCGGCCGACACCTCCCCAATCGAAATTCTGCTCCATCTTCCTCTTCTCTGCGAAGACAAGAACGTTCCATACGTCTTCGTTCCATCCAAGATCGCCCTTGGACGTGCCTGCGGCGTTAGCAGAGCCGTCATTTCCGCTAGTGTCACCACCAACGAGGCTAGCGAGTTGGCCCAGCAGATCAAGGCTGTGAAGGATAAGATCGAGAGATTGTTGATCTAATTGGTTATTGTGGGGGCTTTTCTTTGGGCTTCGTATTTGGTTGATTGGTCTACACCCAGACGCTGATGCTTTGAGTCACGACTGGTTCTTCTAGACAAGCTTCCTCAAATGTATTTCTATGATCTTGCCGGCTTTTCGATAAGCTTGGTATGTGAATCTTTGTTCGCCTAACGCCCAATATCCAAAAGATTATGTATTTTTAGATAGATAATGACATATGATTTTAAATATTTAATCGTTTCGTTAAATTGCATATTAACGCCGTGGTTTTTATATACAGAGTATGATACAATAAATATGCCGTTTATATGAAGAAATTGGCGCATTTTTTATTATGCCTGTTTAACCTCAACCAAAGTATCATCCTAGCTAGAAGTCTTAGTTTCCTCTGATACTACGACTTCTGATTTGCTATCCCTTTCTGCCTATTGGTCTATTTTCTTGTCTGATTTTAGCTCAGAATCTCCTAGCTTCTCGCCATTCGCGGCTGATCCAGTTGGTTGCTCAGTCAGTTCGCTTGGAGAGGGCTGCGATGAAAATGAATCGTCTTTTCGGTGACTTTGGGCGGTAGCGTCCTTGGTAGTCTCCTGAGATACGACATCCGACTTGCGATCTCCTTGATTCTCGTCACTCACGTTCGATAAGCTTCTTTGTTTATTTGGTTCGGCTGGAGGAGGCTGTAACGAAGCTAAATCATTTGTCCGGGCGTCCTCCTGGATATCATGGATTTCCTTCTTGTTGATCTCCTGCGACACAACATTTGGCCTGGTCTCCGCTTCAACTAGCTGATCTCGTCGTTCCTGCAGTTTTTTTAACTCAAGGAACGTCATTATCGTGTCTGTTGAGGTGTCTGGCTCAATTGTCTTTTGCTTGAGTTCGTTCAGAAAAACCAAGGCCTTGAGATCCTCTTGGCATTTCCTTTCATCTTCACCCTCGATTACTTCTTGGTTATCGCCGCCAGACCGTGCTTTCTGAATCTCCGCTTCATATTTTCTTCCTTCCAATGAGAATCTACGGCCCATTAAAGATAGGACGTGGCGCGGTGGATTAACATCCTTCGGCATTCTCCCCCGCTTGTAGGGGTATTTCTTCGACTGCTTTCGGACCTTTAACATGAGGCCCTTAGGCAGTGGCTCGTCATTTTGTTTGACGTAACGGATGGCGGGCGTGGCATCTATGGGGCGGTGATTCTCTTTTAGTAAGGAAACTATGGATTTGGGAATAAAAGATTACTAACCTTCTCCAATTTCGACGAGGAGATCCATCTGGATGGAGAACATTGGGATATCCATCTTGCGTCCGTTGATCCAGAGAGCGGTATCGCTGCCGGTTTGTAATATTTGTGCTGGGTATCTGGCTTTCTTGGGTGGGTCGGCTGTCTCTGCGGGCGGGGCGGCCTCTGTAGAATCCTGTTCAGGTGCTTCCTGTGCAGAACTCTGTTCAGATGCTTCCTGAGTTGAATCATGTTTAGATGCTTCTTGTGTGGAATCCTGTTCGGTTGCTTCCTCCGCGGGGCTCTGTTCAGGTGCTTTCTGCGCAGGATCCTGTTCAGGTGCTTCTTGTGTAGAAACCTGCTCAGATGCTTCCTGAGTAGAACTCTGTTCGGATGCTGTAGAACCCTGTTCAGCTGCTTCCTGTGTCGAATCCTGTTCGGATGCTTCCTGTGTAGAAGACTGCGATGCGGCTTCTTTAGAATCTGCAGCTGTTTCTCCAGAAGGCTCTGTAGCAATTGGTTCCGATGGCGGATTCGTAGCGGAAGGCATTATATCGGGGCTAAAAGTATCATTTCTGCCCACCATTGTGATCTTCCATTGCCCCAGCGATGAATCCTTGCGGCTCCTTGACGTCGATTTCATCGGGTCACTATAGTAAAACGTAATCCATTTTTTGAGTATCGGGGTAGGTGCCGAACCACCGAACTTCCTCTGCTCCCCACCTGGAATATAACCTTGTACAACCTCTGGGTCTAGCGCCAATATCCCAGCATTCACGCCCCATCCACCACCCCCCGCAAGAACCTTTGCAAAATGAGTTCCACTTATTCTTGGTGGGAGTCTTTGTCCAAGTGTCTGTGTATTATCATATGATAACCGCGCGAAGATCTCTATAGGTTTCTTCTCCAGAGTAACGGGGTCGTATAGCTCTTTTTTTGCCGACAATTCTGCCACTGCGGCTTCTAGTTCTTGTGACGCGTTCATTTCTTTCCCATCCGGTCCGCTCAGTTTTTTGACCACATTCCCAAGACAGTCAATAACTTTTCGTGGCTCCGTAATTCTCCTCAGAGTGAAATCCACCCGAGGTTCCCAAACTTGAGCTCCACTCAGCCGGACTGTTAAGTCTTTAATTCTATTGACTAACTCCTGATGAAGCGTGGCATTAGATCCATCATCATTTGCATCGACACGGTACTTGTGAATCATTGCCGTCGAAGGCGCTCCGTTTTGAAAAAGAGTATTCGCCATCTTTGTTTTAACATGAAGCAGTTCCCTTCTCCTATCAAGCATCTTTTGCGTTCGATTCTGCAGAGAATCATCTGTATTGATCGACCGAAATATTACTTGAAAATCGCCCCGATCATCGTCCGGATTTCTTGAAAAACGCTGAAAAGTTGAAAGTCTAGGCTGAGGGGTTGCTGGCATATCGATTAAAGGTCCCGGTTTGAACTCGAAATTCCGATAAGCAGGGGATGCATCGCCGTAAAATCGTACTAAACGGTCTGTGATCATCAAACTCCATCCTTCAGTATATGGTGACCACCTTGATTTGGGAATGCTATCGACTACGACGCCGACGGCTTCGACGCGGTGGATTCTGAACCCTGCGGTTTTTACGGCACGATCGATACTCTCGCGGAGGAAGATGGGGTCGGAGACTAAGTGAGCGTAGGAAGGGGTGGCTTGGAGGACTATATAGCGTTTTGTAGTTACACCGGGATTTTGGAGGGCGTCGATAATAGTGTCGCGGAGGTCGGGGATCTAGTTTGGATTTTGAGTTAGCAAGCTTATATATTGATAGCGCTATCAGAGTAGAACGTCTCTGATGGGTATAGAATACGGGTTGAAGCTTAATCAAGGACCAGTATAATAACCGTTTATATCTCGTCGTCCTATCGCATATCCCCATAACAATGTATCAAATAACAATTCGCAAACTCACACATCAAGATATCAAGATATCAAGAAGCCAAAGCCATCTAATTAAACTTACAAAGTCATCATCCTCTTCATCCGGTTTTGCCGTCCTATGCAACATCGTCATTATCGACCTCCTCGCCGTTACCCTCGGTCCCCAATTGTTATAAACCCCCGTCCGGGCGCCATTGCCTCTCAATAGTAGCCTGAATCGCGAGTACAGCACCGGACAGGATGATCCCGTCCGCAACAGTATCCGCATACAAGGAATGGTCATCTGGGATGCATGCTTTTCGATATATCAATCCGTCCCTTTCTGACTTCCCCCCACAACTCCCAATATGTGCGGATTTTTGTCAACTTAGGAACGCCTTTCTATAAGGTATTAATGATATGCTAGCGGATTGTTCTCTTCGAGGCTTTTGTTCGGCGCTGGGTCCCACGGGGAAGTCGGGTTTCTATTGGAGGGGCACTGTCGCTGCAGGTACAGGTTTGTGGACTTTTTGTTGTATTTTTCTTGTGGTGAGTTTAAGTTTTTTTGCGTTTGGCGGGATGCGGTTGTCGAAATTTCGCGGTTCGGGATTTTTTCTTTTGGTTGTTGCCTTGTTCGCCGATAAACCATACAGCAAAAGATCCCGGCTTCTATGCTTTCTTTCTGCAGGATTGGTAGCAGATGCAGGGGGGTTTGTTTTATGCAAAGGAGAGGAGTTTTGGGGTACTAGGTGGAGATTTGGAAATGAAGGACGGGAGGAGAAAGTCGATGCCTAGAGATATATGTATTCAGTATGGTGTACGAGCTGGGGACGTTTGGGCATTGGAAGCTAGACTTGTGGAGGTTGTAAATACTAAGACAACGCAGTTTGGTGTTGTAAATTTTGCATTCTGGGGGCTGCTCACGAGGGAGCGATAGCGCTATGAGGCTAGATGCACATATATAATATCTTTGTAATGGTGGTCTAGTAAATGTAAAAGTATATGGGCTTCTTAAGAAATAAAACTTAGGTTGATTCTGATTTATATACTTTCTAAGCCAAATAGACTTAGTTTATTTACGTAGTCGGCTTGACAGAGTTGAGGAGTCTGGCGACGTCGACGAGACAACTTGAAGTTATTTTATCTTATAAAAATAATCAGCTCGCTAGTTTATACACGCGATGCCTGAGGACTAGTAACGTTCAATTAAGGCTAAAGATATATAAATAGTTTATATGTTGTTTTATCGTTATATCAGTAGAGATAATAGGTTGCTTAGATACAAAGTAAGATGAGTGTCTACAGTTACATATTGTCCGGAGAATCAGAACAAGAAATTCAGAACTCCTTCCGGCCTTGAGCCATTCACTAAACAAGAATTTAAGATCGAATCCTTAGCAAAGGAGTTCTTCGACCTCTATCAATTCAGGAGCCGGACCGGTGGATTGCTATTTGCTTAACAGCAGATCTTGTAGCACTGGAGTGGACCACCAAAGCAGCTATATTCAGAATAAGTTAGTTTATCCCTTCGTATGTTTTCGATATCTAAATTTTGGATATTTACGTACTATTGGCAGTTGCACTTCTGGCCATTGCTGCAGTTGGCGTTGGTAGAACAGGAGCCACGCTTGATGAGGGTGTGGAGTTCGGAGTCAGGGAGAGCAGCTGGATTTGGGGCTGCCTCGGCGGCTGGAGCGGCCATGGCTGCGAGAGGAGCCAAGATAAGAGTAGCAACGGTGAAGATGGAGATCTGCATTTTGAAAGATTTGGATTTGGAGGAGCGTAGAGACTGGTTTGTAAGGTTTGGTTTTGGAACTGGTATTGATTGCTGGGATTGAATGCTAATGATGATGGTGAAATATTTGGCTCCGGTGAGGGAATCACTGCCTTTTTATAGACTTTGGATGTCCATATATATCCATGGTTTATCTCAAGATGGAGACGAGCGATCGAGGGGTTCATGCATTCTAGAGCACCGATTTCGGTCGAGTTGTTCGATTGTTTTCCGGAATATCATCCTTGACTAACATCCCTCACAATCTCCTCGTTTGCCTCTGGGATACATGGTAATTCCGTGTAAACCGTATATAGTATTGATCAGATACCCCGAAAACTTGAACTCGTATTGAGGTTTCATCCGGAACTACTTTTTTTTAGTTTCTGAATATCCATTAGGCTAAGGTGGTGATGCCTCCGAAAAACATGCTAAACTGGGGCATGTGGACTTAATGATTTGTCGAGATGTAGTTTTGGGGTGGTGAGAATAAGAGTGAGGATATGCATGCCTGAATCGTCTGATATGAATACCCTGGAGGTTTATTGGCAATATCAATCGGTTAACGGTTAGGTTACGTTGTGTCCTCGGTGGCCGTATGTACTTAAGTCTAGTATGTATATCCTTGAGAGCTATGAGCTAGGCTATAGGGGCGTCAGTTGAAAAGGGTGAGGCACACAGGATCAAATTAAATATTTTATAGAAAGATTGAATCCAGATATTGAATTAGAGACAAAGCCTCGTCTTTAACGACTCCGGATCCTATTTCATATTTAAACCAAACATAACCCAGACGCGATCTATCACCATCCCATCTCAAAATGTCGCCATGAACCCATATTCTCGCTCTCGACGAACCCACCTACACACCTCGATGGTTAACTATCACTCATATGATCATAGGGGTGGCAATACAGAACAACCAGACCAATAACATTCACCACGGCCCGCCAAATCCACTCGCCAAGCATGCACCCCTAGAAAGCTTAGGGTTAAGAATGCGCCGGAGTACCATGATCAGTAATCGCTTAAAAAATGTCCGGGAAAGGGTCGTTCCTACCCGTACTTTGACATGCTTTGGCGATAAGTATACGAGGCTCTAGGGTTGCGGCTCCGGATGGTATCTATCCGAAAAGAAGAGGGGTGGAGACTTTTTTCGGGGTAGGGAAGTATTATGTATTGTATGTGAGGGCGATAAGCGCCTTTCTTATGTGTATATATCTGTTGGATATTATGTTATGTTTTAAGTGATAGGGTAAGAGCCTTAGGTTGTTTCTTCAGAGATACTAGCCAGATCAGAGCTAAAAGATGTATCCACTTTTCATGCTTCAAAAGAGTTATATTCAATTCTAGTTTCTAGGTTCGTTCGATCGATTACCATGATAGATTTACAAATTGAAGCATCCCAGAATTCAATTTGCATTTGGGGAGGCTGACTATTATATCCCAGGTATCGAATTCCACACTCCATTAACATCTGGGAATCTACTTTCTATAGCGCTATAGCACGTTGTATCGAGAGATAAAGATCCTGAGAGAAATTATCAGTATAACACTTAGGAGATCCCCGGTACTGACATAATCTTGATATCAGCGCGAGCAGCGCACAATTTCTATCATGAGTAATCAAACTAACCAGCACTTCAAGATTATTACCAAAGTTGAAGCTTTTTTGTACGAGCTGACCCCTGTCATATCGTCCGGCTATATGCGAAATGGCAATTTTTTGGAACCCTAGCTATAGTGTAACCATATCCAGGCGTATATACGTCTTTACAGGACTTTTGTTACTGTGCAGCTATATTATCAGGCCAGGAAACGAACTTGGATTTAATTACGTCGATATCATACAATGATCAGCTGAGACATGCCGACAACGTATTTTCTTTTCGAACCCATATACTTATACTGTATTGCGATCGGAGTACCAAAGGTAGCGCCGGCAGTTGGCAATAAGAAAACACGTAATAGTCAATTCGTCCAATCTATATGATATTCAATAGTGCGCTATACTACGACCTATAGACAATTAATCGGATAATGTCCACCTATATCAGCTCCTCGTCTAATCTACCTGAATACGATAGAGCTATGACCTCTAAAACTCGGAGTAACCCCACAAAGTAGAGTAAGAAAAAACGGCTCGATATGCAAATACCCCGGAATCCTAGATTTTTTGCCATGGGATATGCAGAAACGAGGTTGGCTTAATCATAACAGTCAGACGGGCATCCAGCGAGTCGGTGCGTTGACTAATCATTCTACAACAAATGTGGGATTTCGCAAAGTTATCTCCGACGGCTTTGTATCCTGGATATTTTATAGGAGCTGGATTCTGGATTTTGGGAAAAGATATTTCGGTTTGAGATTTTCACAGAATACCCTTCAGGCGGTATTTTCTGAACCCTTTTATTCTATCCGCACCTTAAACACTGGTTCCATTCCGGGAATTGACTTCGTGACAGAATGAGCACCGTCTGTGACCCTTTGGCTTCAAGCGGTTATCGTTTCCTTGATTCGAGCTGGTAGACGGCTTCTGATGCTCTCGAAAGGTTTGTGATTTCTCTCTTTTTAATTTATTCTCTCGCTTGCTCGAAGCAGGTATTACTTCCTTCGATTGTCTGAAAGTTGGCGTTTTTATGATTGGCTTTTTGAAAGAATTGGGCGATAAAGGTGCGGTTTCTTGTTTTTCTAGACATTTTGAAGGTCCCGCAGGTGGTTCGGACTTTAACGTAGCCCCCGGTTTAGCCGCATCAGGTGAGATTCGTTCTTTATCGTTTTTCGTTGCATGTTTGGTTACGAGCTGGTCTCCGATGTCGGTTTCCGATATCAAGATACCGTCCCCAAGATGTGGATTCCTATTGAGCTGCTCGAGTTTAGCTCCATTAGCATCGGAACTACTTAAATCGGAAGATAAATTTGCGTAGATTTCATAAAATGAGATACAGTGTTTTCGGGCTCTAGAAATCTGAAATCTTAGCTGAGAAGAGCCAGCCTTTGAATCAAGCATCTTGAGGATTAGCGCCTTGGATTACATCTCTCCAGATAATGGTTTTCCATACTTTTCTTCTACAAAAGAGATTTGAGAATAGTTTCTAAAAGTCTTACGATAATCTTATTGGATATTCCTGGGATAATCTTATTGGATATTCCTGGGATAATCGAGTTTGAACCAGAATATGCCTTGTCGCTGATGGACCAACTGCGCATCTTCGTTAAAGCTGGACGTTGATGTTGAAACACGACCGAACTGGCATGTCGTATGGAGTGGCTTCGCTTCGTTCTTGTCGACGTCGACACAGTGTTATCTTCATCTATAGGGATTCTATCATTTCTGGCTCTGACATTCCGGTTTTGTCCAGGAACCGGGATTTTAGAAACGAATTTCTCGGGTACAGCCAAATTGGGCTGTGAGCAGCCCTCTTCTAAAGGGATAGTATGAGCAGTATATGCTATACTTCGATCCAGTCGCAATGGTAATTTATTTTCTTTATTGGCACCCTGCAAATCCTTTTGGGCAGTGTAAACCTGAGCCTTGAGTGTTTGTTGTACACCAGGTTGTATATCCTTCAAACCTTGATCTTCGGAACGGAGTTCAACTGGTCTTCTCGAATTGAGCGACAAAGCCTGTATAAAATCCGTCTTTTCTTTAAGCGGTGAGATTCTGTTGTCAATAGATGATTCTAATTGGTTAGTTTCATTAGTCGATTGAACTCGTGGTGCAGTGCAGCTCAGGGATTGGGTTTTTGGCGCAGCACCCTCTGATGCAGATCCTAAATCATCCTCTTTGGCATCTATAGTATCGAAAACCTCTTGCACACGCGGGGGATGTGATCCTTTCAAAATCTTTGGTATGTGACATATAGTAGCTGAACTCATTGAGCTGTGTAATTCATTGCAGAACTGAGGCTTAATATGCTCCGTGCGCACAGCCTCTGTTCGAAGCAAACAAGGCAGAGTACTTTTATGGTGCTTATTCTCTGATCCGTGGTTTGAAGCTTGGCCGGGCTCAATGGGATATAAATCCCGATTTGCAATTGAGCATTCTTGGCTGTAAATCACCGTATCATATTGTAATCTGGGATATCCTCGCCTACCGAATAGCGAACCCTGTCGACTAAATAGAGGCACTGAAAGAGTCCTGAGGGGCGGCGGGGAAAGCGGCGGTGATGCTGAGGGTTGACCGATCAGTTTCTGGCTGAGCGGTGAATTGAGACTCAGGATAGGACCTGTAGCACTCCGAATCCAAGTTTCAATTTTGCGGCGCGAATCACACTCGCCTAGAAGATGCTCAAGCCCATTTCCAATTTTGTTTTTGAGGGGTTCTTTTTGTTCCCATAAGTTGCCTCTGATGTTTGTAGTGATTTTCATACCCACTCCAGGTACTTCTTCGTCCCGGCTGACCAAAGTATCAAGATTATCGTTTGAGATACCCTCAGAACTATTGTTGCTACCCTCACTCTCGGCCTTCAAGCTAGAAGCGTCTGTATCGTGTTCAGAACTTAAGGCTTCCTTTGCCATAAAACCGTCACTAGATTCACCTTCAAGGGAAAGGCTCCCCGAGTTTATATCCTCATCAAGTCCGGGTCTAGCAAATGGGGTCTTTGTGCAAGTAACAGCACGAAGAGGTGTATCAGGCACCTCTGTGACTTCGAAGTCGATGTTCTCCGCCTTCGGTTTTTGATGTTCACTATCCGGATGGTCGTGCTTAAGTACCTCCCAAAACTGTTTAAGATATAGCTCTGTCTCGATCTCGGATGTACAGTTGGTTCTTATTGTATGAGCGTCAGTCGGCGAAAAAGTCTTCGATTTATCTTTTTGATGAGTATATTCAGATGATGGCCGAGGTTCTGATACTCTAGTGTCTTTGGAAAAGGGTCGATCCGGTGATACGACGTTTAGTCTCTTTTCTTGACCAACTTGTTTAGACACTTGTTGGGTATCAACAATTAGTTTTGTTTTGAACGTGCTACCTTCTCCCGTCAGAATTGATCGTTTTGGTAATTTAATCCCAGGCTCCTTCTCTTCGTAGAGCCCAATCGTATCTCGCATTTGAATAAATGAATTATCGTCAAGACCTAAACCGGAAATTCCCGCATTTGGAATAGCGATATTCGAAAATCCTAGCAGAGATCGTATCCAAACCCAGAAAAAGTAAAATATAAAAACCCTATCACCTAACACATAGTCCATCATAATCGAAAGCTGGACGCCCGGGTTGAAAGAATCACCAATATTCAAAGAGTGCGGTCTTGATTGGCAGTTAATATCTTTCGTAACGGTTTGTGACAGCGCTTTGTTTGGTGACCCTATCCGGGGCAGTTCATATTGGGTCTGTTTAGGCCTATGGCGTATTTGAAAATTCGAAAACATCATGATATTAGTACACATATATATGTTACATATACCTTCCAGATATTCTACCGTATACGCACCTATAGCTAGGATATTTTCCACCGCCACCACCTGGAGTTACAGCTATAACCTCATTCGGCCATCTTTTGTCATTTACACAGCGTTTCCGAGTCCTCTGATTTTTGCAGTCGAGCACTTCTAACTCTTCGCGAATCGCCTCATCCATATACCTTGGAATATCAATCTTCAACAATTTGAAATATTGGGCCACAACATTATCAAGACGCTGGCTGGCGGTAACATTAGGATCTAGACCGGGAGACGGCCTTCGAGCGAGATATTCTCTCTGTAATCTTTGGAATTGCTGATTCTTAGAAAGGTCAGAGGGTATTAGGTCGACAATTGCTTTAGAGAATATAGTTGCATTGTTGTGCGAGGGCATTGTGATTTAGGGCTAGGGACTTCTATCATAGAATACAAATATTTTATTTGGGCGACTAGGCTGATGTATAGATGGTAGTCTAGTGGGCAAGAACCCAACATGGGAAGGCTTAGATAATATTACCATGATCGATATACAAGAGAACTAAGCAACGGTGCGAGAGTGGAGAACCCAACTGATAAGCGGATCACTTCTGACGCAAGGCCTCTGCATTCGCGCAATTAAGTGCGGGGTGGCAATGGTACTCTAGCTTACGCCGAAAGCATTGCTTTCCGTGTCTCATAACTTATTTATTCGGCAGCTTTGCCAATTGTGCATGTTTTACAACTATATACAACATACTTTAGGATCATGCATTCAAAGGAATATACTGCAGGATCTGGTCCTACAGCGAGAGTTCCCTATCGGCCGGATGTCCAAAGACTAGACAAAAATAGCCGAGATAGCCTTAGCTATGCTTGAAGGTTGTAGAAACCAGCTGCAGTTAACATGGGTACCTAAGTACTCAAGTTTGTATTACAACCTGCAATTGTAAGCCACGCAGATTTCGCACATGATGTGATAATTAAACGGGGTCTACGAAAAGAACGAAAGAATACCAAACCGGCCTTGGGGATTCGACGAACACGTGAAAGGATTGAAAAAAAGTAATTCTGGGGGCTCTAGTACAGAAACTACGAAGTACTCCTGTATATATACTTACATGTGTAGATGTATTCAATCCTTACCAGTTATGAAAGCCTGACTATTAACATTGCCACCCCACCTCCCGATTCTCGGTATATCGAAATACACTTTAGCTACACTCTTCTCTTAGTCTCGAATAAACAAATCAGACAAAAAGCACTCCAGCAAAATCACTATAGCTACCTCATTAAGGCTTTTACAGAGAACTTTCCATAAGAAGCCTTAGAAATCTTTCAGTGATATTTCCTTGTTAATGAGATATTCGTTCCTAGTGAGGGGTAACTTGAATTGTGTCATAATATGCAACAATATGCACTATCTCGCAAACTCTACAGCCTCGTAAGTCTACTGTCTACCCCACTAACGTATGATTCGTAGATATTGACCTATTATATTGCGTGTGTGTTTCACTTTTCGATTACCAGATCTAATAGAAAATACAATCTGATTGACGACTTCAAACTTTCCACGTCTCAAAAATCGTTGTGTTATATATATCGACTATCGCCGCGATGGCCCGATACTAAATAGATTCTCCGTTCTTAATTAAGCCTTTCTATTCAATATATATATATATAAATTGACTTTAGGAACTTATTTGAGGGTTGCACATAGTCAGAATGAATGCCCGCCGGTTCCCGCCTCAAGTTCTTAGTTGCGCATCTTAGATTGTTGACGCAGCGCAGCAGTAAAGATATCAAGTAACTAGGTACGGATCCGCGGACCGTTGTTAGTCCTCTGGTATTTACCCAAAGCTATATAAGCTATCCAAATTAATGAGACTTGTACTCACCACTTTCAAATAATCATCTTTACCTTGTGCTCTACCCGCAATTCGAGCACGAGTGAAAACAGCTGAGTTCTCATCCAGTCTTTGATCAGGACAATACACCCATTCCTTCAAATCAGTGCTTCTTCTTAGGTCGTATAAAAACAGTTCAGCGCCTGCATCGCTTCCCACTCTGGCTAAAATAAAAACAACCGCGGCTTCGCCATATTTCCTGATCTCTTCTGAAGTTTTGCATTCCATGACGACATTTTTGAAGGTGTCCTTAGGTTCGCATACCGGCTATCCAATCAAACCCAACATGCAACAAATTGGATGCCCAAATCAGCCAAATTCACGAAGCTAGAGATGAAGCCAAATCAATATTTCCAACTTACAGAGCCATCTGTGATTGTTACTATGATCAACGGCTTTTTAAACTCCTCTTGTTCCATTTTTTGAATTACCATCGGCTCGATAATCTTCTTCTTGAGCATTGTTCCCAGTCGTGTTAGGCCAGACCAATCTACCTTTTCCAATTTTCGCTTGATAACCTCATGCCCAAGAAGATGATCCCATTCGCCAGAACTATCTGCCTTATAATTCAGAAAACGAACCGATATTCCCGTAGGCACAATTAAGGCGGTAAGTTCTGCTATTCTGATCAGCAGGTCCTTCAGCGAACCTATACGATCCTCGTTTCTATAGTTATGAGCAGGCATCATCGACCAGCTATCATCTATAGATTGGAAATGTTGTCAGACTCCCCCAGTAAACTATTTACATCTAAAATGATTTTAGAAGCCTGCTTACCACAAAGGATTGCAAAGTCATAAAGTGCGAGTATAGTCAACTTCTTGAGATCGTTCGGATCTAGGCCGTATTCATTCATGATATATTCGGCTTTCTCTTCCGCTTGCTTCATAGCTGTTTTAGCTTCTTCGTGTTCAGCGCTCAAGAGCCATGGCAAATTCGTTCTAATAAACGACTCAGCATAGACTTCATATCTTTGCTCTAGTCTTTTGACACGGGATGGTCTGATCTGGTGCGTGTCAAAATCCTCGAGACTGTAGTCAATAATGCTCGAAGTAGCATTTGTTTCAGAGCTAGTTGCAAGTGACGATTTGTTCTGGCTAGAACCCATTAAACTCGAGCTCATAGGCGAACCCGGGGCATCAGCCCAGTCAATTGATTCTGCTCCCAACGACGCTGTGAGGATAGACAAGTTTCAAGGATATTAGCATTTCTGGTGTTTATTAGATCCTTCCGGTGCACGAAAGGCC
Source organism: Arthrobotrys conoides (assembly GCA_036971725.1). NCBI lineage: Eukaryota > Fungi > Ascomycota > Orbiliomycetes > Orbiliales > Orbiliaceae > Arthrobotrys > Arthrobotrys conoides. The sequence continues at coordinate 2,862,991 of JAVHJM010000005.1, forward strand.
AGTACCCCCCCCCCCCTCCCAACTTATATTTTTCATTCCATTGACAGGTCGGAGAAGGACAAAGGCATGTATCTTACCAGCTGAGTCGGTATCAGAGGAACGCCTCCGCCTTTCCAGAACCGTCTTTCTCTCCATTTCTTCTACAATCCTAATCGCTTCATTAAACGTCCATTCGATGTCTGCACTTATTTTTCTCGATATCCTTTCCGCCACCCTTTTCACACTTTCAATATACTCATCATAGCTAGACCGTCCATAAATTTCGAATAACTGCTGAAGATCATCTTGGAAAGCTGGGGCATTCTCGACAAAAGCGTTGAAATCTTCATCCGTTAAAAATGGTCGGAAATCCTGCGCGATAAACTCTACTGACCGCCATCGACTTGACTCCATGTCGCACAATAAATCCCGTTAGCATTTGCGTCAGACAGCTGACAACAAATATTGATGATGGTTGTACTATGTTTCAAATTCGAGTGCAACAATGCCCTGTATAGCTGTATGGGTGTTCCAGAATTCCGGGATTGACAGCCTGTTTTTATATATTGTAATATTACCAGGAGCTAGTACCATAATTCAGAATCCAAAATGTCACACTACATGCATGCTGCAACGGACTTTAAACGTGATGTGGATTTATTGAGATCCTTAGACTATTACATGATGAACATCTTAATTCAGGAATTCAGGATCAGACGTACCATTTGCGCCCCATTCTCAAAGCTTTTGGGGTTCCTATTCTATTTTACCTATTTTTTCTTTCTGCCCTTTCATTTTTGTTATTTTTTTTACCCTTTGTTGCGGAGGAACATTTCCTTCTTAAAATTGATCCGCCAAATATCTTCCCTGGGATAGCTGCATGTACAATGCTTGATGAAGTGTTCCGCTGCCGTGCTCCTGCATGCGTCTCTATCTTCAATGTACTGTTTGCCCGTGACCTTAAGCTATGCACGTGCAGGCCTCCCCACCATCTCATTTCCATGAGAAAGATCCTTCACGCACTAGAATGTGGGCTTTTGAAAAGGTAGGCCATTATATTCAGAGATTTTGGATTACAGAAGTGAATTCACTTGATCAATCGAGGACCTTATGAGAGCCAGTTCGCGATAAACCCTTGTGTCGAAATCATGGCATCGGTCAAAAACCAGAACACTTACAGAGCATCAGGATTGCGGGCAGATATAACACTAGAGGGATTCAGAAGAGTTCTGCGCAGCCAGTTGACAAATGAGGAGAAAAGAAGTATCAAGGTCAATTTGCCCAATCTTGCTCCATCGCCTATCAGCAATGGTCACTCCTGGCAAACCGCAATCTTTAGTTTCCACCCTAAAGTTCCATCTTTCCTCAATATCAAGAATTTCAATAAAGAGGGCAAACTGCATATCAGAGATACTCGAAATTCTAGAATTGAAATAGACTTTGATTTTTGGGGTCTCACGCAGTTATACCGCCCCCGAGGGGAAATCTGCCTTGAGTAAGTTCTTACAACTGCCGGGAAATCCTTAAGAGCCGTTCTTGAATTTGGGCCTTAGTTCATAATACTTACCACAATAATTACAGTATTGTAGCAGTTACAGGACTCAATGGGCACGCCTTTGGATCCTGGGTTGGAGCAACAACCGACTGGCCGAAACCAATGTGGCTATGGGAATTTCTCGCGGATGAACCTTACTTAGGGCCGCGCTGTCGAGTAATGATCTATGGCTATAACGCAAAGACGAAGTCTACGGCTGTGCATACAACGGATGATTATGTGAATGGGTTTCTTTCGGAGCTCATGAAAGCTAGGGCCCGAGATTCTGTAAGCTTACGAATTTGTTCTTTACGTGAATTTCAATTATGATTCGAAGCTGTCCTTGCTTATCTAAAATCAATATGTATTAGGAAGTAACAAGGCCTCTAGTGCTATTGGGTCATTGTTATGGGGGTCTCATCATCTCACACGTACGTAAGAATGCATTCACAAATTTAAACACCAGCCAGAATACCTTTAACCAGAAACTAGGCCTTTACAAAATCATTTTGGAATCCTTGCTTCAAATCAATATATCATTCAACTGTAGGAATCTTTTTCTTCGGAGTGCCTCATAAAGGAATATATCTCGAAGACGTGGACAAAGCTGTTCGTTCAAACCTGGAAGAATATGAACAGGGTATCCGGTTACTTAAATCAATTGATTATGAGGCCGCGGTCACGCCGAATACGGATTTCTTCCGACACTTGGTTGAGAAATCGAAACTGCGCTTGACGCAGTTTTATGAGACTCTTAAAACACCGATGGTGCAGCAGGTAGGAATTTCAAAATCGGTGTTTATTCGGATGTAGGCGCGACGATTTCTTCGCGAAGAAGCGCTAACATGAAGGCCTATCAATATATATATTCTAGCTCCAAGGGAGCAAAGACTACGGCCGTATAGGAGATGGTGTCATAGTTGTCTCCAGGGACTCTGCCGTGGTTGGAGTAAGAGCGGGATTCGAGGAAGCCCATGATAGTGATGGCAATCACTCCTCTCTTGTAAAAATTACCAAGAGGGAAGATCGTACCTACACTACTATCCGAGACATCCTACTAGAAATCATTCGTTCAGGGGGCAACGAAGTTCAGAAGAGAATTAGTAACGTTATAACCTGCCTAGGCGCCTCTCAATGATATGCAGCAGCTTGCATGGACCCTTACTAAAGCTAATTTCTATCCCATTTAGAAAATCAGAACGCAGAAGAAAAACAGCACAGAGATAGTGTAAAGTCCAATTCACATCCAGAAAGCACTACCGACAAAGCGAGATATATTTATATACACAGCCAACTTCTCCGCATCGCCGCTCATGCCAATAAAAACTCTCTAGCTGAGTGGTTGTTGCAGAATGGAGCTGACCCCAACTTGCCAATCGACGCTCAAAATAAAAAGTATTCTGGCATGCAATGGTACAGACTTCTCTTTCTCTTTCTCTTGTACAAAGTCGAGGATCCATCTAACCTATCAAAGGCGGTTCGACCTTGGTTATATCCCGAATAGCCAAGAAGAACTCTCAGAAAATATCACAAATCAAAAGATTGTCGGACAGATTTTACAGAGTAGTGAAACCGCCCTCGCCCTTGCTATAAAGCGAAGAAACCCAGAGACTGTCGAGTTACTACTTAGATACCATGCAAACCCCAATAGCAAATGCTCAGCCGACGAAAACAGCAAAACTCCTCTGCACGAAGCATGTCTTCTGGGAGACGCTAGCATCGTTCAACATATACTCTCAAAAAACGCTGATACGAATGCAACAACCAAATATGGTTCTAGATCCCCACTGCACGAAGTAGCCGAAGCCGGTTGGCCGCTTGAGAGCCTTTTGTTAGATCATGGCGCCAGAATTGATGCGCGAACGAGGAATGGAGACACTGCGTTACACATCGCTGCTGGGAAAGGTCATATTGGACTGGTGCAGCGGCTACATGAGAAAGGAGCTGATGTAGCAGCCTTAAACAATGATAAAGCAACTTCCCTGCATGAAGCCGCAAAGTTTGGTCATGTCCTTGTTGCCAGTGTGCTTCTGAAAAGGGATAAAGATAGGGTTATCATGGACTTCCAAGATGTGGATGGACACACTGCACTCCACAACGCTGCTTATGGCGGTCATGTGGAAATGGTAAAGTTTCTTCTTGAAAAGGGTGCAAATCGTATGCTTAAAACATGTGTCCATGAGACGGCGTTCGAGTTGGCAATCAGGAACGGGCATCGCAATTTAGGAAGGCTATTTGAAACTTAGTTCTACTATTGATATAACCGGATATCCTAAGATCCTTGAGTTTATATCTTGATGACAGAATTAGTATACAAGGAATATGCTCGAGGGGAATTCGGGAAAAGAAGTCTGGTTTTCTATTAATGAAAGACTCAAATGCATGACATGTCGACGAACTTTAGAAATCGGGAAAATAAATTAAGATACTACTTATATATCATGGCACCATGGCAGCTCCGAATTTGCGAAATATCAAGCTCACATTTTACTAAGGCTAAGAATATTTAGATCATTGAACGTATCTCACAGCTTTCTCAACACAGGAAGAGCTTGAAGGAGCGATGTTCTGAATAGAAGCTACTTCAATTCGCTCCTTCGTAGTTTGATACAAAAGCGGGGGATATCGGTCCTCAGTTTCATCATCACTGCTCTGGACTTTGCTTCAAGTACTAACACGAGACTATTGACTATACTATACTATAGCCTCGACGCAAATACACCAAAAAATACAACAATAGCAACGCAGGTATAGATCGACCGACGCCATCTTTTGAACATCTTGTGTAACAAGGGTGCAGCAGCATAACCAACCAACGTTGCAACTCAAGGCCAAGGTGGGGATATAGATAGAATCCACTTTCAACCGGATATGTGAGATATAAGGATTGTGGTTAGGAGAATCCACACATTAATTGCTATATAATAGAAACCCACATGCACAGGCACGAGACAAAACACGGTAGTATCAATATTCGAAATATAGCTCTTCGTTTTGATATGTGTATGTGAGAGCTTTCTCGATCGACTGGCTCAACAATTGATACTCACACCGGTACAACTCGGTGATATTTTCCTAAAGGAAACAAAACTGGTTAACACCTAGTCTCAAGCCAGGCTCAGATGTTAACGCCGATGCGTTGTTGAAACGGAATAAGATACATCTATTAATCATAACTTGTGCCCGAATTCACAATTAACCTTCAAGCTTATGTCTTGAAATATCATAATAAACCTAATGTTAACCATGCATGATCTAATCATCTACTCCATGGGTTCTATAGAAAACAGAAACTCTAAAGAATCTAGCCACAGGCTGTGCAATCTTAATCACCAATCGGACGTAGCGCTATAGCAAAGATATAATTAACATAATTACATTAACTTTTAATACCCTTAACCCATGTACTACATTTCGCCGTCTGGGTGGGATTAATTAGGGTTTTTTATTGTTCTTCATGTCTTGTTATGATTATGATTTGTTCTTTATGATTTGCGACTGCGATCTTACTGCAGCCTCTGTACAGCACTCCCTGTTGTGAGACAGCACAGCAAGCAGCTGAATGGTTTTTTTTTTTTTTTTTTTCCACCCTTGGTTGGCTGGCTGATCGGGTTGTAGGGCTGATTGATATACAGACAGTTGAACCGTGGTTTTTTCTCTCCCTTGGAAACCTATTGTTATACGAGTGGACCCCGGTGTAGGTAGATGGTACATTGGAACAGCCACGGTTGCAGAAGTGGGGATTGTAGATGGACATGTTAAAGTATGCATACAAGTACATTACATATGTAGGTGTAGATTATGTATTTCCATAGTTCCGGGCCGTTGGTTCTCGATCTCAGGTCGAGAAATTGAGGTTTCCGTTGTTCAGCGGAGTGGGTGTATTGCATTAAGCTATGGTTATCGATGCGGAAGGCAAACGTTACAACGGTTTATTAGTACGGAATAGCTCAAGAGGCAATAATTACGGGAGCATTTAGGAGGGCTCCGTTGGGTGAAGGGTTGTTTTGGTTTTTTTTCTTTCTTTCTTCCTTCACTTTTTCACTTCTTTTTGTTCATGCTGGAAGTTTGAAAAGCTCTTTGAGATATCATTTTGGACTCGAGCTCAGGTTCTATTTTTGAGATTTGGGTGTTGTGTTACCTTAGAATTTCGGTGTGAGCCTCCCCTCTTTGAGTGTCAGGTGTTGGCAAATTTTAGAAATCTGAGAGAGTGCCACTGGGAAAGTGGGATGATGTACGGTATTGTACAGCCTCACGAGCTGAACCATTCGTAGAGGGAACGGAACGCCCGCCTCGAATCCTGTTCATGGTTCCCGACGGGGTTCGGCAAAGGTTGTTAGATTCGATCGAGATGCGAATGCAACCGTCGGTGTCTCTCTTCCTTCAGCCTTTCTGGGCCCGGGTTACTCGCTTGAAAAACAGGAATGAAAGGCAAAGAGAGAAAAAGGAAAGAAATGGCTAAGGTTCATTTATTCTGATCGTTTGTCGTTCTGCTTCCCGCCCAGTTTTAGGCTTACGTTGCTACCATCTCCGCCTGGGGAGTTTCATGGGTGTGGGCAAAAGAGATAATATCGCTACTTTAGCGGAAGGGGAAGTGGGGTTACATTGCAATCACGGAAACCTTCAGGAACCGGTTTTTTATTTTTTATTTTATTTTCTTCTGGGTGGGCGGCGCTCGTCTGGTTGGAAAGAAGTACCAGCAGCCGACGGACTTTGATTGAGATTGATTGGGGGTTAATTGCTCTTTTACTTCCTTGTAGATGAGCATTAAACTTCCCGGAGTTTATGTTGAAATATCGAAATTCCTTGGACTGGATGATCGAATTACTGATGATGAAGAGAGAACTGCAAATTGCTTCTACCGAGTAACAGAGTATATCTTATCGGATGGGCAGGAACATTCTTCAAAGAAGGTGCCGGGGTTTGTTTGATAGACACGGTAAAGAGGGATTTGCAGGGACCCATAGTTAGGGCCTTCTTTCTTTTGAGGAGGAGCCTACGAAAGGCACCGGCACCGTCGACGGGTCGAGAAAAAAGCCACAAAAGGAGCACTGATGTTGGATGTATGCTGGAATGCTCATCGTCCCTTCTGAAGGAGGGAGCTCAGCCAATCAGGCAGCATTGAGACATCTTGGAGGAATGGAAGTTGGTGGCTTGCCATTGGATGATCTTTGTCGTAATTCAGCCGGTGCTGACGATTGAATGCATGAATAAACACGAAAGTAGAGATACTTTTCATACGTCTTTTTATTTCTCAGTCTTTGATAGACCTGGGCTTTCCGTCTATGAAGTCTGTCGGTATGTAAGTTGTCGCAGGCGGGAGGTGTGGATGTGTGTGGCCAAAAGATGCATACGGTCTACCGCCTATAGACCTACTGACACCATGACTGACGGGAAAGGAAAGGATTCCTTGTCGGAACTGCAATCCGACTAGTTCTTTTTTATTTTCCACGGTCGGGATCGGTCGACGGTTAAAAGATAGATAGACGTTAGCTCGATTTGGAACTGTGATTGAACTTTTCTATTCTCTAAAACGCATGGACAACGGGTTTCGGGCCATGGAAACAAAAGAACGGCCATCCCATCTTTGCATTCTGGAGATGCAAGGGGCGAAAAAAAGTTATCGACAAGGGGGGACCGTTTGTTGGTGATGGTGTTGCTGTGCTGTTTGAGATGCTGGTTTGTGTGTGCCATCTATCTCGATGGCCACATGCATGCCCCTTTTTCCCGAACCAGTCGCAAGATTGTGGTCCCGAAGTGACAGGTAAATTGGAGAAACCATAGATGATTCCCCAAAATCGAAACCTGTGAAAGGTTTTTTCCCTCTTCCTTGATGTAACATGCGAACATTTTTGCGTGACGTGAAATCGTCCTGCAGGAAAACCTTCAAATCTTAAATTTTATTTTATTTTCTGTTGTTCCCCAATTTTCATGATATTACGCTCCGTATGTGATCGCGTACACTTTCATCGCACATTCATACCTTTGGAAACCCCCCCAAAAAGTGGGAAACAAATCTTAAGACCGGGTCTGGTTCCGAGTAATTGCGAGAATCATTTGACGAAAACGTCAAGTGAAACATTTGAAGCCTCTGGAATGTGAGCATGTCATATCGATAGCCGTTCATGGAGAAACGGCTCGAGAAGCGCGAAGGTGGTGTAAGAATGTCCTCTTCCGGCGAGTGTATGTAAGCTGCTCTGCTGGCCTGGAGAAACTGACAATGGTGCCCACGGTGAGGCTAGTAATAAGCAGTCGGTATCATGAGCTTTCGGCGAAAGTTCTAAACTGAAAAACCAATGAATGGGAAAGCCTCGAGACCCCTAGGAGGGCATGGGTTTCCTCATGCATGGGAAGATGCTAGTGTAAAACCTCTGACGACTTTTATCCGCATTCAATATGAATGCAGGTACACAGCTGATCCCGTTGGTCCAAAATTTGACGGCCCTTGGCGCCTCGAAGGCACCCTAGATGTGCGGGTATTTGAGGCTATGGCCAATCAGAGACCGAGACGAGGCTGGGGCCAAAGCTCAAATTTCAGCCAGGACTCCAGTTTAGCAACCTTGGCGGTGACGGTACATACAGATATCCGCCCAATGCATCTTGGAGGGCGATTACACAGTTGATGTGTGTGTGTGTTCGGAGGACGGTTGAAGCCACGATTTTAATTTTGATTGAAGATTGATATGATGCGCATACGTACATATCTCCTTGTGGCCTGAATGTGAATAGGTTATTTTTGTGAAATGGTCCAATGATTTGATATTGAAGTTGCAGTTGCAGAACGGTCGTTAAGGCGATATCACCTCCCATGCAAGGTGAGAAGAATTAGAATGTTCGTTTCCATTGCATCGAGGATCGTTCTGTTTTTTTTTTTTAGATTTAGCTTAGATCTTAGCTCCCGGCAATTCCCCTTCGATCAATTCATTGTAGTAATGTAAATGTAATGTAATGAGGGTGTGGACTGGGCTGAATCAGGAACCATTAGTCACCCGTTTTGGCGAAAGTTTCTTTAACGAAGTCCATTCTGTAACCCGTCGACGGCAATATTACGTCTATGTGCAGATGTATCATGGTTAGCTTTAGTGAAGTATTTGAATTTGAATCTCAGGAAGAGAAGAAAAAAAAGACTGCATGCAGAGAAATTCCGGATACAACCAATAACCACGCATCCACCGCCTTCTGCTTCTGCTTCGGACCTCTGCTAGTACTTACCAGGGGGGGGTTAATTCGTACAGCCTGCTAATTCCTTTTTCCCCTTAGTTGCTGCCAACCTTATGCTCTGGGCACACCCTTCTGGAAATTTTTGTTTTTGATACGATGCTGGTTCGTGGTTAGCGTCCCCTCGAACCGCAATGTTTCCCACCAGTGTTCCTGTACATGCAGGTCCCATGGCCCCCCCTTCGTTAACCCCCGTCCGATTGGCAATTCCAATCCAGAAGGTCGCCCGTTTGGCTATTGCAGGTCCTGGGCGGTTTTCCTTTTAGTTTGTGGTTCGCCTGTTCCCCAAATTTCCTGGATCTTTTGTTCATTTTACTGACCTTCTTTTTGTTCCTCTCCTTCCCTTCCATCTCGCCCCTCTTTCTTTCGAATCTCATCCTTCTTGAGATCCATCCCGCTCTGGCTTCGTGCCGTTAGCTGTTTTCTTTCTTTCTTTCCTCACTGTCCCCTCTTTTGTTTTCTGCTCTACAGCCCCTCTCCGGACCTATTGGTTGTTCACCGTAGTGTCTGTCCACTCATTTGACCCCCGTGTAAAGTGTAAAGTCTGCAGTCAGTTTCGTTTTTGGTTTCTTCGGCGACAAATTCAACTTCAACACCATTTCAACGACATTGGATCATATCATCATCTACCAAATTCAACCTCAACCTCAAATTGATACCCATAGGAGAGCGAGGAAGGTTATTTTCTCGGTTCTACTGGAAATATTTAATTAACAAAGAAAGGCTTTCCAACAAATTCAAAGTCAACATTATACCTTGTCAGCCGACTAATTCCTTCGACTACTGTCTGTCTCACGACTTCATTCGTTCTTTTCTTCACGATTACTTTTTATCGATATTTCCGGATTTTTAAGCCCAGCGACCGTATTTTTTTTAAAGGTTACGACTGGAAATTCTCGGATTGAACATACTTCTTGGTTTGGTTGTGCTGGTTTCGATCAAATCGCAGTTTGGAGGCATTGAATTGTTCATCCAAGCCTTCGATTCATATTACAAAAGGAAGACTCTATTCTTCAAATCTCGACCTCAAAGACCGACGAGTCGACGACGGCTTTCGCTCCCATTTATTTGGCTGTCCGGTCTGGATCATTCCATTATAATAGATTAAACTGTCGGAACAACTTGAATTATCAAAGGAAACTCGAAACCCCAACATTCACAGGCAACTGTCGATTTCCTCCAAGCACTCCCGCAAACGCAAGGTTTCATCTTGTATGTTCGTATCACATTTTCGTATATTGATTGTGACAGAACTCCAACTGTTGATACGGGCACAGCAAACTATCTTTAATTGCGCCCCCGTTGATACAAGTTGTGTGTGTGTGTGTTTGCTATATATCAAAAAGGATTCAAAACTGACTTGAAATCGTTATGAAATTCTAGCATTCACGATTGTTAGTAATGACCCTCTGAAGGATTGCCATACATTACTTCCCTCGACAATCTGTCTATTTGCATGCTCTATCACGACTCTCATACGCCTATATAACTCGATAACTGGTGATTCTACTACTATCATTCCGACCATATTCTAATTACGATAGACGACAGACACAATCTCTAAATATCATATTAACTGCCCAGCATGGCTACCGAACTTCACTCTTTGACATCGGCACCGATGCAAACGTTTGTCTTTCCCTCCAAGGCTGCTGCCACTCCTTCAAAACGACCTTCAAGTTCCTCGGCTCTTCTAAATAGAAATAGCGTTCCATCTGGAATGCCCAGTCCGACATATTCTGATAACGGAGCGAGCCCTGGAAATAGCCCATCGAATTTTGTTTTCCCCATGAGGCAGACAGCTACTTTTCCCCGATCAGCTGTTAATCTGTTAGCTCCTACTCCTACTCCTGCAAATGCCCAATCACGGACTCCTCCTGCATCTCCAACCCCACCAGCTGCCACACTTGGTGAGAGACGTTTCCATGCGCGGAGACAAAGCGACCTGGCCTCAGGAAGTAAACCTCTATCCCTAGGAACTCTCAACCAGCCTTTCAAGTTCGGAGGTAGTGTTACTACTCCTTCTCCGTCAAAAAGTGCTACCAGCTCCCCGACCAAGGAAGGAACATCTCCCAAGTTTTCAACCCAAAATGGTCTTCTTTCTCCACCCCCAGATGCATCCAGCCCGGAACCCCCCAAAATCGAAAAGGGAACGGCTGCACCACCGCCCCCGGGTATGCAAGGGCGGCGTGGACATGCTCATCGTCGTAGCTCTGCCATGAGTATGAGCTCGGCCGATGTTCTTAACATGATGTTGACCGCTGCCAAAGCCAACAACCCTAGTAATTCCAACAAGGGTAATGGCAGTGCTCCATCCAGTCCAGCATCCAGTCCCGAAGGTCCTGTCAAAGAACCCGTTGTTGGTGTCGTAGAAGACGTTTCAGGTATGTGCACCCGATCAATCTTGCCACATTTGCACTGCCATACTAAAATTCTTCATGCAGGTCCTGTAACCGATGCCAAGATCGTACTAGAGGTGCCGTCAAGCGCCGTCTCGTGCGATTCATCTGCTTCTTCCGTGGTCAATGCTACGGATGAATCCGTCGAATCGGCTAGGACTTCGGTTGAGGAGACCCCTCGCAAGCCCAGGGTGACCTTCAGTGATGCCACGGAAATTATTCCACGCCCTGCCTCCGCAGGAACCTGCAGCACTTTTACCACTATACGTGGCGAAAGTGTGAGCAGCTTGCACGGCTACAGGAACTCGATCAGTAGCATGGAAGAATTGCATCCTATTGATTCCAGAGGAAGACGTGCATCTGCATCCGACGCTTCAAGCACACCTCGGGTTCCTAGAACAAAGACTGACCGAAGACCCAACTCTGCTGACGCCGCTACTCTTTTGAATGGCGCTCACAAGTCCAGTTGGTTGTTCCCACCCTTGTCCCCGAAGAACCCCTCTGGCAAGAAGAAGGGACACGCGAAGCATCTGTCCGAATCATCGGCTGCTGAAAAGCCAAAGCGCAAGAGTAGAAAGTCCTCCAACCCTGATGGTACACCCGCTACCCCTAAGAAGGTAAAGGGCGGTATGAAGGGATGGGCAGGAACAATCCTCTTGCGCAGATCCTACAAGAAGCGCCAACTCAAGAATCTTCCAAGAAGGACACCGACTCCCCCCACAATGCACCGAGACGAGATTCAACGCCTCATGCTTGAGGGAAATTATGTTCTCATGCCTATAGGTGTGGTGGACTATGAACCACGAGAGTCATCCAGCTTGGAAGAGCCTGGGTTCGAGCCTATGATTGACTTGGGCGCGTACGAAGCTGATGCCGAATTCGAATTCCCAGTCATTGATCTTGATGCTGCCCTTGGCCCATTGAATACCCCAAAATCTCCTAGCAGACCGCTTTCCGGTTTCGAATCTGCAAGAAAGCGTATGCACTCTGCTGCCGGATGGAATTGCTACCACCGACGTGCAGAGAGTATGCCCGAGATGCAACTCTTCTCTCTTGCCGAGGACGAGATCGAGGGAGACGGAATGGGAGATGTTTTTGAAGATACTGAAGAAGAAGACGATGAAGAGGACGAGGAAGACGCTGATCTTACACTCACCGTTGAGGACCTTCCCAAGCCAGTCATGCCCGCTGGGCTTGCACTGAACTGGGATACCGATGATAGTGAGATTGAAGAGCTTGATATCGTTGACGGCGTAGCAAATGTCCGCAAAGGTATTAAGCGCAAGATGAGTCGCCTGTCAGAAGACACTGACCCTGCAAGCGAGTCTCAACTATCAGAGGATGTGGTAATGAAAACCGACGAGGCTCTTGTATCAACAGATGCCCTCTCCATCCCCACACCTACCACTGATACTCAGCTTTCTCCGATCTTCAGCACAAACAACCTCCTAACAAAGCCAATGAGCAATGCTAGCGGAAATGTTTCTTACAACTCTTTACACCATGCTTCATCATTCGACCAGACACCAGCAGTTACACCTAGCACCACTAGCACATCTATCTGTCCCCCCACCATGCCTTCCACACCCCATACATCTGACTTTCTGCTTCCGCCTGTTCCTCAACTGTTCTACCAGGAAGATGACCGTGTGACAATAATGTCAGGCACTTCAATTTACGAGGATCCTCTACTTCTCGGAGAACCTGGCCCAGAAATCAGAATGAGCGTCTCCGTTGATGACATCCCCGGAACATCTAATTCTCAGACAAAGCGTTTCTATCCTTTCTTCGGTGGCAGCGCTTCGTACAGCACTATGCCCGGCGTTGAAACCGGATCCACCGGTACACCCGAGAAGGTCAAGGAGAAGAAGGAAAAGCGATGGAGCAAGATGTTTTCATTCTGGAAAGGCAGATCGTCTACCAACTAAAGAACCTCAACGACCCACTCTCCTCACTAACCCCAACGAACTCACCTACGGAATTTATTTTTCGGTTATGTAATATTACGGTCACGCATGATTCAGATGCAAATCATTATTATCCTTTTTTCCTTTCGGCTTTCCATATTTCCTTGATGTCCAAAACCTGCGAATCTAACCCACTTTTTTTGCCTGCCAAAAGAGGCTCCGACAGCCATTTTCTCGTCTTTCCTTATGCATTGAATCGAACTCTTAGACTCAACTTTTCAATGAATTTCCTTTAACTTTTACTTATTCTCCTTAACTTTCTTCTCTTGAGGCAGAAGGACACCACACCCACAACCCGAACAGCATTGCAAATACACCGTTCCGAAGGCATTGCATATCTTTTTCTTGCTGCATTCATGGTTTCGCCGATAGACCCCTCCAACTCACCTCCTTACGACCTTGCGATTATATATCTCTTCTTTTTTTTTTTTCCTTACTTTCCTTGCCTTCTGACTCATCTTCTTCGCTTTTGCGTTCTTTGATTTCGCGTATCGGTCGCCCTGCTTCATCTTCTTATATAACTGTAACGCCATTACCGACTAACTTGCTTCTATACTTTCCTTAATGTTAATTTCCTTTTTTTGATCTCAAAACCATTTTTTTTATTTACTGAAAAACCCCCTTTCCACATCATTGGAACCAGGACGCACAAAGAATAACGGCTATCCTAGGGTTTGACTCTGTACTTTTTTTCCTCTTTCTGCTTCAAGCACGTCTTTCCTTTTTTTATCCTTTTTTTTCTTGCACACTCTTTTTTCCTCATTTTGAAAAAACAACATGGGCAGCAGATCTTTTTCTCAACGACGATGCATGGTAGCTAGCTAGCTTTTAAGGGTGGGAGTTCTTTTTATATATATTTTATTGAAATGAAGTGAAGTGAAGGAAGGAAGAATTAACTAGGATTAGGATTATATTTGCTGCTACCACCCATCCACCCACCCGTTGGAGAAAACAATATAAGAAGAATTTTTAAAATACAATGAAATTTCGAAATGAAGATGTTTTTTAATATACTTTTTTTTGAGTTTTTGGGAAGGTTTGGGTATATATTTTTTCAAAATTGGGATTGAAGTGGCGAGGTTCTGAGGGATAGGAATTGATTAGGTGGTTCAAATAGCTAGCGGATATTTATTATCTTAGTTAGAAGAATAATATAAAATACATGAACATTATAATCTCTTCATATTCTTTTTTGTTTTCGTAGAAGTGAAGTTGTGGATGGAGGCCTGGCTTTTTTAATTCTTGAGGATTAAAATTTATGGCGCAAGCTTATGGGTTAACCGGTTGTGCACATGTGAAGTTGGCGGACGGAGTTCAGTAGGTCTTTATTATACTGGTGGTCGACTGGTGTCTTCGCGATTAGCTCGGTAGCTGTGATGCAGATGTGGAGGGCATGTCTTTCGTGATGCTCTGTATAAAAGAGGTGGGCTGCGAGGCCGAGGTTAGCATATTGCTTTCAGTTAGTGAGTACTCATATATATATCTTAATGAAGGTTATAGTGGAATAATACAATAAACTTAATAAACCGACTCTTCCGGAAGTGATAATATATCTGAATTTCTGGAGCAACATTCTCATATGGCTTTATATGATTTGGTTATTGTTATCTAATTTCTGGGTGATATACATTAATATGCATTTGGGACGATTTCCCTGATCAATTGTATTGAACCGCATAGGTTATTGTTACAATATGCTGTATTTTCGAATTTTCGATGTTGTTCGAGTTTTCATCCGATTTACTTGATTACTACCTATATAACGAGACGGGTTGGCGAGAAAGTCTCATGGAGCGTTTTAATCTATATTAATATAAGACTAAATGATTGTATTAATATACTAAGATAAATTGCCGGTCTCAGAGTTAGATAGTGGATATTCCGGATTCTCCATCATTGTAGGAGTATGCTATCGACCCCTACCACGAGATTTCGGATCACCCATCGGTATATATACTGTGGGAACATAAATAATATTCGGTACTGTTAACCCTAAGGAAGTGTTCAAGGATAACTAGCTGCCTGTAAGGGCCGTCATCTTATAGATTGGATATTGAAACCAGTCGGTTTCAATATTTGATTAGTCACTTCGACCCTGGTGCCGGTGTTTGCTGTTTGTCTAGAGTATAATATACTAGTCTAGAAAAGCTTCCGGACGTAGGTATGAGGATTGTAGTATAGATTTGAGAGCCGGCGCTACTTGCAGTTGATACGTATCGATACCCATTAAGAGTATTTAACCCGTCCAATATCCGGATATCCCCGAAACGGATCTCTATATGCTATAATACAACGGGCATAGTGTTTCAAATCCAACATACTGAAAAATGGGATAAAGACTCCCGTCGCAATAAATTCGAAATGCAGGATTCGGTAACTTAGGCTTAAGATATTCGAAGGTACTTTGCTCGCTGGGAGGCGTAAATATTGCGTTGTTCGTGTTGCAAAATGAATGTGATACCGAAATAATCGTCTCTTGTCGAATAAAGACATCTTGATCAATTGAAGGAGACTGGATTTGATAATCATCAATCTAAATCCTCCTCGTTTTCATCTACTCCTCAAGATATTTATCAAACCTCAAGATACCTCCTCCATCTCACATCTCCAACGACGTTCTAACCGATATCTAAACTCCTTGCGTTGCGTTGTTTACCAAATCCGCCCCCTCTGATTGGCCACCCCGAAAAAGCCGAATCAGTTAAACCGCAAAACCGCAAAAACGTCAATTCTTCCGACGACCCGCAAAACATAACTACAATCTCAACGTCTTCCGACTACCCGAGACCAGCCCGACGAACGACATCATCGAACCTCCTCCTCATAACCTCCTCCACTTCCCTCTCCTCTCCAATACCTTTTCACTCATCCTCAGCTCTTCTTCACAATGGGTGGCGGCGGAAAAGCAGGGCCAAACAAGTACCTCCCCCCCCGATGACATCAACCCTCTCCCTCCCTCTCCCTCGTCAAAGTAAACAACTAGCTAACATCAATCTCTCCTTCTTCTCTCCAGCTGGCTTGGAAACTGGGGAACCTTCGGTACCTCCCCCATCCCTCCTATTCCCCAACGAAGAAACTAATTGAGATGAATAGGTCTCGCCCGTCAACGCGGTATCATCCAATACACCCTCGCCGCCAATCGTCAAAAGGCTACAGCGGGAGCCCTCCACGGCGCTATCTTTAACGGATGGAGAAGGTTTAGAGGACAGGTGCTTTATATTGTCCCGCCTTTTGTGGGGATTTATTATTTGATGGAGTGGGCGAATCATCGGTATGTTTCTTCTCCTTCTTGCTTGATACCCGGAGTGGGGGGTTTTAAGGTTTGGGAATATATGGGATAGGGGCTAATGTGGAGACTTTGGGGGAATAGAAATGAATTCTTGAATAGTAAGGCTGGACAGGCGCTTTATGGAGATTCAGAGGAGTAGACTTTCTTCTTTGTATATGGGATGATATGATACGACATGATAGATAGGGTTGGGGAAGAGGAGGATAACCAATTGTGAATATTAAACTCCCTTTTTTTTCTCGAAATAACCGAGCTCCTTTGGCTGCTTTGCTAGAGGTGCAGGTTTTGAAGTGTGTATAAAATCAACATATATTATTTCTTCTTCTTTTTGCGATTTGTGGTTGAATGAGGTAGATTTTGAGGCTGGGGATATATTGGTATACGACCGGAGACGGAGAGGAATGTAGAGCATAGATTGAGGTCACGGATATTTCGATACCGGCACTTGATGAATTTCAATAAAATCGGTAGGTCAGCCAGAATTCAATAGCGTAAGTACTAACTAAGAGGTATATATTGTGGGTATACATAAAACCATACTACTCAATGCGAACACTCTCCCTCAGGAGGCATATTACGATACCTGTACCACGTACGCATGTTTATATTACATACCGAGGGGCGGCAGCCACTCGGAATGTATTGCTACCACGAGAATTGACCCGCCTAGAAGTATCACGGCTTCGAAGTTAAGTCAGGTAAAGTAGGTATAAGACATGAATTCCTAAGTTATACGCATAAGTCTGTTCCACACTCTCCTATCTTCACCCAGTATCTTCCATGCCACATATATTTCTTTCCGAGGCAAGTCAAGAAACCATGAAAGAAGAAGGGTAATGGACAAAAACCAGTCGTCGTTAATATACATGCAATAGAGAGTTTTCAAAAAATGATAATAAAAAGGAGATACGTAGAAGGGGGGAGGAGGGGTACGCAAGAGGGAGATGGAAGATGGAAAGAAAGAGCATGCAAAAGAACACCGCCCAGGTTAATGTTTAATGATAATGATGTTTAGAATACATTTTGGGATCATCCGTTTTGGGAAAAAACAAGTAACACCGGTTTGTTTGTTTGAGTAAGCAAGACACCCTTCCGTTAACAAAAAGGCAAATGATGCTGTGCTGGAAAGAAAACATGGGGAAATAAGTGAGGCTTTGATTGTTTGTGGTTTTGTTTGGTAGAGGTAGGGTAGTGGGAGGGGGTAAGGGGAAGGTAGGATGGAATATGGATGGATGGATTGGCTTGTGTATAAAGGGGAGTATAAGTGGTGTTTAGGTGTATAAGTTAGAGGCGTCGTCTTTTATCTCGTATCGTTCCGCTGCATAACCAGTCGCTCATTGAAAAGGAAAATGGCAAAAAGAAAACAAAAAAAGAGACAAATCCATCGAGAGTAGACACAAAAGGCAAGCAAGTCCGTCGAGAGAAACATTAGAGATCAAGTTGAAAGAAGAAGAAGAGGAAGAATTTTTCTTCAACGCCACAATCCATCTCTCAAGCTCATGAGATTCTCAATGACCTCGAGTTCATTGGGTTGTGGAACTCGTCCATCAAGATCTCCAAGAATATCCCTAGGACCTTTTGGCCTCCAGATAGGTTGTTGAGCCTGCTTGCTCTTCCTGACTTTGAACCCTGGTTCCCAGTTTTCCTTGTCTGAATCTCCTTCATCGCTAGACTGGTAGATGGTGAAACCGGCCTTGTTGCCGTTCTTGCCGTTGAGAGTGTCGGCGAGGGTGCGGTATGGAGAACGGTTCTTCTTGACAGTAGACATTTGAGGAGATGGAGTAGCCTTCTTTGGACCCTTTTGAGACGCGGTAAGGACCTTTCGTGGGTGATTGTTAGTCTTGGAGGTGGCTGGGCTGAAGTGTTGGATTTTAAGAGGTTTTGGAGAATCAATTGAGGTGGTTGTGTTGATCAAAGGAATGATAGGATTGGCCGATTTTGGACCCAAAGCATTCTTGGTCTTCTTCTTCTTAGCAACCTCTGAAGTCATGGGAGCAGTGGTAGGAGACTTATGCTTGCGTGCATCGGCTGCAGCCGCGGCTTTGGCTTTGGCGGCAGCGACAACACCGCGAGCGCGAATGGTCTTAAGAGCCTTGCGAGGGGAATCCTCTTTGACGGGTTCGACGCCGAGGGAGGTGTCGCAGCAGGATTCCCAGATTTTCGCGTTTTCGGTGCGACGCTTTGGAGGAGTGTGCTCGTGGAACGACGTGTGAGAGGTTTGGCTGCCACGTGGGAGGGCATCCTCGTCGTCCTCAAGGATGACGGTAGCCTTGCCGTCGAAGGACATGGAAAGACGAACGGCAGACGAAGAACGCTTGAGGAGGGATGGAGTCGGTTGGGAAGCGAAACCAGAACGACGAGGATTGACGAATGTCTTGACAGGCTCTTCAATGTCCATTGGCTTAGTCAGGTTGAAGTGAGACATTTCTGGATCGTCTGGAATGGTGGATTGAGTGGACCCGAAGGAGGTGTCTGGAGTTTCACAGGCTGGATTGAGGAGGAAATGAATAGGCGAGGTCTTGCGAAGGATCTCTGGTTCCATGTACGAGTCAATGGAGGTCATAGAGGTATCAGCAGTTATAATGGAGAGATCTGGCTCGGTAGCGTCAGAGGTATGATGGTTCTGAAGGTCTCCGTTAGGGCAGGGAGACGAAGGACGACTAGAGTGAGATGGAAGTTCGATGGTGTCGTCGTCTTGAGGAATCTTTAAGGCCGAGGTGAAGGGAGATATAATTGGATCAGAGGAGAGGGGGACGTTTCGAGGGATGACTTCATGAGGTTGAAGAGGCTTGCTCTTTCGTCGATGAGTTTGGCGACGGTTTTGGAACCAGATCTGGATAATAGGTGTTAGTCAGAAACTGTGGGAGGATGATGTTGATGTTGGTGATAGGTGTGTGAATATCGTGACATACCTGGACTTGCTTGTCTTCCAATCCAACTCGTGCTGCGATCTCCTTTCGCTTGTGCTTGTCTGGTCGGTCACATTTGGCAAATTCTTCCTCCAAGACGATCTGGTCCTTGTGACTATTATAATTTATATCATTGTTAGTATACGAGGTTTCTTCGACAAGTGATTCGAGGTGGATATAATTACCTGGTACGTCTACGTCTCCTTCGGGCTAGACTGGCATCGTCGACATCTGGAGGGAGGTTGTTTGGGAGGGTGGCTGGGGAGTGGGTAATGAAGGCGAAGGTTTGAGCCGGAGCAGCAACAGGACTGACTTTGGACGCCATATTTTCAATTCGATCTCACTCTTTCCGTCTTGACGTTGATGATGGTAATGGTACTGTTATTTGGTGTAGATGGTTGGTCGTAGACGGTTGGTTAGTTGTAGATGGTTGGTTTGGTAAGAGGTTGATACTCCCACTATTGCATTCGACAAAGGTGCCGGGAAAAGGTATGCAACGTGGGAGACACTAGACTCTGAAGTATATTAATGAGCGTGAAGGCCAGAAATATCGACCAAGGACATCAAAAGGAATGGTACCAGAATATCTAGTGAGAATCACCAAGACCACCAGGAGGTTAGTTAAGTAGTGTTTATATTATCAGAGGGGGGAAGAGAAGGAGGAAATGTCAATTTGACGTTGAAAAGGGTTAACAAAGTTGTTTTGAATAATTACCTAAACGGTTATCATTCACTCTCACCTCATAAAATACCTACGTGTTTTTTCTTTTCGGATGTTTGATCAAGATCGGTTCTCGGAGTGGAGTCTTGAGCCTTAGGCTTTTCGAGTGAAGTCCGGGGTGGCTGGCTCGGACGCGATAATTATGTCTTGACTTGTGAAGTTGAGAAAGAGGAGGAGAGAAATGATATGATATGATAGAAAACAGACTGATTGGCCAGTCCACCAGTGACCGGCCCTTTTGAGGAAAGTAAATTGATTTGAAAGGAACAAGGGTCACCGCGTTATTAACAGATGTTGATATTATGTACTTATGCACACGCGATGGATGTGGACGAGGATGATGATGATGTTTCCGAAGAAGGGTTGGTCCTGGTCTAGAAGCAATCGGGAAGTTTGTGGACGTGCCGTTGTGTTGTGTTGTTTGGTAACTATAATAAACACCCACGTGACTAAGCCTAATCGGGTAATTTTAATTATTTTTCCACTTTACTCCGCATTTGGCAGTCAAAGTGCTCTTTTTCTTTCTTTCTTCTGACATCCCACAATTACTTGATCCATATCTAATTATACCTCAATCTTATTTTTTGATATAACTCGGTACTTATAGTATTTACTATATCATGCCACAGTCGAGGAGACCTCCACTACCAAAGGGAAAACAATCTTCCAAATCCGACAAGACCAAAAGAAATACATCATCCAGCCAAAATAGTAAAACCAATCCCAGGAAAGGAACAGACGAGAATACTACGAAAAGTATTACTACGAACCCGCTGGTTATATCACAGTTTAAAACTATCTTGAACACTTTCCAGCACACCTTTTCACATCTATTCACTCCGGAACTACCCCAAATCATCCAGTCTATCAAACAGAGTCTATACCTCAGGGACTATGTTACAGCATTCGACTCCCCAGAGAAGCTACAGGCCTATGTCGTCAGGTGGAGTGTGGCTCGAGCTCTGGCTTACTTTGAAATGATCTCTGGACACTGGTGGTCTGAAGATGTTACACAAACATTCACTACAGGTCGACAACGTCTCAGAGTAACATGTGTGGGCGGTGGGGCTGGAGCTGAGATAGTTGGCATCACAGCTGCATATTCTTTTCTCAACTCTAGTTCTAAATCTAGATATCCAATTGAAGATGAAGAAGATATCGATAGAGGGTTGGATCTGACATTTCTGGACTTTGCTACATGGACTCCAATCACAGACTCCCTCTACAGTACTATTACAGATCCCACAAAGGAATCAAATGTTTTCCTCGATAAATCTAAGTTTTCCGCCAAGTGTTATCAACAGGATGTTCTCACCCCGCTTTCAGATACTACTATAACTTCAATGGCGTCGGCTGACATTGTCACGATCCTATTCACCGCCGGAGAACTTTATTCTCAATCACCGACTGCCACGACAAAGTTCTTTATGTCTCTTCACGCCCTTACAAAACCCGGTGCTCTACTCATAGTCGTTGACTCAGCCGGTGGATTCGAAGATCTGGACGTATTATCGAAAAAGAATGATCAAGAAGGAAATTCATCCAGTTCTGAAGCTGGGAATATCGGCGGATACAAACTGGGGTTCTTACTCGATAAGACTCTAACCAACCGAGAACAATGGCAAACTATCGCTAGTCAGGACGCGAAGTGGTGGCGGGTACCACAGGAGTTAAAGGATACCGGCGGATATCCGCTGGAGTTGGAGAATATGCGATGTCTGATACGAGTGTATCGTAGGAACGACGACCCTTAATTCTATATATTTTCTCTCTCTCTCTCTCTCTCTCTCTCTCTCTCTCTCTCTCTCTCTCTCTCTTACGCTGCTTCAATCTTATAGATTCTGATACTTTGGGAATTTACTTCTTATCTGGTGCTATATTTGTTCCTGCAGCCTATCCGTGGCAAAAACGCTGGGATCAGCTGCCGCAGCTTCGTTAGCCTACAGCTGGATAAACTTAACATCCATCCCATGCATGATTAAGCTTAACTCGACCCTTTTCGCCCGGCCGAACAGCGAAAACACCAAAATAACTCATCTGATAAAATCCGGCGCTAGTTTGGACAGCTGCACAGCTCGCCGACAGTTGCTTTGGTCCCTTTTACTTCTTAGCTCTCAGCTAGCCATTTAGCCCGTCCCAACCCTGCGCTGCCACCCTTCTCATAACTCTACCTCTCCAACCATCCAACCAACCACTTTCCTCTTCTTCTCTTCCTCCCTTTCCTTCCTTCTCTGCGACTCCCCAACTATCATACGATACGTACCATCTTCATCCTTATCGTGAGATAAGAAAGTAAACAGATGACAGTTCCCACAAGCAAACCGTTACCAAAATCCATCTTGTCAAAGTCTGGATTCCTCTAATTATAAACCCTTCGATTCTCTTCTTCCATTTTCTATCATTTTTATCAAAAATCCCAAGAACTAAAATTAAAGGTTCAGCATGACTAATGCTGATATCGTCTCGGAGAATGACGACAAACCATCTAAAAGACCTAAAGTTCTTATTATTGGAGCTGGAACTTGTGGATTGAGAGCTGCAGAAGCATTGATACAAGCAGGATATGAAATCAAGGTTCTCGAAGCTCGAGATCGAGTAGGTGGTCGAATCGCGACTACTACGAAGCTTGGACTTCCCTTGGATTTGTAAGTATCTACTATCTTCTGTATTCAATTGCTGCCTACTATCCTAACTAACTAATTATGTCTACTATAGGGGCGCAAACTGGATCCATGGAAACGTCGGAAACCCCATTATCGCAATCGCCGAAAAGGCCAATTCGAGCTACAGCGTCGATGAACTCGACGATACCATTGTATTCGCTCCAGATGGATCTCTCCTCCCAAAAAGACTGGGAGACGAAGTAGTCACCAAGATGTGGGACTACTTCGACGAAGGAATCACATACTCCGCCCAAAACATGACAACCATCCAACCAAACATCAGTTTCATGGAATACTACAAATCCAAAATCGCAGCTGAAGAAGGATGGGACTCGGAACGACAAGGCTATCAATTACAAGTCGCAGATCTGTTAGGGAGTATTGTGGCCACGGAGATTGGTAAACAGGATTTTAGGAATTTACATATGGAGGAACCTATTCCCGGGGAAAACTTGTTTTTGTCCTCGACTTATGGACCTGTGATGGATTTGATGGCTCAGACGGTTTTGAAAGAAGACGGGTGTTTGGAGTTGAATAAACCGGTTGAGAGGGTTGAGACTGTGATTACGCCGGATAAGGGGCCGGTTCATAGTGTTTATACTAAAGACGGTGGGGTTTATACTGCTGATGCAGTGCTTTGTGCGATTCCGTTGGGATCGTTGAAGCAGGATAGGATTAAGTTTGAACCGCCAATTCCAGAGAAGATCCGACAGTCGATTAAGCATCTTGGCTATGGATCTTTGGAGAAGGTATATCCCCTCACACACTCTCTATATATGAAATATATCAGCTAATAGTATAATGATGTACAGACATACATAACCTTCCCAAAAGCGTTCTGGATGGGCGGACCAAGCTACTTCATCTTCCTCGCCACAGAGAATAAAACCATGGCCGCAATCTCCCTAGCCCACATCCACCCTCCCCATAACCAACCAACCCTCCTATTCTACACCCACGGCTCAACCTCCAAACACATAACCTCAATCCTTCAATTCACCCCATCACCCCAAGAAACCCGTTCCAAAATCCTTCAATTCTTCCAACCATTCATCTCAAAGCTACCAAACTATTCACCAGATAACCCGGATTGTACACCCCGGGATTATGTAGCTACGAATTGGTTGAATGATGAGTATGCCGGCAACGGGAGTTATACGAATTTCCTGGTGGGACTGGTGGATGGTGTTGAGGATGTGAAGGTTATTGAGGAAGGGATCGGGGAAAGGAGGTTGTGGTTTTGTGGTGAACATACGGCGCCTTTGTTGGGGCTTGCTAGTGTTAGTGGAGCTTATTGGGCGGGGGAGGGGGCTGCTAAGAGGTGTTTGAGGGCTTTTGGAGATGATGAGGTTATCACTACTGTTGTTTAGGGGAGTATTTGGGATATGAAGGTTGAAAATGTCGATGGGTGATATGTGGAGGGCCGTCAGAATGGTGGTCGCGGTTTATTTTACCTTTTAGGCGCGGTATGCGAGCGCGATATGCGACTTAATCAATCAAATTAGTTTTCACAGCCCGTTTTCCAAGCCATTATCAATGTCGTAGAAATCCTTTTTGGAATAAAGTAAATGTGTCTATGTACAAATAACACTAGGCTTCTAAAAAAGCCTCTGCTTCTCATTTCAAAGCCATAGCTCCCCATCTCAGTCTCCATTAAAACAAGTTTAAGTGCGGAGATACATAAAAATCCACCCATCATCATTAACCCTTCATCAAATATTTTTGGTCCATTTTTTATATTACACACCCACTTCTTAGTGATACTGAAGTTCAGGCCGTTCATCTTAACCCGAGCAAGTAGTTTCCACCTTTTCCACCCTCGCTGCCAGGGAGATAAGTGACATTGGGGTTGCTGGCGAGCATTTGTGCAATATCCTTGGCGGCATCGATTTTTCGGATTTGAATGACTCCGTCGCCGCTCTTTTCGATGGCTTTGGAGATTGTTTCTGCTGATTCTGCTTCTCCCTCGGCACGGATGACGGATGCTATATATTCCCAAAATAGTCCAATTAGTCCAACTCCATCTTTACAAGATCCAAGTATTAATATTATTAAGGAGGGAAATGTTACGAACCCTGCCTCTCCTGCTCCGCCTTCTCAACAATAAACCTAGCCCTCTCAGCATCCTGCTGAGCGATCTGTTTCTGTTCCACAGCCTTGGTGAATTCCTTCCCGAACGTCATATGCGTGATACTAACGTCTTCCAACGCGATATTGAATTCATTCGCACGTTTTAGCAGTTCCGCGCGGATTAAGTTCGAGACTTGTTCTCTTTGCGTGATCAGCTCTGCGGCGTCGAAACGGGCTACTATGGCTTTTAGAACTTCGTTGCCGATGGAGGGGAGGACTCTTTCGTCGTAGTCTAGACCCAATGACTATTTTCATCACTGATTAATACGGTGTTTTATAACCGGGGTGTTAGGATGGGGGGTAAGGTACTTGATAAATCTTCGGCAACCTCCCAACTTCCGGTCTATGCAAAACCCTCAACGTCAAACTAACCATCTGCAAATCCTTACTACCCGTCGTAGTACTGATATTCCTAGGCTTCGTTCGAACATCGTAGATAATAGCCTTTTGTAACCATGGGATCAGGAAATGAGTCCCTTCGTTCACGACAGTTTCTTTTACACCACTCAATCGGTCGAAGATTACGGCGCGAGAACCGCCTTTGACGTCGTAGAGCGAGGCTTGCAGGAGACCTACGCCCACGGCGGCGGGGACAGCGAGGCGGTAGATGGCGTTTAGAGCTGTGGCCATTGTGGATGTGGTTGGTTTGGGAGGGTTGGAGTGGGGGATTGGGATGGTGATGGTGGGGGTGAGGTGAGGTTGGTGGAGGGTTTTTGGCGTAATTGAAGTTTGTAGCGCTAAAAATTTGTGATGGGCGTACTAGGCGGGGATTGTGGGGAGAGGGGCGGAGATAAGCGGAACGCTTGCGATGGCCTACGAAATACAACAACACTGCTTGCAATTAACAACTTGGATTTTGGGGTTGTAAACCCGCGAGACCAGTTGTAAATTGCGGATTGATATTGTGAGAGGATGTTGTTTAATGAGTTCACTTATATTCTGGATTATAGAAGTTGAGAGAGTTATAGTTAAAGGTTCTTGATAATATGACTATGACTATGTAAGCAAGCTATGAACGCTATAGACACGAATTCGTATTCCATCCATCCATCCCAGCTTGAATGTTCCCGCTGATATTCAAAGCAAAAGAAAAAGAAGAAGAAAGGCTATGAAAGTTGAGTTACGTCCGGTAATGACAGTCCGTGGCCAGTGCAATGCATGTTCGAGTAGTTTGAAGAATGAAGAAAGAAGAAGAAACAGTATCTTTTAAATTATAATGCAACTGTTAAGAAGAAGAAAGTACCAACAGCGGGATTTTCAAGAGAGAGGAAAAAGGCGACGCTAGTTACTGCTGGGTTAAAATATGCAGATAGGCGTCGCTATAAAAAAATATAAAAAAAGGGAATTAAAAGGAATTCAGAGGTGTGCAATGTGCGTGTGTGCGTGCGTGTCATGAAGGGGCATCTTTGCTTTGGCTTCAGCGCTTTGCAATAGTAAGACTAATATCAACGGGGCGGAAAGAAACGGAAATGAAAAACACCAGATAACCCCTCCCTTCATTTTGTGGCTATGATTTCGGATGCTGCAAAACAAGAAGAAGAAAACGGGAGGAACGGATAAAAAGCCCAGAACACCATGCTATATAAAGATCCCTATGATGAGATAGAAGAGAGAAGAAAGCGAAAGAAACGGCGGGATTAAAACAGTTTTGAAGGGTCGGAATCGCGTGGTAGGCAGGGCTTGTAGGTCGCTTTGCGGGTTAACACGCATATACATATATACAGATAACGACTGGTCTGCCTAGCTACTAGTTTGTTGCAGCATCGAAGAGTGGTTCAAATGAATTTGGTGGAGAGTTGGTTGATTATAGTATCAACTGGTGGAGATTCTTTTGAAGGATGACTAGGTTGTGTGTTAGCTTATACAAGTCAAGTTCGAGATAGTAAGAACTTACTGTCTTGAACGCTGGACATGGTAATCTTGAGAAGATCGGTATCGGTAGCGTTTGTGTAGTGGACGTAGATATCTTTCGAAGGGTTCCTGTTGAGTCTCTTGAAGTTGTCGTGGAAGAACTCGGAAGCTTGTTTGTACGACTCTGGGTCTCCGGTGTAATCTGGGAAGTACTTCTTCACCGGCGAGGCACTGATTTTCTCGCGGAAGAGATCGATCTTGTTCATGAAGAGGATTATGGATGTTCGTATGAACCAATGGGAGTTGCAAATTGATTCAAATAACATCAGAGCTTCTTGCATTTGGTTCTGTACTTTAATTAGTGATTGCTTCTGAAACGGATCTGCTGCTAGGTATACTCACGGCATCCTTATCCTCAACGAGACATTGGTCGTATCCGCTAATAGCGACCAGGAACAATAGAGCGGTAACACCCTCGAAGCAGTGGATCCACTTCTTTCGCTCAGATCTCTGGCCACCGACGTCAAACATGCGGTATCGTAGCTGACCAAGGTCAAATTCCGTCTCGTTGATTCCGGTGGTCTTTAGTCTCGATCTCAAGATATCTTGGTCGTTTGGGATATAGTCGACTGCAAAGATTCTGTCCAACTCCTCATAATAACTAAATATCATCAGTTTCATATTCGGAATCATAACGGGATTGGTGGGAGAACTCACTATGATAGATTATCGTGAAGGGCGAATTCGTTTCCTCGGGCTACGGTCTGCTGTACTCCTGCATCGTTCCATAGGGATTTCAAAGGTATCAAATGATCCCTTGGCATCTTTTCTCCACTGCTGAGTTCCTTTTGATTCAAGATCAAAGAGACATGTTGCTAGAAGTTCGAGAAAAAGGGTGAGCTTCGTGTATCTCTATGTTAATATGAACGATCCCTACCTCGTTTTCTGCCTTCTCGAATGCCAGACCGAAATGCTCCATCTGTTCCAGGACAAGCTTCATAGATTCTGTGATGTTCGTGAATATTATTCCACGGTATCGCTCTCTATCGGTCTTCTGAAATCCGGCGGCGTATATCAGTTGCATCTGCTTGAGAATTGTAGATTTCCCACTTTCACCAGCACCTAAAGTTCACAGATATACCGGTTAATTAACCTTACTAGCACAAAATTAGGAAATGGGATTATAAAGACCGACCTAGCAGCAGCAGCTTAACCTCCCTGGCCATCCGTTTTTCGTCCTGCCGGAGCGTACGCTCTATTTCTTTCGACCGCAGCCTTTCGGCTGAGTCTTCGTGTGCATCTCCACCCATGCACATTTCGAGGAATGACCCGAAGAGCGGAATCTTGGATAGCTTAATTTTGACAGTGCCCTAAACGCGGCAAGCGTATTGGTCTGCGATTTCTCGCAAATTTTATATATAAAGAAAAGGAGGGGAGGGAGGGGAGGGGAGGGAGGAAGGATATGGATTCTCTTCGTCCCGATAGTTCAGTATAGTCGGTATAATCTTAGTTGGTAGTATTATATACTGATTTTGTAGAGGAGGAAGGATAGACCGATGTCGAGAACCACAGAAGGATATTGGTTAGGCCAGTTGGTCGAAATTCAAGGAAACTAGTAGCTGCTGAAGGTATTTGCGCACTTTTAAACGATATGTCGAGGAAAAACCGGACAAGGATGTTGTATAGTAGCAGCGATGGCCTGTGATAATGATTGATTGGATTGGATTGGATTGGATTGACGGGACAATGAGGGATAAGTTGATCGGTTCAGGGTTTTCGATGCTATCGATACCGGAATACACAATAGAATTCTAGAAAATCGGCCAGGCACGGATGAAGAACGGACAGCTCCGGTAGGGACGGACGAAAGGGAGAGGCTCCTGAATTTGAAATATTGGATGTGGACGGTGTAATAGAAATTGAAATTGAAATGAAAGCGCAGATGATGAAGGGTTGGAGATACTGCTTTAGTAAGGTGCGAAAGGCAAGGCACTTTTGGGTGGTCGTTGTTGCGGGCTGCGTTTCAACACCGAGCCGGGAAACTAAGGCGAAAGGAGCGACTGCTCGTTCAGGAAGCCGGATAGATATCTGGAAGGCGAATCGGAGAGCTTGGCCTGGTATTGTCCGGTTGGATTAATTCTGCAAGTTCTATTCTGCAGCTAGCCGGGCGGAGGGGCTTCCTGGAAGGTGGTTAGGATTGAAAGGAGGAGGTCGAGATGCGATGCAATGTTATCGATTTGAAATCCTGGGGTACTCCGGACTGTAAGTACTTCTGCCCCGACTGACAGATGCACAACTGCGCTAGCGCTGACTGACGACAAGATGAAAAGTTAATACGGTCCGTTCGTTCTGTCAAAAGGAATAATTAAAGCAAGATCCGGGGAATAAAAAAAAAAAGCCTCCAGAGTGGCCAGCCAGAGGGTATAAGTAAGGTAAGTAATTTTAATTTTTTTCTTTTAACAGGAAAAAGAAAGGAAGAAGGAAGAAGGAAGCAAGGAAGGCAGAAGGAATTAATCCTCATGAATCGAATCTGAATCGAACAACCGTGGTACAGTCAAACCCACCAACCAGGCCAAACAAGAGACAGGAAGGTCTTGGAAATACCCGCGACAAGATGATGAGTGAAAACGGCCACGGCACGCTCGCCTACTCCAGATTCATAATGGCGTTTCCGCGAAACGGGGAAATTGGGCTTGCAGCAGACTTGATCGAAATCGATGTCTAGTCTGGGTACTTACTTACACACAGGACAGACAGGCAGACAGACAGACAGACAGTACGAGGGGGTCTGCTATTGATTGTAAGTTTTTTTTTTTTGACCTTATTTTATTTTTCTTATCAGGCTGAAGTCAAGATTTGGGGTTTCGGCATTCGGGGCGATCGGATTTTATGTACTAATTGCTTTCTGCTACAGCACAGTACTCTCCTACTCCTGCCTTTGCTTCTGCTCCCTTCTGTACTGTGCGCGCAATAATAATGCAATGCAGGGAAGGAGGGAGCGAGGGGACACTCCGGGTGGAGAATGAACATACGAAACTCGATTGCAAAACCCACCAAGAATTCCTCACCGCTGGCTAGGTAGGCTGAACGGTACAAAACTATTGTCGTGTGCCTGTGAATGTGGGCACGGACCACGGATTGGAGTAACCAAGCCCGAGGAATTGGCCTAAACTGTGACAGCGAACCACAAGAGCCGCCGGGAAGTCATCAACAGAGGGATAACTTTTCGGAGAATGGATGGCTGAAAAGAAATTGGTGGTGCAAGGTCGGGGAAAAACGATGGGTTATAGATCTGCCTGCTTTAGGTGACATACAAGGGAAAAGAGAGATATGGGATTGACTAATATCAGACGGGTGGAGCAGCCCAGGATATGATATAGTTCGAGTTCTGGGGAATAAGAATGGAGGTATGTAGTATGATGATATGATATTAATGCAATGCAGACAGATGTCAACTGAACCTCAACTGAACTCAAAGCAAGCACGACAAAGGACGCTAGCTTCGAAGCCATCTGCTATAGGTTCCTGTATTAAGGTCCCGACTTAGGTAATGGTACCTTGCGGTTGGAAATAACACAACAGCAAACGGTACCGTGGTGGGCCTCGATACTAATGTCTCTAGCCCTGCAGGCCAGAACACAAACAACAGTTACAACTGTTGTCCGAAACATCGCATTTGCCTTCCCTGTGGTTTCTCGAGCTCTCTCGCAGAGAGTGTTCAAAGAAAAATCAGATTTCAAAAGGTCGGAGGCTATATAGCCTTGATCCATTGATGTGGATCACGCCGTACTTGAAACCCGCAGAGGTAACCACCAGATATTCTGGCTGCGTGATTGCGGAGCTGAACTATTTTTTTCCAAGGAGTCCACACTTTATCGGAGCAATTAACTGAAGATGGGAATATAATAGTGCAATTGTAATATCGATCGAAAGACAAGTATCGGTACTTCTCGTCGGGATAGTGCCATAACCACAACAATACGCTAGGAAGGAGCTTACTAGACAAGTACTCTACTTACCAGATTATAGGTATTATTAAGTTACACAACGTCTTTGAAACGTACTGTCGTCAGTGGCGGTGGAAGCGAAGTTCGTACGCGGATCGAGTATTAATCGTCGGTCAAGAAATCGATAAAAGAACCGTCTGATATATATATATAGATTCCTCTTTGGCGAATTCGAAGCAGGCGAACCAGCGGGCTGATATACGTTTGCCGTTTCTTGAACTCCGAGTCCTCCGACCCGATGCGGGAATTGCCTTCCTGGTAAACCGTTACAAGTTTGTATCCCGAAAATAGGAAGCCGCTGAAAAAAGAATTAATAGAGGCCGATCTTAACAGGTTTGCACTAGTCGTATCCAAAGAATTCCAGATACCAGGGTGATCCTGTTTCCTAAGATGCTGCTGTGATGTGTAACTTTAGATCATTCAAGAGCTTCGTTCGATCTGGAGTTTGCAAATATTGAATGAATGGTCCAAAACAAACGCTACTAAACGTTAGCTCGTCGGGCTAGTGAGGGATCAAGGTTGATAGCTGAAACGGTATCAATGGCCCACTTGGAGAACCAGATACAAATCGTGGCGTGGGGATGACAGGCAGCCTAGTATCGCAACTTTATGGGCTCCGTCAAAAACTCCAAAACCAACAGTTGGCAGACTAGAAATAACAACAACAAACATTCGCAAAGAAAAATTACCGAGTGCGAGAAAGAAAGAAAGAAAGAAAACAAAAAAGGCTGAGGCAACTACATTAACGTGTATGACCGAGGTAGAGCCCAGACTGGACTTGCGAGAGGGGGCGGGGCGGGAAAGATATGCTTACGAAAAGGAATGTGCAAGTTGCAAGCTGCAAGTTGCAGATGGGATGGGATGGGGCAAGTCGATCCTGTGATGTTTTTTCTCCGTTCAGTTCGCCATGTCAGACCCTGAACGAAATCCACGGCCTAAAAATGTTAATCGAAATTAAGGAGATGTCAGAAAATCGACTGGCTCCGAAATTTCGACACGGTGACAGTTTTGAACTCTAAGCCTTCACAAGCAAATATACATGGAACTGTGCCGGAAATGCCTAACTCGGGATCAAATGCAAGAGCCTTATGAGGGGGGTTATTGGCACAGTTTGCAACGTTTGAGTGCAAGTAAATACTACTTACGTCTTGATGTTGGACTTCAAAGTTCATCTGGGGACATTAATTTGCAAGTAGAATTTCGGAAAAACTTGGAAGTGCCGCAGGGATATAAAAGGAAGCCGGTCATTCACTTACAAGCGTTCAAGTATAACCGAACAAGGCGTTATTTCGAACCTCTGCGACCGGTTGACAGTTCAATAATGTGTAGCCGTGCTCTATATCCGACGCTTAATTCGAACTTCATTCAAGACTTCCAACAGCCAAGATCGATTCAAAAACAAAATAAAATAAAACAAATAAAGTATTTTCCACTCTCCAAAACTATGGATGTCGACAAGGGAATACGGGTTATTTAAACTACCGTGGAAATAAAAACAAATGCCGCTCTTAATGTATGTATAGCCTGGTCTCTCAGAAAATTAAAACTCCACTTGCAAATGACTTTTTATTTTTCGGACGCAGTTGCAATCGCGGTGGAATGGCCGACAGCGAGTCTGTGCTTTGCATATATGGCACGCCGCTAGAGTCTCAAAGTCACCGTCATTCTCCACACTTGCGATGTTGATCAAGGGTTTAGAGAAAAAGTCAGCGGCGATCAAGAAAAACTACGGAGAGCACTCGGGAAGTCTATAAACGATATTCGGGTGGAACTTTTTCTGAAGGTGATTAAACTATACCATATCGTTGGAATTCGAAGGCAATACTCGAGTTCATATGCGGGTGTACTTATTATACGCCTGTATGATGTCTGGCAGGTGTCAAGGACATGTCCCGAAAAGCCGTTTGATAAACGATCGATACAGATCAAGAAACCAAACATGACGACTAAATTCGCAAAAGTATACATACAGAATCGAAACATCCTGCTTTAAGTAGAGGTACCTCCGCAAATGTATTTATGCATGAGCCTAGACAATCATTGGACATGCAACCAATGAAGATCTTTTTCACGAGTGAGCGAGCTGTCTTGTCAAAGATTTTCTCGCCTTTGAAACCCTTGAATCAATACGATTAGATAATAATACGATACGTCGTCTAGAGTCCGAAGACCTTCCAATTGGGTCGCTTCGAAACATCCAAGTCTTTGCCATCGTTGATTATGCGGAGAAAGTTTTCCCTCGTGATAATATCCAATGTATCTTTCTTCCCCAAGAAATACCAAGCATTTCTCACATCTCCCCTTCCATGCATCTACTAAAAACTATATTGTGGGGAACCGAGCCAAAGCAAAAAAGACACACTAAACCGCACTCACGCACAGCTGCCACAAGAGAGGGATCATAGCGCAATATACCATATCAATTCCCCATATACTAACAAAATTCGCCATTTCCCCCGCTTGGCAGACAACTTACTTTTGGTTCGGTGGACTGGCAAGCCTAGTCTAATGCCATCATCATGGTCTGAGAAATTTCGAAAAGTCTAGATGGACCCCCCCTTTTAGATTCTCGTCGGGCATTCTTTCCTATCAACAGGTTTCCAACAGCGTGGGGAGGGTCAATGGACAACAGGAAGATTCAGCCTCCACATGTCTCACTAGATGTATCCCATGTGTGGCCTTAGTTGTCTTGAGTTCGGAAATAACCTCTGCACGAAGAAGCCCCTCCCACAGGTTTTTCCCCTCCCTTCCAACCCTTTCCCACAGAACGATGACTTACATGCCGAAGCAACCTGCAGCGAACATTTAGCCCTCTACGTTTTAAATCTACAGGGATATACGCAAGAGCACTCAGGTCCCAACATGATCATAAACCAACATTGCAAACGTTAACGCGGGCGGTTCGCTCTTGCTCGTACGTGCTCTCACATGCACATGGCCAGAATCCAAAAAACTCATTGCCGTTCCTGAAAAGCCGAGATGCCAACTAAGCTAGTAAACTATAGTATGCCAAAAAAAGACCCAAGATGTGTGCCGCGTGCATCTGTGCCTCAGATATGCTCTCTCTATTGAGAGGGGAAGAAGCATGAATTCTAGAGAGTGATAATAATGTCCAAGGATAGTAGTATCATCAGCGCTATGGGACCAAAAGCTGAGATCAGTGCGTCTTTTTTATGCGTGTCGAAGCAGGTTTCTTTCATCCCTTGCTTTGCTTGGAGCTTATCTCCATCATATCATCTGGGGCCAGCTGGAATTAACTTCCACCACTTAGAAGTCAAACGCAAGGTGCCGATAGATAACTTCTGATGCGTAAGGTTTAGAAGACTGGCGTTTTCACACTTCGACAATGTGACATTACTCGTATTAACTTTTTTTTTCTCTTTCTTTCACAAGTCCGTGCCGTCATTATGTTTTTTCTGAAGGGTCAAAATGCATCCCCGTTAAACATCACCAGAAATGTGCAATCGACGACACATTTTATAACATCCCTAGCATGCACAAAAAAGCAAAAGACTTAAAAAAGACTTGTGGATTTCTTGTCCCCTATTCTTCGGATCAATCGGTTGAAATTTTGCACAAAACACCGTCATAGTAGGTGATAACATCCAGCTTTTTGTGGGGTCGCTTGGTTATATTCGGGTACAATGCCACCTGAAGCCCCGAGAGAGTGACTTCATGAAGCTTCATGATAAAGATGTCAATGCAAATGAGGGCCCCTCTTTCTAAACCAACGGAAACATTTCACAAACGTCACGAAATTTCAAATGTCAGTTTTGTTTTCTGCATATCTTTGCGCACAAGACATTCTTTCCCTTTCTGGGTTAGGATTTGGAGACTAACTAGTTAACGGAGCGGCGAGGGGGGGACGGAAAAACCCTGCAGCCTGCCCGCTGGTTCGTCTCAAGATCCACTGGTCCCTTTCGTTCTACATCTTACCCCTGGGTATGTAGTATGCATCTGGATCCGAGCATCTCGGGGTTTGAGGTCACGCAGTTGTAGATAAAAGTTTCTAGGATCCACTTTGGAAGTTGAGGGAACGCTCTCAAGTTTTTATGTATGAACTTGCATACAGCATATCAATTAACTTTCGATGACCAGTCCGTGAATGTTTGAAATGTAGAAGGCTTGATTTGATCTAAAGTCTCGCCAGGCTAGTTAGAGCGCCACAAGCTGCCGCCCTTTAAATTGTCTTGAACTCTCCCTCGACCTCAACACTTTGACCTCGAAATCCTCGAGGAAAAAACGCCTCAGAGGTGTCACGGAGATGCTCGCGTTTCGGCTCACGGAAACCATAGAGCTAGCTAGTTTGTTTCATGTATTTAATAGGAGAGCTTGAAATTGAATTCTGTAAGCTCAAACTATCGATCGATCTAGCTGTACTGCCCACTTGAGTTTGTTAATAGTCAAAACAACCATCCGACAAACAAAGGACATTCCTCAAAACCCGATCCCGCGATCGAACCATTTAATCTGCAAGAAACGTCAATCCATACTTCGGAATCTACCGGTGCGCATGGCATGGTGACAAACCCACTGGTTTAAGCAATCAATCCTTCTTAGCCTATTTTATTCATGTTCGACCCCGATAAGTAAATGGTTGGTTCATACATACATACTTGCGTATGCATTCTGCGAACGAGCGAACGGAACCACACAGGCTCAAATCATTCATGCTTCATGCAAGGGACCGGTTAAACTCCCCAAGACTCTCTTCAGCCTTCTACCGATCCATATTCGTTAACTGGTCCGCGTTACATACGTTCCGCTAAGATATTGTACAAGGTTTTTTTTTTTTTTTTTTTTTTTTTTTTTTCCCTGTTACAGAACCACGTTCCTGATGATCGAAAACCCACGGGTTGGGAAAATGAGGGGGGGGGAAGTGTGGAGGAGGATGGCTGTTTAGCCGGTTTAAAGACTTGGTAGGTATGCATATCGGCTTAAAAGTCTTGATTTTTATATATCAAATCTTCATATTCTTCAAGCCGTGCTTCTTTTAAATCCTGTTTTTTATATCATGATATCGGTATATAACTACACGGCATCGTGCGGAGTAGATTTAGGATAAAAAGAGAATAACATCCCAGTCAGACCTTTCACTGCCGATATAAAATCTATAAAAGAGAGTGGTTTTTTTTTTTATAAAACGTTTTATAACATCCGCCAAAGAAAAAAAAACTCGCCACAAGTTTCAGGATCCGTGCAGATATTATTGTTATTAATTGTATTGTTCTTATCAAGATTTATAATTGTAAGGTGATTCGATTCGTTGGTTAATCCTAGATTTCAGACATTCTGCAACGTGTGTGTACTCCACAATCACGCGAACGGGACCGGCACATGCACCGGTGCCATTAGGCCCGGATATTATATTGGGTTATGTTGTTTTAATACATAATATTTCTGGGGAAAGCGGATGTGATATTAATTAAGGTACGAGGTCGAGTAGCACCTGGCACCCTTCGAGGTGTCTGTGTATCAGCCACCGGAACGGCTGAGAGATGATTTTCGGTTCTATGGTGGCCCGAAGCTTTTCGAGACGAGGTGGTTGTGAACTTCATAGACTAAAGAATTGTCTCCTCACATATGCGCATACGTACAAAACTTTGTAGATGAATCGCTGTAGAAGTTGCAAAGTAGAATAGTTTTCTTACTCCGCGCTCCGATTCGCCGTCTGGCCAGTTCACCATCCCATCTCACTAGGTGCGTCAGACGATTCGAGTTCCCCATTGTACTCTAAGTCTACCTCGCTGTAGACATCAGCTTTTAGTAACACAGCGCCATCCTCACCAATTTCATCGACCAAAAACCCTTTCGTACCCATAAAGATGGTATCCTCCAAAGCAGGACGGACTCCCTCCCATAAGGAATCAAGCTCTAATAGTCTGATCAGGGGTGTCCATAATGCTGGTGATGGGATGGAAAATGACAAGTTGTGTTTCTTTCCGATGTCGAGTAGAGCTTTGATACTAGTGTCTATAGACGTCCAGCTTTCCGCACATACCAAGACTGTGGTATCCACGATACATATATGTGGTAACTTGTCATTGATCTCTCGATCAATGAACTGCTGCCATAGAAGAGACGTACCAGGTAGATCAAATGGCAAGAAGTTCCATTTATAGATATGTCCCTCCCGTGTCTGGAAGTTTAGAGAATCAAGGCCACTCACAGTCGATATTGGAAGTGGCCATGCGCAGTAAGGAAAATTTATTCTTCCTTTTCCAAAAACACCGCCACGGGATTCCATATGGGCTTTAGCAAACTGAAAAAGATTCTTTCGAGGCCCAAGGTTGCTGCTGCGTGCGAGGACTTCCTTTTGGTATTCAGGAAACATCTCGTACGTGTAACGGAAGTACAGGTCGTCAAGACCGTCGGTTCCTGGTACCACTATAGGGAATGTGTCTGACTCTCCGAAATCTAAGATGGGTGTGATGATATTGTGTGCTTCAAGATCTGCTAAGATGTCGGAGACAAACTGCGACCCGGGATGACCCGTAATCTGTGGTAGATATGTCGGTACACTCAGTGCACCCGGTCTCGGGCCTAATGTATATCCTAAGGTTTTGTAGTCGAGACTATCGCGGAATGACTCTGTGGTATTCCAAGAGCGGACACGGTTCCCAATATAGCGAGTACCCGGCGGCATATATTCTGATGACTCTTCTCGTAGGAAAAACTTTCGTAAATATTCGGTTTGCTCATGAATGGGTATGTATTTCTGAATTGCCCAACGTATGATTTGATCGTGTGAGCGATTGCCGTTTAACTCGGAGAGGGTTTCGGTTACTATCTTAAGGATATCCGTATGCATTGCCTGCCATTTCTCCCTTTCAATAATGATAATGACATAGCAGTCTTTCGCTAATGACCTTGTTTTTATAGGATGCTTATTATTTGCGAGTACAGCCTTTGCATCGACGTTAGTTACCCAATGACTATATGTTCCATTCTCCTGGTTCCAGAGCCGCTGTCGTTCGATCCAGGGTATCGGATCGCTCGTGGGGGATAGGATGGGTACGGTAGGTTCCTTTTCTAAATCAAATAACAGAACCACAAGTCTCCCAATCCTTCTCTTCAATTCAGTTGCAAGTTTAAGGTTTGAATCCGTTTTGCTCATCATACCCACGAGATAACCACGTTTTTCCAGTTCTCTTACCACGCGTGCTGTAGGCACTCCCTTGTGATCATAAAAGGTATCAAGACTTTTGTGATGTGCTTTTCCTTCGATGGGGATGAAACCTTGCAGTAAGGCAGCTCGATATATTTTTGAAGTATCCGGGTTCCATGGGTATGGTGTGGAATTACATATATCGTCGTCGGGATCGGAGTAGAGATAATCCCAGTCAAAATCCCAGTATTCGTATCTCTTGAGAGCAGTTAGGGCCTTAACTGTCACTAGGTCTTCAAATTGAATTGCGAAAATATCTTGATGAGTCCATTGCACCTCACGTTTGAAGTTCGTCCATAGACAGTCCCAGCCAGCAATATCCATTCTACGAGGAGTGCCTTCTGGGATCACCTTCGCACCGAGTATAGTGAGCGACGGCGGAGCTGGTGATGAAGGAGGAGGGGGGTGTGTGTTTGAAATATAGTCACAGATAGCGTCGCGTAAACAGTGAAATACTGGAATTTCAAAGTGTCGCGCTAGAACGAGATGGTCTTGGAATCTATCAAAGATGCCGAGATATGAGCGGTGATACACTCCTTCACATCCATAGATGAAGTCGTTGATGTTAGGTGTTTTGATAGCTCTGGAAAGTTCTTCGCGGTTGCCGCGGTGCAATAGGACCTCGCGGAATAAGAACTGGAGGATGGTATCCCGCGGACTACTTGGTTTTATCAATTCGTCATGCGCTTTGTGGGATAATGCGGATGTCGAATCGTTGAGTGAAGGGGCTACTTCGTAAACTCTTTCGACTGATGCTTTTAGTTCCGATGGAGATCTTATGGGGAGTTCGAAGTAGAAAAGGCCGGATATTCTCTGTGCTGGATTAAGTGGTGGGCGAAAGGCTATGGTTTGGTCTTGTACTGAAGTTATCGTTTCGTCATTTTGCTCTGTTGGGAGAGGTGATGTTAATTCAATCGCTTCAGCTGATAGTCTCCGTTCGAGATCCTGGATTTCATTCTGTAGTTTCTGTTCCGTTGGAGGAAGCGGTGTCAATCCAGTCGGTCCAGCGAGTAGCCTCTCTTCCAGATTCTGAATCTCATTCTGCAACTTCAAAATCCACTGATTATGGCCACTATTATCCGCCGAAAAACTATAAAACCGACGATTAACCTGGTCTCTCAACTTTAGCGCTTCATTCCCCGCAGCCAATTTTCCCTCGATCTTTGACTCCTCATATAACCCCCCTTCATTAATTTCAATCGCATCATACTGCTTCTCGGCTTGTTTGTAGAGTTTCCGTAGTTCCTTGCGCTCTTTATTATGGGATGGGCAGTAATCGCTAAATCCGCTGGTGTTTTGGAGACAGTCCGCGCCGTCTTTGTGTAATGCACGGCATTTTGGGTCTGGGGATATGGGGGTCTGGCTGTGGGATTGTCGACGAGATGATTTGGGGAGTTTGGTTTGCTGGTGAGGGGGTGGCGGCATGTTAGGTTATTTATTTAGATATTTGTTAAATTTCAACAGAAAAATATATAGTGATATCGATATTGCGGTTTAAAGAATATATGTCTTTACATAGAGATTTAGGATCTTGAATTAGATGTATTTTTGATTTCTATATGGTCGAGATGAATGAAGTGTGTCAAACCCGAACCAGCCTTACAGCGGATGCTTGAAGTATAGCCCGAGTGTTTGCAACCAGAGATCTCGAGACACACAAGACTGGGTCATTCAGAATTGATATGATAGCAAGCTGAATCATGAAGCGCCAGCTCGCCCAAAATGCAACACCGTGTGATTGCTGCGCCGCAGCCTCGCAGTTTGAATTTACTGCTGGTATATTGACAGTTTGCATTTGTACCTATAAGCAGATCAAATTTCGGATATCGATAAAAGCAATTTGGTCTCGTGCTTGTTATCCGTTCTTCGCATGAATAACTTTGTTTGGATTCAACCCTGCATGCATTGCTCGTTAGGCAAAGTTGCAAACAATAGAACGGGGTATAATATTTGTGATCTAGTTCTCAGATGTCACAAAAGGCGTCGCTGTGTTTGCTTGAACTCAACCTGGAGGAATTTTCTTGACAATGAGATGAGGAAAACTCCATCCACAAATTATCTTGGTAATAATGGATAGAGGAAACTATGGGTTATGGTATTTTCCACATTGGTTTCGTTAGCTGGCTTTGTGGCTTGGTGTTTCTGTGTGGTCGATCATGCAATTTGCTTGATCGATTAGGCTTGGAGGTTTACAGTAAAGTACATATCGGGTTTAACATGGATTGCGATATGTATATACACCACT
Organism: Arthrobotrys conoides; assembly: GCA_036971725.1. Classification (NCBI taxonomy): domain Eukaryota; kingdom Fungi; phylum Ascomycota; class Orbiliomycetes; order Orbiliales; family Orbiliaceae; genus Arthrobotrys; species Arthrobotrys conoides. The sequence continues at coordinate 2,903,071 of JAVHJM010000005.1, forward strand.
CCATCGATGCTACGTACTGCTTGGATAGAGTGAGAGTATTCAAAGGGTTGGATACGATACATAATCACATAGTAAGATCCGAGAAGTTCTTTAGGAAAAAAAAAATCTTTTAAATATTTCTTGAATTCAACTAACATGAAGCCTTTTAGGTATCGTTTCGGCTAATATATAGATATTTAAAAGTGGAAAGACAGCAGTGAGTATGCTATCGTGGATTTGATTTGGTCGCAGAGGCGGGGGCCGGGTTACAAAACTTCTCGTAAATACGTTTTCTGTCTTGCCGAATAGCCTCTAACATGCATAACCAGGCCATGAGGCCGATCAATAATATAGTAGTGTAAGATACATCTGCCCACTTGGTAACAGTAATCGCATAACGGATAAAACTTGATCTTGAGGCTACTTGGATAGCCTCCAGCCATAGTGAGTCGCTGGGATTACTGGGCTCGGTGTTGAAGATCGCGCGGACCAGTTGTACTGCGAATAGGAAAAGCCATAGCGGGAGCAATCGAAACGGAATATTATATAGAGGGCCAACGATGGGAGGGTAGGGTAAATTTTGAAGTGATATAGCAAGATGTCGTCGAGCTTCTCTGTTAATTTGATCGTCGCCGGTGTTTTCCAACTTTCCATCGAGATGTTCGTTCCGTAATCGTGCGAGAGTGGCTTTTTCGGTATTCACGGCGTCTTGGAGCCTCGTGATGTCTTGAGCACGTTTTTCCTTCTGGTTCCACGCCCTGAGACACTGTTTCCAACCTTGGACATCGTATTCCAGTTTCAAAATCTCCCGAACATGGTTCCGGTCGGTTTGATTCTGAATGTTTTGGATGAAGAACCGACGGTTGACCTGACTTCTTAGTCTAGCGGTTTCTTCACCTTTCTGGATCTTTTCTGATATCTGGCTCTTCCAAAGGTTCGGCTCGAAGGCCCCTGGAGCGCCGGTAGGCCAGCCTCTTATGTTGATGAGATCATATTCGCTGTGTAGTTTTTTGTAGGAGTCATAGAGTTCTTGGTACTCTGCGCGATGATCTGAGCAATACTTCTGATCGATTCGGGGTAGGGGACAAGAGGAGCCGTTTTCAGTAAGCGCGGTACATGGACTATTTGTGAGGGGTGACGAGCCAGAGGCACTACTCCGACGGCGAGCCATGTTTGATGTTTATCCTTCGATTCTGTTTTTGAGTTCGCTGTCTTAAAGCTTGTGGAGTAGATTGAAGTCTGGTATGCTGGATCAGATGAATCGTACCCCACCTCGTCCTTATATGCTGCACAGGAGATAAAATTACTATATGATTGGCCAGTCCAATGGTGCTTAGGCAAACTATTTCCTGCTCGAGCAATCAATTACGTATACTTGCTGCCTCGTATCATGCATGAATAGGTGTTCAGAAATGTTGGGTTATGATTGCCACCTGACATCGCGCTCTCCGTGCAGTCTCAACACTACTCTCCGTGCCACACGCGTGCGGGTGAAACTCGGGACACACGAGGCTGAACATAAAGCATTCAAGGATCTGGAACAAACGGTATTGAGAGGCTTAGGTTGCATTGTTGTTTGTCTTTTCTGGTGATAGGAAGGCTTTGGTTTAAGCCATGATGAATGGGAACCTGAGATCGTTGTGGTGAAATGTGTTGTTTTTGTTAGAAGTTTTGGCTAGATTCGATGATACACTGTCTAGTTCCGAGACTGTCGATGATATTATTCCTGTAGACGTACATGAACATGGGGTATGATGAGATCTATAGGTAAATTATGAGGTGACCTACTTGAAAGTGGGGTATTTTGAAGGTTGGCTGAGCTGAGCTGGACAGCTGGCCTGAGGTTGATACCAACTGGTTGGTATCAGAGAAGAATTGAATGGTTGATTGATTGATTGAAAAAGAAGAAGAAGAAGAAGAAGAAGTCTTCTCAAACTAACTATTCTATTTTAATAATAGTTTGGTTATTTATTGAGTTTGTTGGTAAACAGCTCTAAGTCCCTCAAATACCATCGGGATCTCTATCCCAACTCTGTTTCTGACAGTTGGGGCCACCTTCTCAAGCTTCTATAATAAGCTTGTGTAACAGTGAGTTCCGTATTTGTAGAGTCTCAGTTTGTTATGATTTTGCACTTGGTTTTAGGTTTCACGAAGTTGTTCAGTTTGGTATAGTCTCGAGATGCTATATTTGGTGAGCTGTATGTTTGGATAGCTTCGAATCTAGACGCATATCTATATCCCATTGAATTCAGTTCTGTATTGATTGTATACAACTATCCCGTCCGCCGCATCCTCGGGAGTCTAGGAATCGTAGACCCGAACAAGATCCGCTGTGGCAGAGTCATACAGCGAGGACACTTGGGATCCTTACTCATAAACCCATTCCTATCTATAGCATCCCTAACCTCAAACTTTTCAAACTGACCACAAACTTTACACACAAATCCAAACCGTCTTTTCCCTCCTCCATACCACAACTTCACACCAGGCGAATACATATTCGTTCGCATGCCACAGGGGATACAAAACCTTCTATCTGTACTGATATCCGATCCGTTTGCGAACTTTCCTTTACTCCCCTTCATCATGCTGTCTGAGAAGTTATCGGAGCTTTTGATCTTTAGACATGAAGAACAGGCGAAGTAGTCTTCTGAAGTAGGTTGTTGGGATCCGTTTGGTCGGTTCTTGGCTGGATGGTATTTTGTCCAGGTTTCGATCTCGAGGAGGTCGTGGATCGTATAGTTTGATCGTGGGAGAGGGAGGCGGACTCGGAAGGAACGGCAGGTCATGCTGAGTGAGCGACAGGCAACGTAGCTTAAGTCATTTGTGATGTTCAAGAGGATTTCGTTTGGGAGATCCTGGATGGTTGGCATGGTTGTGATACTGTCGGTTTCTGAAGGGGGTCAGTACTGCAGTGGACTGATGGACTAGTTAAGCTTCGATCTATTTGGGGGAACATACCTTGAATAGATTTATATCATAGATACCGCTTTGAAGCTATATAAGGTTATAACTTGGCCGGGTGGACCTAGTCTCGAAGCTAGATGCTAGTACAGCGGATGGGTGGATAAATTGATCGAAAGTTAATTGTCATTTATGATGAACAATGTTCGAGAAGACTTGACGCGGTGGCATAGAATATAAGAGTATTAACCGATGATAGAAACAAAGAAAATCAAGAGATAAGTCTTTAGTTATAGAAAACTCTTGATTATATTTTCGAATTTCAGAATCGAATCATTACAGCTTCCAAGGAAAAACAACAAGATTTATATGGCAGTAAGAATGACTTCCACTCATTTTTCTTCGCTGTCCTCGAAGCTTCGAATTTTCCCTTTGTTCTCTTTTTTTTTTTTTTTTTTTTTTTTCCCTCTTTCTTTCTTGTTTTCCACCGTTATCGACCTGAATTTCGGTCACACCGCAAATAGAATACAGTGCCTGGATTCTTGCATATGCACACACCATTCAACCCCTAGCTAGAATAGTTCTAGCTGCTGCTTTTTGCCGAATCATTCTTTCCGTTGGCAGCGTTGTATACGAGGCTCCCAACTTTCTTTCTTAATTTGCAATCACTGGCAACACTAAATCCTCCACCATACTTTGTTGTATATTTGTTCCCTGTAGACTTCAGTTTGCTTTGCCGCCGGACCTGCCTACCTGCCAAGGGGAGGCTCCCCTTTTGTTTTGATTACGAGTCCTTAAGGATCTAGCTGTTGATTTGAATATGTGATGTGTGTATTAATTTTCTATAGTATTTATGCTATGCTAAGGGGGGTAAAATGTGAATGAATGAATGTAACGATCGTAAACCTCGAGTGGGATGTACCAGAGGAAGTGAGTATGTTTCGTAGTAAAGGTACATATGTAGATGTTTAACCATGCCATGGGGGATGTTTTCCACCGCTCTCGCTGTTCATGAACTCCAAACAATCTGACGCCTTGGACAAAAAACTGAAAAGAAGACAAGGGATGAATGGAGAGGGGGGGTGATAATGTAATCTATAAAAACATAAACAGGAAGAAAAATCAAACTCGCCGGCCGTGGATGCATGTTGGATGTGGGGATTAGTGGGTGTATGTAGTAATAGTAACAGTTAATAGTAGTAACAACGGGTATCGTAATCAATAATAACTCCGCCTTGCAAGGCATGTTCCGCCCTTTCCCTCATTCGTCCCAATATCTATTTCACTTCTCTTTCTCTTCAAACCTCGAATTGTCGATCTAGCCAATGCTTCACCACCATCTTCCCTTCGCTAAACCCTTCATTCTTTGGATTCCTGACTATGATCGCAGCGTGGCTATGCTTGACTTTCTGGATATGCACTGGGAACTTTTTGAACCCCAATGAGTCAAGCGAATCGATCATTTCAAATTGATGCTGTGCTAGTGCTAGAGTGGGGAATTCAGGCATGTTGAGTGTAGGTTCCAGGCGGAGTTTCCCTTCGATGATATTATCATCGTCTTCGCTAGTTGCTGCATCGCTTTCGAGTGTGGAGGGTGATGATGATTTGGAAGTTGAAGGCTGTTGACGAGGGCTGAGTGCTTCTTCGTCTCCTTGACGGGGCGCCGGTAGATGGTCCACTTTTTGGGCGTGGTTCAACCCTTCTACCATCACATCCATCGCTTCTTGGACTTCTTCGGCTACGGCTAGTGGGATGTTGTATTTGAGGCTTTGGGAGTGTAACCGGATTCGTTTGCTTGAGGTGTAAGTTTGAATACCGGCGTTCATGAGGAATAGACAGAATCCGACGGGGACTAGTACGGCATATAAGGCTACGAATGGTAGATCTCGGATGAAATCTCGGATTGGACTGATTATGCTGCTTCCCCATCTTCTCTTTTTCTTCTGAATTATACTTGCACTGGCTGCAGGTTCTACAAGTTCTTCGTCCTCTGAATCGGCGGTTTGTTTGAAGCTTACCCCGGCCTCGTTGTCTATCAGGACGTTGCCGTATCCTGGGAGATACTTGTATTCTACCATATCCAGGTCGACATAAGGGTCGGATTTTGAAATACCAGATGTAAAGAAGGTGACCGAGCGGTCATTTATGATATTGGCGTAGAGGGACTTGTTCTTGAACAAAGCCAGACCCTTCCAAAATGCCAAATCCTTATCCGCGAGAATTGAAAGCAATGGACGTCTCGTATTACGAAACTTATCGATTGTGAAAAGCTGTCGCCCCGAGGCAGAGAGTGTACGTGCACCCACGACATTCCAGATATGATGGTGCCATCCTAACTTTGGAGTTCGAACACCCAAATGTGGAGAAGCAAATGTCGTGAAGTTCACCGGTTTGATCTTGTCGAAGATCCCCTTGGAGTGTAAGACACCGACGACATATCGGGATACGAGGCCACCAAGAGAGTACCCCACGATGCTGAATTTTCGGATAATAACCCCTTTATCTGAGAAATCCTCCAATAGCTCTTCGATTTCTGCTGCGAGCCGTTCGCCACCGAGTTCTATGCCGTCGTAGGTGTGATTTCCACTATTCCTTGCTGCAACATGAACGATAAGTTGTGAGTCGTCGTAGCGGGACTTGAGGGACTCGGCGAGGTATTCCATATGAGTTGGATTCCCCCAGAGGCTGTTATGGAGTTAAGTAACGGAGTTAGCAACAGAGGTCCAACTCTAGCCAGGAGAAAAGGTATTGATTACGTACCCATGAACAAGAACCACAAGATGGTCTCCAGTGGGTGGATCCATTCCCATAGACATAGCTCTAGCACTCGTAACCGATGAATGCCGGTATGCAGTTATTCGAATGAGTTCTTGAGTTAAGCCGGTGACGCTGGATAAGGTGGAATATGAATGATGTCGACTGCACTTTTGTAGATTGAAGGAGTACTGGTTTTTGTCTGCGGAGACAATAGCAAGCGGACTAATACTACCACGACACCCGCTAACGGAGAGTTTTGAAGCAGTCGTGTGACGGGACGACCTTTTTGTCAAGCTCCGAGTGGTGGATCCGGATCGTCGAGGGTTTGTTGATAGTTTTGTTATCGGGGTGGTAAGGCTATTACCACGTCTTCGCTTTAAAGTTGTAGCAGCTGGGTGTAACGACCGTATTGAAGCGAGAGGCGCACAGGGTCGAGAAGGAGTTATAGAAGAAGAGAAAGAAGGAAAAGAAGAGGAAGAAGAAGAAGAGGTCTTGGAGGGCGAGTTATGGGGGTAGAAGGAAGGAGCTATCAGGAGAAGGTATGACGAAAGCAAATGAAAGTGGTGGGGGACAGACGGGCTGATCACTCTCATTTTGATACATCCTTTGTTATGGTTATCTATCGGCCCTCGGTGTTTGACGAAAAGAGGCAGCGATATCGACTTCTGGAGCTTCACCGTCACAAGCTAGCGAGCCATCTGGTGTATCTCAATAAAATGGGTCCGCGGGTTGGGGGTACAAATCAGTACCTTTGGTACCCGCTTTGGGGGGGATTAGGTCGGAAGGATGACTTTTAGGGGTGTGTGTAGGCAGCTGGCTAGGAGCTAGCTGCTGCTGATACCGAGTCAGTTTATCTTGCCAATGCAAAGGATAATTCCGCGATACGTGATCTTCCGATACCCGGGTGTATTTTTGCAGGTTTGAATGTTGAACTGATATAAAAATTTCCAGGTCGAGATCCAGTAACAGATGCAATGCAATGCGGCAGCTGCGATATAGTTAAATGTCGCCAGTCCGTCCGATTCGGTCCAGCGCAGCTACGTAACCGTCAACCAACCGTTCAGGGATCTGATAATTGTTGGGCGCAAATTAATTAATTCGGTCCAGCTCGCTCGCTCGGGGATCGATCGGGTCTCCAGATATTGGACTGAGAGTCGAATCAAATGCAAGAAAAAGTTGGGGACCTCGAAAAGTATTGCGCATGCTCCAGAAGTTACTGTCTCCTGAGAACTTTGGTCAATCAGTGCTGTTGGTACCCAATATAAGCAAATACCGGCATAGTACTCCAGGAAGAGCATCGAATCCCTTCGCGCAAGCTGCGCAGGTGCTCCGATGGGTTTGTTGGGGAAAAGCCGAAGCTTAACTTGGTCAGGCCTGGCCACCTGAAACAATCAGCTGATAGCAATCAACAAAGCGACGTGAACCAAACTCTGTCTTCCATTGGCTCCGACGCCGATTTTGGAGACAGAAGCGGTTTAGTCGTGTTCTCTTCTACTGTTACTGCGTCATGGAAATCGAAGGGGAGGCGCCCAGCTGCGGCCACATCAGTGAGTTCCAGCCGACTTGAAGTTTATCCACCCGGAAATATACCCATGCTCGGCGGACGAGGTTAGGCTGTTGTATTTTGGAAAGTCATATCCAACTGGCAAGTTTGCGAGTTATGTTACTTTGTGGTTATGTCTGAAAGTTGGTAAGATCTGAGCTATACACGCCTATGATCTTCTAGCTACTTTGAAGATGGATTATAATTTGGGGAAATTCACTTTCCCTATTCAAGGTCATCCTCGACAAGTAGAGAGCTCAAAGGGTCCTTCGATTGTCGGCTAGAGAAAATCAAGCTTCTATAGCTTGCTTCGAATGTTCAGGGGGAGGTTAGATTGATATGGAACCATGGAATAAAGCCGGCAGCCTGCCCTGCAGTTTCGAAAATGCTCTTGAATATTGCTTCATAAGAATACCTGGCTATAGAATGACAACGAAGTCTTCCGTATTCCCCAACGCTTGCGAAATAGGAGTTCCTTATTGAATCGTCTCGTCGAGATCAATGTTCTTATTAACATTCCTTGTCATGCATGAGTCGAATTCTCCCCGGCTTAATCAATCAATCAATCAATCTACGGTGTCCTGTTGGAGGTTATTATCCGCTCGCTACTTTCCATATGAGTATTGGCAGGTACCAACCGTCCGAAGTTGGGAATAACGTGAGCAAGGGGGTTCGTACTTGCGATCTAATAATTGGGTCTAAATCGATTTCTTGTCCGCAGTGGACAGCGAGTAGTTATATATATGTGCTGGCTTTTCAAATATGTGCTCTGGACTAGATGTTCTACAGCTAGCTGGCTACATAGTTCGCATTGTTTTAATTCGAACCCTACGACTTCAACCCGACCTCGAAGTCCAAGCGTAGAATTCGTAGAAGTTGGTTCAGCCATTTCAATTGGTTTCACAATATCTTATATACTTTGTATATACGTATGATGGAACAAGACTTTGGTATCCTCATATCAGAAGATGAAATTACTTTAAAGTACCCTAGAAAAGTTCAAAAACTAGAAATACAAAAAATGTAAAGTTGACAGATAACAAAAAAGTCTACGATTGCTTCCTATATTACGAAAGCCGTTAGAATATAGCTGAGAATAGTAATAATATAGATGAATGAAATAGAGGAGGAGAAGGAAGAAAAGACTGCTTCAATCGGGCGTCGCTTCCATTTCGCGGGAAAACGGCTGCGTGGGAGGTGGCGGCGATGGTGGTGATGAGAGTATAGTTTCATACAAACCCTTTATCATGGCGAAGAGTGGAAAGAGGGGTAAGAAGGATATCAAAAGAAACAACGGACGCCATGAATGAGCATAATACAAAATGAGACAAGGTGAGATTATACACGAAAAGAAGAAGATATAAAAAAAAAAGTGAAACTACTGCTTCTCGAGTCTTCGTCTCAGGGTTCTTGTCTTCTTCATCAGTTTCTTATACTTGTGCTTCTTCATCTTCAGCTTGCGCTGCCTCTTGACACTCAGAGCTTGCATGGTTGGAACTTCGCTTCGCATGGTTTTTCTTATCCGGCCAACTCTGTTGGATTGGTTTTCGGAACCTTGGAAGAATGCCAAGATGTAGGGTTGGCCGTCTGTGGAGCCTTCAGTGGTTGTGATGATTTGCATGCCCTTGAGCTTCTCAAAAGAGGCCTTCTCGGCCTTGATGGTTTCTTCAGAGATAGGCTCTGGAGGTGGTGGAGGGTTGAAAGGAAGGTATTGTTCGAATAACATGGAGTTGGAGATCTTGATCTGTGGCTCCGACGAAGAAGCTTTCTGCTCCGTTTGGGCACCATTCCTAGCATAGGCTCGGACTTCATCTGGACTTAAGATGGAGCCTTGGTCGTTTGTAGAGTCGTTCTCGTTGATAGTAGGCTGGCGAGCTTGGACTTCTTGCTGGATCTTGTGAAGCTCCATGTTGGATAATGGAGTCGAGGGATCGAATAGTTTTTGGAAGGAGTTGGAGTTATAGATACCCGGAACCGGGAAGCGTACCGATACAGGTCGATGGAGGGCAAAGAAAGCAGATGCATGGATGTCTATTATTGATACAAGTTAGCAAGCCTTGTCCGAGGACGAAAAATAAGAATAAACAAATCTTATAGCGTTTTCGAACCTTTAGCCCGGAGGTGATCCGTGCGAGCCACGAAAGGTAGCGGGCTTTGCTCAACCTTTCGAGGTTCTTCTGATGTTTGTTCTGACTTGATCTCTACCTTGCCCGGTATCGGCGGCGCAATAGTTTGCGCCGTCTGTTGCGGCTGCTGTCCATTTTCACACTGTCGTTCTCGTTTCCTGAACGCACCGGTCTTGGATGCAAGGCCACGGTTATTAGGACCGAATGGCTTGGAATTCGAAGATGACGAAGATGAAGAGGAGTATCGTCGATTAGGTCGCTGTTGTATGGTCGCCGTGGCCGTCGAGATCAGACGGCGGCTGGTAGGGGGAGCATAGGAGCTGTAGCTGAAGAGAGCCCGTCGGGTCGGACAGGCGAACATTTGGTCGGGAAGAAAGAGGAAGCTATTATCGGTGAGTATGACGGTCTGAGAAGAAGAGGGTAGGAGGAGGGTGATGGTGGAGATGATGCCTGGCTTGTGGCAGAAAGTGAAGAGCGTCGACGGCTGGGAAGATTATGACGATGGAGTCGGATGGCGGTTGCCCCCAAACTCAGCAAAATCTTGGCACGAATTTCAACCTCAGACAACACATTGCTAGACACTAACTAATAGCACCATAACTACGCAGTTTTTCTTCGACGGTTTCAGAATAAACTAGGTCTTTATCTCTGTCGGCGGGGAGATCATATAGGGTATCGACACAGGGCTAGTGCGCACAGTAACTACGATGATATGCCTCTTGGCCCGGTTGTCTACGTAAGTAGCTCGAGATAATCACAGGTCCTGAGACTACAACTGCAACTATCGACAGCGATATATATATGGTATACCGGCATGAAGATGAGATTTTAGGAAATGCTCGTGATATTACTCCAAAACGTATACTAAAGTCCAAACATAAAACCCGCTAACCCAAGCCTTTGAAAACAAAATAATCTACTATCATACACCTATAACCCAACAAAGACACTCCAATCACAAATCCCCCTCCTTCCTTGCGTATCGCCAAACATAATACCGGACCAGACTCTCATATCCCATTGTATCTCCATCATTGAGCAAGGCTGCTGCATCTACGTTCAGTGGGCTGTTTGGCTCGGGACTTGTGAGCAGGGTTTGTATCGCGGTCATGGTGGAGGAAATGGTATACGCGGCAGACCATTCGGATTTTAGGAGATCAAGACAGATTTCGCCGTTCTATAACGTGATTTGAATTAGTAGCTGATATAACTAGATAACATCACTGCTTAATGCAATCATTATATGACGATACGGACTTGCCATACCTTGATATTGATATTTGGATGGCATATCTTAGTGATGAATTTGATAGTCGGCGGCGCGAGAGGATAATTATCTGGAATGGTAATATCGATGTCCCATACACCGCCTTCATAGGGAGAATCGGGCGTACCCCGGAGTCCGGCACGCCAGTGGTGTAGGTCGCTGTCGTCGGGGGGAGCGAGGTACGTCAGTGCCGGGTTATCTTCCTGTCGGGTTTTGTGGAGTTCTTGGATTAGACGTTTGTTTAGCGCAGCGGATCTACCAGCCATTTTGGGTATATTATAGTATGTTGTAGATGGGCAAAGATACGGGAGGTATGGTAAAGCGCTTTGGTAGTGGTGATGATGGTATTGGTTTTGTTTTCGGGGAACTCGTGATGGCGCTGGACACGGAGTTACCGCGAATGCGAATGGCGGGAAGCTTGGCGCCAACGCAGCTTGAATCAGAATGCAACACCGAAATTCAGCCGCACTTTGTTGCTGCGCGCACGCTGGTCGAGTCTCGCATGGCCATATGGATATACACATGGTTTGCAAAAACAACTTCCTGTCGACGGACAGATTTACCACTGGACATAGTTATATCAAATTGTCTATTTAATAGGTACTAGTGACTAACTTCATGAACACGGCTGGCTTAGCAGAATTTCTAGCTTAACATGAATCATGAATGACTTTATTTTATTTTATTTCAAACTGAGATCAATGCAATGACAAGATTCGTGAACGCCGAAAGTAAAACTCCAACGTTCAATAGAGATAAAACGACCGTCCACATGTCTGTGTATATTGCCACCAGGTATAGCGCAGCGTTAAGAGAAAAAACATTAAAAATAATGGTTGCCTCATAGAGGAAAGATAGACCCTAGTTGAACCACAATCCAGGCAAGGAGACGAGATAACAGGAGGCATTATAAGAGTAATCGTTATATTAGTAAGTAGCGCCGGTAACCAGAGCGCACCCCTTAGTTGCTGAGGTAGCCATTCCAAGCCAACCTGTTCGGTGTTCCTGTTCCGGCATACCAAATATAATTCTTGCGGGAGAGAGTAACAATCCGGTTACGGATAGTGAGTGGGCTCTGGTAGGAAGCCTTGCTGCTCAGAAGATAAGCGGCTATACCAGCGACATGTGGTGCAGCCATAGAAGTTCCATCTAGGTATTTCAATGCTGTGTTGGATGTGTACCAGGCACTAAGGACATTCTGGCCAGGGGCGAAAATATCGACGGATGTACCGTAGTTGGAGAAACTGGCTTTCCAGTCCCAGCTATCGCTGGCTGCAACAGTGATAGCATTGGGGGCTGAAGCGGGAGAATACTTGGAGGCGAAGTCCTAAAGAATCGTCAACGTTAGTGATTGAAATTGTAGAGAAACGGGGTTTGTTAATGCTTCATACATTCTTGTTGCCAGCTGATACGACAACGACGATTCCTTTTCTGTAGAGAGCTTCAACAGCATCGTTGACAGCCTTTGATTTGACACCACCAAGCGACAGGTTGACAACGCTCTTTCCGGGTTTGGCATTTTTTCCAACTGTTGTCATTGCTTTCGTTAGCATGATTCTCTGTGACATTCATGCGGATCACTTGGTTGCTTACTCCAATTCAAACCAGCGATTGTGTACGAATGGAAACCATCTCCCTTGTCGTCGAGCGCCTTAACGGCCACAATCTTTGCCTTTTTTGCTACTCCGTATGTTTTTCCGGCAATGGTGCCTGCGACGTGGGTACCGTGGCCATACTTATCAGTGTTGCTGCTACGGGGAACTGCATTATAACCCCACTTGGCTCGACCTTCGAATTGCTGTTGTTCACACAACTGTGAGTAAAGAGTGTAAACAAGAGAAAGATGGTAGGTGTCTCACTTGATGGGTAACTCGGACGCCGCTATCAACGACATATGCGGTGATTCCGATTCCATTCCATGTGCTCGCATAGCGATATGAATAGGGCCATGGAAGCCATTTCCACGAAATGCGGGCAAGACCCCATGTAGATCCCGACTGTATCAAATCTGCTTTGGTCTTTGTGTCTGCCTCAACATATTGGACCTGTCCCATTGAATTTGCGTTAGATTTATATATACTAAGTAACAGGAACGTAAGTCTTCCACACTGGTTCTTACCTCTGGCGATCTAAGAATTTCTCTTAGCGTTCGGCCATCACAGTGAACCTTGTAGCCCTTGAAGCTAGGGCCGGTGCCGTCGATACTGAATGATCCACCAACACCAGTGGTTCCGGCACGCTCTTCAAGACTTCGTGCTCTATGGTAAGTGGTGATTCGGTGAGTATGTTGTTCTGCTTGAGTCCGGTTTGTAGAGGGCTTGAGAACAACGATATAGCTATCTGGGCTTCTTGCCTTGCTATCGGCATTGATAAGTGTTAGGTCTGCCGATGCCTGGAGGAAGAGACCCACAAGGGGTAGTAAAGTAGCGAGGGGTAAGAGATGCATTGCTCAATAGCAGGAGTGTAATGCTAGGATAAAAGGAAGTCGATAGAGGAAGGGATGCTCGTGGATAGGGAGTAATTTCGAACCATCCGTCGAACTTCGGCCTACCTTTATATCTTGCGCGCTTGAATCGCAGCCTCGCGGCTCTGCGGCGGGATTCCGTGGGATCAACCATATGGGGCCCGAGGGTCGCAAGGTTTTGATTCAGCTGTTCTAAGCTAGCCTTGGTCCAGGCGCACAATTCGTCCCTGAAGATCCTGCACGAGCTGCATGTTTGTTTTTGGTCGTGGTCGAGGCCATTGACAGCAATAACGAGAGGCGGAGCTTTAATTAGTTGGGACCCTTGGCCTTGGGAGTCATATGGCGTGATTGTATGTGCTCCAGGCCGCGCCCTCTAGAGCAGAGTCGACATCGTAGCACCTACGAACTGGAAATGCATATGGCGTTTAGGCAAAGAAACAATGTTTAAGGCTCAAAAATTAAAATTGATACGAGCTGAATAGAATGGTCGCCAATCGTGAGCAATAAAGTCCCAAGAGTCAGGGCTATGCTCTTGGCCTGCCGGCGCCATGGATTTTATACAAGTTCTGTTTGTTCTGCCAAGTGTTTGATATCACAACTTTCCAACTTTTGGTGGGTATTTAGCACGTTGGGCTTTTGAGGCGTTCGCCTTCGAGCTCCTTCGCGGGTCACGATGTTAAAACTAGCCGGTACGGCTGAGGAAGAGGAGGAAACTAAAGACGGGAGCACAACATGCATCTTGAGCGTCAACCAAATTGTATGTTACCAGGTTATTGGCTCATCCGGAACTCTGCAGGGGTTAAAACGGCCTATCGTGGAATGGTGACACAAAAAGACACTGTTGGTCCTGGCCAACATGCGGTTTGATGTTGGTTTGTGATTCGTTCGGCTGTATGCACCATTCCCAAAGCCTTCCTCGAAGCTAATTCTTGCCAACTTCAAGGGTTTTAGAGCCTCAACTCCCCAGAGCTTAACGTTGGTTTGGCCGGAAAGTAAGACGCCTTCCAAGCCAAACATATGCATGACTACGGGAAAATTGCACATTTTTTTGCCAGCAAATCAGATTCGCGGTTTGTTCTCCCTGAGCCTTATTCATCGGAATTGTGATTTGAATATTTGGAATATCCTTTGGAACTAACCGAAGTGGCTTTATGATCTGGTGGTTCGCATATTCAGCTTAAACTTGGCGCATTGGCGCATACGATTTAATCCTTCAATAGTTTTATGTATTAGTAACATGTTAGGTAATATGTAAGTACAGTGTTTGATAACTTATTTATATTCAGATAAGTAGCCGGAATTTCTGTTCTACAGTATACTTACCAGAACTCTGTCGTGCCTCGCTGGGTCCGTAGATAGACAACAAGTTGATATCAGCGCTGATTCCGCAGTACTTAGGTCTCGTAGGTTTCAACCCGAGTTTCAATTGTGGGATGCGCCTTAGCCTTTTCATTAATATAGAGTGCCTCGAAAGTAAATGCGCAAGTAAAATTATTTCGTTCAAAATTTTAAGTCGTGCTGAACGGTGTTTGAAAAATGCGCATACTTCTGTCTATGGTACGAAGCTGGCAACGGTGTCTGCAAAGATTCGTAGTGGTCTTAAGTTACGAGCATTAAATATCCTAAACATCAACTTAAAGAAAACTACAAGATCGCAGGTTCCGGAGTCCTGTTTTATCGGGTGGCACTCCGCTTTTCGCAGAACCAGCCCGACGGACCCTACTCTTTTTTTATACAATCGAAAAGCTTGCAACATCGGCCCGGGGTGCAGTCCTTAAAAGTCTACTTCCCCGGTTGCATTATATTGAAACGAAGAATATATATGCATGCTTGTCACAACATCTGATATCGAACCCACTCACCACTTTTCCAATATAGTTCATCGGAAGTTTCCTAGGTTAAGCGTGTACGTGTCGGCGTTTTTATATAAACATCCGCCAAGATGGTCAGATGATATGGTCTAAGATGGTTAATTTCTCGGTAAAGCCATCCGATGGATGTTACATATGTAGTTGCCGGCTATTTTCAAATTTCTTTAACCCTGGTTAAGCTTCTTGTGTTTCTTACATTTCTCATAGTAAAATGCAACACCGTACCAGCTGACACAGATTATATTAGCCGTCCCTAGATGCCGTACCCATGGTTTAACAAAGCTTGTGTGATATTTTTTACATGCTGAGCAGCATTGGCACATCTGCAAGTGTAAATTGTAAAAGAATTGTATTGGGAATCAGCCTTGCCAAGCTGGTTTGAGCATTTTAGAACTTGCAGGGATTATTTTTATCGTATAAAGGAAAATTCGGAGAGGTCTCCGAACATGAAACGGGATTACGACATGATCATGCCAATGCTAAAGTATAATATCGTACCTGCTGGAATGCTTTGCAAGACTCGTGCGCGTGGTCAAAGCTTTATAATGGAGACCCCTTGCAGTGCTCTGCTGGAGAAGCTTTGGTATACCAGAGACGTCGACGGCGATAATTATTCCATCCAGAAACTCTAGGTCGGACGACCTCACGATATTCGAGAAGTTATGGGCTTAACGTGTGCCTTTTGGGTTGCCCTTGCGGCTTCTGCTGTTCAGGCTCAGACGCAGTCACTTTGGGGGCAATGTATGCTGTCTTGTCCTCCTTTTCCATGCATGCCATCCTTTAATGTCGAATACTAATACTTTATATTTGAATTGAACTGAAAGGTGGTGGTATTGGATATACTGGAGCAACCCAGTGTGCTAACGGTAGCGCTTGTACCAGGTAAGTTAATTAAATTATTCAAATCGATTTATATCATCTTAGGGTTTATGTGTACGGCGCTTATATATTGATTATGGTGATCATGATAAAGCCTGAATGCATACTATGCGCAGTGCGTTCCTGCGTCTTCGACTACAACCACGCGAACTACGACCCCAGCGACAACCCCGTCGACAACCCCGTCGACAACCCCAGCAACAACGACCAGGAGTACGACGCCGTCAACAACCCCGATTACCACCACATCTTCAATTCGGACTACCACTAGTTCTTCTTTCATCACGACTACAAGTTCAAGAACTACTACAAGTTCATCCCGAACTACCACTGCAACTACCCTGCCCACCGGAACAATTACGGACTGTCTGACATCTAACAATGTCCCACAATACCTTCCTGGCTCAAATAACTTCAATTTTGAAGCTAAGGGCTTCAATCTACGAATTCCGTTTACTCCGGTGGCAGTGGCAATGCCAACAACTATCCCACAAGTGCAAGCTGCTGTCAACTGCGGTGCTAGATACAGACTAAAGGTCTCTGCCAAAGCTGGCGGGCATAGCTATGCAAACCACGGAATTGGTGGTGAGAACGGGCATTTGATGATTAACCTCAAGTATATCAATAGCGTAGTATTGGATACGACTACGAACATTGCGACGGTTGGTCCTGGTGCTCGGCTTGGAAATGTTGCTTTGGGGCTTTATAATCAGGGAAAACGTGCTATTAGTCATGGGACCTGTCCGGGGTAAGATGCTGTTTTCCATTAATCTTCTGTCGGCCGAAGCAACTTTATATTAACTAATATTTAATGCTTAGTGTCGGTGTTGGGGGGCATGTACTGCACGGAGGCTACGGTTACAGCTCTCACACCCGTGGTCTCGCCTTAGACTGGCTGATTGAAGCCCAGGTCGTTCTTGCCGATGGATCGCTTGTTACCACTTCATCAACCCAAAATCCAGATCTATTCTGGGCTATCAAAGGCGCTGGAGGTTCCTTCGGCATCGTGGTATCCATGAAATTTGACACCTTCCCCGCCCCGGAGAGCAATATTGTCTACAGCTATTCATTTAGTTGGACTCAGGCGCAAGGTCGGGCTAGTCTTGAGGCTTTACAAGCCTATGCGAACTCGACTCAGTTCCCCCGAGAGCTTAACCTTCGTTTCTGGGTTGGTGTGTTCAACACTCAAATCCTAGGAGTCTACTATGGTTCTAGAACCGACTTCGATACTGCTATCGCGCCATTGCTATCAAAGTTAGGAACACCATCATCTAGCAGCATCTCTGTCATGAACTGGCTTGATACTTTGAACAACTATGCGTATGCTACTATGAGTCCTCCCCTCGATTACGACGTTGTAAGTGCCCTGGATACATTCTTTCCCAAGCCTAATACCGAACCAAGCTAATGATATACTCTTTTAGCATGAGACATTCGTAGGTCCTACCACTACCAAATGATTCAGGCAATACGGCTGTCAGCTAGTTAATATTAACGTAATATATATAAATAGTTCGCGAAGAGTTTGATGACTACCCAGCTGTCTCCTGCCGCCATGGATGCCTTCGTCTCTTACTGGTTTACTGCCAGCAAACCTAGCAGGGTACGGAAGAACTCACTCTCCTCTTCAATTGACCGTCCAAGTAAAGCTAACTTACGTTTTAACCACTAAAGTCATGGTACATGATGATCGACGTCCACGGTGGCCCCACTTCCGCTATAAGTAATATAACTGGCGAAGCTGGCGGTTCTTACGCCCATCGTGCCGCAGTCTTCAAATACCAATTCTACGACAGCGTATTCGGCGGCGGCACCTATCCTTCCAACGGATTCGACTTCTTAAACGGGTGGGTAAACTCGGTTACATCCGTTTCCCCGGCCAATACCTGGAGTATGTATATCAACTACGCCGATACGTCACTTTCGGTGAATGATTACGGAAACTTTTATTGGAGGGCGAATTATCCGAGGTTGAGGTCTATTAAGACGACCTATGATCCAAATGATCTTTTCCATAATCCACAAGTTGTACAGCCGGCTTAAATTCGAGACTGTGTAGATAATAATGGCAGAGCGGTGAAGAGTGCCGGAAGTATGTATATATGATTATGCAAACTGATGCTATCAAAACTATCAAAATATACGTATATACGTTAATATTATTACCTATTCCGCGGTTACATAATGGTTACACGACACATATTTAACCAAAATACAACGGATCCTTTGGCTGGCCAACGAACAACCGACATCTCGAGTGAATTAAATGCTTTGGGTAAGGTAAATTAAAGAAGAACGTTGAAGTTCGGATACTTGGATGCAACCTTCCACTTTGGCTTCAGGAAGACTAGAGTAGGTATAAAATTGTAATTGAAAAGGATTTTGTTTTTGGCAAAAATCGCCTGTATTGAGGTTTGCGATATAGCTACAGACGATGCGAATGCTTCTTAGTAATAACGAAGGATTATATGAGGTAATAAAGAGGGCCAAGCTCCTGGGCAATGGATTCCAGAAGGCCGAGCTTTCTTCGTTCGAGGCTTTGATTAAGCTTAATCGCCAGTTTAGACCTCTTCGGGATTAATTTAGATGTGGACATATGCCTCGAGCGTGTTAATTTTAGCAGGGCCTATTGTGGCCCCACTCCCCTCCGAGTTTTCACACTATCACGAGGTTATCATGAAGTTATTTTTTCTCGCTTCGTAGAGATAACTATAAAAATTATTAGTGGTGGCTTTGCTATTCTGAAGGATTTTGGGAATCCCGAAAGTACCGAAGGGATGGTATCCGAGTTCCACAACTATCCAGCCAGATAGGGCTGCGCTGAACTCCGTGTGTTGTCATGTTTACGAGACCTGTGGCTGCGCATGTGCACATGTGCGCTTTGTAAATTTAGTTATTCGCCGAGTTCGAGACACGTAGCTAGGTTAGGAGGTGTCGGAGATCAGCTAGAGCTTGGCTAGTCCTCCTTTGGAGCTCTTCTACGTGTAAACAGCCAAGTAAGTCGTTTTTGGCTCGTTCTAGATCAGCATACATAGCTGCATCTTGATCGTATCCGGCGTGTTTGATGTGACTGATGTTGGATATTTAGATCATAACTGTCCCCGAAGACCTCACTCTGCAGATCTGGTACGTATTTAACCGAAGTAAGAAGCAAAAGGATTCAGTTGCAGGACTTGTCGCTCACATTTTGCTACGAGCGGATTAATCCGTCTCAAGGCTGAGGCGAGGCACGTTTATACTCTCGGCCTTAATGTTGGACGTTACACTGCATCTGTCGAATCGTGGAACGAGGATTGGGACAATTGTGTAGAAGTGTTGCTCGAAAGATTGTGTTCGCGAGCCTACAGAGTTTTCAAGCTTTGGGGGACAGAAGCTGTCGTGTGGGGCTTGGATAGACGGAAGGTGTACGACTAGGGGTCGTGGGCATGCTGATGCATTCCTGTGATATCGGTGAAAATAGTAGTATTTAATTCGTGATTGGTACTTCCATAGCTTTCGTCTGCACACCCCCATATATATGCATGGTATGGCTGTACGACGGTACTAGTGCAATAAGCTTGTTCTAGGTACAATAGGGAGTCTAAGGCTTTTCTGGGACGGGAAGTCTGCCTCGAAGCTGCCCTCGAAGTGAGTAAAGCGCCTTACCGGCCGAGCTATAAAAGTTTCCTAAATTCAAGAGTAACTAAAGGCCTCTCAATAATAGGTCCTATGATGCGCACTTAGTGACATGGCGACAGAATGTAAAATTCGATATTCGAACAGAGCCAAAGACAACGTATCGGGCTGGGTACATGAAATTTAACCGCCAAATAATGCTCATGATGACTCAGTTAACCCGTCTTGCGGCCTACATGCATGCAGGAGGTATCATCATATCAATGGTCTAGCATAAATGCAAACATTCATAAAATATGAGAAAAGCAAACAACCTTTGAGGCATTTTGGAGCCTTCTTTTTTTATATCTGCTTGGCATATTCGGGTACTGCCCGTGCAGCCATTACACGTCTTGATCGAGAATATCGATCATCTATTCCAAGGGACTGAGCCTTAGGATGCTTCTACATCTGCGCAAGATCGAATATAAATATTCTAATTAGGGAATTACAATAGTTCAACGTGTCTATATTACGTAAATTATGGTGCGATATGGGGGAGAATCAGGCTATAGGAAAGGAAACAACCTAAACGCCGTTCGCTTTGGGTCTGCATTGCTGGAAAGGAAGAGAAATGCAATAGGGATTAATGGCGCAATTAAAGTTGAAGGAGACCTCTATCTTTGATAGGCCAGATTTTTGCCATTTTCCCATCAAACTCCTGCATGTTGCTGTAGAATCAAAGGAAAGAGTGGGTGGAAGGATTAATCTCGTAGGCCTGCTCCCCGTTGAGTGGCTTTAGTCGGGATTTAATCTAATTAGTGAAAATTCTTGCTGACGGTGAGGCTCTACAGATATAGGTCTAGACTATCACACCGAGCTCATAGTCTAGAAAGGGTTTCTCATGCTCACGAGCTCGGAGTTCCATCAGTCGTAGTAGTTTTTAGATCCTTGGAGTGACGGTGGGTAACGAGTTAGAAGCGATAATTGTGGGCCTCATGGTCGCATAAGCCTCCTGCCAATCATGATGATTGGGCTGTTTGAGCCGAAAGATTCCAACAATTATCCCGATTGTGCCTCCCAGAAGGATTAGGAACACGGCAATGGATATAATAAGCTGTCGCCAACGAGTAAAAAATGTATTTGGCTCAGATTTGGAATCAGGTATGATAGATTGTGATCGATATCTGGTAGAAACTTCGACTAATGTCTCTCGGCTGGAAGATGTGGATTGGAGCTGGGTGTGACGTGGTGTGGACGACATTGTGTTGTAGGTGTGGTATTTTGAAAGTCAAGTTCTACCCGGTCTTGTCAGACGTCACAATGCAATATGTACAATGAAAGATGTGTTCGGGCTGATTTGTTGGAGGGTGACCGAATTACTCGCTCAAAAGTTGGTATGGGTTTGTGGGATAATGACTAGTAGCGTTGAGACAAGCTTGCTAATTGTGTTACCTGGCCTAGGGTCTGTGGGTTGAAAGCATTCTTATATCCATCAGTTTTACACCTATCGATAGTCGACAGTCTAAAATATGGGTCAAAATCCTAAGGCGACATATAACTAGGTATATTTGGCAATTGAGATTGAACTTGATACAATGTGGCGAGCATCAGGTGGCAATGTCGCTGATAAATGTGCTATTTAGATATTATTAATTAATGGGACGTTACAGATGCAAAACGTTATTATTGGCATTTTTGGAAGCGAAGAGGTTGTCCCTGCATATATGAAGGCTTCTCTGGATTCGATGGCACAGGCGGCCAGGGGATGGCGAAAGCTTGATAACGTCCTGGGCATACGATCGATAGTTGACTAATCAGGGCGGTGTAACTTGACTAAACTGTTATGGGTTGACAGATACGACTTTGGAAAAGCTTGGCATATGCTTTTATTGGTGCAACGGGGTAAAATGATAGCTCGCGACGAATATATTCGGATACGGTAGCACTTGGAGAGCAAGTATAGTGTCGGCAAACCTGGGGGTATGCAAATTTAAGATATGCATAAGCCATATTGGAGGTTCCCGAGTACTTAAATATGAGACCTGTACATGTACCGTCACATGCGTGAAGAATTGTTGCATGGTCCAGAATAGAAACCGAGCACGCAGATGATATAACTTCCCCAAGACCTAATCCGTAAAAGTTCTTATCGATGCTGTTTGAGTTTCTTTTTGGTGATTTGTGTATATATTAAGCAATTGAGGTATCCCAATGTCGTCTCACCTTCAAAGCTATCATACCCAGTCATGTCTACGCTAAAAATACAACAAAGCCAACACGCTCACAACGACAGCAACTATACATTAAGCATGGACAATTTCTGAAACAATATGACTATGTAAGATAGGTACACCTACAAATAAGAAGCATCATATCTATTGTATCAGAAATACTTCGCCTAGTACCCCGTTCTTTGTTTCATCAAAGTGCGACGCTTTTTCTCAGCCTCCTCGTCGTATAGCAAAAGTTCATCCAAGCCTTTCCCGGGTGCCACTGTTGGGAAAATAAGCGTTTTACTGTCTGTAATAACGTCTAATAGTATTGGCCCATCATGGCTTAGCATTGTTTTTAGCCCGGCCTCGAGTTGATCTGGACTCGAAACACGTATTGCCTTGATACCCATGCCTTTTGCTACGGTAACAAAATCGGGGTTTCCTTGGTGGGTGAGCCTTTGGATTGGGGTTAGCAAAAAGATCAAGATATATCGCAAGCTTCTGAGCCGGGTTCCTCACATAAATCTGTCATTGAAACACAACGATTGCCATTGGGCTACCATACCCTGTTCGCCGTTATTGATAATGATTATTTTGATACCGATGTTGTATAGTGCTGCTGTCTTGAGCTCCATCAAAGTCATTTGGAAACTGGCATCACCGTCAATGTCAATCACGATGTTTTCTGGTTGGGCTAATTTTGCCCCGATAGCGCTTGGTAGTCCAAAACCCATAGTCCCCAATCCTCCAGACGTCACCATTGTTCGAGGGTACCTCCATCTGTAGTGTTGCGCTACCCACATTTGGTGTTGCCCGACCCCAGTTGTAATGACCACTTTATCTTTATAGGGCTCCGTGAGTCTGGAAAGCTCTTCAATGACCACCTGAGGATTTAGAAGTCCACTAGCTGGTGTACGGTCGAAGTGGCTGATTGGAAATTTCTCTTTCAACTCCTTGATCCGTCCTATCCAATCGCTTCTGGACCTTACGCCCTCTACCAGTGGTAGCATCAACTTGAGATTGGTTGAGAGATCTCCTTCGACCGCCTGTGTCGCCTGAACAATCTTGTTGATGTTTTTTGGTTGTATCTCGAAATGGATGATACCGCCTTTCCCTTGGGCGGCGGCTTCTTTAGCAGCTGGAGCGAACTCTAGAGGACGTCGTACGAGGTTAGCTTATATATTACTTATATTACTGACTGCGTGATACACAGGTATGCAACGCTCCGGCCATAGCCAGCGTATAGAGTTAGCATCTTTCTGGCGCTGACAACTCGCGCTCGGCCAAGTCTTAGCCCAATCAATTCAGAAGTGTTGTATCCCTCTTTGGCAGACTCTGCTCGGACGTCCGGCGCCATGGCCAGGCTAGTTTACGTATTGGCGGGAGGAATGCAATGTTTTGCACACATACTTGCAAGATTTCCAGTGACTCTGTCATCGAACCTTGCCCCTAAAGCGATTATACAATCCGCTTCCTGAATTGCTATGTTTGCGTACGCAGTTCCATGCATTCCAAGCATATGAAGACTCTTTTCATCGTGCTCATCAAAACATCCAAGACCATGTAAAGTTGTTGTTACTGGTATCTGAGCTTTCTCGGCCAGCTCCCTCAATAAGATCGATCCTTCCGGCTTCGAAAGCACCCCGTTGCCAGCATAAATTATGGGTTTCTTCGCAATGTTGATGAGGTCCGCACTCTTTTGAATCGATTCCATCAGCTGTTGTTGTTTCTGGAAAGCCCGATTGCGAGAAGACGAAGGATTCGATGCGTGCCTGGTTATGGGTGTGCTTTGTAAGGATAGAGTTTTTAGGCTAGGGATCATAGTATCGATGCTGACGGGTTTTCGGAGAATAGAAGCTCCCACGTCTTTTGGGATATCAATCAATACTGGCCCTGGTCGACCTGACATCGCAACTTCGAAGGCTTCGTTAATACGACGAGGAATCTCTGAAACGTTTCTCACCATGTAGTTCCATTTGGTACAAGAGTTGCTAATCCCTATTATGTCTGCCTCCTGGAAAGAGTCTGTGCCAAGGACTGAAGTGGGCGCTTGACCAGTGATCACAATGAGAGGGATTCCATCGCTGAGGGCATCTTGCATCGGGGTAATCATATTCGTGGCCCCAGGACCAGATGTAACGATTACTACTCCAGGTTTTCCGGAGACACGAGCGTATCCTTCTGCCATATGTCCTGCACATTGCTCATGCCTTGGAAGGATTACATCTATCTCTGGACAGTCATAGAATGGGTCGATGACTGGTATAGCCGCACCACCAGGGAAGCAGACTGAGAAGATATTAGTTTTATTCGGGGTGCTTGACTATGCAGTACAAATAAAGATTAAAGAGGAGTTGACGATATACACTTACAAATATGCTTAACATCTTGTCGAAGAAACAGCTCTCGGACTATTTCCCCTCCCGTCATTCCAATCAAGCTAAATGGCCGAAGGATAATTTAGTAAACATAAGCTTTATGACTGCCGGGTGTCTAGATTTTGAAGCTGCATAGATAGAAGAGCTACCAGGAAAGCTTGATCTAGGGTGAATTTATTACTCACGAATGGTCAAGACCATGTCTGATATCCGGAGTGTGAAGCTTAGGCGATAGACCGGGTAAATGAATTGGTAGTTTGGGAGCATGATTAGGTAAAGAGGGTAAGGGGTACCCAAGTGGAGTCGTTGGTATACGAGGTTCAGGAAACTGTATAAAGTCTGGCGAGGGAACCACTGTGGCCCTACATAGATAAAAACCTAAAGCATTAGCTGATGGTAAGCAGAATTGGGCCCACGGTGATTGTTTATCCGGACAGGCCAGTCGTCGGGTAATATTATAATAAAACATACGCTGCTGTGGACTGATTTCGTGTCTGTTCGTGTTTTGTGGGAGGGTTCGAGTGGGGCTTTGAAGTAAAAGTGGCGGTGGATTGTACAATAAATGAAGATCTTGTAATCTTTGAGATACCCTGCCGCCGGGCTAAATTTATACTTGACTGGGGAATCATTTCGATCGGTCTCCCGAGTTTATGGTTCCTGGGATTATAAAACTTGGAAGTCGACCCATGCACCGCTGTTTGTTGTTCGTATCTGAAACCTCGTAATATTGCTAAGCTATATGGTATGGATCAATATTTTGACAATCTGTATTCTATATATACAATTCAAGCTTTAAATATAAAGATACATCAAGATGATCGAGGGGATTTAAGCAGATTTTGAAGCGGTAACTCTTATAGAAGCCCTAGTTTAAAGGGCTTAAGAGGAAAGTATTAATAAAATCGTGGAACTGAAGGTAGGCTGGTTTGGGTTGGTACTATAGTGTATGAATGCATGCAATACATTTCTACTATATAGATATCCTAAACACAGTCCTAGTATATGATCAGGTTATGGAAGCTACAGCCCTTGGAGCATTAAACAGGGCCTAGTCTTCTACATCGATACTACTATAGTCTTAGTACAATACAATCTATGGGTTAGGAAACCGCATAGTGGACCTAACTGCTCAATTGGTTCTGCTTCATGAATTCATGGATCCACTTTACAATTAATTGTTCTGATATATGTCGATAAAAGCCACAAGCCTAACGAGCTTAAGGAGCTTAAGATTAAGGCGAGTCCCATAGCCCCATAGCTAATCTTTCATTAACCCCCTGCCAGAGTGTGGACCTGTAAAGGCTCTAGTGGGGGTCAAGAATATGCTAGCGTTTCCGACCGCCTACGGATAACGCGCACCGATGCGATAACATTGTTCTTATAACAAAGCTGGTAGCAAACGCTCTGAGTTAAATTCATAAATGATTGGAATAGAAAGTTTGCGAATATAAGACTAGACGGCTGCGCTGCATTACAGAAATTTATTGGGTACTTCAACTACCTGCTTTCCCTGAGTATCCAAGTTTTGGAGAATGAAGAATAGAACAAAATAGCAGCTTTCTAGTCTCCAATCCAGGCGATGCAGCTTGCTGTCTTAACCGCAATTTATGTTAATTCGTGCAGCTCATAACAAGCTCGATTGGTATATACTTCCGTAACACCCGGAATTCGCCGGAGCCTAACCAATTATATTGTGAACCCTGTGATATTTCTGATATATAATACTATACGGTTATATATATCTGCATAGGTCTTTAAACTATTAGGGAATCACGGTAGATAGATAAAAAGGCCAGTGGACGCGCGATGCGTAACTTTCGCAAGCATCAAGTTTTTTATTAAAGCATGCATTGCTTATTGTTGAAGATGATATTCTAGCGTGAATTTCGAACATCTCTGATACTGGCCTCGATAAAATTGCCCTTAGGGTCGGAAGTCCATCATATGCTCCATGGCTTATCTGGCTCCATGAGGGATCAGATTCTTTGAGCAGTAATATAATCAAGCTAGGTGGTGACCGTAGTTCTGTCGTCTTGATCCCGGGATCCCATGAGTTGGCCAGCTTGGTGTCTCGACGAGGCTGTCGGCCTGTTTAGAAGCACAAGCCATCTCTAACACATGTGGATAACGATTTACATTGTCTTGCAACTATTATAGTAATCCGATGGAGAAAGCAGGTGTATTTTCGGGCTGCAGGGCGTTCAAAAACACCGGTTAACCTGCCATTCTAAACAACAGACATAGCCGAATATGAGCTAGGAACACGCACTCCTGCTGGTCACATATGCACCTATGCAGATACGCATACTGCATTCACGGCGGTATATCAAAATGGGTATTGCAAGTATTTTAGGGCCCACAGCCCTCGAGCGCGCGAGCTCGGGCCTGCCTTTTTTCCGCTTATCTCTATTCCCGTCGTTGGCCGGGTCGGCGCGGGCCTTTATTTCGAAGCCAAGTGCGCCATATTAATGGTCAAGATTTCATCCATGGTGGCTAGACTCTTTCGATTTAGGCATATTAACTGGAACTTTCAACTCGGATTCAATTCTAATGATTTTCGAAATTTTCTGGCAGATTTTATATAATGTCAATATAAAAAACGGCCGGGTAAGCTTCGATTGAGCCGGATCTTTGGAATGTGGGATTTGAAGGGGCATTCGAATATTCGTAGCATCCTTAAGTTAAGTCTAAACTAATATCATTATATGTAAGCCGGTCCGGAAGGGTTTGGTATACAAAACTAGCATCCATAATTATCAGGACTCATGCACGCGCATTAAACGTGAATGCTAGGGCATCTATATTGCGTGTTGCAGTATAACCTCCATTGGTCTTAGCTAGGTCCAACTGTGGCATATGGTCCCTCGCTCGAGCGTCCCCTTCCCACTGATCACGATCGATAGTCTGATCCCTTCTCCATAGTCTATTAAATTAATTTTCGCTGAGGAAATGGGTCATTTGCCTAGCTTTGGACGGCATACGGGGTATCAATTCTTTTTCGATCGAAAAGAACTCTTCGCAACGTTAACGTTGTTGTTGGAAGGTTTTCGGAAAGGTGCTTATATCGATATCTGCATGACGCCAAGCTAGTGTCTTACTGGCTTAGGTCTGTAGACCCACATTTAAGATTCCACGGAATATAGGGAAGAGTGATATACTATGTAGGATCAACAGTGCAAATGGGTCAAATCGAGATCTTGAGGAAGAGTTAGAATTACCTAGATAGGTACTGCTAGAACTTCAATTAATTATTTCTAATCTAACCCGCGGAGGCTCAAAAGAATATTTCATCCTAAATTTATAAATGCTCCCAAGTAATTACATAAAATTCTAGTACATGCTCCGGACGCTTAATGGATATCTATTAGTAATGTATCCGACCCGAAACAGCTCAGTCTAGCCCGACAGCAACCCGCTCAACTTATCCGCGGCTTTGAACATTCCGAGTCACGACTGCACCTAGCATTTCAACCGTTGTGGCTTTACTCAACAACTCCAGGAATGGAATGTCAACTTTGAAAGTCTGATAAAACCAGGAGCGGAATTCAGCTGCAATCATGCTGTCCATGCCGTAGCCATCTAGGGGCTTTGTAATGTTGACCTTATCCGCTTGTATCAACACTAGATCCCCGAATCGCCTAGCTATGTATGCCGTGATAGCGTCAAGAAGGGGAACTCCGGATTCCCTAGCCTTTGATACTTCGCTTGGAAGTTCTCCATCTTGTGATACCGTTGATTCTTCTTGCTCATGAATTGCTCTTGCTAGAATTGCAGCTCTTGAGCTCTTGAGTACGGGGTTGCTACCCTTGAAACCTTTCTTCCTGATTTTCAACATCCCGAAGGGTTCTAGACCGGTTAAAACATGTGCTGCTGCTGCGTTGTCGTATGATCGCGGGATTTGCATAGATCGAGTCAAGCTGATGTCTATAATTGATAGCATTTCGCTTTCGCTAATTTGTTGGATCCCTTTGCGAAGTAGCAATTGTTCAATTTCGGGGTTCTCGTGGAGATAGCCCACTTCTGAGATCATTCCTAGCCCTACAGATGTTGCGGGTAGGCCGTGGAATCGACGGTAGCCTATATTAGTGCGTGTTAGTTTAATTTAATACTATGGGGCTTGTTACTATTGCTTGAATGATTACTTACGAGCGAAGTTATCGAGGAAGTAATTTGCAGCACAGTAGTTACCCTCAGTGGCTGTACCGACACTGCCAGATATGGAACTAGTGAGCAAGAAAAAATCCAGATGCTGGTCCTTGCCCTTTAGTGCTTCATGGATATTCCAAGTTCCACGAACTTTCGGATCAATTCCAGTATGCCAGTATTTGTTTGGCATGACACCGAATATTGCGTGCTATCGACATATTAGAAAACACTCACTTTAGCTTGGATCGGGAAGTTTCAAGCTTACATTGAGACCCATAGCGGCTTGTATTACGCCGCCTATTGGCGTCTTGGCTTCTGCAACCATTTTCTGAACGTCGGTGGCAGAAACCACGTCGCCTCGGACAACCTTGCATTCTGCTCCGAGCAAAGTCAGGTCCTCGATCAGTCGGCTGGCGGCCTCCTTATCTAATCCTGAGCGCCCTAAGAAGACAAATTTTCGGGCGCCTCTCTCTACCATCCATTTTGATAAGCTCCTGCCGAGGCCTCCTAGGCACCCGATCATAAGATAGCTTTTGGTGGCAGAGAAACTTGTGGAATATCTGAAAAGCTTAACGTTCAGCATAGATCCTGGGCTCTCCATGTTGACGGCGATCTATTGATATGTTAGTTCGCGTGCGCTGAATGATACAAGAAGTTAAGGAGGCGATTATGCGGTATACCTTTCCGATTCTGTTCCTGGAACCAAATCTTCTTAGAGCATTCGGTAAATCCTCAATATCGAAAACCTCTAGTGGGAACTCCTTCACCTTCTTTTGTCGGTAAAGTTCCATGGCCTTTCTCATTAAACCGGCCCAAATCTTTTGGTGCGCGGGGTTAGGAGAGTTGTAGAGATCGCTCAAGTCGAAAGCAGTATAAGTCGCATTTTTGAGGAACTGATCCATTTCTAACCGACCTGATTCTGAGAGATCTCTTTTACCAATCTCCACGAACCTCCCAAAGGATCCGCAGCATCTCCAACTCGCATGTAGGAGATCGCCGGTCAACGAATTAAGCACTACATCGACACCGGCACCATTTGTCGCTTCCATTAGTCTAGTCTCGAAAGAGGTATCTCGGGAACTAAAGACATTCTGGGGCTTAATTCCGAAATGTTCAACTATGAATTGTCGTTTATCTTCAGTAGATACCGTTGTGTATACTTCTGCACCAGCAAGCTGGGCGAGTTGAATTGCTGCGAGGCCGATACCCCCAGCTCCCGAATGAATTAAAACACTTTCCCCTTCTTGTAGGCTACCTTTATTGTGAAGGGCGTAGAAGGCAGTGGCGTAGACGAATGGAATGGTGCTGATTGAACTGAAATCCTCACTATCATGTAGTTTGCTACAAGCCCACTCTGGAACAACTTCCGAAGTTCGGAAGAAGCTCGGAGCCATTACGTAGACTCGGTCACCAACAGATAGGTTCAGAACATTGGTACCGATCTTTTCGATAAACCCAGAGAACTCAAGCAAGCAGGTTGCATTTTTGGTATCGACTCTGCCACCAAGGGCATAGAAATCCTTCGCATTCAAGCCCACAGACTTAACGGAAACTTGAACTTCGTGTGGTTGTAGCTCTGGGAGGTGAATCTGGTTAAAGGACAAGCTGTCAAACTGTCCTGGAGTCTTTATAGATAGTTGAGAATGCGCCTTCTGGACAGCTGCAAGTGGCATCTTTACGGTTTCGGCTTCCTGCGTTTGTCGGAATGCACTATTGAGAGCATCATCTTGCACAAAGCGGCTGACGTGTGCTGTTCCTGCCTTCTCGATGTACTCAAAATCTGCTAGGCCTGGGGCAACCCTCTTGAAAAGAGATACTATGTTCCGGGCGGACCTAGAAGGTTCAACAGTGATATCTTCGACGTCATACACAAAGAATCTAAGAGAAGGCTGCTCCATCATGACTGCTCGCGACAGGCCGAAAGCGAGACTATGCTCTGGGCGTTCGCCGCTAAGAAGATTACCACTTGTAACCCATGTCAAACAAGATGCCTGGTTAGTCAGGATTTTGACAAGATCCAATTGGGCTTCGGAGGTGCTTCCTAGAAGCGTATATTGTAATTCAAGGAGACTGATGACTGTCGAGCCTTGGGGGACGGACTCCTCAGAAATGTCATTAAAACAAACACGAGTAGGGGTCTGCCCAATGACATCGCTAACCTCTTTTGCAATAGAGTCGCTGAGGTCTGTGGGAGAATCCTCGATTATTATCACCGGGCTCTCTCTGACTTCAGTGTTGACTTCATCTACATCTTCAGTATGATGGAGAAGTGTTATTGTGGAGCTTCCACGCTGAGCTGTAGTAGATGTGAGCCCGATATCTTGTGGAGAAAGCTCATTACAAGGCGAGGGGAGAATTATAGTGCCCCAAACGGCGAGACGAGACTTCAAAACAGCCAGTTTCTGACTCAGAGATTCTGCAGAGTTGTTTTCACTTGGTAGAACAATAACATCAAACTTGATCTCTGAGTTCAATTCCTGCACATTGCCAATGTCACCACTTGATATATCAACCTTCGAGACGGTCAGCTGCCCTTGCGTGTTGAGGTTACCGATAGTGTATGAAAGTAGATGAGGGAATGCCGTACGACCCATTAACGTTTCGATAGCAGGATTTGTCAAGTCTGTAGGAGCATCTCCAAGCTCCAACAGGTTGAGATACGGATTTTTGTGTCCAAGAACATTAATGCATGCTATGAGGTCTTGGAGAGGCTGGGGCGTCACTGATTCTGAATCCTTCGCAGCTGAGTCGAGATAGCATTTCAGGCCTTCGCTGGTGATTAACCCGGGGGTAGCATCTGGTTTCCATAAAACTCGTAGCATAGGATGTCGTTGGTCACTTGTGATCTCCTGTTGAGCGCCTTGGTAAGGGGCCAGGCGAACGTTCTCTAGCCTAGCCTTAACCGTTCCATCTGGCTTTACAAGCTCTGCGTTTATTTGGGCAGAACCAAACCCAACAGTTGCTGCAGTAGAGCTGACAAACCAGCCGCTAATGGGAGTTTCGTCATCGAGGTCGAAAACAGCGGATCCGATACGTGTAGGAATCTTAGCATTTAAATCTCTGGTATTACCAGCTGTTGTGGCAACGATGGATGCCTGTAACATGGAATCAATAGTAACGGGGTGAATGAGGTAGGTCTCGTGTCCGACCTGCTGTTTCATCAGAACGGATGCATCGCAGTGCTGAAGAGTTCTTAATCGACTGACAGCAAAATCGGTAATGGTTTGAAACTCTGGCCCAAAGTTGAGTCCTTTGCTCAGGAGCTTGTCATACCAAACTCGAGGGGCGGATGGCTCTAAACTGCCTTTAGGTGCCTGGATCTTCCGTTCGATTGCTTGGGGCTGTCTGTTGATTCTACCGGAGCCAGTGGCATGCGTAGTTGAAATGCCATCTTGGAACGAGATGATAGAAAAGTCCCACCACTCATCAGAATTTGTGGCGTAGGTGATAGGAGTTGGCCTTAATGTAGTAAAAAGCTCAACGGAAGTTGCCTGGCTGTTGGGTATCACCAAGGCAGACAGAATGTTCATATTCTTCAGATTCGCATCAGACTTTCCCACTGGTTCTATGGTCTGGCGAAGCGCCTCCAAGGCCATTGCGATATAACCAGCTCCAGGGAAAACGATCGTATCATCAAGCTTGTGGTCTGCCAACCATGCGGATTCCTCGAGGCGGAAGTTATTCTTCCAAGAGTGTTCTAGTCCGTTTCCGCCTGGGATTTTAGACCCTAGTAGCTCATGACGTGGATATTTTCTGAAGCGTAGCTCCGAGCTTACTCGAGGTTCGTACCACAGAGGGGATTCCGAATAAGTCCAGCGGTAAGCAGGAAGATCATGGATGACACGGTAATTTACTTGAGATTCTCCGGGTTTGCCTAGTCTTTCCAGTCCATTGACCTTATCGAAAGAGATGGAGTGTCCATGAAGATAAAGTAGCCCTGCCAAGTTGAGAACTGATTCTATGGCATTTTTGTTGCGGATTATTGCTGGCGAGTACAGCAGTTTCTCTTCGCTTACTCCTAGTTGGGTTCGAATTTGTTTGATTGGAAGTTCAAGAGTCGAGTGAGGTCCGATTTCGATGAGGTGGTATGCACCAAGACGAGTAAGCTCTGAGACAGCTTTAGAAAATTCGACCGGGCTCTCAAGATTGCTACGCCAATAGGAAGAATTGACCGCACCCTGTTCCATAACTTGGCCAGTAACAGACGAGACCCAAGAAGCACCTGTTTCTATTTGTGAGGACACTCCTAGTGATCGAGTGACCTTAAGCAAATCTTCATATTTATCGCCAAAGGGAAGCATATGATGAGAGTGATAAGCTCTGCCTTGTGTCTGTAGTTTTCTTCCAAAATGCTTCTTCTTTTGAAGTTCCTCTAGTATTGAATCGATCGCTGGGGCATCTCCACTGATCGTAACACTACTTGGTGAGTTTATGCATGCGACTCTAATTTGTCCCACGAGTTGAAGTTCTTCTATCATCGAATTAGTCTCTTCTTGAGAGATACCAGCTGCTATCATGGCACCGTTGAATTGATCGCCATTAACGCAATATCCTCTGTAGAAAGCGACAGTGATAGCTTCGGCAAGTGAGATAAACCCAGCAGCAAAAGCGGCAGCAATCTCTCCAGATGAATGTCCAACTACTGCATTGGGCTTGATACCCCAGGATTGGAGTAGCAGGACCAAGCCGACCTGGATAGCGGTGCAGGTCGGCTGAGAAAACGCTGGATCTGTAACGCGGCTGGTCGCCTTTGGCTCGCAGAGGATATTTTTTAATGACCAAGTAGGCGCGTGTGGCAGACTCTGAAGAACTAAATCCATTTCTGCAATAGCATTCCTGAAAACGGCAAATTCGTCGAAGAGCTCCGTACACATCTGGGCCCATTGGGCTCCTTGTCCAGTAAAAACGAAGGCAAAGGGCGGTAGATCCTTGCGAACGGGAACAGGAATTGTCCGAAGGTTAGCTGAGTTGAAAGCTTCATGATAGGAGTCTGGCGAGGTCAAGAGGTAGCCGCGCTTTTCTAGGTGAGAACGGCGCGACCCAAGGGTATAAGCGAGGTCTTGTGCGGTGACAGACTTCAGATTATAGGTTGTAAAATCATGCAAACGAGCATCTAAGGAGTCATCTGTCGATGCGGACAATGGTAGTAGGAATTTTGTTCGCCTATATGGAATCCTTTCGCTAGCGGCGGAATAGTTTTGGGGTAGATGGGTAGCTGCATTCTCTAGAATAGCATGGCCGTTGGCACCACCGTAGCCAAAGGAGTTTACACCAGCTCTTAGGAGGTTGTCCCATGTTGACCAAGTCTGCCCTTTTGTGACTATTTCGACACCCATTTTGGCTGATTGGATCTTCGGACTAATAGCAGTGTTAGCAGACATTTAATTGCTTACGAGGATACTGAGCTTTTTGTAACGTACTTAATCTGGGATATACCGATTGTTGGGGGAATAAAATTGTTCTCCATGGCCATAGTCACCTTGATGACACTAGCTATTGCGCTCGCGGCTTCACTATGCCCGACATTCGTTTTCACGCTGCCAATACGTAGGGGTATACGACCGGATCTGTTGAAGACACGGGAAACGGCATCCACCTCGATTGGATC
The DNA here is from genome assembly GCA_036971725.1 of Arthrobotrys conoides. NCBI lineage: Eukaryota > Fungi > Ascomycota > Orbiliomycetes > Orbiliales > Orbiliaceae > Arthrobotrys > Arthrobotrys conoides. The sequence goes on from JAVHJM010000005.1 coordinate 2,936,803, forward strand.
GCCGACGGGAGTCCCTATAGAATTTAGTCAGTATTGGCTACTTTGGTCTTCTATATTTGGTCGGAGTTGAAAGGCTCACCGGTGCCATGGCATTCAACGTATGTTGTATCATCAATAGTAAGCCCAGCTTTGGCGTAGGCTTTTCGGATTACTCGTTCCTGATGCTCTGCGCTGGGTAACGTTATGCCCTGCGTTTTCCCATTGGCATTGACAGCCGACCCCCTGATAATAGATCGGATCGGATCACCGTCTCTTATGGCATCTGAAAGTCTCTTCAAGTACAGAGCACCGACACCATCAGCTCTGCCGTAGCCGTCTGCGCTGGCATCAAAACTATGGCATGTCGAAGTCTTTGACAGAACCCCTGCCTTCATAACACCGACTTGCTGCTCAATACTCTGAATGAGATTGGCAGCGGCTACGATGGCTCCGTCGCAATCACCGACCTCAAGGGCGGTGCAGGCCGCATGTAAACAGTACATACTCGAAGAACAGGCGGTGTCGAGCACCATACTCGGCCCGTTCAAATTGAAAGCGTGGCTTATTCGGTTGCTCAAAATGGTGCTACCCATCCCTACCATTCCGTACCGGTGCATCCCATCGATGTCACGGGTTTGCATTATCGGGTAGTCTATTGTGAAATTTCCGACGTAGCAACCGGTATTTGAGCCGGAGAGCTTCTCTATCGGGGTGCCAGCGCTTTCGAAGCATTCGTAGACGACTTCGAGTATTTTTCGTTGTTGAGGGTCCATATAGGTGGCCTCGACGTTATTGATACCGAAGAAGCCATTTTCGAAATTCCGAATATCGTCCTGGAGGAAATAACCGCCACGCATATTAATGCTGCCAGATAGATCCCCCGAGGGCTTATAGAAGCCATCAACATTAAATCTTGACCGAGGGAAGTCGCACTGCCCTGAGCGGCCGTTGACTAATAGGTCCCAGAATTTGGAACCCGAAGAAGCCTCGCCGGGAAGTCGGCAAGCTACACATCAAATATTAGTAATCGTCTTATGTATTTACGTCTTCAAACCGACCTGTATGGGGATGGGATCCGGCTCTAGAGAGCTCTTACCTAGGCCTACTATAGCAATAGGCTCTGTTGCATTCCGCGTATTACTGGTAGCGGAGGGACTTGGGGCTTCATTGCGACTATACGAAACCCGATCTTGAGGAGGAGGAGGCGAAATACTGTGAGGGGCCATTTTTGTTTGTACCTGGATATACTGGCCGTTGGTTATTGTAATACTATACAGATTCCCCTAGGAAGATACTTATACTTGGAGGCATTTTATACACTCTTCATTTCACTATCAAAACGAATTTCTAAAAACCAAAATGTATCGATATGCGGATATGGTCATGTTGCATCCTGCATGCGCGCGACGGAGCTGGGATAGCTAACGCTCGCTGGAAAGATAGCAAGGTTCAGATTCAGCTGAGAACTCACGGCGAGCACTAGGCACATGTATGCAAATAATATGCTCTGGGAACACCGGGAGGGTTTTCAACGGCTGTAAACTTACCAGTATTTACTCCTCGCCCCTACTCAAGTGCGCACCAGCTTTGTATTCCGAGTTTGCTATCGACGGGTAGATATCTAGATGCAGCCATTGCATCTTATTTCCTGCTTGGATTGGTTCTATTTGAAGTCCGTCCGTTGTGTTGAGACTAGCCAAAAAGTTGGTTTACGTAGTTGGCTAGCCAGAATTCATCGTTCTGCCTGTTAACGTTAACGCCTCTGTAGCCAGAATCTAGGTTCTTGGGCACACTAACATTCTTGGCGACGGGATTCGTCCAAAGAAAGAGAAGCTTTGAATGCAGGTTGTGAAGTAGCAGCGCGCAAATGGATCTATAGGTCGATCGGATTATCGTGGGGGGCTATATTTCTCGAAGTTAATAGCAACTTCCAAATTCCATACGGCGGGACTCTACAACCTGAGTGATGATTCAGGTCCCATCCATGAATTCGGACTATGGGGGATATCGAGATCTAATTTCCAGTCCGAAAAGCACACAGTCTTGTTAATGCAACCTCGAGAGGATGGGTACAACGTCATCCGCTGTTTTTGTTCTAGTGGATCACGCCTTGAGAGCCTCGCAAGGGCAGAACGATTCAACCGGGCTGAAATCCGCGTTAATACATGATGCGTTATTTGACAGCTGCACGCTGAAAGCATGTAAGTGGTCTGATATAAAACTTTGCTCGGCGACGCCGCCGCGGTAGTGGAACAAAAGAGATAAGATAGTCGGATACCTAGACCTTAGAAGCGTTTATTGATCAATATCCTTGTAAGTGAGCTCCATGGATGCAAACCAACGAGAATAATAGGCCACGCAGAATCGAAACAGTTGCTCAGAAATGGTCTCAAATTTCCAGTCGATATCTATAGAGCTACAGGGTTCAGTCGCAGGAAGGGGAAGCGCTTGAGCTACTCCCTTGGTGATTTGAATGTAGTATAGGTTGATACGTGGCAGACTTTTACATAACATATGGAAACGTCCATTCTGAAAATACCCTGGTCTTGGGTATGGTCAACGGTTGGTCAGAGGTATTGGTTTCCACCTTCCGATGGTGCATTCTTCGTACGGTATACCGGTGGGACCTTGGTCTGGCGTGCAGCTGTTCATATGTAAGGGTATATAATGCTTGGTGGCCATGCATCTAATAGCTTGCGCTTGCGCAATTGCCGATTTAACCGATTATCCAAGCTCCGAGTCCTTAATACCACTGCTCCCGTCGATCGGCACTTTTCCGGCCGAATGGGACCTGACTCGCTGCATATGCAATATCAGCTTTCCATAAAGAATGCTAGGATTAAATACCACTAATAAGCGAAGTACTGTTCTATTAATATTCAAAGGTCAATTTGCGTCAGTACTTTCACTCACCTATTATCCTATTGACTTCAAGCCTTCTAGACTTTCTTCCCTTTGTGCCATGTTTGACTCATACAGGTAGGTATGTAGGACTGGTCTGGACCTATACTAGCGAGATCGATTTGATGGGTGCACGGTGCGTACCATGTTTAAGGATTTCAAAGGCCGCTTAGCTAGTTAGTATCAATATTCATGGCGCACTTATACATGTCCGCCTCAAAAAAAAAAACAGAACAAAAAAAGGTCCGAAAACTGAGCATAAGGTCCGAAGGGCGCATCTACCTATTTCAACTATAGTGAGCTTTTATGTCTTACTAGTATACTATACTATACTGATTAAAATATAGTTCTAGATGTGCTGTGATGCAGATGGTATCTTTGTTCCTGATGTCGTCCGAGCTAACGGATACCTCCGCGCCCCTAAAGCAGAAAATCTGAAACGAAGTGGTATAGCCATGTAAAAAAATCTAAAAAAGCTTCCCTATGAGGTAAAAAAAGTTTCAAATACGCATTTTAGTATTTACATGCGTCAGTTCCAGGCCCAGGAGTATAACAGGAAACGGATGATATATGTCTCTTCTATAGATTAGGCGGCTATATTTACTTACTCACATACTGTTGACTGAGTGTCTATAATACCAGTAAAGTCTCGTGCATATTCAGGAGTATGTGTTAACATGTTCTAATAAGGGTGCAATGACTAGTCTAGTTAGGCTCCAGGGAGCAAACCCACCGCCCGTCTCTCCCGGGTTGGAACGAACAGTCCCATCTTCCATGTTCTCCTGCATGGAATACGCGGCGCCGAGATGGAAAACCTAGACCAGGGCTATCTCTAGGTAAAGGCAAAGGAGGTGGCTGATTGAGTATTTGCCGTCTTTCGACACCGATATCTATACGCCAAAGTGTTATATTAAATTTTCAAATTATTTTATAATCATCAAGGGAAGGAATGGTGGACTCACACTTGGTTGGTGTACACAAGCAAGTACTTGCCAACGGTTCCTTTGTTCGCGTGGCTGTTGGTAGGATAATGGTTTCTGGGGAAATCTTCACGGTCCTCTCGATTAAGTCCCTGAGCTTCCTTTCCACATCCCGGTCGGCCGCGTCAACGATGCGTAGTGCTGTATTAAACTCCCAAAGGAGTAGAAAACATGGCACTGGTATATTGCTAAATTCATAGGCTAACTCCCTATTTCTTTTGTAATCCCCACGGGTAGCGAAAAAAAGTCTGGTTTGGAGTGAAATTGCGTACGAGCGAAGAATCCGTCGATAGAATTCGTCCCAGTAGGCAGATTCCATAGGTTGGCTGGAATCGTAGAAATAACATAACGTTAACTTTCTGCCATGTTGCTTGGAATAACCGTATAAGGTTTCACCAAGTTCGAGTTCATAGACTTCAGGCTCGGGCTCGGATTCGGATTCGGATCGGGGAAATAAGCGGGCCATGGTCTAAGGGGTTTCTGGAACTGTACAGTATGTAAATTTCGGAACCGAAGATCTTAATATCTGATATCATCAATTCCTCGATGTAGGAGTTGATGTGAAATTATGGGGATTCATTGGACTGTACTCTGGAGACGCGATAAACCAATCTTTGAAACTTCAGCCGCACCATTCTGCGTCTATCAAATGCGCGAGACAGATCGAGACTAGAAGATCGCTTTCGCTCGCTTGGCTGCACATGCCAAGGATATTGCTTCACTGGTTCGTCAATCACGCATATTCTCAACCCTTACAAATCTAGGCTTGGATTCATCTTGTGAAGGTGTAATTGAGCTTCACATATTCGCGCGCGCGCATGCTATGCTCCATAATATCAATTATAAATAGTGCCGAACGTTACATGCAAAACAACTTGAAATGATATCCAATAAGGCTTGAAAGCAAAAGTTGGAACTCAGAGGGATTTTATTACTTACAGTGAAGTTACCAAGAGGTCAATTAAATGATCTATTGCTTATGGATATCAATTGGGGTCGCCTTCATGGCCATGGTAGTTATGACCAGGGTTCTCCGAATCGCTCGGAGCTAGGGCCAATATCGCATCGTCATGAACTTCTGGTTGTGTTGCTTCAGTTGAAATGCAACAATCGAATGGTTTGACAACGCACGGTCGCTGCTAAGATGCTCATAAGGCCGAGTCGAATCGGCTTCGGCTTATCTCCGAGATAATTGGTCTAGACTAGTCTAGATCAATCATTTGTTTGTGTAACTTCAGCCGCAGATGCAATTGATTGTTTGGGTTGATGCCGGGCGCGCGTGCGTGCCATGGATAGATATTGATTTTTCGATTCAACTACTTTTGCTAGAGCAGAATTGCGACCTGTCGGCATGCACCCCATAACATAATCATAACCGACTCCGGAAAGCCCTAAAGAATCACGCAGGCCTAACGTTGAGTGCACCGATGTTGAGGAACTCGGGGAGGAGTTTGGCGTCGCGGCTTCGTCTCATCGCCTTCCTTGGCCTTTCCCTTGCTTTACCGAAGACTGTCGCACAAACTGGTATGTGCAGTTTGCCTTAGATGTAGGATCGAGAGTGGTCGAACGCCAATAGAATTTCTAACGTTTTTAGATTGCGGTGACCTCCTCGATGCTACCGCCGAGTCGGCGCCTGGCCGTTGTACAACAGCTGCCGACGTCACTCTGACGGATAATTCATCTGTTACCACAGTTAATTTGAGAAATATTCAAACAGTGGGTGGTGACTTAGACCTAAGAGGGCCTGCCCTCGAGACCCTTTCAGGGCCCTCTCTTACGAATATCACGGGTAGGCTGCAAGAGCCTCTCACTAGCGGAGTAACGTGTAGAGCTTACTAGGAAACTTTAGGTGATTTCACGATCCAGTCGTCCAAACTATCACAGTTAGAGATACCGAGGCTATCAGGTATCGGTGCAGACTTGTTCTTCGAACTTTTGAAATCCCCTCTGAATGTTGTCAACCTAAGCTTATCCACAATTGCTAATGATAACGACATTGTCTTCGTTCAGAGTCCCAACATTCAGAGAATATTTCTGTCAGTATCTCCGAGCACCGAGACAGGGAATAGATCCCTGTCTATTGATAGCCTGTATTCACTCAGCGCATTGGAGATCGAGGGTGTTCAATTTACCACGGTCAATATCACAGCAACTGCTATATCCTCAATTCCAAACATTTGGCCGTCTGCGGCAAACAAAATTCAACTATATTCATTAGGGCTCTTAGGAAACCTTTCTGTTGCGGTTACTTCTGTCCAATCGTCCCTCATACTTGCGGGGATAGGATCACCTAGCGCCAACTTCCCCAACCTAACTACTATTGGCGGGGATTTCAACCTCATACAAACAGATACGGTGGATCTATCACTTCCTCGACTGCGTTCTGTGGCTGGCGGTTTCACTATCAGTCTCAATGACAAGCTACAGAGCGTTTCTGTTGGAGCGGTAGAAGGTATATCGGACCTGGCCTTTGCGAATAACTCGATCCTTGCCGATATATATTTCCCTGAACTGAACACTCTGGACGTTCTGTCCTTGCAGTACAATGACTATATGACCTCGCTCGACCTCCAGACTTGGTTCCCAAAACTTTCCCAGGTCTCGCAATATATCACTTTGCAAGGCCAATTTGACAAGTATGCTCACTGTGCTAGTTATATACGACCGATACGGACGTGCTAACGAGTTTAATACCTTCAGCTTGACTTTTCCAAATCTCCAAAATGGGGTGGGCATTAAGGCTCCACTTATAACTGTTGTCTCGTCGGTGGAGCTCGATTGCGATGCTGTAAGAAACGAAGCTATTGAAAAGCAAGCCATCGTCGATATTTCGAACTTCGAGTGCACCTCTGGTCCGAAAGGGAGTAAACCGCAAGTGACCGGGTCCCAAACTAGACCGACAAATCCATCTTCTACCGACAACAACGGCTCGAATGGAGGTGACAAATCTGCTACGGGGAAATCCTCTACAAACATTGGCGCGATAGTAGGCGGAACTATCGGCTGCGTCGTATTTTTGGTCGCTGCTTTGGTGCTTGCCTGGATTTTTGTACGACGTAGAAAGCCATCGGTGGGAGGTATGCAGAACGCTTCGAACGCAGTAGGTGGGATTGAGGAGAACATGGGAGGTATTGATGATCCTGGTCGTGAGGCTGGTGGTATAAGCTCGAAATGATCCACTTATGGTACCGCGTTTCTAGTTGTATTTGTACGAGATTGTGACATATTGTAGGCCGCATTTTAGGTGCAGGCCGATAGTTTCCGAATCCATCGTCAAGCCATTAATAATATAATATTGTTACTTGTGATCTCTAAATCAAGTCTTCTGTTGGAACTTAACTCCGTCCTAACTGTCCCTTTCAGTGGGCGTATCGTCGGTGCTTGTGAGGAAACCGAACTTGGGACAGTTTTACTGGCCACAGAAAGCCCAAGGCCCTGCGGCCCGTCAGGTTTCGCAGCGGTAATTCAGCTCAACAATTGATGGTAGCTTGGATTTATCTGCCCCTGAGACTAGTGACGTCACTAAAGACCTACTTCGTATCTAGAATCGAGCTGCGTATCTAGATTCAGCCTTGAAAACGCTTCTAAAATCCTCTGCTGGGCTGTGTCGCGGTTTAATTTACTCCGGCCGTGTTGTACTAACATACTTTTGTGTTGCAGCGATATTGCAACCTTGCTTCATCCATATCGAAGCTAATGTTTTTTGAGGGGAATATACTAATATATCTCAAAACAATGGGAGTAACTAGTAAAGCCCATGAATAGAATTTGAAGTTATCATATCACAATAGTTAACCTTCATTTTAGGGGTTCCTTCCCTAGTTCACTTGGTTGTTCCGCAAGATTCTGCCGGTTGTAGCGCATGTAAGCACTTCCTGCAGATACTAGGCATTTATTGAAATCACAAAGGCTTTGACAAGCGATAAACGGCAGCCCTGTAAGTGCGTTCAAAGTGACTCCGGACTACCCCTACTTCCCATTATCCATCTGCATGGTAATGATATCTGCCATACGGGTTTCGAACGTTTCTAGGCTTGTAGGAGACGATCGAGTTGTATTGACTGATAGATATTTATAATATAAGTAGACTCATGTATGGTCTCATGGTAGACGGAATAAGGTCATCAAATACTTCTGATACAGACTCTGAAGCTCGTTCGACCCGTCCTCAAAGTGTGCAAAACCCCTCTTCGATCAGCGATGCTACAGAATTATGATCGTAACTGGCTGTGGGATAGCTCCCCAAATCCAACACAGGAAAGTGTTGTTGAACGAACGTCATGATCATGGGCTAGTTTCATAGACTAATGTGCGCGCGACGGCTCTATCTCCGGATTCTTCGCTCTCATCAATCCAGTTTCTAGAATACTTCCCGTCCGTCATATCTAAACTTCGTAACGGCTCAAAGCCGCCAGAGGTTTCGTTCCGCGTTTAAAGTGCTATTGTACTAGCCAACCTCTCCTCGAACCTCCGAGATTTGACACGTCGACACGTCGGGATCTGGGTAGCCGAAGCCGCCACCACAACGTACATATATCACGATCATGTACTCCAATAGAGTTTTCCGCATAGGTCAGTTCAAATGGCGTGCCTATTCTTCTCCTGTTCAGCTCCGACAACCCCTCATCTACATTTCAAGGCTCCATACACGGGCTGCATCGGTAGAGGCTAGAGTTTCTCCACGGGAGACCGAAGAACGACTTAATCAAATCCTATCAGAGGGGAAGGAGTTCCTAGCACAAATCAAGGCCCCATTGGAACATATGCAAAGAATTGGCTTACTTGGAGCTCAGGGTGAGAATGCTTTGAAGGGAGTAGTAGCAGCTGAACGGGCCGACTTTTCGGCAACAGCGGTCCTAGCCTTCGTTGGTGACAGCGGTGTGGGTAAGTTATCAAAACGTTTCCTTGGAATCTTTTGGACATCTTCTAAGATCATACAGGAAAATCAAAGCTGCTGACTGCTGTTTTGGATGAGCCCAATATTCTGCCAACTGTAAGGCCGGTACACTCTCACGCATGCGTGTGCGTAAATCCGCTAACAGATTAGTCTGGCCTTCATGCGTGTACCTCATTCCCAATCGAAATTCGCCAGAGAGAAATAGGTAAAGAAGGTTATCGTGTTGAAACAGAGTTTCTCCAGCAGGGTGAATTAGAAACCGAAATGCGTGCCATCATCATGACGCGGGTGGAGCTGATTCAGCTGTATCCCTTGACAAACCTTCTACCACGGCTTCGGACGCCGAGAAGATCGCGTTGGCTAAAATCAAAGCCCTCTTCCCTGATATATCCAACTATGCAGATGTTCCGCGGAGAATTGACGAACTGTACAAGTCAAACCAAGATTTAGCAACTGGCACGCATATTTTTGAGACGAATTCTAGGGTTGAAGTAGTTGACTACATGAGATCTTTGGTACCGTCCACAAGTAGCGAGGAGGGGATAACACTATGGCCACTTGTCAAAGTCGTCAAGTAAGCCTCTTAGAACCGTATCTAGCTACTGTCGTGGGCTGATTTAAAGACTTTATCTCAACTCCGAGGCCCTTAAAACCGGCGCGATACTTGTAGATCTTCCTGGGCTTCGAGATTCCAATGCAGCACGGACGGCGGTAACCCGCCAGTATATGACTCAGGCAAATGAGATAGTTGTTGTTACTAGACTCACCAGGGCTGTAACCGACCAAACAACGGGAGAATTATCCCGAGAGGGTTACATTAAACGCCTAAAGCATGATGGAAGGAGGCACTTGACGATTGTCTGTACCTGCAGTGATGTAAGACCCATCGGCTCCGAGTGGCACCTGTGAAGTACTTGCTGACTTGGTCAGCTCTTTGAACCTAGTGACGCAGTAGAAGATTTCAAAAGCGACAAGGAGTTTGTCAAAAAATATCATTCTCTTAATAATGAAATTGAGGCTCGGTATTTGAGTCTCGGCTCAAAGGGGTCAGATGTCCCAGGTCATAACTCTTACCTAAAAAGCTAACACCATCATAGGACGAGGCACCAGAATGTCCTCAAAGAAGAGATCTTAGCTCTTGAGACAAGGTAAGCTCTCTGCAAGACTTTTTCGATTCTTACTAACCCACCAAAGTTTCCAAAACCTATGCATTGAGACTCGAGATAAATATGTCGTCGAATCGATGTCGAAAATTTACTCAAAGCTTCTGAGTGAAGATACCTCCATAAAGTGCTTTGTGACATCTTCAAAACATTATCTTGAGCATTTCTCGCCGCGTAAGAGGCTGGGGCTCATGAACATTGACCAAACACAAATACCAATGCTGCGGGATTATTGTGCTTCGGCGCCGTTAGAACAGAAGTCGGCTTTGGCAGCACAGTTCGTACAAAGCATATGGGATATCCAGGCTTTGGCGAGGTTATTTGCTAGCGATGAATTTACGGGCATGAGCGAAGTAGGGAGAAAGAAGGCAAAGGCTGAAATGGATAAGGCTTTTATGGCATTATCAAACGTTCGTTCCCGATACTATGAGACTATATTGAGTTGACATCTAACATTTTCTGGATGAATCAGAGCCTGAACAATGAATCGCTTGTATTTGCCACAAATATCCGGAATGAAGTGCAACTCTTTCTGGATAGTCTGTGTGGGTACCATCGGAGCACTCGGTTACATTTATCGTTCTAATTTTTCCTAGTCCCCGCCATCACAAGAGGAGAAAAATATTGTTTGGAACTGCATGGGAAACTAGTTAAGGTGTGAAACTGTGCTTAAATTTCTTAAACGTAACGCAGAATACTGACACTCGACTAGGAAAATAGATTTCGTGAGTGCTAAGTTATAAACATTAGGTTCTCATCACAGTTCTAATTGAAAAAGAGGCCGTTAAATCCGCATATCTCCATCACGGAGAGTCAACCTCTGGCAAGCTAAAGAATCTCAACGAACAATTCATCTCTCCCTTGGGGGCTGAGGTCGATAAGCTGTGGGGAGCATTTATAACGAAGACCGAGGAACATCTGAAAGCTTGGAATTTGCAGGTTCTGCGGGCTCTAGAGGAGTTTGAAGTGACATGGCAGAGTAAGTTTTCTATAGTAAATACCTGAAACGCATTAATGGGTAGTTCTGACCGACAGGCTGCATCGATGTAAACTTCGAGAGTAGTCCGAAAGGTAGGGCGGCATCGATAAACCTGCTTGAAGAGTGCTTGACACCACGGATAGAACGTGCACAAGCTGTAGCGACAAACTTTTGCAAGCAGCTAGTCGAGGATCAAAGGTATATATTCCGGTGCTTCGTGCAAAGTCAGTGGACTAACTTGTCAGACCTGTACGCCGACTGTTTCTACTGCCGGATCGCTTGAGAGATCTCCTGCGTCCTGGATACGAAATGGCTAGTGCAGAAAAAGGTATGCATGTTTCCTCTTATCCCTTTGATTTGCTTGGGTGTTAAATACAAATACCGCTATGTAGGTACTGGTGCACTTGAGAGAATGACAAAGGGTTTCGAAGACTACATTCGAAAGGCACGTGTTTTTGATACTCTTGCCAGCGATATACAAAAGGAGGTTGAAGCAATTCAAGGACGACTAGAGCAAATGTGTCAGGCCTGGGGTCAGACGGGTGCAGAAAATATCGAAGCTGGTATAAACAGCTGGCTGAAGGGGAACGAGGACATCGGCAAGGAGGAGGCAGAGCATAAGACGGATATTCTTCGAATAGTGGATAAGTTCAGGAAGCCCCTAATGATCCTCAGGGAAGAGAATAGTTCTTCCCAAAGGAAGACGGTGGATACCTGAATTTTAGGTTGAGTCCCAGATGCAGGAAACCATATGCATTTTGGATTTAGCTAAATTTAGTTTGTGATTTGCATTCTTTGGGGCCGATTGGTCTCATAGAGCTCACGAAATTCGAAAGTGTTGCTGGCCGATTCGGTGCAATAATCGGCAATGTTGTAAAATATGTGTTGAATCAGAGGACTTTGCGTTGTATACCCGGTTCTGTTGTGCTCGAAAGTTGAGAGCTTGCTCGAGAATACCTTAACGATCGAAATCTAAGTAGTTTGGAAATGTTTTGGCTCGGAAAATAGATTTTCCATTCGTTCTCTGCTTCTGATATCCATATTCTGAATTCTTTGGTACTAAGCCATAAGTATGAGACTTGTGACTATCTTAATGGTCGTAGATGAGGATTCGAGGCTCGAGGCCAGCTGGCCAGCTGAGGTTAGCCAAAATATTTTTATAGGCGCACTTACATCATTGACGATTCGAACCCGACGGCTATTTGAAACTCAGGTGGCACCCTGGTGGCGGAAGCAGGGCAAAATGGGTTCCCTCCTCCCGTAGTAACCGTCAATCGTTCCCTGTGCTCTCGGTTAAGAGGAGCAGAAAGAAAAGTTAAAGAATCACCGCCCCGTGGATCTATAAGGAACCCCAGCTATTTGCCGGAGAAAACGGCCTCACCACTGACTCATGCTTCACAAGCGAACAATTAAGCTTCTGTCAAGACTCGGACGATACTAGGATCCTTGTGATTACAATTAGCTCGTGGTTAGAGTATATAGATCTGGAACAGTGTTTACCATGGAAGGCCTACTGTAACTATCCACGGGTTTGAGTTTGCCCGTAGGGTTCTTGAGGGTTCGGATTGAATGAAGCCGATGGCGAACTGGTAAATTTCTTCCGTAGGAGCTGAAATTCAAATGAGGAGGTAGACATCAACGGCCTTTACTTCTTGGGCGCGATTTCAGGGACAACCAATTAATACTCATATACAGCAGATATTCCGAGCCTATAGGGGAAACTATAAAAACAGTGGTGACTTCCAACTCTGTTTCTTTTAGGGCGTCATATAGTCTATTTTCAAGGCTTCGTTGCTACAGAAGACAAACTCAGCGCATTGTATCTTAACTTGAAGGTGCCGTCTTTTGCTTTTCAATCTTTGAAATGGTTTATTATTTTTACTCCTCCTTTTTCGGCGTCCTTGCTCTAGTAAACTAGGCTGCTGCCAACGATCTCCAAATCCCTCCAAGCCTTGTGGTTAAATGTGCGGATACGTGGGGAGGAAGTGTTTCACTTGGCCCTACCAAATCAACCATTGTCAAAGCCGTGACGACGATAATTCCTGGGCCAGCGCCCCCGACTCAGAATGGTGGACTATTCTTATGGCCTGGCATGTCCAGCGGGACCGGCGACTTGATCCAAGCGATTCTAGACTCCTGGCCGTCGAACTCGTGGTGCGGAGCCGCTGCATGCAGGGGAGTGGTGTGTCAAGATTGTATTGGCTTTAACAACTACATTAATTTCTAACACGGTGATAGGTGTGTTCGTGCTTCTGTTTTTGGCTGGTTCGGCCAGCTGGATGGCAACCCTTCTCCAATCGAGGATACTGACTAAGTCAGAATTGAATAAGCACTTCACTCTGATAAGAACACTTGGCTACAGTAAGCCTCCAAAGCCCTACGACCAAGTATATAGTATTAGTGAGTAAATAGCTAATATCACGGTGTAAAAATTCAGAACCATTACGAATGCTCTAACTGGGTCATTACTATCCACCTATTCTAGCACTTCCAGCCCATTTATAAGAGAATATGGTACTAGAACTAAATGTAATAATAATTGCTCCAGCACAATCGCTACACAAAAACTACATCAACACAGTTATTACTCTAACATCCGCGGATACAACATTCGAAAGAACTATCACTATCACTACGGGCGCTACTTATAGTAGACTCACAAATAACAATAATAACAAAGTTTAATCTATTGCATCAATCAACATTCCAGCAATGTCAAAAACTCCACAAATCACCGCTACAACTAAAACCACGACTACCACCTCCAAGACCTCAACTAAAACGACGACCAAAGCAAGCACAACTGCAGGCTCAGGCGGTTGCTCTGCTCCTTAATACACCCAATGCAGAAGCCCTGGATACCCAGGTTACGCCGCCCATACCTCACCGCAGACCCACAAGTACTCGAATGACTAGTACTATAGTATTCCCAATGTCTCTAAAATATTTTTGAGAGACTAAAAAACTATTCATTGGGTCGAATCTGCTATCCAACTCTGCAGACAATATATAAATATATAGGTAGCGTTTCTCTATCCCAATCAATTAATTGCTATTGATTTGATCCTTACAGAAGCTCGTATTTTGTAGCTGCACCAATGAGACTTGCTTGCATAGTAGCTACAGCATAGCCTCGATTCCAGCTACAGCATGCAATTGCTAGAATCCTTTGCAATGCACCGATCTCGGTCAGTCTCGGAATTAGACAGGATCTCGCTTGCGAGATTAAAAAAAAATGTAAAGTACTTAAGCTTCTCGTGAACTCCGTGTTGTCTGGTTTACGAGACCAAGCTTCTCAGGGTTTCTTCAAGGAAAGCTTGACAACAACCTAGACAATAGTCTTCCCTATCTCATGGCCAACTAGCTAAGAAAAATAACCTAACCTATATATTATTTCGCAATATTCAAAGCTAGCTAGCGCCAGGATTATTTATGTGTGATACTACAGGTCCCTGGATCATAATGCAACAGACTCAACACAAATGGAACGAATCTGTGAAGCATTAAGCATCGATGCATCTAATATGCGCATGTGCACAGGACACTATTCTCGTCGCAATTTTACATTAACGCATTCCGCTAAACTACATGCCATAAAAGCTTTCCATATTCTCATATACCTCTAGAATTCTCGTTCGAATATAGATGTATATATATTCACTAAGCGGTCTATCTAAACTCGATGTGAAAGCTTTATAAACAAACTGCTTGCAGGGCCTCAACATGATTTTCTATTTTCTAACTGATACAAATTCTATAGTTTATACATGGAATGTGTGAAGGTACCTAACACTCCACTCTGCCAGCTTGCGTTCTGCCCCTCCTATTTCCCATTAAGAAGTTCATCGAAAGTATATCGCTTCGAAATACACCAGCACGTCTACCTCTCATTAGGATCAACCTTAATACTGATATAGCAGTTACCATCTTTGAGGGTCAAGCCACCACCTCGTGAGTCGCTGTTTTGACCAATGCAGACGCTGGTAACAATCCGATTTAGCTGACTAAGGACATACGCATTAGTCCAGCTGCTGGGAATGCTGCCAGTTGAGCCTACGATGGAGAAAGTATAGTCGACTTGGATATTGGTAATTCCGTCGGTGCCTTTGATGTCTTGTCCGTTGACATTGCGCCAAAGCGTGTTTTGCTCGGTGTAGCCCACTGACAACGTGGTACCTCCATATTTGCCATAACCTGGAGCCATTCTTTGATTGGCGAGAATAAGTTCGGATTGCTTGGCCCAGATACCACTTTGGTAGCAGCTGCTAAGGTAGCCGGAAAAGGCACGCTTGGATAATTTTGAGGAAAATTCATCTTTCAAAAGCCCGAGAGAGCGGGTGCTGACGTTGGGAGAGGTTCCTGGGGCAAGGGTAGACACAGCCCTGGTGATGGCTTGGTGGTCAAGGTGAAAGGAACATCCGAGAACGATGCCATCCTCAGACGTAATGGGTTCGCCCCCTTCGCAGGAGATTGTTCCATCTGTTGAAATACCAGCGCGTGGGAACAGATGCTCCCGTAGCTGACGAGCGGTGAGGCCATAGTCAGCAGGGTCGAGACCTCTTTCAGCGAGCGGATTGGGCACCGTGAGGGCGAATGTGCCGGGCAGAATGAGGCAGGTGCTCAAAAGGATACTCTTGAGCATCTTGAAACGAAAGATGGCTTTCAATTTATAAAGCGAAGGTATGCTGAGAGCTATGGCGCTAGCGGATACAATGCAGGAAATTCAGAGAATGTTTTAAGAGGATATATCAGATGTCTGATTGTGATGGGTAAATGAACAATGAAGAAGCTAGAATGAAGCCTATTTATACTTTGATAGTGCTGATGCCCATGAGCTCTGGCTAGAAGATGTTTCTTAAGCTCTTCACTTGGAACAGTTATTCCCTCATCAGAATCAAATTCTCCGACCCGATGTACCTGATTCAATTCAAGCATCTCCGAGTGTAGCTTTTCAATATTCTGTGCAACTGTGATATGATATGAGGCTTGGTCACCACTGATGCATCGAAGGGCCTCGTATTCTCAGACCACATCATTGTCCCGGAGAATCTCAGTGGGTGTTTTATTGCCTACACACCAATCAGAAGATAACGGACCCGCGGGTGAAGTCTTAGCCAAGCGGTGCAGATAATTAACTTGGATTCTGGGTCGGCGGATATACCCGTTCTGGCGATCGAACCCCTGCAGAAGCTGCGCAAACACTCTATTTTGTCCCTGCAGGGCTAACCGAGTTCGCAGAGAGCGAAGGTGAGGATCCAAGGGCTCGAGATGCATGTTTGAATGTCTGTATTGGCGTCGGTGCTAAGCTTAAGTCGGAATATTTTCGGTGGGACGCACAATGAAAGGGGCTTTGCATGTATAAACCTCGTAATATATAAGACCAAGAAATTCCAAGGCCTTGTTGGCTATTCTTTGTTGATGCAGTGATTCAACAAATTTTCATGACTTCGTACGCGTCTCACAAAAAACAAACCTCCTATCTTGGCTCAACTGTTTTATTAGGGTACATGCATTCTGGTTGCACACCAGTCATGGCTGGTATGCAAGCTGCTGAAGTAGTATAGAGACGCCTTGTCGAAGAATGAATTGATAGATATGCAGTACCATGAATAACACGAGGGCTCGACTGTTAATAACATCCCATCTGCAAACGTATGCATACATAGCAGAGTTGCCGAGCTAGCTGAGAGGGCCCGGCTTCTCGAAACTTGGCTACCTATATCAATGCAATATGATTTCGCTCACTTGGCAAAATCCTGAAATTTTGCTGTGTTGAGCGGCTACGCATCGTGGCCGCCTGGGGCAGTTCTGGCTCCGAGACTAGGAAAATCCAGAGCATATATATGTTTCCAATTTTTATTTTTTTTTTCCGAGCTCGACTAAGAAATCTTCAGAAGGCAGTGTATCGAAGCATGGAGGAAACAATGGCAAAACAACACATAGTAAATCCAAAACGAAATATCTACGTTGAAGCTAAGTTGCAGAGCTTTTGGAAGTACCCAGCACAGATAGCTATTGGAAACTGAAAGAACATTCGACTGTAAATATGTATGTGAAAGGTACGTGATATCGAGCACGGTTGTGACGGATTACAAAGCAAAGATAATCAAATATGAATTCCGTATCTACTGGCTCGATCGCGCCCGTGATATGTAAGGACTCAGCGAACGTTACTGAAGAGGAGGGTTGTACCGGCCCTCCAGAATTTTTCATCCTGAGGAAAGCTCCTTTTCAATGCAATGGCGACGCCTTGATTACGATTATGTACTAGTTACAGGCTTGGGGAAATTTCGAAACAGACAACATCTAGGTCCGATATAGATCTGGATATTTGATTTTGGGGGCTATCTTCTTCCTGTTAACTTCCGCTGTCGACTATGCTTCTAGATAAATTCGATAATCTAGATATATCACCTTTTCAGTGAGACCAACTTGGCATCAGCTAGTCTTAATCTCGCCATAATGGCACGGATCATCCAATTTCTGTTATCGCCGCTCTGATGCTGTGGAATTCTCGATTCGAGATCCTCCAGATCTTTCTGTATTTCGGCCTGCAGGTCTTCGAGGACGTTGAACGTATATTCCATACTCTTTGACTGCTCCATAATCCTAATGATTAGCTCTTTTTGTTCGATAGATAAAGTCTTTTGAGATCTCATTGTCAGAAGGCTCTTTAGCTGCCTGCTTTTTGTATTTTGGTGAAGTGCGTGAATAAGCATAAAAGAGTATTTCCCCTCATCTAAATCTGAGAAAGAGCCTTTCGCTTTCGCGTACTAAATTTATCGTGACCATATGCATGTGAGTAAGGTTCAGGATCTTTCAAATACCAAATTCAAAGTATTGCCAGTAAGATGCGAGGCCACTTACGTCTATCGACCTTAGATTCTGGTGATCGTCGCGGATTTGGAAGAACCGGCCCATCAGTGTAAGAAGACCTTCAACTTGAAGCTCCCTAAAGTGTTTGATTAAGAAGTACGAATTTAGAGCACCGATATTTTGTGAGAGGGGGCACTGCAGAATGGCGACCGAGGTCGTCACTTACTTGTTTGAAATCGGGAGGCCATCCGAAACAACCCGCCGGTCTCTAATATAGAAAGTTTGAGGTTAGGAATCAAAAGTTATGAGTGGCTAACGAATAGTGACATACTCCCATCAATCATTCGAATATATTCCAACTCGGAGGGGCATTCGCTGTGGAATGTCCATTGAAGGTCTGATCCCTGCCCAACGTGGAGATTGCGGAGCTCGTCTGCGCAGGACCTTCCTTAGTAATACGGACAGGCGGTTTTTAGCTATTTAGGGAACCAAGTAACTTTTCATACCTGTGAAAATTCTTACCGCACTTGGAGATAGTTCCTGTACCTCATCAATGCATTTTACGAAGAGGTAGTTCGCCGCATTGATAGACTGAGGTGTTCCAAAAACCATATGTGTGGATGGCTGCCCTCGTCTTAATTCTGAGTTGTCTTCGATATCGTCGATACTAGCAAAAGGTTTGCAAATGTCTTTTCAGAAAGAACACAAATTTAAAGGCTAAAAAGGTGACTTACATCAAAGAGGAACTATGTAGCATGTCGATTATCTTTTTGATAATCTCGATGGAATTTGGGGGGACGTGGTACCATAGGTCAAGTGCATCGGTCGCTACATGGCGGATTTTTTTAGACGGCAATGATTAGATATAGTCGAATGGTTCCAGAATCGCCTACCAAACATCAGATATTTAGGGAATACACAACGGAGAATATTGAGGTGGAGGACAGAGAAGACTAATCGCTCTGCTGATGTCGCGTTTATATACCAACCTCGTCAGAAACTTGGTGATACTTTGACAACCAAGGAGCCCTGCTGTGATCAAGACCCTTTATTTGGCCGGCGCATCCACTAACGTGGCCTTTATCAGAATGACAATGCTGATCGATATCATTGGAGGGGCTAGGAGTGTGAAGATAATTGTGTGCGGTTGCTAGACGCATATAGTCTTTAACATAAACATATCCGATATAAGTATCATATCGATCTTGATGGTTAGCCCGGGGTTGCTCGAAGAGATTCTTTGGCAACTGGTGAGAAAAGGCAACGAACCTGGACATTCTTCATCGTCTTCAATCCTTTGGCGTTTTTTCCGATTTATGTATCGCTGGTATTTTCTTCGCGGCAAAGTCTCAATCGTGTCTTCAGGCCTAGGATAAAACGAAGACTTGCTAGGGCTTGTGTGATAACGTGGTGAATGCATGCTGAATACCAAAATTCCGCCAATGAAGTATTGTAGGCAGGTCAAATATTTTGCGAATTCCTGAGCTGATGTCGGGTCGCATCCATTCATCAGCTTCTTGCGAAGCTCAACCCAAGTCTTCTCCATCTCCCAAAATTCTTCTTGAACAATGGATTTGGCCTTGCTAATGGAAACACCCTTGGTTCGCATAACGATGTATACTGCAGAGAACGGTAAACCTGTTTTGTCGAGGGCCACATGGGAAACCCAATCGTTTTCGACTGAATAGAAGTCGTTGATTAAAATCATCATTCGATAGAACAACTGATCGATGCAGTTAAGTTTGGAAATATTCTGCTCTGTCAGCTTAAAGTCATGCATCAGAGGCATTACATTCCAGCCGCAACTGTTTGGAAGTCAGCAGATTTCTTTTGGTCAGTTTTCAAACACAGGGAGACGCAATATATAACCTCAGGTTTGCCTTGGTCGCTGGGGTATGCAGAACATAGGACAACAACGGGTTTTAGGGATCGATATCGTACCTTGCCGCGAAGTTGTCGAGTCTTTGGTTCATGTAAGCCTCCAAGCTGTCGAACTCTACACTGAGACTCTCAGTTTCCGTACCTGCTTTAGCCCATTCTTCATAAGCTTGGAAGTATGTATTCTGTGCGTCGTCTATATTCAATAGTTCGACAAAAAGCTTTGATTTCACCTGATTAAGAATGTTGCGGTACTTTCTCATAAGCAGAGCTGTACTAAGGATTTTCGAGTCTGGGCCGGTAGCCTAATTATAATCATATTCGCAACAATTTATCAGCACTTCATTTACTATATTTATTGGTTTACTGACGTCATGACACGTATATCGACCTGTTCGTCTACAAACATATCACCGTCTAAGAAGTCTAAAATTCACGAACTCTATGTCTTAGCGAGTAATCTGCAAACAGTTACTTTGAAGTACCTAAGGGAACAGAGGCGACTTTCTTAATTAAATCAAGGAATGATTACCATCTTCGAGAAATGAGAATGAGCAGAGAGGGCTCATTTCGACCAATCTTTTGGGATCAGCCTCAGGCATAACGAGAGATAGAAAGCCCCCAAGCCGGTCTATAACATATGAGGGACGGCTACATCCTCCCCGATCAAGCCAATCCTGATTCATTTCTCCAACCACTCTGAGTTCGTCATGGGCACAGCAATGAACGCGGACATCCAGATTAGACCAATAGCCTTTCAAAAATTCTTCTGGAATTGGTCGGGAATGCCTAGGAGGCGTTAATGCAGTTATCAAAATCATCGATGGTCGACTACGGTAAAGGGGCTTATGGAACGTGTAGAAGTTTAAAATCGATATGGGAGAAGTGAGTTGATCAAGAAAATTACATTCAACCGAGTGAGGGCTGGAGGTACTGTTTACTTATAAGCTAGGCGCATAGCTATCTGAGCTTTATGGCTACGACGTGATAGCTGTTTACGGCGCTAGGGGAGGTTAGCACGTGGAGGTAGAGTCAAAATTACATTATGTAAATTGGCTCCGGCCTCATCAATGCCGTGGTATCCTATTGCCATGGCTCAAGATTTAAAAACGCTACTGTTCGTGGAATTCAAGCCGAATGAATAGCCGGGCTTGTTGTATCGTGAACATGCACTGAGCTCGAGCCATTATGGCTACGCCAGGTAAAAGAAATTATAAGTGGGTCTTCGAACCCTTTTTAGTGCGACATTATTAATGTGAACCTCGAGTTCTATGCAATCTCGATATATCAAACATCATCGCTAGCAACAATTACCTAGTACTCTTCCCGCCATAATTCAGCTGAAACGGTAAATATATACAAAGTAAGAGCAATGGGTCCTGAATAAGTCATCATATTTGCGAATAACTCACCGAAGATGCGGAATACAAGAAACAAATGCAACGTTTATGTACGCTGGGTGAGGTGTGCCCGTGTAGTTACATGTACTTCTATTATGCCAGAGAGCCGGCAAAATCTGTTGTCGGCCAGCTGGCGGGTACCAATTTCACAAATGCACACCAGATAAGTTTCAATGTTTAGCGAATTGATTGCCTAGATGTATGCTAGAACAATTGCCAGGGTTGGCCGCATTGTGATGTGTACAGCTTTCGAAGTTGGATGAATTACTGACGTGAAACCTTTTGAGGCTATATACTTAGTGTATGTAGTTTTTACGCATATCACTGATTTAAGGGTTCACCACAACGGCTTGCAGGGATGATGTTTGCTTTTCTCCTTACCCTGTACTGAGATTTAAATTCGGTCGCCGATACGAGCGACATGTTGTGACTGCACTCCGACTATACACTAATTGAGGTCCCAAGTGGTGTTATCAACCTTCGTCGGAACTCCAAAAAGTTGAGCTATGTAAAACAACTGATTGAGCTGGGTTCCAAAGGCTGCATTTATAAATACTTATCGCTCTGGACAAAACCCTTCGTTCACAAGGCCATTGTAGCCCCAAAACACGAACGGTTATTCCATCATCATCATGTTATCTAGCTTGATTCCCGTTGAATTAAGCCTACGAGTATTTCTTGCCATCGTCGCAACCCTTCCCATTTGTTACTTCGCCATCAATGCCATTTACCAGCTGTATTTTTCACCGCTCGCGCATATACCGGGGCCATGGTATGCAGCAGTTTCCAGAGTATGGTATATATCAAAGCTTTTAAGAGGGCAGTCGATGTTTGCGATCCATCGTTTGCACAAAGAATATGGTAGATATAGTTGTGCCCGTTTTGCCCAAAGTTTATAGGTTAAGAAAGCTTGGTGTCCTAGGGCCTTATATCCGAGTTTCCCCGACCGATATCATGGTTGCCGATATTGAGGCAGTCAAAAGAATACACTCACCTTTCAATGTGTTTCCTAAGTCCGAGGTATATAAGCAAGCGGGTCTAGTCAAGAAGAGCATCGCCATTATTGTAGATCACGAAGATGTTAAGATGCGAAGGAAAGCCATCGGCAACGGCTTTTCAAACACGAACATGCGATTGCTCGAGCTGGTAGTTCGGGCCAAAGTGGACATGTGCGTTGCGAAAATCCAACGCAATCTTAAAAACCACGATACAGTAGATATTCTGCCATGGTTTCAATTTACAGCAACGGATACTATCGGGGAAATTGCTTTTGGAAAAGATTTCGGAATGCTGGAAAATGAAACTGTAAGAGAGGAAACTATGCTTGGTTACTCAAGCTCATGCTTATAATACCAGAAGTTCAGTTTCGACGTGATAACTGACTTAAAAGTCTGAAGTGGCATAGCTTTAATTGGGATCTTCTGCTAGCATCCTGCGTGATGTTTGCTCGTGGTCATATTCCTGGGGTGGCGTATCTCGAATCCTTTCTGCGGTGTATCCCTCATGCCACAATCCAACAGGTACTCACGTCTGGAGAGCGGGTTTTTAGCTACACCGATGAAGCCCTCGAGAATCTGAAGCACGAAGCCAAGAAAGATCATAGCGCAGGCTCAAGGCGAAGCGTGTTCTCAGTAATTTTGGGAAATCAAGATAACCCAAATGCTAAATATAAAATGAGTATGGAGGAAGTAAGAGACGAAGCGCTAGGGTTTATTCTTGCTGGTACCGACACTCTGACAGTAACCAGCACTTATCTTCTATGGGCTGTTTTGAGACATAAAGAAGTACGCCGAAAATTGGAAGTAGAATTGAGCACCCTTGGTGACAATATCACGGATGAAGGATTGCAACAACTCCCTTACCTTAGGTGTGTGATTAAGGAAGCCTTAAGGCTGTATGCTGGCGCACAAATCGGTCTTCCTCGAACTGTCCCGCGAAGCGGCACGCAACTTGGGCCATACTTTCTGCCAGAAGGCACGGGTGTCATGACACCCATATATTCAATACACCGAGATGAAAATATTTTCAGAGAACCTGCAATGTACGTCATCAATAAAATCCCTTCCGATATCAACAGTCAAGGGATTTCCTGGAGCTGAAATGCTTTATCCGAAAGATAGATTCAGGCCGGAGAGATGGTTGAACGCAACTCAGGACATGGAGGCTGCGATACTGGCTTTTGGTGGGGCATCTCGCAGTAAGAACCTATATCATTACCTCGTTTCTGTTCTCCCGATGTGACTATTGTGCATCGCGCATCGATCGGTTATGTCCATCAATCAGTAACTAGCGCTATAGCATAGTGACATACCAAGCAAACGTTCTGACTCTTCCTGCTCTCATTTAGTTTGCGTTGGCCAAAATTTAGCGAAAATGGAACTCCGGCTCTTGATTGCAGCTGTATTGAAAGAATGCCCTGGCATCGAGCTCGCTGAATCTTGTACCGATGAAAGTATGGAGTTCGCTCCACGATTGTTTATTGCTCCAAAGGGTGGGAAGTGTGAGTTGCAGAACACAAGAACAGGCAAGATCATGGGTAGCAGCCCACTGTGAACCGACGCTCGACTGGGGACAAAAGGTTTGATCGATCGATTATAGAAAGTTGGACCGGTTATCGAGGGTCCAATCCCTTCAATAGGATCTCAGTACATTTAAATACCGAGACCGCAGCACCCGTAATGCAAATCAAAACCGTTGTTGAAGTGGGTACGCCCTGCCCTCATCTGCGCCTGCTCTTGAGGCTAGTTGTGGCCTCAATACAAGATAAACAGACTCGTGGGTTTTAAAGTCGTTTGCAGTAGAATCGCCTGAGAACATATTTGAATTCAATGTGAATATAGGACGAGTAGAAGAGCAGCCCTTAGGAGAGTTATTAGTGCTTATGGGATCTAAGCGTGCAAAGAGTTAGCTATCAAACCTAAAATGGAGACTAGCCCGGGATGGTTTCTCTAGATCTGGTATCAATCACTACGACGAGACAAGATTAAAATGTCGTCTCCAAGCACCAATACCTCCCCACCCCCAACACCCCCCCTGAAATGCCAAAGTCAGTCGCTGGCTGGAGATTTGCTTCTCTGCAGCACGGGGAATGTGTTGAAGGATACCGCCCACAGGCCTGCAGGGCTACCACCCGGTTCACATTGATGACCTTTTTCATGACCGATATCAAATCATCAGCAAACTAGGCCATGGTCAGTTTTTAACTGTTTAGCTTGCACGAGATATGGAGTAAAGTTCTCACAGATATTTTTATCCTAGACAATGGCAGAAATTAACTTTTGCATCCTCGATTGCAGGGTAAAAGAACTCGTTGCACTAAAGATCAAGAGAGGGGGAGATTCTATCGACGACAGAGAACCTAAAATACTAAATCATTTAAACGACTCAGCCGCAACGACGCCAGATCTAGATCGAGGTCGAGAGCATGTGATTCGTCCGAAAAATAGCTTTTACCATAAAGGCCCGAATGGAAACCATCTTTGTCTTGTATTTGAATTGCTTGGTAAGTTTCGCTCTAGAAATTTATGATTTGATTTAAAGAGGCCGTCTCGGTTGCTCATGATAACTATAAACAGGCGACGATATAGATAATGTACTTCAGTATTACAGCGGTCATATCGAGGACATGACAATGCGCTGACTATATTTCCGAAACCGGTAGCGAAGAGAATCTTACGAGATGTACTTCTTGGACTGAGCTTTCTTCACCGCAATGATATCCTACATGGAGACTTACAGTCTGGTAATTTTATTTCTTCACTAAAGATTTAAGCACTCTTAGACTGGACGATTTGAAAGTTGATCTGGAGAAAGTCAAGGTCGATCTGAAAAGACTTGATGGAAAGGTGGATAAATGGGCACCAAAATACGTTGCCATGCCATGATATTTTTGGACGAATGACGAATGGCCTGTTTTTTCTGTGAAAATATCGGATTTAGGTTCAGATGAGTCTGATATTAAACTCTCAAATAAAGCCTAGCACCTTATCTTAAAATTAAATCTAAGATAAAATAATATCATCTGGAAATAGGGGTCTTTATTTCGCAGTCGTCGACCACTAGCGCTAACGCGCTAGCTGTTCCTGTTGCCCTTCGGCCTCCCGAATTGGTGCTAGGGTCCCATAAGTTAAATACTTACATTGATAGTTGGAGCTTCAATTGCTTGATGTTTGAGATGCTTATTAGAAGGCGATTATTTAAGCAACTTCCCAATAATGCTAGAGATAACACAGCTGACGGAAATCTCCTTCAAATGCACGATATCTTAAGGCCACTACCCGAAGATATACATGACAGCTGGCCTCGATCAGGAAAGTATTTTCGACCTGCTTCGCGCGAGCTGTACAACTCTATAATTCAAGGCCCTTAAAAAATACTGGACCCTCTCTCTACCATTGAAATGATGATTGACGGTGCGGTATCGAATGGCGACGGAGTTGATGAAAACGAGGCAAGAATTGTTCTTTCCCTTCTCCGTAAGATTCTGAACTACGACCCTCTAAAACGACCATCGGCCGCTGAAATTCTGCAAAGCGTTTTCTGGGATGATGTTGCATGAAAGATACGCTCCAATTCCCAATGCTGTTGTTGCAATTGTTCCATACGTGTAATGAAACGCAACTTTTTAATGCTAAAAAATATCTTCACGATGAGAAAATACTTTTCCATTTGTTAAAATTAAATAGTTCTAGCTAGAGGTTATCGAAACATTAGACAATACATTGAAAACCCCAGTTGAGAAGATCTCCTTCCTGAAGTACAGATCGATTGAATGGATAGCTTTTCATTGTGTCTGGAACATTAGTGCAGACACGGCTGGCGGCCGATTGAATAGATTTATCTAGCGCTGATCGACGTCGCTCTCGAGGTCCCCCAAACGTCTGTCGCGGAGCCTCAGCTTGTGTTGATATGTTGTAAAGAGAATAGAGGTAGGCTACAAGCTTGAATTGCTCAGCTTTTATACATCCGCCGAAAGAAAAAAATAGTTGAAATTCAAGATGCAAATGTGGACTATGAGCGGTGATTTGGAACAGTATAGATGACGTTGTGAACGGACTCGGCGCATCTAGTTTCAAGAATGGGTATCATCTTGAGCTCTAACGAAATTATGTCTCGAGTCAGAGCCTGCAACGCGTATAGAGAGACGTCGATACTCTGACATTTGTTCCTTTGATTAGAACCAATATTGCAATCGGACAGCTAGTACTTAGTACTTTTTTCTTGGTGAAAGGATAAAGTATTCAACAACAGGCCTAGGAAGCTAAACTTTTGTGGAGGCAGCAGCAGTACCATCAGGGGTGTTGCTAACGACTGGCAGCTGGGAAAACCGGGCGGACAGACACGAAGCCACCTATACTAACGGCTCGGTTCAGCAATAATAGCGCTCGACAACTCACTACCCGCAAGCAGTTTCTAGAATCTTGCAATGATGATAAATCGTCATACGGAATTGAGGCCAGAAAAGGGGGATATATAATAACTGTTCCTATGTTATGCCCAAGTGATTGGGTATCGTGCTTACTCAAAATACCGCGTGATCTAGTGCCGGTTTGAATAGCTCCTTCACGCCAATTTCCGACATGACTTCATTAGCTATTAAGCTTATAAGCAACTACAACACAATCGAAATTAATCGTCAACCTGAACAAAAGTCGAACCGCGCGACCTTACCAAAGAGTCAAATAGAGCTATAGTTCTTAATTTGATAATACAAAATATAGCAGCAGGGTTAACGAGCAAGTAATGTAACATAACTAGGGAGTTTCGAAACATTTGTATATCCAAATCGAGACGCCAGAATGCGATCGATTCAGGGTGCACGGAAATTCGGCATGTCCATCGGAGGTGTAAGCGAGAACACCGGCTGCAGCAGCACGGATACTGCATTGGCATACCGAACCGAGGATGCTTATGCCTACACGTGCACCCTCAAGCGAAGAAAGGGTCTCGTACCGTAGCGCGATTAGTACCCTAAGGACCAGATGTTATTATTATGATGTAATGATTTTCCCCATAATATTAAAAACAACCGCTGGATTATGAGAATTCCGTTAGCCGATTACAAACCGATTATGATAAAAATAGGGTAGACTTTCCTTGCTTCGCAGCGCTACCGATACTAGGTGGTTGTAGACGAGATAGGTTGGCGCTGGCGACGCTCACTGTTATTTGGTAGCCCATTTGGCGAAGAACCCTGGGACGCAATACTTGGGTGGAAACCTCGATAACATCTAGGCTGGCTACCATCAGTTCGCAAATGTTGGTTGGCTACCCGTCGACAAACATTATAAAAAGAGGAATTCCGCACCCAGTTTATGATTCTTTCTACATCAGCCAGAATATCTACAGTCTGCCTTCTCACCAACGGTATATAATCTGATTCATCAACAAGATCTATATAGCTTGATTCATCAACAGAATATATATAGCTTGCAAAATGTCCAAGCTTGCTCCAGGAGACTACGTCATCTACAACCGCGTGCTCTCATGCAGCGGCCAGAAACTTGCTGTTACCTTTAACGGGAAGGACAAGCCCGCCACCGTCACCCCTTTGACACACAGCTCTGAACAAATCGTAAGTATCCCTTCGAAGCTTCATCGAATAGTTTTTTTAAACCCTGCAGTTTACTAAAGTCTGTCATAGTGGTGCATCAAAGACTTCACAGATGGCAGAACTCAAACTGTTGTCCCAAGGAAATCGGGCGATCTGCAAGTCGCAATTGGCAAGAACGTTGCGGTAACCATTGAGGCAGGGCAATACGTTTGGTTCATCAGAAGGGGCAATAAAGGCTTCTGGTACGTTGTTTAATGCCTTATTCTCTTGAGTTTAAACTTGTTGTGATTTAATACTGATCATGGTTGGATCCATAGTATCGAAACTGGTGATCGGGATAGAAACTGGGGTATTGAAGAGGGTAACGTTGATGAAAAAATCTGCGTCAGCAAGGACAAGGGCCATCATGGGTACAAGTGGGTTATTGAGAGGGTCAGGTAGACAACGCTACACTGGGTAACCTAAGCTTTTATGACCCTGTTACGAATTGATGATTGTCACGGATGGTGTTTAGAACGTTTTGCAGCTTTGGATATTTGGATATTTGTTTGTTTGGAGTTGTTGATGTGAACATGTTTCTTATGGTGATATGTAAATATATTAAAAATCACCAGTTTTGAATATCATTAAAAAAAAATTATATGAGAGCCTGGATTCCCAAGTCCAATTAATGTAAGCCGGTGGCGTAGCTAATTTATTAATCAAAAAGGTTTAAAAAATAAAAGTTTATAACTATAGTATATAAGTTATTTGGATGAATCACTCATCCATACCACATCAGGAAAAAGACATAGTTCTTTAAGTGCTTTAGGATGGAAGGCTTTTCATCTGATGGAAGCTTTTTTATTTTGTATCATCTTATGTTATCCTGTGCCATCCTGTATTCTAATAGTCAAAAAGGTTTGATATAATGAAAGGTTAGGGTCTAGATTTAGATAATTAAACAAAGGTACTAAACTCAGTGTTACAACACATTAGCATAAGGATGGAGCAGTTTAAAGTAGTTTAAAACCTTTATAAGTTTAAATTGTATGAACTTATAAACTTAAAATATTAAGTTTAAATTATTTTAATAAACTTAATAATAAAAATAAAATTATTTTATATAAATTTTAAATAATAATAAATTTAAATTATTCCAAATTGATAAAATTTTATAAACTTATTAAAAATAAAAATAATTATATTAATAATTTAATATATTAATTTACTTTTAATTTTAAATATTATAAAATATATTAAAATAATATTATATTAAGTTTTTATTTTAAATCATTTTCTAATTATAATTTTTTAAATAATTATAACAAAATGTTTTTTTAATTTAAATGTCACAGCCCCGCCATATTGACTAACCAAATTAGGAAATATGTTTTGGTATGATAAACATATTTTCTATTCTGAATTTTCTTTATTTTACAATCATTATTTATTTTATAATAATACTGTCATGGCCCAGCCATATTGACTAACTGGATTAGGAAATATGTCTTAGCACAACAAACATATTTTTGATTTGAGCTTCATATCTCTTGATTGAAGGTTCTACTTATTATATAAATGAAATACCTTTATAGATTTATATCCTAGCCGTTATTCCAGATGGAAATACGGCGTATTTCCAGTTATTTGAGGGAATAAACAGGGGTAAAAGGTAACAAATATTTTAAGAATTTTAAAAATATTTGGTATTATTTTAGTAAAGATTAATATAAAAATTATAATATTCGTTAGCAAATTTATTAATTGAAAATAAAAAGTTATATATTTAAATAAAAAAATAAAAAATTAAATATTATAATAAAAATATTTTAAAGAATATGTTGTTTGTAATATAAAAATTTAATAATTTGATGTTTTTTATAAATTAGAATTTTTAATGATACATAATTAAAAAAAGAAACTAGTTAAAATAAAGAAAATTGGTTAACTAATTAAACTTTTTGAATAGATAGTAAAATACTAGTAATTACTATAATAATTAATAAAAAAGATATTTAATTATAAATTATAAAAAATAAAGATTAAAATATTTATTTTATAAAATTTGGAAATATTAATCAAGAGGTAGGCTATTATATTATAAAATATAATTAAATATAATATTCATTATATATTAGCACTTTTAAATTAAATTATTAGAAAAAGAAAAGAAGCTTTATATAAAATAAAAATTTAAAATTTCAAATATAAAATTATATATATTTTTTATAATAAAAAAATATTATTTTCAAAATTTAATTTATTATGTAATATTTATTTATTTGATAATATATATTAATTAAAATAAAAATATAATATATTAATAATTAAAATATATTGTAGTAGAAAGAATATATAATTATAATACAATATAATATTTATAAAAAAAAATATTAATTTATTAAATAATTTTTTAAATATTTTAAAAATTTCAGAATTTTAATATATATAATTTATTAAAAAATTATAATATTATTTAATATTATAAAATATATTAATAAATAATATTAAAACTTAAATTTAAATTTTCAAAAAAATTTAATAAAATAATATAAAAATTTTTGATTAGTTAATTTAACTGATGTTAAGATAATTAGACTAGTTAAAGTTTTTAATTGTTTGAAGAAATTGTATAAAATATTTATTTATATTTTTAAAAATTATGGGGTTATATATTTAAAAAAAATTTAAATGAAGAAATATATTAATTAAATTTATGGTATGAAGGGGATTTGCTAGTAATTAATTTAAAAAAATTAAAAAAAAATTATTTGTTAGGTTTTTTTTAAAATATTATATTATATGAAGTATTTTGAGATTTATATGGGAATCAAAATTAAAATTAATATTGGGTAGGTTATTATAATTAATAAAATTGCTTTTAATAAATTCTTATTAAATTTTAAAATTAGGTTAAAAAATGTTGAAGGGTTGATTTATAATTTGGAGATTATATTATAAATATGTCACGGCCCAGCCATATTGATTAACTGGATTAGGAAATATGTTTTGACACAACAAATATACTTCTAATTTAAACTTTATACTTTTTGATTGAAAATTTTATTTATTATATAAATAAAATACTTTTATAAACTCATATCCTATATAAAATATAATAACTTATAAAAATATAATTTTTTATATTATATTTATTTATAAGTTTGTTTATTTTATATAAACTGTATACTTGCAATACCTAACTCTTTTGTATTATTTAATATTTTATATAAAATATAATCTTAATGTATAATTTATATAATTTATAAAATTTTATATAACTTATGTAATTTATAATATTATATAAGTTTATCTTATTTTATTATAAAAATTATAAATTTATATATTTGTTTATATAAAATTTTATTATGTATTTAAAGATTTTTAAATAATAATTATTTTTAAATTTTTTTGGAATTTTATTAATTAACTTATTAATTTAGTTATATATTTAAATTAAATAATATTATAGTTTTTTTAATTATCTTATTATGTTATATTTTTTATTTAATAATTTTAATTGTTTTACTAAATATTTATATTTTTAATTAAGAATTTTGAATAATTAAAATTAAAAAATATAACAAAATATTAAAATTGTTTTAAAAATTTTACTAAGAAAATTTAAAACAAATATAATACTTTAATTAATTTAATTTTTAATAAATAAATAATATATATCAGAATTGTTAAATTTAAAATATTATTAAATATAAAAACCATCAATTAATTACAATTTATTAAATATTTTTAAAGAAAAAGAAAAAATTTTTAAAAAAAAAGAATAAAAAAATCAAAAAAAATTTTTAAAAAAACAAAATAATAATTTAAATAATTTTTATAATATTAACAACAATTTTATCCCAGAGCAAAAATAAATTAAATTCAAACTTATTAATTTTAAAAAATTAAATATTAATATTATAATATAAATAAATATTATAATAAAAAAAGTAAATTTTAAACATAAATTTAAAAAAGAAATTTATTTAGAAAAAAATGTTTCTTTAATTTATATAAAATAAAGATATAAATTAAATAATTATATTATATTAATAAACCTAAGTATATAAATATTTTTAATAAAATTATTATAAGAAGACATATATATTAAATATATTAAAAAATTAAATCAGAACATAGATTAATTGTTAATAAAATTGGAAATGTTTAATTTTATAGAAATTATTTTTAAAAACATTTTTATTACTCCAAATTTTATTAATATTTTTATTAAACTTGAATTTTTAAAAATTGAAATTATTTAAGTTAAATTTATTACTAAAATTTTTTAATTTTAAACTTGAATGGATTTTAATATTTAAAAAGAATTTGATAAAATGTTATAAGTATATAATTTAATTAAGTTTAATAATATACTTAGAAAATTTAATTATTTTTTTTAATAATTTGATATTTATTTCTAATTTTAAGTTAAATGTTTTTTTAATAATAAAACCAAAATTTTCTTTGTAAGAATATATTTTAAAAATCTTATTTTTTAAATATATATCTTTTATTAAAATCATTTTTTAAAATTAGAAAAATAACAAGATTTATATATTATTAAAATAATAAACAATTTTAAATTTTTTATTATATTTTTCAAATAATAATACAAAGAAAATAACAAAATTTAGCCGTTATTCCAGGTGGTAAAACAGTGTTATGCCAGCTATTTGAGGAAAAAAACAGGGGTGAGAGGTGACAAACACCCCAAAAACTCAAAAAGTATTTAGTGAAATGTAAGTAAAGATTTATACAGAAAATATAATAATATATTAATAAATTATTAATTAAAATTGAAAAAGTATATTGTCTGTAAAAATCAAATATCCCAAAAAAAAAATTTTTTGGAAGTTATATTATATGTAATACAAAAAATATTGATTTAATGTTTAAGATTTTTTTTATACTTAAAACAGGTGATGATTGAAAGAAGAAATTTAAAAGATTAAAAGATTTAAAAGAAGATGATAGATTAATAGTTTAATAAATAATATAGAATATAATAAATATAAATAATAAATAATTTATAAAAATTAAGTTTAGGGTTAGGGTTAGGGTTAGGGTTTAGGGTTAGGGTTAGGGTTAGGGTTTAGGGTTAGGGTTAGGGTTAGGGTTAGGGTTAGGGTTAGGGTTAGGGTTAGGGTTAGGGTTAGGGTTAGGGTTAGGTTAGGGTTAGGGTTAGGGTTAGGGTTAGGGTTAGGGTTAGGGTTAGGGTTAGG